>OX578151.1:19078489-20460989 GCA_951213105.1 Amaurobius ferox
TGCATGTTTGGGAAGTTGTATTCTGAATTGCTTGTCCAGTCTCCAGCTTAGACTCACTGGACGGGTTTGGGAGTATTTCCGTGAACGTTCGTACTGCCTCCCTGGTAGAATTTCGGCTTGTTCATTCCGGTGCTTCTAGATTAAGCTGTTGAGGTTGATCGTGTATACACGTGGTAGAAGAAGAAGGGTTCATGCCGCATGGTAATACAATTTTCTTAATGTATCCTTTTTTCATTTTTTGATGCCTGTAGTCTGAGTTTAAGCATTTATAGTAATGTACTATTGCTTAATCTGAAACAGGCATTTGTTTGGGTTAATTAGAATTAAAAACTCGGACCTGAAGATGAATTTTATTCTGATTATTCTTATTATTACATTTCAAATATATATATACATATATACATATATACATATATATACATATATACACATATATATATATATACATATATACACACACATATATATATATACATATATATACACATATATACATATATACATATATATATATACATATATATATACATATATACATATATATATCTTATAAAAGACTGCAATCTATAGAATAATATAAAAGGTGAAATGTGTATAGGCGCGATTTGCAGCTCTTAACACACATCTCAAAAATATTACAAAAGAAAGAAGATCTAGGAAAAGTACAAGGAATATCATGAAACACAAGGAAAAACAGAAACTAATAAAGGAGTGCAAACGGAGTATCAGTAATGTCTAGGGGGATTAAAGCGTGCTTTTATTCCCGGAAAACACTCCCAGAAACATCCAATCGCCTGAAGCAGCTCCAATCCGTGAGTATAGGAAAAACAGAATCCTAAGGGAATATCAAAACCACAAAATGCCAAAAGAGAACTATAAATGGATCCTAGGACTTCCCAACATGAATTCACACAAATATATGAAAAAGGGGTCCAAACACATATATATAAGAATTAAAAGCACAAAGTTACAGTGAAGGAAAAGATTCCACATAGTCAATTGGCAACAAATCTTGAAAATTAGCATAAATTACATTATCATTACTTAGTTTTTTACAAAATGCTAAGTAATAAATTTTTAGAAGGCCGAGAGGAAAACCTTTCTTCAATGCTTCCTTTATCAAATGTCGTTCACATATATTTCTCTGTTCATTGGTAGAATTTAATTTACCATATCTTACAAAATGATTAACAACCAAATTTCTCATTACACCAATACTCATATTACTACTCCAAAGAGTGATGTAATTAATGTTACAATTGAAACCTTTACGTTTATCATAAATTTTGTAACAAAGATGATCTTGAGGATTTTGATATATTGAGATATCCAAAAATACCACTTCACCACTGTTATTTTCTACAGTTTCAATATATATAATATGAAAATCTAATGATAGAATAGAGTGAAGCTATAACTCATTAAACCCTAACTTAAAAAATACCAACAACATAGAGAGAAGGATAAAAGAGAATTATCAATCCAGAGGAGAATAAAATGCATATATCCAGTCATCAAGCTAAATATATTCAACAAATATCAATGGTGATAATTCGAAAATTGAAAAACAAAATAACCAAGCATTAAAGCTATACACTTGAATAAGCAGTAGACCTAAAAAGTTGTACATTTTGATCAAATTCTTTTTCAAGTCCAAGTATCTATTCGAAATTAACAAAAAATGCTTGTTTCTGAAGACAGGTATAGATAATATCTATAAACTCTGTCTACTTGGACTCCTAGCTCCATTTGTTGATTTATCAGTTTGAATCTACTCAGCTCATTCACTATTCATGCACTTACACCATGTATGTCAATGCAATGAACAAGGAATTTAGTACTTGTATTACATATATGATTTTATTTTAATTCAATATTAAATTCATTATTGGGTGTAGTAACAGGTTTAACACTTATATCATGGCTTTCTCGGCATGATATCTATAGATTTCAAATGCTTACTTTATAGTATATGGAACAAGGAAAGAAGGGTATTTAGTACCTGTTTTATTAATGAATAACTTTCAAGCCAAACATTGGGTCTATTTTATTTTTACATGTGCTCTTCATACAACTTTCAATACGGGATAAGTCACAGGTAATTAAAATATAAAGCAATTAAATTTCTTACAATCAATATATATATATATATGAATATATATATATATTGCAGTAGCAGTATGTTAGCTAATTTATATCTTTATCATTATAAACAGTCTTTTACATCAATAGATTATACATTATACAGATATGTTGATAATCTGATTTGCTTAGTATATACTGAAAATTGTGTCATAGATATAGATTTCTATCCTGATATTTTGGAATTAATTCCTAATGAAGCTACTATTGGTACAAATATTATTTTTTTGGATTTAAATCTTATTATTGAACCTTCTAATAGAATTGTTACTAATTTATATGATAAAAAAAACTTTTTTAATTTTAACATTAATAAAATCTTACCATTTAATTCCTGCAACTCTTTTCTATTGTTTAGAAATATTATTCTTAATCCGATTTTTAGAATTTATAGATTATCTGATAAAAAATTTCATGCTATACATATTGATAATCTAAAAATTGCCAGCAATTTATATAAATATCCCTCTTATTTTGTAAATGGTATAATTAAAAAATTTAGATTAGCTGGATTTTCATAAATTCTTTTCATGGTGTTTTACATATTAGCCTGACATCTCCATACTCTTGTTTAAATTATATTTTATTTTCACATCCTCTTACACATTAGCCTTTCTATTATTGCCCCTCTTGATTGTATATTATCTCTTATACTTGTCTTTTCGCTTTACTGTTATTTATTTCTTACGAATGGCAACGGTAGATCATATCTTTTTCCTTTGTGAATGGCAACACTGGTCTCTTCATTCTGGGTTCCCGAGTTCGGTAGGTTAGTGTATTTTTTGAGTTAGATTCCAGGTATCCTTTTTCCCTTTATTTTTTCTTCTTTATGTATGTTGTCCAAGTAGAAATAGTTTATAGATATAATCTATCTATTTCTTCAAAAACATACATTTTTGTGTTTGCTTCTACAAGACACTTGGACTTGAAAGAGTTTTGAAAAAGTGAACAAATCCTGATTTAGGCCTAGACCTTGTCCGCGTGTGCTTGGATTTCGTCTGTTTTTGTTTTATCGATTCCATACCATTGTTTTTTGATACTTTTCTTTGACTTGATAATCCGAAATTTGTATTTTTTCCATTTACTTGAAGATCTGCTGATTTATACTTTTATTTTGTAAGCTTGTTAGCAAGTTAGGTTTTTGGAGTTATAGCTTCTCACTTTTCTTTCATTGGACCTTCAAACCTTTTTATTATATATATATATATATTCCATTTTTTCAATTTCCAAACTTCTTGCATAGTCATCGTGCTACACTAGGCTTCTGATTTGCAAAAACCTTCAGTTTACAAGCAATTTTCATTGGTAATTCTCGGGTATATATATTACAAGTAATCATAAAAATCTTCAATTATATATATATATATATATATATATATAATTTTCCTATGTTTTAATAGTATACATGCATTCCATACTTTCATGCGCTAAAAACATTGTTACTCTTATCAGTGCTTTAAATGAATAATTTTGTCTATCGTTTCGAATACGAAAAAATCTTTATAAATTCGAAATGCCGTTATTTAACGTGTACAAAAGCATTAAATAAGTAAGAATTCGAATAATTACTTGAGTACAAACAACATGACGACCATTTTTTGTTTTCCATTATCAGGCATCATTTGCATTTTTCAGGGTGAAAATAAATCTGGACAATATAACTTGTCAAAATAAAGCGCATAATTCCGATTATCTTTTGCCCATTTTCTACGACCACCTACCTGTCCAGAGGGCGCTGTTCATTTCCCACCTACCCCAAGATAAGTGGGATGGAGGAAAAGGCCTTGGGCTCGGCCAACGAGTTTCGAACTTCCACAGATACGCTCCAGCGCGCAGCCCACACTGATTGCCAGGCCATGATGGCTGCTGCTTCGCGTCGCTGCGGAAGACTCTGAAAACTTTGACGTCGCTCCGAAAATTCAGAATAAAGACCCTGCGCATTAATAGTTAGACCTGGTTACGTTTCAGAACATAAACCGAGTCTGTACCGATCTCGGATATAGAATTTCTCCAGTACAAACAAGAGTCCGAAACCTGTTCTCGAGCTTGTTTTGATGTGAATCGTCTGCCGGAGATTCGTTCATCCAATACAAATATTGCTAGGACTACAAGAATTACTAATCCAAATTTCAGACATAGTGCTCATATGGAATTCTAGACAATCGGATATCGTGATTTTATCGTGTGTTCATCAACTGACAAGAGTGTTCTGCAGTTGTCACTGGATTCGTGGGGACTTATTCGAAATTTACTTTCTGCTGACACCAAGGCATGAATGGTGCTCCTAAGTGAATCTCAGTCCGGACATTACTCGACGATGAACCGCTACGAGAACAGCTGCCTGCGTTGCGGGCAGACAGTCTACCAGGTCGACAAGGTAGGGCCCTTGAAAGATTTCACTTTCTTTCACCAGGGTTGTTTCAAGTGCCTGGTTTGTGGTACCAAGCTAACACTCAGAACCTACTACAACAACCAACAAGACCAGGATGACAAGGAGGTCTACTGTCAGAGTCACATGCCTAAGACGGGTCCTGGACACCTGGATGGGATGTCTGTAGGCATAAAGGCAGCCTTAAGTGTTCCAAAGACAAACCATCTTGTAAACGATCAGATAAGGGGTTTTGGAAAAGGCACATTTGATGCTGATGCTTTGGGTATCAAAAGTGCTCTGTCGTCTCCCCGAACCCACGAGCCTGACATCAGGAACAGGGACCACATGGCCGGCCGGTTTGATGCCAGTGCTCTTCACATTACCCATGCACTTAATGCCACTAAGGTTCAAAGGGGATATCAGTATGAGAGAAGGATTGACGACTATCTGGTAAGTACTTCATGGTGTCTAATTTTATCTGTTCTTCCTTGTAAATTACTAGCTCATAAAGCTGGTGAGGTAATGTCAAGATTGCTATTCCAGACAAGAGTCATGCTATAGAGATTTCTCTCAAATAGCTTATACGGAAGTTGAAAAATCTAGAACTGCTTACAAGTCATTTAGGAATTCTTTGAAATAGTAGTTTTTCTACATTTGGTATTCATCATCATAGCTGCAAACAAGAGTGAAATGCTCGACCCGATTAAGACGGTCTAGAGCCCTAAGCACATCGCTCTTTCGAGGCCCCACGCCCACTTTTTGAGTTTTCACAATGGAAAAATAAAATTATTGTACTTTTCTCTATTTTAGTATTATTACACAGACAAATAATACATAATTATTTAGAGTGTTTGTATAGAAGTACAATGCGGTCTTAAGGAAAGCAACAGCTGCTAATTCCAACTTTGGTAAATGCTTGTCTCAAACAACATTACATTTTACTTATTTTACAGAAATTAAAAATTTGAATGGTACATTTGGCCTTTACTTCCCGGAAGCATAGCTTGTATAAAAAGTGCATTTATTTAGCTGAGTATAAGGCACAAATTGCAATGAACAATGATTAATTCAGTAAATTAATTAGCAATGATTAATCCAGAAAGGCTAGGACTAAAAGGGAAAAACGATTTTAAAATATAATTATAGAATGATTTTGAGGACCCCCAACATTCTGGAGAACCCTAGGCCCGAGCTGCAATCAGGGAATGGTGAAAAATATTATTTGTCTAATTCTTCCATCTTCGAGCAACATTTTCAACGTCTACCATACGAGGAGATTATCATTTCAATCTATTACCCTATTTGGGAATAACTTATGCTATCAGCGCCCTCATCAAGTTTATTATGTATTAATATTATAGATACAACTGCATACATAGCTGGATTTCTATTATTAGTGTTCTAGAAAAAATATTATCTATATACACATATAAATGATAAATGCTATGCAAATACAATATTGTGAAGTGTAAAACACCCATACACATACACTATATTATATATATATATATATATATATATATATATATATATATATATATATATATATATATATATATATATATATATATATATATATATATATATATTTATGTATATATATATATATATATATATATATATATATATATATATATATATATATATATATATATATATATATGTATATATTATATATATATATATATTTATATATATATGTATATATATTATATATTTATATATATATGTATATATATTATATATATATATATATATATATTATATATATATATATATATATATATATATATATATATATATATATATATATATATATATATATATATATATATATATATTAAAATCGATATGTTATTACCTTCTACCTCATGTAATTCTGTTCAAATATTTTATAACATTATTAAAAAACAATTGTTTCGAATTTATAGGTTATCTAATAATAAATTTCATTAATTACATATGAATAACCTTATTCATACTAGCAAATCATATTTTTCCCCAATATCTATGGTTAAAAGCATAGTAAAATAATTGGAGTAACTCAGCGTTGTTAAAAGAATCTTTCTTGGCAATATCACTATAGAAATTCTATTCACTTCCCCATGCTTTTTATTAACTTATTGCTACGTATGATTGTTGTTTATAATATTATGCATATCGCAACACATGCATCTTCTAACAGAGCATTTTTCCAGGAGATTGATGCACTGTGTCTGTGATAGGCCTTGTTATAATTTTATAATAGATTAATACTTTCGAATGTGTATTCGATTCATATTTTATTATATATAAAATTATTTTACTGGAAATATATTTGTCGTTATTACTTAAATGTTATGAATAGCACTTGATGTATTTTTTATTGAAATTTATCTGGTAGCTTTCCCTACTTATACTTTAATTGAATTTTCTATTTACAATTTTTGAGTTTGGCAACATGGATTTTATTTTACATTACTCTTTATTATTGGCAACACCTTCTTTACACATTATGTTAAGTTTGTGTGTGCAGTGTGACCATCTACACACGTGTATGTCAATTATTTTTGTTTTTCAGTTTTCTCAGTTTATTTCAATTTATAGCACATAGGGGTGATTAAAGGCCTTTAAATAAAATATGATATTTGAAAGTGGTGTTTTGTAGTCACCCCCTGATGATTTTACTAATACGTTACCTTCAATCTATTGTTTGTTACTCTATTTTTATATTTTTTAATTTAAAAGAGTTGTTTTTTGGTTTTAACTATTGATGACAAACATTCTTCTGAGTCTTATCAGGAGATACCATACAACTCTAGAGTTTTGAAGGATGAAATTTAAATTACAGGTCAAAGGAGGAATTTAAAGTTCATAACTAAATTGCGTTACAATAAAAAAATAATTTTTATTATTTGAAATCTAGGTTGAAAAATTGTTTTCTTGCATTTATTGAAGATCTTTCATCAAAGAAATATCTGTATTATAATTATTATCAAAATAAAATAAATACGTTATCTTTTCTAGATTTAGCACTTAAATTAACCTTTGAAAATATTTCGTATAAATTGTTTTCTTTCGCTTTGGCAACACTTGAGTGACGTCTACAGATGCACATAGCTTGTTTGTGTTAATAAAAATAATTTTGATACTATTAGCATACATAACGTAGTTCAAGTTATCACCCCCCCCCCTTTATACACTGTATACCACAGTCATTGTTTTAATAATTATGATTGTTTTTCATAAGAAATAATGCGATATAATTTTCAAATATTTCTTATAACTAAAGTTCGAATTTTTTAAAATTCGTATAATTAATATTTTAATTACAGGAATTACTAAACATTCTATCTAGTACTTGTTTTTTATGTAATGTAATGACACTTACAAATTTAAAGGCAGAGAAGCATGTTATCCTGAGTATTGTAAAGAAATCGTATTGTTTCCTGGAAAGGTTTCGAACTCGAATTTTTAACTAAAGAGAAGATTAAGATTTCTTGAGCACATTTTAAACACTTGAAAATGTCTGGTGCATTTGTATGTCTTTGTGAGATTTGAACAAGATAACTAAAGAAAGAATGTTCATATCGCTATGATATTTCATGTAGACTGAGAGGGAAATATAATTTATATATAAAATACAAGAACATAAAATACTTCAGAAATCAACAATAACAACAATAATAACAATAAAAATACTTAATTTTATCAAAAAAGAAGATACAAGATGTTCAAATCGCGAAAAAAGAAAATGCTAAATACAATATACTTTTTTATGTACATATCATGCATATTGTTATAAAATTATATATTTAGATACCAAGGCTGGGAAGGAGATACATCTATATATATATAAAGAAGGGCCATACATACATATATACATACTTTCCAATATCACGGGAGTACGGCTGAACCGAATTTGATAAAATTTGGTGGGTAGTCTTGAAATAGACCCACTTAAAATTTAGTACATGTTTCGAGTTTTTAATACCAGGGATTGTCGCGATATTTTTGAAAGACAAAACTTTCGTTTCTTTCATCATCACGGAAGAGAAGCTGCTCCGAATTTAATGAAATTTTGTGGTTAGCTTTGAAGCAGCCCCTCATAAATTTAGTCCAAGTTTCGAGTTTCTAAGACCAGGAGTTGTCGAGATATTAATGAAAAACGAATTTTTTTCTTAGGAGTTCTATTCCCTAACTCCATGATTCCCAACGAAAAAGGTTGGAAATCGTTGGTTTAAAACGTGAAAGTCAATTAAATCTCAATGAGTTATTAAATGAGTTTTGTGGGTGTTTATTGAACGTATTAGTTAGTCACTTTTGAAAATCGCAGGTTTGAAATATGAATTTAAATGGAAATTCTATCACCATGGTTTATTTTTTGACAGGCTTACTCAACAAATTTTATTAATTTGAATAATAAATAAATGAATATAAAAATATCAATCTATCTTTCTATATATATATATATATATAAAGAAGAAAAGTATGTATGATCCAATGGATCTGATTGGCCAAAGATTGGCCAATCAAATCCATTTTTTTTTCTTACATAATGCAATGAATTTACTTCTTTCACAGTGAAATTACAACGTATAAGATTCACAACCCTATATGTTTGGGTGTAATTTTTATCAGAGTTTTGCATGGTAAATCCTGAGAAACGTCGGGTAATCGCTGCTAGTTTTATATATTAAAGACAAAAATACTAAATACTTTAGATATTATACTTAATACTATATAATTATACTAAATGCTTTTAGACATACTTTTTTATGTACATATAGCTAATCATAATTTATATATACATAGCTGAAAAATTTTATATTTAGATACTAAGCCTGAGAAGCAAATATATTTGATATGTGAAATACACAAATAATAAATATTTTAGAAATTAATATACGCTAAAAAACAAATACAAGATGCTCAAGTCCCCGACAACGGAAATGCTAAATAAATATGCATTATAATTTTTGAAAAGTTAGCATGTATATTAACTACAAATTTCGTTAAGAAAATGAAATTTTACCAAAATTTATTTCTACGAGTAGTTTGTTCTCATTTAATAGATGAGACTAAGATTAATACTTTATGTGTTATAATATTTGGGTTGTAACGATAATTCTATAGAAGAAATAATTTTCGAATGTTTTAACCATGTTTAACCATAACCAGCAAAAACTGTTCCAGTTATTTAACCTGTAATAAATATTTATTTTTAGCATATTACTTATTTAAAAAAAAAAAAAAAAAGATTTGTGCCAGAGAGTTTCACTGTATTTCATTTTAATATGTTCTTTGTTTTACTAAGATATACTTTCGCAAATTTAATAAAATACAAAATACTGTTAAAAACGTGATGAGATTGATAGTGAATAGTGAAGTAATGATTTAGTAATGAGTAGTGAAGTGACATGATGAGTGTGAAATTGATGATGAGTTGCACAATGAGTGATATGATGAGTTCGACATTGATTTCAATTAAAGTGACATGGTCAATGTGAAAATCGACACGCTGAGTTTGAAATTGAAAGTGAGTAGTGAAATGGTGATGTAGTAATGAGTAGTGAAGTGACATGATGAGTTTGACACTGATGAAAAGTTAAAGAATGCATTTGAAAATTGATATGAAGAGTTTGATATTCCCAAAGTGAAGTAAGTGATGATGCAAATGTGTAGAAGTGACACGATGAGTTTGAAACTGATGAAGTGTTAATGTATGAGAGTTAAAAAATATGAATTTGAAAATTGATATGAAGAGTTTGATATTTCCTAAGTGAAATGATGATGCAGTAATGTGTAGTGAAATGATGATGCAGTAATGTGTAGTGAAATGATATGATGAGTTTTAAATTAAAAGTGAGTAGCCAAATGATGATATAGTAATGAGTAGTGAAGTAACATGATGAGTTTGAATCTGATGAAGAGTTAAAGAAGCATGAATTTGAAAATTGATGAGTTTGATATTCCTGACGTAAAGTGATGATGTAAAAATGAGTAGTTAAGTGACATGATAAGTTTGAAATTGACAATGAGTTACATGATGAGTTAAATGGTGAGTGAAGTGATGAGTTTGAAATTATGTGTATTGACAAAAAACAGCTGAATACGTTTATACATAGGTCTGACTGACTTGTTGCTAATCTCGAAGAAAAAATTTATTCGTAGAAAATATTTATTTTGCAAAAGCAATCAAAATTTATAAATTATTGCAATTAAGTTACAAATTTGTTACAACTTTTTCATACCAGTCTATATGTTTTAATAGAACATTAGAAAAATTGTAGAGGGACAACTTGCAAACGAAAGCTCACAGAAATATTTTTTTTCATTTTGATACTGATTGTAATACAAGTGAACATAAACATTATGGATTATAAAAATATGAGAAAATCGAATGGTCACTTACACTCATGTTATATTCATAATTCAAGTTTTGACCAGAATCTTTCACATCATGTAAATGTGCTCAAATTTAAAATTACAAAAATTGATAAATGTCTTTGCTTGTTTAGTATCGGAGATACAATAAAACTAATAACTAACTTGCCAACTTCCCTGAAGAAAGCAGGCATATGTCGGTAAAGTGACGGCAACTGTTTCGAGGGCGTTACAATCCCCTTCTTCAGGCCAAATAAACAGGTAGAACAGTACGCGCCATTAATAAGTCCTTCGAAACAATTATTACTTTCCTTATATACATAGTATAATGTATAAGGAAAGTATTGTGACGGGGTTGAAAATTCGAAATACAGTTTTCGACAGGAGAGCAAGTTTCAAGCATCCCTGATCACGAATCGAACATTTTTGAGGGGATGTCTATCTGTGTGTGTGTGTGTGGAGACGATATCTCCCGAACGGAGCGATTCGAATGAAATTGGGTACAAAAATTACAATTCGTGAATACTGGAAGCCTATTGCTTGTAAAGACAATCGAATGTTTAGAACCTACCTAAATTTTCGAGTGAAAGTTTGAAAAAATTATCAAAAAACCAAATTCTTTAAAAAGTTGTGCAAATAGACTTTTATTATGCAATTTTTCCTTAGAAAATGATTGATATAAACTTTAGAACGACAGCAATAACCGTTCTGGAGATATGGCACATTTTTCAAATAAATATATTAAAAAATCCCATAAATTAAAAACAAAATATTAACTGTTGAGAAACATGTTCACTTTTCATATGAAATATCATGCGAGAAATTTCTCATGGATCATTCTCATGTATATAGCTCGTTCCATTCATGAAAAAGATACTTTGAGTAATACTTTTGTATTTAAACGCCAATAGTCATTTATCTGCTATGAGAATAACTTATTTCTCCGTCCATAACGCTCGACAAGATTTTGAAGACGAATTTGTAAGAATGTCGCCAACTTGGCGACTTTTTTAAATGTTGCTAAATTAACGAAAATCTAGCTAAATGAATAAAAATGCCGACTAATTACGAAAATTCAATATTTTGGAAAGAATATAAGCATCTACTATAAGAATAATTTATTTATTTTTTACTGTAAAAGTAGTAAATTCATTGCACTATATAATGAAAGTCATGTGCTGTCCACATCATATTTTTTTATCTTACAAGCAGAAGTTTATTTTACCGTAATCAGAGATAATTTTCATGATAATGTTTAGATGAATTTCCCATTTCCCCCAAAATTTCATGTTATGTCTATAAAAATTTTTTATATCGGCAGCACATCCCGTCTGAAATGATCAATTATAGATTATGAGCTTTAAATGATTTTTTTTCAAACATTCATTCGAAAATTTGGGAATTTTTCAAGCATTCGATTACGATGGAAATCGTTAGGATTCCAGTATTCATCGATTGTAACAATCGTACCAAATTATTTTCGAAATGCTTTATTCGTTAGATATCCCGTCCACAGACTTTCGGTCACAGACACTAACATACACACAAAAGCACACATACACACATACAGGCATCACCTTAAAAACGTTCACTTCGAGTTCAGGGAAGCTTGAAACGGGATCAAAAACTCGAATTCGAATTTTTTTTTTATCCTCTACAATGCTTTACTTATACATTATACGATGTAAGAGAAAGTGAGAAAGCTTAAATACATTCTAAAACTTGAACCTTGCTTAAAATAATTTACGCTGTATCATCTGTAACCTCCTCATCTCCAGGAAACCGGTATCAGGCAATCTTATCCCAGTGTCAACATTACTTCATCTCGATGACGTCACAGCGTTCCATTCATGTTTATGACAATATCCCAACGAGAATCACCCAAAAAAGGAATTACGTCTGAAATGAGTTGTATAATTTTATCGCGTCTACTTTTGATCACCTTAGACAGGGCTGGATAAATATGTAAGAAAGCGTCTTATATAAGCGTCTTATATGTGAATTTTACTTCCCCTACAATACACGGTAATGTACAGGGAAGTATTGGAATCGTGTCGAAAATCGGGACTCGCGTTTTCGACGGATCTACACGTTTTGGACCCTCTAGAACACGGAAAAACTATTTTTAGCTTGACGTCTGTGTGTGTATTTGTCTGTCTGTGCAATATATGTATCCACTCTAACCAAACTCGAAAACTAATTGACCAAATTTCATGAACTTCGGTAGATATGTAACTTGTGGATTACCCTAGTGCTGATTTAATTTTAGTATGATTTTGGGGGGGAAAACCTGCCCTTTCAGCGAAATGGCCCGCAAAAATCATCAAAATCAAAAACAAAAGACTGCGTGTGCTGAAATGTATCCATTAAATGCATGTTTAATAAATAATTTTTGACCATAAAAAGAATAAGACCAATCCCATTACTCTAGAACTAGCCGATCTCGATATATTTTATTTTTTTCGATTTTCTTCTGCAACCGCTTTTGGAAATACGTTCAGTTACCGAGTGAAAACGAAAATTGAATCAAAAGTGCAAATTCTGTGTCATTTCAAATAACTATGCGTGTTATCTTATGCGATCAAACTCAATTTAATGAATTATTAAAGATATAAAGAGAAAATGAATGTCTGTAGCGAAAGTCATGTACTGCCCACATTAATTTTTTTTTAAATTTTCTCCAGTGTTGTACTATATAGGTAATGAAGTTCTAACTTCGGACGCTTATTCAAACACGGGGGGTCACCAAGAACCAGGGTCTTTTCTAAGGAAATTTTGGTACTACACAAGTGTACTAGTATTAGCCACATACGAGTTAGGATCAAAAAGTTCGGAGGCTGTGCTGATATCTCCAACCCTGATTGGAGGAGAGAGGAACTACATATTTTACCCTGACGTAGAGGCACACGTGACGCGAGATGTAAAAAGGAAGAAACAGGTGTCTTTCCAGACAATGTGTGTCAGTGAACTGTAGTCGTTCGCGTTCGTTAAAAACAGAAATGGTGTTTGAAGAACAACGTGCGAATATCAAATTCAGCCAGCTTTTTGGGAAATCACCGTTAGAAACATTGCACCTGCTGCAGCAGGTTGCTGCAGCACTATTAATTTTGCGGAAAAATATTATCAATGCAATACAAATTAGAACTCAAACCATGGAGTTACAAGGAAGGAGTTAAAACTTCATATTGAAAAAACGACAATATCATTTGAGACAACCATTCAGGTGATAAACAGTTCTACACTGTATATATTTCTATGACGAAAGGACTAAAATATTTATTTAAACTATCAATTTAGTAATGATAAATTATTAGCGCAATGCAAAGTAGAACTCAAACTATAAAGAATATTCCTACGTATTCAAAATTATTTTATCTTTCAATTTATGTTTATCTCCTTACATTCTGTACTCTATCCTACAACTATAAAAAAATACTGATTAATTATACTCATAATTAGGAAAGCCTTAATGTAAAAATAATCAAAAATACATATACTCAATACTACGCTTTTCTGTTGCGTCAACCAACAATAGCGACTACTTTATTAACAGTATCGGCACCTAGATATAATTCTCAAAGCATTGTGGCATTTTCAAGCGTTTCATCCATAGGAGTTTTATCTCCTAACTCCATGACTCAAACAATAAAGAAAATTCCTACGGATTCAAATTCATTTTACCCTTTAATTCATTTTTTGTCACTCAATATTCTGTATTCTATTAGAACAACAAGCGTATTTACTACTTCGAATTATAATTAAGGAACTTTGATTAGAAAATAGTAAAAATATATTTACGAGTACTAAACACTATGGCTTCCTGTTATATCAAATGAGAACAGAAGGGGCGTTATTAACACTAGCAACATCTAGCTATAATTCTCAAAGCATTATGGCATTTTCATGTTTTTCATCCATAGGAATATTACCTTCTCTCTAACGCCATAACTCAATGTCAACCTAAAAATCAAAATATCTCACTAATGGCACGGTTTATAGATAGTAGCATGGAGTTAGAAAAGAGATAAAACTCCTAAGGGTGAAACGCTTGAAAGTACCATAATGCTTTGAGAATTATATGTAGGTGTCGCTCGTGTTAGTAAAGTAGCTGCTGTTGTTAGTTGGCACAACAGAAAGGCGTAGTATTTAGCATATTTATTTTTGATTATTTTTAAATTAAAGGTCCCCTCATTATGTGTATAATTAACCAGTATTTTTTCATAGTTGTAGGATATAGTACAGAATATAGAGAGATAGAAATAAATTGGAAGGTAAAATAATTTTGAATACGTAGGAATATTATTTATTGTTTGAGTTCTACTTTGCATTGTGCTAATCATTTATTTTTACAAAATTAACAGTTTAAATAAATATTTTAGGCCATTTGCCATAAAAAATCATACAATGCAGGACTACTTATCTTATCCTAGCGCCACCTGAATGATTGTCTCAAACGATATTGCGTTTTCTTATTATGGAGTTCTAACTCCTTACTTTTGTCCCCATGGATAATGGTATCTATAAACCTTGACCAATGGTACATATCCGTAGGACCGCTAATATCCGTAGGACCGTTTAAACTGCTCCATAGTGTACATAAGAGACGGAAAGTTCGCCTTAATAATATTGTAGATTTCTGGGGAATATCTGTAAGTTCAGATGAATATAAATTTCAAATCAAAAATTGCAGCAAGGAACAGATAAAGAAACCAAACAAACACTTACACAAAAGAAAAAAAAATATTATGGTAATTAGTTGACTCATATGGAATCATTTATGAATGCAATGTTTTAATTTATTGTACTCCTTTTGCAATAGAGCATAACTTGACGGTGGAATACCTACCTGATCGCAATGCAAATATAGTTCTAAGAAACCTTTCTATCGTCTGCCGCCGTTTCATATTTTCATTTTGTTGTCTAGGTTACGTCACGTGCTCTTTCGCGGTGACGTCACCGGTAGATCTTTTTTCATAATTCGATTTTTTGCTGACCTGAAAATGAACCTGTCTCTAGTGAAAGGAAATGCACGAGTTCCCTCCAAAGATTCTCCGAAAAAAGGATTAAAATGTCCGTAAGGCTTTCTCGTAATTCATTCTCATCGGCTTTAATTTTCGAAACAAGTTATGGGGAAATACCTTTCGCATGTTAATCTTGCTCAATATCTATTTTAAAGATTAGGAAAGGATTTTACTTTCTTTGCTCTTGCTGAAATCAATCTCTAAATCTAACAATTAATTCTTTTAGCGTTTATTCCTGCATTTAGGAATATTTATCATTATGTCGTTTCCTAAGCCTTAATTAATTGGATTTTCAGAATTCTTTTGTTACTTAAAACATATGAAGCAGGAACACCTTTAGATAGTAAACGTAAAAAAAATTGATACATAAGATTTATCCTTAGTAGGGTCGCCAGGAGGGGGGGGGGGGCAATTTTAGGAAAATGGAAAATAATATATCTTTTTACTCCCTCCCCCCTCCCCCTCAAATAAAAGAAATCTCGCGATGTTACTGTTTATCCTACAGACTGAAATTTGTTTTTCTCTTGTTATTTATAGGATATTATATCTTATTTTTATATATTATATTATATATTAATTAAAAAATTATCAAAAACTAATTTAAATAATTTTAATTAAATTCGTTTTATAAAAGAAAGAATTTATTTGAATTTCATCTCATTTCTTTCAGTTTAAATAAAACTTACTTTTCATTTCGCAATTTATCGCATTTTTTTTACATGATGCAAAATACAAAATAAAAAATAAAAAAATCGGATGTGGGTAGCACATGACTTTCCTTATATAATGCAATGAATTTACTACTTTTACAACTAAAGAAAAATGTTATTCTTATAGTAGATACTTATTTTCTTTCCAAGATATTGAATTCTTCAATTTCTTCAATTTGCCGTCATTTTCATTGATTTAGCGTCATTTTTATCCATTTGGCGAGATTTTCGTTAATTTGGCAATATTTAAAAATGTCGTCAAGTTGGCGACATTACGCTAAATTCGCCGCCAAAATCGCGCCAAGCGTTATGGAAGGAGAAATAAGTTATTCTTACAGCAGATAAATGACTATTAGCGTTCAAATACAAAAGTATTACTCAAAGTATCTTTTCTCGTAAATGGAACAAGCTAGATCCACGAGAATGATGTCGCCAAATTAATCGCATGATATTACATATGAAAAGTGAACATGTTTCTCAATAGTTCATATTTTTTTTTTAATTTATAGGATTTTTTGATAAATGTATTTGAAAAATGTGCAATATCTCGAGAACGTTTCGTGCTAGCGTTCTAAAGTTTATGTCAATCGTTTTCTAAGGAAATATTACATAAGAAATGTCTATTTGTGTAACTTTATTAAAAGTTTTGATTTTTTGATGATTTTTTCAAAATTTCACTCAAAAATTTATTGGGGTTCTGAACATTCGATTATATTTTAAAACAATAGGCTTCCAGTATTCACGGATTGTGATTTTTGTACCAAATTTCATTCGAATAGCTCCATTCGTTCGTGAGATATAGTCTCCACAGACTCACTGACTGACACACACGCACACACACACACACACACACACACACACACACAGAAAGAGAGAGACAACACCTCAAAAATGTTAGATTCGTGATCAAGGATGCTTGAAACGTGCTTATTTTCCTTATACATTATGTATATAAGGAAAGTAAAAGGGGGGCAATATTTTGAGAATAATCAAGTGGGCAATTAGCATACTAAATAAACATTTATTTAACATGGCATAATTTAGCTTCTTTATTCTTTATTTGATTTTTTTTCGATTTTTGCTGGTCATTCAAAGGACTCTACTTGTATTTTTTCTATTAGTCTCCACATCTAATCAGCACTACAATAGCGTACAAATATAAACTATGTAAAGTAAGTTTTAAAATATAATTATTATTTTTTGTATTCATTTTGACAAGTAATGTTATACCAATTTAACACTCAACTGCCGAATTTCATATGAAAATTGGATGAACAGCTTTGAGCTAAAGTGAATACACACACACACGCAAAATAGTCTATAAATAGTGGATTGGTATTCTGGAAAGCCCAAAGCGTACAAATTAGCCAAACATTCTATTTCAAATGTTCAAAACTCCATCGCAATGCTTATCCCTGTAATATTTTATTTAAGAGTAAATTGAAACTTGAAGAATCCACTTCAACTATAAGAGCTTGAAATTTCGTCCCAGTATAGCTCAACGGTAGAGCGTCGGCTGGCCAGTTCGGAGAACCAGGGTTCGATTCCTGGTTAGGGCAGGAAAATCCTTTACAAGCTATTTAAAACAATTTTTACAATAAAATTATTGTGTACTGATTTATTTTGACAAGTAAACTCACATCAAATCAGCAAATAACCTAGGGCAAATTTGATAATAATTTCTTATTTTCTACGACCCAATGACTGAGTAAATAGTTAAAATCTACTTTCTATTGCGATGAATGTAATAAATTGAAAGGTAACTTTAAAGAGTTGTATTTTTATTTTATGAAATGATAAATAGGTTCAAACTTTTAAATAAAAATATTTAATTTTTGCATAAGGATACTTCTGTTGCAATAAATGGTTTCAGAACGTTGCAATACATGGTGTCAGCATATTAATTTTATTTAGAACTAATTAATACTTAAAATCTTTTATAATGTTTTTTATAAGTTTGCTTAATAATTTTCTGAGAATAATACCTATCAATCTGTAACAAACATTATTTACATCATAAATATTCTAATCTTCTTGAAATCTGAATATTTTATGTAAAAGTAATTCAAAAACTTTGAAATACATTCTGTCTACATCAAGAATACGCTGAAACCTCTTTTTATAATTGTGCTTAATACTTTGATAATAATACTATCAATCTGCAACAAAAATTATTTACGTCATGAATATTCTAATCTTCTTCTTGAAATCTTTATTTCTTACATAAAAATAATTTAAAATTTTGAAATACATTCCACCTGCATCTAAAATACTTTAAAACACTCTTTTTATTGTACTTAATAAATTTGATAAGAATAATGCCTGTCAATCTGCAGCAAAATATTATTTACGCCATGAATACTTTAATCTACTCCTTGAAATCTCAGTTTCGTATGTAAAAATATTTGAAATACAATCTGCCTTTATCAAAATTACTCTAAAACCTCGTTTATAATTGTGCTTCATAATTTGATAAGAATGATACCTGTCAATATGTAATAAAATATTATTTACGTCATGAATATTCTAATCTTTTTCTTGAAATATTAGTTTCTTGTGTAAATATAATTCAAAAATTTTAAATACATTCTGTCTGCATTAAAAATACTCTGAAACACCTTTTTTTTTATTGCGCTTAATAAATTTGATAAGAAAAATACCTGTCAATTTGCAGCAAAATATTATTTACGTCATGAATATTTTAATCTTCTTGAAATTTCAGTTTCGTATGTAAAAATACTTCGGAAAATTGAAATACATTCTGTCTGTATCAAGAATACTTTAAAACCTCCTTTTATAACTGTGCTTACAAATTTGATAAAAAAAAAATAACTGTCAATCTTGAGCAAAATGTTATTTACGTCATGAATATTTTAATCTTCTTGAAATCTTCGTTTCGTATGTAAAAATATTTGAAATACATTTTGTATGTATCAAAAATACTCTTAAACCTCTTTTATAATTGTGCTTCATAATTTGATGAGAATATTACCTGTTAATATGCAATAAAATATTATTTACGTCATGAATATTCTAATCTTCTTCTTGAAATCTTTATTTCTTGCATAAAAATAATTCAAAAATTTTAAATACATTCGGTCTGTATCTAAAATACCCTAAAACACTATTTTTTATTGTGCTTAATAAATTTGATAAGAGTAATACCTGTCAATCTGCAGCAAAATATTATTTAAGTAACGAATATTTTAATCTTAAAATTTTAATTTCGTTTGTAAAAATATTTGAAATACATTCTGTCTGCTTCAAGAATACTCTAAGACCCCTTTTTATAACTGTGCTTAAAAATTTGATAAGAATAGTACCTCTCAATCTGTAGCAAAATATTATTTGCGTCATGAAAATTTTAATTTCTTAAAATCTTAGTATCGTATGTAAATATATTTGAAATGCATTCTGCTTATCTCAAAAGTACTCTAAAACCTCTTTTATAAATGTGCTTCATAATTTGACAAGAATAACACCTGTCAATATGCAATAAAATATTTTTACGTCATGAATATTCTAATCTTCTTGAAATCTTAAGTTTTTATATAAAAATAATTCAAAAATTTTTATAAAAAAATAATTCAAAAATTTGAAATGCATTCTGTCTGCATCTAAAATACTCTAAAACACTCTTTTTTATTGTGCTTAATAAATTTCATAAGAATAATATCTATCAATCTGCAGCTAAGTATTATTTACGTCCTGAATATTTTAATCTTCTTGAAATCTCAGTTTCGTATGTAAAAATATTTGAAATACATTCTGTCTGTATCAGAAATACTCTAAACCCTCTTTATAATTGTGCTTCATAATTTGATAAGAAACCTGCCAATCTGCAATAAAATATTATTTACAACATGAATATTTTAACCTACTTATTGAAATTTTAATCTCTTTATGTGAAAATAATTTGAATCAATTTGAAATGAATTCTGTCAGCTTCTAGAATACTTTAAAACGCTTCTTATCTTATTTATCAATTTCAGGAAAATATTACGTACCAATTTGAAACAAATTATTTTCAAAAATATTTTAACATACCCTTAACTTACCCTAATAATATGAGTATGTGCAAGCTTATTGGGAATCCATGAAGTCAAATTATAAGAAAAATCTAATTTGCTATGATTTTCCACCCAATATATAAATTTGTTAATATGTAGGGAAAGTCCTGTGCTGTAGATATTAGATTTTTGCAATTCCGTTTATGAGGTTTATGAAAAAAAAACTATTTTGGATACGTTCTATTTCACTTTAGAATATGTTTGTTTCTTCTTTGAATTGCATTTGAACATTCTGATAATATATTTCATACCTATTTACATACAGAATATACATACATATTCCTATTTACATACAGAATATTTTCAAATGCTTTTTTGCTTTCCCTGCAATACATAGTAATGTATGGGGAAAGTATTGAATCATGTCGATAATCGCAACTCGAGTTTTCGACGGATCTATACGTTTTAGAACCTCTAGAACACGAAAAATTTATTTTTAGCGAGACATCTGTGTGTGTGTGTGTGTGTCTGTCTGTCTGTGCAATGTATATATCCACTCTAACTGAAAAACTAATGGACCAAACTTGTGAAATTGGGTGAATTAGCTTTTCAGCTAGAGTGGATACATACATTGTACAAACTGACAGATTATACTTGGTCAAGTCCCATTTGTATGCAAAATTTCAAGTTTCTACCTTCAGCAGTTTTAGGCTGTGTCATTCATCCCTTAGTCAATGGGTCTTACTCAACTGTATGATATAGATAACCTGCCGATCGAAAATAACATTAGATTTCCACCAAGAATAGTTTAAAATGCAATCGTATTTTGCAATGTTAAACATTTGTACGCCTTAAATACTGTGCTGTTGCCAGTGTCCAGGAAATAATTTTCAAATCAAACTTAAAATAATTGGTGAAGACACTGATAAATATCGTTTGACGTCTCTAACCCAAGTTGTCCTAAAACTAGTCTGCCAGTTAATAGCACGCACAGCAATCTCCATCTAAAGCTTGAATATAAGTTCTGTGTAATAAAAGAATAAAGGATATTGGATAACAATGGCTTCATTTACTCATCATTGTTATGACTTACCAATCACCCCCACCCCCCTTCTCCGATCGAGATATTCCAAAGATTAAAATTAATGAATGATTCGCTTTAAATTGAAGCAGTAACCTTCCAAAAGCAGATGACATAATTCTTCTATTAATCGTCTGCCTTATATTCAATGCACGCGCCAAGCAGGGTTGAAATGCCCTTATTAGTGTCACTCAATCAGTTAGTTATCTGCCATTTTGTTAGACGCTAATATAAAGTTGCTAAAACAGTTTCTTCAGCTATCAATTAACGATAATCTTCAGTTAGATGTCGGCTGTTGTACTTACGGAGCGTGATGCCAGGTTTCCTCCTTTCTCAGCATGTATTACGAGGAAACCACACTCTTGCCACTATGAGAGCCCATAGAACTTTTGTAAAGAACCTTGCTGCCCCAACCGGGAATCGAACCCTGGATCTCCGAACTGGCCAGCCGACTCTCTACCGTTGAGCTACTGGGACGAAATTGCAAGATCTTATCGTCGAAGTGGATGGACTCTGCATATTTCTCAGGAAGGAGCAAACTACTGACGCCAGGGAGGAAAATTTTATAAAGAACCTTTCTACTTCAACACAAGTTCGTGACTCTTGTATGAACCGTTACAATTTATTTCACTCTAAATTACTTCCAATAACCCACTGACTAGTGTTAGACGAAGGAATCACGACATTTAACAAATAAACAACTTTATTGACAGCTAGCTTCTCTGGGAACTCAAAACACACACACACACACACACATATTAAAAATCTATATACAAATTATTTACAACGCTAGTATTATAATTCGTACCCGAGACATACTAATCTACAATGAAGTTCAAACCTAACTTATTACTAAACTGACTTCAATCTGAACCTATGATGATCAAATTACGCACAATATACTATATACTCAAAAGATTGCAAGCTATAACACTCGATGCTACCTTCCATGGAGGCGCGAACTCGGCAAAATGACAGAGACGTCATTCTAAAGTCTGCCCTTCTTATAGATCTGGCCAATCGTGAGTATGCGATTCTTCGGAATGAAAGTTGAGATGTTTAGAACATAAATCAAAATCAGAAAAAGTAGAATTAGAATAAAATGGTAATAAATAATAGAATTCTCACAACTTAAGGATAAGATATACAACATCAACTATAGCTTCATGTCCATCTTTGTGACCTTGAACGTCCAGGGGAAGGCAAGTGCCCCCTTTTGCCCTCCCCTATGGGTACCCATGATTGCCACCTAGCTATAACAGACTCAACTCTTAGATTGCCCCTGAATGCACTTGATGAAAAAAAAAGTTAGACCTAAATTGATTGCAAGTTATGTATAAATGGATAAAAAGAAATGGGATATGAAAAAAATAGTCTAATTAGCGCCAAAATTAAAATCTAATCAGCGCCAGGATAATCCTCAAGTGACTTACCTACCAAAAATTCGATGAAATTTCTTGATATTTACAGTAAAAGACATCGTCATCGTCTCAAATTTTCAAAAATCTTAATATCCCAAGAATGGTCCATCCTAGAATAATGAGATAAATCTTATTCGTTTTCTCGTTAAATTACATATACGAAACAAGCATTTGATGAATATATTTCAGCATATTTAGTCTTTTATATTTCAGGTTTTAACAATTTTTGTGGGTCATTTCCCACATACACATTTTTTTTTTACTTCCGAATGTTTTTTATTTTTTATTATAAGCAAAGTAGGTAAATACTGAGTTTTTTTTTTTTTTTATAAATGGCTATAAGCCAAAATCTCGACTTCAAGAATTTTTGATAAAACAAACACTTCCTCTAATAGTATGAGAAAGTAAAAATAAATGGTTAATTCGTATTCAAAGATACTCAAAACGTGTTAATCTATCAAAATCCGAAATCCAATCTGATCTATGCACCACAATAATTTCTCTCTACATATACTATGCATCGTAAGGAAAGCAAAAATAATTATATCCAGAGCACATCAAGTAAAAAATTCATACAAGCAACGTCTACCATGGTCTTGTGAATTTTCATTGAAGTTTATCAATCAAAATGTGGCAACGGCTCGTTATTTCCAGGATCTGTCTCGTCTTTGATCGTCTGACCATAACACGTATCGCGGCGCTAAAACGGATGCGGGGGTAAGAGCACCGACTTGGAGCAACGTCCTAAAGATTCTTGTTATTTTGAGGAATGACCAATTTTTTCCCAGTCATTATGCTTGCTTCTTTGGTGAATGAACTTGAAGCAAACACACCGTTCGTAAATGAACATGAGAAGAAAAAACATGGAGTCGAGAGAGGAGGACATTTTTTTTCCCCTAAAAAACACGTAGCTGTTAAAATTGCATAAAAATAGTGGAGACTAATAATTTTGGAGGTAGTTACGGAAAAAAAAGAATGTTTTTCCGAAAGAAAAATTGTGAAGAGAAAAGTATCACGCTTTACTTTATCACACGTTGATAATAGAGATGGGTTGAATATTTTTTATTTTCCCTACATGTATAGTATAATCTATAGGGAGAGTATTGTGACGAGGTCGAAAATTCGAAATCGAATTTTCGACAGGAGGGATATATTTTAAGCATCCATGAACTCGAACATTTTTGAAGCGATGTCTGTCTGTGTGTGTGTGTGTGTGTGTGTGTTTTAGCTCATGTATCCATGATGCAAAAACAAAAGTATTACTCAAAGTATCTTTTCTCATGAATGGAATGAGCTAGATCCACGAGAATGATGTCACCCAATTTATCGCATGATATTACTTATGAAAAGTGAACATATTTCAACAATAGGTAATATATTTTTTTAATTTTATATGATTTTTTGATATTTTTTTTAAATGTACAATATCTCGAGAACGGTTTATGCTAGCGTTCTAAAATTTATTTTAATCGGTTTCTAATGAAAAATGACATAAGAAATGACTACTTTCGTAACTTTATAAATGGTTTTGATTTTTTGAGGATTTTTTCAAAATTTCACTCGAAAATTTAGAGGGGTTCTGAACATGCGATTGCGTATAAAAACAATAGGCTTCCAGTATTTATGGATTCTAATTTTTGTACCAAATTTCGTTTGAATCGGTTCATTCGTTCGTCATTTATCGTCTCCACAGACTCACTGACACACACACACACACACACAGATATCATCTCAAAAACATCTGATTCGTGTTCACGGATGCTTGAAACGTGCTTTCCCGTCGAAAACTCGAATTCGAATTTTCGACTCAGTCATAATACTTTCCTTATACATTATATGTATATAAGGAAAGTAATACTGATTAATTATAATCATCTCGTTAGAGAATCAATCCTTCGTTAAAAAATAATGAAATATACATATATTAAATACTAAGCCTTTCTGCTGTGTCAAATAACAATAGCAGCTACTTTTACTAACACTATTGACACCTAGATATAATTCTCAAAGCATTATGGCATTTCCAAGCATTTAATTTATAGGAGTTTTATCTGCTTTCTAACTCGATGGGTAAAACTTTTTATCATTGAACTCTTTAAACAGGTGCGACTATTGTTCTTCCAACAAGTTTATGTCAAACACTTCTACCGTCAACCTCAAAAACAGCTATTACCTAATTAGATTTAAACTCCAAAGTTACCATTTAGTTTTGGAATGCGAATCATAAGCATCTAGAGACGATTCATTTCATTCATTCCAATTGTAATAAGATACAGTTGCCCTATCTAGTCTCAAGCAGTTCCGCCCTTAATGCCCGGTCTTCATAAATAAAGTATATCAGATAAGACAGAGGAGGCGTTTTATTTGTCGAATTAGAACGTCATTTAATTCTTCACAAATTTTCAAGGTCACAATTCAAGTGCATATTATTCTCCTCTTTCGTTCCTTCTCTGACACGCAGGGTGGAGTTCCAAGATGCTAAGATTAAACAGATGTTAGATTGGTTTCGATTCACCTGATTAGAGATCGTGCCTGTGGTTGGGCTGAGTTGTGCACTGCTTCGTGAGAAACATTTATTAGATCAAATATTGTTTGCGAGTTGCTGATTTTCATCACGGTTTACTTCTGGAAATGAAGATGATAGTTTCCTTTTCATAATGCCTTTAAAGCAGTGATTCCCAAAGAGTTAGAAAGAAGGAAATAAAAACTCCTGTGGATGAAACGCTGGAAACTACCCTAATGCTTTGAGAATCATATCTAGGTGTCGTTAGTGTTAGTAAAGTAGCCACTATTGTTAATTAACTCAACAGAAAGACGTAGTATTGAGTATGTGTATTTTTAATTATTTTTAAATTTAGGGTTCCCTAATGATGAGTATAATTAACCAGTACTTTTTCATAGTTGTAGGATAAAGTACAGAATATAGGGAGATAAAAATAAATTGAAAGGTAAAATACGTTTGAATACGTAGAAATATTCTTTAATATTTCAGTTCTACTTTACATAGCGCCAATAATTTATTTTTGCAAAATTGACAGTTTAAATAAATATTTCAGGCCTTTCGCTATAGAAATGCATAGAATTCGGGACTTCATATCTTATCCCAGTGTCACCTAAATGATTGTCTCAAACGATATTTGCGTTTTCTTAATGTGAAATTTTAACTCCTTATTTTTACCTCCGTGGTAGTTCTAGTTCCCATACTATTTTGGTATCGGAACGATTTTCTAGTTGGAGAACATCTGTAGAACACGTAGGACATTTTGGGATCTTTCGATTCAGACTCACAGTATTAATATTTTAAATATATCATTTCGTAAAATAAACTGTAAATATTTATTAATATTAATTAATGATTTATAAATGGAGATTATAAAATGAAATGATCAGGTTAATGAGATAAATGTTATTACTTAAGAATATTTTAGATCTGATACGAATTATATTCAGACAGTAAAAGGAGAAATAAGTTTCATTTTTAAAAATATTACTTTTTTTAAAATAATAAATCAGCTTAAAATATTCTGGTGCGAAAAAATATATGCACCCAGAAGAAATTGAGCTACAGTCGTGAAACTCGGCATGTATGTTTCGTTTGAGGAGATATGCAAATGATTAGAATTTGGGAGCAAGAAAAACGTTTTATTAAGAAATGGTGGCAACAAGAAGATGGTATTTTAGTAAGTGGTAAATCCTTCCCTGGCAGCTACAGAAGCCGATATTTGGTTAGGTATAGAGTCAATAGTTACTTATGTCCCTTTGCGAAAGATTGCAACTGGCATTTTAGTAACACCATTTAGTGGTACCATTTTAGTAAGTGGTAAATCTTTCCCTGGCAGCTACACAAGCCGATATTTGGTGTGGTATAGAGTCAATAGTTACTTATGTCCCTCTGCGAAAGATTGCAACTGGCCAACTAATTTAGTGGTATTCTGAGAAGACTGCAATTGCCGTCCCAGCATGTCCCAAACGTGTTCTATTGGTGATAGGTCTGAGAACTTGGATGGCCGTGGGAGCGTATTAAATCCTCGAAGACATTGTTGAGAATGTCGTGCAGTATGTGGTCGAGCGGTGTCTTGTTGTAAAATGTAGCCTGGTAGGCTTGACAGCATAGGCAGAACAATCGACTGCAGGATATCGTCGACGTATAAGCGAGCTTTCAGATTGGCTTGCAGCACAACTGGAGGAGATGGCTGTTCCGCACGACATGGTTCCCCAGATTGTCACATCACGTGTGATGGCTGTGTGCCGCTCAACAACAAATGCCTCTTCCACACACGTATGCGGCGATCATCATCACTGAAAGAGAAGCGGGATTTGTTTCTAACGACAACATGCCTCCAATCGGATACTGTCCAGGCTGACCGAACTCAGCACCAATACAGACGATTCTGCCTTTGTTGCGGTGTCAGTGGTAGGCGCTTTAATGGACACCGCATCTAATCCCACCTTCTGCCAGTCGTTTCCGGATAGTGTCCCTTGATACAGGATGAATGGAGGGTGATAAATGCTTTCGAATGGTTAATAGCGACGCCTTTGGTCGCGATACGTCATTCTCATGCGCGTTGCATGAGTCCTATAACATCATTAGCGCTAACTGTTTGATCATTTGCATCACTCTTAAAACGGCATTACCATGCCGAGTTTCGGGGCTGTAGCTCAATTTTTTATGGGTGTATATATATTTTCTTCATGTCAGATCTTTACACTTTGTGTAATTGAAATTGCGGCACGTAGAACGGAAAGTTCGGCGCAAAGGAATGGCGTCGCTCGAAAGGGGGAGGGGCGGTTATAACTTACCCAAGAACCCATCGAACTTATTGAAGTTCAGAGAAATGATATTCAGATAAATGGGAAGCAAAATATTTGGTTACCCAACCCCCTCTAATTTTTTTTTCTGACAATATATACTGACGTAAAGCCCAATTGTCTATGCGCTACTCTTTCGATGTCAAACTATTAGAATGACGAGTTTAGGTGTCCCATTATTTTTTTTTTTTTCGATTCTTTCAAAAAGGCCGAATGGAGGAAATGATTACATATAGACACCCAAGCCATTTGGCTGTGACATTGTTTCAAGAATGCCTTTTGGGCCCCCTTTGTATGCCGGAAGAAACGCAGAACGCCCATCCTATTCACACATGCGCGGCACACCTAAGAGAGAACCATTTGGCGCCACACGCGTTGCCACATTTGTTTTCAGACGATATTAAACGCGAGTGACCAAGGTCGTGAAAGATATTCTTTTTGTCTTGCACTTTTATAGAATGAAAAAAAAAGTAAATAATTAGCAAAGGTGTGTGCATGTGTAATGTGCGTATCCATATGCATAAGCGGACCTATTTGGAACCATTCCGTATATGCAGTAGCGTTGACAAGGGGGTGGATTTGGGGGTTAACCCCCGCCCCCCACCCTCGGAACCCATTGAAATTCGTAGAAATGATATTAGTATAAATGAAAAATAAAATAAAGTGTTACCACCATCCCGTACTGGGTGTATGTGATCAGTCCAGTGGCGTAAATAAGTGGGAAATTTAGGTGTTATAGCACTCTCATTTGTCCCCAATGGCACAAACAAACATAATATACATGATCTCCTTAAGCATCCCCAATAACCTCGTAAGACATGTTCCATGAGTGTACACGTTGGCTCTGTTTATAGTAAACTGACCTTGCCTGATCAAACAAAAGAGTCCCTTTATAGGGACTCTAGAATAAAATAGATTGCAGCGCCCGCAGTGGAGAATTTAAAAATGTTTGGATAACAGACTTGGCATCAAATCGAAACAGACGAACGACCACGGAAGAGCATGTTTCAAGTATCCTTGAATCGAATTGAACGTCTTTGAAGTGATGTCTATGCATGTGTATGTTGGTGTGTGTATGTTAAGCCCCTATTACACGACAGTAATTTGGGACAACAAAACAGCTTTGGGACGTTCGTGACATTACTCCACGCAGTACAGAACGAAAGTGACGTCACTCCTAGCAGCAAATGGGGAAGCTCAGCTACAGAACGAAAGTGACGTCACTCCAAACAGCAAATGGGGAAGTTTAGCTTCCCCATTCGTTCTGTGCTGCGTGGAGTGATGTCACGAACGTCCCAAAGCTGTTTTGTGAACGGTTTGTTGTTCCAAATTACTGCCGTGTAATAGGGGCTTTGTTGTGCCTGTATGCTAGTCTGTGTGTCTATATGTTATTGTGTGTGTTTGTGTATGCTAGTGTGTGTTTGTGTATGCTAGTGTGTGTTTGTTGTGTTAGTATATGTGTTCGTGAATCTATGGGCGCGATATCTCACAAACGATTGCAGCGTTTAAAAAAGAAATTGTACGATTATTGCAATCAGTGAATACATGAACCTTATTAATTTAAAACGCAGTCGAACGATCCGATGACCCTTCAATTTTCGAATGATATTTTGAAAAAATTCTTTAAATAAAACCAGAACATTCAATAATGTTAAATAAATAATCGTTATATTCGTAATTTTTTATTTTTAAACAAATAACACAAACTTTAGAATGGGAACTTAACCGTTCTTGAGGTATTGCCCGTTTTTCAAATAAATTTACCCAAAAAATTACATAAAATTGAAAAGTAGTAAGTATTGTCCAATATGTGACGTCAAATATGAGATTTTGGCGATTCATATGATGAGATATCGCCAACTTGGCGACTTTGCTTAAATGGATGCAAAATTGACGTAAGTGTCGCTAAATTAGCTAAAGTTGATTAGCTAAAGTACGAAAATGAAGCCAAATTGATGAATTAAAATTAACATCGTTTAATATATGGATTATATTGCTTAGCATTATGCTAGCAATATTTCCAATTGTCATATTATATTTGGTTTATTAATTTGGTTTATTAATTAATTATTAATGTGGTAATAATATATTTTTACATGTTGTCATCCAGAAAAGCAGGAAAATTTAGTGTACTTTTCAACGTTAAAAGCATTGTGTCTGTCCATCATTATTTCGCATTGAAAGAAGTTAATTTATTACATCATGTAGAGGAAGTCCTGTGCTGCCAACATCAGATTTTTTGTTTCCATTGTATCTGCGTGTGTCGTGAAAAAAAAAAGAGCATTGGATTTATCGTGAAAATGAGATCTCGTGCCTTTCCAGAATCTTGCATTAGCTGTGAAACAACCCAACCCTGTGCATCTATGGTTCGTGCCAGAAGTTCCACCATCCCCATCCGCTTATGTATAGAGACTTATTCAATCGAGTCACGTGATTAGATCATTATAATAGTGGAATTGAAAGGTGTAGTCTTAAATAATGGATATTCATTATTCTAAAGAAGTATTTCGATACTGTTTCTCTCTGTGAAAAATTTTAAGGCAATTCTGGGGAATTATTTATATGACTAGAATGGCGCGAAGTTAGCAGCACATAATGACGGCAGTAATCCAGGAGGTTTAAGTCCGACCCATTAAAATCATTGGTAAATTTAAGGTAAATCAAGGGATTTTTTTAGGGATGGGACAGCCCAGTGGTTAACGCCCGGGAATTGCACTCGAGCAACCCGAGTTCGATTCCCGGCTCTGTCCAAACTGTCCCCTTGTTCACGCGGAGTACGTGAACATTAAATATGGGGGTCCAACAGGATGGTGGTAGAGGATACGGTCCCTATGAATGCCGCGCCCCACTGGGTCCCTGCCGTCCAAACAGATACACGTTCGGGTAGTGTCGAAAGCCCAGACCACACGGCCAACCCAAAGGTTTATGGCAACAAAATGTGTGGCCGGACGTTCGGGTAGTGTAGACGATTTGAGTGGAAGGAGGAGGTAATTAAAGAGGTTTCTTTATATGGATGGAATAGCAAAGTTAGCAGCACATAATGATGAATGAGGACAATTCAGGAGGTTTGAGTTCGATTCTTAGTTTCGATCCATTATAATCATTTGTAATTTTAAAATAATTCAATGAGATTTTCTAAGTCTGGAATGGCGAAGTTGGCAGTTGGTCTTCTCTATTAAAGATTTTAAAATGTTCTCCTATATATAATGTTGTAACTGTATTCAAGGCAAATTTCCAATTTCATTATCCGATTTTCTTCTAAAGGTAAAAAGTATCGGGAGGGAAAATATCCTCTAGACTTTCTTATACATGTATATCCCATAGAGTTTAGTTCCATTTGTATTAAAATATTCCAAAGAATGAAATATGTCGTGTTTTTTTTTTTTTCGCCTTCAGATTTCATGCCAAGTTATTCTTTTTAAAATAAATATTTCAATGTTGTCAAATTTATCATCAAGTGTTACATATTGGATAATATCTGCTACTGTTCATTTCTATTTAAAATTTTAGATGCATTTATTTGAAAGAAGTACAATATCTTGATAACGGTTCAAGCTAGCGTTCTAAAGTTTGTGTAATTCGTTTTAGAATAGAAAATTCCGAACGAAATGATTATTTAATATTATTTAATGCCCTGATTTTATTAATAATTTCTTTTTCAAAATTTCTTTGAAAATTGAAGAGTCTTCCAAACGTTCAATCAATAAGGTTCCAGTATTCCCGGATCTTAATAATCCTACCAAATTACATTCAAAATGCTCCATTCGTTCTTTATATATCGAACACACACATACACACACACGGTTATCAAATAATCAAAAAGTTCGATTTGAGTTTAGATATGTTTGAAACGTGTTTTTCCTTCGGAAATTCGAATTCGAATTGTTAACCCCGTCACAATATTTTCCTTATACATTATACTATGTATGTAGAGATATAATACATTATACTATATATATAAAGAAATAATACATTATACTATATATGTAGGGAAAGTAATTAGCATTTTTAAAAAATTGCATAAAAAGATAAATAAAAATTAACCTTTAATTTAAATTAACATTTGAAAAGAAACTCCTATGTAATTAGTTTGTATAAATATTGCATTGAAAATCGCATTACATTATTTTCTTGACACCAGTAGTAGCTATGATATTTGACCTGTAGTAGCTATGATATTTGACCTGTAGTAGCTACGATATTTGACCTGTAATAGCTATGATATTTGAGCTGTAGTAGCTATTATATTTGACCTGTAGTAGCTATGATATTTGATTTGTAGTAGCTATGATATTTGACTTGTAGTAGCTACGATATTTGACCTGTAGTAGCTACTATATTTGACCTGTAGTAGCTATTATATATGATTTGCAGTGGCTATGATATTTGACATGTAGTAGCTATAATATTTCTCTTGGGAGTAGCTATTTCGTGGAAGTAGCTATGATATTTCGTTTGGGAACTGTGGGCCGGATAATATTTTATGGCGGACCGGAAGTTGCCGACTCCTGCCCTACAGGAAAGTGCAAAAAAAACTATAGTTTAAAAACCTATTTTTGTCTTCAATGGCCTTTGATAATTAGAAAACTTTTCAATGATTTTACATATATTTTCACTAGTTACGCTTAATTCAGAGAAAATATTTATGATTATAGATCACGTTCATTTCATTTAAGTAATATTCCGGGCAATGTCAAATATTTATGTTAGTTGTATTACAAGGGTCTCTAGGAATGCCCTTAAGCATCTCCATTAACTTTGTAAAGAAAGACCGAAGAAGGTACTCGTTTAGGTCTATCTATAGTAAAGTGCCTATGCTCGATTGAATAAAATAGGTTGCAATGCCCCGAGGGGAGAATTGAAAAAGTTAGGATAACGGACTCGGCAACAAGGCGAAGGAGACGAAAACAGCCAATTACAAATCAGAAATATGAGCAAATACGATTAAGAATATGATTATTGATTAACGATATGTTTAATAAAATGATTCAATGTCACACATTTGCTTGTTTGACAGAAATTAGTGTTTTGTTTATATCTGGTCTTTCACTACTCAAAGATGAGGCAACTAAGAATGCGAATATTGAAAATAAATATTATTAAAAATATGTACTACATACTGGTAACACGTAATACTCACTACGTACTGAAAATACTTGTATAATTTGTGCAATATACAGTACAGAAATCTGTACTGTATATAGTATTATCAGTCAGCTGTTGTAGAACATTAATTAATGACCAGGAATTGATATTAAAACTGTCACATAATGTATTTATTTGACACAATAGGAATATTGGTGATTTGCTGTTATATTCAGGAATGCTAAAATAAACATGTACCTGCACGGGATTCTAACGTATAGCCTGATCAAAATGCCTTTCGTCTGCAGCAATGCATATTTGAATGCGATAAAGAACATAATCGCGTGCTTTGACTAGCATTGAAGGTTTCACCGTGTTACAGGTTCTGATGATACGACTTTTTAACGGATATTTATTGCCTTTCATATACGCGTTTCGTTCGTTCCCGGTGTCGATTCCTACTCATTTGACAATGCTCTACAGCTTTGGTTTTTCTCGGCTATCTCACTTTATTGTCGAGTTTATGAACATAACTTTTCAAATTCTCCGTTAGGGGTACTGTAATTCCTTTTATTCGATTGGGTGTAGTCACTTGACTTGAGATAGACACTTTTATTCTAGATAACGTGTATACACTCATGAACATTATCTTACAAAATTATTGAGGGTGCTTAAAGACTTAGGAATCATGTATACTCTAAGGAACCATGTACACTAAGAAACAAATCTAAATTATTTCAATGATATAGACTGTTTTCATTAAGGAAAATCACGTATTTATTTATTTCACAAGACTTTTAAGAATACGTTATTACTTTCACTACACTCATAATATAATCTATAGGGAAAGTATTGTAAACGGTGTCGAAAATTGGAATGCGAGTTTTCGACAGAAGAGCACGTTTCAAGCATCTATAAATTCGAATTGAACATTCTTGAGGTGATGTCTGTGTGTGTGTGTCTGTGAGTCTATGGAAGCGATATCTCACGAAAGAATGGTGCGATTCGAAAATAATTTTGTACAACTATTACAATCAGTGATTACTGGAAGCCTATTGATTTTAAACTCGGTTTAACATTCTGAAGACCCTCAAATTTTCGAATGAATTTTTGAAAAAAAAATATCAAAAAATCAGGACCTTTAATAAATTTAAATAAATAGTAATTTCTTACGTATAATTTATCATTAGGGAACGAGTGGCACCAATTTCAGAACGCTAGCATGAACCGTACCGGAGATATAAACGTTTTCAGATAAATTTATCAAAACAGTTACATTAAAATAAGATTTTCTTTAATGCTCAGGCGCTTGATCGTCTAATCATTCGCCTATTTTTAGCGACCGAATCGTGAGCCATTTTGCCGTCATATGACGTTGCCCCCTGTACACCAAAGAAGGCAGAACACATTACGCCCTTAATGGATACTACAACATCCATGCCCGCAGGTGTGACTCGAACCCACAACCCGAATGCACAGGAGAGCACGAGGAAGCCGTAGACCTTTCAGCCACCGAGCCGGCTAATTAAAATAAGTAGCACGTATTCTTAAAGAAATATCGCCAACGTGTCGACATTTTAAAAAGGTTGTCGAATTGACAAAAATGACGCTTAATTAACGAAAATGATGCCACAATTAATAAAAATGCGGCTATCGTTCCATATACGGACCTAATTGTTTAGCAGATACTAACAATATTTCTAATTGTTACGATAGATTTGCGCTAAATGTATGTTAATTGGATACTTATAAATAGTTCTATATGTCGTCATCCAGAAGAACGTCAAATATTAGTGTACAAGTCAATGCTGAAACATTTACCTACGGGCCTTGTACATAATTTGCTTGATGTCAAAGAAGTGAAATCACTGCTTTATGTAGGGAAAGTCATGCGCTGCCCCACATCACATTTTACTAAGTGGATCGGTGTAAAGAAACAACGTGGGAGAAACGTCCCCGATTCTAATTTTCAGCACAATCTGGTTTTTCCCCCCACGCAATGTTGGAACGCCACTATACGACTCTCATTTCGAATTCCAATAAAATAAGTATTCAAGCAGCGTACCGAAATTCACTCAACTCAGCCTAATTCCATTTTAATTTCACTTTCAATCTGAGCCAGTGAAAACAATGAAATTCCTTCCGGTAGGAATTGAAATGAAGTGAAGTAAATAGACTTAAACTGTTTTGTGGCGTTTCGATTTGAATATTATACGAGAGCGAAATAAAAAAATATATATATGAAGTGGAAAACAAATGACTTTTCCTACTTTTCCTCAAATTCATTTTCTCTTTATTTCTTTCATAATTAAATTGAGTTTAATAGCACAAAGTAACACTGAATTTTTAGTTTTAATTCAATCTTCGTTTTCATTTGGAGACTGGATATATTTTCAAAAGCGACATGGCAAAAATGGGAAAAAAATATATATATATATATATTTTTTCGAGAATTGCTAAATCTACAGTTATGGGCTTGGTCTAATTATTTTCGTCGTTACAAAATTACGTATAAAACAAGCATTTAATTCATACGTTTAAGCATATGTAATCCAGATTTTGACGGGCTATTAATCTTTTTTTTTCTTTTTTTTTTTTTGTCGAATCGTATCAAAATTTAACCAGCACTAGGACACTAACACACAAATGACTTCTCTACCGAATTTTGTGAAATTTGGCCAATTAGTTTTTCAGCTAGAGTATATACATACATTGCACAGACGTTCTGACATGAAGCTAAAAATAGTTTTTTCGGGTTCGCTCGAAACGCGTAGATCAGTCAAAAAACTCGAGTTGCGATTTTCGATAAAATCCGAATACTTTCCCTATACATTACCATGTATTGCAGGGAAAGCAAATAAGTGGCTTGTATTTTTCCATTCGACTTTCTCATGCATTCATATTACATATTGTTTCGGTAGTCTCTTTCATAATCAAAAGCAGAATACAAATACCATACAGTGAAACCTGGCTATAACAATATTGTCTCTAACGATAAACTGGTCTATAACAATATTTTCCGCGATCCCGGCTATACTAATATATATTTGTATATCGAACTTATCTATATAAACTGTCTAACTATATTTTCTGCCGGTCTAGAATATCGTTATAGACAAGTTTCATTGTATATTTTTTATTAGCTTTCTTTCTCAAGTTATTATTAAAAAATGTTTTGCCTTAATTCTTAAATATATATATATATATATATATATATATATATATATATATATATATATATATATATATATATATATATATATATATATATATATATATATTTTATGTTGGCAGCATACTGACTATGCTGATAAATTGGAATTAATTGGCTGACCTGTGTCAATATATCACTGTAGCCATTTCTGCCCACCCTTCACGTACATATAATAACCTTGTTCACGTAGGTAATTAATTCTTGTTCACTAAATGTGACACTTAATCACTTAATAAAAGTTCTGAATATCAAAAACCGTTTGAAATTTAAGCATAAAAATGACGTACTTAACAGGGAAATTCCGGTATGGTAAACAATATATCATCTTCGATCACTGTATGAGTCTTATTTTCAACGTTTCACGATATTTTAATAAAAATATCAATCATTAATAAAGAATATCTATAATAGTTTGATTAGAAGAATAGCCAGCAGCCGATTTCGGTATTTGTCGCTTAACTTTGTTACTATGGTTACACATGAAATGGAAAACTACATAACAATTTGAATTATAAAATATAAAACAGTTGTCACTATAACTATACATTAAAATATCACAAGAACGGTTGATGAAACACAAATAAAGTTAATTAGGAACGCTTTGAATATTTTTTCTACATATGATGGTATAAAAACGAATTTTGTGTGCTTATCCTTTCTCGAGTGATATTGAAAGAATGTATGAACAAAAAAATTCCTCGTTTTCTAAATTTTTCGAGCAAAATTTCCAGAGTTTAGATTTTTCTCATTATTTATTGCCCAAGTCCCTAGTGTATGCAAAGTTTCAAATTTCTACCTTTAGAAGTTTAGGCTGTATGATTCACCACTCAGCAGTGTGATATACATTTTAATACTCTTAACATCCATAACGTAGTCCAAACCATCATTATCGAATATTGACTATATTATTGTTATTGTTTAGGGAATTATCTTGTTTATCCATAAAAAATATGCTATAAAATACTTAAATTCCGAATACTTCGAGTTCTAATTATGAGAATTGCTAAAATGTCAATATATACTTCGGAAAAAGAAAATAAAAAGCACTTTGAAAGCTATTATTGCCTATTTAGTCAGTTATGTGCTTATACACCCATTACAAGTACATTAGCTAGATGGTTACCATAGAAACCGAATCCCTTTTGAATATTAATACAGAATGCTTTTCTTTTATTGAAATACTAGCTGTATATATCCGTTCTTCGTACGGAATATAAAATCTAAAGAAACATAATTCATATTTGCGACGAAAATAAATATAAGAAGCAAAATAATTCTATAACAAATTAAAACTCATTATTTTATGCGTTAAGTATTCTAAACGAAGCTGTTGGTAGTAACAAGTAACATAATATTGCCACTTAGTATAAAAGCAAATAATTAAAGTTTTGCTATTGCTAAAAAATACATGGCAGACGATAACAAGAAAGATCAATCATGCTTAAAGCATTGATTATGAAACACTTTCCAACTTTAATGCAATTTTATTTAAACATGTCTAAAATGCAATACATTCCTCGGTAATATTTTAAAACTTATCACAATACTACATTAATTTATTATATTTGAAAACTTAAACCTTCATCGAAAAAAATGAACTTCATTCAAATGACGGCATTGAAATATAAATTGGCTGGTTTAAACATCTCTAAAATGCGATACATTCCTCAGTAATAATTTTAGAATTATCATAATACTAAGATAATTTATTATATTTGAAAACTTCATCGAAAACAACTGAAATTCATTCAAATGACGTCATAGAAAAAATAACACGCCTGGCTCTCTTTATAAAAGCATCATTTCATTCATAAATAATTTCCCATTCATGTCATTCATCACAATACTATAATAATTTATTTTATTTGAAAATTAAGACCATGGAGCTACAAGTAATTAAACTTTATGCGTAAAACTTCATCAAAAAAATCGTCCTTCTCTTTGTAAAATCAGTGAATATTTCATTCATATCAACTATGCAGACTCCATGAACTAAATGATTTTGTGTTAAAGAAATACAGCAATTCTAATACAACTCATTCTACATATTTTGCTGTTTACATTTTACATAGGTGCAAAATAGGTTTCGTTGTAGAAATAATCAAATTTGGATGAGTATTTAAACTCAAATATATTGTAATTGCGTTGTTTCAGTATGTAGATGCACAGAATTGAAACGAAAATAAAGTGGTTTTAGGACGGATACAACACTCAATATGAATTAAAAAGAACTTTAAAAATCACGATTTTGAGACAAGACGGATGTCATATATCATTTTGAAGTGGGTCACGTGATCTTTTCATATCATGGTCACGTGATCGCTTCATATAAGGGGTGTTATTATTATTTTAAATTTTTAAAAAACTACTGAATATATTTCGCTGAATTTTTTTTTATATATTTTATGGAACAATTTGAATATTACCTAAAATTTTCGAAGCAATTTATGAATTTTAAATTCGCTTAAAAAATGTTTGAAAAATTAGGTCCCATAGGGCTCAATGTATTTCATTTTTTCAACCCGGGTTCAATTCAAAACTAATTGCGTGATATTATTCATTTATATTCCCATAGGTCCTACTGACCGTCTGAACAACATACTAAAATTTCATTTTAAGTCATTTTTACGGCAGTTATCGTGCTAACGGACAGACAGACAGACAGAATGAACAAAGTCATAAACACTTTTCAACTTTGTTGTAAAGTGTTAAAAAGAGAGAGAGACAATCAAATGAAATAAACAAAATTTTTATTCTTTTTGTTCATTCTTTTAATTGTGTCTGCAAATTAAAAGGTTTATTTTTCATTTTGCGCTAACTTCCATAAAAAAGCTTCCATAATTTTATAGATAGAGACGCAAACTACGATCAGATCAAGTTATGGGATTTTGATTATTGTAGACTGTCTCAGAAAACGATTAATTTACTATTATTACTGGTTATTCATAGCTATTAATAAATGAATTATATAGCCTAGCAAAGACTGGCGGCCTCCATTTTTTAAATATGTACTTTTATTTATCTTAGCGACTGTTGCTCGAATTTGGTGCAATTTTCAAGTTTTATTTTTCACTCTGCAATGAACCCACTCGACCGCCTCACGCTGAAGTTCGACTCACTTCTGCTGCTTTGCGTCCAATGTCAGTTGCAAAAATACTTATAAAATAGCAGTTAGCATACTTGTTATTAAGATTTTAAACACGATCAAACGTTCGGAAGGCCCCCCCCCCTACCTCCCAATTTTCCAATGATTTTTCGAAAAAAATCATTAAAAAATCAGGATATTTAATGATGTTATATAAATAATCATTTTGTACATTGTTTTTTTTTAGCATAAATTTTTAGGAGCTAGCTTGAAGCGTTTTCGAGATATTGCGCGTTTTTCAAATAAATATCGCTAAAAAAACACATAAAAATGATGTATCATCCAATATGTAAACTTGGTGACATTGGGAAAATATTGCTCCCTTGACGAGCTTTTCATGTGGGGCCAAACTGACGAATATGTTTCCCAATTGACAGAAATGACGCTAAGTTCCGAAAATGACGCCAAATTGATAAAATTTTAATTAACATATTTTAATATAATGGAGTATATTGCTTAGCAGATGTTAGCAGTATTTTCTATTGCCAAGTTAGGTTTGCACGAAATATAAGGGAATTGGGTATTTCAAAATAATTTCACATGTTGCCATCCAGAAAAGCGCCAAATGTCAGTGTACTTTTCAACGTTGAAAACATTCTGCCGTAAAACTTGTCTATCATTATTTCGTAAGAACCTGCATTATGTAGGGAAAGTCATATGCTGCCCACATCAGATTTTTGACACACATTGTATGTTTTGACATTTTTATCCCTAGGCAAGGTCCGTAATAACACAACCCGTGATAAAACTGCAATCTAATATGTTCAACTAATCGCCATTTTCGTCTTTGAGGGGATTTGCAGAGAACAGTTTTTTCCCCGCCATTGGATGCACAGCAGGATGTTTAGGCACCTAGCTATGTAGGGAAATCTCAGATTAGGGGCTATAATCTGAAACAAAAAGATCTGGATGATTTTTTTTTTTTCTTTTTTTTTTTTATGAATGTTAAATAATCTTCTTTGTAGTAGATAGTTATGTCAAAATGTTATCAACAATCCGCTAGGAAGAAGAAATAATAATAATAATAAAAAAACTAAAAAATAATTCTAGAAGAGATTTAACATATAAAGGGAGTTTAAGGTGTTACGTTGATTCTAGGAACATACTATTTATGTCAGGTTGAAAATAATATAATAATATGAGTCTTTATCCGACTTTTTTTTTTTTTTTGCAAATTTTAGAAGAAAAGATTGAAAAATCTGAACCGGCGGCCCAGATCATCACAATTACAGCATGTTGCCCTTAAATTTTAAAGGGCTGAAAAAGAATCTCTCGAATTATATCAAGTTTGACAATCTTGAGGGGGGGTGGGGGGAACTTTGCCGCCACGTACACAAAAATTGTATCGCGGCTATTACTACAATTATTGAAATTATTATCGTAACCATTGGGCCACAAATAACACATTTTATGTATTATTATGTCCAATTTTGTCTCATGCTGCTGCTATGCTAAGAAGAAAATTTTCTATCGAATTTAAAATATTTCGATCCAGTTCTAAATTTTTCGTTAACAAAACCGAATATAACGTTTTGTGAAAATCCATTAATATTTGTGACAGTTATTGTGTACATAACAGAAAATCGGCAACGGTGTGATTTTTTTTTTTTTTTTGTTGATAAATTTATTTAAAAAAAAAAAAAACATCTCAAGAGCGGTTCATGCTAGCGTTCTAAAGTGTGTATCATTCGTTTCTAATAAAAAATTACATTAGAAATCATCCAAATTATCCTTTACGTAACATTATTGAAGGTTCTGATGGTTTTTACTGATTTTTTTCAAAATTTTATTCGAAAATTAGGAGGAGGGGGTGGGTCTTCCTAACACTAGATTATTTTTAAAATCAATAGGATTTCAATATTTACCGATTGTAATATTTGTACAAAATTTCTTTTGAAACATTCCAGTCGTTCTTGAAATATCGCATCGACAGACTCAAGAGGACACACACACAGAGAGAGACATCACCTCAAAAACGTTCAAATTCGAGTTCAGGGATGCTTGAAACCTGCCGTCGAAAACTCTAACTCGGATTTTCGACCACGTCACAATATTTTTCCTCTCTGTTATTATACTACGTATATAGGGAAAGTAAAAATCATTTCATTTATACACTTAATATTATTAAACAATAACAAAATCAAAGGGGAGGGAGAAATAATATCTTATTTTCCCAATTGCTACTGAAACTAGATATTAATAGTTAATTTTTAAGATTCATAAATTTATTACTGAAGGAATTTAAACTTCAGCCGTCATTGAAGATTTGCGAATTCTTGAACCAAGAGTATGGCCGTGTAAAATTGACCTTGGATTTGAAGAAAACGAAATAGAATCTCTTTTTGAACATTTTAATTTATTTTTCACAAAATGTGTGATTGTCTTCAAGGATTAATTAGCTATTCATAGCCTGCTCACAGATTTTAGAACATTTAAAAACTTATTCCAAAATTTTATTTTGCAGTCCTTCTGAATATGCGAGCGTCGCTTCAGAAGTATGAATGTAATATTAACTGCGAGAAAAGATCCCGTATGTTTTTGTGGAACATGTCGACAGTTTTTTGTTTATTTAATTAAACGGCCCGCAATTAGAATTGGGCATTTAAATTTTTTTGCTCGAGATCGTTCTGCTGTTGACCCACAAACAAGAAAAACAGTCACACAAGATGCTAAATGATCCTGTATGGGAATTTTTATGATTTCTGAACCAGATTTTTATTATTATTTTTTTTGGGGGGGGGGGGGGGGGGTCCGTATTTTATTTTCCTAATTTTTTTTTTTACACTTTTGTGCGCTTTTTAACACTTTCCAACATAGTTAAAAGTGTTTATGGCTTTGTTCATTCTGTCTGTCTGTCCGTTCGCACGATAACTGTCGTAAAAATGACTTTATCAAAATGAAATTTTTGTATGTTGTTGAGACGGTCTGTGGGACATATGGGAATGTAAATTAATAATATCACTCAATTAGTTTTGGATTGAACCGGGGTTGAAAAAGTGAAATACGTTGAACCCTACTGGACCTAGTTTTTCAAAAAATTTTGAAACAAATTTAAAATTCACAAATTCTTTATAAGAGTTTTTGGAAATATTCAAATTATCCCATAAAATATATAAAAAAAATTTCAGCAAAATATCTTCGACAGTTTTTTAAATAAAAATTCAAATAATAATTACACTCATATTATAAAAAGAGATCACATGACCCACTTCAAAATAAAATATGGCATCCATCTTGTGTCAAAATCGTGAATTTTAAAGTTCTTTTAAATTTATACTGAGTGTTGCATCCGTCCTAAAACCGCTTTATTTTTGCGTATTTTCTGTACATCTATATTCTGTGCCAACGCAATTACAATATTTTTGAGTTTAAATGATGATCAAACTTTGATTATTTCTACAACGAAGCCTAATTTTAACGGATGCAGAATGTAAATAAGTGATTATAAGATGAGTTGTATAAGAATAGATGATTTTTTTTTTCATGGGAAATTATTTAGTTCTGGAGCCTGGGATAAAAGTGACATGAATGAAATATTCATTGCTTTACATAGAGAGCCAGACGATTTATATTTCGATGACGTCTTTTGAATAAAGTTCATTTATTTCGATGAAGTTTTAAGTTTTCAAGTATTATAAATTACTGTAGTTCTGTGATTATTTAAAATATATCAGCGCTGAATGTATCGCATTTTAGAGATGTTTAAATAAAATTGCATTACAGTTGGAAAGTATTTAATAATCAATGCTTTATGCATGATTGATCTTTCTTGTTATTTTGATAATTTCGTGTAATCGTTCACTTGTTTTCGTGTAATCGTTTTTTGTAAATGAAAAAAAGCGTACATAACTATTTACAGTTAATCGCCGAGTGTTCCAATACTATTAATTATAGAAATACACCATTGCGGGAAGCCGTGATGTTTGTTGAGGACCCTAATTTATATGGGTGCTCCTGTACTACTATTACCATTTTTCTTATTTGCAAATCATGCCATGGGAATCTTAACTTCAGTAATTCATGTTCGAATAATCCAATGGATAAATAAATTCTACATCACACACACACACATAGAGAGAGATTGATATATATAGAGATAGATAGATAGATGGATAGATAGATAGAGAGAGAGAGATGGGCATCTTCTTGATAATACTATAGTGTAAAAAATCTGATGTGGGCAGCATGTGACTTTCCCTACAGACTTCAATTCATTTTCTCTGTCTTTCTTTCATAATTCATTAAGTTTAATTGTACAAAATAGCACGGATAATTGAAATTACAATAAATTTGCTTTTTTAATTCCATTTTCATTTGACAATTGGACGTATTTTTAAAGGCGGCGCTACAAAAAACGGGGGGGGGGGGGAAACTAAAATATCTCGAGAACGGTTAATCCTAGAGTTATGGGGTTGGTCTTATTCATTTTGTCGTCAAAAATTACGTATATAACAAGCGTTTAATCCATACAGTTGAGCATACGTAGTCCTTTTAGATTTTGAAGATTTTTGCGGGCCATTTCGCAAAAGAAGGCAGATTCTTTTTTCCGAATCATACCAGAATATAATCAGCATCAAGGTGACTTATCTACCCATTTTAGAAAATTTGGTCATTTAGTTTTTGAGCTAGAGTGGATACGTTTGTCTCACAGGCAGACAGACAGACACACCGTTGCCACGTTAAAATTTTTTAACTTTGGGTTCTAGAGTGCGTTAAACGTGCAGATTCGTCGCAATCTCGAATTGCGATTTTCGACACGATTCCAATAATTCCCCTATACATTATACCGTGCATCGCGAGAAGTAATGAAGTAAAAAGTAATAAAAACACCCATCCCACAAAGTAAAGCCACAGCAAACACCAGCTGAAAAAAAGGGGGGGGGGAGTAAAATGTCTACATCATTTCTTATTCTGTCACATGATATAAAAAAAGTTCCTTTTAACATTATTGCAGAAAGCTATTACAAAAATCGCCGGATACGAAGAGACGAACGAGATCATAAAACTTCACAGCAATTTTTCTTTCTTTTTCCGTCAGAAAACCCATTTAGTCCCCCTTGTCTTAACTCTCACTTGGGAAATAAAATAAAAAGAACAAAAAATAAATGATCTGGAAGGGGGGGGGGGGTGATGTGAGGGCGATTTTTCCGAGGAAGTCGGGCGGTTTCCTGCGTCCGTCTGTCCTTTGGCGAAGTACGCCGCATCTCGGTCATGGTTAAAGGTAAAAGCGGGTCAAGAACCTGAGAGTGAAGCATCGGAGCGGCGAAGGCGGGTTTTCATTCACCTTCCCCCCCGTCACCGCTCTGCGGACTCGGTTATGGCCGAAGAACGAACTTGTGGAAGGTGAATTTCGTCAAGTTTTACAGCAGCAAGGTTCATATGGACAATTATTCAGGGACCCTAAAAGATCTATAATTTTGCCAGAAGGCATTCTTACCATCGTCTCTGTTATACACTATACACAGTGCCACCCATAAAAAGTGGAGGCCCCCTATAAACATTTATCACGTCTTTCCCCCCTCCCCCTGCATATTTGGTTTTCTCATTTTTTGTGAATTTTTCATTTCCCCTCCATCCCCGATAAAGAAGATATTAGCAATCCGGGTCCAGCCCCCTCTTATGGGCTGTCCTGCTGTACAGGAGGTTTTGAAAAGGTTACACCATTGAACATCTTTTGATTGATTATCTTTTTTGCTTAATGATCGACTACTTTTACTCTAGCTAAAAAAAACTTGGTTTTGATCGCATTCAGTCCTTCTCGGCTTCCAAATCAACAGAAAAATCGAAAATTTTGAGGTTTTGAATTGGTGGTTATAACGTTACATAGGGATTTTTTTTTTTTTTTTTTATATATATATATAAACTTACACCACCTTGCATCCCAACAGTTATTTTACACCTTTCTGGTAGGTCATACGGTCTGGGTCTCAACAACAACAACCTTGCATCCCCAAAACAGTAAATGCACAATTTATATCCTTCCCAATTAACACTGGTTGTCAACAACTTTTAAGTATGTAGGTGTCATATTTAATGACCACTAACTACTGAGAGCATCATCAACAATCAGGACCCGATCAATCCAAAAAAAAGGCCCAGAGCCTAGTGAAGTTTTTGGGGACCCCCATGCACTCCAGACACATGAAACACCATCTCACATGAATTTGAGAGCCCTGGATCCCAGCGCCGGATGCCCTTTTGTACATGTAGACTTCCATACTTTCTTCTTCAAAATAATTAAAAATTAAAAGAATATATAATATTTAAAAATATTGACATATTTTGTAGGGTGGCAACATGCTTTTCTTTATATTCTAAAACTATAGAAAAGTGTTCATTTTCAATGAATTTTTTTTCGTAATTTTAGTTTTATATTTTAATTTTAAAAAGCTTCACTTCCTGAATATTATTTTTTTTTCTTAAAAAGTAAATATTATTTCTGCTTGATATTTATCACATTCAAAATTAAGGGATCCTTAAAATTTTGGAGCCCAGCGCCGCAGACCCTTGCGTGAATCAGACACTGTCAACAGTGCTCTCACGTGATTATTTATTCAGAAATTAAATAAGTCCTATGGTAAACGCATAAAATCTATTCCTTTTCTTAATTATGCAATAACCTCATTTCATTACGCGATCCTTTGGGTCAAAATTGACTCACCTCTCCCTTTCAGCAGCCCCTCCCTTAACCGTAACCGCGAAATCCCGTGTCTTTGCACACCTGCTGCCACAGCTTCCTTCCTTATCCGGGCTGTTGCCCTCAAGTCTCAATTCTGCCCGCACCACACTTGCAATTTAACACATCTCAAAAGAGGATCCTTGTGGATGGACCCCCGAAGATAGGCTACCAATCTTTGTATCATTGATCCTTAAGAACAGAGCAGAAATAAATCAGTGGAGGCGAGATCGTGACTGTAAAGGCAGCTATTGTTAAACATATATGAGTTCTGAACTGTTGCAGCTGCATGATTGATGGATCGCCATTTTTACTTTCCCTGCAATACATGGTAATGTATAGAAAAGTATTGGAATCATACCGAAAATCACAATTCGAGTTTTCGACGGATCTACACGTTTCGAGACCTCTAGAATACGAAAAAATCATTTTTAGCGTGACGTCTGTGTGTGTGTCTGTCTGTCTGTGTGTCTGTCTGTCTGTGTGTCTGTCTGTCTGTCTGTCTGTCTGTCTGTGCAGATTTTGTATCCACTGTAACTAAAAAACTAATGGACCGAATTTCACAAAATTTGGTAGGTAAGTCACTTGTAGGCGAGTCTGGTGCTGATTAGTTTTGAATAAGATTCGGGATAAAAGAACCCGCCTATTTTTGCGAAATGGCCCGCAAAAGCTTGCATCCACTCTAACTGAAAAACTAATGGACCGAACTTCACAAAATTCGGTAGATGAGTCATTTCTGGGTTACTCTGGTGCTGATTAGATTTTGGTACGATTCGGAAAAAAATAACCTGTCTTTTTTTGCAGAATGGCCCGCAAAAATCTTCAAAATCTAAATTAAAGAACTAGGTATACTCAAATATATCCAATGAATGCTCGTTTAATACGTATTTTTTAACGACGAAAAGAATAAGACCAACCCCATTACACAAGGACTAGCCGTTCTCGAGATATTTTAGTTTTTCGTATTTTTTCTACGCCACCTTTGAAAATGAGTCCGGTTACCGAATGAGAACGAAAATTGAATTAAAGGTGAAATAAATTTAATTAAAATAAAGAGAACGTGAATATAAGTCTGCAGGGAAAGTCATGTGCTGCCCACATCAGATTTTTACTTTCCCTGCAATACATGGAATAGGGAAAGTATTGGAATCATGTCGAAAATCGCAACTCGAGTTTTCGACGGATCTACACGTTTCGACACCTCTAGAATACGAAAAAAACCATTTTTAGCGTGACGTCTGTGTGTGTGTCTGTCTGTCTGTGCAAATATTGTATCCACTCTAACTAAAAACCTAATACACCGAATTTCATAAAATTTGGTAGGTAAGTCACATGTGGACGAGTCTAGTGCTGATTAGTTTTGGGTACGATTCGGGATAAAAGAACCCGTCTTCTTTTGCGAAATGGCCCGCAAAAGTTTGTATCCACTCTAGCTGAAAAACGAATGGGCCGAATTTCACAAAATTCGGTAGATGAGTCACGTATAGGTCACCCTGGTGCTGATTAGATTTTGGTATGATTCAGAAAAAAATGACCTGCCTTTTTTTGCAAAATGGCCCGCAAAAATTGTCAAAATCTAAACTAAAAAGCTACGTATGCTCAAATATATCCATTAAATGCTTGTTTAATACGTAATTTTTAACGAAGAAAAGAATAAGATCAACCCCATTACACTAGGACTAGCCGTTCTCGAGATATGTTAGTTCTTTTCGTATTTTCTCCACGCCACCTTTGACAATAAGTCCAGTTAGCAAATGAGAACGAAAATTAAATTAAAAGTGAATTAAATTTAATTGAAATAAAGAGAACGTGGATATAAGCCTGCAGGGAAAGTCATGTGCTGCCCACATCAGATTTTTACTTTCCCTGCAATACATGGAATAGGGAAAGTATTGGAATCATGTCGAAAATCGCAACTCGAGTTTTCGACGGATCTACACGTTTCGACACCTCTAGAATACGAAAAAAACCATTTTTAGCGTGACGTCTGTGTGTGTGTCTGTCTGTCTGTGCAAATTTTGTATCCACTCTAACTAAAAACCTAATACACCGAATTTCATAAAATTTGGTAGGTAAGTCACATGTGGACGAGTCTAGTGCTGATTAGTTTTGGGTACGATTCGGGATAAAAGAACTCGTCTTCTTTTGCGAAATGGCCCGCAAAAGTTTGTATCCACTCTAGCTGAAAAACGAATGGGCCGAATTTCACAAAATTCGGTAGATGAGTCACGTATAGGTCACCCTGGTGCTGATTAGATTTTAGTATGATTCAGAAAAAAATGACCTGCCTTTTTTTGCAAAATGGCCCGCAAAAATTGTCAAAATCTAAACTAAAAAGCTACGTATGCTCAAATATATCCATTAAATGCTTGTTTAATACGTAATTTTTAACGAAGAAAAGAATAAGATCAACCCTATTACACTAGGACTAGCCGTTCTCGAGATATGTTAGTTCTTTTCGTATTTTCTCCACGCCACCTTTGACAATAAGTCCAGTTAGCAAATGAGAACGAAAATTAAATTAAAAGTGAATTAAATTTAATTGAAATAAAGAGAACGTGGATATAAGCCTGCAGGGAAAGTCATGTGCTGCCCACATCAGATTTTTTTATATAGTGTAAATCATAGTGCGAACGGAAGACATTTATGAAGAAGCAAAAGTTATTCCTGAGAGAGCTAATCCTAAGAGGAGGTAATCCTGAGAAATAGGTGTTGCAAGGAAAATAAAAATTTTTGAATCGAAACTGACATCTCTAAAACCGGAAATGGAAATCTATAGTGAGACTAGGACTCTCCTCCTAGGAAATTTTTTGAACCGGAAGCGTTAAAGGAATCGGGAAAGGGAATTCTTAGTAGACCAACCTATTTCCTTTGCATATTTAAACTGAATCTACACTCCCCTCCAAAATATAAGCACACAAGTAAAAATCAGGCACACACACACACACACAAAAGTTTCGAATATATACTTACACATTATAATATACACATTATACTTACACAATAATATAGAGAAAACGGCAAGTCATAGTTTTGAATGTGAACATCCTGGTGCTGATTAGATTTTTGTACGGTTTGGGATAAAAGAATCTGCATGTGTTTGAGAAATAGTCCGCAAAAATCTCATGTATCTACTCTAGCTAAAAGACTAATTGACCGAATTTCACAAAATTGGATAGACAAGTCACTTGTTGGATACCTTGGTGCTGATTAGATTTTGGTAAGATCCGGAAAAGAAGAACCTGCCTTTTTTTTTTGTAAAATGGCCAAAAAAATCGTCCAACTCCAAAATAAAAGACTACGTATACTCAAATGTATTCATTAAATGCTTGTTTTATATGTAATTTTTTCACGATGAAAAGAATAAGACCAACTCCAGTACTCTAATACTAGCCGTTCTCAAGATATTTTACTTTCCTAGCACTTTTGCTGCGCCGCTTTTGAAAATACGGCCAGTTACCAAATGATAATGAAAGTTGAATTAAAAGTGCAAATTCAGCGTCATTTTAAATACTTATGCGTGTTATTTTGTGCAATGAAATTCAATTTAATAAATTATTAAAGAAATAAAGAAAAGATGAATTTGAGTCCACAGGGAAAGTCATGTGCTGCCCACATCAGATTTTTGCCTTTATACTTACATTTTATACATTTACATTACATACATTTACATTACAATACATTTTATATACTTGCATATACAAAATGTATTGTTTTACGGAAAATTTTCTTCCAAAATTTTGTTATTTAATTCGGTAATTTATGATTATTAGTATGTGTGTGTGAGAATATGCAACATTCTTTAAGCACACCTCTAAATTTGTAAGGAAAGACCTGTGAGTGCACACGTTCGATCTATTTATAGTAAATGAAGCATGCCGGACCAAATAAAAGAAATTGCAACTCCTCTAATGAAAAATTTAACAAGAAAGATCAATCATGCATAAAGCATCGATTATGAAACACTTTCCAACTGAAATGTAATATTAATTAAACAACTCTAAAATGCGATACATTCAGCGGTAATATTTTTTAAATTATCACAATACTACAATAATTTATTAGATTTGAAAACTTAAAACTTCATTGAAAAAAATAAACTTTATTCAAATGCCGTCATCAAAATATAAATCACCTGGCTCTCTATGTAAAAGCAGTAAATATTTCATTCATACACTTTTATTCCATTCCTTCATTCGTCACAATACTACAATAATTTATTTTACTTCAAATCTTAAAACCATGGAGGTAAAAGTAATTCAACTCTATGCTTAAAACTTCATCGAAAAAGTCTGCTATAAAATAGTCTGTTTCTCTGTGTAAAATCAGTGAATGTTTCATTCATACCAGCTATATTGCGGACTCCAGAGCTAAATAATTTTGCATTACAGAAATTCAGCAATTCTTATACAACTCATCTTACAGCTTGATGTGTTTCGTTCTCCATAAGTAAAAATTAGGCTTCGTTGTAGAAATAATCAAAGTTTGATCATCATTTAAACTCAAATATATTGTAATTGCGTTGTTTCAGTATGTAGATATACAGAAATTAAACAAAAATAAAGCTGTTTCAGGACAGATACATAACACTAAGTATAAATTAAAAAGAAGTTTAAAAATCACGATTTTTACACAAGATGATGCCATATTTTATTTTGCATTGGGTCACGTGATCTCTTCATATAATATGGGTTGAAGACCCAGGCCGTCCGACTCAACCGAGGACGTGAGCATCTATTTGGGCGGTCGGCATATAATATGTGTGTAATTATTATTTTAACTTTTATTTAAAAAATTACCGAATATATTTTGCTGAAATTTTTTCATATTTTATGGGATAATTTGAATATTTTCTGAAACTTTCGAAGCAATTTGTGAATTTTAAATTCTCTTAAAATATGTTTGGAAAAATTTGGTCCCATAGGATTCAATGTATTTCCCTTTTTCAACCCGGATTCAATTAAAAACTAATTGGGTGATATTATTCTTGAATATATTCCCACATGTCCCACAAACCGTCTGAACAACATACTAAAATTTCATTTTGATAAAGTCATTTTTACGGCAGTTATCGTGCGAACGGACAGACAGACAGAATGAAAAAAGTTATGAACACTTTTTAACTATGCTGTAAAGTGTTAAGGGGACAGTGGACGTTGAAATTTCTTTTATTTATTTATTGACTTAGAAACGTAAAAATTTGTATAAATATTCCTGTTAACATTACTATTATATATACAATACCATTAAATTTTTTCCAATATTGTTATAATTTTGTATTTTTTATTTATTTTATTTTTTTAAGAACATTTGAAAATGCTCCTTGCGTGCCATTTGTTCACATTTTTGATTCATTTTCCATTATGATCACTCAAAAACACATTATGAACACATTTGGGTATCCATTTTTAAATCCCTCAGAAAGTTAATTTTTTAAAAATATTTTTCTGCATTAAAACTTAATTTTAATTTAATTAGGTTCTTATTCACTTTTAATTATCTTAATAAAGTCCAATTATAAAATGCATACCCAGTTTCATCAAAAAGTATGAGAGGTATCTTCTTGCCAAATCCCATGCATCTCAGACAAAAATTAAGACGCATGGAGCATTTTAAAAATGTAAAACCTTAAAATATTCAGTTTCGAAAAAAAAGCATTCAACCTTTTGCTTACGGGTGGGACAGCGTCCATCCCAAACGAAGAACCTACAAAAAAGACAGGTATTTGACAGGACCTGCTGCAGCAGGTGCAATGTTTCTGTCGGCGATTTCCATGGACGCCAATGCCTGCAAAGTGGGTCGAACTGTTTGGGATAGGGATGTCAAATACCTGTCTTTTTGGTAGGTTCTTCGTTTGGGATGGACGCTGTCCCACCCGTAAGCAAATGTTAAATGTGTAAAATAATGTTATATATTAAAACTTTTTTTAGTCGATTTTTGCTCATTTCAACGTCCACCTTCCCCTTAAAAAAGATAGGAAACTAACTCAGCAATCAAGCAAAATAGACAAAAAACAACCAATTATAAAAATGTAGATCATTATATTATTAGTAAGAATAGACCCTATTGGTAAGAATATTGGTAAGAATAGACTTTCTTATCAATTGGTAAGAATTATCTACTGGTAAGAATAGACCCTAAAACTTATATAGAAGGCATTGAGTAGACACAATAACGTTATTGACGAATGTCTATACTATTCAGGAATGCTGAAATAAACACGTACATGCACAAAAATCAAGTGTAGGGCCTTTTTAAAATACTCTCCTTTAAAGACAATGAACATATGAATACCAGAAATAATATTACCATGCACTTTAACAGGCCTTGCAGGTGTCACCGTGTTAAAGGCCCTAATAATAAGGGTCTGCTTCGGCTGGATTTTCAGACATTTACCCGGCCCTATCCGACAGTACTACAGGACTCAACCCTAAATTCATAAATGCAGAATTCGAACCCTGTCCGGCCCGAAGACCATTGAGTCTCGGCCCGAAATGGTTTCCATTCAAATGTTTGAAAAACATGAATTTGTGAAATTTTTGTGCAAAAAAATTTCTTATTTTTAAAGCATTTATCTTTACATAGCTGAAAAATCAACACAATAATTTCATGTACACTACTTAATTAAAAACATTTCAAATATATATACGTTCGGCTCGGCCGATCTGACTGTTTGAAAGTCAAGCCCGAGTCCAGCAAAAAGTATTAGAAAAATCAAACCGAGCATAAGACAGTGGGCGAGGTACGAGCCAGTTCAATCCCTCCACCTGATGATGCAACTTTTTGACAGTGGCTTATTGCATTCCGTATACACGTTTTGTTCGTTCCTGGTTGCATGGGCGCCCATAAAGGAGGGTAAGAGGGACCACCTGCCTATCCTGGACATTCAAGTTCACAAAGGTGGTCATCAAGATAGTCGATGTTGTACATCTTATCCTTAAATTTGCCACACTGATATCACTGTTTTGCCCCCCCCCTCCCCCCGTAAAATAAGTTTTATGGGCGGCCATGACTGGTTGTCGATTTCTACACTGCAGTTTTCTAGTTTTTAAAATGATATATTCAGAACCTTGAATTTAAACTATTCGGGTTCTCAAGGACAGAAAGGTAGTACTAAATCCAACGCAACGCAATGCCGTTCTCTGTAGAAGTAGTAACAGGAACGCAGACGATTTTTGTTTCCATGCGGCTATTTATCCAGGAAGCCGCGTGGATGCAAATAAAACACTTTCGCAATATTATGCAAATAAAAGGCTCCGAAATAACCTCCAAACCGGGGCTTCTGAATAACCTCCAAACCGGAGACCTTTGCGCAAAAGTTAAGGCGCACCATCGCGATGACATATATATGCAACAATGAAGGCAAAACTATAAAGTCACATATAAAAATTACGCAGATGTGTTGAGAAACCTTCATTGAATAAAAAAACAAGAAAGATCAATCATGCTTAAAGCATTGATTAAGAAACACTTTCCAACTTCAATGCAATTTTATTTAAACATGTCTAAAATGTAATACATTCCTCGGTAATATTTTAAAACTTCTCACAATACTACATTGATTTATTATAGTTGAAAACTTAAACATTCATCCAAAAAAAATGAACTTCATTCAAATGACGGCATTGAAATATAAATTGCCTGGTTTAAACATCTCTAAAATGTGATATATTACTCGGTAACAATTTTAGAATTATCATAATACTGTTGTGTTTGACAGATAGAATAAAACCTGCTGTGTTTAAAAAAGGATAAATGAAGACATAATATTTAGTTTAAAGAAAATTAGTTTATTAAATTGTACTTCAAATTAACAAATACAAAAACACTGCTCACAGGCAGGCAACTCAGAAAGAATTAACATTAGAATTTTAGACATTAGAATTTTAGAATTTATCAACTTGGTTAAAATTAAGGAATTAGCATAAAACTTTACTCAAAACAATCTATTTTAAATTCCATCAAAAAATCATTAACAAAAATATTAAATTTAAATAATTTTAGAATTTAATCCAGGCTCTTAAAAATTATGAAGGTTTAGAAATTTGCTCTCAGAATACAGTTTTAGAATTTTAAATTTACAGAATAAATTTTGATTAAATGCATTTCAAAAATATTGAGAATTTAAGAAATTAGGAGTTTAAATATAACAGTAATATTCACCAGCTGGGTCATCAGACATGGGGGGGGGGGCGAAGTTCCAATCATTAGAGCTGCACTGGTTGGAGACAAAAAGTTCTAATAGTTGAGCTGACAGGAATAAAACTACACTGGTTTTCTGGAATTCACCCAAACTTGAAACAGGAGAGGATTCAGCATTTTCTTGAAAAGGATTGCAAACTCAGGAGATCAGACCTAACAACTACTTCTGGAACACTCGGATCTTTTTAGAACGGCCGTCCTCGTCAGAAACTACGTTCACGCAGCTCGCATAAGGAATTTTCACCACGTACTTTTCTGGAGAGTTACGTCGCGAATTCCGCGATAAAAGCTTGAAAAATGCATAATTTAAATTAAAACAACTAATGAAAAAAAAAAAAGAATAACGCGAGGAACTTAACGTTCCATTAAAAGGTCGCGTGGAACATAAGTTCCATTCTAAAATAAACAACGCGCTTCTCGCGCTAACCACAACGAAGGATTTCAACAAAAAACTGAAACTGAAAAGTTCTGCGCGCGTATTTATACTTGCGGCAAAAGGGCGAGTTTAGATAAACGGCAGCAATTAAAATTCGCTTACCGAAATTAGAATTGCCAAAATAATACTCTTAATTCCGAGAGCAGACGATCCGAAAAAAACGCGAACCAATTAAAAAAATCCCAAATTCCAAAGGGGCGCGAAAAACGCTTAGGTGGCGCCTTTAATCGCAGTAAAAAGCCCGCAAAACAGAATTCCGAAAATGGCCGCAACTGAAATTTTTGAATTACAGTGAGACATGGAAATAACTTGAAACTGTAGAACAAACGGAATTTCTAACCAAAATGGGAAAATGAGACATCAAATTAAAGGGAATTTTAAGGGGAATCAAATTAATAAATAATTTTTAAAATTTACAAATCAAAAGTAATATTAATTTAAGGAATGGAACATTTTTAACTAAGAATATTATAAAGAAAATTAATTTAGAAGATTAAAAATATTCTAATTAAAGAATAAATGAAAAAGCCAATAAATATTATTTAAATATACCAAATTAAGAATATTGAGCCAGGGAAAAAGAAATAAAAGAAAATTTTCAAACCTCCAAATTACCTAAATTCTAAAGCAACCCAACAATACCACGACAATTTATTATATTTAAAAACTTCATCGAAAACAACTGAAATTCATTCAAATGACGTCATAGAAAAAATAACACGCCTGGCTCTCTCTAAAAAAGCATCATTTCATTCATAAATAATTTCCCATTCATGTCATTCATCACAATACTATAATAATTTATTTTATTTAAAAATTAAGACCATGGAGCTATAAGTAATTTAACTCTATGCTTAAAACTTCATCGCAAAAAATCGTCCTTCTCCCGGTAAAGTCAATGAATATTTCTTTCATATCAGCTATGCAGACTCCATGAGCTAAATTCTTTTGCATTAAAAAAATACAGCAATTCCTATACAACTCATCCTACATATTTTGCTGTTTACATTTCACATAAGTGAAAAATAGGCTTCGTTAGAGAAATAATCAAAGTTGGATGCTCATTTAAACTCAAATATATTGCCATTGCGTTGTTTCAGTATGTAGATGCACAGAATTTAAGCGAAAATAAAGAGGTTTTACGACGAATACAACACTCAATATGAATTAAAAAGAACTTTAAAAATGACGATTTTGAGACAAGATGGATGCCGTATTATATTTTGAAGTTGGTCACGTGATCGTTTCATATCATGGTCACGTGATCGCTTCATGTAAGAGGTGTAATTATTATTTTAATTTTTATTTAAAAAACTACTGAATATATTTCGCTGAATTTTTTTTTATATATTTTATGGAACAATTTAAATATTACCTAACATTTTCGAAGCAATTTGTGAAATTTAAATCCGCTTAAAAAATGTTTGAAAAATTTGGTTCCATTGGGTTCAATGTATTTCATTTTTTCAACCCGGGTTCAATCCAAAAACTAATTGGGTGATATTATTTATTTATATTCCCATAGGTCCTACAGACCGTCTGAACAACATGCTAAAATTTCATTTTGATTAAGTCATTTTTACGGCAGTTATCGTGCTAACGGACAGACAGACAGACAGAATGAACAAAGTCATAAACACTTTTCAACTTTGTTGTAAAGTGTTAACAATTCAACACAATAATACGAAACTTGCATTATTTGAAATAGCAACTGAAATAGTTTTTACCATATATAAGAAAACTCGATGAAGGCATACTTGCATGTTGTCGGCCAGGACCATGGAGGTAAAAGGAATCTTCCATTTGCAGACGCAGCCGGTTGGCGATATATAAGCTATTGCCACGTATTCTCCAGTACACATTCAACATTCATCTGAGGAAACTCAGATTTAAACACTTCACTAATTTCCGTATCGTACCAAAATCTAATCAGCAGCAAAGTATCCCACACGTAACTTATCTACCAAATTTTGGTCAATTAGTATTTTAGCTAGAGTGGATACATGAAATGTTTGAGGGCCATTTCATAAAAAAAGGCAGCTTGTTCTTTTCCGAATCGTACCAAAATCTAATCAGCACCAGAGTATGCTACAAGTAACTTATCTACCAAATTTTGTAAAATTTGGTCAATTAGTATTTTAGCGAGAGTGGATACATGAAATTTTTGAGGGCCATTTCGCAAAAAAAGGCGGGTTCTGTTTTTACGAATCGTACCAAAAACTAATTAGCACCAGGGTCTCACCCAAGTGAGTTACCTACCAAATTTTATGAAATTCGGCCCATTAGTTTTTTAGTTAGAGTGGATACATCCATTGCACAGACAGACACACAGACGTCACGCTAAAAATAGTATTTTCGTATTCCAGAAGTCTCTAAACGCGTAGATCCGTCGAAAACTCGAGTTGCGATTTTCGGCATGATTCCAATACTTTCCCTATACATTACCATGTATTGTAGGGAAAGTAAAAAAAAAGGCAGAGAGGTATTTTTACTTTCCCAGCAATACATGGTAATGTATAGGGAAGTATTGAAATTATGTCGAAAATTGCAACTCGAGTTTTATACGGATCACCACGATTTGGAACCTCTAGAATACCAGAAAACTATTTTGTGACGTCTGTGTGTGACTGTCTGTGTTGCTGTAAGTCTGTGTTTCTGTCTGTGCAATGTATGTATCCACTCCAACTCAAAAACTAATGGATCGAATTTCATAAAATTTGGTAGGTAAGTCACTTGGGTGTGAACCTGGTGCTGATTAGTTTTTGGTACGATTCGGAAAAATGAAACCCGCCTTTTTTTTGCGAAATGGTCCGCAAAAATCTCATGTATCCACTCTAGTTAAAATACTAATTAACCAAATTTCCCAAAATTTGGTAGATAAGTTACTTGCGGGATATTCTGGTGCTGATTATATTTTGGTACGATTCGGAAAAGAACAACCTGCCTTTTTTACGAAATGGCCCGCAAAAATCGCCAAAATTAAAAAAAAAGACTACATATGCTCAAAGGTATCAAATAAATCCTTGTTTCATACGTAATTTTTGACGAGGAAAAAAATAAGACCAACTCCATTACTCTAGAACTAACCGTTCTCGAGATATTTGAGATTTTTCGTATTTTTGCTATGCCGCCTTTGGAAAAATGTCCAATTACCAAATAAAAACAAAAATTGAATTAAAAATACACATTTATGTGTTACTATGTGCAATTAAACTCAATTTAATGAATTATTAAAGAAATAAAAAAAAATAATTTGAGTATGTATGGAAAGGCATGTGCTGTCCACATCGGATTATTTTTTTTCCCGAATCTTACTAAAATCTAATGAGCACCACAAGTGATCTATATAAAATTTTATCAAATTTGGTCTATTAGTTTTTGAGTTAGAGTGGATACACACATTGCGCGCGCGCACACACACACACACGTACGTTACATTAAAAATAGTATTTTCCTGTTCTACAGGTCCCAAACCATGTGGATCCGTCGGAAACTTGAGTTGCTATTTTCGACATGATTCCAATACTTTCCCTATACAGTACCATGTATTGCAAAGAAAGTTAAAAAGTTCCATTAGAAATAAAATAAACATTTTTTACAGCTTCAGTGTAATTTCGTATACGATTCCTTAAAACGTGAAATCTAAATTGCAATGTGATGCTTTTAACATTCTTTTAAAAGAAGCAGCAAGTGGACTATAACGCTTCCATTGAATCTCAATACAGCGAACGCATCAGCTCCGAAGCGCATACAAAAGTCACGTTTTCATTCCATCGGCATCACCATCAGTCTATGCGGCCGCGACGTGCTTTCCCTACCAAAGCACCGGATGCCAGTTTTACCATTCGAAAACTCCGACATTTGTTCTTTTTATTTGTGGAGAAAGATGACAACGCAGGTGCATTGCCACTCATCGAATCACAGCTTGCGAAAAATCGTTAATACATGGATGATATGCGTTGCAGACGATTTTATTTTAATGCTTTTATGGCTAGGTTATCAGGCAGAAGTTGAGTAAAAAGTTGACCGTGATAACCTTGTAATTTCTGAAAATATTTAAAAGAAGATATTATCCGTCTTCTACCAGCCCTGTAAAAAAAAAAAAAAAAAAAAACGACAAGTTGGTCACCCCCCAAGCAGGCACGCACCTATAACAACCGGCTGCCCTTTAAAACCCCTTGAGTACCCCTGTAGATCCCTCTAAACCACCTATAATAAACCCATGCGAAAGCGTTATCTAAATTTAAAACTCCGAACGCATGATTATTTTCTTGAAGGAATCCTCAAAAAATGCTTTCCCAAGAATCCAACAAAATAAAATGGGAAATATTTCTCGTTAAATAAAATACAAACCATGAAGTTGAAAGAGATAAAACTTTTATGGATGAAAAGCTTGAAAATGCCATAATGCTTTCAGAATTATATCTAGGTGTTGATAGTGTTAATAATAGCCGCTATTGTTAAGTGCACACGATAGAAAGGCGTAGTATTTCTCGTATGTATTTGTGATTATTTTAAATTAAAGGTTCTCTAATTATGATTATATATAACCAGCATTTTTACTTTCCTTAAATACATAATGTATAAGGAAAGTATTGCGACAGGGTCAAAAATTTGAATTCGAGTTTTCGACGGGAGAGCACGTTTCAAGCATCCCTGATCACGAATCAAACATTTTTGAGGTGATGTCTGTGTATGTGTCAGTAAGTCTGTGGAGACGATATCTCACGAACGAATGAAGCGATTCGAATGAAATTTGGTACAAAAATCACAATCCGTGAATACTGAAAGCCTATTGTTTTTAAACGTAATCGAATGTTCAGAACCCTCCGCCCCTAAATTTTCGAGTGAAATTTTGAAAAAATCATCAAAAAATCAAAACCTTTAATAAAGTTGCGCAAATAGACATTTCTTATGTAATTTTTCCTTAGAAAACGATTAACATAAACTTTAGAACGCTAGCGTGAACAGTTCTCGAGATATTGCACATTTTCCACACAAATTTATCACCGGCCACACAGAAAGCTACCATTAGCCTTTGGGTTGGTCGTGTGGTCTGGGTTTTCTACACAAATTTATCAAAATATCATATAAATTAAAAAAAAATATATTAACTGTTGAGAAACATGTTCACTTTTCATATATAATATCATGCGATAAATTGGGTGACATCATTCTCCTGGATTTAGCTCGTTTCCATTCATGAGAAAAGATACTTTGAGAAATACTTTTGTATTTGAACGCTAATAGTCATTTATCTGCTATAAGAATAACTTATTTCTCCGCCCATAAGGCTTGGCGAGATTTTGGCGACGAATTTGGCAGAATGTCGTAAACTTGGCAACTTTCTCAAATGTTGCCAAATTAACGAAAATCTCGCCAAATGGATAAAAATGACGCTAAATCAATGAAGACTAATCGTCGAAAATTCAATATCTTGGAAAGAATATAAGTATCTACTATAAGAAAAACCTATTTTTTTACTGTAAAAGTAGTAAATCCATTGCATTATATAAGGAAAGTCATGTGTTGCCCACATCAGATTTTTTTTATAGTTGTAGGATGGAGTACATAAAGTAGGGAGATAAAAATAAATTGAAAGGTAAAATAATTTTGAATACATAGGAATATTCTTTATTGTTTCAGTTCTAATTTGCATCGCGCTCATAATTTATTTTTACAAAATGGACAGTTTAAATAAATATTTTAGGCCTTTCGCCATCGAAATGCATAAGAATGCGGAACTGCCTATCTTATTCCATAAATCTGAATGATTGCATCAAACAAAAATGGCGTTTTCTTAATATGAAGTTTTAACTCCTTACTTTTACCTCCATGATCCAAACTCACATGCATAGTTTTTATCAGAATAATATCCTAGCTTGCGTAATTATTATCAGAATCGTATGATTTTTGCACAGATTTAAGGAAATATGCCTAGATATTCAATTTGAAACATATAGCTGTAATACTGAGAAAGTTATAATTTTGTATTTTTAATTCTCAGTCAATTTTCCGCAAATATTATATAAATATTAAAATGAACAAACTGACTTAAGTTGACTTAAGTTACAGAAAATATCTAAATCGCACATTACGTTACTGCAAATGCAACCCTAACACAATTCCGAAAATTGTACATACCATTATCTAAATAATATCGAAAATATTCATGAAGCAAGCGATATTTGGGGGTCCACAGTGGTTTTATATATATTATATCTCTGGATCTCTGCCGAGGCTATGACCCCTTATATCCCTTCAGGGCAACCCGTACAAATTGTAGGGCCCCTATTAACATTTATCACGGTCCCCTCTATCCCCATCTTCAGCCTCAAAACAAGATAGCCCCCCCCCCCCACCCCCCACCGCTACGTATATACATCACATTTGAAGCCTCTATTTCATCCCGAAGTATGCTTTTCTATCGTTCCACATTTGAAAAATTCGATTTTTCCAGAAGGTTTTATTGAACGATTGGCCCGTGTACCAAACTGCAAAACTACCTCACTTTAAAAAAAAAAGCGTTCTTCGTTTGTTCAGCAAATCGACCATTTTAGCGCGCAAAACCCCTAAAGTATCAAATTATGGAAAATTGAAATTCTATACTTTCTTTTTTTCCAATTATCTACCATTACATCAAATTCAAAGTCTTTGTCTCGTCGTAAAGTATGTTTTTCTATCATTTCACCTTTCGAACGCTTTTGTGTAGAGCAACCCACCCCTTTAAATGAAAATTTTGAAAAACCCTATTCTTCTTAGCTTTTTTATCAAATGATTAGCTCATCTATCAAATTTCAAGCCTGTATCAAATTTTAAAACCGGCGTTTCTCATTTATTCGGCAAATCGAACATTTTGGTGCAACATAGCAAATATGGGAAATCTAAAGTTGCACACTTTCTTCTTTTCGAACGAGTTACCCATATACCAAATTTGAAATCTCTATCTCAAAGCAAAGCATGCTTTTCTATAATTTCACTTTTAGAACGTTTTGTCTCGGAACATTTTCAAAAAATTCGATTTTTCCAGGAGTTTTGTCGAACGATCGACCCGTGTATCAAATTGCAAGTCTCTCTATTCAGAAAATACCTAAAACAAACGTAGTAGACAGATCGACGGACACTTGGCAATTAATATATAAATAGATATATTTTGATAGAATGTTTTTGAATAACAATGTCATTTAGAATATTATAAGAATTTGCACATGATTGTGAATTTTAAGTTTCTTTATATTATATAATCCGTGCGAAGAATGGGTATACTGCTAGTACTAATATATAATAATTACAATTGATTTTAATATAAGAACTAACTAGTAGCGAAGCTGTTAATAAAGCAAAGAAAATTTTAAAAGTTAATACAACTTAACACATATTATTGACTCTATAATTATTCATCAGTTGATTCACTGTAGTGTATAACAATGACCCCCCCAAAATATTACAAAAATACCCTCAATACTGATGTCTTAAGTTAATTTTTAAAACTTTCAAATATTTTTAAATTAAATATGTAAATAAATAGATGATCATTAGTTTAACCACATATTCATAGCTAAACCGAAAAATCTAATTTCTGTACTATACCGAAAGAGGCAATTTATAGAAAATTCTCAGAGGGGAAAAAACATGCAAAATTCGGTTGACATGTGGGATAGAATTTCATGTAGATTGAATATTTTTATCAGGCGTTGCGGGGGGGGGGGGGGGGGGGGGGCAAACTCAATGATATAACGCACAATATGTACTATCTTGATGTCTTTCTGATCTTAAACGTCCAGTCCAGGAGGGCAAAATAGGAATAGGATAGCCCAGACGTTAGCGCGTGGGTATTGCAGTCAGACGTCGCGAGTTTGATTCCCGGCTCTGCCTAAACTGTATCTGTGTTCGTGCGGAGTGCGGACACGTTAAATATGTGGGTCCGCAAGTCCTTCTGAGAGGTTGGTGGTAGGGCAGGGAGAATACATACAGTCCCTATGGATAACACTCCCACTGGGTTCTGGACTAAATTGGGTGGCACTTTCCGGCCGTCCAAACAGATACCTTACATTTTCGGGTAGGTCGGACGGTCTGGGTCGAAGGAGGAAGGGGAAATGACTCCTTACTCTTCGCTATGGGCGCCAGGACCTGATTAATGCACGGGTCTCTGGGGCCGCGCTCCTGGGGCCCCCAAATTTTAATGGGCCCCTAAATTTTGTATGTGATAAAAATATAGGTAGAAATAATTTTTTAATTTATTTAAAACTGGTAATATTAGTTTTTATTTTAAATTATATAATATATTAATAGTTTTAAATATTAAACATCCTTTAAGTTTTAATATATTACTTTGAAATAAAAAGTTTGGAAATTTTCCCACATGTACAGAAGGACCTTCAGGACTGTGATCTTGACTCCCCCCCCCCCCCCCCCAAAAAAAAAAAAAATTGTTAGGTGTGGATGTTTTGCATATGTTTCTTCTTCTTCGACCCAGACCGTCCGACCTACCAGAAAAGTGTAAGGTATCTGTTTGGACGGCCGGGAAGTGCCACCCAGTTTAGACCGGAACCCAGTGGGGGAGGCATCCACAGGGACCGTACCCTCCTTCCTCTACCACCAACCTCTCGGAAGGACTTACGGACCCACATGTTTAACGTGATCGTACTCCGCGTGAACACGGCGGCAGTTTGGGCAGCGGCGGGAATCGAACCCGGGACTACCGAGTGCAACCTCCGCGCGCTAACCACAGGGCTACCGCGCCCTTTGCATATGTTTGGTATTCTGCGAGTGCATGGGAGCCCCGAATTAACACCAAGCTCTGGGCCCCACTTTGGCTTGATCATGCCCTGATGGGCGGACGCCCATGCTTGGGGGGGGGGGGGGGTCATCTTTCTGCATGGCTACAGCTCTGAACAGCTCGTATCAAATTTCTATGAATCCTTCGATATTGAAAAGTGGTGGACGACTAGCAGAAGCGACTACGTATCCTTGCATTGAAATTGGGGCAGAGGGCTCCTGCTGCATTAAGGGCAACATTAGTTGCATAAAAAGTAATACACAGAAATTCCTTCGGTCGCTTTGACCCTAATCTGAGTTTCGAACGTGTTGCCATTGTCTGCCCAGACAATGCGTTGATCGCCATCTGATTGTGACGGGGCAGATAATCGTCGGACTTCCAGCAGTAACGGTCGGACACAAAGAGCCCGTTAGGTTACCAGTGGACGTGCCATGGAATATATCAAAAACAAAAAGCGTAATTCTGAAAGGTAGTTAGTCGTCTGACGGTCATGGTTAACAAGTTACCAGTTAACTCTGGGGATTTTTATTTCCACCTTCAAGTTTAGTATTGTTCGTTCATATTTGGAGGGCCGATGGACATATCTTTAATGTCTGTGTATTGTCTGAGTAGTTTATATAATTGTGGTGCTATGTAGGTCATTTTACTAAACTTTCAATGTCATAGCACATTATCACGTCATTGTCAACGGTTTACGTCGGGGAAACCTTCAAATGTAGTTATGTTAGGTTAGGAAATATATCCTTAATATCCCGCTCGGCTGGACATACAAGATTTGTTCTATACCATCATGAACAGCAAAAATATACTACATTTTCTTAATTAGCGCTATTTACGTACAGCAAACTTTTCTTGAGATATTACTTTCCTTATATACATAATGTATAAGGAAAGTATTGTGACGGGGTCGAAAATTCGAATTCGAGTTTTCGACGGGAGAGCACGTTTCAAGCATCCCTGATCACGAATCGAACATTTTTGAAGTGATGTCTCTGTGTGTGTGAAAGTATGTGTCTGAGTCTGTGGAGACGATATCTCACGAAAGAATGGAGCGATTCGAATGAAATTTGGTACAAAAATCACAATCCGTGAATACTGGAAGCCCATTGTTTTAAAACACAATCGAATGTTCAGAACCCCCCCCCCCCTAAATTTTCAAGTGAAATTTTGAAAAAATTCATTAAAAATTCAAAACCTTTAATAAAGTTACGCAAATAGACATTTCTTATGTAATGTTTCCTTAGAAAACGATTGACATAAACTTTAGAACGCTAGCATGAACCATTCTCGAGATATTGCACATTTTTCAAATAAATTTATCGAAAAATCCCATAAATTAAAAGAAATATTAATTGTTAAGAAACATGTTCACTTTTCATATGTAATATCATGTGATAAATTGAGTGACATCATTCTTGTGGATCTAACTCGCTCCATTCATGATAAAAGATACTTTGAGTAATACTTTTGTATTTGAACGCCAGTAGTCATTTATCCGCTGTAAGAATAACTTATTTCTCCATCCATAACGCTTGGCGAGATTTTGACGACAAATTTCGCGGAATGTCGCCAACTTGGCGGCATTTTTAAATGTTGCCAAATTAACGAAAATCTCGCCAAATGAATAAAAATGACGTTAAATCAATAAAAATGACGACTAATTGAAGAAAGTTCAGTATCTTGGAAAGAATATAAGTATCTACTATAAGAATAACATTTTTTTAACTGTAAAAGTAGTAAATTCATTGCAGTATATAAGGAAAGTCATGTACTGCCCACATCAGACTTTTTTAATTTATAGTTATAGCAGACGATTTCTTATATTTCACTTATAATTCATTTTTATACAGTTTTTGATTCCATCTGTAACCATAGTAACAGCTTTACGCTTCAAATGCCAAAATCGTCTGATGATTATTCTTCTGATCAAACTATAGAGAATATTCATTGACGTCACATTGCTCTTAGCAACCAGTGAGAAGTTTTGTGCCAACGCAGAAACAAACGCGCTGGCTGCCTTGATTACCGTGGCAAAAATTAACAATTTATACTGTTTTTCATCTGAGAGAAAATTACAAACAATTGCTTATATTTTACATTGCTTTAGATCGTTTCACTATAGATTACAAACTTTATAGTGAAAGCATGGATATTTATGGCCGAAAAAAGACTTCAAAATTATCAAACAATTTTTAACTGTGATAACGCGAAAACATTTTGTGTTTTGGCAACTCCTCTCAAAGTTCACTCTATAACGTGATAACACGATTGACAAAATCTAACCCTCATGACGTCAAGCTGACAATTTTTTGATTCGTTGCCGGGCTGAGTGCCCAACCTTTTATTATAAAGAACCGCTGTAGTCGAAACTAATTAAACGAAAAGGGGGGGGGGGGTGATTTTGATTTAAAACAGGCGATTTGGAAATTGTGCGGTATTATCCGTATCTGTATCATTTGCGTAGCGGGCGTTTATTTAAGACCCGGACACCTCCGAATAATTCGTTTTAGTATCGAATAAAAATTTCCGAGCAATTGTCCTCCGCAAAAGGTGCCAACAACCGGTTAATTTTCCTATCTCCAGCGGAAGATAATATTCGTTCCATCCGAGAAAGCGGAAGAGGGCAAGGTCTGTTCTCGGGCTGGAAGTGGGTGTCCGAAACCTTGGAGGACGTGTTTGCCAAACAAGGACTTCGAAATAAACCGCTGTTTCGTGACCCATTTCAGGTAAATCAGGGGAGGATGAACTTTCTCTCAGTGTAATAGCTGTTCAACATGTATACTCTGTGTTATGTTTGATCTGAGCCAACTGCATTTCATGGCGGATGGATATATGCATGAGGTGAAGTACTAATTAAAGAAAACTTGAGCAACATATTCAAGTGCAGAAAAGACAAATTTCAGCATACGACTGTTTCGGGGATACGCCGAATCCCCTTCCCCAGTGCAAGAGAACCAACAAACCCGAAATCCAAGAACACGAAATGAGCAGACCATTTCGTCTTCTTAGACTTCGGGTTTAAATTTTATGTTATTCGTTTTCTAATAAAAAATTATGTATAAAATGATTATTTATTTATCATTGGTGAATGTCTTGATTTTTAAAGGATTTTTCAAAAATTCATTCCAAAATTATAGAGGTCTTTTTAAACATTCGATTGCGTTTAAAATCGATAGAGTTCCAGTATTCACCGATTGTAACATTCATACAAAATTATGTTCAAAATACTTCATTCTTTAGCGAAATACCACAGACACACACACACATTAACATACATACACACACACTAACATGCATACACACACACTAACATGCATACACACACACTAACATGCATACGCACACACTAACATGCATACACACACACTAACATGCATACACACACACTAACATACATACATACGCATTAACATACATATATAGACAAACACTAACATATATAACACTAACATACATACATGCACACACAAACACTAACCTATACTAATACACATAACACTAATACACACACTAACATACGCGTGGTAACACACACACTAAACATACATATACAAACACTAACATACATATATTGACAAACACTAACATATATAACACTAACATACATATATAGACAAACACTAACATATATAACACTAACATACATACATGCACACACAAACACTAACATGCACACACTAACATGCACACACTAACATACACAAACACTAACCTACACTAACACATATAACACTAACATAGACACACAAACATACGTAGGGCGCGGTAGCCCAGTGGTTAGCGCGCGGGAGTTGCACTCGGTAGGCCCGGGTTCGATTCCCGCCGCTGCCAAAACTATCGCCGTATTCACGCGGAGTACGATCACGTTAAACATGTGGGTCCGTAAGTCCTTCCGAGAGGTTGGTGGTAAGGGAAGGAGGGTACGGTCCCTGTGGATGCCTCCCCTACTGGGTTCCGGTCTAAATTCGGTGGCACTTTCCGGCCGTCCAAACAGTTACCTTACACCTTTCTGGTAAGTCGGACGGTCTGGGTCTCAACAACAACACAAACATATGTGTACTAACATACATACACACACACTAATCTACACTAACACTAACATACTCACACTAACGTACGCGTACTAACATACACACACATTAACATACACACACTAACATACATATACATACAAGCATCACACGTTCGATTCAAATTCATTAATGCTTAAAATGCGCTCTTTCATCAAAACTCGAATTCAAATGTTCACCCCCGTCCAATACTTTTCCTTATACGTTAAACTATGTTTGTAGGGAAAGTAAAAATTCAACATTTGTTAATTTGCTGAGAAAGTCTTGCGTTGGACACACAATATTATTCTTTCGCATTATTTAGAGTAATTTCATTCTTAAAAATGTTTCCATGCTTGAGTGGGTAGGGGATTCCTACGTTCGAAACCGGCCCACACGACACTGTGACGTTTCGTTTTTTCGGCAGGGGCGTTTGCACTTAGAATGCAACTCTTAACGACGTCACAGATATCTGTTCCTACGCCGCCAGATTGTAAAGAAAAACACATTAAACTGTGTTTCCAACTTTCATTTTTTTTTTCCTTTGTTTTACTTTCACCACCTCCATAAATAGTATGAAGAGTTAGTTATTCTCTTGAGCTATTTTTACTTTCCCTGCAATACATGGCAATGTATAGGGAAAGTATTGGAATCATGTCGAAAATCGCAACTCGAGTTTTCGACGGATCTACACGTTTCGAGACCTCTAGAATACGAAAAAACCATTTTTAGCGTGACGTCTGTGTGTGTGTCTGTGTGTCTGTCTGTCTGTGTGTCTGTCTGTGTGTCTGTCTGTGCAGATTTTGTATCCACTCTAACTAAAAAAACTAATGGACCGAATTTCACAAAATTTGGTAGGTAAGTCACTTGTGGGCGAGTCTGGTGCTGATTAGTTTTGGGTACGATTCGGGATAAGAGAACCCGCCTTTTTTTGCGAAATGGCCCGCAAAAGCTTGTATCCACTCTAGCTGAAAAACTAATGGACCGAATTTCATAAAATTCAGTAGATGAGTCACTTGTTGATCACCCTGGTGCTGATTAGATTTTGGTATGATTCGGAAAAAATAACCTGTCTTTTTTTTCAAAATGGCCCTCAAAAATCGTCGAAATCTAAACTAAAGAACTACATATACTCAAATATATCCATTAAATGCTTGTTTAATACGTAATTTTTAACGATGAAAAGAATAAGACCAACCCCATTACACTAGGACTAGCCGTTCTCGAGATATTTTAGTTTTTTGTATTTTCTCTACGCCATCTTTGAAAATAAGTCCGGTTACCGAATGAGAAAGAAAATTGAATTAAAAGTGAAATAAAATTAATTAAAATAAAGAGAAGGTGGATAGAAGTCCGCAGGGAAAGTCATGTGCTGCCCACATCAGATTTTTCATTTTGGCGCGAATACGTCATCATGCATTGCATTTCACAGACTGAAAAAGACTTACCTGGATCAAGGAATTGAAAAGTACCTTTCTAATTCCTGAACTGACTTCAATCTAATATAAAATTTGCAATAACCTAATGACTAGAGTTCGACGAAGGAATCACGACATTTAACAAATAAACAACTTTGTTTACAGCTAACTTCGCTGGGAACTCAAAACACATGAATACAATTCTATATACAAATTATTTACAGTGCTATAGCATTACATATTCTACCAGAGATATACTAATCCACAATGAAATTCAACCCTATCTTATTGCTAAACTGACTTCATTCTGAACCTATGATGATCAAACTACGACACGATAGACATACTCGCAAGGTTGTTGGCTGTATTAACGATGCTACCTTCCATGGACGATCAGAACACACACACGCGCGAACTCGGCAGAATGACAAATGTGTAATTCTAAAGACTGGCCTTCTTCTAGATTTGGCCAATCGTGAGTATGCGATTCTTCGGATTGAAAGTTGAGAAGTTTAGGACATAAATTAAAATCAGGAAAAAGTAGAATGAGAATAAAATGATAATAAAGAATAGAATTCTCACAGAATGTAAGAGCGGTGTATGTCCGGTGAATGTATGTCCGGTTCTCGTTAGATCACTGAAGTCAGCCAGCATCGGGCGCGGTTAGTACTTGGGTGGGTGACCACCTGGAAAGACCGCGTGCTGTTGGCACATTTCGGCCGCGGTAGCCCGGTGGTTTGCGCGCTGGATTTGCACGCTGCCACAACTGCTACCGTGTTCATGCGGAGTACGATCACGTTAACCATGTGGGTCCGTAAGTTCTTCAGTTGGTGGTAGGTGAAGGAGGGTACGGTCCCTGTGGATGCCTCCCCCACTGGGTTCCGGTCTAAATTGGGTGGCATTTCCCGGCCGTCCAAACAGTTAGTTACCTTACACTTTTCTGGTAGGTCGGACGGTCTGGATCTCAACAACAACAGAATGTAAGAGCAACATTTCAAACCCATCATGCAGTATCTACTTTGCCGACATAGTGGGGGGAATCCTGATCACTTGCTTTCTTGTGCTAATCTGGATCCTCATGGCTTGCTGAGAAGTCCCTTAAAAACAGTGGCATCTCAAAAAAAAAAAAAAAAAAAAAAAAAAAAAAAAAAAAAAAAAAAAAAAAAAAAAATCTGGTGTGTGTGTGTGGGGGGGGGGGGCGAGTTTGGTAATCAAATATTGTTTTCTATTTCTTCATTTTCCCATCTTCTTCAAAATTTAACGGGGTTCTAGGGAAGGGGGGATTAGACCCCCCCCCCTTGTCGACGTCACTGCTTGAACGTATAGAGCATGCGCAAGTGACGTCACACGTAGAATTTTGCACTTACGTTTCCAAAACAAAATACTCGTATGTTTAGCAGTATAGAATTTTCATTATGTCTGCATTGCAAACGGCTATTTCAGAAATTTACAATCATTTAATCTTTAATTTTAGTAGGATATATCTAAAATTTATCTTCTTTGATGGATATTTTTAATTTATCGGAAAATGAAATATTCACTTTCAATAAAATATATACACGAGTTTTTTTTTATAAAGAAAATTCGGTATATACCTTTCCCTTTTCACTCGCATATTCACTACAAAATTTTCTAATAAATTCTACATCTTCAGAACGCTATAGCTAGTGACTACGGTAAAAATGAGAAGTAGTGGACATTCACTTAAAATCACTTAAAGTGCACTTTAACAAATGACATCTTTACACATATATTGTTGCTCAAGTATTATAAATAACTTATTTTCAGCACTGAGGTAAATTTCGATGTCTAATGAGTTTAGTTTTAATTTTTATTGGCGATCATCATCCATTTACCATTACCCGCTATGTGGAAAATAATGCCCCTTTTGTTCTTACGTTTCTGCGCATTCTACTACGCAGACTGTTTATTTACGCTCGTGCCCATGCTCTACTGGATGTTTTAAAGACAAGTGATTTATTGGACTTGGTCTCTCTCTCTCTCTCTCTCTCTATATATATATATATATATATATATATATATAAATATATATATATATATATATAAAAATTGAAGGATTTTAATCGAAAATTATGCATAAACTACTGTATGTACAAAAAAAACCATCTCTAGCATATCTGTTACAAATGAGTAACTATAAGCCAAGTCTAAGGATAAAGATAGAATGTTACATATCACTACATTGGAAAGGGGGATGAGAAGAATATTAGGATTCAAAAATCACAATTAAAAGTATATAAAAGTAAATAAAAAGGAGGAATTGATAACTGCAACATGTATAGGGACATCTATTGTGACGGGGTCTAAAATTCGAATTCGAGTTTTCGACGGAAGAGTACGTTTTAAATATCACTTAACTTAAATCGAAGGTTTTGATGTGAATCGAAGGTTTTGAAGAGATATCTGTGTGTGTGTGTGTGTGTGTGTGTGTGTGTGTGTGTGTGTGTGTGTGTGTTAGTGTGCGTATGTTATCGTGTGTGTATGCTAGTGTGCATGTTAGTGTGTGCATCAGTGAGTCTATGGAAGCAATGCCTCATGAACGAATGATGCCTTTCGAAAATAATTTGGTACGATTATTACAATATCAAGGAATACTGGAACCCCATTGATTTTAAATGCGTTCAAAAGACCTCCACAATTTTCACATGAAATCATAAAAATTATATATCAATGATGTATATATCAAATAATATATAATGTTATATATCAGTAATGCATATATCAATAATGTTTATATCAAATAATATATGTATAATGTTATATATCAATATTGATAGATAAAAAAAAGGATGCTCGTTTCAGACGTAATTTTTCATTAGAAAACGAACAATACAAACTTTAGAACGATAGCAAGAACTGTTCTTGAGACATTGCATGATTTTTGAATACATTTTTGAAGAAATTATTAGAAAATTAGGACCATGAATACTGTTAAATGTGAATAATTTTTAATCAGAAAATTATTGACTCAAACTGTATAGGACGCTAGTGTTACATAACTTAAATTTGTCTGCTCTAGGTTTATCTTATCTAACTTCGACAATCAACAGGGTAGCTCGTACTCGGCTCGCCATAGGAATGAACTCGTTTTCAGGGAAAGTTCGAAAACCGTAGCAGATAAGAAGTCTAAATTTATCATGTCGCTGTTTTCTGCGGTATATTTAAAGCATTGAATTTCGAACCTTATCGAGCTAGCATCTTGGGTCTGATTTAGAAATGAAGTGGTTTTTCTGGGAGGGAGCGGGGATAGCTCAGAAACTGGAACAGCTAGAAAATCCAAATTTAGTATGTCATTGGTATATTATATTATAAATTTAGTATGTTGTGGTATATTTTAATTCTTTACATTTTGAACCTTATTGGGTTAGCTCATCTTGGGCCAGCCATAGGAATACACTCGTATTTGGAACCGGTGCTGCTAAAAAATCTAAATTTGTTATATCGTTGTCTTTTATACATTTAGGTTGCATACAGTTTAGTACATACATTTTTCATACATTTAAGTTACATTCAAAAATCATAAAGGGGTACTCTATAAAACTATGTGTTTTCTGGTTTTACACGTTAAACTATGAATTTTCTAAATTTTTTAGAATTACATGGCATTTCAACTAGTCTTTATATAGTACTCCTCCTGTTTATTTCATGCTTCTGGAGCATTTTTGAACAATGCATTTACCAAAGCTTACATAATCTGTTGTTTATTATTCAAATTTATGCAGTTCGAAAGGGAAAAGATTCTAGAACTTGTAAAATAAAAATGTAAACTGCGCAGAACTAACATTTGAATAATAGTTAATATTTCCTCTGGCCTTTTAATTTGCAATAAGAATTCATTGTTCACCTTGAATTCTTCCTCGCATTCTTCTTCCAACTACACAGATTACGTCATCAAGGATATCTTTTTTCATTGCATAAAAAACGATTTCGCTTTGCGTGCTTTATCCGCCCTTTAGACACTCGCATTGTTGCCATCTGACAACTGCAAAAAAGTCGCATTCCAAGTTCTAAGGGAAACGATCGCGTAAATCTGTTGTGACGTTTAGTCACCTTGCGAGGTTTAATGTTTCCTTTTTTAAGTTTTTTTTTCGATGAGAATTTTTTCCCACAATGTATTCATGTTCTTTCTTTATTTTCTTCCTTTGATCAGTTATTTAAGCTAATGCGATCTGGGTCAAATGGAACAAAAATAGATGGCACAGAATTTGCCATTTTTTTTTAATCTTAGAGAATATTTAAAAAGTAGAAAAATTTATGATGTGTCCAACGCATGACTGTACCTATACTTGCGACTATGGGATTAAAAGTAAAGAGTTAAAACTTCATATTAAGAAAACGCCAATATCGTTTAAGACAATGATTCAGGTGGCGCTTGGGTAAGATAAGTAGTACTACATTGTATGTATTTCTATGGCGAAAGATCTAATATATTTATTTAAATTGTCAAATTTTTATCAATAAATTATTAGCGCAATGCAAATTAGAACTAAAACAATAAAGAATATTCCTACGTATTCAAAATTATTTTACCTTTCAATTTATTTTTATCTCCTCATATTCTGTATCCTATCCTATAACTATGAAAAAGTACTGGTTAATTATACTTATAATTAGAGAACCTTTAATTTAAAAATTATCAAAAATACATAAACTAAATATTACGACTTTCTGTTAGTCAACTAACAATGGCGACTACTTTACTAACACTAGTGACACCTAGACAAAATTCTTAAAGCATTATGGCATTTTCAAGCGTTTCACCCATAGGAGTTTCTCATTCTTTCTAACTCCATGTTTGCTACAAACCTAACTTGACATCAGAGAGGTATCAGAAAACTGTATGTCTCCGATAAAAAATATAGTCCAATTTGTTTAACATTATAAATAGTAGTTAAAATCTAAAATATCTGGCATAAATCCGACTTAAATTAATCAATTTTTGAAACTGCATTATAAATTCTAAACATATTTCAATAAAACGCGCCTGCATGATTTTCAAAACCACTGGCAGTTCAACTCTTGAATTTGTTTGGCATTATTTGGCTAATTTAATTGTATAGTAACCCAATCCCAGAATAAAAAACTCGTTTTGAAGAATTAAATCCGTAATTATTTTAGGATTAAAAATATTGCAGACGATTTAAAACACAAAATAATTTTATAATTATATTTTGCTAATCTACGGCAAAAAACAGCATTTTATGAAATAATTTGTTTACTTTGGTATATTTTTCGTGAATACTTTTCTCACAAGTTCTTTTCTTTAATGCAAGTGATAAAATTATGACCAATGTGGTAAAAAAAGATTCTAACCACGAAAGCCCTTATTATACGATGGCCATCGTCATCATATCTCACATTCGCATTTTCCTTCAATGTTTTACAGAACCTCCTTGCCATATTTTTCGATAGATAGAGTCCCTTTCATGAAGGTAAAAGTAAGGAGTTAAAATCTCTTATTAAGAAAACGTCAACATCGTTTGAGACAATGATTCAGGTGGCGCTGGGATAAAATAAGTAGTCCTGCATTGTATGCTTTTCTATGGAGAAAGGCCTAAAATATATATTTAAACTACCCATTTTGTAAAAATAAATTATGTGAGCAATGCAAAATAGAACTGAAACAATAAAGAATATTCCTACGTACTCAAAGTTATTTTACCTTTCAATTTATTTTTATCTCCCTATAAAATAAGCAAGAAAGATCAATCATGCTTAAAGCATTGATTATGAAACACTTTCCAACTTCAATGCAATTTTATTTAAAAAAGTCGAAAATGCAATACATTCCTCGGTAATATTTTAAAACTTATCACAATACTACATTGATTTATTATATTTGAAAACTTAAACCTTCATTGAAAAAAATGAACTTCATTCAAATGACGGCATTGAAATATAAATTGCCTGGTTTAAATATCTCTAAAATGCAATACATTCCACGGTAATATTTTTAAAACTATCATAATACTACGATAATTTATTATATTTGAAAACTTCATCGAAAACAACTAAAATAAATTCAAATGACGTCATAAAAAAAATAACACGCCTGGATCTCTCTATAAAAGCAGGATTTCATTCATTTCATTCATCACAATACTATAATAATTTATTTTATTTAAAAATTAAGACCATGGAGCTACAATTCATAAACTCTACGCTTAAAACTTCATCGAAAAAAATCGTCCTTCTGTTTATAAAATCAATTAATATTTCCTTCATATCAGCCATGCAGACTCCATGGACTGAATTATTTTGTGTTAAAGAAATACAGTAATTCTAATACAACTCATTCTACATATTTTGCTGTTTACATTTTACATAAGTGAAAAATAGGCTTAGTTGTAGAAATAATCAAATTTGAATGAGAATTTAAACTCAAATATATTGTCATTGTGTTGTTTTAGTACGTAGATGCACAGAATTTAAGCAAAAATAAAGTAGTTTTAGGACGGATACAACACTCAATATGAATTAAAAAGAACTTAAAAAAATCACGATTATGAAACAAGATGGATGCCATATATCATTTTGAAGTGGGTCATGTGATCGTTTCATATCATGGTCACGTGATCGTTTCATATAAGAGGTGTAATTATTATTTTAATTTTTATTTAAAAAACTACTGAATATATTTCGCTGAATTTTTTTTTATATATTTTATGGAACAATTTGAATATTACCTAAAATTTTCGAAGCAATTTGTGAATTTTAAATCCGCTTAAAAAATGTTTGAAAAATTAGGTCCCATAGGGCTCAATGTATTTCATTTTTTCAACCCGAGTTCAATCTAAAACTAATTGGGTAATATTATTCATTTATATTCCCATAGGTCCTACAGACCGTCTGAACAACATACTAAAATTTCATTTTGATTAAGTCATTTTTACGGCAGTTATCGTGCTAACGGACAGACAGACAGACAAACAGACGGACAGAATGAACAAAGTCATAAACACTTTTCAACTTTGTTGTAAAGTGTTAATAAAAAAGTGTATGCCTAATTTTGTATGTAATAATTAAAATTTTGTAATAATTAAAATTTTGTATGCCTAATTTGGACCATAATGGACGTTTTCTCATTTTGGGATTCCGCCATCAAATTAAATTTCAAAAGGTTCCACTGCCCTAGTACATAACAAAATGCCAAAGAAATAACCGGTTTTAAAAAGCTACATGAGCTACTTAATGAACAAAATTTAAATAAAAAATTTTTACTTTCCCTACATACTTACAATGTATAGAATAAATGTTGTGACAGGGTTGAACATTCCAATTCAAGTTTTTGACGGAAGAACCCGTTTCAAGCATCCCTGAACTCGAATTGAACGTTTTTTGAGGGGATGTCTGTGTGTGTGTGTGTGTAGCTGCGATATCTCACTAACAAATCGGATGGTTCAAACGTAATTTGGTACGATTATTACGATCCGTTAATAATCAAACCTTATTAATTTTAAACGCGATTCAGAAAACTCCCCCCCCCCCCATCAATTTTTGAATTAATTTTGAAAAGAATAAAAAAAAAATCGGGGCATTTAATACTGTTAATTAAAAAATCACTTTGTTTATATTTTGTTACTCTAAAACGAATGACTCAAACTTTAGAATGCTAGCTTGAACCTTCTCGGGATATTGCACGTTTTTAAAATAAATGTGACTTAAAATACATAAAAATTAACAATAATAAGTATCATCAAATATGTAACACTTGGCAATAAATTTGGCGAATCATTAGGTGAAATGTCGCCAATGTGACGCCTTTTTAATATGGAAACCCAATTGACGAAAATGTTGCCCAATTTTTAAAAATGACGCTGAAATTAAGAAAATGACGCCAACTTGGGGAAATTATGATTAACACACTTTAATGTAATGGAGTATATTGCTTATTAGGTGTTAGTAATGTTTTCAATTGCCAATTTAGATTTGCGCGATATACAAATTGATTAGGTACTTAAAATAATGTTACATGTTGTCATCCAGAAATCATGTCAGAAACCAGTTATTTGTTGTCATCCAGTTACTCGTTGTCAGCGTACTTTTCAACGTTAAAAACGTTGTACCGTGTATCCTTTCCAACATTATTTCGCATTGTAAGAAGTAAAGTATGTAGGGAATTAAGTAGAGAAAGTCATGTGCTGCCCACGTCAGATTTTTACATCTATACTGTAAATTTCGTTGGTTGTTAAGAACTATCAAACATAGATGTTCTCTTTCGATGACCGAACTCAATGTTTTCTTTATCGCGTGACCTAAGAAAAATAACAATTGTTCCATCCTCCAGTGTGGCGCAAATCTGCCCTCCTTTCCCACCCTGCACCATTATTAATGCAAACTTGATGAGCCCGTCCGGAAGATTCTTCCTGAATCATCGCGTGCGAGTTTCCCATCCATTTATCAGTCGTATAGCTGTCTGGGTTCGACTGTCAAAAAATCGCTTAAAATAGCCGTTAAAGAGGTGTCATTGTCCAAGCCATAATTTCATTTATTTATCTCTATACTAAACCGCTGACCAAATCCTTTTAAAATAGAGAGATTTTCATTCACTTCTGGCATCAAATAATTTGGAATTTTGCATGATCATTTAGAATACTTTGCTATATATCGGCTCTTATTTTGGTTACAATCAGATAAAAATTTCGATTTCAATACAATTTTGAAGTGAACTTTTTTTTTTTACGTTATTTTTATATGAAAATTTATTTCTTTTTATTTGACTTTGATATCTAGTTTTGTTATTATTAAAAACGCTGTTGCCATTTCAAAAGAAATAATACTTAAATGATGCCAACAAGTATAAATTTATTTTTCAAGGCTATAATCATGGAAGTAAAGGGACTCTTTATTCCAAGGTTGTAAAGCTTAAGCTATCGTTGAGACAGACATGCGTTATATTTGGATATCGTTACTGTTAAATTTTAAATATTTTATTGTTGCAAATATGGATCTGAAAGTTACATATTTGCATGAGTAACACTTTATAATTCCCTCTACCTCTCTATATTAAAAAAAAAGCTAGGTGCAGCCGCTGACCAAATCCTTTTAGAATAGAGAGATTTTCTGGCAAGGCTGGCGCCTGACTTATGGTATCAAATGATGCGAAATTTGGCACGATGATTTAAAAAACATTGTTATGTGTCTCCTACTATATTTACAAATGGATAAAAATTTATATTTTTTATACAATTGTGAAGTGAAAATATTTTTACGCTGCTTTGTGTAGGAAAATTTTATTTCCTGTCATTTATCTTCGAAATCTAATCTTTCATTGGTGTAAACGCTGTTGTGCTCTCAAAAGAATTAATATTTAAATGATTTAATTTTCATTGTTGAAAACGTTGTTGCCATTTCAAAAGAAATAATATTTAAATTTTTGATTTAAACAAACGAAACGCTATATTTTATTACTGTATTAAGAACAAGCGGAAAGACATATGACTGGCGGATCGAGGTCTGAAATTGGTGAGTACCAACGAACAAGGGATGGTCCCAATGGGCTTATTATGCCTGCGTAACCGGCGGTACGAAAGATATCGTGGATTTTGCGAGTAGAAGGCGAAGCCTCCCGACTCGCGAAGCGTGTTACGGGAGTTGGTAAGCGTCAACGAGCAGGGGGCAAAGCCCCCTTGTATTAAAAGAAAATACAAATTTTTTAACAAGTAAAAGGCCCAATTTTCGTCTCCTAGTCTTATTTAGCACCTGGGTAGAATCTAAAAATACAAATTTCATTAGAACACAGCATATAAGTATTCAAACGAGTAAAAATAGAAAAACATAGTTCTTTAAAGAATACTTTTATTATTTATATGTAACTTAAATGTATTGATTAAAATTAAAATGTATGTCACTTAAATGTATGAAAGACAACGACACATATACCTAATTTAGACTTTATAGCTGATCTGGTTCTCGAATTATTCAGCAAAAGACGAATGCTTTCCTATGGTGTACCTAGGACAGGTTAACCCCATAACATTGATAATCAACACAATTAAAATGTACCGTAAGACACACCGACGACATACCAAATTTTATATTACTATGATCAATGTAAGTTAGGGACTTAAAGATTTGAAAAACGAGTGCATTCCCTTGGCGGGCTCAGGACGGGCTAGCTCGATAAGATTAAAAATCAAAAGAATTAAAATGTATCACAAAAGACAACGACATACACAATGCCATGTTACTATAATTAGTGAAACTCGATTAGTTAAGGCTTTAAAGATTTGGAAAACGAGATTTTTTTTTTTTTTTTTACGGTAGTTAAAGCGAAGTTTTTTATTTTAATTTATTTTTATGAATAGAAAAATAAAATTTTTGCTATACTTTTGTTTCTGCCATAAAATTTTCTTTGAAACATCTATTTCTAAGGATCTACTATATGGAGATCAATTAACAATTTATCCCAAGCTAATGTGTCATTAATCCCCAAATGCTATATATTCTAATGAAAAAATAAGCCTATTTCCTGCAACTAATTATAACTATTTTTAATACGAATATTACAAACTTAACTTTTAATGTACAAAATTTTTAAATGCCAAATACATTTTACTGGTTTATCTTTTTCCCACTCAACTAAGGGGAACTCTGCTAATCACAAAGTTTTATTGGGAAATATAACTGTTTAACTTTTATTGATAAGAGAATGGCAACAGCTAGCTCTCTATACTAAATGAGCGGCAAAAATAAACAAAGCTTGATATACCTGGCAACGACAGTAAAAGCTTTGGTTCCGAACTGGATCAGTGGGTCATGTATCCCACTGGCACGCCCACTCTGTAGGGTCAAAGTCTTGTCTCATATAGTGAAAAATGAAAGGGTTTGTTGTATATAATTTATTCATTTCATATTAGAGCAGGGACGAATATAGATAGATGGTCGAGGGCCCTAGGCGGAATTATTATTATTATTATCATTATTTTTTTCGGGGGGAGGGGGGGGCGAGCTCATATTTTATGTCCTCATTATATAGAATTTTCAGTCATGGCGACTTTAGATTGAACTTGAATAATTTTATATGCACTTTCCGATTATGATAGTTCGAACTATTTCGCAAAAAAACAGGCAGATTCTTTTATTCCGAATCATACCAAAATCTCATCAGCACCATGATCACCCACAAGTGACTTACCTATCAAGTTTTATGAAATTTGGTTCATTAATTTTTCAGTTAAAGTGGATACATACATTACAAAGACAGACAGACAGACAGGCAGACACACATACAGACGTCACGCTAAGAATAGTTTTTTCGTGTTCTAGAGGTCCCAAAACGCGTTGAACCGTCGAAAACTCGAATAGCGATTTTCGGTATGATTCCAATACTTTCCCTATACATTACCATATATTGCAGGGAAAGTAAAAAAGTATTGTGAAATGTGTTAACTTTTTATATGTAATATTATGCGATACATTTTCTAACATCATTCTCGTGGATCTAGTTCGTTCTCTTCACGAGAGAAGATACTTTGGGTAATAGTTTTGTATTGTAGCGTCTCACAAATCACCAATAGTCCTTTATATATATGTAAAGCTTTTCTCTCCGTTTGTCTGTTGCGCCTGGCAATCAATTTGGCTAACTTGGCGATATTTCACTCCAGATTGACGGAAATATCGTCAAAATTGCAAAAGTGACGTTAAATTAAAAAAAATAATAATAATGCCAAATGGACGAATGAATGATTAAAACATTTTAATATATGGATTGCATTTCTCATTGCGGGTGCTAATATTGATCATTGCTCATTTGGAGTTGCGAGAAATATTAGTTAATTAGGTACTTTTACATGTTGCCATCCGGAAAAGCGCCCAATGTGCGTTAAAACCATTCAACGTTAAAACCATTTTATACATAATATTTTCACTGTGAAGGAAATCAATTCATTGCATTATATAGGACATTTTTTTATTATTTAAATCGGATAAGATTTAATAAAAATCGCATTGGATTTAAATCCGTTGCTAAGCTACATGGTGCAATTCAACATTAAAAACATGTGCCGTGGATCTTATACATCATTTTTTCACTGTAAGATTTAAATTCAATTCATTATATAGCGAAAGTCATGTGCTGACCATATCAGATATTTCTATTAGCATTGAAAGGATATAAAATTATATTTTTATTACTACTAAGAAGCAAAGCTGTTTAAAAATCCTTATGTATCGTCACCCCTAAGAGGAATTTTCGATTTTTCCGTTGCCTTGAAAGCTGAGACGGATCTAATGAGATCAAAACTAAGATTCTACCTCGAGTGGAAAGCGATCGAGAGTGTTTTTAATATTGCTTCGCACCACCACCTCTTATTCGAATTTTCGAAACTCCCTTTGATCTTGATGCTGCGACGGCTTGAAAGACACTAAAACTTTTAGTTAAAGTGCTAGCTAATTTTGATACGTCACCCTACTAGCGTATTCAAAGGAGTGACTAGGGGGCTTCACCCCCACCCCTCCTCCAAATAAAATCGTCATACACTGCAATTTGCTACAGTTGAACGAATTGATTATTAAATTTCAAATGCAGCTATTAATGACTTTTTCTGAAATCGTTTATGCATTTGTGGTGTGGATCAAATGTCTATTTCACGAAGTTAGAAAGAAGGAGATAAAAATTATTTGAATGAAACGCTTGAAAATGCAATAATGCTTTGAAGAATTATATCTAGGTGTCGATAGTGTTAGTAAAGTAGCCGCTAGTGTTACTTGACACAACAGAAAGGCGTGGTATTTAGCGTATGTTATTCTTTATTATTTTTAAATTAAGGGTTCCCTAATGCTGGAGTATAATTAAGCAGTATTATTTTCAGAGTTGAGGGATATAGTACATAATATAGGAAGATAAAAATAAATTGAAAAGTAAAATAATTTTGAATTCGTAGAAATATTCTGTATTACATCTGTTTTAATTTGCATTGCGATCATAATTTTTTTTTATTACAAAATGGGCATTTTAAATAAATATTTTAGGCCTTTTGCCATAGAAATGCATACTCTGCAGAACTACTTATATAACCCCAGGGCCACCTGAATGATTGTCTCAAATGATATTGGCGTTTTCTTAATATGAAGTTTTAACTCCTTTTACCTCCATGGTTTATTTTCTTTTTAGTTTTTGCCGCAGACGATACTTCTCCAATTCCTAGAGAAAAAAAAAAACTTTTCAAAACCATCTACCTGGAAAAACAAAGTGAAAAATCATCTTCAAATTTGCTCTCTTTATATTTTACGCAATCGGGGAATCTCATCACGAACTGCTGGCATTGTGTCCGAGGCTGTATCAGGCTGTGGTTGCCCGTACAAAACAAAAAACCCCGTAGCGTGACCTAAACAGGAAGAGAAAGCTGGGGCCCCCATTCATTGTGGTTTATTCGGTCGATGAGATTTGAATGTCTGAAAAGGTGATGTCATGGAAATTGCCATTTTGGAACTCTGTTGTGATAATGATGCACCGGAGTTTCTTTTAGAATTCACTAACTGTGGAAAAGTTAGATAGAAGCAGTGGCGTAACTAGTATTAAGTGCGGTTAAGCTACGTTTAGGGGCCCAGAGCCAGCTGGGATATTTGCGGCGCCCAGAACAAAGCACTTTTTTCTCTCGAAAATTTTATTAAAATATAAAAGTGTATTATTATGAAAAATACTGATTAATTATACTCATCATTATTCAGGGCGCGGTAGCCCAGTGGTTAGCGCGCGGGTGTTGCACTCGATAAGCTCGGGTTCGATTCCCGCCACTGCCAAAACAGCCGCCGTGTTCACGCGGAGTACGATCACTTTAAACATGTGGGTCCGTAAGTCCTTCCGAGAGGTTGGTGATAGGAGAAGGAGGGTACGGCCCCTGTGGATGCCTCCCCTACTGAGTTCCGGTCTAAATTGGGTGGCACTTCCCGGCCATCCAAACAGTTACCTTACACCTTTCTGGTAGGTCGGATGGTCTAGGTCTCAACAACTCATCATTATTCATTAAGGAACCCTTAATTGAAAAATAATCAGAAATACATACACGCCTTTATCAGAAATATTACTACGCCTTTCTGTTGTGTCAACTAACAATAGTGACACCTAGATATAATTCTCAAATCATTATGGCATTTCAAACGTTTCATCCATAGGAGTTTTATCTTCTTCTTCTAGATCCTAGAGGATCACTACCCCAGGGAATCTCTACCCTAAAGGTAGATTTGCAAACAATCTGCCGCCGCCATTCTAGGGTGATGACCTCTATAAAAAAAAAAAAAATCTGACGTGGGTAGCACATGACTTTCCTTATATAATGCAATGAATGTATTACTTTTACAGTAAAAAAAATAGGTTATTCTTCTACAATACTTATATTCTTTCCAAGATATTGAATTTTCATCAATCAGTCGTCATTTTCATTGATTGAGCGTCATTTTTACCCATTTGGCGAGATTTTCGTTAATTTGGTAACATTTAAAAAAAATCGCCAGATTGGCGACATTTCGCCAAATTCGTCGCCAAAATATCGCTAAACGTTATGGACGGAGAAATAAGTTATTCTTATAGCAGATAAATGACTAATGGCGTTCAAATACAAAAGTATTACTCAAAGTATCTTTTCTCATGAATAGAATGAGCTAGATCCACGAGAATGATGTCACCCAATTGATCACATGAAATTACATATGAAAAGTGAACATGTTTCTCAACAGTTAATTTTTTTTTTAATTTATGGGATATGTTGATAAATTTATTTGGAAAATGTGCAATATCTCGAGAACGGATCATGCTAGCGTTCTAAAGTTTATGTTAATCGTTTTCTAAGGAAAAATTACATAAGAAATGTCTATTTGCGTAACTTTATTAAAGATTTTGAGTTTTTGATGATTTTTTCAAAATTTCACTCAAAAATTTAGGGGGTTCTGAACATTTGATTGCGTTTAAGAACAATAGGCTTCCAGTATTTACGGATTGTAATTTTTGTACCAAATTTCATTCGAATCGCTCCATTCGTTCGTGAGATATCGTCTCCACAGACTCACTGACACACAAATACACGCACATACTTTTACATACACACACACACACAGACATCGCCTCCAAAATGTTTAATTCGTGATCAAAGATGCTTGAAACGTGCTCTCCCGTCGAAAACTCGAATTCGAATTTTTGGCCTCCGTCACAATACTTTCCTTATACATTATGTATATAAGGAAAGTAATAAATAAGTGACAGAATCCGTTTATTAAATTTTCTTAATTTAGAAGGTAGAATTTTTTCTGTTCAAGAAAAAAAAAATTAGATGCTTCGCACTGGACATTGCTTTTGTAAATTTAATTGTTCCAAACGAAACTAGGCCAACATGAGGTAGTTTCTACCAAGAAATTCTAATTTTGGTTCTAGCCATTTTAGTTCTCACCATATTCCTAGAATGCTGAGAAAATAAATTTTTGAGAACATAAAATTGCCGCGAAAACCGAACTGGAACGTAATTCAAGAACTTGTTTTAATGCCTTTCTTTCATTACGCAGGCGAAAATCTAGTTTTATTAAAGAATGTTGATAAAAATAGAAGTTCCACTCAAACTCTCTTTAGCTGCATTTCTTTCACAGTTAAAAAATCTGATGTGGGCAGTACAAGATTTTCTCTGCAGACTTATATTCACGTTCCCTTCTCCAATAATTCATTAAATTGAGTTTAATTGCACAAAATAACAGTTATAATGATTTTAAATTACACTGAATTTGCACTATTAATTAAATTTTCGAACTGGACTTATTTTCAAAGGTGGCGTAGCGAAATTGCGAAAAAACTAAAATATCTCGAGAACGGCTAGGTCTAGAGTAATGGCATGGGTCTTATTCTCTTCATCCTCAAAAATTACGTATAAAATAAGCATTTAATTGATATACTTGAGCACACGTAGTCTTTTACTTTTAGATTTTGCGATTTTTACGGGCCATTTCGCAAAAAAGGCAGGCTCCGTTTTTTTTCGAATCGTACCAAAATCTAATCAGCACCAGGATAACTAACCTACAAGTGATTAATATTATCTACCAAATTTTGTGAAATTTAGTCTATTGGTTTTTCAGCTAGAGCGGATACACACAATTTTTGCGGGCCATTTCGCAAAAAGAGGCAGGTTCTTTTATCCCGAGTCGTATCAAATCTAATCAGCACCAGGGTCACCCACAATAGATTTACATACCAAATTTTATGAAATTCGATCAATTACTTTTTGAGTTAGAGTATATACATACATTGCACAGACGAACAGAGAGACACACAGACAGACACACACACACACACACACACACACACACACACACACACACAGACGTCACGCTAAAAATAGTTTTTTCGTGTTCTAGAGGTCCAAAAACGTGTAGATCCGTCGAAAACTCGAGTTGCGATTTTCAGCACGATACCAATACTTTCCCTATGCATTACCATGTATTGCAGGGAAAGTAAAATGATGCATGATATCCACGGCGCAATATTTTTAACGTTGAATTGTCCATTTGGCGCTTTTCCGGATGGCAACATGTAAAACTATTTCGAAGTACTCAATTAACATATATTTCATACAACTCTCAATGAGCAATTATAAATATTGATAGCATCCTGAATAAGCAATAGAGTGCATATATTAAAATATTTTAATAGTGAATTCATTCATTTAGCGACATTTTTGCAATTTTGACAATATTTTCATCAATCTAAATGAGTTTCCAAGTTCGCTCAATTTATCGCTAAGCGTTACACACAGATGGAGAAAAGAGCTTTTTCAATATATAAATAACTGTTGGCGAATTGTTAAGTGTCAAAATACAAAATTACTACACAAAGTGTCTTCTCTCGTGAATGGAAGGAACTAGATTCACGAGAATGATGTTAACATATTTTTGGCATAATATTGCATATGAAAAGTGAACATACTTCACAACAATTAATACTTTTTTTATTTTATGTGATTTTTTTTATAAATTTATTTGAAAAAAGTGCAATATCGCGAGAACGGTTTATTCTAGCGTTCTAAAATTTACGTTATTCGTTTTCTAATGGAAAATTACATAATAAATGACCTTTAATGTAACATTAAGACGTAGGTTATGATTGTTTAATCATTTTTTCAAAATTTCATTCGAAAATTTGGGGGGACTTCCAAACATTCGATTTCGATTGCGTTTCAAATCAATAAGGTTCCAGTATCCACTGATTGTAATATTTGTACCAAACTTCATTTGAAACGCCCCATTCGTTCGTGAAATGTCGGCTCCACAGACTCACACACACACAGGCATCGTCCTAAAAACGTTCGATTCGATTTCAAGGACGCTTAAAATGTGTTCTTCCGTAGAAAACTGGAACTCAAATTTTCAACCACGTCGTAATACTTTCTCCATGCATTTTATTATGTATGTAGTGAAAATAACAATGACTTTAAAAGCATATACAGTAAAGTTTCAATCTCAAAATTGAATAAGCTAAGATTCGACTATCTTAAATTGGAATTATTTTTATAAAATACAATTTTATCATTTATTCATTTATTAGTAAATTAATCATTATTTTTATTAAATTCCCTACAACACATGGTATAGGGTATAAATAGGGGGAATACTGTAATACAGAACACGAGTTTTTGGCTGATCTACACGTTTCTGGCACTCTAGAACACAAATATACTATTTTTAATGTGACGTCTGTGTGTGTATGTATTCATTCTAGCTCAGAAACCATTTAATAAATTTTCATAAAATTAGGTAGTTAAGTCAGGTTAGTTAAGTTTGAACTAGTGTTAATTAGATTTTGGTGCGGTTTAGAAAATAAATAATAATATAAAAAAAATCTGATGTGGGCAGCACATACATGACTTTCTTTATATAATGCAATGAATTCATTTCTTTCACAGTGTAAAAATGATGTAATCGTTCCACGCAGTACTGTGTTTATAACATTTAATTGTATATTTGGCGATTTTCCCGTTGACAACTTGTAAAACTATTTCGAATCACCCAATTTACTTATATTTCATGCAACTCTAAATTAACAATTATCAATATTGATAGCATTCTCAATAAGCAATATAGTCCATATATTAAAACAATTTAATAATTATTAATTAATTTGGCGCCATTTTCATTAACTAGCCGTCATTATTAAAATTTTGCCGATATTTCGTCAATCTGGGTCGAAATATCGCCACTTCAAGATTTACAAAACATTACCTTCCATTTAGCAATATTTTCGTCAATTTAGCAACATTAAAAAAGTCATCAAGTTGGCGACATACTGCCAAATTTGTCGTCAAATTTTTTACCAAACGGACAGAGTGAGCAATGGGTTATTCTTACAGTCAATTTTCATGTTCTTTCCCAGATATTGAATTTTTATCAATTGGTCGACATTTTCATTGATTTAGCGTTATTTTTATCAATTTGGCGACATTAAAAAACATTCACTAAGTCGGCGATATTCCACTAAAGTTCGTCTAGTATATAAACTAATATTTCATCAAATGTTATGGACGGAGAAATAGGTTATTCTTATAGAAGATAAATGACGATTGGAGTCCAAATACAAAACTATTATCCAAAGTATCTTTTCCCGTGAATGGAACGGGCTAGATCTACGAGAATGATACAAATTTATTGCATAATATTAGATATGAAAAGTGAACATGTTTCACAATAGTAATACATTTTTATAATTTTATGTGGCTTTTTGATATATTTATTTGAAAAATATGCAATATCTCAAGAACGGTTCATGCAAACGTTCTAAAATTTGTGTCAATCGTTTTCTAATGAAAAATTACATAAGAAATGATTATTTACATAACTTTATTGAACTTTTTTAATTTTTTGATGTTGTTTTCAAAATTTCATTCGAAAATTTGGGGGTGTTCTGAACATTTGATGGCGTTTAAAAACAATAGGCTTCCAGTATTCACGGATTGTAATTTTTGTACTAAATTTCTTTCGAATCGCTCCATTCGTTAGTGAGATATCGTCTCTACAGATTCACTGCCACACACACACACACACACACACACAGACATCACCTCAAAAACTTTTTATTCGTATTCAGGGATGCTTGAAACGTGCTCTTCCGTCGTAAACTCGAATTCGAATTTTCAACTCCCTCACAATACTTTCCTTATACCTTATACTATGTATATAAGGAAAGTAATATCAAATAAAGAGATAAATATGCTTAAATATATTGATAAAATGGTTGTTTTTATACGAAATTTGTGATGACAAGTAAAAATTTGATGTGGACAACACATTATTTTCCCTACAGATGCAAATACGTTTTCTCTTTCATAATTCATTAAATTATGTTTTATTATGTTTTCACACGTCTTCGTATTTATTAAGTAACTTCGTTTTAAAATGTTGCCAGCACCTCAAAATTCCCAAACCTTAAATATCTCAAAAATGGTTTGTCTTAGAGAAATAATAGGTTAGTCGCATTCGTTTCATGCTAAGAAATTTTGTATTCGTATATAAAACCAACACCCTCCTCCTCCCTCAAATCACATTAAAATCTAATTTGCCCCGGACTTTATCGAAGTACAAAGATTCGAATAAAATTGTTTGCTAAGCCTTGGCAATTTTTTGAAGAACATTATTAAATGATGAAAAATATTTTACAAACTAGTATTGGGTATAGAGAAATTTTATCCATCCAATTCAAGTTTTGAGTTGTGTTATGTGATTTTCAAGTTTTTAGTTTTTGTATAGGAATAGATTTAACCTATTGTTATTGTTACATTGTGTTCTGTAATTTTTACTGTCTCATACTATGTAATATAGCATAAAGTATTGTTTTCTCGAAAATTTTCGAATTAGAGATTTTGAAGCCAATCAGTATATATTTTAAGACCTCCTGAACACGTTTCGACTATTTTTGAAGTGATGTCCGTCCGTCTGTATGTGGTCGATTTCTTGTGTTCGCTATAGCGGCCACAAATATGAGTGGATTTTTACGGAACTTTATAACATTATTATCAAAAAATCTAAAACTAGATTGAATTTTTTACTTTCCTTATATACAATAATGTAAAATATTGTGACGGGGTCAAAAATTCGAATTCGAGTTTTCGACGGGAGAGCATGTTTCAAGCATACCTGATCACGAATCGAACATTTTTGAGGTGATGTCTGTGTGTGTGTGTGTCAGTGAGTCTGTGGAGACGATAACTGACGAACGAATGGGCCGATTCGAATGAAATTTGGTACAAAAATTACAATCCGTAAACACTGGAAACTTATTGTTTTTATACGCAATCGAATGTTCAGAACCCTCCTAAATTTTTGAGTGAAATTTTGAAAAAATCATCAAAAAATCAAAACCTCTAATAAAGTTACGCAAATAGACATTTCTTATATAATTTTTCATTAGAAAACGATTGACATAAATTTTAGAACGCTAACATGAACCGTTCTCGAGATATTGCACATTTTTCAAAAACATTATCAAAAAATCATATAAAATAAAAAAATATATATTTCCTATTGAGAAACATGTTCACTTTTCATATGTAATACCATGCAATAAATTTGTGACATCATTTTCCTGGATCTAGTTCGTTCCATTTATGAAAAAAGATACTTTGAGTAATACTTTTGTATTTGAACGCCAATAGTCATTTATCTGCTATAAGAATAAATTATTTTTCCGTCCATAACGCTTGGCGAGATTTTGGCGACAAATTTAGTGGGATGTCGCCAACTTGTCGACTGTTTTCAATGTTGCTAAATTAATGAAAAACTCGCCAAATGAATAAAAATGACGCTAAATCAATGAAAATGACGACTCATTGACGAAAATTTAATATCTTGGAAGGAATATAAATATCTATTATAATAATAATAATCTATTTATTTTTTACTGTAAAAGTAGTGAATACATTGCATTATATAAAGAAAGTCATGTGCTGCCCACATCAGATTTTTTTTTTTTTTAATTCAAGCGAAAACTTCAAAATTTTATATTTTCTTAACATGGCAGCATAGGGCAAAATTTGATATAATCATGCATGAAAGGGTTTATTGATGACTCAATGATCACGACACTTGATAGTTTCAATTATTGCTGTGAAAAATAGTCGCCATACAATTTGTATTTGCGTTCGTGACGTCATTAGTCCCCCTCGGGGGATACATTGTCAAGTATGGCATCAATCGGAAAAATTTTTCAAGAACTTCAAAGTGATGGGTAATACGCTCTAATTGTAATAATTTGGACCTACGATAACGATTTTTCAAATTCTTTTCTTGTAAAATATTCTGGGATGAGAAAGTCAAGTTCAGCCACATTCCACTTAATTTTTTATCAATGTCTTAGGTATAAGTATCTTTAGTATCTTAATATTGGTCTTATTTTTAAAGTTGAAATATGTCTGCTCCGGTCATACCTGAAATTCTTCCTAAAAGGTTGGAAATAATTTGTATCCACAAGATTTGTTACAAAACGCTCTTCCATCCATCATTTTATCATTTTGTTGTTCTTTTGTACGAGATTGTCTTAGTGTTTGTTTCAGAATATTTTTCTCTTGATTAATATCGTCTTCATTGTTGCAGGACAAAGAGACGCAGACGAAATTGGAGATGAGGCATCGTGCCGAAGAGGATGCCCTCTACAGGCAATTTGCGAAGAAAAGGCAAGAGGAAGAAGTGCATATTACGGAACTGATACAAGTATGTCTATGAATTATTTTACTACTGTATGGTTTCAGTAATCATGCTGAACATGAAACAAAGCCGACACATTATTCTTTTACGAGTGGCCTGTCCGTGGATATCAACTATCAAAGTTCTATCCAATCAAAGCTAAGATGTTAAAATCGTTATTTTGAGGATTTTAAACTATGTCTCGTGTAAAAAGTTTTAGGTACACTTTATAAACAGAAGGATGGATAAAAAATATCCCTTATGATGATAATAATAATGTTAGTATTAAATATATATATATAAGTAATAAAGATTTCATCCTTACACACACACACATATATATATAGGGTCTTTCAGAAAGGACTCCCTAACTTTGAAATGACATAACTGCGAAACAGTGATAGACAGAAAGATGAAACAAGTGGTATGTTGGATAGACAGGTCTGGAATTTTAAATACACATGTTTGCAAAATTTACAAGATTGGCTAACAGAGGGTGTTGCAGTTTCAGTGCAGTGTCCTTTAAATAGTGGGTGAGATTGTTTTTCATAAACAGGGGTCAAATCACATTACCATGGATTTGATATAGCCACCGTGTATAGCAGTAACATGACGCAAGCGATGGGCGAAGTTTGAAACCACCTTCTGCAATGTCTCTACTGAAATGGATGCACATGCCTCACAGATGAACTAACGTTTGAGGATTCTTACTGTAAAAAGTGTCCTTCAAATGGCCCCAAAGAAGTCGCATGGATTGAGATCCGGGGAGTATGGAGACTGAGCGTTCTGTACTTATGAGCAATTAAGTTATTTAAAGCTCACTGTGCTTGCAGCGCCTTCTGTTATCCAATCTTATAACTAGTTTTGCAAACCAGTGTATTAAAAATTCCAGACCTGTCTATCCAACATACCACTTGTTTCATCTTTCTGTCTATCACTATTTCGCAGTTATGACATTTCAAAGTTAGGGAGTCCTTTCTGAAAGACCCTGTATATATATATATATATATATATATAAGTAAAGCATCCATAACAGACCAAAGTACTCGAATAACAACCAGTAAAACTCAAGAAAATGTCAGAAACCACCCATTATATGTAAAACAAAAATATTAAAGAAAAATGGAATATCAAATAATAGAATGAAGGTGATGTAATAAAAAATCTTCAGGGGGCTTCTTGCCCCCTTAAGATTTTACTATTTTAATTCATCTTTATTACTTATATATATGCATAATTTCTGTAATACAATATACAGTTATGCACATAGAAACGTAAAATTTCAGTATTAACAAAATATGTATGACCCTTGAAAACGTACATGTTTTCGGAAATGCTTTACAGTTCATTTTTTCTAATTACTATCTTTTTCATGTCACAATTTAGGGAGTCAGGAAAGGCCTAGCCTCATATGTAGTTTTTTCAGTTTGATTCTTTTCATCTATTACACCATTCATACATTTAGACCATGTATGTTAATACAGGGAACAAGGGGATTAATACCTTAAGTACCTGTATTACATATATATGATTCATGGCTTAAATTGACCAGACTTTCAAATATGTTCACAATATGTAAACAATTTCTAATCCCTTTTTCTATTGCTTTCCTTATATATGAAACAGGGAAAGAGGGGTATTTAATACCTATTTAGAACCTGTATTATTTATAATGGAATTGTTCTCCAGCCTTTCGTTGAGTCTATTTTAAATTCACATATACTCTTCAGACCATTTTCACTTCATTTAATATAAAGTACAATAAATTTCTTTAAAATATATATATATATATATATATATATATATATAATATTAAAATTGTAAATCCAATGGTAGAATGGACGTAGTAACTCAATACACTATCTTAAAATTTGCTACAAAATACAATGAAATAAAATGAAATTCAACCAAAATGAGGAAAATATAATACATATTACAGGTCAGAAAGCTAACGATAATCAACAAAAGTCAATGGTGAGGAATCGAAATATATATATATATATATATATATATATATATATATATATATATATAAGAAAAATATCTAAAAATACGATACATAAAAAACTTAATCAAAACACTGCATAATACTAAGGCGCCATGCCGCACTTTCAAGTTTAGCAGTTATATAATAGTAAATACACAAACAGATTTAAAAAAGGGGGAGGCATAAAGAAAGGGGGAAAAAATGGAGAGTGTTTACAGGAACGACAGAAAAAAGGCCTGGGGGGATAGTGACGGAACGGGGGGTCACTATCCCCCCAGGCCTTTTTTCTGTCGTTCCTGTAAACACTCTCCATTTTTTCCCCCTTTCTTTATGCCTCCCCCTTTTTTAAATCTGTTTGTGTATTTACTATTATATATATATATATATAAATTAATATTTTTTATTTAATATTTATATTTACTTTAGTATTAGCCGAACCGTTGCAAAAATCTTTTAAATGTGGAAAGTAATAAATTAATTTATCAAACGACTTTATCATGTGCAATATTCAGCGTTTGTTCTCCCTTTATTACTATTTCAATTTTTTTTTAATTTTAAAATGGCTTAGGACGTGACTTAGCATTGTTAAACGTAAGATGTTGTAAATATAGTTAGGAAAGTTTTTTTTTTCGTATAAAAATAAAATAATGAAAACCGACCCCTGTAAGCTATAAAAGGGTTTTCTTAACCTTTTTCTTTCCATGACTCAAAATCAACTCCTGGATTTGACTTCGCGTCTTGTTATGCAGTAAAACAGCAATAATGCAGCAGCAAGTAACAAATAAGTGCCATAAATTTGATGTATATTGTAAAAAAATGTTTACCAAGGCTTATTATTAGATTTTTTTTTATTTGCATCATAAAAATTTATTCTTCAATACCTTGTTATTTTATAACACATAAGGAATTGTTAGGATTATCATAAGATAAAAAGAACATTTAGAAAAAAAAACATTCCTTGCGTTTAATTACAACAAATAATATTTAATAATTATCATGTGCATATGTAATAATATTTAGTAATTATCATGCGCTTATTTAATAATTATCAAAAGAACATTTAGAAAAATATTTATTGTGTTTAATTACAACAAAAAATGTTCAATAATTATCACGAACATATTTAATAAAATAATATTTAATAATTATCAAAACTCCGATTTAATGAGATAATTTTGAGTCGTTTTTGTAAGGCAAATCATACTATATAAAATGTATACTACAAATACTCTTTTTGAAGATATCTCTGACATAAAAAAAGAATCAAACTTAAAGCTCTTTTACATTTATTAACTTTCAGTGAATGAAAAATTTTCCCCAGATTTTTCACAGGTATTCACTATGTATTTTAATATTTTAAACTTTTTTATTTTTCTTCGAAATAAAAATAAAAAAATCTCATGTGGCAGCACATGACTTTCCTTATATAATACAATTCCTTATATACTACTTTTACAGCAAAAAAAAAATAGTATGGAGTAGATACTTATATTTTTTCCAAGGTATTAAATTTTCGTCAATTAGTCGTCATTTTCATTGATTTAGCGTCATTTTATCCATTTGGCGACATTTTTATTAATTTGGCAACATTTAAAAAAGTCGCCGAGTTGGCGATATTCCGCTAAATTCGTCGCCAAAATATCGCCAAGCGTTATGGAAGGAGAAATAAGTTATTCTTATAGCAGATAAATGACTATTGGCGTTTAAATACAAAAGTATTACTCAAAGTATCTTTTTTCATGAATGGAACGAGATAGATACACGAGAATGATGTCACCCAATTTATCACATGATATTACATATGAAAAGTGAACATGTTTCTCAACAGTTAATATATTTTTTTTAATTTATGGGATTTTTTGATAAATTTATTTGAAAAATATGCAATATCTCAAGGACGGTTCAGTCTAGAGTTCTAAAGTTTATGTCAATCGTTTTCTAAGGAAAAATTACATAAGAAAGGTCTATTTGCGTAACTTCATTAAAGGTTTTATTTTTTGATGATTTTTTCAAAATTTCACTCGAAAATTTAGGAGGTTCTGAACATTCGATTGCGTTTAAAAACAATAGGCTTCCAGTATTCACGGATTGTGATTTTTGTACCAAATTTCATTCGTTCGTGAGATATCGTCTCCACAGACTCACTGACACACACACACAGACATCACTTCAAAAATGTTCGATTCGTGATTAGGGATGCTTGAAACGTGCTCTCCCGTCCAAAACTCGAATTTGAATTTTCGACCCCGTCACAATAATTTCCTTATACATTATGTATATAAGGAAAGTAATAAAATGAAACTTAAAAGTTTTGTATGAGCGACTATATGTTTCATGTTGCTTATTTTCACTCGTAATATCTTCTAAACTATAAAAGGCATATTATAAATAGTGAAGGGTAAAAATGTTCAGAAAAATAATCTCCTTTCTAGATCAATAACTTGTTTTTACAAAGTTTGCAGAGTCCACTTCCACGATAAGACCTTTTGCAATTTCGTCCCAGTAGCCCAATAGTAGAGCGTCGGCAGGCCAGTTCGGAGATCTTGAATTCGATTCCCGGTTGGAGCAGCAAGACTCTTGACAAGCTCTTATAGTTTTCGAGCCATCATCGTGACAAGTTGAAGAAGATTTTCCATTTTTAAAATTTTAGGACTTATATCTCGAAAAATAAAAGTGATGCAAACAAGAAAGCAAGTAATATGTAGCTCTTGAGATATCCTATAAGAATATATAATTGGATTCCGGATTGAGTTTTTTATTTTTAAAATATAGTAGTTATAATAGCGACGTACTTCTTCAATTATTCGAATATGCCTATCCTATTAGTTAGAGATTTAACGTATTAGACAGAAACCATGTAAAATTATTAGACGACGGAGTTAGAAAGAAGGCGATAAAACTCCCATGGATGAAAGAAATGCTTGTAAATGCCATACGGCTTTGAGAATTGTATATAGGCGTCGCTAGAGTATTAGTAAAGTAGCTGCTATTGTTAATTGACACAACAGAAAGGCGTAGTATTTAGCATATGTATTTTTGATTATTTTTAAATTAAGGGTTCCCTAATGATGGGTATAATTAACCAATAGTTTTTCATAGTTGTAGGATAGAGTACAGAATGTAGGGAGATAAAAATAAATGGAAAGGTAAAATAATTTTGAATACGTAGGAATATTCTTTATTGTTTTAGTTCTAATTTGCATTGCGCTCATAATTTGTTTTTACAAAAAGGACTGTTCAAATAAATATTTTAGGCCGTCCGTCATAGAAATACATACAATGCAGGACTACTTATCTTACCCTAGCGCCATCTGAATGATTGTCTCAAACGATTTTGGCGTTTTCTTAATATGAAGTTCTAACTCCTTACTTTTACCTCCATGTATTAGACCGTATGCAGGCGATTTTCAAATTTAAATTTGCATTAGGTCCTATAAAATCGACTACGCATTGTCAAAATCATACAGACACTAAAGCGTACCCGTGAAAACCAAAGGAAGATTTTTATTCACTAAAAGTTAATGTAAAAGATCTTTAAGTTTGATTTTTCTCTTTTATGTCAAAGGTATCTTCAAAAAGAATGTTTTCAGTTTACATTTTATATAGTAATCTCATTAATTGCGATATTCTATTCCGCAAGTGACCGGGGGATAATAGCAGGACAGTGCAGGTTAGGCCTAATTGTACGCTTAAGGAGAACTTTTTATGAGCATATGGAACTTTTTCTCTGGATTAGGATTTAATTAATCCGTTAAAAATTATAAAATAAGAAAAAAATAGTGTGCATAAAGTGTTATTATTGCTAAAAGCTAGTTTAAAACATCGTAATTTCTTACTGCATTTAAAGCAAATAACGTCAACAAACCCAAATCGTTGAACATGTGCATAGATTTGTTGTCATTTGGCAAAGGATAATAACGTGCATAATTACTCACACTAAAAATTATATTGTTTAATTCTAATTATGTTTGAAAATTAAGTTGTTCAATAGTAAATTCAATTCAATTCAATTGAATGTTGTTCAATTTAAGTCAAAGATTAAGTTGTATCAATTGTATATCCTATTTTAGTTAGCATAGGACGTTATTATCTATGGAAAAGAAACAAATGTGACTGAAATCAACAAATAATGAATTTAATTGAAGTTTTATTTTACTAGACGTTATTTACGCAAATTCATTTAGGCTCCATCAGATTGAAGCCACCGCCAATGATTTTTAATCCCCCCCCCCCCCGGAGGCAGCTGATACCTCTAATCGTCAGTTTATATCTCTTAGTAACGAAATGTTTCAATATCAAATTATTTAAGACAGAATTTTTGAGTGAATTTTTATATTAATTACTGTTTTGTGGTTTTAAATGCTGCCAGATTTTCCAATCTCAGGTGAAGGTAAGTTTTGTTTGAATATGCACCATGCATGGAAGGTAAAAAAAAATACCGAATTCTGCACTTTTATAAATCACCATTACGACACACTGTTCTTGGTAAAAATTAGCTTTACACCAATGCACCAGCTAAAAATATTTTTACATTTCGGATTCAATTATACTAATATATTTGTCAATACATACTTTTACTTTTCATCTATACTGTTAAGTTTTGTAAGCATCTGCTTAGATCTATCTAGTCGATCTATGCATCGGCTTAAAAAGGGGACAATAAGAAAGAGAGGAGCAAAATACGGGGACTGTGAGGTGGGCGGGGACTTTTCCGACCGCTGCGCGGGCTCAGAACTTGCTAAAGAACTAACTGATTGGTCCGGTAGTGATAAATTAAGTCTTATTAAAGAATACTGAGTAGGAACAGTACTTTTTTTTTTCAAGCACTATAATTATTTATAAAACAATTTGATTTGGTAAATAAAACAAAACAATTTTGAACCCAAACCGAAAGCAATTATTGATAATTATTTTTTGTTTGTATGTAAACAACATCAGGGAGATCAACAATTTTAAAAAGAAAATATTAACATTCCCTTTTTTATAAGTTTGTTTATATCTATCCTTTATATCATATAAAAATAATAAGACACACATTTTAATAAAAATACTCGAGAAGGAAATTATTGCAGTTATTGCAAAGCAAAAAGTATTGTTTTCATAACACGTGAAGTATTTCAAAATAAATAAACAAAACACGTAATTACAGTCAAAGTCCACTGTGTAGAAGTAGTAGTTATTTTTTCTAATCGCTAGAATTGTTTATAAAATAATTTAGCATTAAAAGATAAATAAAACAAGGCAAAACACTTCTAAAATCAAACCAAAAGCATTTGCTGCACTTGATGAAATTTTCTGTTTTTATGCAAACACCTGAGGTATTCATAATTTAAGGAGGAAAATAATTAAATAAACACACATATCGTTGGATTCAGCAGAAATCTATTATGCCCAAATCTAAAATTCGAGTTTTTGATTTCAACTTATCCCCTATCTTTAAATAAAATAGAAAATTAAGCAGCACTGTAGATATTAATCACCGAAAAATATGCATTAAACTTAAAATAACAGTATAATATTTTGAACAAAAAAAAATAACTTTGGTGATATTTTCTTACATATCGCTGATGTTCCCAGATGTTTTAGAAACTTTTAAAGATTTCTTAATTTCATAATAAAATTTGTAGGTCCCCTAGATTTGGGAGCCCAGACCAAGACCCCGTATCTATGATCCAGACCTTCGAGTTGATTACCTGTTAATTTTTGATATATAACTTTTATCCCCCTGCACCTACACGCGTAACAACAGGAATTAGGAAACCTGTTTATGTCCTTACATCTCTTGTAATTTTAAAACTGTGTAGTTATTTGATCTAAATATTAATAAGACTCTTAAGTTATGGCATGTTGAGAATGGCACATCTATTTTTTACATTCAAGTTAATTTATAAGTTGTGATTTGTGATTAATTTTATTTATTGTTTGAGCACGCATTCCCTTTTACTTTCTCAACTCAACTCGCTATCTACACTACTTATTTTTAGGCGCAAAGTTGTCTGATTTTTGTCTAATTTTATTTATTTAATACTTTATCATATCAGTTTCCTTCATATCTGCAACCACATCTTTTATGTATGCTAAAGCATGAAATTGGTTATTGAAATCTTTTAAGTATTAAGCTAACGTATTAAAACAGAAAACAAGTTTTTCTGTACAATAACTCAATGTTTCTCAAACCTCCATCATTAAAGTACCCATGCCGCACATTAATCTTGTTCCTGTACCCCCTTTCATACATTATTATTATCGACTCACACATCCCTATTAGACATTCATATTCTCGACATACCCTCTTTCACACATTAATGTCATCGAAGTACCCCTCCCTATTACACATTAATTTTATCGGGGCGCGGTAGCCCATTGGTTAGCGCGCTGGAGTTGCACTCGGTAGGCCCGGGTTCGATTCCAGCCACTGCCAAAACTGCTGCCGTGTTCACGCGGAGTACGATCACGTTAAACATGTGGGTCCGTAAGTCCTTCCGAGAGGTTGGTGGTAGGGAAAGGAGGGTACGGTCCCTATGGATGCCTCCCCCACTGGGTTCCGGTCCAAATTGGGTGGCACTTCCCGGCCGTCCAAACAGTTACCTTACACCTTTCTGGTAGGTCGGACGGTCTGGGTCTCAACAACAATAACATTAATTTTATCGACATACCCCTTTCATACATTAATATTATCGACGTACACTTTTCACACATTAATACTATCGACGTACCCCATTCAAATATTAATATCTTAGACGTACCCCTCCCTATTACACATTAATCTTGTTCCTGTACCCCCTTTCACACATTATTATTATCGACTCACACATCCCTATTAGACATTCATATTCTCGACATACCCTCTTTCACACATTAATACTATCGACGTACCCCTTCCTTTAATTATCAAGGCACGGTAGCCCAGTGGTTAGCGCGCTGGAGTTGCACTCGGTAGGCCCGGGTTCGATTCCAGCCACTGCCAAAACTGCCGCCGTGTTCATGCGGAGTACGATCACGTTAAACATGTGGGTCCGTAAGTCCTTCCGAGTGGTTGGTGGTAGGGGAAGAAGGGTACGGTCCCTGTGGATGCGTCCCCCACAGGGTTCCGGTCTAAATTAGGTGGCACTTCCCGACCGTCCAAACAATTACCTGCTTACACCTTTCTGGTAGATCAGACGATCTGGGTCTCAACAACATTAATTTTATCGACATACCCCTTTCATACATTAATATTATCGACGTGCACCTTTCACACATTAATACTATCGATGTACCCCATTCAAATATTAATATTATAGACGTACCCCTCCCTATTACACATTAGTCTTGATCCTGTACCCCCTTTTACACATTATTCCGGTCTAAATTGGGTGGCACTTCCCGACCGTCCAAACAGTTACCTTACACCTTTCTGGTAGGTCGGACGGTCTGGGTTTCAACAACAACATTATTATTATCGACGCACACATCCCTATTAGACATTCATATTCTCGACGTACCCTCTTTCACACATTAATTTTATCGACATACTCCTTTCAGACATTAATATTATCGACGTACACCTTTTATACATTAATATTATCGACGTACCCCATTCAAATATTAATTATAGACGTGCTTCTTTTTAATCAGCGTACCCCTCCCTATTACACGTTAATATAAACTTACCCCCTTTCTCACACATTAATATTATCGATGTACCCGTCCCTATTAAGCATTAATATTATCGATGTACCCCTTTCATACATTAATATTATCGATGTACCCCTTTTAGAACAAAAGAAATGCCTCTTTTAAAAATGACTACTAAAATAACTAATAAAATTAACTATAAAAACTATCAGAAACACATTTTATTTTACATTTTCACTTGCCCTATAGAAAAGTGTAACTAAAGACACACACGAAACAGCAAATCCAGAATTTTTGATGTGAATAACATCTATGGTTTGGGGGGAGGGAGGGGTTGGGGGTTGGGGGGTTCTCTGGCGGAAGAACGGAACGTTACAAAAAATGTAAACACTTATACCTCCGAACCTAATAGATAAAAATGTAAATAATTTTTCTTGTGTTGTCGGAAATATGGTTCAGATTATGAATATATAAAACCGTTTTGAATAATTTAATATATTAAACTTTTTTTTTTTCTAAAAATCTTAAAAAAGTAGCTCTCCAAGAGAGTGTTTTTTTTTTTTTTGTCATTATTCTATGTGTCTCAACTTTGTGGCACAAATATTGCGCATAGTACATTCTCTTGCTGCAATAACAGTTATAGGCTGCTACTTCGTGAAGAAGACAGAAGAGTGTCAAGCAGCCTAAGACTAATCTATGGATTCTGAAATTTCAAGTCAAAAAGAAAATTTAAATTTTCAAAGTTTGAATATTGTTGTTTACATTAAGAATGGCATTAACATAATTAACATATTTAAATGTTTCAGTTTGCATTGGGAATTTGAAATATTTAGTTGTTGTTTTTTTTAAGGTACTTTTTGCACTAAATTTAAAGGGGTTTAAATTTTTAGATGTATTTGTTCTAGACACAGGGTTCAAATTTTTAAACAATTTAAATTTTTAAAAGCTTGTAAAATGTAAAGGGTTCAAAAATTTAAACATTAAAAATTTTAGGATGCTTGTTGTAAACAAAATACTGTAATAATTCTATTGCAAACAAAATTAAAATTCAAAATAATTTTTAAAAAAATCAAATTACGTAAATATTTTGCTACTTTATGTGCTTAGTAACTGTTATTATAAAATAACAATTATCAATTAAGTTAAAAACTATCATTAAGTTTACATTTGTTTATTACAAGTGTAAAAAAAAAAACTAGAAGTTAAGTCTATCTTATGACGGGGTGTATACAATTATAAAATGTTACTTCTAAACCGCCCGCCTGCAAGATTTGCGCTTCTAATATCCTTGGCCATGTGCAAGTCACACACCCCTCCCAATCAGTATTAGTAATTCTTGTACAACTCTCTATCGAAACATAATTACTATACCAGCTCTTACAAACGTTTTTGAGATCTGCATTTTCAAAAAAGTCGCCAAATTGGCAAAAAAATTTTCAAATATATCGCCACGGTCGCCAACTAGTCGCTAAATGTATCGCCAAGCGTTAGCAACAGACAGATAGAGAGAAGAGCTTTTCTTATATAAAACTAGAAATGTGCCCAGCATTGCTCGAAATTGAGAAGGCAAACCTCTGATTAAAATTACAGTGAAAAATATTGCGAATTCTCGAAAACCCAACAATGCTTTTACGATAAATATATCGCTGCTTTCCATAGCAATAGATAGAGGTTGTGACGTCAGTTGCGACGCCCAATTCATTGCAGCAGGCAAACCGGAGAATAAAGTCTATCACCTGTAATATATAAAATACATATAATATACTATACCCCTATAATATATAGTCCTATAATATATAAAAAATTAAAATTTTTATGCTTTTGTTTGAAAATTCACAGAAAATCGAAATATAAGGTAATTAAAAAACAAATTATTAGAATGCGAAGATATACACCTATATTTTTGCCAAAGTATATAATTGTGTTAATCTTCGGTTTTTAGATATGAAGAAGTAAGAATCAGATAACCTAACTAAAACATGCATATTTCGATGTATTTAAAAATGAATAAATAAATATGAAGGAATTATCCTACGGATTCGGTTTAAAGATGGTTAGAAAGAACGTCCTTCGATTTTTTTTTCGATAGTGTCAAGATAGCAACTCTATGTCGATTGCTAAGAAACCAATTTATGTGAAAATCGCTCAAAGTTGTACTTCAGCATAAAATAACTACAAAAATAATTCAAATAAAAAAAAAAATCTGATGAAGGTTGTCGTACCGGGAGCTTAGCTAACTCAGTACCGAATTTCGCGGCTATTTTAAAACTTCGATTTTCTTATACAGACGACACCCGCGTTTCTTTCAGAACTTTTCGCCGGGGAAAGGGGGGCAAGTTTTTTATTTGCCCTCTATAAATATATCTAAATACAATAGAATGGAAACACGTCAAGATAATTAATACTTTAAAAATAAAGACAACCAAAAAATTGGTTAAAAGTCCTTTAATAAAATCTTCTTTTACGACGTCCTAAAATTACACGGCCATAGTGCCTTTGTGATTCTATTTGCAATTTTTATCTCGTTCAGACCTTTAGTTATGCTTAGCATCTCGTTTTCGATTCACTACATGTTAAACCTTTATATGATTTTCTGAATATTTAGTAGATGCTTTATTTTGTTTTTTGACCACATTCCTATTGGTTACCATTTAATTTATGAACCTTTTTCCTTTTATTGCATCTTTGTATTTTATAATTAAATTATATTTTAAATGCCTCGTATTTAAAAATGTAAAATGATTAATATGTAAATTTTGTCTAACTGTTATGGCCTGTATGGCACATGTTCGCCACTTATTTTCACTTCGATGAAGGGCATCGTTATGCCCGAAAGCGCTATGGCCGTGTAATTTTAGTACATCGTAAAAGGAGATATTAATAAATGACTTTTAGCCAATTTTTAAATTGTCTTTATTTTTAAATTGTCTAAATACTGTCACATAAGTAAAAACTAGGTTAACATAAAATGTCTAGGGGGAGGGCGAATAATTATCTGGATATATGCCTGAAAGAAACACTGGACGACACATACACAGAAAGACAAATATCTTTTTTTATCACACATGACAGATAACTAGTTTGAAGCGTATTATAACTAGCTGTTAATGGGTGCTTGAATGAAGCTATCACAGGTTATCCGAGTTACCCTTATTTTTGTTAAATGATGTCAACTAACAATTTTTTTCAACCCACAGATAGGATTTCTAATCCATTCCTATTTACAAGTCTTTCTTTTTATTTCTACAATTTATTTTTATTTATTTTTACAATATCCTACTTTTTATTTTTAATTCATTCCTATTTACAATATCCTTCTTTTTTTTTCCCCTATTTACAATATCCTTCTTTTTTTTTTCCCTATTTACAATATCCTTCTATTCCTTCTTTTTTTTCCTTTAGGAAGAATGGGAGAAAGAACTGGAGAAGCTGACGTCCCGCTTCAATTACGAAATCAAAATGAAGAAGCGCCGCATCTCGACCGATGAAGAGAAAGCCCTCACATTCAGGTAATAATTTTAGGTATATTTTGCGGAGCACAAAAACGGCAGGTCTTCTTTGCTGGTGTGACCTCTGCAGTGTCCACTTCGACGATTAGAGCTTGCAGTTCCGCCCCAGTACCTCAACGGTAGAGCGCCGATTAACCAGTATAAAGATCAATGGTTCGATTCCGGTTGGGACAGCAAGGTCCTTTATACGCATAAGATATCATAAGGTATACTGTATTTATTGACTGAAAAGGGTTTCCAATGCTTTTACAGTTATTTTAGCAACGATTTCTCATTTGGCTCACTAATTGACAGACTCCTTCTTGTCTATGGTGCAGCGGCGGTTCTGTCTTTTTATCCCGATGAAAGAGGCTGTTTTTTACCTTCAATAGCGGATAATACTTTTAATCAACTGCTTATGCTGTTAGAAGTATTTTTACTTTCCTTATATACATAATGTATAAAGAAAGTATTGTGACGGGGTCGAAAATTCGAATTCGAGTTTTTGACAGGAGAGCACGTTTCAACCATCCCTGATCATGAATCAAACATTGTTGTGGTGATATCTGTGTGTGTGTGAAAATATGTGTGTGGGTGTGTGTGTGTGTGTGTGTGTGTCATTGAGTCTGTGGAGACGATATCTCACGAACGAATGGAGCGATTTGAATGAAATTTGGTACAAAAATCACAATCCGTGAATACTGGAAGCCTACTGTTTTTAAACGCAATCGAATGTTCAGAACCCCCTAAATTTTCGAGTGAAATTTTGAAAGAATCATCAAAAAATTAAAACCTTTAATAAAGTTACGCAAATAGATATTTCTTATGCAATTTTTCCTTAGAAAACGATTGACATAAACTTTAGAATGCTAGCATGATCCCTTCTCGAAATATCGCACATTTTTCAAATAAATTTATCAAAAAATTCCATAAATTAAAAAAAAATATTAACTGTTGAGAAACATGTTCACTTTACATATATGATATCCTGCGATAAATTGGGTGACATCATTCCCGTGGATCTAGCTCGTTCCATTCATGATGAAGAGATACTTTGAGTAATACTTTTGTATTTGAACACCAATAGTCATTTATCTGGTATAAGAATATCTTATTTCTCCGTCTATGACGCTTGGCGAGATATTGGCGACAAATTTGGCGGAATGTCGCCAACTTGGCGACTTTTTAAATGTTGCTAAATTAACGAAAATCTCGCCTAATAGATAAAAATGACGCTAAATCAATGAAAATGACGACTCATTGAAGAAAATTCAATATCTTGGAAAGAATATAAGTATATACTATAAGAATAACATTTTATTTAACTGTAAAAGTAGTAAATTCATTGCATTATATAAGGAAAGTCATGTGTTCCCACATCAGATTTTTTTATTTCAAATTATCAAAATGTTTGTTTTAATAAAGATTGTAGAATTTTTTTTTTCTGTAAGTGAATGAAAGTGTTCGGATATAAAAATAACTCCAAAATATATTTATAAATATATCTATTTTCTCAAAATATGTCCATTTTCTTAATTTATCATAAGGTATTTAAATCCCTTATGATATCTTACGTATCTTATGATGCGTTTAGAGCACATTTTGACAACAAGAGCTTGCGATTCAGTCCCATCAACTCAACAGTAGAGCGTCGGTTGGCCAGTATGAAGTTCCGTGATTCGATTGCCGGTTGGGGGCAGCAAGGTTCTTTATACAATGGCGCTCGAACAAATCCAACCCTGTAGGTTAGTGCAACGACGTCGGAGGTTTGAAAGTGACTCTAGTACGACTAGCACGGATTCAGTGGACACTGATATATTGAGCGTCAATTTCAAAATCGGGAGGTTAGCAATCACGCTGGAGGCTAACCTGGAGGATAAAAATAGCAGCAGGTGGTCAATTAGACTGTCAGTTGCAGGTCAATTTGATATTAGAAGGTGGGGAATGCAGTCCATTCCAATGATAAGAGCAATTCCGTTCCAGTAATAACTCAACAGTAGAGCATCGGCTGGACAGTACAAAGATCGGTGATTCGATTCCTGGTTGGGCCAACAAGGTTCTTTACCCTCATCATGCTTGAGCCAACGGCCGTACCGTGCTGAAAACACAGGTTCTCGTTAGATCACCGAAGTCAAGCAGCATCGGGCGCGGTTAGTACTTGGGTGGGTGACCACCTGGGAACACCGCGTGTTGTTGGCACATTTCGGGCGCAGTAGCTCGGTAGCTTGCGCGCTGGATTTGCACGCTGCCACAACTGGCGTCGTGTTCATGCGGAGTACAATCACTTTAAACATGTGGGTCCGTAAGTCCTTCCGAGAGGTTGGTGGTAGGGGAAGGAGGGTACGGTCCCTGTGGATGCCTCCCCCGCTGGGTTCCGGTCTAAATTGGGTGGCACTTCTCGACCGTCCAAACAGTTACCTTACACCTTTCTGGTAGGTCGGACGGTCTGGGTCTTAACAACAACAACACTCATCATGCTCATACAGTATAAGTCTGATTAAAAGTCATTAAAAATGATCTATATCTTTCGTCCGTTTCCAGTAAAAGAATCGTTCAAATTAAACGGAAGATTCGGAAATGAACCCTGTATATTTATTGGGCAGTAAGTTTTTAGTCGTATAGAAATATACCTAGGGGTCGAACCATGTCTGACTTGGAGATTCGAATTTTCGGTTTCGTTCTAACGCATCCCCTGTGTAATATTCTACGTATGCAGGATAAATGTCAATCTAAACCTTACTTTTGTAATCTCTTCCAGACACCAAAGAGAGCGGGAAGACTTGGAGAAGAACATGACCATCAAGTTAGACAGGAAGAAAGAATCTCTGACGAGGAAGTTACTGGAACAGGAGAGAGCAGCCACAGCAGATTTGGTCGAGAAGCATTCCAAAGAGATGTTGCATCTTATTAATGAAAAAAGGACAGAGTTTGTGAGAGTAAGTGAAACGTCAATTATAAAAACTCGAGACGTCCGCAACGTAGAATAATCCTGCTACACGGGTGCTTGCAAATGAAGCAACGGAATGCATAAAAATTTCTTTTATTTCTACAACATGCCAACAGCGGTCTACGAAACGAGAAATAAGTTACAAAATTAACTATTACGAAATGTTAATTAAGTAACAGAATTAAAAAATAAAAGGTTGGCAATTTGATTATTGCTTGGTAATTTTTATCTTATCTCACGTTCGGCCGCATTCCTTTCTCGACCTCAACATCCCGATGAATAGCCCCTCCTAACATGCGTACACTTCGGCCTAACAATTGATACCATTGCCGCTCTTTCTGACTATTTCACGCCAATCACCAAAATCTCACAGTTTTTGTCATACCCGATCCGTCAACATGCCCCCCCCCCCCTTCATATCATAGAAAACAAAACAAAACAAGAAAGATCAATCATGTATATATTATGAAACACTTTCCAACTTCAATACAATTTTATTTAAACATCTCTAAAATGCGATACATTCCTCAGTAATATTTTTAAAATTATCACAATACTACATTAATTTATTAAATTTATTGTATTTGAAAACTTCATTGAAAACAACTGAAATTTATTCAAATGACGTCATCGATATATAACACGTCTGGCTCTCTCTATAAAAGCAGCATTTCATTCATAAACATTTTTTCATTCATCGCAATACTATAATAATTAATTTTATTTAAAAACTTTAGACCATGGAGGGACAACTAATTAAACTCTATGCTTAAAACGTCATCGAAAAAATCGTCCTTCTCTCTGTAAAATCAATGAATATTTCATTCATATCAGCTATATTGCAGACTTCATGAGGTAAATAATTTTGCGTTAAAGAAATACAGTAATTCTTATATAACTCATTCTACATATTTTGCTGTTTACATTTTCCATAAGTGAAAAGTAGGCTTCGTTGTAGAAATATTCACATTTAGATGATCATTTAAACTCAAATATATTGTAATTGCGTTGTTTCAGTATGTAGATGCACAGAATTTAAGCAAAAATAAAGCGGTTTTAGGACGGATACAACACAATATGAATTAAAAAGAACTTTTAAAATCACGATTTTGACACAAGATGGATGCCATATTTTATTTTGAAGTGGATCACTTGATCTCTTCATATAATGGTCACGTGATCGCATCATATAAAAGGTGTAATTATTATTTTAATTTTTATTTAAAAAACTACTAAATGTATTTTGCTGATATTTTTTTTTATATATTTTATGGGATAATTTGAATATTTCCTAAAGCTTTCGAAGCAATTTGTGAATTTTAAATTCGCTTAAAAAATGTTTGAAGAATTCGGTCCCATAGGGCTCAATGTATTTCATTTCTTCAACCCGGGTGCAATCCAAAACTAATTGGGCGATATTATTCATTTATATTCCCATAGGTCCCACAGACCGTCTGAACAACATATGAAAATTTCATTTTGATAAAGTCATTTTTACGACAGTTATCGTGCTGACGGACAGACAGACAGAATGAACAAAGTCGTAAACACTTTTCAACTTTGTTGTAAAGTGTTAAAAAGATAATTCTGGTATGAGAAAGTCGAGTTGAGCCACACTCCAGTGAATTCTAATTTGAGATAGACTAAAAGAAACACCGTGACGATTCTATCGTAAATTTCTTGCGCATATTTATTTTATTTGTTCATTATATTTTGCAGCTTATTACTGATGTATTGGTATTACGCATTTCTACACATGTTGTTCTTTTTTTTACAGAGCCAGAACCTCAACGACCGAGAAGGCTTCATGAACGACGAGCTACCTCCGTATCCCACGCACGCACCTCCCCCCAGCCCACCCCTCATTTCGAAGATCGAGATCTACAGCGATCCCAGCATTTTCCTCGAACTCGATCAGATTGCCATCAATGTAAGTCAAAATATCTGGATGTCGAGTCATCACTTGATCTTCTCAGGCATGCATGTTCCATAGCGTTTTTATAAGAATGAGAAAATGCATGCCCCCTCACCACCCGTCTTTATCTCATGCATGCATGCATGTTCCATAGACGCTCATTATAAGAATGAAAAAAAAAATGCAGCACATGAGTTTCCCTAGATCAAGAATATTAATTCTCCGAAAGCAATAGATTTTCAAGGAAATTGAACTTTATTCACAAAGATAATGAATTTTCATCTATTTAGCGTCGATTTCGTTCATTAAATACCACTTTTGCTCATTTGGCGGCAGTTTTGCCAATTTGGCGACATTTCCACCAAGTTGACGATATTGCACCATGTTTATCGCCAAGATCGTCCAATTTATTGCCAAGCGTTACAGACAGGAGAGAAAGACTTTCCTTCGACGGTTTGACTTCTAATCGATAGACGTTCTCTCTCATGAATGTAACGATTTAAATCCCCGAGAAAAATGTTAGTCAATTCGTCCCATAATATTGCTTATGGAATATCAACCTATTTAAAGATACTTACTTCTTTTTTTAATTTTATGTAATGTTTTTGATAAATTTATTTGAAGAATGTGCCTGACGGTCGCCATTGATGAAGGGCATAAATTTGCCTGAAAGCACGTGATAATAATATATCGCGTGATAATAACATAAAGCGCTATAGCGTGATAATAATATAAAGCGTCATAGCGTGATAATAATATAGCGTAAATCACACTATAGCGCTATAATGTGATTTTATACGTCATGAAAAGGAGATTTTAATAAAATACTTCTAAACCTATTTTTTCGGTTGTCTTTGATTTTAATGTAGTGTATATAGTTTGTATATACTCTAAAAAATTTAACGTATACAGTTCATTACTGAACTATCGTCGTACTTTCCCTGTGTACTTTGTATATGGGAAAGTGAAAATGTGTGTTTGGGAACACCTTAAATTTAGATGTACTGTCTCCAAAGCCACATTTTCCGATCGTTTTGCAAGAAATAGGATCAAGTGTTTTTAATAGTCCCAGTAAAATATCATTTTTCGATTTGTGTTCTAATAATAACCTGGCCCAAATGACATTCAAAACGGACCCAATCTGGTTAAAATCCAGAGTGTATGTTCTTGTGTGAATGTGTTTATACCACGATTCTGTAAGTATAATATTAAAATATGTTGTTTGTTACATAGGTAGCCCAAAGTGACCAGCAAACTTTTACAGACTTGGTGAGACAGTTGATCGGAAGTTGTATCACAGATGTGGAAAAAGCGAGGTAATCCACGGACTTTCAAAATTCTCATATTCATACGTATAGTTTAAGAATTTTATTTACTTGTATTTTAATGCCAGTGACCCATCTTTTACTGAAAATGGTCTACATATACCCTCATGTCCAGAAGTTAAGCATAATTCGTAAAATGCAAAAAATTCAGAGTTAATATGGATACAATGGTTCGCAATCAGTTGTGGAAAATCGTGGGACGAAGGTAAATCATTGTGCATATGCAAAACAGTTCAGTCGACGTCGACATGCGCAAAGCACCGGCGCACGTCGGAACGAGTATAAAAGGGTCTCGAGCGGCATGGCCAGTGGAGGCAGAATTTCGCAATAGCTGTGGCATGGAGCGTTATTAACAATCAAAAAGAACGAAAGATGTCACAAAGATGCCACCAGGACATGTTTTTGAAGAGACGAATTATTGGAATGCTGGAATTCGGTCGATACCAAACCGAAACGTCTCGAATTCTGTGCTTCTGTGTGTGATCTCCAGACTGTGGCAGAGGTTCCAAACTACCTGAGATGTTACCCGACGACCAGTACCAGGTCGGCCAAGTGTAACAACCGCTCGGAAAGACCGATATTTGGCGATAACTGTGCGACTTCAGAGGAACCGTTCTACCAGACAACTGGGATCAGCCCTAACAGCGGCCACAGGAGTCAGTTTCGAGACAAACTGTTTACAGGAGACTCAGACACGTTGGTCTCTATGCCAAACGACCCCCTAACGTCTGCACAGAAACGCGCGCGTTTACAGTGGAGTGGACAACATTGGGGCAATGACATGTTCAGTGACGAGTCCAGGTTTAGCCTGCAAATTGATTCTCTTCGTACCACGATCTGGAGAGAACGTGGAACGCGGTTTCACCAGGGAACCATCACGAAAAGACATCGTTTTCCGTTTAGGGGAGTCATGGTCTGGGCAGGCATCATGATGGACGGCAGCACATACCTCCACATCTTTGACACTGGGTCGGTTACCGGTCAAAGATACCGAGACGAAGTCCTTGATCCCGATTTCATATTCATGGATGATAACGCGACTCCTCACCGTGCGGTCTTGATCTACGACTTCCTTCAAACTGAAGATATCTAGCCCAACTCTCCTGATCTAAATCCAATAGAGCATGTGGGATATATGCTCGGGAGACATCTTGCAGCCCTCCGTTACCCACCAAGCTCCGTTCCGGGATTGGAAAACTGTCTCCGTGAGACTTGGAACTCTTTGAGCACACAACTCATCCAAACCTTCATCGAAAGTATGGGAAATCGTTGTACAGCATACGAGGTTCCCACACACCGTATTAAACTGCAGCATCACATTGTTTTAATTATTCTGTTTCACTGTGGTTGCCATTCGTATTGTGACCTCTTTTTCTTTCAACCCTTTTCTTTGTATAATAAAAGTCGTTATTACCCTTGTTTTGCATTATTTTCTTCTTCTACAACCCTATTACACCCGCATACCGCGTTTTCCAGCATTCCATTGTAGATTCCCTGAAATTTTCACATAAACAGCAACTATGCTTAACTTTTGGACATGAGTGTATTCTTACTTTCCCTTCATACGCAGTATGATGTTTGGGGAAGTATTGTGATGGAGTCGAAAATGAGAATTCGGGTTTTGGACGAAAGGACACGTTTCAAGTATCCCTGAACTCGAATTGAACATTTTTAAGATGATGCCTGTGTGTGTCCGTTAGTTTGGGGATACGGTATTTACGAACGAATGTAGCGTTTCGAACATAATTTGGCACGATTCGTATATACTGGAACCCTATTTATATTAAATGCGATCGAATGTTCGGAAGACCCCCACAATTTTTGAAAATACCATAAAAAACCAGAACATTTAATAGTGTAGACAAATAATCTTTTCATACGTAATTATTTATTACTTTCCTTATATACATAATGTATAAGGAAAGTATTGTGACGGGGTCGAAAATTCGAATTCGAGTTTTCGACGGGAGAGCACGTTTCAAGCATCCCTGATCACGAATCAAACATTTTTGAAGTGATGTCTGTGTGTGTGTGTGAAAGTATGTGTGTGTGTGTGTGTGTCAGTGGGTCTGTGGAGACGATAACTGACGAACGAATGGACCGATTCGAACGAAATTTGGTACAAAAATCACAATCCGTAAACACTGGAAGCCTATTGTTTTTAAACGTAATCGAATGTTTAGAACCCCCCCTAAATTTTCGAATGAAATTTTGAAAAAATCGTCAAAAAATCAAAACCGCTAATAAAGTTACGCAAATACACATTTCTTATGTAATATTTCATTAGAAAACGATTAACATAAAATTTAGAACGCTAACATGAACAGTTCTCGAGATATTTTACATTTTTCAAAAAAATTATCAAAAAGTCATATAAAATTAAAAAAATATATATTTCCTATTGAGAAACATGTTCACTTTTCATATGTAATACCATGCGATAAATTGGGTGACATCATTCTCGTGGATTTAACTCGTTCCATTCATGAGAAAAGATACTTCGAGTAATACTTTTGTATTTGAACGCCAATAGTCATTTATCTGTTATAAGAATAACTTATTTCTCTGTCAGTAAAGCTTGGCGATATTTTGGCAACGAATTTGGCAGAATGTCGCCAACTTGGCGACTTTTTGAAATGTTGTCAAATTAACAAAAATCTCGCTAAATGGATTAAAATGACGCTAAATCAATGAAAATGACGACTAATTGTCGAAAATTTAATATCTTGGAAAGAATATAAGTATCTACTATAAGAAAAACCTATTTTTTTTACTGCAAAAGTAGTAAATTCATTGCATTATATAAGGAAAGTCATGTGTTGCCCACATCAGATTTTTTTAAAACGAATGTTATATTTTAGAACACTAACTTAAACTGTTTAGGAAATATTGCACGTTTTCTATAAAATTCCAAAATTGTCTAAAAAATTATGACTCGTGTTTGTTTATGTTGTGCGTTGAGGGCTGTGTTATCGGCATACAAGCCTAGGGTGACAGCGGGGGAACGTGGTAGATCGTAAACAATTTGGGTCCAACAAGGGATCCTTGAGGGACGCCGCTGAGAATAGTGTGTCCTTTTTACTTTCCTTATATACATAACGTTTAAGGAAAGTATTGTGACGGAGTCGAAAAATCGAATTCGAGTTTTCGACGGGAGAGCACGTTTCAAGCATCCCTGATCAAGAATCAAGCATTTTTGAAGTGATGGCTGTGTGTGTGTGTGTGTGTGTGTCAGCGAGTCTGTGGAGACGATAACTGACGAACGAATGGACCGATTCGAACGAAATTTGTTACAAAAATCACAATCCGTAAACACTGGAAGCCTATTGTTTTTATACGCAATCGAAGGTTCAGAACCCCCTAAATTTTCGAGTGAAATTTCGAAAAAATCGTCAAAAAATCAAAACCGCTAATAAAGTTACGCAAATAGACATTTCTTATATAATTTTTCATTAGAAAACGATTGACATAAATTTTAGAACGCTAACATGAACCGTTCTCCAGATATTGCACATTTTTCAAAAAAATTACCAAAAAGTCATATAAAATAAAAATAAAAATATTTCCTATTGAGAAACATGTTCACTTTTCATACGTAATACTATGCGATAAATTGGGTGACATTTTTCTCGTGGATCTAGCTCGTTCCATTCATGAAAAAAGATACTTTGAGTAATACTTTTGTATTTGAACGCCAATAGTCATTTATTTGCTGTAAGACTAACTTATTTCTCTGTCCATAACGCTTGGCGAGATTTTGGCGGAATGTCGCCAACTTGGCGACATTTTTAATTGTTGCCAAATTAACAAAAATCTCGCCAAATTGATAAAAATGGCACTAAATCAATGAAAATGACGACTAATTGAAGGAAATTCAATATCTTGGAAAGAATATATGTATCTACTATAAGAATAACAATTTTTTTAACTGTAAAAGTAGCAAATTCATTGCATTATATAAGGAAAAAGTCATGTGTTGTCCACATCAGATTTTTTTTTTTACCCTTTAGGATCGGATCAAATGTTAGGTTTCTCACCGCTCTTCTCAAGAACAGAGGGAGCTAAAGACTTAAAAATTTTACACAACTAGCGCGAACTAGTTTTTTTGCTATAGAAATCGAAAATAGTGTGAAACCTCAAAAAACTTCGAAAATAATGTGAAATCTCAAAAAACTTCGAAAATAGTGTGAAATCTCGAAATTGGTGTGAACAGTATGAAAAACCATGAACACAATTTTCATGGTTTTTCATAACTCAAAAACGGTTCAAACGATTCTGGTGATATTTTCTTTGAAGTTAGTTCGTATAAATTACAAATGAATCCCTATATTAGTCGCATTCCCGGGAAAATTGAATTCGAGTTTTCGACGAAAGAGCACGTTTCAAGCATTCCTGAACTCGAATCAAACGTTTTTGGGGTGATGTCTCTGTGTGTGTGCGTGTCCGTGAGTCTGTGGAAGCTATGTCTCACGAACGAATGAAGCGTTTCGAATAAAATTTGGCACTAAATTACAATCAGAATACAAATCAATTGAATAATGTAAAGCAATCGAATGTCTCAAAGATCCTCCCCCAAATTTTGAGGGAAAAAAAATTAAGAACCTTCAATAATATTACTTAATCATTTTTATGTAATTTTTCATTAGAAAATAATTGACTCAAACTTTAAAACGTTAGCATGAACCGTTCTAGATAAGTTGCACATTTTTAAAATAAATTTATAAAAGCAATTACAAAAAAAAAATATATATATATATTAACTACTGTGCAATAGGTTCACTTTTTACATGCAAATATAATGCAATAAACTTGTTAACATCATTCTCGTGAATAGAGTTCATTCCATTCACGGGAGAAGATACTTTGAGTAATACTTTTGTATTTTGATGCTTACCAATTCGCCAACAGCCATTTATATTTAAAAAATACTCTTCTCGCTGTTTGTCTGTTACACTTGGCGATGTTATACATCTGGCAAACTTGACGACTCATTTAGCAAAATATAGCCAAATTGGCCATATTTCGCCCCAGATTAACAAAAACATCGTCAAAATTGCGAAAATTACGCTATAAATTAACAAAAATGACTCCAAATTGTTGAATTTCTTATTACAATATTTTAATATGGCTCTATTGCTCATTGTGAATGTTATCAATATTGATATTTATCAATACAGAGTTGTGTGAAAGACAAGTTAATTGGGTACTTCGAAGTAGTTTTACATGTTGTCATCGGCAAAAGAGGCAAATATACAATTCAACATTAAAAATATGGTGCAGTAGATCTTATATATCATTTTTTTCACTGCAAAAGAAGTAAATTCTTTGCATTATATAGAGAACGTCATGTGCTGCCCATATCTGATTTTTCTTTCTGGCATGAGATATGTGCATATGATTAAATTTCAATAAACATAAATCCAGATAATGATTAATGTTTAACTGTTTCAGGGCAATTTTCCGTTGGATTACAGTCAAAAATCTCAATACCATGACGTTCGATGAGAATGTCAATGCTGACACACCCATGGGAATTCTAAGAGGAATCAAACATGGCACAGAGAGTTATCATGTACTCTTTAAAAGACTTTGCAGGTAACTGTCTTCATTTATTAAACAGCAATATCTGATCACAGAAGCTGAGGTTGCACATCTAATGTATATAAAACTGTTTGTTGGTACACTATACAATTCCACCCCTTTCAATTTAGTAGTTATTTTCTATTTTACTGTAGTTAACCCCGTCCAGGTTTCGAGTTTCTAGGTCCAGGGGTTATCGAGATATTAATAAAAAACGTAAAATTAAAACTCCCATGAAATAGCATTATGCAGACGATTTTTCTTTTACCGAAAATTTATTTCAAGAAAATAATATCCTATTGCTTAGCAACAGAATTTAATCGAATGTGCTTTTCAGCAGACGATTTTTATTTAAGTTATACAACTGAAATAAAAAAAAAATGGTATAACAATAAATTTTATAAATGAGCGGTGTTATATTTTTAATTCTTATTATAGTCTTGGGATTTAATATAACGAGAATTATTGATATTTTAAATTTTAAGTCATCTGTTTTATTTTGGCAAGGAATTTTTAAGCTCATATTTTCTATCGTGTTTAACTGATTGTTGAAACTGGATAAAAATTGTATGGGCACAACTTTTAAATGTTTTTATTTTTTAGTATATTGGAACCGAACTTCATATTTTTTGTAAAGTTTTTTTATAAACGACAAGAATATTTTATTCTCCGATCTAAATGTGCAGGATAAATTCATATAGAGAGAACAGAAATTCTTATATTTCATTTTAGAATTAAATTAAACATTTTAATAGAATATTTTTAAAGAACAATATTATCTATTGCACATATTTTAAATTACGAGTCAAGTCAGATATATCTGCTGGTTCGGCATATATGTAAAACTTTAATAAAGCATCATCTCACAGCAAATGATTGTGGTATTTTTAAGCTTTTCTTTCAGTTGTTATTTGATAGAATTCTTTCATCTCAAGAAGAATGCTATAAATGTAATATGGTCATATACATAGAACCCGTCTAAATGGGGGCATATGAACATATACAGCCTGGGCTCAATAGTGAACTTACAAATCAACTCTGGATTTTGACCAAGTCCGGCAAAATACAGAGACTTGTAAGGACTGATAGTGAGGGGTGTGTGGGGGCGAGATCACTGTAAACCTTGGTTTGGGAATAACATTTATAACTCATTTTATGTTTACATAATGGAGCTTTTAAAAAAAATCCCAAAACAAAATTTTTTCATTGGTTTAACAGCATAAAAGGTTGATTAACAGTATTAACCAATTTCAGGCACGAAATAATGAGTCCCTCAATTATTTCGTGCCTGATTATGGCCCTGCTACACCAGAACAAAATATATTTATCAATTAAAACAAGAAATTAAAATATTTGGTTAGAAATAGAATATGAAAGATATTTAAATGACAGACGACTCTTTTTGTCTCCGAAAAGCAGCTATATTTAATTATTTATCATATACTGTTATTAACAAATTGTTTTAATTATCAGTTTACTCATATACATGGGTGTCCATATGAGAGGGCAAAAGGGGCACTTGCTCCCCCCTCCCTCCCGAGCGTTTAAAGTCATAAAAGCGGATATCAGGCTTGTCAATATTGTACATCTTATCCTGCAATTTGCCCCACTGATGTCAGTGGTGTGCCCCTCTCCTGGAAAAAGTTCTATGGGCGCCCATGCTCAGTGTTGGAGGATTCTTGTCAAATGCAGTAAAAATCGAGAGACTGGGTGCAATCAAGAAACATAAGTATTCTGGGAAATTCAGAAAAATTGGCAACTATGTTATAACAACAAGATTCAACATTTTCAATTTAAAACTTCTATATTACAAAATTTTTGTCAAACATAGTAAAAAAAACGTGAAATTAAGAGAAACTTAAAAAATGGTACAGTTGGCAGCTATGTTATGACTGTGTTTGCATAGAATAAATAAATATTCTCTTTTTTAGTTATGCTGGCTTACACTGTGTCGTCATGTTCAGTTGGCAGCTATGTTATAATGACTGAGTTTATATAGAATAAATAAATATTCTCTTTTTTAATTACGTTGGCTTACACTGTGTCATTATGTTCAGTTGACAGCTATGTTATAATGATTGTGTTTACATAGAATAAATAAATGTTCTCTTTTTAGTTATGCTGGCTTACACTGTGTGGTGATCAAAGGCTATTCAAAGAGTGCAGGATACCAACCTGGAGTCAAATTTGAAGACAGCCGCTTCCGAAACTCCTGGAATGCTGTGTATGTAGCTGGAGCATGGCGGTTTGTCCAATGCAACTGGGGGGCGAGACACTTAGTCAATGCAAAAGAAGTCCCAAAGCCAGGTAGCCGAGGGAAATCCGACAGTCTCCGTTACGAATATGATGACCACTACTTCTTAACGGATCCAAAAGAATTCATTTATGAATTCTTCCCTCTGCAGCAAGAGTGGCAGCTGTTGAAAGTTCCAATTTCACTGGCGGAATTTGAGGAGCTTCCATTTGTGCGATCGTTGTTCTTTAGGTAAATATGTTACAAAGTATTTCTAGCTGAACAGTATATTAAATTATTAATTTTTATACTTTGGATAAAAAGTGTTAAACATTTTTATGCTTTATAGTTCGAAAAGGTGAAGAATATCCATATTATTTACATTTCTTAATATACTTTTTTAATTCAGTATTGTTATGTCATTAATAAATTATAATGTCATTTAATTTTGCCTTTGAATAGAAAGATAAATTTAAGGACTAAAAACAAAACAAAAAAGACTAAGTACTACCCCTCTAGAAAAGTGGGGGAGACAGGACACAGAGCCTACTAAGGAAAACTAATTTATATATCAAATGTAAATAGCCGTAAAAATAAAATAAACCAATGCCTTGTTAAATTCCCTTTATTATAGAATCAATATTTTGTCATGTGGAGATAAAACGTGACGAACTATCCTTTCCCTACACATCTGTGCACCTTTCGTCCTGTCTGCCCCAGTCTATCCTAGTTCTCAAAGACCCTTGTATAACTACCAAAAATAAGTAGTTCATAAAGAAGGTCATATGAACCCTGTTATAGAGTATGTGGCATTACTCCTGAGACTTAACCTTATGAACGGCCGGTGATCACATAATGCCACATGCTCGAATGACAGAGGTAAACTTATCTTCCCTAAAAACATATCAAGAAGGAACAGGAAATACAGAAATGATAAAAACAATTTAACAATAAGAATCATAAATTTAAAGTAAATATTCTTGACTAAATAATACAGTTAGAATCATATTGGTTGTGAACACCTTACCATTGCATAAATTCTTTGAAGTACATAATTTTTTAATCCTATCTTAATCTAATTCGCAGTTTGACTCCTTTCTCTTGAATGAGACTCTTAATGATTTTGAATACAGAACTAAATTCGATTATCTAAAATTACCATTTCATAAAGTTCTCTGGAGCAACCTGCACAATACAGAAATTCAACAACTTATCCATTTTTGCTAATGTGGAATCAGGTGATGAGAAGGACCATCTGACTTGTTGGAAGATGTTCATCTGCCGTAATTCTGGCTGTTCCATGATCAGAATCCTCATCTCATATGTGGGCAACTCGATCTTGAGATGACATTGAATTGTGTGCCTTGGGCCTAATGTATGAATTTAGGGGGGAGGTGAAAGCACAGTGGCAATTTTGATTTTTAAAAAATAGCATTCCTTTTTGGTTCCCAGGAACTGCAAGTGCATCAAACAGACATACAAGCTTTGAAATGCTCATTCCCAGAGGGGAGTGAAATAAGGAATGTTGCGCTGACACAAATTTCACACGATGTAGTAGAACTTGTATGATTCAGGTATTTCAAAATTAACATTATGTAATTTTATTTTGCAGATATGGTCTCTATTTCCCTGATGAAGAGACAAAAGCTGTGCTCAGTACAGACAGTACCGGTGCAGCAACCGTTCGGATATCAATGCCCTCACGCATGTCTTCCAGCCTTATATTCCATTACAACTTGAAATTTTACGACACAGATGTAGATACTTATGAAGCAGTGAGTCTTAAACGGTTTGTCATGCAGTCGGTTGTTGGAAACGTCGTGGCCTTCAGGGTCCATGCCCCCTGCAGTGGATCTCTACTATTAGACATATTTGCTAACGCTGTTACTCCAAGGGAATATCTAACAGGAGAGCCCATGAAATTTAAAAGCGTCTGCAAGTTCAAGATAGTGTGTGAAGACCTTCAAACAGTCATGGTGCCATTGCCTGATTGTGCTAGTGGTGAGTGGGGGCCCATGAAAGCAACAAGACTGTTTGGATTGATACCAATTACTCATGAAGACGCGTTGATATTTTCACCACGTGAGTTGGAAATTCAGTTCCGTATGTCCAGACCTCTTACAGATTTTATGGCAACTTTACACAAGAATGGAGTGGAAGAGAAGAGGCTTTCAAAAAATGCAACTCAGACAGTGGAGGGTGATCTTGTAACATTCTTTCTGAATTTCACCGATGATGGGCAATATGGAATGGATATTTATACAAGAGAAATGAATGGAGACTTTGACAATGGTGATAAGCATCTTTTAACTCACTGTTGTAAATATTTGATTAATGTATACTCCAACAAACCTTATTCAGAGTTTCACTAATAACTTAAAAATACTCAGTATTTACTAAGGTGGTCCAAAAATAAAATTTTTGATGAAGGAATCAAAAGGCATTCCTTCCTTTCTACATTTGACTGTAGTAAAGTTTCATCTTTCTGCTCTAAGAGGAAAATTGTGTTCAAATACCAATCAATTTTTCATATTTATGTACATAACATTAGCTAATAAGACATATCATTTTCAAAAAGAAAAGATATCAAGAACTCGAAAAAAAAAAAAAAAAAACACAGTTGTAGTTTTCAGAAGTTTGTTGCTAAAAATTCATTGATGGGTTCCAGATACTGTTTATCATGCATAGGATATTAATATTTCAGATTAAATTAAGAATTACTTAGTCACCATGATGTCATTTTCCAAATCATATAAAACAAAGAAATGCAGCTTCATAATTTGTCCAATTCAGCACATTTCTCTATGTACTGTAGCTTTAGTTCTGTTTAAAGCACCAGGGTTTATTATGGCAGGTCTTTAGTAATTTTATGAATGCATTTTCTTATAAGACTAATAAAAGTATTTTAGTATTTATTGTTTTATCACACAGTTTTATAGAAATACTAGAATGATTATCTGGCGTTGTTCAAGATTTAAGATACGAATCTCTGATTAAAATTACACTAGAATTCAGTGAATTCAAAATCCAATGACATCTGTTTACAACCAAATATAAAAAAATTATGACATCATGACTTCCAAGAGCATATTCTCCCTTCATGAAATCCGTATCAATGAATATGCTTCCCCCCAGTAGTGATATCAGAAAATCAGGTTTTGTTTGCCTCTCACTTTCCCTGATTGGCGGTTGTATTGAAAATTGCAACTTTTATAGACCCACTTAAAAATTCAGAAATTAAATAATTTTTTTAATTAGAACGTGATTATATATCACTTTATAATCATGCCAGAATTTGGAATCATAAGAATCTCCAATTTTCTAACACACAAAAGTAAAAATGTAATTGCCTAAATTATGTATATTTTAATTAATTTTAATTTTTTCTTTTTAATAAGAAATTTTCTCTAAGTTGAAAGTTCATTGGAAAGATCGTTCTTTGATCTTTCTAATGGTGTTAAGATATTAATTATTAATACTCTGTTATAATATTTTCAATTGCCAAAGAACTGAGTTTGTGCGAAAACAGTTTCAAAATTATAATTTAAGATAAAATAATTCAAATTTTATAAAAAATCACTCTGAGGTGTCTTGAGACCTGACCTGAACTATCACTGTACCAAATTTCTTACCTGTGAGTCGCTTAGATTTTCTGCTAAGTGACCAACAAGCAAACAAACAGCCATCTTCTTTTATTAAGTCAGATATGCACAATAACTCAGAAAATGTTATACATATATTAAAAATTAAGGGTCATTGGGCATAGCTTTCCAATTAGAGTAAAATTTTTAATTGCACCAGAATCCTACTATCACAAGTATAAAAATTTAGAGGGGTGCCTTGTTTTATAGCGGACATTTTCTATTTCAACATTTAATTTTGGACTACCTTAGTATTCACCTTTTAGCCATGCAAACTATACCTTAATGCTGTGATTGTCTAAACTTCAATTCCCACTGGGATATTTGTATGAAATCAATTCTAAATTAGATGTCTACAATCTAGAATGATAAGGAACAATTCAATCACAAAGTAAGAAGTCTTTTAAGCATGGAGTTAGAGAAGATAAAACTCATGGAAGAAACATTTGAAAATACCAAAATGCCTTGAGAATTATATCTTTATCTAGGTGTTTCTAATGTTAATAAAATCACATCTGTTCTCATTTGACATAACAGTGAGGCTTAGTGTTTAGCATACAGACTTTTTTTATTATTTTTTTAAAATTAAATTTCCCTAATTATGAGTAGAAGTAATAAGTATGTTTTCCTAGTTATAGAACACGGTACAGAAAATAGGGAGACAAAAGAAAATGAAAAGATAAAATCAGTTTTAATACATAAGAATATTCCATTTTGTTTGAGTTCTAATTTGCATTACACTGATATTTACTTTCTCATACAAAAGAAAGAGGAAGTATTGTTTTCACAAAAATTTTCGATTTTAAGATTTTGATGTCCATATATGTTTTAGGACCACTTGGATATGTTTAAACTATTTTTAGCATAATGCAAGAGTTTGTCTGTGGTCGATTTCCTGTGTACACTATAGCTGCCACAAATATCAAAGGATGTTCACAAAACTTTATATTCAGCTTTGTTAATGAAGCATATAGAATTAGATAGAATTATTTAAATTCAACCAAAAATGTCAAAATTTATTCGGAATTTCATATTTTCTTAAGATGATAGCAAAGGACCAAAATTTAATATAATTATACATAAAAGGGGGTTGTTTATAGCTCAATGGTCACGGAACTTAATAGTTTCATTGTGGTGAAAAATAGCCAAGAAACAATTCGTGTGTTAGCGATATCATTAGTCCCCTTTCCCTTTGGTGGGGCAAGTTATTCCCCAGGGGAAGTTATGTTGTCAAACTTGGAATCAAATGAAAGATTTTTTTCAGCCCTTTAAAATGAAGGGTAACATTCTATAATTGTGATCGTTTAGACCAACAATACAAATTTTTATTTGTAAATTTTGAAAAAATTTACAAGCTACTTAAAAATGGATTCTGATATGAGAAAGTCAAGTGGAGCCAGACGCCAATTATTTTATTTATTTTTTGCTAAATTAACAGTTTAAATAAATATTATTTAATTCAGTATGGACCCCTTGCCATAGAAATACATACAATGCTGTGGTTACTCTAGTGCCACTGGAATTATTGCCTCAAACTATTTTGGCATTTTTCCAACATGAAGTTTTAACTTCTTCCCATTACACCCATGCTTTCAAAACTGTATAGCCATAGCAAAGTTGTTAGATATTTAACACAGTTGAAATACCATTTAAAATGTCATATTAGATTTTTTTTTTTTTTTTTTTTGTAGAATATTATAATATAATGATAATCAAAATATATTTCTCTTCAGTAAATTTTCTAAATAAATCTTTCTAAAAACATATATAAATAATTAAAATAGTTGCATGGCTAAATATTCAAATCATTCATCTTTTTCATTATGTAGACTACGCATCATCTGTTAGCTTTCGGAGCATATTTTTTGCCTAGGTGTTCTTTATTTACTAAATATTTACAACTGACAATATCTTGTGTTTAAAATTTTCTTGAATATTTTATTATTTTTCTTAACATTGATCAAAAGAATATTTTAAAATATTTAAAAAATAAACACACAGAGCCTGTAAAGTAATTGAGCATTCTAGATTACAAACTAGTGTAAATAATAAAGCTGAACAGCTTACTGTCTGTATTTGCAAGTGATGTATTAATTCTAGAAATATAGGAGATTTAATTAAAATCATAACTTGTATAGCAATTTATATATAAATATGTCATTTTCTTGTATTGTTATTTTTAAAAGTAATTAATAATAATGATTTGTCTAAAAAGATTTATAGCTCAAAATATTATTTGTCAGATATATATATTAAAATATTTATAATTAAATAATATTTTATGAAAAGTTTTTATGAATAAAAATATAACAAATATTAATTTCTTTCTTTTTTTTTTTTTTTGAAAAATTTACTAGTTTAATGTATAATTTTATTAAAATGCAAAGCTGGTAAAACAATTCTTTTACTGGCTTTACTTTCTTTATAATTTGCCTTAATATAATAATATAGAACCTGTATATTTTTTTTTTATAAAATATTTTATATAAAACACTTGATATTCTGCAAACCAACAATTTTCTAAATGTAAATATTATTGTATACTTTTTACATAATTTCGATTTAAGTATTTTGTATGATACTCTCAGGAGTGAACAAGTGCAATGATGGACATAAATGATAGATTAGGATAATTTTTGAGAACTATATAATGTGAGACCATATTGTATATTTATGAGCTAATTAAATGAATTGTAATTTCTGCAAAAAGGACTGCAGTGGTGAAATGTGAAAAAAATACTGTAGAAAAAAAAAAATGAAAATGAAAGCAGCATAAGACTCTTTTGCAAAATGGAAGCTGACTCAATAAATTGATCATTTACATTTTGATTCATAAATTTTAGTATGTGGCAATAAAACAGAACAACAGTGATCCTAACGATACTTAATCCTTTGCAGTCATGTGTCAAGTCCTGTTGCCCTGACATTGAAAATAATTAATTCCGGCCAGATGTCGGGTGAGCCCTGATACATGATACTGAAAATTATTAGTTCGAGTCAGATATCGGGTGAACCTCAACATGCTAATTACTTCAGGGGCTAAATGGATAATCTTTCTCCAGCTGTTTGTTTCATTTTCCCTATGTTAACCTAATGGAAATAGGTGTCTAGCCTCTAGTTCATTTAATTTTTAGAAATTTTCCCCACTCTTTTTGCCAAGCATAGATGCAAAGAATGAGAAGGTTTGTGCTTTTTAAAAAAATCAATAAAAGAATTAGAAGTATTTCTAATATTTTTGTAAAATGAACATGTTACATTGTGATAAATATAAAAAATACTTCTATTTTACCAATTTTTTAAAAATGCATTAACCTTTATCTTTCTAACATCTATGCTTGATGAAAAACAGAAAGAAAAATTCTAAAACATAAATGAGCTTAAAGTTAGGAACTATTTTCTATGGGTTAACAAGACGGCGTAAAAGAAATGTTCCTTTATATTTAGCAGGATTTACTAGGCTTTAGCAGATTTTAATAGGGTTTAGCAGGCTATTATCTCTCCAGCCGCCCATTTTTTGAGCTTAAAAGTAACAAAACTCATGGACTGTTAAACAATTACATTATTCATAATGCCAGTGTATATAACAAAAAAGTTAATATAAAAATTAATATATTTTAGCATATCCATTTGCCACTGAATAATAAATAAATATAAAATTATTCCTTTTGTTCATATAATATTAATTAATGATAGGATACATATTATGAATACAAATCTTCATTTAAATGTAAATTATATTTTCAATATGTTATAACATTATTGAGTTATAATTTACAAACTGAAAACACCATGTTCCATGACAGTAATGTCATAGAACTTCAGAAATTGATTTTATGTATACTGTACATTTTTTCATTGTTTTGTGTTTGAAAAAAAATATTTAAAGGTCTATATGGTTATGGGAACAAATCATATAATGTACTAAAAGATAATAAAATATTAATTTTGCAAATATATCTTTTCTTTTTTTCAAATTTTAAGTTCCAGATTTGACAAGTTCCGGACAATGTAAGCGATTGTAATATCGAGCTACTAACCCAGTCAAGTAAGGTAAAATCTGATGCAATCAACACATAAGTTTTTGGGCAGATTAATTAAATTCAATACTGTGGAAAAAAATATCACAAGTTACAACTTTCAATCACAATGAAAATCATTCATTGGTTTATTGATTATCATTAAGATCAATTGGTTTATTGATTTAATTGAAAAAGGAACATTCCATAGAATGCATACGGAATGACACGAAACAACTTGTCCATTCACATTTTCAATTTTAATCTTTAATCTACAAAAACTGCATGAGCATGATGCTTTATGCAAAAAAGAATGTTGTCAAATATCGAATAAAATCTTTTACAACCAAACGATTAAAATACACAGACACTTTCAATAATGCCAGCAGCCAATGAGAAAGTTCTAAATCACTTTTAATCTAAAAAAAGAGAAAAATTGATAAAAATGAATGAATATAAAAGATTAAATTATGAAAAGATTTTTAAATATTAAACTACTGTGTGGGTTTAAAGATGGCAAGAAATGAAATTTTAGAATACCACCAATTTATTGAAAAATCATGACAAATAAATTCTTAACTGAAAAGATCAAATTTAGTATTAAATGGAAGAAAATAAAAATAATTACAATTTAACTAATTTAAATGAATTTAAATTACTACAACAGAAAGAAGACAAACTTCTGCCATTCTTAACAACAACCATTATGGAATAAAACACTTGTGGAACAGAATCTTAAATAAATATAAAATGAATAAAAATAGAGGGAATTAAAATGTAAATAAACCTCTTGAATCCATTTAGATAAATAAACTTTCTATCTAAAATTACTAAGCATTAAAAGCAATCCTACACACGAGTTTCTCACCAGGTTAACAAATTTCAATATTGTAGAAAAACAAAAACACAAGTAAAAGCTTCGATCCAAATGAAAATCAATTGCCTTATTGTAATTAGTGAATACAGGGTGAATACACTTTCCTTAACAAAAATTTCACGGACTTTCAAATACCATGCAATTATTTTTCAAGGACATAATTTATTCCATTATGAAGTCAGTTGTATGCATTTCTGGGAGGGAAAATCATAGCAAAGTAACATTATTGTTTAATGTTGAAGCCGTTGAAGAAATTTTTGGGGAAAACAATGCTGTTCAGGAAAGTTTCAGAGACAGCATATTTGCTAGAGAAATTTTCAGAGAAAACAGAACTTCTGGGGGGGGGGGGGGGGGGGGGGGTAAATGCTGTGAATCTGCAGAATAATTTCAACTCTGCCCTTTTCAAGAACTTTCAAGGATTTAACCAACAAAATGGGAATTTTCAAGAACTTGAAAATGTTAATCTAAAGTTCAAGTACTTTCCCAATTTTCAAGCACCCTTATACACCCTGTGAATAAAATAACTAAGTATACCAAATTTTAAAAAAATGTCATAATATTTTTGTTCTGAGCTGTTTATGGAGGTGTTAATAAATTTAAAATGAGTTTATAAAAAGTCAAGACAATATAAGACAATCTGATGTGGGCAGAACATAACTTTCCCTACATAATGCAAGTACTTAAAATGGAATAATGATGGACAAAATCCATGGCACACTAATTTTTAACATTGAAGAACACACTGACATTGGGTGCTTTTCAAATTACAACATGTAAAATTATTTTGAAGTGCCCAATTCACTTATATTTCATGCAAATATAACTTGACAATTGGAAACATTGGTAACATCTGCTAAGCAATATACTCCATTATATTAAAGTATGTTAATTATTAATTCATCAGTTCGGTGTCTTCAACAAATATAAGTTGATTGCTTTGAAATAACAAAACATTATAAACATTAAAATTACTTATAAATTCAAAAATTTTTTTGTTAGAATACTAAGATATATGGAACTTTTAGCCAAATTTTGTGCTAATCTTAGTTATTTGGATGCGACAATATATATATATACACATACCACATACACATCAGGTAATGTAAAAAATGCAAATTTTGATGTATATTTAAAAACAAAATAAATACGAAGAATTGTCCTATAGATTTGGTTTAAACATTCTTGTGAAGAACTTTTCTTGATCTTTCCAACGGTATCAAGATGGAAAATCTGTGATAATATTTTAGGTTGCTAAAGGATGCATTTTCGTCAAAATCACTCAAAATCGTTGTAAATCAAGCTAAATATGAAACAACTAAAGAAAATTCAAAATTTTAAAAAATTAAAGCAAAAGTACAACTTTTTCAGGTCCTGAAGTGCCTGTGTACTAAATTTCACAGCTGTATGATGCCCTCTACAGACCACACAGAAAACATACATTTATCTCTATTATGTAAGACTAGAAAATGTGCCCAGGAGTTAAAGCTGAGTAGTTATATAAAATGACAAAATAAAAATCCATGTACATTGGAGCAACAGGTATGAAACGCGTTAGACACCATAAAAGTAAACAAACTATGTATCGCTATTGCAATGCGGTTAAAAGTTAAAGTATTGGATATTTTTGGTTAACTGTTTGGATATTTCTGGTTAACTGTTTGGATATTTCTAGTTAACTATTTGGATTTCTAATCGCTTGTTCAGTGTCGAAGTTGAATTAAGTTTGAGTTCCTGCAGATTGTATCATAGCTGACCGGAAGGAATATGCTGATTTTTCATATCACTGGAAATTAGCATACTTCAGAACTGTCATAACTGATGATGGGTATGTCCGGTGATGGTAACGGCACTTTAACAGAAAGCAGCTGTAGAAGCTTTGGCTTTGACTGGCGAGCTGGTTGCTCATAATATGGTTTGATAAACGTGCTTGAAGAGCTTATTGCTCTGAGTTAGTTTAGTATGAACTTGGAGAAGCTCTTAGTAATTTTCAAACTTATAGCTGGTGTTATGCTATATTCTGCAAATAACCAAAATGTTACGGCTACACTTGGTATTTACAGCAATGTTTCCTTCTGATGCAACTTTTTGTGAGTTGCATCAAAGTTAAAGATGTATACTATTATTCTTTCGATTATTATATGATTTAGTGAGTAATAAAAGTTTGACTTTATTTTTACTCGCTGTTGCTTGCAGTGAATCACTTCATGTCATACCCACTGCTATGCTCTTCTAGATGTCGAAAAAATTACACACTTAAAACTAAAATTTGACCAACAAAATGATCCCCCCCTACTCCAAATCACAAAACCAAAACATGTCACTTGCGGAGACATTACATTTTACATTAAATACTATCAACAAAATTATTCTCGTAACACAAATAAATACTTGAATTTGCAATAAAGTTCCTTTAAATCTAAAATTTATTGCAATTTCAGAAAATTTTCATCTAATTCTAGTCAAATTAAGCATCATTACTCATAAAGATAATATAATACAAAATTATAAATATTAGTAAAACATTTTTTAAATTCATAAAGTTAGAAAACATCAGGAAAACACACTTTAATGTCAATAGATGGTGTTAGTAGTCAAACGTTGAAAGATAAACAAATCCGTTAGCCGGGCTATGAAGAGTACAAAAATGGAAGACATTGTTGGCTTAAAAAATTTATAATTAATAAATGGATGGGTTTATGAAATTATTTTTTTATTTTATGGAGCCAGTCTCTGATATATTTAAAAGCTACTGAAAAAAATAAAAATTGGATGGCATGCCAATTTTTATGTATCGTAATATAAAAATTAGAGAGGTTCAAATGTATGAAAAGTATATATATATTTGAAAACTTTATTAAAATGTGTGTATTCATCATATGGACTCTGTTCAAAGCTTGTTTTAAAGATAATTTTTCAAGCTTTACTGGTGTCAAGATAGAAACTCTGTGATAATATCTTAGGTGACTAAGGAATCAATTTGTGTAAATATTGACCAAAATCTTAATAACATAAAATAACTTTCGAAAGTAAAAAAATAATGCTGAGAAGCACCTGTGTATATCGAGAAGTACCATTGTACAAAATTTCAGAATCATATGATGCTTACATTTCACACTACAGACAAACAGTTACACACATCTTTCTTCTGGTAGGGGAAGGAGGGTACGGTCCCTGTGGATGCCTCCCCCACTGGGTTCCGGTCTAAATTGGGTGGCACTTCCCGACCGTCCAAACAGTTACCTTACACCTTCCTGGTAGGTCGGACGGTCTGGGTTTCAACACATCTTTCTTCATTATGCAAGATGTACAAACTCTGTACATAAAAAATGACACTTTCAGCAGGCATTATCCCTTGTATCATTACTGTAGAATGATGAAAAGTCATGCACATCAAATTTTAACATCAAATAATGTATAGAGAAATTGAAAAAGTAGAATGCTTTTCAGCTAAGTGGCACTAATATACCCCCAAAAATATATCCAAAATATCATCTGCTGTTTTCAATATGTGGGACTATCATTACAGACCTCTGTTCTATCAATTGAAAAATGTGCTGTTTTCTCAGAGTGAAATAATTTTTCTTTTAGAGCAATATTTCTTATACGACTGCCATCGTAGAATTTCAGATGAAATACTCATGCTTTTCCCTAACAATTATAAAATTCTGAGGTTAATAAAAGCGTTGAAATTGAATCTGTTGCAGGCAAAAAACACAAGCAGGCAGGTCTTCTACTTTAACTCATGATAAACTGTCTGAAATAGAGACTGAATTGCCATGCTCTTCTATGAACTCTTCTGAAACTCTTTAAGGACACTTATGGCTAGAGAAATACTTCTCTAAAAATATTCTTTCTCACTTTGGGAAAATGAAATGTTCTTCGATTTATAGAAAAAAACAGCAGATGATATTTCTGTTATATTTTAAAGATTATATTAATGCCACTTAACTGAAAAAAAAGTCTACTATTTCAATTTCCGAGTATGATTTTAAAATTGGATGTGTGAAACTTTTTTAATAACCCTGTAGCTGCAATTATCGAACCACAGAAAATATAATATTTTTTATTGCATTTTATTTTATAGGAAGGTCTTTTATAACATTTATGTAAACAATTAATTAAAAGGAAGTTTGAAACAATTTAGAATTTTCACTTAAGGAGTTACAGTGGATACAGTTACAGTGAAAAGTATCAGCAGCAGAATTATAAATTTCAGTTTGAGCTAAATATATAAAAGAACCTCCAAAAAAAGGGGGACCATTTTAGTTTTCAAAACTAAAAAAAAAATAAATAAATAAGGGAAAGGGGAGCTGAACAAAACTTTAGTTTTTGCTACACTAAAGTAAAAGCATTTAAAAAAATGATTTTATACTGGAGAACTTCAATTTACCCCCCCCCCCCCCCCCCCCCCCCCAAAAAAAAAAAATTGTTTTTGAGTTTGGGGAAAACTAAAACTTTGGAAATTTGTCCTGGCTCTCAATCTCACGCTTATAAGCGCTTCACATTTTTCAAAATTTAAGCATTTTTTTATTCACAATTGACAAGCAAGGAATATTTTGTGTAGGATTGTTTTCATACTTTAATATGTATAATTGTTATAGTAACAATAAAATACTTTTATGTTTCAATAAAACTTTTGAGAAAAATATTGTTTGATTTTGGGCACCACAAATATTCAAATTCATTCTATGCCCGTGTTTTATCAGCCTTGAAGTGTTGCTTAACTGCACTTAATATTAGTCATGTTACTGATTTTAATCAATACTGAACATTTATGCATAATTTAGGTTCTCGTCGTATGAAGTTCGAGTCTAATACATGTGGCTCCGAACATCAGCATACTGACTACTTAACCAGAGTGCCTCTCTTTGGTTAGTATATATTTCTTAATTTAGAGAAGAGTATATTCAACATAGGTTTCAAACATACTTAAGTAAAAAAAATGCAATCAAAAGAGTAATTTATAAAGATATTTAGATTCTCAATTTATTTACAAATTTTTATCACACATTTTTGAGTACATCAATGTTTATCATAGCAAATTAATACTCTAACCATTCTTTCATGTATACACATGTAGCTGGTGACACACTTCCTCCTACATGACAATCTTTATACACCTGCATGAAACAAATGAAAATAGTTAGCAAACTTTAAGTATTGTGAAACAACTATATATATATATATATATATATATATATATATACAGGGTATCCAGTGTTATCGGTGCCCAATGGCTATTTCCTCAACCGTTAGTCACAGAGATACACTTCCAATTGCAAAAATGTTTTAAATTTTAAAATCTATTATCTTAGAAACAGTTTATATCAATAAATGCATTTCTGAAAGAAATACGAAATATAAATTTTTATACAGTCCCCCGATTCTACCAATTATATTTAGGAAAAACATCCTCATACAATTTTATGCAAAAAAAAAAAAAAATCATCCTTTTACGACCAAAATTGACGGACTTATAACTGTTTAAAGTTGGAGCACTTTTTGTGCTGAGAAATAATCAATACGTTCTCCGATTGGTTGGTTGCCTGGAGAAATAATGAATATGGTCCCTGATTGGTTGTTTGCCTGAAATGGGACATTTTTATGCATGGAAAAGCGACTTAGGTCATAAAGTTTGATGCTTCATAATTCGGTGAATTTTAGTAGTAAAAGGAAGATTTTTTTTTTTTTTATTTTGCATGAAATTGTATGAGGATGATTTTCCTAAATATAATTGGTAGAACCGGGAGTCCATATAAAAATTTATATTTCGTATTTCTTTCAGAAATGTATTTATTGATTTAAACTGTCTAAGATAATAGATTTTAAAATTTAAAACATTTTTGCAATTAGAAGTATATCTCTGTGACTAAAGGTTGAGGAACTAGCCATTGGGTACCGATAGCACTGGACACCCAATATATATATATATATATATATATAAAACTGAAAGTTTGTTTCTCTTCTATATATAAATCAACAGTTTTCGATGAATTTTTATCAAATTTGATATGATTATTCCCTATTTTACCACTGGTAACCTGGACTATATTTCGAATTTCTAGGAAAAGGGTCGAGACATAAATAAAAAATGTAAAACTTAACCTTCCATATAGCATCATGAGAATAATTATTTTCCAAAAATTTATTTGAATAAAATTATGTTGCTTAGTAACAGAATTAAATCAAATGTGTTTATATGGCAGATGATTTTTATTATAAGACTTAAATAATAAAAAAAATTGATAGAAAACTAAATCTTATAAATGAATAGTATTAAATTTTCTATTGGTTTATATATTAGTTATGACTTTGGGATATTAGATTATGGGAATTAGTGATATTTTAAATCTATTTTATCACAATAAATAAAAACATATAACACATATACAAAAAAAAAAAACTGGTTTACTAGTTAGTTTTAAAAATAAAGTCAACAACTGAGAATGGTATAAGTGGTTGAAGGTAGGAGACAAGAAGTTGCCAGTGCCATGGAAGGAAAGTGATTATTTTATAATCTGTTTTATTTTTGCAAATATTTATCAAATTCATATGTCTTTTATTATGTTTAACTGACTGTTGAATTAGGATAAAAATTGGTACAGGTATATCTTCTCCTAGCATTTTAATGTCTAAATTTTGAGCACTTAAAAAATTTTGTGAACAGTGGGTGTGGCTAAAATAACACTCAGCATCAGTTATGCTTTGAAGTGAATACTTCTTGCAGAAAAATGCTAAAATCGTCACTCTAAGGAATTCTGTGCTCATTCATTGCATTGTCTGCCCTATGCTCATGAGTCACAATGACAATTGTCCATGAAAACCATAATCTACAGGTGATGAAGGTTTGACCAGTTGAACACTTTCTTGCTTGTATGCAATATCTTGTTATAGGGTAAAAGTCGATTCACTGTCATTCTAAAGGCTTTTGAAAAATAAGAAATGAAGACATTCTAAGGACTGCAAGAGCTCTGTTAATGTTAAAAACACATGGTACATAACAATAATAAAACACAACTTGCTATTATACAGAGTTGGGTTTTAAACATGATTCGTTTTTCAGCATTTTGCTAAAAGAAATGCTATTAAGCTAAAACAATGTTGCTATTTTAGCTAATATGCTGAAGCTCATAAATCTAACATCAGCCTAGAATTCTAGATAGCTTGCATGTTTTGAGTAAAAAGAATTCAAATTGTGTATGAAAGTAAAAATGATGCAAAATATCTAGAGCTAGCAGGAAAAAGCCCTTAAGTCAAAATCAAGGATTTTGAAATATCAAGGAATGAACATTTTGATACTTTTAGCTGAACTTTTTTAAAATTTTAGTTTTTAGAATACAGTTTGAATTTTTATAGAGTTTGCAATATATCTATAAATAATGATTTTTCTTAATTTATATTTTATTACCCCACTGATATCCGTGCAAAATCTAATAGGTGTTTACGGTTTTTCTTTTTTAACATCTTGAAAGCCCAATTGACTTACGTATTTTTTCCACAACAAAGTTTGCAAGTTTCTTAACCTAAATATGTATGTTATAAAAAAACGGAATTTTTGACTATGAGCTTTTTCCTGCCACCTCTAAATATAAGTCCATACTATTTTTAATTTGCAAATTTTATAATTGGTTAAAATAGGTCATGGTGCAAGAGGAGGGGATTGGTGACTAGAAATATGTGCTTTAAACTAAGAAGCCAGTGAATTATAATTAATACTAGAAATAACATTCACCCATTACATTTTCTAAGAATCTTGTCACTGTTTCTATTGATTTCGGTCTTAGCTTTACTGGGGCATCAAGTTAGTTCATGATTTTATTTATTATTTGACAACTAACACCTGCTATTCATAGTTGGAATGATTTTATTACAGTGGTACAATTTTACAGTTGAGATTTCAGTACGATTTGTATCTCAAACAATACTAGAATGGGAAATTCATTAACTAATATAAACATAACGAGCATCTAATATTTACTTTGCATGGATATTAAAAACATTCATGGCTGGCACTCTAGACTAAAAGAAATCTGAAAATGGTAAAATAATTTCAGAAATTTTGCCTTAAATGCTAAAGTATTTTATTTGCTGATTTAAACCCTGTACAAGAAGTCTGAGATAACCCAGTGGTTAAGGCATGGGGAGTGTACACATTAGACCTGGGTTCAATCTACGATGATGCCTAAATTTATCTCCATGCCTACGTAGAGTATGGGAACATTAAATCTGTTGGTCCAAATGTACATCTGAGGGAAAGGATTGTACAGTCCTTATGGTTGCTACCTCCATTTGATTTAATTTGAGTGTCACCGCCCAGGTGGTTCAAACAGTTGCCTAAAACTTTGGAACGGTCAGACAGTCTGGGTAGGGAGAAAACCCTGTACATGGTAATCACAATTATCCCTAACACCTTGTCCCCTATAAGCATCTCTATTCAAAGTCCTCAGCAGAGATAGGATAGGCCAAAAGTCAACCAAACTTAGTAGGAATTTACATCAAAACATGTAGAAGCAATTTTGTGAAAATAATTGTATCCCTTTCCCATTGCAACTTTGCCTATATAAAAATTATGTATGATTCTTTAAATTAAGCAACACTTTCAAACTCATTTTTAAGTGTTGAACTTATAAATTAGATCAAATTAACATACATTTATATAAATAAGGTTTCTGTACAGGGTGAGTACACTTTTCTTAAAAAATATTTCAAGTACTTTCAGGAACTTTCAATTCAAGTACAATGCAATTATTTTTCAAGGACATCATTTCTTCCATATTATGAAGTTGTATGCATTTCTGGGAGATAAAATCATAGCAAACTAACATTATTGCTTAATGTTGAAGCCATTGGGGAAATTTTGGAGAAAAAAACAATGTTGTTTAGAAATTTTTCAGCGACAGTGTAACTGCTAGCGAAATTTCCAGAAAAAACAGAACTTCTCAGACAAAACACAATGCAATGAATCTACAGATCACTTTCAACCCTACCTTTTTTAAGCACTTTCAAGGACTTAACCAAAAAAATCTGATGTGGGCAGCACATGACTTTCCTTATATAATGCAATGAATTTACTACGGTTACAGTAAAAAAAAATAAATTATTTTTATAGTAGTTATTTATATTCTTTCCAAAAGAATTTTCGTCAATGAGTCGTTATTTTCCATGTCGTCATCATCAATGAGTCGTCATTGATTTAGTGTCATTTTTATCCATTTGGTGAGTTTTTCGTTAATTTAGCAACATTTAAAAAAGTCGCAAAGTTGGCGACATTCCACCAAATTCATTGCCAAAATCTCGCCAAGCGTTATGGACGAAGAAATAAGTTATTCTTACAGCAGATAAATGACTATTGGTGTTCAAATTCAAAAGCATTATTCAAAGTATCTTTTTTCATGAATGGAACAAGCTAGATCCACGAGAATGATGTCACCAAATTTATCACATGGTATTACATATGAAAAGTGAACACATTTCTCAATAGGAAATATTTTTTTTTTATTTGACTTTTTGATAATTTTTTTGAAAAATGAGCAATATCTCGAGAACGGTTCATGTTAGCATTGTAAAATTTATGTCAATTGTTTTCTAATGAAAAATTACATAAGGAATATCTATTTGCGTAACTTTATTAGCGATTTTGATTTTTTGACAATTTTTTCAAAATTTCACTCGAAAATTTAGAGGGGGTTCTGAACATTCGATTGCGTATAAGAACAATAGGCTTCCAGTGTTTATGGATTGTGATTTTTGTACCGAATTTCATTCGAATCGGTCCATTCTTTCCTCAGTTATCATCTCCACAGACTCACTGACACACACATACTTTCACACACACACATACACACACACACACACACACACACACACACACACACACACACACACACACACACACACACCACTTCAAAACTGTTTGATTTGTGATCAGGGATGCTTGAAACGTGCTCTCCATAGCTGCCAATCTGGGAAAATTGGAATGTGTAAAATTTTGCGTGAATCACATTTACAATGATTTTTTTTTAAACTACACGCGCAAACGACATTTCTAATGAATTTAACTATATACAAGTACCTGCATTAAATACCAGGCATAGTACTGGTAGAATATGAAAATTCAAGACACCAATTTTATAAAATTTCAAGACAATAAATTATAAAACAAAAAATATATAAAGGTTTTATCCGGTGAAAGTTACTTTATAATGAAAACAAATATTTATGTTTGGTAAATCACATGTTTTCACTAAAGAGAGTAACAAATATTGATCTTTAAATATATATATATATATATATATATAGCACTGAATTATATTTTTGCCAAAATGGTTTCCTTTTTATTTGCCTAAATCATTGCTTTAATACCACATTTTGGTAAATATCCTTTCACAGAGTTCATACCTATTTTTCAAAATAAAAAAATTTGTATTATGCAAAAATAATTAAGAAATTAATCGTAATAATTAATCAGAATATGAAATAAGCTAGTTGTCGATCTAATATGCAACATTTAAATGATGGAGATGATGGGAAAAGATACTAACGTACTCTCGGCAATTCACGCGAAGTAACTGAATTGCATAATCGCACTGCTTATGCGAAAATAATTCAGAAATTAACCGTAATAATTAATTAGAATATGAAAATAAGCTAGTTTAGTCCATCTAATATGCAACATTTAAATGATGGAGATGGATGGGAAAAGATACTAACGTACTCTCGACAATTCACGCGAAGTAACTGAATTGCATAATCGCACTGCTTATGCAAAAATAATTAAGAAAACAAGCATAATAATTAATTAGAATATGAAAATAAACTAGTTTAGTCAATCAAAAATGGAATATTTAGAAGATTGAGATGGATCAAAAAAGATACTTTTGTACTCTCGGCTATTCATAAGAACAAACTGAATTGCGCAATCGCAGTGCTTATACGAAATTAACGAACAAAATCACATTTTAGCGCTTCATGCTGAATTAGACAACCTTTGAAGTAGTATATTTATTACTTTCATAAAATAAGCGATAGAGATCTCCATTTACATTACACGTGGCCGAAAATCTCCGTTAATTTGATTGGTATTACCCTGCATTTCATTATGGATTTGCTACGATCCCGGGAATGGTAGAAATAAGTGCAAAAAAATCGGAAAATCGGTATTACCAAGAAATTATACCATGTCTGGTTAATTGATAAATTTTAAACAAAAAAAGCCGGAGAATTTGAATGGTAATTGATTTCCTAGTAATGTTAAAATATTCAAATAAATGCGGAAATGCGTAAAATATAGCAATATATGCGTAAAAGCGTAAAGAGCAGTTAAAATGCGTAAATTTTACGCATAATGCGTAAAAGTTGGCAGGTATGGCTCTCCCGTCGAAAACTTGAATTCGAATTTTCGACCCCGTCACAATACTTTCCTTATACATTACGTATATAAGGAAAGTAAAAATGGGAATTTTCAAGTACTTTCAAGGCCTTGAAAATGTTAATCTAAAATTCAAGTACTTTCCCAATTTTCAAGCATCCGTATGCACCCTGTATATAATATATAGCAAAATAAGTAAATGGAACATTAGAAGAGTATTTCAAGAAAAAAATCTATCATCTGACATTTTTATTCGCAAGTTTACAATAATGTTACCTTCTATAATATGTAATAAAAGGGAGTTTATAGCATATTTGCTATAATTTTGTAATGACAATAACTTGCTAGTTTTTCCTGCCAGGGTCACTAATGCATTTAAGAGGATAGCAACTTCAACAAAAACTGGCCATCTTTGCTAATTTCAACCTGGCTAGGATGTGTGATTTTAAGAGGTGATTACCCTATATTAAGCATTTTAAAAATATGATCTGGCCAGAAGGTTAAAGAAGTTGGGCAGCATTAGTATATGCAGCAGTTATACACATATACTTTTAATGCACTACATATATTACAAACAGGGCCGGCTCAAGGATATTTCCGTGTGTGGGCAAAACAGTTTGGGGCCGCCCTTATATATATATATATATATACACTCTTGCAAAAAATATATGCACCCATAAAAAAAATTGAGCTGCATTCACGAAACTCGGCATGCAAATTTCGTTTTAAGAGTTATGCAAATAATCAAACTGTAAACGCCAATGACGTTATAGGGATCTTGCAACGCGCATCATTCAGCATGTAAAACGGCTGATGTTCTTATGGGTCATTGGAACTGGATTTTCTGCTTTGATACTGAAAGTTGTGTACATAGATGCCTTTGAGAAGTACTCGACAGCACTACGAACAATTGTCGGATTTAGAGAGAAGTCGCATCATAGGCCCAAGGGAAACTGTTTGGTCCAACAGACTATCAGTCGCCATCTTGGCCGGAGCGATATGGTAGTTCTTCGGTGATAGAAACAGTAGATCAAAGAAGCCCCATGTAGCCGTCGCAGAGGCCCAGATCCCCTCCCCCTCCCGAGGCAGACAACTGCTCGAGAAGATCGTGCAGTCAGGAAAAGAGCCACGTCTACACCAATGGCGGCGCTATCAGTACCCCCGTGCATCCTGTATATTATTCGGAGACGACTGGCAGAAGGTGGGATTAGTTGTCGACGACCATTAACGACGACCATTAGTTGTCGACGACCTACCACTGATCCATTAACATAGACAGAGCCGTCTGGATTGGTGTTGAGCTCGGTTAACATGGACAGTGTCCGAGTGCAGGCAGGCATGTTGTCTTTAGCAACGAATACCGTTTCTCTCTCATTGCTGATGAATGCCACATAGGCGTGGGGAAAAGGACTGGACTTTTTTTTCATGATTACACACGAGAAAGATACTGAGAGCAAAGCATCTTAGAGGGGCAAGAGCAGGAGGGGACTAATTCCCTTAAAACAGCATCACCTTACGAAAATTATTTTATTTCAATGACCTATCAAATGTTATTCTCATCTAAATTTAGAGCTCTAATTAGCGGTTTAGAAAATGGAATGCTTTCATTTTTTTCTACATACATACATACATAATGTAGCATTAATTCATAATACGTAACTAAATTATTTTGAACTTTATTTGTAATTTCCCTGCATACAAATAATGTATAGGGAAAATATTATGATGGGTTCGAAAACTCTTAATTCGAATTTTCGACGGATTAATATGCGTTTTGGATGTCCTTTAATCTGAATAGATTACTTTTAAAGGAATGTCTGTACGTATGTGAGTGTAATGTATGTATGAGTGTGCGTAGTAGTCTAGAGAGACATTTCTAGAACGAATGGAGTGAAGCGAATGAAACTTATAATTTGAAACGAAAATGAACATTTGGAAAGTCACAAATTTTAAAACTTCTTTTAAATTATTAAAAAAAAAAAAAAAAAACGGCATCCAAAAATGTTAAATAAACAAACATGTTTTCATTGGAAATGAAATTGAACTTACTTTTGAACAATAGCATGAACTGTTCTCGAATAAATGGACCAAAAACTATGCATAAAGTTATATAGCGCTTTCTATTTATATAGCGCTTTCTATTTACGAGAAAAGACATGTTAATTTTGTTTTGTTCAATAATGCTATAAATTTCTGTTTAAGTTAGTTAATACACTGCTGATATTATTGTGAAATAAATTCTAGAACGTGGATACAAAGTTTTTATTTTATGTGAATAGCATCTACGTTTGGGGTTTCTGTGGAGGGAAAACGGAGCGTTACGAAAAATGTAAACCCTTTGGGCGCTTATAAAAATAATTTCAATATTTATAACTTTTTTTCTACAAAACATAAAAAGTATTTGTTCTGACGAGTGTTTTTATTCTTATTTTCATTTTAAACTATAAAATATAGATATAAATTGTAAACGACAAAAATATGTATTTGGAAATTTGATATCAAAATCAATATTTATTATTAAAAAATGCTTTTATAGTTCTTCAATTTGGCTAGACGATTACGGCTTGCCAAATTGTAGAAGATTAAAAATTTCCCATTTTTCAAGTTTGTGATAATTTCATCTCAAAAACTAAAAGATCTAGCTGTGAACAATAAGCAAGAATTTATAGCTTTTTGAAGCCCTACAAGTGTATATAATTAGATTTTGGATAGAACCCTATTAAAAAAAGTTTTTTTTTTCCATGTTTCATACTTTCACCCAAAATATCCTCGAAAGTATAAAAGATAGACATAATGAGTAAGCAACAGAAATTATGAAAAAATTCAGTTTCTAAATCTATATGTATATTTAAAAAAGTTCTCATAATTTTCAAGTAATCGTCTTGTCAAGTGGAAGAAAAGCTTGCAATGCTTATATTGTAAAAGCTAAAAGTGATAACTGTAAACAATAAGCAAGAATTTATTGTTTTTTAAAAAAAATCCTACAAGTGTATATAATTGGATTTTGGGTCACTTTCTTGGTTTTTGAAGTATAGTGGTTATAATTCGATATTTTAGTATTTTTATCTGGGATTTCCAATGGGTGGGAAGGCTGTAATATTTGAAATACCACGATTGTTGCAGCTCATTTTATTTACTTACCCTTTTGTGAAATATTGGTGCACAAGCACGAGATATTTTGTCTTGTTTAAAAAAAAAATAGGAATTTAAATGAACTTGGAAATTCTAAATATATTTAATGATTGACGAGGTTTGAACAGAATAGGTGGAAATATGCGTATTCAAGTACATATTTATGTGCCGTCAGGCAAGTTTATAGATTAACTATAATGTAAAATCTCGTCAGTGAGTTTCATTTTTATACCGCAAATCATGTTGGTAAAATAATTGAATATATTAAAGTGGAGTCTATGGTCGGAGTTTTCAGATGAAATCGGGACGAAAACTAAAATCACAAGCTAGCTAAAAATAGTTCCCGAGTAATTTGCGTGCTTTGAAAGCCTGTAAACGAAACAAATAAGTTTGAAAAAATCGAATAAACTCATTGAACTTTATTGGATTTTTATCTTACAAAATATCATTCACGCTAAAAAACAATTTCGGCTCCATCGGACTGGAACCACCGCCGATTATAATTTTTCTGAATTTATCAGGAGTCAGAAGTAACTTACTGCATTATGTAGTGTCATGAAAGTTCCCTCATCATTTTTTTTAATAAAATTTTAATTTGTAATTGGATAAATTTTATGAATTATTTGTACATCTTAGCAGTAAAACATTATAAACAAATCAAACGAATGATCTCATGAATAAATTAGAAAAGGAGAGAGATGAAGAAAAAGCATTTCAATCTCCGAAAAGCTAAAATATAATATAACGGGACAAATCAGAATTTTGCAGGTTATTATTAGCAATATATTTAAATAGCTAATCTTTAAATATTAAATTAAAAACTCAAAAATATTTAAATTTATTGCGTTTTTGATTTCGCAGATAAAAACCTGGAATCCTATTTCGAAGCTGTTTGTAGCTGTCCATTGTAGCCCCTCTAAAATCTGATTCAAATACTGCAGGGACATAGATGCAAAATAATGGAATACTAGCCAAATTACAAGAAAATTTTACACCTTGAGAAATTTAAAATTTGTTTTATTGTATCACTGGAGCGAATTACTCTATATTGATCGGGACTTAAATAAACCCCCGCTACGTAAATAATACATTTACAGATAACACTACTCAATTTTCTTCAAATACTAAACAGGCGCCAAATTACCACATACTTTATCCGCGAAGCAAAAAGAAAATACACCTTCTCCGTAATGCAACAAATAAATGAATGAAATATTAATAACCTCTAAGAGATGATGAACGTGGCATTAGATCATTACGGTAGCTTATCGTATGAGTAGCTGTTAAATTAAATCATATCGATGGCTGGATGTTCTGTAACTGTTAAATCACGAACAAAGCTGCTAGGCCATATCGGTAGCTGGAGATTATCTGATTTTGGAATTTAAAAATTCATTAAAAAATCTAATTAAAATTTTGAAAAAAGGCTATTGAGATGCATTAGTTCAGGTATAGATGCGACTGTGTGAAAAAATTCAGTGCGGTGAATATCGAGAGGCATTGTAGATAAACAAACAGACAGATTCTTCTTTTTATTATTATAGATTCACTGGGGCTAAAGACGATAGAAACGTAATGTTTAAAATGTCCCTGAGTTTGTGACAAGTGAATGAAAATATATAAAAAATGTTAGAAGATATGAAACCTAATCCAAATGCAGGAAAAGTATGGGACAACAATTAGGAAGAAAATGGGGAGGGGGGGGGGGATTAAAAATAAAAATATTCGTATTTTGTGTCAAAAGATAAAGCGTATCACAAAATTAAGAGAGGAAAAAAATCATATTTGCAATCATTGGAGGACAAGGCTGTAAAAAACGCAATATTTTTCTAATTTCGGAAAAAATAATAAACCGAATCATCTGAAAAGATTTAAAGATACGTGGATCCAACAGAAACACAAGGAATGCTTTCTAATTCATTTAAAAAAAGGAGGGGGGGGGGGGGAGGCGGAGTTAGAAATGAAAAATGTGACTTTCGAGTGGGGTAATAAAAATAGGGCGTATTAAAAATTAAAAAAAAAATTCTATTTGTTGGAGAAAAAAGAACGTCAATCTTTCAGATAGCTTCTTATAGACGGGGAAGACAGGATAATTTGAGCTTCTAAAACATTAAAATATGCGTTTTAATGGGAAAAATACTTTGAACCGCGTCAAAAATTTTCTAAATAGTACATATATATTCGAAAGTTATTTTAAAAAATTGTAATAAATAAAAGTATGTTTAAATAATTCTTTAAACTAGATTTTAAGCAGGGGAAGCTCAGCTTTTTAGCTTCAATGAACGCTACGCCACTGGGTGGAAGTGAGAGGAATTGATTTTCCCAATAGGGTCCCTATATGAAAAATGTAATTGATTAGTCAATGGAGGAGGGGATGTACTGAATGTACTGAAGGCAGTTATATGATTAAGTTGCCTCAAACTAAAAATGCTATCATAAACGATTTATCACAAAATGGTCATGTACACAAGTTCATAGACTTCCATTTTCTGTATCTCTCCCCCATTGACGTTACTTTTCTATAGAAGATAACCCTCTCTACTAGCTCCATCCATTCGATCGTCGAGTTCTTGGCTACGCCTAAAGGTGTACAGAGGGATAAGGATAATAAATTGCGTCGGTAGAAAAAAAAATCACAATATCAAATGTGCATTTTACAAATTCTAAGACTGTTTACTTGATACTTTACCTAAAAGTGTATTACGTTATAATTATAACTATAATTGCAATTATACAAAATAAAATAATATATACAGATTATTAAATGTATATCTAGGAAGAAATTTATATGCATGAGCAAAAGAATTTGTCAAATTCGTAGCTATTTTGCCTATAGACTAAATTTATTAATTTACAAAATAGCTCTAACAATTTTAGAACAATTTTTGCACTTTTAAGCAAATATTCATAAGGAAATATTTTACTTCCCAAAAACCTTTTTTATCTTTTTACTTTCCCTGCAATATACATGGTAATGTATAGGGAAAGTATTGGAATCATGCCGAAAATCGCAACTCGAGTTTTCGACGGATCTACACGTTTCGAGACCTTTAGAACACGAAAAAACTATTTTTAGCGTGACGTCTGTGTGTGTTTCTGTCTGTATGTATGTCTATCTGTGTAATGTATGTATCCACTTTAATTCAAAAACTAATGGACCGAATTTCCCATAATTTGGTAGATAAGTTACTTGTTGGATACTCTGGTGCTGATTAGAATTTGGTACGATTCGGAAAAGAAGAATCCGTCTTTTTTTGCGAAATGGCCTGCAAAAATTGCCTGAAAAACTAATGGACTGAATTTCACAAAATGCGGTAGATAAGTCGCTTGTGGGTTACCCTGGTGCTGATTAGATTTGGGCCCAATTCGGAAAAAAATAACCTGCTTTTTTTGCAAAATGGCTCGCAAAAATCGTCAAAATCTAAAGTAAAACTACGTATGTTCAAATATATCCATTAAATGCTTGTTTTAAAAGAATAAGACCAACCCCATTACACTAGGACTAGCCGTTCTCGAGATATTTTAGTGTTTTTGAATTTATGCTGCTCCACGGTTGAAAAAAAGTTCAGTTACCAACTGAGAACTAAAATTGAATTAAAAGTGTCAATTGACTGTCCTTTTAAATAATTATGGACATTATTTCGTGCAATTAAACTCGATATAATGAATTATTAACATGAATATAAGTCTGCGGGGAAAGTCATGTGCTGCTCACATCAGTTTTTTTTTTATGTAAATGAAACTGGGAAAAATTATTAAATGAAGACCATTTTACTCCCTCGTACAATAAATTGTCTTTGAAATCATTATAGAAGAACCATGTATCCTTTAATCCTTTAATGTGTTACTAAAATTCAAAAAGTTACATTAATTTCATTTATATTAAAATGGCACAGAATTGGTTTAATTAAAAAAAAATTGAATGCGTCCGCAAAAGTATTATATAGGTATTATTTTGGTACTTAAAATGAAAACATGCAAACATTGCTTTGTTTATCATATTATTCTGTGGTCAATTGCACAATCTAAACTCACCAAAATATTTAATCTAATAATAAATCTATATTCAGCAAAAGAGAGTCAACTAAAATTTTAGGAAAATACTTTAAGAAATTGAAAAAATATTACCTAAATAGTTCGAAGACTCTCAACAAAAGATGAAGACCTATAAGACAGACATATAAACAGCACGGCAGTGATATAACGCAATATTCTGAACACGTTTAGCCACTGGGCTATCTGAATGGAAAATGCACAGAATATAGAAATTCTTTGCAGAATATACTCTGTGGGAAAATGCTTCAGCTGTCCTCCAGCCAAGCTAAATGAGCTTCGATAAAGGACCAAAAGAACAACTATTCTTATGGGACGCTCCTGATATTTTATGACATACAAATATTCTTTCTTTCTGCCCCTTCCAAATTTGCAATCTTTTAGAAGTGCGATAGAGACTGAATCCAGGTGTTTACAATTTGAATTTGAAACTAGGAGCAAATCGTGAGAATAGCTCTCGGGATTTTTCTTAGCCGGTATTGGGGGTAAGCAAATTCTCCCTCAGGGATTACAGGCTTCACCCAGCTGCAAGTTGTATAAAATCTAATAATCTCCTAAGTGTTTGAGTGCACGTATTTTCCAGGTAAACTATACATTGCTGCAGAAAATACCTAATTACAGGAGAGAAAACGATTCTAAAAAGTTGGTCTCATCAATTTCATTTATATTAAAATGGCACAGAGTTGGTTTAATTTCAAAAAAATTTTTGAATGCGCCAGCAAAAGTCATTCTTACTACACCTAATTTCACTTCCAAATGGCCGCCCCTAATTCGGCCGATGTGGGCAATTGCCCACGCCGCCCACGCCTTAAACCGGGCCTGATTACAAATAGGCAGATAAACAATGACATAACTTACCTGGCAGACTCCACAAGGCATTCTCATGAGGCCTGCATTTATGACTAGAGGCTTTATAACTCTAAATAAATTCTCTGTACTGTTGGATGAATTATTATTAGAAAATAAAACATCTTTCTCAAGTTTTCCATCATAAATTAATGATTCTAAAATTGCTTCTATATCTTTTACACCTAGATTTACCTGAAAATATATGATATAAAAATAATATTTACAGACATATATGTTATTGAGATATAAAAAATCTGATGTGAGCAGTACATGACTTTTCTTATATAATTCAACGAATTTACTTCTTTCACAGTAACAAAATGTGCTTTTCCAGATGACAACATGAAAACTATTTTGAACTAAACAATTAACTTATATTTCATGCAACTCTAATTGACGATTATCAATATGGATAGCATCCTCAATAAGTAATACGAGGTAGGATCAAAAAGTTCGGAGACTGTGCTGATATCGCCAACCCTGACTGGAAGAGAGGGGAACTATTTTACCGTGGTGTAGAGGCACATGTGATGCGAGATGTGAGGTCCGCAGTGCAAGGTTTTTCTAGGGTTATTTGCATGTTGTTCTTCAAACGCCCTTTCCATTTTTGACGAACACGAACGACTACAGCTCACTGACACGCATTGTCTGGAAAAACACTTGCTTCTTCCTTTTCACATATTGCATCACATGTCTGTACGCCATGTAAAATAGTTCCCCTCTCCTCCAATTAGGGTTGGAGATATCAGCACAGTCTCCGAACTTTTAGATCCTACCTTGTATAATCCATATATTAAAATATTTTAATAATAAATCCATCAATTTGGCAACATATTTTAAATTTTGATGAAATTTTTGTCAATATGGGTTGAAATATTGCCGAGTGAGTTTTCGGAGCACTTAAAACACATAGATACACTGAAAACTCAAAATGTGATTTTCGACGCAATTTCAATACTTTCTCTATACATTACCACGTGTTGTAGGAAAAGTAAAAATATAATATCTAGAGGTGGCGAGAAGAAGCACATAAGTCAAAAATTCCAATTTTTTTATAACATACATATTTAGTTTAAAAATTTAAAAAATTCATGAACTTTGTTAATGCAAAATACGTCAGTTGAGCTTTCAGGATGTTAAAAAAAGAAAAACCTTAAACACCTATTAGATTTTGCACAGATATCAGTGGGGTAACAAAATATAAATTAAGAAAAAATATTATTTATTTGGCTTATAAATATATTGCAAACTCTATAAAAATTCATACTATAAAATTCTGTCTTCTGAAAGAAAGCTAAAATTTAAAAAAAGTTCTCCTAAAAGTATCAAAATGTTCATTCCTTGATATTTCAAAATCCTTGTTTCTGACTTTTTCCCACCAGTTCTAGATATATAGCCAGTCAAATACATTTTTTAAGATAAAAAGCATTTAAGTTAAAGGGTTTTTCATCCCTTTTTAGTAATACGCACATACTGATGAATTGACCACTAAAGTTATATTAAAATATAAAACGATAATAATTACCTTACTTATTTTTAGATTGTTAATATAATTACATATATCTTTCGAAGATTTGAAAGATGCATTTTTCTGAGCAATGGGGTCTGACTGTTTCTCAGCAATGGATCTCTACAAAGATACAAAAAATAGCTATACAAACAAACATTCAAGGTTCATTTTATGTAATTTGAAAGGTGATTTAACTTACAGTTTGCAATAAATATTTGTAACACTCTTTTCCAAGCACATCCACAAACTCAGATTCAAATTCTTGACCAGAAAAGAAAATTCCCCCAGTTATAGTTTGACTAGGTTCCACATCATACAGCATAAAAAGCTTCTTCTTAGATGACTAAAATGAGTACAATTAAATATCCATAGTTTTCAGTCAAAAATTCATACATATTAGAGCTATAAACATAAAATTATAAAAACTATAATTTAAAGCATAAATGAGCACTTTTCGAATGTTTTGGTGTAGAGCACCCCCGCTCTAGAGAATGTTTTAAAAAAAATTCGATTTTTCCAGGGGGTTTAATCGAACAACCGAGCCGTGTACCAAATTGCAAGTCTCTATCTATTCGAGAAGTGCCTAAAAAAAGCATGACAGACAGACAGATGGGCACTTGGCAATTAGTATATATAGATAGAACTTTAGATATTATAATATTTTAATATAGAACTTTAGAATTTACAATATGTATCAACTATGGTTTGAACAAAACTAGATAACACAGCCGGCACTTCACTTGATATATCCAAAATTAGAGTTATCTAAAATAAAATTAAAAAAAACAAAAAAAAAACAGCGCTTCTAATTATAGGAACACAGAAAGCATCTCTATTAGCATGCTAATATTGTATATCTTGGCATTTCATTGAAAACATTTCCAATCTAATGCCGATATTGGAGATACATTGTCCACCAATATTGGCTACAGGGTTCGCACTCAATTTAAAAAACAAAAATTAAGAAGTTTTTAATGGCATATCAAAAATTTTTAAGGAGTTTATAGATAACATGCTCAAACCCTCTAGTTTATATGTATTATTTTCCAAAAAAGAAAAAAAAAATATGTTCCAGAAAAATTAATTAACACTTGTGCAGCTTTCTTAAATTACAAATTTCTTTAAATAACACCAATATACAATCAAGTGCTATAAATTAATAACATAATCAAGTGCTATATATTAATAACATAAATAAGTATGAGATGAAAATAAAATTCATATCAGTTTTGTAACAAGTAAATCCAAGTATTTAGTAAGTAAATCTAAGATATTAGTATCAGTTTTACAACAGACCAATGCACAATTCGAATGAGTTGTAGCAGTAGAAATTCTTTCAAAGACTTTATCACAAATTTACATATATAAAAATTCTGCACGAGATTAAACAAATGCTCACAAAATTTTTATTAACTAATTTTTACTTCATATTTATTGTTTAACATGTTATCAATTAAAAAATAATATGCAATGAGCTGACTGAGTGAATGATGTATCAAAATTATCAAGTACTTCAACTATAATTACAATCTTTGTTTTGATGTGATCCAATCCATCTCAGCTTCAAAACTAAGGAGAAAATTTAAAATTCCAAAATTTTGAATTAGGGGTAATGGTGCAAAGGAATTATAATAAAAAAAACTATTTATTGAGCACTTCCACTCTAGTTAGAATCTTGGCTTTGGTCATATCTTCTAGGTCAACGGAAAAATTTAATATTTCGAAAAATTCGAATTAGGTGGAGGCGATTCAAAGAAATAATTAAACAATTGAAAACAACTGTTCAAACTGATCGAGTACTTTCATTCGAGCTAAAATCTTGGTTTAGGGTACATTTGATCCATCTCTGCTTCCAGATCAATGTAAAAATCAAAAATTCCAATTAGGTGGAACAATACAATTGGATTTTAAAAAACCTGCAACATTTTAGCTTTCATAATGTGCCACAATCAATTTATTTTGTTTAAAATTGAAACAGATTCTGATATTCAGAACTTTTATCAAGTGTGTCGATGTCCCATTTAGTGGCTACTGGCCATTAAGAATGGACGAAGCATGTTGTTGTTGTTGTTGAGACCCAGACCGTCCGACCTACCAGAAAGGTGTAAGGTAACTGTTTGGACGGCCGGGAAGTGCCACCCAATTTAGACCGGAACCCAGTGGGGGAGGCATCCACAGGGACCGTACCCTCCTTCCCCTACCACCAACCTCTCGGAAGGACTTACGGACCCACATGTTTAACGTGATCGTACTCCGCATGAACACGGCGGCAGTTCTGGCAGCGGCGAGAATCGCACGCTAACCACTGGGCTGCCGCGCCCGAAAAGAGCCAACAACACGCGGTGTTCCCAGGTGGTCACCCACCCAAGTACTAACCGCGCCCGATGCTGCCTGACTTCGGTGATCTAACGAGAACCGGTGTTTTCAGCACGGTACGGTCGTTGGCCTGGACGAAGCATGTGTGAAATGGCTAGTTTCAAAATAAACTCAGAATAACAATCATTTGAAAACTTGGAAAAAAAAAACAGCTTTAAGATTTACAGCATTGCATAAGAATGTTTTAAATCTTAAAGCTGTATAGACTATAAGAACTCTCATAATATTTGGTTAATTATGCACAATATATCTAACTAAATTAACCACAATATGAAAATGAGCAAGTTTAGTCTGCCTACTGTGTAATAACTAAAAAATGGAGATGAATGGAAAAAGATGCTTGCAGACTCTCTGTAACGCACCACGATATAAAATGAACTGCGGAATCCCATGAAATTTTTTTATTTTATAATTATATGTGTCACTCTATTTTAGTGAACATTATTGCGATATTATTTAAACAGTTTTGTAATATACATGTTCTTGGCTAATTTTTACATTCTCATATGTAGTATCAAGAAAGTATTGTTTCAACGAAAATTTTTGATTTCAAGATTTTAATGCCAATATATGTTTTAGGACCTTCTAAACATGTTTTGACTATTTTTGGAATAATGTCCATCTGTCTGTGGTTGATATTTTGTGTACATGATAGCTGCCACAAATAGTAATGTATTTATTTTCATGAAACTTTATATTCGGCTTTGTTAACAAAAAATATAAAATTACTTTTTTTTTAATTTGAGTGAAAACTTTGAAATTTTATATTTTCTTAACATGGCAGCATAGGGCAAAATTTGACATAATCATGCATAAATGGGTTTATTTATTGCTCAATGATTATGAAACTTAACAGTTTCAATAATGATGAAATACAGCAGCAAGACAATTTTTATATTTGTGATGTTATTAGCCTCTCTCGAGGTGGCAAGTTCACCAAAATATCACAAGCTACTTAAAATTGGATTCTAGTTTGAGAAAGTCGAGTTAAGTCACACTCTAGTTAATTAAATAAATTTTAGGTTTGATTTCTTTTTACTGTAGTAGCAGACACCATTTTTCATTTATTTTAATTTATTTTGGGCCCCAGAATCCAAGGCTTCTTTTGGCTTACCTTACCTCGATAGTTAATCAGGCACTACGTTCAGCAATCTTTTGCAATTGTGGTATTTATGTACCATCTAGGTTTACAAAAATGTGAGATATGGACACAATAACTTAGTCTTAAGACCAAATGGAAATTTCAAAATTAGCATTTACAGGCAGCCCTCGACTTTCGCACATAATTGATTCCTGAAAATGTGTGCGAATGTTGAATGTTCGAAAGTAGAGGGATGTAAAAAAAAAAAACCATAAAAAATTGTATTTTAAAACAGTTATTTATCAATAATAATAGTATTTATTTATCAATATACATAATTAAGTTAACAAAGCGTGTTGAAGTGCTTTCAGGTGTTTTCTTTATAAACTTGTCAAGAGTTAGTTGAATACCAACCCTTTTATTCTTTTCTTGATAAAGAGTTCTATAACATGCTGTGTCTTTCTCAATCATCCTACATACTTGAGATATACATTCTCTATTGGAATCACATTCTTCCATGATAGTCAAAAATTTGTCAAGATGCATGAAGGCTTCATTCATGTTTTTGATTGTCAAAATCTTGACGATTTTATCAGCTTCTTCTTCTTCACTTTCATTGTGTATTTCATTTAACTCTTGTTGCTCAATTAAGTATTTATTTGACAGAGGTACTGAGTGAGATTCAATCAACTTATTAACATCTTTGTTATTGAAATCCAAGTTTAGTTTATTCATTAGGTTAACTATTTCATCTGTGATAGTTTCTGCAGTTTCTTCAGAATTTATAAAATCACTCATCATTTGTGGGCATAATTGTTTCCAGGAACCTTTCATTGTTGACTCTTTTATTTCAACCCACGAGTCTCCAAAATTGTTTATTGAGTTCCATATATTATAATTCTTCCAAAAATCTCTTAATGTAGGCCCACCTTCCCTGTCAGCTGCCATGATGGCCTGATTCATTATTGTCCTCATATAATATCATTTAAAAGTAGCTATCACTTGCTAACGCAAAACTAAACTTGTTTAATACATTGTAGATATTGCCCCCTCCCACACCACCGCGGCTCGGAACCCTAGTGACTCACAATGATTCCGAAAAGTCGGCTACTTCTAGGTGGCAATATGTGAGTGAACGCGAGTTACCGTGCTCTGTGGGAGTGAGTGCATGGAAGCAAACAATTTTTGCATTATCGACAAAAAGCTTTAAAAAATTTAATTTTTAAAAATGTACGAAATAGCAAATTGTGCGAAAGTTGAATATGCGAAAATCAAGGGCCGCCTGTATATTTAAATAATAAAACTAGACTAAAAGTAAATAGATATACTGCATACGTCAAAAAATGGTGGAAATAAATCAACATTTATCAATTCACAAGACACATAATTGGGTACAGTTTAAATATAAAATACTTAGTACATTAAAGAGAAAAATAAATTTTATATGCAAGGTATCAAAAACTAAACCCTGGAATGGCCTAGGATAATAATTCAAGAACTATCAGAGATATATATTTTTTTATGCAAGTATAGGAAATCATTATGGCATTACACGATGAAACGACTATAGGAGGGGACCTTCTTCATAGGGATGTATAGGGTGCTATCTGACTTCCTGTTAAAGATGGGGGTGAAGATAATTACAAAGTTGTAACATGCTGCAAAACCTGGAAAGCACCTATTACATTGCTTTTTATGGCTGTTTTAATAGGGTTTTTGGAAGGTGGGGGGAGTAAATACAAGAAGGCTGAGAAGCACTGGCCCTAGTCCATGATTTTCCTTGACATCCGGTATAATCATAAGCCAATTAAAAAAATCATTTTTGATAAATCCAGATAAAATCATTTAGCTATAATCTACAAAAATTTAAATCAAAATATTTTCAGCTAAATAGAAAAGCTCTTTGAAAAGTTAATATAATAGAAAATTCTAAGCATCGACTCACTGATATGATAGATTTAACCAATCTTTTAGTCTCTAACCCTTTTAAAACTTTGGTAATTAGTGGTTGGGGTAAATTCAACTGAAACTTAAGATCTTTTGGAGCTGCACCTGTAAAAAAGAATGAGAAAAAAATTATAATACAAAAATTTACAACAAGCTCAATAATATACAGTAAAACTTCGATTAACCGTCACCGTCTGGACTAGGATTGTGACGGATAACCGAATAGACGGATAACAGAAATCTCTTAATACATATGTACGGTAATGTGATTTCACTGCGGGCTTGGGACAAAAATGAAAATAAAATCCCTTAAAAGTGAACAATACATACATATTGTATTTAATTTTACAAAACGATCAATATAAACTTCAATATAAGAGTAGTAATGTACAGAAATGTATTGCAATACTATAAACCTACGTTAATTTAAATTAATCTGTCATCTCCTTCAGTGTCTTTGAGGCTCGAGCTTTCTGCGTGGCGAAGTTTCGTATTTTACGCAGAAGTAGAATCTGCGTTGCATTTGCCTCCTCTTGCATTTCAAACCAGTCGATGCACTTTGATAGCATTGTTTCTGTTTCTGAGTGGCTTGTTGTAGGTTTTTGGTTAAGAACTGATCCTTCATCGTCATCAATTTCTTCTTCTTCAATGGTAGCCACACTAGAAACAATTTCATCATCATTCAAAATTTCAAAGCCTCCATCCATTTTGTCACATTCCAACCAATCTGTTACTTCTTCTGACGTAAAGTTTTCACTGTTTAGTCCTATATTGTTGTGACAGTTGCACAATTTCGTCAACACTAACAGTCTCAGTTCCTTCAGTTTCGTCAATAGGTTCAGGCAAGAGTTTATTCCACACACACTCTGTTTGTTTGTTGATACTCACACATTTTTTTAGACGATGACGGATAACAGAAACTGATGGTTAAATGAGTGACGGTTAATCGAAGTTTTACTGTATATATATATATACACCACTATATATATTTACTACTTACCATTATTTCCAGCTTTTTCAAGAGCTTGAAGAATAATTCTCTCTTCAATATCAGATCCTTTATAATTTCTTTAAAAAAATATATGTATTAAAAAACTTGAAAATTAAGCATATTTTTTTCATTTTACATACCTAGTCAAACTATAAGTAATGTTCATAAAACACAAAAACTGCCAATAGACGTGTCTTCCATATTTTTGAAAATGTCTCTTATAGATGGGTTTTGTGTTTTATAAACTTTGCTTTTGCAGCTTTGTGTGACCAGAGCAAAATTGTAAACAAATTTTATGCTGGCCACATAGGACTGAAATTGTCAGTTTCCATAGAAGCTCATAAAAATTGTAGTTCATAGTAAGCTTTTTGCTGCCATTGCAGATATGTGCTAATTCCATGCTGACAGCACGTAATAAGTGCAAAATCGGTCCATGGATGCTTGTATCTGCAATGACAGTGTCTTTTATATAAGTAATGTTGTTATTTTCAGTAATAATAATAACCTGTATGTAGGAAAACACTCTCACAAGATAACAACATCCATGAACAGGCTTCACACTCTTAATGTGCTAATCGATATGGAATGGCCAATACAGGGTGGCTACAGGATCTCACGTAAAAAATTCCCGGATTTCCAGATAATATCATCAAAAATTCCATGATACATATCTGTATCTACTTTTGTTGAATATCAGTTTAACAAGTATAAAAAAGTCAATTAATAAAATTGAAAATAATAATTAAGAATAAATAATTAAAAATAACTAGATAAAACCAAGGACAAAACATTTTTAAAAAAAATGAAAGGTCTTTTATTTAACATCCTAAAAGACGTACAAAATATTGTTAAAAATGCCAGAGTGCTTTCGGATGTATATACGCCCTTCATCAGTGGCTACATGAGTGGTAAAAGCATGGACTGTTTATATATAAAGAGACCATTTTAAAACAAATTTGCATAAAATATAAATGGTAAATAAACTTGCTAAAATAATACAAGAAATATACACTGAAAATACAAAATAAGTTTAAATGCTTACGAATTTAAAAATATTATAAGAAAAGAACTAATACAAATTTTAGAAAAACGTCAAGCATGATATTCCTGAGAATGACGTCACAAATAACTTTTAAGAGATTTGAATTGCATAGATTCGAGAATGAGTCGCCAAGCATAACTTAAAATTTGAACAGGATCAAAATTAGAAATTGATTCACGATAAATATAAATAAACAGGGATTCATAAAGAAGAATACTACGTGGATTGTTACAACGAACCAAAAGGAAAGTTCTTTCAAAAACGGGAAGAAATTTATCATTAGCCACATATTGAGCAAGAGCCGTAGAAAGTTTACCAGATTTGACATTGCGAGCATGTTCTGCTAAACGGATGCCAACAGTACGTTTTGTACTACCAATGTAAAATTTATAGTCATTTTATATATATTTTATGCAAATTTGTTTTAAAATGGTCTCTCTATATATAAACATTCCATGCTTTTACCACTCATGTAGCCACTGATGAAGGGCGTATATACGTCCAAAAGCACTCTGGCAGTTTTTAACAATATCTTGTACGTCTTTTAGGATGTTAAATAAAAGACCTTTCATTTTTTAAAAAACGTTTTGTCCTTGGTTTTATCTATTGTATGCAGACATGATACCAATCTTGATTATTAAAAATAACTACTCTCAGCATAGTATATTATTTATGCAAGAGTTATACAAGAACAATATTATTATAAGAATATTAATCTTTCAGCATCAAAATTCTAGATAAACTATAAAATTCAGCTACAAACTCAGCAGTGTTCTGTAAAATCCAGTTAAGAAATCATATAGTTAAATATCATTTATTGCAATAAAATTATGTATAAGCAGAAACAGCATTTTTCTTTTTAATCTGCTTTTCCTGTCATATGAAACATCTTGACATCTTTCAAAACATGTAAAATGAGAGGGATCACTGTGAAATGTCAAAATTTTAAAACTTCCTTCATTTTATTGAGGTGTTCAATAGGCTGTCTTCTGTCACATGAAACACGAATAAGGAATTCTACACATGTGTATTGTCGCGAGCTGGAAAAAAGCTGTGATTACCTTAATAAATTCCAATTTCCCTGATTTTACAGTTTTTTTAAAAGAATTTCCCGATATTTCCAGAATGTTGATATTCCCTGATTTCCTGGTTCTGTAGCCATCCTGCAATATCGACAATGGAAACATAAGAAAACATGCTATGTCCAACAATTTTCTGTACCTTGGGCTACAACAGCCAAGTATGAACCAAAGATATTAATAAAATAGTATGGATACAAGTCAACTAATTAAAACTTTAAAATCAAAGACAACCAAAAAATAGGTTTAAAAGTTCTTTAACAAAATCTCCTTTCCTCGACGTTCAAAATTACATGGTCAAAGCACTTTCGAGCCCTTCATCAGTGGTAAAGCCACAGATTTCGTTCAGGTACATTGTACGTTTTTGTACATCCAGGAAAGGAGATTTTATTAAATGGCTTTTAAACCTATTTTTTGGTTGTCTTTGATTTTAAAGTTTCAAAGACATAAAATTCAATTTCTAGAAGATATTGAATTATTACTTTCCTTAAAATTAATATCCTCTAGAAGATATTGAATTATTACCTAATCCTTAAAAGTCATCAAGCTAGCAATATTTCATCAAATATATCACCAAATTATTTGGCACAGACGCCAAATTTGTTGCCAACCATAACAGAGAAATTGGCTTTTCTTATGTGTAGGTTTACAATAAAAACTTCATTTCACCCAGCTTCTTTGGAGTTAGTGTGACACACAAATTTACAAATCATGAGTCAAATAAAAAATAACGCGAGACAAATGAAAAGAAATGTGAAAGCTTCAAATTGCAATTTTATGAAGATATACGAGGGTCACACTGAAATTGTTGAAATACGGCTAAGTGGTACAAGTTAAACTTAGGAGTGTTCAAACTATTCCCCTCCAACATCAATGCACTTTTGTAGGTGAATTTTCCAAAAAACAAATGTTTCAAGGATCCATTTCTTGGAATCGATGAAAAATATGCTTTTATAGCCTCATCAATCTCATCTTAGGAACGAAAACGACGCCCATGTAAATTTTTTTTAGATTAGAAAATAGCCAAAAATCACACATAGCAAGATCAGGAGAATAGAGTGGATGTTCTATCACTTTCATGTTTTTTTGTTCAAGAAATTCGACTATCACTCTTGCTGAATGAGAAGATGCATTGTTATCGTGAAGCCTGAGTCCCCTAACATTCACTTCCAGAAGAATTTCTGGAAGACACTTAGTGGTGTACCAGTTAGCCATAACTGTCTTCTGTCCCTCTAGCTTTATGACTTTGACCAGACCTGTACTTCTGAAGAATATGGCATACATTACTTTTTTCATTGTTTGTTGTCTTTTCACCATATTTGGTTTGGGGTCATCTTCAAAGACTCATATTTTACTTTCTTAACGTGTTGGAACATCAAAAAACGGCATGTGCGTTTCATCACCAATTATGATTTTAGAAATAATGTGGTGTCCACCATCATTAAGTAATTTTAGGATTTCTTTACTGATTCTGACATACTCTGCTTTTTGGTGTTCTGTTAAATTATTGGGGGCCCAACGACAAACTAATTTTTTCATATGCAGTTCTTCATGAATAATTTTATGTATAGCTGCAAATCCAATGTTAAGTTTCTTCTGTATCATTTGGTAGCTACAGCGATTATCATCAATTAGCATTTTTCAAATGGCAGACACATTTTCTGGGACTACAGCTGACAAAGGTCTTATTGTCCGTTCTTCATCCAGGAGAGAATTTTGACCTCTTCTAAACTCTATAAACCATCTGAATACAGTGGCACGAAATGGAGAATCATTTGCATATGCTAATTGTAGATGTCAAAGATATTCTTCTTGATTTAGCCCCAGTTTAAAATCATAGATCGATACTGATCTCACGTCAACTCCATTTTCTTTTCTTTCAAAATTTATTCTACGATAGCTAAATTGTAATTGTTGCCACGAATTATCGTCTGCGACATAAAAGATTTCAAAATTAAATATCCGACCAATACTTTCTTTCTGGTGAATATTGTCTGCCCTTGTCTCAAAAATTTCACTGTGACCCTAATATAAACATACAAATATTACAAAATGTCTAAATTTTAATCATAAAATAATATGGTTTTACTCATACTAAATATAAATTTATAAATCAGTAATTAAGTGAAATGTAATTATTGTTTTCTTCTCTATAAAGCATGTTATTACAGGGAACTATTGTGATTATTTATGAAAAAATCTTGCTCAGAATATTGTATTAAAAAACAACATACACACACACACAAATATGTGTACACACACACAAACACGTGCACACACACACATATCACCTCAAAAATGTTCTATTCGAGTTTTTCTAGGATTACAGCTGACATTTCTAGGACTACGGACTACAGCTGCCAAAGGTCTTATTGTCTGTTCTTCATCCAGGAGAGAATTTCGACCTCTTCTAAACTCTATAAACCATCTGAATACAGTGGCACGAAATGGAGAATCATTTGCATATGCTAATTGTAGATGTCAAAGATATTCTTCTTGATTTAGCCCCAGTTTAAAATCACAGAAAATCATAGTTCGATAATGCTCTCATATCAACTCCATTTTCATTTCTTTTAAAATTTATTCTACGAAAACTAAATTGTAATTGTTGCCACAAATTATTGTTTGCAGACAGAGTTGGGCAAAATACACTGAAAATGTATTTTCAGTTCAAAATGCATAGGTTTTAGGGCTTAAAATACAAAATACTTTTCAAATTTGAAAAATTCCAAATACAAAATACATGTATTTTCAAAATACAAAATACATTTAAAAAGTTAAACATTATTGTGTATTGAACTGCATTGAATTTTCAATATAAAGCAATATTTGTCTATACATTGTATTGGAAATAAGTAAGCCTTATATTTGTTAAATAGTAACATTGGAACTTTTAAAAAATTAAAATATATTGAAAAAGTATAACTTAAAAGACTATAAACTTTGAAATTTTAAATCTACAAAATTAATAAAGTAAAAATAAATGAATCTATGGAAGAACATATTTAATATAACAGACAAAGATATACTAAAAAACAAGAAATTTATGAAAAAACCTTCATATGGTGACAAATAGTTTATACACTTCATTTTTGAAGTAACTGTTCAGCATTTTAATTCTTTTTTGCATACATATTTCTTTCCGTCGTACGAATTTTCGAAGATAAGTCGTACGAATTGTCGAAGATAGTGACATCTCCTACGCTGTAAATGAAAAAGCTTAGTGAATTCCCCAACCCCATCTAGAATTCTATGCTAAATCCATATCAGTCATCATCTAAGCTCTATCGATAACCAGTCCTTAGAAATAGATGTTTCAAGAAAATTTTTTGACCCGAAAGTGAAAAAAATCTAGAAGTGAAAACGAAAACAGAAGTGGGAATCTTCAGTAAACTTCCAACCATCTCCCGAATTTAATGCTAAATAAATATTAATCATAATCTCAGCTCTATCTATAGCCAATCAGAAGAAATAAAGTTTCAAGAAAATGTTTCTGAACTGGAAGTGGAAAAAAGTGCTTGTGGATATCCTTAGTGAACCCCTGTATCACTCTGGAATTTGATGCTGAATCCATATCAGTCACTATCTCCGTTTATAACCAATTCTGAGAAATAGATGTTGTAAGGAAATTTTTTGAATCAGATATAGAAAAGAAACCGGAAATGGAAAAAGAGCTGGAAGTGGAAATTCTTGGTGAACCCTGATATACTGCGGAATTTGATGCTGAATTCATATCAGTCATTATCTCAATCTATAACCAATTCTGAGAAATAGATGTTTTAGGGAAAATTTTTGAATCAGACGTAGAAAAGAAACCGGAAATACAAATTATACTGGAAATGAAAAAATAACTGGATGTGGAAATTCTTAATGAACAATCCGCTCCTGAATTTGATGCTGAATCCATATCAGTCATTATCTCTATCTATAATCAATTCTGAGAAATATATGTTAAAGATAATTTTTGAACCAGATGTAGAAACGAAACCGAAAATACAAATTATACCAGAAATGGAAAAATAACTGGAAGTGGAAATTCTTAGTGAACCTGAACCGCTCAGGAATTTGATGATGAATCCATATCAGTCATTATCTCTATCTGTAACCAATTCTTCAAAATAGATGTTTTAAAGAAAAATTTTGAACCAGATGTGAAAAAGAAACCAGAAGTACAAATTCTTAGTGAACCACCCTACATCTTCTAGAATTTGATGCGGAATCCATATCATGAGATATCATCTAAGCTCTATCTATAGCCAATTTTGAGATATCTACGTTTCAACTAAAATGACATTTTTGAACAGGAAATAAAAAAAGCACCAGAAGTAGAAATCCATAGTGAACCTTGAACCCCTCCGAAATAGGATGCTAAATTCAAATCAGTCATCATATGAGCTCTATCTATAGAAGATTCTAAGAAATAGATGTTTCAAGGAAACATTTTTTCAAAAAGGTATAGTTATGACACATTTTACCATCACCTTCCGAGAGGTTGGTGGTAGGGGAAGGAGGGTACGGTCCCTGTGGATGCCTCCCCCACTGGGTTCCGGTCTAAATTGGGTGGCACTTCCCGGCCGTCCATACAGTTACCTTACACCTTTCTGGTAGGTCGGACGGTCTGGGTCTCAACAACAACAACAACATTTTACCATCAATAAAACTTATTATATAATATAGCACTACCTCTATTGAACAAATGCCATGGGATGAGCATACATACTCATTAAATCGAGGTACTCCTGCATAAAACTAAAATCTTACCTTTAAATGCATTTTAAAATTTGCTGTGGCTTTGAATGTCCCATTTATAAAAGCACATTTTGGTTTGCATAATTGGCATTCCGTCTTATTTACTCCATTATCATCAATAGATATCCATTTAAAAGATTTTTCTCCTATACTTCCCAAAATACATTTGCATCAAGAGTGGCAGTATGTTCCATCTTTTCTCATGTCTTTGCAATAACTAATTACTGCACTGCATCTCTTTAATTTGCTTCAAATATATATACAATGCATAGCAGAGATTGGATTGCTCAAAAAAATCGATTTGTTTAAGGTTAACTGAAGGATGAATTATTATCTCTTCTCTCTGGACATAGGGAGAGGGCGTGGGAGTTTGCTATGTGACAAAGAATGATAGAGAATTTCTTTATAGAAAGCCTTGGGGAGAACAACCCCAAACTAGTAAGAAGCGAGTTGTAATCTTTTGTCATTTAAAAAAACATACTGATAAGAAAAGGCATCTTTGTTTATGCACTCAAATAAGATTCGTACAGCTTTAGTTAGTCATTTTATGTTTTGCTAGTGGAAGCAAGTCCAAAAGAGAAAACCCCTTACTTTGCTTGAAAAGCAAAGTTTACTTAGAAAGTATGATTCTCTTCCTCCTAGTAGTCAAAGAGAAGCTGCTACTGCATTAGAAATTTTGCACTCAACATTACGTAAAATCCTGAAAGGCAGAAATGAAATTTTGACGCCAAATTGTAATCTTCAAAAAAAGCGGAAACGAGAAGGAAAGGCAGCTGCTATAGAGGAAGCACTCTTACAATGGTTTTCTAATGCCAAAACGCTCCTACCAGTAGGGTAATTTTACTGAAAAAAGCAGAAAATTTTGAAGGAAAAATTAGGAGAACAAGAGTTCCATGCGACTGATGGTTGGTTAAACTGCTGGAAAGAAAGAAATAACATTGTGTACAAAAAAAATTATGGAGATAAGCAGGACGCGGACTCGGCATCTTCATGGATTACGCAAAGCTTACCACCTCTATTAGAAAAATATGCTCATCATCAAATTTTTAACACTGATGAGACTGGGCTCTATTTTAGAGCGATGCCCGAATATACAATGATGTTCAAAAATGATCTATCCTCTGTTGGAAAAAACTAAAAAGATCGAGCTGCAGTTCTGTTAACAACAAATATGACTGTCAAAAAAAAAAAAAAAAAAACTGGGAACTGTAAAAAAAAAAACCTTTAGTTATTGGCAAAAGCAAATGTCAGAGTTGTTTAATTGGAATAAAAAAATTGCCAGTGATCTACGAAAATTCAAAGAATGCCTGGATGACAAGTAGAATTTCTGAAGACTTTTTGTTAAATTGGGACAAGGAACTGATGGGAAAAGAAAAAAATCTTTTAATCCTTGACAGCTATTCGGCTCAACCTGTAGTACAGCTGACATACATTTGTTTTTTGGCATCCAATACGACTTCCATCATACAGCCTCTTGACCAAGGAATTATTAAAGCATCTAAAACTCTGTATGGGCCAAATATGCGACAGAAAATAGTGGATGCAATTGATGAAGAGAAAGGATCGGCATCTGTAAGCAAGAAAATAACCTTGCTTGATGCTATCCATATGATCGCAGGCGCATGGAAAAATGTTTCTGACACATGCATTTTTAATTGCTTCCGCAAAGCAGGATTTTTGAATAATAATGTTGACATACCAGCAGAAGATGAAGAAGAAAAATTAGAAGCCCCTTTCGAAGAATGAATTCACATCGACGAAAATTTATAAACATCTGAAGAAAAAAGTGATGATGACATAGTGGCAGAAATTCAGAATGTTTGCAATGAAGAAGAAAATGAAGACGACGTTCCACAAGAAGAAATTTTTTTTACAGCAAAACAGTCTCGAAAAGCCCTAACTATAATTAGAAAAACTCTTGAACACAGAGGGGCATCAGAAAAAGTTTATGGACTATTTTACGATTTAGAAATGGATGTACATAAACTAATCACAGACTCGTTAACACAAACAACACTGGATAAGTTTTTTGCTGTTCCTCAGTAATAGATTATGGTATGTATGAAAATGTACTATGCTCTTATACATAAATGAATGACCTATGAGTTTACTTTTCATTCTTATTTAACTACATACTATATGCATATAGATAATATTTTAAGTTGTAAGGATTAATTTGTAAAATAAGAAATATTTTTGAATGCAAAACTCAATTTACAAATGTATTATGTATGCACTAATATTTAACTTATATACATTTATATTTTAAATTCTGTAAAACTGTGTTCAGTAGTTAGTATTTACAATGGAAGAACGATATTTAAAAAAATTCCGGATTTAAGAATCAGCTGCTTATAAGAAACACAAGAAAGATCAATCATGCATAAGCATTGATTATGAAACACTTTCCAACTGAAATGTAATTTCATTTAAAAATTTCTAAAATGTGATTTATTCAGTGGTAATATCTTTTACATTATCACAGTACTACAGTAATTTATTATACTTAAATATTTAAAACTGTATCGAAATATAAATCATCTGATTCTTTATGCAAAATCAATGAATATTTCATTCATATAACTTGTATTCCAGACTCCAGAGCTAAATAATTTTGTGTGAAAAAAATTCAGCAATTCTTATGTAATTCATCTTACAATCGCTTGAGATATTTGCATTCTGCATATGTTAAAATTAGGCTTCCTTGAAGAAATAATAAAAGTTTAGGGATCATTTAAAATCACAACTATTGTAATTGCATAGGCACGGAATTTAGATACACAGATAATACACAGAAAATATATATGTGTATGTGTATGTACTCAAAGTATTGGAATCGTGCCGAAGATCGGAACTCGAATTTTCAAAGTATCTACACGTTTTGGGACTTCTAGAACACGAAAAAACTACTTTTAGGAAGACGTCTGTGTGTGTAAGGGTGTATCTGTGTATGTTTCTGTGTGTCTGTGTGGATATTACATCCACTCTAATTGAAAAACTAATGGACCGAATTTCATACAATTTGGTAGGTATGTTTTTTGTGGGAAATCCTGATGTTCATTAGATTATAGTACGATTCGTAATAAAAGAATCTGCCTTCTTTGCGAAATGGCCGCAGAAATTGCCTTTATCCACTCTAGCTAAAAACTAATGAACCAAATTTAACAAAATTTGGAGTATAATATTTCAATAACCTACAAGTGATTTATATACCAAATTTAACAAAATTTTGTATATAAATCATTTGTAGGTTATTCTACTACGATTCGGGAAAAAGGAACGGGCTATTTTTGCGAAATGGCCAGCAAAAATCGTTATATATAAAAATAAAAGACTACGTGTGCTCAATTATATCAATTAAATTCCTATTTTATATGTGATTTTTGACAACAAAAAGAATAAGACTAACCCCATTACTCTAGGACTAGCCGTTCTTGAGATATTCTAGTTTTTTCGCGTTTTCGCTACGCCACCTTTGACAATAAGTCCAGCTATCAAATGAGAACCAAATTTAAGTTTAACGTGTAAATTCAATGTCATTTAAAATACTTATGTTGTGCAGATAAACTCAAATTATCATTGAATAAATAAAGAGAACGAATATGAGTCTGCAGAGAAAGACATGTGCTGTCCACATCAGAATTTTTAACAATATTACACCAATGATTTATAGAAGTGAACGGGGATTATTTTCAGGCCATTTCGAAAAAAATGTATAATCTATATTTAAAGATCCATCAAATTTTTGTCGAATAAAATGTTCAACAAATTTAAGCTGTGTACCAAATTTTAACTTTCTAGGACGTAGGAAAGTGCATTTAAAATGCCATCAATTAAATTTATCATGAAGAGTTATATAAAATTTTAAAAAAATGAAAAATTGTTATCTACCAAATTTATCTTAAAATATGAAGCCACTCCCATATGCAAAACGTTTAAACAAATGGAGAGATATTTATTATATAATATCTCTCTCTTTTCTTTCTGGAAGATATCCCAAAGTCAGAATTTAATTGAATTTGTTTTTTTCCCTATATTAAATAATTTTTTTAATTAAAAAACTACTTAACATATTTTACTGAATTTTTTTTTATATATTCTATGGGATAATGTGAATATTTCCTAAAAATTTCGAAGCAATTCGTGAATTTTAAATTTACTTAAAAAATGTTTGAAAAATTAGGTCCCATAGGGTTCAATGTATTTCATTTTTTCAACCCGGGTTCAATAAAAAACTAATTGGGTGATATTATTTATTTATATTCCCATAGGTCCTACAGACCGTCTGAACAACATACTAAAATTTCATTTTGATAAACTCATTTTTACGGCAGTTATCGTGCTAACGGACAGACAGACAGACAGACAGACAGACAGACAGACAGACAGAATGAACAAAGTCATAAACACTTTTCAACTTTGTTGTAAAGTGTTAAAAACGAGCGAAACGAACGTGTTTCTTATAAGCGGTGGTCATTGTATACATACATATTTTAATGCAGTTCAAACAAGATTTTATACAATAAAGATAAAATATAAAAGTTTAGGTCGCTTTCTTTGGCAATTGCTCTTATTTTAAATTGCTTAAATTTTTTCTCCATAAGGAAAATGATACATTTTGCAGAAATTATTATTTTCCTGGGGAAAATATAAAGACTTTCAGGAACCTTTGAGAAAAAGTAAGTACTTTTAATGTTCTTAAAAATGATAAACAGCAAATAAGGCCTTTATAAGGACTGTGGGAATCGTGTTTTATGAAATTTTACAGATCAAATAAATAACATATATTTTTCAAATACAGAATATAATTGCATACTTAGTAGTTCTTGAAGTGTTGAGCTTATACACAAGCTGTTTTCCTTTGGTGAAGAGTTGTATTTTCCCCTAGAAAAATATTTATTAATAAATTAAATATTTTAAATTTAATATACACAAATTATTACATATTAATAAGAATTGAATACGAAAGCAGATAAAAATAAATCTTTTACACTCTGATGATGTTTCAACCCCCCATGAATCCTTTTGGATGAATTTCCAAACTATTTTTAAAAAAAAAGCTTTCAACCTGCAGATATGCTTAATATTTTTGTCTAAATGGAAAAAGCATTTAAATTGATGGTCATTTATTGAATCCATCTCTCCCTATTGTGTTCTCAGAATCCAAATCTGCCAATTTTTATAATATTTTTACTTTCCCTACATACATAGTAAATGTATAGGGAAAGTATTGTGATGTGGTCAAAAATTTGAATTCTAGTTTTCGATGGATGAGCACATTTTAAACTTCCTTTAACTTGAATCAAACATCTTTGAGGTGATGGTGCTGTGTGTGTAGCAGTGAATCTGTGGAAGCAATATATCATGAACAAATGGAGTGATTAAAAAAAACAATTTTTGGTTGATTCTGAGAATAGACCCCCCCCCCCCCCCCACACACACACACACACACACACTCATTTTTCAAAGTACGATCCAGCGCCAAGTTGGCGCAATTCTTCAGGTTACAATTTCATTTCGTATACTTTGCCAATCTGGTAACCAACGGACATCCAATCAGAGCACGACTGTTTGGGAATCTGCATTTTAATAGGCAGTAAGTATTTCAATAGTATTCTGTGTATTTCATCAGAATTTTTTCTAACGTTCTTTCTGGAACTTCTAATAATAATAATAATAAATCTTAAGAATAAATCTTTCTCGATAATAAAATAAATCTTTCTTGATCCAATATACTGAGCGTTATTTCTGAAACTGCCTTGGAATAAATATTTAAAACATTCCTCGTAATTTATATACATTAACATTTTACACAAATTTTCAGTAGATATGCAGATTTTTGTAGATTTAATTGGATTGGAGTATGAAGAAAGGTGTTCCGGTGTTGAATGTACGTGTACGTTCAAGAAAATGTGTTCCGGTGTGTATATATCAATATTTTTGGATTGCAGTGTGAATACATAAAGGTTAGTTCTTTTATTTATTCGTTCCGTGTTTTGAAATTGTCTTTTGTATTTTCCTGTGTTTTTAAAATGGTTCTCCTAAGTATCGATTTTTTTAAAATTTCGTTAAAGTACAATCTTTTTCCTAAGTTTTGTTTTTTCTTAATTTTAGTTAGAGTACAATCTTTTTTCTAAGTATCGTGTTTTCTTAAATTTTGTTAAAGTACAATCTTTTTTTCTAAGTACCGTTTTTTCTTAAATTTAGTTAAAGTACAATCTTTTTTCTAAGTATCGTTTTTACTTATTTCAGAAGTATCGAGTGTTTCAATATGGTTTCTAAAATTTTATTATTCTACCATACGCAATATTTTTAAAATACACAAAAATTGTATTTTGTAATCTTTTTATGAGTATTATTCACTTTTATTCAAATTGAATTGCACTATCATGTATCAAAATTCCAGTTCATAAAACTGAAAAATACGACATCACTTTGGTAGGAGGAGCCTATCTTAAAACACGGGAATATACGTCACTTCAGTTGGGAGGAGTCAATTTCAAAACAAGGAGAAATGAGCCAACTTGGCGCAATTTTGTACTTCGAAAAAAGAGTGGGGGTCTATCCTCAGTTTTTACCCAATTTTTCATTTAGTATAATTATCACAATCGGCAAATACTGGAACCCTATTGATTTTAAACATGATCAAATGTTTGGATGACTCCCAAAGTTTTGGATGAATTTTTCAAAAATCAGGACCTTTAATAATGTTAAATAGATAATCAATTCCTTTATGTAATGTATCATTAGAAAATAAATGGCACCAACTTTCACTAGCATGAACTGTTCTAGAGGTATAGCATGTTTTTCAGATTTATCAAAAAAGTTACATAATAATAAAAAAGTAGCAAAAATGGTTAGTTGACCCTGGTGATAAAATTGGTGAATTATCACCAATTTGGTGACTTTAAAAATGTTGCCAAATTGGCAAAAATGATGCATAACAAAAATTCAGTATTTCCTATTAAGATTGTTTAATATATGAACTACATTGCTTAGCAGATGTTAGCAATATTTCTAATTGTCAAATTAGATTTGCAGCATGACCTAATCTAGTATTTCAAAATAGTTTTATATGCTGCCATCCAGAAAAATGCCAAATATTAATGTTAAGGTGAGTACACTTTCCTTAAAAAAATTTCAAGCACTTTTCAAGGACTTTCAAGTAACATGCAATTATTTTTCAAGGACACCATTTCTTCCATATTATGACGTTGTATGCATTTCTGAAAGGAAAAATCATAGCAAACTAACATTAGTGTTTTATGTTGAAGCCGTTGAGGAAATTTTGGAGAAAATACAATGTTGTTTAGGAAAATTTCAGCGACAGCATAACTGCTAAAGAAATTTTCAGAGAAAGCAGAACTTCTTAGAAAAACACAATGCTGTGAATCTGCAGAAAACTTTCAAACCTGCTTTTTTCAAGGCCTTAACCAAGAAAATGGGAATTTTGAAGTACCTTCAAGGCTTTGAAAACATTAATCTAAAATTCAATCAAGTACTTTTCCAATTTTCAAGCACCCGTATGCACCCTGTAATGCACAATTCAAAAATCTGATATCAGCAGCACATGACTTTCATGAATGCAATGAATTCATTTCTTTTACAATAAAAAAAAAAATATGTATAAGATCTACTGCACAATGTTTTTAATGTTGAATTGTATATTTGACACTTAACAGGATGGTAATATGTAAAACTATTTCAAAGTACCCAATTAACTCATATTTTGCGCAACTCTAAATGGACAATTATTAATATTGATAACATCCGCAATAAGCAATATAGTCCATATATTACAATATTTTAATAATTAATTCATCAAGTTGGCGTTCTTTTCATTAACTTATCATTTTTACAATTTTAACGATATTTTCATCAATCTGGGGTGAAATATCCCCAAGTTAGCAATTTTTCGCTAAATGAAATGCAAAGCTCACCAAATTTATCACCAAGTATTACAGACATATAGAGAGAAGAATTTTTCTTAGATATAAATAACTGTTGGAAAATTGCTCGGTGTCAAAATATAAAACTATTACACAAAGTATCTTTTCTCATGAATGGAATGAACTAGATTCATGAGAACAATATTAGCAAATTCATCACATAATATTACATATTAGTGTTTCCCCTAGACAAAAAGAGGGCAGGGTGCTCATTCATAAAGAGGGCATTGTAGCTGAATGAAAGGGGCATTTTTCACGCGAAAGGGGAAATTTTTAACGAACGGGTCTTTTTTTTTTCGTTGGGATCACAGCCTAGGTCATTGAATTCAGCTCTTTATAATATATATTTAATAAACTTACTAGATCCAAATTATTCAAAGTAACTAAAATTGATTTTGTTAAACCAGATTTTATGAATATGGCCTACAGCTTCTAGCAGCAAAATCAGTGGTTAAAATAAAATCAAAATATAGGTCACATTACATGCACAAGTACTACCGTATATACTCGCATATAAGTCAAGAAATTTGTGACAAAAAAAAAAAAGTTTCAAAGTGTGTGTGTGGGGGGGGGGGGGGGGGGGGGGGGACTGGGGTTGATTTATATACAGAGTCAAAAAAAAAAATAATAAGTCTAAAAGTTCTTTTTTTCTCGCGAGACAATTCATCCTAAAATGATGCGGTAGTAATTACAAAATTGTGCACTCTGAATTTCTCTGCACTTCATCCTCCCGAATGTTCCGGACTACCAGTGTAATGCGTCATTAAAAGATATGCATGCATTTTCGTTCAAAGTTTATAACTTTCTTCTCGGATTACAGCCGATCGTTTTCGGCAAAAACTGATTCTTTTCAGAAATAATTCTGTAACACGGATTGTTTAAACCTATAATGCAGGATTTTAACTTGAAAGTATTTTTTTATTTTGTTTATTGAAGAGAGTATCTAATTTCTACTATGTTGGGAGTTAACAAAAAAATCAGCTCAAATAACGGGAGGAAGCCAGATATTGTTTGATTGCGCAGTGGGTCAAAGGACGCTTGGGAGACAGGGATGGACAGTCTCACGTCCGTTTTGAGGAAGCTGCGTGCTGGGACGCTGGGAGTAAATGAATGCCTAGAGCTTGTCACACGAGAATAAGCGTCCCCAAACAAAGCTCATATGTCATAGGCTTTGGAATCGGACTTTAAAAGGACTACACTCAAACCTGTTTTTGTGCAATCTTTTTTCGCAAAAACTGATCATCGACTACATGGTAACTGAAAAGAAGTCAACTCTAAATGAGTGCGAGGTAGTATCTTCAAGTGACGAAAGCGATTTTGAACCAGTTTACCACAAGAAAGTTCACATATTGACAGACTATGAAGGATAATGGTTATAGGTTTTGAAAAGTTTTGTATGTATAAAATAAGTACATATGTAAATAAAATATTTAAAAATGTTCGCATGTGTATTTTCTAAATCAGATTCCAAAAGATTTGGCGAGATTCCAAGTAGCTGCTAAGCCTCATGTCTGGATTTCATTTAAAAAAGCAATTCCTAGTTATTTCGTAAGGTTTTGAGTTATTTTCTAAGTGAAACTTTTTTTATGCGGTCCCTATTCACCGTATAAAAAAATACTTTTTAATTGTGTTGTGAAAACTATTTTTTATAGCTACTCGTGAAGTTTTGTGCGATTTTTTTTTATGAGTTTTCTTTTATACGGTCCCTATCCACTGCACAAAAATAGGTTTGAGTGTATATATATTATATATATATATATTACACCTTTAAAATATTGAAATACTAGTAACAAATAAAAATAATTTTTCATTTATTTGAATTTAAATATCAAGGTATTCTGATTTTGTTTTGAATTAAAAACAATATTTATAATTTTTCGGAAGTTTTATTATTACATTTTAGAGATAACACAATTTGTTTTTAATATTCGGGTTCATTACACCCACTTAGCATTCGATAACAGATAACAAGTCTAGAACTTTTCTCTAGTCCTAAACGATTTAGCAGTTCAGAATGGATGATTTCAAAATTTGAAAATATTCTTTCTATAGAAGCCGAACTAGACTAGCAGGGTGGGATACCAGCATTATTGCTAGTTCAGCTAATTTAAAAGCTGCACTGATTTCATCCTGAAAACTTTCACACTTCCAAATACCTTTCTACCACGTTATCGGAGAGTTTTACACTTGTACTGAAGTAAGATGTTGGGAATGGGCTTTCTTGGACTTCAAGTGCAATCAGAAGTGGTAAACAGCCTTTAATTCTTTCTGTAGTATAAAAACAAGCAGTTTCCATTTGGCTATCTGTTAAGTCTTTACCCATATATTTCGAATGCATGATGTAAGCGAGAAAATGGATTGGCATTAATGCATGTTCTAGTCTTTTCTAAACAATTTTAATGTGTGGTTGCAGAGAATCTTCTTTCATAAGACATAGCCAAATGTGGCAAGCATCGGCCAGTGTTGCTGTATCTCTTTATAGTATATAGCTACATTTTAGGTGGCAAAAATATTTTTTCTTCCAAAATGGGTATCTATCCATTGTTTTTACCAATATCATAAAAATAACAATAAATTTATTGAAATCAATTAAATATACAATTTACAAATAGAGTTGCTCTCTTTCAATTATTATATATTGTTTTATTAATTCCCCCCCCTCCCCCTTAAAAATACAAGGGACCCGAAAGTAAAACTTTGCACAGGGTACATGAAAACTAGTTACGGTACTGATTGAGGGTGACAGGATTTTAATTGGCAATATTATTTGTTTCGTTCCCACTTGACAGTTTTTGACATGACAGAAAACCATGAATTAAACCGGATAAAACCATCATGCGTCAAAAACCTGCCAACCATGGTCATGCTCCTACGTATCAATAGCGGAAGAAAGGAAATTTTTGCGAAGTCCTGATTTTTTTTTTAAGCAAACGGAGGCAGGGCGCATTTACTGCTATTAAAAAACGGTAGGGACAGGGTGCATTTACCTTTGTACAAAATCGGGCAGAGCAGGTTTTACTACTGTAAAAAACGGACAGGGTGCATTTATCACTATAAAAAAACAGGCAGGGCGCTGCGCCCTCCTGAAAATGCCTAGGGGAAACACTACATATGAAAAGCGAACATATTTCATACTAGTTACTTTAACTATTGGGATTTTTTTATAAATTTATTTGAAAAATGTGCAATATCACGAGAACAGTTCACACCAGCATTCTAAAATTTGTGTCAACCACGAGAACTGTTCACACCAGCATTTTAAAATTTGTGTCAAACATTTTCTAATGAAAAATTTACATAACATTGTTGAAGTCTCTGATTTTTGATCATATTTTCAAAATTTCATTAAAAAATTTTGGAATATTTCAAACATTCAATTGCATTTCAAATCAATACACTTTCAGTATTCACATATTGTAATTTTTGTACCAAATTTCATTTCAAGCACTCCATTTGTTCATGAGATATCATCTCCACAGATTCATGGAAACGTACAGACATTACCTTAAAATAGACAGATTCCAATTCATAGATGTTTCAAATATGCTCTTCCATCAAAAACTCGAATTTGACTTTTCGACCCCACTACAATATTTTCCTTATACATTATACTATGTATATAGAGAAAGTAAAAATAATTGAGACTAACTATAAGATATTTTAATATGTTCATAGAATTGTATTTGTCAATAATTAATATACAAAACTGCTTAAGGACACTGTTGATTACAGTGTAAGTTTAGTTAACGTAACAAGTTTAGTTTCATCTAAACTTGATACAATCCAATCATTAAAGTACAATCTTAATGGTAATTTTGGCAAAGTGTTGTCCAAGTATCAAATACTTTTAAGTATCGTATATTTTCTAAAATTTTCAGTTTTTTATTCTGCAATTTTATTAAGTTACGGCATTACGCAATTTTCTTTTAATTCTTAAAAATCTTATTTTGTAAAGCTTTTATGAGTATTATTCACTTTTATTCAAATTGAATTACAGTATCATTTACATTCAAAATTTTAGTTTAGAGCACAGTAGCATATGCTACATTAGTGAGAGGAGCCTATTTCTAAATACGGGAAAATACGTCACTTTGGCCATGTAGAGTCTATTTCAAAATATGGAGGAATGCACCAACTTGGTGCAATTTTGAACTTAGAAAAAATATAAGTGGAGAACTATTATCCGGATTTACTGCTTTCTGAATTACTTTCAAATTTATGTTTTAAACAAAGAAATTAACGCAAACTTCATTTATAGATAAATCAGTGTTTGAACTGAATTGTATGATTCATAAAGTTAAAGTCCCTTTACCTCTATGGTATAACCAGAAATTGAAATACAAAGTTTAACATATTAAACTTGATAAATTCATCGAGTCTAGGGTTGAGTGCAAATTAATTGTGTTATGTTAAATGATAGTATAATATGCATGTTTTGATAGGGATTCGTATAAGAAATAGCAATATTGAATAGGAGGATTGTATGTCTCACATGTGTCAGTTGATATTAAGAGTGCAAGCACGAAGCAGATGGAATTATTTTGCAACTTCATGAATGGCAGATCTGAAACAATGTTTTGCAATTTTATCCCATCTTATGATGGGCTCTACCCCTTCTAGTAATGAACATAAGTGAAATATTGATGACAAATGTGTAAAATTAATATTTAGAAAATGAACTATCAACAAAGTAAATTTAACACAACAGAGTATACGACTTTAGCTTAAATATGCAATTTAGATTGTGCTAAATAATTTACATCATAAAATAGAATTGCAAATTAGACATGAATGAGCTTACTTGCTCTAACCATCTACTGAAGATTTCAACAAGTTGCTCGTTAGTCATCGAAGGAATGCACTTCATTAAAAGTTCCTGTGAAACCCCCTTTGCATGCGTTGACATTACTTCAGTTATTCTGTAAGGACAGAGAAATTAAAATAATTACAAATGAAAATTCAAACATTATTTTGAATGAATGATGGAATCCATTTTTTGAGGTGAAGTGTTAATATCATAATATTACTGAAATATTTTAAGATCACGAAATCTTATTACTTTGATTCTAAATTATCAGCACCAGAAGAGTTTTCTTCAGTCATTTTTAAATATTTTGGTTTTCTAAAACCAATTACAGGTTAAGCAGTATAAATTGCTGGTTACCGCAAGGTGCGAAAACATTTCATCAAAACCACAACAACGACAACAATTGCACGTGGTCAAATATGACTGCCAACTTAACCATTAAAAAGAATTTCGTGAAAAATGATTCATTTACATTAAGTGAAGAATAGAATAAATCTTAAAATACTGAGATATATTTCATATTTTAAAAGGTAGATAATACAGCCACTTCTTTAAACTTTTGAAATCTCATGTTTACCATATTCTCTTTAAACCCCCTCCTTGCATTTGAAGCGATTGCTTGCGTTTGAAGCGAAGTGAACTAATTAATACCTTGAAGAGTTTTAAATTTGTAAACATTGAAACTTTTTAAAAAAATAATTTTATATTCTTTAAATAACGTAAGACTTTTGTGCTTAAGCGCTTTTAAAATGGATTCTCAAACAGACAGCGAATTGGAAAATAGGTGAGTTCTCAAAACTATTGTTCTATTATATATTGTTCTATATATTATTTGATATTGATTTATTATTCATGCATTAAAATTGTATTTATCGTTTTTTTATATTAACGCATGAATTATTTCATTTATTTGTAGCATTCTGAAAATCATATCTAGTCATACGAAAGGAATTACGAACAGTGTTCTTCAAGCATCTTTACCGTCTGTAAATGTTGTTCAACTAGTTGATATACTAAACAAGTTAACAAAGGCAGTAAGATATTTTTATTGTAAAAATTACGCAATATTATTCGTACTTCATTTTATCTGCAGTCATTAGCAATGCTATTCATTTAACTGCACAATGGTTTCGTTTTCTGAATTTCATTCTTTTCCTAGTAATGTAGGTTTACATAGCACATAAAAATATGTACAAGAATAGTTATTATTTAAATAAGAAATTCTTAATGCGATAAAAACGATAATTTAAACAAAATTTCTGAAACAAATAGTTATTTGAGCATTTTAAAATTAAAATAAGATGAAATAAACATATACAGTAGGTGCCGCTTAATGTGATCGCGGATAATGTTATCATTCGTTTAATGTTATCAGAATCGCGAAGTCCCGAACGCTTGTATATTAACACATGTTAATAAAATCGGTTTTTGTAATCAGCGCCTTCGTTTATTGTTATCACTTTATCACTTCACTTTCGTCGTTCTTGTACCATTTTCGAATTTTTTTTTTCATTCTCTCAACAAAAAATCCAAACTCCATATACGTAAAAGTAAAGGGAGAATCCCCAAACAGGGGCCCTTTGTGTAGAAATCGCACGTGCAGGAATCGCTTGGCGCCAGCTCTGCAAGTGGTGATTTTTCTCCCCCTTTTCCCCCTTTGAGAATGGTGTGGGCGTAGGAAAAGCGTTGAGTTCTTTTCTTATCAGTAAGCAAAGTTCTTGGACTGTTATAAGCTGTAGAATTTTTTCTCTCTGTAAAGTTGCATTTCAAACTTTATTGCAGATGGTCAAGCATTTTAGCAATGGAAAAAAAAAACGCAATGATTTAACTGTTAAGGACAAAATTGACATTTTGAAACGTTTTGATAATTTACCCAAGATGAGTCAAAGAAATGCTGCTGCTGCACTAAAAATCTCTCAGCCATTACTCTGTAAAATGTTAAAGAATCGCGACGAGATTGAAAATAAAGCGCAGTTGAACGCAAATTTGAACTGTAAGCGAAGACGTACTGGAAAATGTGGAGAAGTCGAATCGGCTTTGACACTGTGGTTTGCCAATGTTAGGGAAAAGGATACACGCAAAAACGGCCCTTTAATGCGGCAGAAAGCTGAAGATCTTGCTTCTAAAATGGGCAAAAAAAATTTCGTCGCAACGGACGGGTGGTTTAATCACTGGAGAAAAAGGGAGAACATTGTGTTCAAATGTACCCATGGGGAAGAAAAGGATGCCGCTTTTCCAGCTGCAAAGGCATGGATTTCCGAAGAATGGCCGAAAATAATCGCTGATTATTCACCCGAAAACATCTACAATGCTGACGAAACTGGACTTTATTTTCGTGCCTTGCCAGAACATACATACCTGTTCATAAACGAGAGCTCTAAGGGATGCAAAATTTCAAAAGAACGTATAACTGTATTCTGTTGTGCGAGCATGACTGAAAAGAAGAAGAAACTCTTTGTTATCGGAAAAACCAAAAAGCCGAGATGCTTTAAGGATGTTAAGAAATTGCCTGTTGATTATGCTGCCAATAAAACAGCGTGGATGACAGTTCCTCTTCTATTCAGCGAATGGCTTCTAAAGTGGGACAAAGAATTAGATCACAATATCGTCGTACTCATCGATAACTGCAGAGCCCACGATGTAAATGTCACATTAAAACATATCAAAATCATTCTCCTGCCTGCCAACACTACATCACTTATCCAACCATGTGACCAAGGAATAATTCGTGCAATGAAAGCGTATTACCGTGGAGAAATGCGCACTAGGGTTTTGGAAAATATGGAAGGTACGGAACAGCTGAGTGCAAACGCGTTAGCAAAGAAGACGAATGTCCTTCAGGCTCTCCATCTTTTGACAATGTCGTGGCATCGAGTGTCCGAGAATACAATTAAGAACTGTTTCTCGCACGGTGGATTCGTTAAAGCGGACGAAGGTATGGATGTACCGGAATTCGATGAAACAGTACTCGTACCATCCGACATGACTGAAAATGACATTGCAGAATGGATGTCTATAGATGAGAATGCCCAAGTGGCTACAACAATGACTGATGAAGATGTATGCCGAGCTGTATCGTGTTCTATCGAAGAAAACGATGAAAAAGCATCGAATGAAGATGAGGACGAAGCTGAAAACCTTGTTGAGAATCCTCCAACTGCTACTGAAATGAGAGAGGCTCTCCGTATTTTGGGACTCGGGGTGCAACACAGAGGCACTGCTGGGGACTTTCGCGAACAGTACAGATATGAAAGTTTTATAAATAATTTGCTGAGACAAAATACAAGGCAGACAACTTTGAAAGACTTTTTTTAATTGATCTATTTTAACGATTTGTTTAAAATAGTGTTTGTGTGAATCTTTTAAATCTTAGTGAATCTTTTAAATTTGTAGTAGCTGCAAAAATACAGTAAATATTAACTTTTAAAATCAAAATTTTATGTTTCTGATACTTTTTGTTTATTGTTATCAATCGGTTATTGTTATCAAATAGCATCTGTCCCAAAGCGATCACATTAAGCGGCACCTACTGTAATTGTACGAGGTCTGTTCAGAAAGTATCTAACCTTATGCCAAAAAGCCAGTGGATCATCTATTGATGTCGGACTTTAATCTCCTTCAAAATAGACCCCTTGCAACTCTATGCACTTAGCCCAGTGCTTCCTTTCATTATTAGAAACAGTTTGTAAAGTTTGTTTTTGATATTGCAAACAACATTTGACAGTATCTCCTCTTTGGGTCATTCAATGTCAAATCAACGTAGCCCTCAACACGACCGACACCATTTTTTAAAAAACTTGTCTAGGCATTTTCCCAAAGATCTGTGCGGTCCAGAATTTGGCGATTTTTTGACGCCAACTCTCTTATTTTGGCCGATGTTTTTAAAATTCATCTTTAGCTTATAGAGTAGCATTTCATGTAATTTTTTTTTCACATTTAACAATATTCTAACGATTTAAAATGTGCAACTTATTTTTTTTTTTTAAATTTGATATAGAAAAAATATGATAAAAACGAAACTTAAGAAATTTATAAAGATTGATATTTAGAAGAAATTTAGGTACTTTTCTGCCAGTCGTTCTCTGTCGAAAATCACTATGTGAAAACAACCATTTGTACAATAGTTGATCCGTAGTAATTCGAACATGGTTCTACACCCTCTTTGCAAGCTTACTTTGACCACTAAAAAAACATCACAAAATTACACCCCGTTGGCTGTCGAAGGTTACCCGTAGCAACAGGTGTTCTGTGGCTCATAGAGTGATGTAGCAATTTGAAAATGAATCTACTCCCGCTAAAATAACATGACAGAATCTATCCCCACTGGTTGTCTGAGGTTGCACGTGCCAACAGCTTTTTGAACAACAGATGTTCAGTGGCTCATAGAGTAATGTAGCAATTTGAATATGGATCTACACCCGCTAAAAAAATCCCAAATTTGGTCCTGCTGGCTGTCGGAGGTCTCACATAGCAAAAGATGTTCCGTGACTTATACAGTGATATAGCAATTCGAACATTGATCTACGCCCACGAAAAAACATCACAGAATTCAGTCTCACTGGCTGTCGGAGGTCGCACATAGCAACAGCTTTGTGCAACAGGTGTTCCATGGCTCATACAGTGATGTAGCAATTCAAACATGGATCTATGTCCACTAAAACACATCACAGAATCTGGCCCTGCTGGCTGTCGGAAGTTGCATGTAGCAACAGCTTTTTGTGCATCAGATGTTCCGTGGTTCATAGAGTGATGTAACAATTCGAACTTGGATCTACGCCCGCTAAAAAAATCACAAAATCCGATCCTGCTGGCTGTCGGAGGTCTCACGTAGCAACAGGTGTTCAGTGACTCATAGAGTGATGTAGCAATTCAAACATGGACTTACACCCGCTTTGCTGGTTTATCTCGTTACACTCGCCCTCTAAAGAAACATCACAGAATCTGGCCCCATTGTGGCTGTTGGAGGTCGCATGTAGCAACAGCTGTTTGTGCAACATGTGTTCCGTGGCTCATAGAGTGGTGTAACAATTCGAACATGGATCTACACCTGCTTTGCGGGTTTACCTCGCTAAGCTTGTTCACTAAAAAACATCACAGAATCCGGTTCCGTTCCGGGGCGCGGTAGCCCATTGGTTAGCGCGCTGGAGTTGCACTCGGTAATCCCGGGTTCGATTCCAGCCACTGCCAAAACTACCGCCGTGTTCATGCGGAGTACGATCACGTTAAACATGTGGGTCCGAAAGTCCTTCCGAGAGGTTGGTGGTAGGGGAAGGAGGGTACGGCCTCTGTGGATGCCTCCCCCACTGGGTTCCGGTCTAAATTGGGTGGCACTTCCCGACTGTCCAAACAGTTACCTTACACCTTTCTGGTAGGTCGGACGGTCTGGGTTTCAACAACAACAACAGAATCCGGTTCCGCTGGCTGTCGGAGGCTGCACATAGCAACAGGTATTCAATGGGTCATAGAGTGATTTTCATGTTACGTCCGCTGTACTGATGTAAGCCTGTGCTCTATGAGCCATAGAACACCTGTTGCACAAACGGCTTTTGCTATGTGTGAGCTGCAACAGCCAGCGAGGCGGTAGTAGGTCCATGTTCGAATTGCTACGAATGAACTGTTGCCATATTGTAACTAAATCCGACTTTCGCACTATATCACTCCGAATATAGCACTCCGCATATCGCCAAATTGGCACAACAAAAAAAAAAGACCTTACCGGTCTCGGATTGAACCTTTGTCTATTTTATTGTCCACTCATATAAGACTCTATGTAAAATTTTAGTGCTCAATTTTCATCATTACTTTCCTTATATACATAGTATAATATATAAATATATATACATAGTATAATGTGAAAGTATTGTGACATGGTCAAAAATTGAATTCAAGTTTTTGACGGAAGAGCACGTTTCAAGCATTCCTGAACAAGAATCGAATATTTTTGAAGTGATGTCTGTGTGTGTCTCCCTGAGTCTGTAGAGACAATATCTCACGAACGGAGAGATTCGAATGAAATTCGGTACAAAAATTGCAATTTGTGAACACAGGAATCTTTTGTTTTTAAATGCAATCAAATGTTCTGAACACCCTTAAATTTTTTAATGAAATTTTGAAAAAAAATCATCAAAATATCAAAATCGGTACTTCTTTATTATAGTGACTTCCGAAAATGAATCGCCATGCGACTGAGATGTATTGCCAAAGTAGGTTGTAAAATCTCATCAAACATTTGCAGTCCTAAAGAAACAGCATGTGTTTATATTATTGTCATATTGCTTTTTGTTAACAGTCCCAATTTCGTGTTGGCTTTTGAAAATCGCTTTTTTTTTAGATATGTTGTTAACAATCTTGTTAAAAACAATGTCAATCTTGTAGTAACAATAATCTTGTTAACATGTTGTTAGCAACATGTAAGTATTATATTGTTTATTGTTATGTTATTTATTTTTATTTCTCTGTTACAAGTTTGGGCTACGGACTTTGGTGAAATCATAACTGCGAACTTGGCGTAATCGTAATTGCAGGGGGGTCACTATAATAAAGTAGATCCCAAAACCTTCAAAAAAGTTACATAAATAATCATTTCTTATGCAATTTTTCATTATAAAATGATTGACACAAAATTACAACACTATGAACCGTTCTCGAGATGTTATACATTTTTAAAATAACTGTTATACATTTTTAAAATAATCAAAAAGTCACATAAAATTAAAAAAAAATTAACTATTGTAAAATATATTATTTCATATGTAAAGTTATGCGATAAATTTCTTAACATCATTCTCGTGGATTTAGCATGTACCATTCATGAGAGAAGATACTTTGGGTACTAGTTACTTTCCTTTTCCTTATATATGTAGTATAATGTATAAGAAAAGTATAGTGACTGGGTCAAAAATTCAAATTAGAGTTTGACAGGAGAGCACATTTCAAACATCTCTGAGTATGAATCGAACTTTTTTGGGGAGATGTGTGTGTGTCCGTGAGTCTGTGGAGATGATATTTCATGAACAAATGGAGTGATTCGAACAAAATTTGGTAGAAAACGTAAAATTTCTGAACACTGGAATCCTATTGTTTTTAAACGCAATCGAATGTTCAGAACACCCCTAAATTTTCAAATGAAATTTTGAAAAAATCATCAAAACATCATAACCTTTAATAAAGTTACGTAAATTTTCTTATGTAATTACGTAAAACTTCTTATCTAATTTTTCATTATAAAACGATTGACATAGAAATTAAAATGCAATTTAAATCGTTCTCGAGATATTACACATTTTTCAAATAAATTTATTAAAATATCACATAAAATTAAACAAAAATTAACTATTGTAAAATATGTTCACTTTGCATATGTAATGTTATGCAATAAATAGGTTAACATCATTCTCCTAGATCTAGCACATTCTATTCATGAGAAAAGATACTTCGGATACTAGTTTTTTATTTGCATGCCAATAGTCATTTACTTACTATAAGATTAGGTACTTACGTATTATCGCAACCATGACAAAACGTAATTGATGTATCGTTCAATAAAGGTCCTGATCGATTCCAAGGACAACATGCAACAAAGTGATCTGTATGAGGACCCACGTTCGAGCGGGCTCGAACTGGTTGGGGGACGTACGCACCGCTGGGACTGTGTCGTCAGACAGGCCGGCTTCGCCGGACCAAGTCACAGAGCATACTAGACTCGCTTCTGGGACTCGCTTCTGGGTTTTTCTCAAGCAGTTCGACGTGGGTCCTCATACAGATCACTTGGCTGCATGTTGTCACGGTCCTTGCGCCGTGCGACGGTCCCAGAAGCGAGTCTAGTATGCTCTGTGACTTGGTCCGGCGAAGCCGGCCTGTCTGACGACACAGTCCCAGCGGTGCGTACGTCCCCCAACCAGTTCGAGCCCGCTCGAACGTGGGTCCTCATACAGATCACTTTGTTGCATGTTGTCCTTGGAATCGATCGGGACCTTTATTGGACAACACTATGAACATCAATTACGTTTTGTCATGGTTGCGATAATACGTAAGTACCTAAGATTAACTTATTTCTCATCTATAAATAATGCTTGGCAAAATTTTAGTCCCAAATTTTGCAAAATATCGCCAACTTGACGACTTTTTTTAAATGTTGTCAAATTGATCAAAATGTCCCCATATTGATAACTAGCCGCCTTTGGCGACCAGCCTGTTCGCTACCCTTGAAAATTCTGACCGTGGCAAACTCGTTGGCGCGACCTACCAGAAAGGTGTAAGGTAACTGCTTGGAAGGCCAGGAAGTGCCACACAATTTAGACCGGAACCCAATGGGGGAGGCATCCAAAGAGACCGTACCCTCCTTCCCCTACCACAAACCTCTCGGAAGGACTTGCAGTCCCACACGTTTAACGTGATCGTACTCCGCGTGAACACGGCTGCAGTTTTGGCAATGGCGGGAATCGAACCCGGGCCTACCGAGTGAAATTCCCGCGCGCTAACCACTGGGCTACCGTGCCATCCGCGACAATCTCCATAACTTTATTTTTATTCGGCAATTTTGGGAATCGAACCCGGGCCTACCAAGTGCAAATCCCGCGCACTAACCACTGGGGTACTTCACCCTCCGCGATATTCTTCATAACTTATTTTTTATTCACCCAATTTAGACCGGAACCAAGTGGCAGAAGCATCCACAGGGACCGTACCCTTCTTCCCCTACCACCAACCTCTCGGAAGGACTTACAGACCCACATGTTTAACGTGATCGTACTCCGCGTAAACACGGCGGCAATTTTGGGAATCGAACCCGGGCCTACCGAGTGCAGTTTCCGCGCGCTAACCATTGGGCTACTTTGCCCTACGCGACAATCTCCATAACTTTCTTTTTATTCATCCAATTTAGACCGTACCCTCCTTCCCCTACCACCAACTTCTCAGAAGGACTCACGGACCCACATGTTTAACGTGCTCGTACTCCGCGTAAACACGGCGGCAATTTTGGGAATCGAACCCGGGCCTGGTAACTGGTTGGACGGCCAGGATGTGCCACCCAATTTAGACCGGAACCCAGTGGGGGAGGCATCCACAGGGAACGTACCCTCCTTCCCCTACCACCAACCTCTCGGAAAAACATACGGACCCATATGTTTAACGTGATCGTACTCCATGTCAGTGGCGGAAATCGAACCCGGGCCTACCGCGTGCAATTCCCGCGCGCTAACCACTGGGCTACTTCGCCCTCCGCGACAATCTCCATAACTTTCTTTTTATTCACCCAATTTAGACCGTACCCTCCTTCCCCTACCACCAACCTCTCGGAAGGACTCACGAACCCACATGTTTAACGTGATCGTACTCTGCGTGAACGTGGCGTAAGTTTTGGCAGTGGCGGGAATCGAACCCGGGCCTACTGAGTGCAATTCCCGCGCGCTAACCACTGGGCTGCCGCGCCCTCCGCGACAATCTCCATAACTTTCTACATATTCACCCAATTTAGACGGGAACCCAGTGGGGGAGGCATCCACAGGGGCCGTATCCTCCTTCCCCTACCACCAACCTCTCGGAAGGACTTACGGACCCACATATTTAATGTGATCGTATTCCACGTAAACACGGCGGCAGTTTTGGCAGTGGCGGGAATCGAACCCGGGCCTACCGCTAACTTCCCGCGCGCTAATTTGCAATTTAAAATGACCATATGCTTAATTCCATCATCCTCATTCCATTGTTTCATTGTTCTATCATTTAAAATATCCATAAAATTAAAATATCCATTTAAAATATCCAAAAGTTAAAATATACATTTAAAAAATCCAGATCGTCCCATCATTTAAAATATAAATATAATAATTTATATAGAGCAAAGGCGCTCTATTCAGAACCGTGACGTCACCTCCACCTTGACGTCCCCACCCACCACCTTCCCTGCTTCAGCGGGGGAGAAACGAACGGAACGCCGAGAAATTTAAAATCATGGCGTCTTTAAAATTGCCATCCTGAAGGCAATTTTCATTATTTCTGGACCACATTAGACTTGTAAGAATGCCAGATATTTCAGCTTTCTAAAAATGTAAATTATTAGTCGAAATTATGAGTACTTTTCACGATGCGAGAATTTAAAAACAAAAAATTGATTTTTTGAGCCAAAAGTGAGTTTTGTTTTAAAATCTTTAAAAAATATTAGAAATCGAAATTCAGATTTGAAATTGATATATTTTTACTCGAAATTCTCTGCTCTTTCCGATGGTGTAATTTATTTTTTTCTACGATGTCTGGATCGTGGAGAAAAAAGGGCAAAAAACGGTCGAAATCGCATAAAACATTAAATAAATAAAAAAATAATTAAAATTTTAAAAATCGGTTTTCATGTGTCCCCTTCCCTCCCCCCCAGGTCTCCGATTGCCAAATTTCGGTCAATTCAAGCGCGCGGTCGCGAAACGTATAGTGTATAAGACAGACAGACACACACACACACAGACATTGCCTTTTATTATATAGAAAAGCATGCTAAATCAATGATAATGACGACTAATTGATGAAAATTCTCTATCTGGGAAAGAACATACTAAGAATAGACTGAAAGAATAACCCATTTCTCCGTCCGTCCATAACGCTAGACGAAAGTTTTAGCAGGATATCACCAATTTATTGATTTTTTAAATGTTACCAAATTGATAAATATTACGCCCAATAGGACGTAATGATTTGCAAATTCTGAATACCATCGTATGACGGGCATACCTTCTAGTATATAAGAAATGCTCTTCTCTCCGTTTATCTGTAAGACTTGATACATTTGGTGAACTTGGCAAATAATCTAGTGGGATATAGCCATCTTGGCGATATTTCACCCCAAGATTGACAAAAATATCATCAAAATTAATGAAAATATTGATATCTAATTGATGAATTAATTACTAAAATATTTTGATATATAGACTATATTGCTTATTGAGAATGAATGCTATCATTGTTAATACTCATTAATTTAGAGTTGCATGAAATATAAATTTGATACCTTAAAATAGTATTACATGTTGTCATTCAGAAAAGTGCCAAATATACAATTCAAAGTTAAAAACACTGTACTGTGAATCTTTTCATCATTTTTTTACTGTTAAAGAAGTAAATTCATAGCATTATAAGGAAAGTCATGTGCTGCCAAAATCAGATTTCTTTTTTATTTGGATGCCAATAATCATTTACCTACTATAAGAATAACCTATATCTCATTCATAATGCTTAGCGAAATTTTAGCGACAAATTTAGCAATATATCACCAAATTTGTAAAAATGATGGTAAAACAAAATTCATTATCTTGAATAAAACTTAAAATAAACTATAAGAATAACCTTTTCTGTGTGTTCTATTGGGTTTAAATACGACGACTGAGGTTTGTGTTTTCATAACTTGTGGACGATTATGGAGACATCGGAGGCGAACATTGAGAGCCGTGTGCTTAGGATCGTTATTTTGATAAAAAAAAACAAAGTTGTTTCCAATACCCAAATTTTGTGCTGATAATTTTAAATTGTCTTTTAAAATATTTAAATAAAGAGCATTATTCATTATGCCATCAATAAATACCAAATTACCTAGTCCTTATGCTTATATACATCCCCACGCAAAGGCACCTCCACAGCCATGCTTTACTGTTCCAACTAAATTCTTGGGTTTAAGTTCCTAATTTTTTCTTCTCCATACAATTATACCCCCCATCGGAACCAAAAATGTTAAATTTGTTTTTATCTGCAAATAAGACATGATTTCAATACATTTCAGGCTTATTTATCCTTGATTTTGTGAAGGAAAGCCAAAGCTTTCTACTTTTCACACTTTACAAAAAAATTTCTTCGGCTTAAATTATTGGTCCAAATTTTGCTGAAAGTTTATTTCAGATGTAAGAAAATATATTTGATTATATTTTTATAAGTGATGGCAAAAACTGCAGCCCAGCGTAAAGCAGAACAAAGAAAAGGCTTAAGAAAGCAGGGACATATTCAGAATTTCATAAAGTGGAGACTGAGCGTCAGAAATCAAACTGAAAGAAAAGAGAACTCAATATAACAACAGAAGAAAAGGATATTCAACGGGCAAAAAAGAGAGAAGATATGAAGAAATACAGAAAAAAAAAGAGAGGTGCAAAATCTTTGATTGCTGAACCTCTACCCGACATTGTCACTCCGAAAAAAGCATTCAAAACCAAAAGTTCATATGGAAAAGCAGTAGCAAAAGCTAAAAGGGCCCTCCCTTATAGCCCTTCCAAATGGAAAGCAGTAGTTAAAACATTATTCTAAAAGTTTTCATCAGGCAGTTCACATGAGCCTAATCTTTAAAAATGTCCTACAACAGCTATATCAGTTGAAACTTGCAACTCTGTGAAAGAATTTTACCTTTCTGATGCAGTGTCTTATCAAGCCCCAGGTACTAAGAACTTTAAAATAATTAGGGAATTTGGCAGCAAACAAAAAATTCTGAAATGTTATTTATTATTGACATTAAGAGAAACGTATCAGTAGTTTAAAGAGCCAAATCCTACTGCTTTAATTGGGAAAAGCAAATTTTGCGATCTTCGACCACAAAATGTTTGCTTAAGGCATGAAACCCCTGCAAACCTTTGCTTGTGCATTTACCACGCTCCTGTTAAATCCACGCTCCTGTATCATGCTCCTGTTAAATGCTTGCCCTTTCCTTCCAAATAGTATAACAGAATTTATCCACCTTGTGGTGTGTAATAAAGATTTGGAAGCCTGTATGTTGCAAGCATGTAAGGACTGCAAGAATTTAGTTAAATTTTGAAATTTCATAGCATTGTATTGTCCATCAGAAGATGATGCAGAGGTTACTTATAGACAATGGGCAAAGGACGAATCTGGAAAGCTAAGCAGAAAAAAGCTATCTGGATCTGTAGAGGTAGTAGTCCAAAAATTGGAGAATAAATTGCCCAAGTTTTTGGAACATGAATTTGTACGGGAAAAGCACACCAAGAACTTCAAATCATTGAAATCAAATGTGGAAGAAGGTACCACTGTAATACAGATTGATTTTAGCAAAAATTACACCTTTTCGTACCAGGATGAAATTCAATCTGCGTATTGGGCGACACAATCATGTACACTTTTCGCTGCTATGGCATACACCAACTACCAAGGGCACACTGGTTTCCATACCAATTGTTGTGGTATTGGATTACATGCAATAAGATAAATATGATGTTGCTGTATTTAATGATACAATTATGCAAAAATTGAGAGAAGATTATCCTCTCTTTAATGTGAAATGTGTTATATACCAATCAGATGGCACTGGGAAGCATTTTAAACAGAAGTATTCTTTGTGTTTTAATACAATAATTTATAATCAGTTCCAATGGCATTTTTCAGCCACAAGCCATGGCAAGGGTGCAATTGATGTGCTTAGTGGCACCGTAAAGCGTAGAATAAGAGAGGGAACTATTGTCCAGAACTATTGACCAGAACTATTGACCCTCATACAGCAAAAGAATTTGCAGCCTTTGCCACCAAAATGTGTCCAATAATAACAATATTGTATGTATCGGAGGAAACAAACAATACACGGAAGTCACATTTAAAAAGTCTATGGGCTCCAAATGGCCTCGAAATTAAGGCAATCCCTGAAACAAGGCAAATGAATTTCTTTGAAAAGGTCTCACCATATGAAATGAAAACTTCAATTGTAACTATTGATCCAAAATAGCATATAACATTTGATTTCACCTCTGGTAAAACAGATAACCTTACAGAATCTGATAAAGAATTCCTTGTTAATGATGTCAAGCCAGATAACATAACATTTAGTGTTGGTGAATGGGTGTTGGTTCCTTTTCGTGGAAAAAGACAAATTAAGTACTTTGTTGGACAAATTATTGCAACATGTGGCTTATCTGTAATAACCGTAAAATTTTTGAGGTTTGACATGGGTTCAAAAAAATTTTCTTGGCCGGCAGCTGATGATATATCAGATATTGGTTTGAATGACATTTCTGCAGAAAAAAATTTCTGAACCTGGATTTGATCAGCGAATGCACTATACATTTTCCAACATTAACTTTCAAAATATTCTTATGGGTTGAAAGTAAACTTTTTCTTACTTTTTTCAATTCAAATCTTGTCATAGAAAACTTGTTTTATCTGCAAACAGGTCATATTGTGAAAACTGTAAAATATTAATCAATAAAAGAAATTGATTTTCGAAAATAAAAGTGAGTTATAGTGTGAATCATGTTTAGCCTGTAGTGTGAGTCACACATAAAATACCTTCCTCTAACTTTGAAATTGTATGTTTTAACTTAATTTTCCTCCTAATCCAAATTTTGATTACTGATGAACCATAAATCAACAAAAAATAATTTTTCTTTTTTTACAAGAGGAAGAAATCAGAATTTCAAAACATGCTCTAAAACTAACTTCTTTTTTGATGTAGTGTGAGTTACAGTTGTAGTGTACTGTTATAGGTGTGATGTCATACATAAATTTAACTATACCAGTTAAAAATATTCATTTAACTCTTTAGTAGTTATATGAAAAAAATTAATTGCTGATAAATTTTAATTATAGTGCTCTAGCAAGTATTTTAAATCGTAAACATGTTCACTTGTAGTGTGGAAATAGCCGATAGAGAGACTTCAAATTTTGTGTATGGGTAAATCGTTCGTAAAGAAGAAAGTGTTCAATTTCAGATTTCCAATATTTTCTACTTAGGGGGTGTTGCACACCAAAATGTTCGATTTACCAAACAAGTGAGAAAATGCTCTTTTAAAATTTGATAGGGGCTTGAAATTTAGCATATGGACTAAATATTTGACAAAAATACCCAAGACGAATATAGTTTTTCAAAAATGTTCATTTAAGAAGGTGCTCCAGAGTAAAACCTTCGAAAAGTGATAAAAACCATGCTTCGGGATGAGATAGAGATATCAAATTTGGTGTATAGGTAGATATTGGAAGGAAGAAAGTGTGCAATTTCAGTTTACAAATATTTTCCACTTTAGAGGGTGCTGCACACCAAAATGTTCAATTTTTGGAATAAAGGAGAAGCGCCCCTTTTAAAATATGATAGAGGCTTGATATTTGGTATATGGGTGAATCATCTCATAGAAATCACAAAAAGAATAATGTTTTTCAAAAATGTATATTTAAGGGGTGGGTACTCCACACAAAAGCATTCTAAAGGTGAAATGCTAGAAAAGCATGCTTCATGATGATATAGAGACTTCAAATTTGGTGTGCGGGTAAAAAGATGGAAAGGAAGAAAGTGTGCAATTTCAGTTTTCCAACATTTGCTATTGTAGGGGGTGCCACTCACTAAAATGTTCAATTTGCCGAACAAATGAGAAACGCCTCCTTTACAATGTGATAGAAACTTGAAATTTAGTATATAGGCTAACCATTTGACGAAAAAACCAAAGATGAATACGGTTTGAAAAAAATGTTCATTAATGGGGTGCTACATAGAAGAACGTTCGAAAGGTACAGTGATAGAAAAGACATGCTTCTCGATAGGTAGAGACTTCAAATTTGGTGTATGGGTAGATAGTTTGAAAGAAAGAAAGTGTGAAATTTCAGATTTCCAATATTTGCTACTTTAAGGGGTGCCGCACACTAATATGTTCGATTTTTGGAATAAATGAGGCACGCTTCCTTTTAAATAACATGAGACTTCATATTTTGTATATGGGCCAATCATATGATAAAAAACCTAAGTGTGCTTCACAGAAAAAAATTCGAAAGGAGAAATAATAAAATAGGGGTGCCTCGGAATGAGATAGACTTTAATGTGGTGTACGGGTAGATAATTCGAAAGGAGGAAATGCACAAATTAAGTTTCCCAATATTTTCTTCTTTAGGGGGTTCTGGACACTAAAATATTGGATTTGTCGAATAAATGTGAAACACGAATTATTAAAAAATTTACATTATTCAGTGGCTGCTTATTGCGAGACCGTTGATTTTCAATGGCTATTCGGCTAGTACCTCTCTAATTTCATTGTAAAATTGTGTAACTGACTTAATGTAATTAGACAAGATGTAATTGCTGATTCAGTAAAAAGTTAAATAATATCAAAATGTTAAAGCTAGAATGGTGTTTTTTATTATAAACATACTAAATAACTAATAGACTAAATGCATACTTATTTATATTGTATTTATCAACATAATTTCAAAAATTATATCTTTTGTATCTGACATAACATGCTTCTGTAACTCCTGTAACAGTAACAATTTATGATGTCAGTTATATTTGTAATGCATTTTTATTCCTCGATATTGTTATATGAAATCTAAAGTTTTTTACTAATTCACATGGACAATCTAAAAATTAATAATTAATATTATAATAATTAATATATAAATAAATATTTTTAATAATATCCTCATTACACTTCATTAAAGATTCGGAATTGAAGACAGGTCTTCATAGAATTTTTATTGTCCTTTATTGTTGCGGTTAAGCTAATGCAGGATATAAATTATGTCTTCCTTTTCAACCACATCAAATATCTTCATTTTGTGAGAAGATAAAATTCTGACTAGATTTTTGTCTCACTTTTGTACCTGTTGAACTGAATCTGCTGCTTTAAGTATGTGAATAAACTATGTTTTAAATTATCTTCTGATTCATGTCCCTGCTAATGCTTACAAGCGTGACATGGATGAGTGGAGTCTGCATGACAGAATACTGTTTGTTATAAATTCAATTTCAAATGTTACAATGGTTTACATTTCATTTTTACTAGTTAAGTTTTAGATAATTTGTTTGATATTATGGTTGTAAACTAATGAAAACTTTAGAGTTGAATCAACCTCAAGCTATTCTTATCTGAAACACTTAACTTTTAACCTCATAGTTTAACCTTTAAAAAATGTAAAAGTAAAATTTTGATGTAGATTAAATCTAGATTGCATCTATATTCTTCTGATGTAGATTAAATCTCAGAATCTTCTACTTCACTGCAGGTTAAGTGTTCATCAAGTATAGTTTTTCTTGATCACTTATTTTTGTTTTTGTTAGAAGATTTGTTTTGAAGTGTCTTAATAGCCGTGTTATAATCTTTTAAATTATATTTAGCGAATTTTTCGATTTTTGCAGGAAAAAATTCAGATTTTTCAAGGGAAACAATTGATGTATAAATTGAAAATTCAAGATCCTAACAGGTATGTTTTTCCAAAACTTATGTCATTTAAACTAACTCAGTTAACTCAATACCATCAATAAATAAAAATATTTTGTGCAGAGTTTAAGGAAAACTTAAGTAGAGCTTAAGGAGGACTTAATAACAATGTACAAATTAATACACACTTCAGCTGCATATAGCTGTTTCAAGGATGTGTTGGATCTCCTTATAAACCTTCCTATAGACTTAATTCTGAAAGAGTTTTCTATAACGCTATCATTTTACCAATATATTTTTTTAAATCAGTCAGAAGATTACTAAGTTCTTTAAAAAATTCAATTTCAATGTTGTGGCTACATCTGTTAATAAGTTTAGGTTTTCTAATCTTAAAGATCCTATAGAATTTTCTGATAATTAATTAGGCATTTACAGTATTTTTCAGTCTGGTCTGTTTTATATTAATTGGTCAAGCTAAATATTGTAAAATATTTAAGGAACATAAAAATTATATGTTAAAAAACAAAAATCTTCAATTACTCAACATTGCTTTCATTTTAAGCATATTGCTGAGCACATTGTTAGTATATCTAGCACTGGAAAAAGCAATCCGACATATCCTCGAAGTAGCTGTATGCTGCATTATTAATTTATTTGTGCTTAAATATGCTGCTTTAGTTCTCCTTGCCTTAATATCTGTTTTAAACTTAATTTTATATCATTTTGAAGTATATTTCAATACTAACATTGTTTCTGCATTGTATTTATTTTTTATTGAATACTAGTAAATGTACCCGACATTGCCCAGGTGTCATGGCGTAACGCACCCACACAACAGTTTGCATATGCTGGTGATGAAAATGTTGTGTGCTTTTAATTTTGCAAAAAATAAATAGATCACAGAATAAGTTGTTGCACTAATAAAATGTAAAAAGTAAATGATCTTTCTCCTCTACTAATTATGGATGAGCGAAGTAAAGTCCATTCCTAATGAAACAGAATCATCATTTACCTGAATTTTATAATCCTTTTTACTCAAAGACTGTAATAGGTAGGAAGATGAAAATTTGCACATATGTGAAGAATTTTAATTTCAACAAGTAAAACACTAAAATAAACTGTAACAGGGTGAAATGCCCATTTTTAAAACATGCATGCTCACAACGCTTCATACAAATAACAAGAAAACACAACTTTTAATCAGCTAATCAAAGTGAGTGTAATAAGTCAGTGTGCCTGCATTGTGATTTAAATGGGCTCCTGTATATTAAATATGTTTTTGCAATTTAAATATGCTACTTTGATATGTTAAATATGTTACTAATTCTGATCTGTTTAATTAAATATTTGAATTCTAAAAACTTATATATGCTCATTTATATTAGAATTCTCAAATATTTAAATTAAATTTTTATTTTAATTTCATAATTTTTTGTTAAATTAAGTTTTAATTTGAAATCTTTCACAGCTTGCATACTTCATATGAGCCAGTCCATTCAAAGCCTGGCTTATTGCTAATTTTATTATATGTGTGTTTTAAATTTTGTAATAAATAAATCGATCACAGTATAAAATACTGCACAAATAAAATGTAAGAGCCATATATATATCATCTTTCCGAATACACATTATGGGTTTTCTTTGACAGTGCGCGCAAGCTATAAATTTTGTTCCAAATGAGCCCACGACTTACTGATGACTCCTTAACGTGTTTTTGAAACAATCGTCTCCTGTTTACATTGTAATCTTTTTTTTTTTACTTGGTCAAAAACTAGCATTCTGAATTTTAATCATGTTGTTAACAATGGATGATTCTGATATAATTAAATACATTAAAATAATAAAATGCAATAGACAAAACATTTGCTAAGAAGAATAACCAAAGAATTACAAAGAAAATTTTTATGTCCATACCGATTGAGAAAAGACCTAGAGAACGGCCGAAGTTGAGATTAATCAATTATGTGGACAAGGATGAGGTGTTAAAGATTAAAAAATGGAGAAACATTGCTCCAAGGGCGATAGCTTGGATGAATCTTCTGAGAAAGACCAAACCCTACAGTGTGCTGTCTGTCAAGCCATTGATGAGGATGAGTTAACAATGGATAATATTGCTACAATAGCAGCAGTTGAAAGTAGACATTTTTATACTGAAGGATTCATTTTTTGTTATTTTGATCATCCTTAAAATTTTAGGGCAATTTGTATAGTCATAAATATTTAAATACTTAATCTATGTTTCAGGCATTTTAAAGGAGAAGAATTGGATGAAAGGATTATATATTCTATAATAGAAAATGCTGGTAACAAAGGTAGTTTTTATATGTGTTTTGTGTTTAGAGAGTATTTCAAGCTACATTTTAATACTAAAAGCATTGCAATTTGTGTGAAGTTAAATAATACCAAAGTCCATCCCCCCTTCCCTTTGTTCAGGATCATCAAGGGGATTCAGACAGTGGGCAGGCACACTGAGAAAACAAGCCATTTAGGTAAAGTTCTAAATATTTAGTTTAAAAAATTAAGCACCCAAGTACTTAATTTTCTTTTGCATTCTGGTTTTTATGAAATACTAGCAGCATACCCGTTCTTCGTTTGAAATATACAATATAAAGATTAGAAACTTAAAATTCGCAATCATGTGCACATACCTATAGTATTCTAAATGACATTGTTATTCAAAACACTCTATTAAAATATTTACCTTAAGCTCCTAAAAAGAATTTTAAGAATATCTATTCTCGCTATATAAAATTATCTTCACAGGTAGATCTGAAAAATAAAACATCCTGATCCCATTTCTAAACAAATTTGCAGAACATATGAAACAATACATGCCAAAATAAAAGCACTAAAATTGTATTACCCATACTACTTATATTCTCATGGATTAGAAGATTGTACCCCTGTATTATAAGATATATACCCGTATTACAATATATGAATTTGAAAAATCTTTCACCAAAATAAAACATGATGTAAAAATTTGAAAATATCAATAACCCCATAATTTTTAAACCCAAAGGCCGCAACTGATATAATCCAATCAAAAATGCAATTCCAATAAAACTTTATATACATTTCTTTATTATTTAAATCAAAAAATATTTGCTGCTGTATTAACCTATTAGGTTTAATCCCGATGCTTAGCAACATGATATATATCATATTGCTAATTATTTTTAAATATAAACTCATTGGGTTTTATTCTGTTAATTAGCAATATATATATATATATTTTTTTCAAATAATTTTGCAGAACAAATATCGTCTGCATTATCTCAATGGAAAGTTTAATAGTGTGGTTTTTATTAGTGTCTCGATAATCCTTGATCCTAGAAACTCAAAATATGAACTCAATTTTAAGTGGAACTATTCCAAGTCTACCACAAAAATTTTATCAAATTCACTGCAGCCATTCTCCTGTGATGGTTAGACAAACACATATATAAAAAAAGAGCCAGATTTTCAATTTTATTTATATAGATTACTAGCAGCATACCCATTCTTCATACACAGTATATAAAGAAACTTATAATTCGCAATCATGTGCAAGTTCTGTTAAAATATTAAATTTGCCCTCCTAAAGAGAAGTTTAAAAATATCTGTTCTCACTATGCAAAATTATCTTCATGGGCAGATTTGAAGAATAAAACATCCTGGCCCCTTTTGTAAGCAAATTTACAAAAAAAAAGGAATTGAATCAATATATGCAACTCCATACTACTTATATTGTCGCAGATTAGAAAATATGCCAGTGTGTTAGTAGAAGATTACCCGTATTACAATATGAGTCTCAAAAATCTTTGCCAAAATAAAAGAGATGACATAATAGATAGAAAATATCAATAATCCCTTACTCTATACCAGAAGGTCGTAATTGATTCTAATATATGCCAATATATATCAAAACATATGCCAATATACCTATACTACTTATATTCTCTTAGATTAGAAGATATACCCGTGTATTTATAGAAGATTATTCGTACAACGTACAATATATGAGTTTAAACAATTTTTGTCATAATAAAGCAATTGCATAATAACTTGAAAACATCAATAATCCCCGAAAATATCAATAATAAAAATGTTTAAACCTGAAGACCGTAATTGATATTATCCAGTCAAAAATGCTATAAGAAAAATCAAATCGTTCTTTTCTAAAATATATTTTTATATCCATTTATTTATTATTCAAATCGAAAAAATAATAATTAAAATTAACAGACAGATTTAATTTAATTGCATTTCTGAGCAACATGATATAAGATAGAATCTTCCTCATAAACTGCGAAATTAAATAACCATTTTGATTTTTTTATACTTTTCATTGTTGAGTAAAAGCTTGTGAAAAATTAACCATGACGATAGATTTCCCATTTAAATCATGTTTCAAATAATTCATGCTTTCAGAAAGTGACTAATTAGCTCAAAAAATCTCCCATCAAACTCAGATATAAAGTTTTAATTCACTTTCAAACGATTTTCAAGCTTTTCGTTAAGATAAACCACAGAGTTAGAGAGGAGAACTCCTAGGAAAAAGTTTCGTTTTCATTAATATCTCGACAACCCCTGGTCTTAGATACTAGAAACTTATGGGGCTAAATTTATGGGGGGTGGGGCTATTTCAAGGCTATCCACAAAATTTCATCAAACTTGGTTCAGTCGTGATGATGTGACAAATGGAAATTTCATTTTTTACTAATATCTCAAGAACCACTGATCGTAGAAACTCCAAACATGGACTAAATTTTAAGTGGGCCTATTTCCAGGCTATTCACAAAATTTCATCAAATTCAGTTCAGCCGTTCTCCCGTGATGACGGGACAAGCAGGCAGACAGACAGATTTTTAATTTTATTTATATAGATACGCAAATTTGTACATGACTTCTGTCATCTTGAGAAAATGAATTTTTTTCGATGGCCAAATTGAATTTTCTTTCATAGAGTGTGACATTGGAGATTGCCAGTGAAACCCCTGTGTGTGTGTGTATATATATATATATATATATATACATATCATTGATGGCCTTATGCTAACGAACAGCAATGACCGTGAAACCATGCACAGGTGATGAAAGGTAATCACTTCAGAATTTTCTTCATATTTGCTTACTTTCTGGCTTGTATGCAACATCTGCTATAGAGTAGAAATCACAGTAATTCAATTCTCAGCAAAGAAAATCAGAATTTCAATTTATTGATAATTTCCTTTGGCTTTTTCAAATGTAGATTAATGTTAGCAGTATTTTAAACTTTTTAACAAGCCTAAATGTTCAAAATATAGTCAAATATTGTAAACAGGATTCACTTGATCGCAACTATGTTGTTTTACTTTAAAAACAAATACAACCAATAAATTGACCATAATTAAAAGTATTTTATTAAAATCTTCTTTTACGATGTACTAAAATTACACAGCCATAGCGCTTTCGGACATTACTATGCCCTTCATCAGTGGCGGAGTGAGATGATTTTCTGAATTTTTAGTAGATGCTTTATTTTGTGTTTGACAACATTTCTATTGGTTACCATTTAATTTATGAGCATTTTTCCTTTTACTGCATTTTTTGCATTTTATAATTAAATCATATTTTAAATGCCTCGTATTTAAAAATGTAAAATGATTAATATGTAAATTTTGTCTGGCACTTATGGCCTGTATTTAAGCACATGTTCACCACTTATTTCTGATGAAGGGCATAGTAATGCCAGAAAGCGCTATGGCTGTGTAATTTTAGTACGTCATAAAAGGAGATTTTAATAAAATACTTTTAATTATGGCCAATTTTTTGGTTGTCTTTATTTTTAAAGTATTAATTATTTTGACATGTTTCTATACAATTTTTTTTTCTTTTTGTCTGGTATTTGCTTGTTTAGAAGGGGAGACTTACGTATGAATCTTGGGTTTAATGTAGTGTGTCAATATTGTGCATATGTGAAGTATTTAATATTATTTTGCTATGAGATTCTTATTACTTTACATTTATTTTAATACTTTTTAATAGGAATTTGGATTCGAGATCTGCGATATGCTAGCAATTTGCCACAGACACAAGTCAATAAAATTTTAAAGAATTTGGAGAGCAAAAAACGAATCAAGTCTGTCAAATCAGTTGCTGTGAGTTTTAAGTATTTTTTGGATTTAATTAATATTTTTCTCTAGCATTAAAATATTTCAAGGTCATAATTTATACTTTATATAAAGTTTGTAGTTTATATTATAAAAGTATTTAAAAATTCTTTAAATACCTTTATAATATAAATTTATTTAAAGAATTTAAATAAAATTTGTGTTTTACTCAATAAAACACATCTTGTGAGTATGTTAATATTGTTTTGTTTGGGTGGTTTAGAGTCTATTTCCTAGTTTTCAGTGTTCTTTTCAGTTTTTTCTGTCTGATAAACATATTTTTGTACTAATTTGACAACACTGTACAGCTTTGTAATTGACTTGAAGGCAGCCCCCTAATGTTACTGTGTAGCATCATAGGGGTTTTCTATGCAACTGCATTAAATGATAAGGATAACTCTCTTCGTTCTCGAGAAATTTCCCCTGATACAGACTGTCCTAGACACCCTATATAAATTCATTAAAAACAAAAAAAATTACATTGTATTTTCTGCATATCTTTGTCAAAATATAAAGACTGTTCATCAAAAAATGTCTTTTTAGTCAAATTTTGTTTGTCTGTAAACAACTGACAAGAAATAAACTTCTTTCATGCAATGTGTATTTTTAGATTTCCTATGAGAATTGTTGTTTGTTAACAGAACTTCAGTCAAGATCGCCTGCCTTCTGAATAGAGGCTGTTATAGCTGTATCCAGTACCAGATTTCTGTTAATTGTAGGTTCATCATGGAAGATATATCTTTTAATTAAAGCCTTTTCAATAAACTCGGGTACGCTGTTCTCTGTGTCCACAAACCTAACCACCATTTGGTGAATGAGCAGTTAGTGTTTTACTAGACTAATATTGTTTATAATGTAAATTAAGAAATATTTATATCAAGCAAAAAATATGTCCACCTTTTATCTTTCTTTTAGCCAAGGAAGTAAACATAAAAATCTTTATATCATAGTATATATCTTCTTCACAAAGTAATTTTTTTTCATTATGCATTGTTTATTTGATTTTTTAGTTCAGTATAACATTTCAAAATTCGTGTTTTTTAGCATGAAGGTCAACAAACTGACTGCAGATATAACATTTTTTTCACTGTATTGTATTTCGCTAAAACATGCTTCAACATGCTACTTGCAATCTCATCTATACATGTTAAGAAAAGTTTCATATTGCATAAAACTCACTTTCATACAACAAACATTTGTAAAATCCGGGAAAAAATTTCTCTGCTTACCTCTGATAAATATTTGTTTAGGAATGCTTATAAATAATCTTTATAAAGACTAAATATAAAAATTTAAAAAATATTTGTTATATATAGTGATCTCTCGTTAAGACGGACAGTCAAGGGCCAACATTTATTGTATGTATTAGCAAGAGTCTATTGTATGTGTTAGCAGGAGTCCATAAATCTGATGTAATATAGTAATGAAATAGTAAACCGGTAATAAAAGTTTGTTATCCTCAATTTTATGTAATATATTAGGTACATTTAAAAATGCAATCTTAAAAAAAGACAGAAAATTTAAATCAAAAAGATTATATATATATATATATATATATATATATATATATATATATATATATATATATAATTAGGTAAAAATGAAAAATTATTAACATTCAACGCATAAACAAAATATATAGTTGTACGTATTACTATTTTTAAAATGAAATTACAATGAACCTTTATTTTTTTCTTATTGGTAAACAATCTTCTTTTTATGCCATTCTCAATTTCATTCAGTTGCTCAAAAGTATGCTCTGGAACATCATCTTCTGATTGAAAAATTAAATAAATTTTGTCTATCTTAATGAACGAACGTAATAAATAATATTTATAACATGCAACTACTATAGACCTTAACCGGGAAATCTGTATTTGTACGTAATAACGAAAAATCCATCTTAAACGGGTGCCTTCTTAACGAGAGTCCACTGTAATTTTTTATTTATCTGATAATAAAATATAGTTTTATGTCATTGCATTGGTAATACCATGATTTTCATTCATGGGTTACCAGAGTTAGGCCTTCCGTTAATTGTAAATATTAAAACAGGAAGAAATCATAAATAACTACAACATTTACGTGCCAACTTGGCACACAAACATGTTAGGTCGGATCGCCATGCGAAGTTTACATTCTGCAAGCACATTAATTCAGGAACCACAATCCAGCTGTCAAATTAGCCTTTTTATACAGTGATAGGCACATGTGCAGAACTCTGTGTTGCAAGCGCCGCCACAAAGATTTTAAAAAGAATAGTAATTATTTTTTAAAAGTTTACAGAAATAGTTATTTTATATGTAATTTTTCATTTGAAATCAAATATCTACCAAAGCTTTTATGCTGTTATACTAATGAAATATTTGTGACATGAATAATGTCTATGACCAGACTTTTAATAGCATAAAAAGTTGGTTTGAAGTATCAAACCAAAGTTTGATACTTCAAATAGATACTTTTAGTAAACTTTTTATGCAGTTTAACTAATGAAGTATTTTTAATGTGAATAGCATTTAAAATTTGGGTATGCGACTGAAATCGGACTGTTACAAAAAATGTAAACACTTGTATCTCCAAACCTAATAAAAAAATAGAAACAATTTGTATTTATTTTTCTAGAAATAAGACATCATGTATGAATATAAAAAAAAAAATGAATATTTTGAAAGCGAATTTTTGTTTACTCTGTTTTTTCACTCAAAATATATTCTAAGCTATAAAAGATAGATATAAACAGTGAGTGATAAAAATGCTCATTAGGAAATCCAGTCGTCAGATTATAATTTGTTTTCACAGAGCTCTTATAGTTTTTGAGCAATTGTATTTTGAAGTTGAAGGAAAATTTTCTTTCCGAAAATGTTCGTAATTTTATATTTCAAACACTAAAACTGCTAGCTATGAACAGTAAGCAATAATTGGTAGTCTTTCCAAAGATCTACAAGTTTATATATAATTGGATTTTGGATCAAGTTCTTAGTTTTTGAAATATAGTGATCATAATTTTAATTTTTTTAACTATTTTGAAAGGATGGCTCAAATTTTGATATTTTAGCTTGCTATTAATGTGTAAGCAAGTAATTTGTAACCCTTTGAAAGCCCTAAAAGGAACTTTTTTTTCTTAGTACGTTATTCATACAAAACCATTTTGGCTCCATTAAACTATAACCACCGCTTTGTTTTGGGGGGAGGGGGTAGATCATTCCAAATAGTAGTTTGAGCTAAGTTTTATATGTAAATGTATTTATAGAGCACTCACCTGCCCTGTTCTCAAGATATTGAATTTTAAAAATTAAAATTGAAAAAATCAGATGCTCATTGCTATCAAACAAGTCAATGCTTTGTAAGTGCTTTTAAACAGAAATGAATGGACACCCTTGTTTAAGAATTATCACAAACCATTCTCAAGATATTAGAAATTTTATTTTTCTACAGACAGTAAAATATCTTTAGATATAATGAAGTGAAATTTTGTATGCCCCTATTAATGGATAACAACACAAAGCCTTTTGTTTCTTACTGAGATCCAGCTCTGATTTATATTATTGTATTCCTAGAATATGTAAATTTCATAATCTGTAGAAAAGTTGTGATTTATGCATATAAAAGCTTTTTTCCAGGTATATTTTTAAAGCAGTTTGAGAGAGTATTTTGTATCATTTGTCTTTCTCCATATTAATATGCATTTTTTTAATATTAACTACATTGCTTTCTTTTCTGGCTAGGCTGCAAAGAAGAAAGTATATATGCTGTATGATATAGAACCTGATCAATCCGTCACTGGTGGAACCTGGTATAGTGATCAAGAATTTGAGTCTGAGTTTGTGGATGTTTTAAATCAACAATGCTATCGGTACTTGCAACAGGCAGTAAGTTAGTATTTGATATTACAATTTAGCCCTTCAATGCTTGATATTTTTATATGGATTTAAACAAAAGATTTCTACCATCAGATTTGCCAAATATTTTTGACTAATTCACGAATGCATTCAAATTTGAATTGTGACCATTTTTTGAATTTATAGCTGTCCCCAGTGTGTTCTCAGATTCTACTCAGCCTATTTTAATGATTTTATTTTTTAAAATTAATAATTAAATTTTATAATTAATTTAATAATTAATAATTTAAATATTAATAGTTAATTTTTAAAATAATTATTTTATATCAACCAGCAAATTAATCCAATATTTTTTACTTCAAATTTGAATTGTGACTATTTATTGAATTTATAAGCTTTCACCAGAGTGTTCTCGGATTCTCTCTCTCTCTATTAAAAATTACTTGCTGGTCCTGTTTGATGAATTTTGCATTGAAAACTATAGCATACAAAAACATAAAATTTGGTACATTTGTAGAGAAGTGTTAGAGGAAATAGACCATTTGTAGTTTTTGAATTATTCTATATTTTATGCAGTTTTAAAGCGAAAATTTTATGTTATTCAAAATCTAACCTTCATTGTTGAAAATGCTTTTATAGTTGCCATTTCAAAAGAAGTAATATTTAAATGATTTAAAATAAATGTATTATTCAAAGCTCTTATACTAAAGCTATTATTAAGACTTATGTTATCGTTGGCTAATGAGATTTTAAACTTGCATATGCCAATATGTTGTAACACATGCACTGTAAAATATTTAATGCATACACACCAAAATTAGAAGTTGGCGAGAATAATGAATAGGGGGCAAACCTCCCTTAGTGATTTACAAAAAAGTACTGTTTGAAATTCAGAAAACTTGTAGATAAATTGTTTATTGACAAGTATGAAATATTTATGCAAGGCATCCAATACCGATATTTTTGCCATATTTTGTTTTTATATTGATATTAAGATGACAGTTTTACTGTTTTTTCATATTTGTTAATTTGAAAAGTGAATTTAAATCTCTACTGTTCTTTATTTTCATTATTTTTAAAGTTCTTATTAATAACGTATGATTTAATGTACATTCATTATATGATTTTGTTGAGAGAGTCAATCCAATTTTTCATTGTTTAATCAACTTGGGTCATGATTTAAAACTTTATTCTCAATTCATCCTGTTTAATGTTTGAGAATAAAAGATATTTTTGTGAGTTAAGTTTTATCAAAGTTATCAAAGTTTTATCTTTATTTTCCCTGAATTTGACTCATTAATTAATATTTATAGCCATTTCAATTTATTAATGAAGTTTAAATTTTATGATTGTGAAAAACTCAGAATAACCTCAGAAAAACAGTTTTATTTATGTTTTGGCTCTTGTGCAGTTATAGACCGAGTACAGGTAACCCTGCTAAAAAATTCGAAAACAAAGCTATTAAGATTTTTGTCACCATCAGAATATGCTTGGGGAAACAGAATAAAGTCATTAGACCTGTCATTAAACATGAGGGGAACTATTATTCCAAAAATGGAGTTCACGTGGAAGTCTATGTATCATTGAATTCTCAGGTAAAATTCGAAGAAATATGCTATGGTGGTCGGATTATCAGGGTGATCTATAGAAAGGACACCCATGAGAGAAGTCACATTGATAGGAGCTCGCGAGGCGAGCAGGAGATGATATAGAAAGTAGGAGCACTCGCATATCTGTCGCCATTCCAGAGATATGAACATGGTAGATTATAGAATTATTGCAAAGAATAAAGATTTTGCATGATCGCAACCTCCGTATCTGATTTTGTTGAAAACCTGGCTTCATTTCTTTTAGCACACTCACCGATTTGACAAACACGTATTTCCGAAGACAAGATAAATTTTCGCAAGAGCCAAAGGGCTCTTATTCACAGATGATTACCACAACCTCAGGACACCCAAACAACTATTCGGAGCCATCGCAAATAGTGATTCTGACATATATATCAACAATATATTACAGTGATCCTATCAGTTTTTTATTCTATTTTTTCAGTTTACATTTTCTTTAACTACCTGTACTGGAAGCAGCTGCACTCTAGGCATCTGTGAAATTTTCATAGAGCGTACTCTGAAAATAACAATTTAATTGTCTCCAAGTTTTGCCTTTCTTCTTTAGCTAAAACCATTTTCAATACTTTCTTCTGCCCGTCGAAGTCTGTCCTCTGCATTTCTCAAAACTTTTCTTCCAATAGCTTCATTACCAGTGATACCAGTTTGTTTGAAATTTTGTCTCACTATTGAATCTATAAATCATGTTATTGCAATAATGTTATTTTATTTATTCATAAAATTTATTTTTGTAGAAATTGGCAGCAGATAAACACTCTAACCCTAGATTGCAAAGAAATGCTTCATTTAAGTCGTCCAAAGATGTATGCAATTTTATTAATGGCTTGAAAGTTAGTAAGGTAAAATTTCCATGCTTGTTTATTTGAATGTCATGCTTTTATTTGTTGTTTGATGTAAGACATATAATTAAAATGTGTGCTAAATAGAGGTGTAGATCGGAAAATTTTCCATAGAAAGTTTTCTGGAAACAGGTGTTTCCATTATGGTTTTCCAGAAAATTTTATGCTTTTTTTTTTTTTAATTTTTTAGTTAATTTGAAAATGAAATGTAATATTTTTTTTTACACTGCTTTTTGAAAAGTAAGTAACTTTACAAGATGTCTTTGATTATTTAGTTTTCTAATTTTGAGGAGGAAAGGGCTTAGAAGGATAATGTTTTTTTTTTAATTTTTTTAATTAATTTGACAATGAAATGTAATATTTTATTTACACTGCTTTTTGAAAAGCAAGTAACTTTACAAGAAGTCTTTGATTATTTAGTTTTCTAGTTTTGAGGAGGCTTAGAAGGATAATGCGTTTTTTATTTTTTTTAATTAATTTGAAAAGGAAATGTAATATTCTTTATATACTGCTTTTTGGAAAGCAAGTAACTATACAAGACGTTTTTGATTATTTAGTTTTCTAATTTTGAAGAGGAAATAGAAAAAACAGCGGGTAAAATTTTTAGGAACCTTTTCTTTCAGTGTTAAATTTTGTAAAAAATTATAAAAATATAATAAATATCGAATGTTTTCCCAATTGATGCTGCTGAAGGAAAATGCTTTAATGTCGCTAAATATATGCTTATCTCAATACCCACAAAAATGTCTCTTAATTCATGATACACCCGCATTCAGTTATAAACATGTATTTTTAAAACAATTCTTAACATTATATATAAAGCAATTATTTAATAAAAGGTTTAATTATAAGTATTTTTAATATTTTTTTATATTTAATAATGTATTTCTTATAATAAATTTGACGATTTATTTTTATGTGCTGCAAATATTAATGTAAATGAAATATGACTAATTAAGGTACTAATAATTAATTGAAGGATATATCTTATATTGATTTGTAAAAAACTAAAAAAAAAAGTAAAATATTTTATAAAATGACAATTTATATGAATTGCCATGTTATATTCATTCTTTTGCTGTAAAAAAAAATGTAACTTTAGCTAAAAACATCCAGATTTCAAATGGCAACAATCATTAAAGGGTCTTACTTTTTATTTAAAAAAAAAGAAAAAAACGTAGAGAACGTTCATTGCTGCTTTCTCATCCAAAATTAAAGAATTTGAAACTTTTCATAGTTGAATAAAATGAAGGAACATCCTCTTCAACATTCAAATACAAATCGTTCATTAGTTCATTTTTTCTTTTGATAACTGAAAATATATCACCATTGATTGGTAAATTGGAAGTTATGTTGTTGTCTATCTGCTTAATAATTTTCATTTTATCTTTGATTGAAAAAGCTTGTTGTTTCCTAGTACCATTCATTTTAAAATGATGCCACAAGCAGTGAACTATTCGCACTCACAAAGAAACCAATTGATCAGGGAGAAAGAAGCGGTAACAGTAAAGACCTTCTTATTGTTTAGAAACCTTTACTTACCTTTTAGAAAACAAGTTCAAAAATGAACAAAAGGTGAAGAATTTTTGTTGGGAGTGAAATTCTTGTTAAATACCTGAAAGTAAACTGCAAGAAAGAAGATTTTGATACACTGTATCCAAACTCCTTGCTGCTGAAAGTTCATACTAAGTGATCAAATAACATTAGCTGAATAAGAGTTAAGTTGGGCTGTGGGGGCCGCATTGCATCACTCACTGCTACGAAAAATATCCCCGGTTATTCCCACAGCTTCAGAGAATTCTTTAAGCTGATGACATAGCGCAGGATTAGCAATCTAAAGGTTCCGAGTTCAAACCTATCTCCCACCTTCGGGGGATCTGTGGGCCCGACAATGGCGACCATGAACATACGGGCATGCAACCTTCTCTCCCTCCAACGATCTCGCATCTCTCTCACAAGATGGCAGCACTACATATGACACACACACACTTTCTTCTCTCCTCTCCTGGTTGCCTACGACTGACATCACGATAAGGTACGACATGCCTCTCGGCTATTCAGTTCAATAACTGAGTTTTAGCTTGGGAACAGAATGGTGGTTTTCCGGCTGGCCCCCCTCCTCACTAAAATTCGACCGAGCTTCTTATCAGGAAGAGAAGTGGGGGGGGGGCATTACATCACTCACTGCTACGAAAGACATTGCTGGTTATTCCCTCAGCTTCAGAGAATTCTTTTGGAGCTGATGACATAGCGTGGGATCAGCAATCTAAAGGTTCCTAGTTCGAACCAGTCTCCCCACCCTCGGGGATCTGTGGCCCCCCACAGAACCATGTGAAAAATTTATTATAACTGAGAGTTCAATGTATCTCGGGTTCTTTATAACAGGGTTTGAGTGTAATATGCTTTTCATTATTTTCAAAATTTTGAATTTTAGGTCGAATTGAAGTTGAAAGACATTGAAGACATCTTAGATACCCTCATTTATGATGACAAGGTTGAGAAAGTTGAGACTACCATCAGCTCTACTTCAAGTACTGATGAAAATACCATTAATATGTACAGAGTAATAAAGCCGTTGGTGATTAATTCTGGATTAATGCGAGTGCCCTGTGGCGTATGTCTGGTAAGAATCCTGTTGGATTGCTCTACAAAAACAATTAGTTCTTATTTTGTTAAATCTAATAGGATTAGCATGCATGTAATTATATAGAAAGCAATATTCACAAATCAAGCATATTAGCATTTTTGAAAATTGTTTAAAAACTAGCAAGAGAATTACTCTCTCATACTATTGTATCGAGATGTATTGGATTCTCAAGCAGTTTTGAAGATTTTAATAACACCTAATCCCATTTTGCGCATTTTTGGATGTCTGTCTGTACATGTGTTGAAGACCCAGGCCGTCCGACTCACCTGAGGGCTAGAGCAGCTATTTGGACGGTTGGGTCTGTGCCTGTGTGTATATGTTTATTCCTGTGCATGTATATTTATGCCTGTGCACGTGTGTATATGTTTATGCCTGTGCAGGTGTGTTTATGTTTATGCTTGTGAGATTTAAACATAGCTCTAGAACAAATACTCTTACCACTATCAGCTTTATATGTAAATACATTATGTGAAAACTTGAAGTAGATAGAATTTTTAGTAATTCTCATGATTAGAACTTATATTATTTGAATTTTAAGATTTCGGTGGATGATTAAAATAGCAGTGAATGAACTATTTGAAAACTTAAAACTTCATCATAAAAAAGGAACTTCATTCAAATGACGGCATTGAAATATAAATTGCCTGATTTAAACATCTCTAAAATGCAATACATTCCTCGGTAATATTTTTTAAATTATCATAATACTATAATAATTTATTATATTTGAAAACTTCATCGAAAACAAATGAACTTTATTCAAATGACATACATCATTGAAATATAAATCACCTGGCTCTCTATAGAAACAGCATTTCATTCATAAACTTTTTAAAATTCCTTTCATTCATCACAATACTATAATAATTTATTTTATTTAAAAACTTAAAACCACGGAGGTACAAGTAATTTAACTCTATGCTTAAAACTTCATCGAAAAAATTGTCTGGTTCTCTGTGTAAGATCAATAAATGTTTCATTCATATCAGCTATATTGCAGACTCCATGATCTAAATAATTTTGCGTTAAAGAAATGCAACAATTTTTATACGACTCATTCTACATCTTTTGGTGTTTACATTTACCATAAGTGAAAACTAGGCTTCGTTGTTGAAATAATCAAAGTTGGATGGTCATTTAAACTCAAATATATTGTAATTGCGTTGTGTTAAAGAAATGCAGCAATTCTTATACAACTCATTCTACATCTTCTGGTGTTTAGATTCCCCATAAGTGAAAATTGGGCTTCATTGTAGAAATAATCAAAGTTTGATGATCATTTAAACCAAATATAATGTAATTGCATTGTTTCAGTATGTAGATGCACAGAATTTAAGCAAAAATAAAGCGGTTTTAGAACGGATACAACACTAAATATGAATTGAAAAAAACTTTAAAAATCACGATTTTGACACAAGAGGGATGTCATATTTTATTTTGAAATGTGTCACGTGATTTCTTCATATAATGGCCCCCTGATCTCTTCATATAAAGGGTGTAATTATTATTTTAATTTTTATTTTAAAAACTACTGAATATATTTTGCTGAAATTTTTTTTATATATTTTATAAGATAATTTGAATATTTCCTAAAACTTTCGAAGCAGTTTGTGAATTTTAAATTCGCTTAAAAAATGTTTGAAAAATTAAGTCCCATAGGGTTCAATGTATTTCATTTTTTCAACCCGGGTTCAATCCAAAACTAATTGGGTGATATTATTCATTTATATTTCCATAGGTCCTACAGACCGTCTAAACAACATACTAAAATTTCATTTTGATAAAGTCATTTTTACGGCAGTTATCGTGCTAATGGACAGACAGACAGAATGAACAAAGTCATAAACACTTTTCAACTATGTTGTAAAGTGTTAAAAATTGATCTATGAGGGGAAAGAGATTTTCATTACAAATAGAAAGAGTATTTGAGGTCTTTTCTTAGATGAAATGACACAAAGAAGTTTTTCTTGAATAAAAATAAAAGTAGGTGCCATAGTATAAATCACAAAGATTTTTTATCAAATTTCTGCTAATTTCATAATATTTTCTGCAATTTATCTTTTGTGTAATGACCTGCTTACTGATTGTCTGAAAGGGTTTTGATATATATGCCCAATTAGATTGGAACCTCAAATATCTACTCATGGTTTATAATTAAAAATATAACCACTGAATATTTTCTCTTTTGTGAAATACATATGTTTTTAATTAAAATTTTTCTTATAGTAGGGGTTTTAACCCGGAAAACCCCTCTGTAACTGTGCCCAGGCTGTAGGCCATAAAGAAAGAACTGTTTTTTAACTTTACTAAAAAGTAATACAGCAAATTAGTTTTATGAGTTGTTTACAACAACTAGCAAAAAATTTGTTTACTTATTTATTAATTTACAACACTATTTATTGAAACTTGGTACAGCATGTGTACTGGTGAGGTAGTGTTTTAGCTATAATTGTAAATAAAAATTATTTGCATTTAATTTGGTAAGAAAATGCTCATCATCACGTAGGGGAATATAATCCTGTGACAGGAATGAATGCTTTAAATATCGGAGCACGTGTGAGTCAGGAAATAAATTTATCTATCATAATTTGGTAAATATTCATTTCTTTTCAATAGCTTACATACAAATTTATTTAAATTTACTAGAAGAGCTCTTTGATTTTTTCACATCTTCAACAAAGTGATACAGTGCTCAATGAATATTTGAAATTCCTTGAGTAGAGTAAAAGCATTGGCATATACCTACTTGTACCAAAAGGTGTAGTAGATACAACATGTTGAGAGACTCTATACTAGGCTTGGGCGATATATTGTAAAAGACCCAGACCGTCCGACTCATCCAAAGGACTTGAGCAACGGGCGATATATTGTGAAAAAACCCTGTGTGAAGTCAACATCGCCATACCGGTTTTGAGATTTTCATGTTGGCGATACAACAGGATTGAGGATATAGCATGACATCGCAGTTTCCCGATGTCCATAGCCAATGCTAAATGCCTTTCTTGAGAACAATGCTTCTGGTTTGGGGATTTTCTTTGTACATGCGCAAATTCCCAATGTTGCCAGTACATTGTGATTTCTGGGTATCACAGCACTGACTTTGCTTTTCAATGTCGTAGCACCAAAGAATCTTATTCTAATTAATAATGATTAGAATCTTTGAAGATACGGTGGAACCCCGATTTTACGTTTCCCGCATTGTGCGTTTTTCCACTTCGTTCGTTATTTTTCTTCGGTCCCAATAAATCTCCTATATCGATAATGTGTTTCTTTCCCATGTTATACGTTTTTCCAATCCTGTGTTTTCCTTTATCGAACGTTTTTATTTTGAGGTGCCAAAATAAGATTTTCCCAAATTTTTCAGTTACTTTATGCATTTGGTGCACATTTTTTTGTTTCATTCAGGTACAAGCGGTTTGAACCGGTTCCCACCTCTTCCCTTTCCTTTAGCACAGGATTTCTTGGAAAATTGCCAAGGAGAGCCACGTGATGAACAGATGTCACGTTCGTCACTTGTCGTGCACATATGCATGCATACAACTACATACATGTACCTTACTACATACGGTACTTCTTTTGAGTCCTTTATCGCGACTAAATGCTAGATTTACAATGGCTGGTAAGCATAAATGTTCTTCTGTTTCTGAAAAAGTATTTTTTTTTTTTTTGCTGGTCCGATAAAAAACGTATAATTGGGGTTCCACTGTACTTCGCTTTATGATTTTCACATCAATATTTTCTCGGGATATGACTAATACATATATACAGGGTGTCCAGTGCTATTGATGCCCAATGGCTATTTCCTCAACCATTAGTCACAGAGATACACTTCCAATTGCAAAAACGTTTTAAATTTTAAAATCTATTATCTTAGAAACAGTTTAAATCAATAAGTGTATTTCTGAAAGAAATACGAAATATAAATTTTTATATAATCCCCTGCTCCTACCAATTATATTTAGGAAAATCATCCTCATACATTATGTGCAGAATAAAAATAAAAATCATCCTTTTACGACCAAAATTGACAGACTTATAGCTGTTTAAAGTTAGAGCACTTTTTGTGCTGAGAAATGATCAATATGGTCCCTGAGTGATTGGTTGCCTGGAGAAATGGTCAATACGGTCCCTGATTGATTGGTTGCCTGAAACGGGACATTTTTATGCGTGGAAAAGCGATTTAAGTCATAAAGTTTAATGCTTCATAACTCTGTGAATTTTGGTTGTAAAAGGAAGATTTTTTTGTTTGTTTTTTCATGAAATTGTATGATGATTTTCCTAAATATAATTGGTAGGACTGGGGGACCGTATAAAAATTTATATTTCGTATCTCTTTCCGAAATGTATTTATTGATTTAAACTGTTTCTAAGATAATAGATTTTAACATTTGAAAAATTTTTGCAATTGGAAGTATATCTCTGTGACTAACGGTTGAGGAAATAGCCATTAGGCACCGATAGCACTTGACATCCTGTATAATCTGTGCTTTATCGCATCTTGAAATTTCATAATTATTGAAGTGCGAATCATCTTGCAGATTTTTATCACATTCACTATGTTTTAATGTAAAAATAACTTAATGTTCTATTTTTACAATTTAATCTTAAATCAACAAAAACAGCAACAATCAAGTTCGTCTTGATCACGTAAGAAACTTTCTTTAGCGTCTTTCAACTATTATAATCTGCATTCTAATCTCCTTCATGTTTTACTTTTATTTTGAATGCAAAATAGGTGTAAGTTCATTGAAATGTTTTTCATTGATGCGGCAGGGAGACTGCTCTTCCACACAATAATGATGTTAGTTAACTTTAATGGTTGTTTATAGAAAAAGGAGTGAGGGGGGTGGGGCAGGGAATGGGACATAGTTTATGAATGCGTAGATATCCTAGTAAAACCCTTTTTAGGATATTTCTGGATGAATGGTTGAGGGAGATAGTTCACCACCATCACGGTAGGGACTTGTTGGGTGAGAAACCTGAAATTGGGTGGCTATGCGCGAAATAGCTTGTCATATCTAGATATTTTTTTTCAGTAAGTTTTATATTTATTTATTTTTATTTTTATTTTTTTAACAGGGTTCCTACGGTCCTTAACTGTATTAAGAACTTATTTCCCATAAAATGTAGGAATTTACAGGAACTGCTATATTTCATTATGAAATATGGCGATCAGTACGTGGGAACTGCTGAAATACGGCAGTCAGCCCATAAATTCTTATATTATTGAATTTGAAGTGCTCACATTTCGCAATTCAATTCCTTGCATTACTGCGAGTCTAAAAGTATCAGTTTGCATCTATTTTCATCTAAATATTCCATATCAGAGCAATATATCCTTTTTATTTTTATAGTGTGAGTAAAAATAAACAAATATATATACTAAACTAAATTATTTTTCGCATAAATTGTATGTCTGTACAATTCAGTTATTTTATTCTCATGCCTTTCCGTAGGGCGCGGTAGCCCATTGGTTAGCGCGCTGGAGTTGCACTCGGTAGGCCCGGGTTCGATTCCAGCTGCTGCCAAAACTGCCGCTGTGTTGACGCGGAGTACGATCATGTTAAACATGTGGGTCCGTAAGTCCTTCCGAGAGGTTGGTGGTAGGGGAAGGAGGGTACGGTCCCTGTGGATGCCTCCACCACTGGGTTCCGGTCTAAATTGGATGGCACTTCCCGGCCGTCCAAACAGTTACCTTACACCTTTCTGGTAGGTCGGACGGTCTGGGTCTCAACAATCAACAATCAACAACATGCCTTTCCGTTCAGTTTATAGTCACATGCATTGTTCACATGCTTAACATCATGATATATCGTGATGTTAGACTGCCGGTGTATCATGATGTAGAAATTGTCATATCGCTCTGTATACAGATTGCCAAAGGATAATGATCAACAGTCAAATGCCATTGTGACACACTAAGTTATCCCAAGGCTATCCATTGGATTTTTTCTATGGTGATCTGTCCCATCATTACCTATGGCTCTATGGTCTGGTGGTCTAGAGTCAGGTGTGAAACTGCCAAGTTAGATTTGACTCCAAAGGATGGTTTGTATTGCAATCTCTGGGTGCATGAAAAGTACTCCCACTGCAACTCTTGAACTTTTGCTCGGATTGCATCCTCTATACATGCATATTGAGGCTGAGGCTCTCATAAGCCTGAAAAAACTCAAATATTTGGATCACTGGAAAGATTACTCAAAATATTTGTCTTGGAGTAATCTTAATAGTAATGTTATGAATCATCCATATCTCTTTATGCCATCTGATGGCATTCTTGTCAGGTATATCTTTGACAAGCCTTATGGGATTCAGGTCCCTTCACAGGATGACTGGAGGAAGACACCTACCTACAATAAGAAGAAGTGCATTGTATTGTACATTGATGGTACAAAACTGTTTTACCCACTTGGCAGCTACGCTACTGTTTTTCAGGCTAAGGTTTTTGCTATTCTAATGTGTTGTAGAATTTGCTCTGACAGAAATTACAGGAGTAGCCAAATCTATATCTGCTCTTATAACCAGGCTGCTCTTATGGCTCTAGGGCAGGGGTCGGCAACCTGCGGCTCGCGAGCCGCATGTGGCTCTTTTGATGTAAAGTTGCGGCTCTCCAGTTCCATACGAAAAAATTAATATTTTATTATCAAAACCCTTAAAAAATAAGAAAATATATTTTTAAGTACCTAATTTCTCAATAGCTTCTATTTTCATAATCGTTAATTACAAATCGCTACGCTTAACATGACCGTAATGAGATAAATTTGAACTATTGTTTTGTTCTTAGAGATGAGACTCCGTGACCATGTTTATCTTTCGGCCAATTGAATTTCATTTCCGTCTCACCCAAACAGCCATCGTCTAGAGTCTAGACAACGCGTCTAGGCTCTACACGTGTTGTCAGTCAGTCATCCTCGGATATCGCGGTCGACGTTACGTTGCATGTGTTAATTTAATCGCTTGCAGTTTCTGCGTGTCTATTCGCTTGTTGTTTCAAGAAGAATACGATTTAGAAGCGAATTATCTTCTCAAATGTATGTACGCGTATAATATAATAAAATCAATAACAGAATTGAATTACATATCTAAGGATCGTGCTAACGAAATAATAATGGTAAATAAATTGTCTGCCGTTTTAGATAGCTAAGTAAAATTTTAAAAAGTCATTTTTTCAGCTCCGCGCCAGCATGGCGTCTGGTAAAGAAAAGAGAAGAACTGAAGAAGAAAAGCAATAATTCAATCAGGATTGAACGGAGTCGTTTGCATTCATATGCAACACAGATGGCCTGCCGACTTGTCTCATTTGCCACGAAAAACTCGCACACAATAAGAAGTCAAATTTGGAGGAGACACTTCACTACAAAACATACCCAGTTTGCTGGTAAATATCCAACCGGTGACGCATGAAAAAAAGCTGTTGAAGAGCTCCAAAAAACAACAACAGTCAAGTCCCATGCTAAGTAACTGGGCGCAATCTTCCAATAATGTAAATCTGGCAAACTTTGCAGTATCATTAGAAATTGCAAAAAGAGGAAAACCACTCACAGATGGTGAGTATGTCAAAGATTGTTTTATACGTGCATCTGGAGAACTGTTTCGTGATTTTAAAAACAAAGCAGAAATCATGAAAAAAATCAAAGATTTGCCATTATCTGCTAAAACAGTACAAGATAGAACTGCTAAAATGTCTTCAAATGTAACACATATGCAAGTGGAAGTCATTCAACTGGCTTCTGCCTTATCACTTGCTATAGATGAGTCTTGCGGCATAAAAGACACGGCACAAGTTACCCTTTTCGTCAGGAATATGTCGTCCCAAGGTCCAAAAGAAGAACTGCTAGGATTGCTACCGCTCTCAGGGCAAACTCGTGGAGAAGATATAGCAAATGCTGTGCAAAAATGCCTGGAAGACAATGGAATCGATATAAATAAAATCGTTTCTATAGCAACTGATGGAGCCAGAAGTATGACAGGAATACATAGAGGGGTAACATCAATTCTTCAAAAAAAAAATAAACCACTAAATTCTAACGTTTCACTGCATAATTCATCATGAAGCGCTTTGTGCCCAAACATTTCCGGCCGAAATAGTTGAGGTCATGAACTTAGTAATTAAGATTATTAACAGCATCTTGGCAAAAGCACTCTACCATCGCCAGTTTAAAGATCTCCTTGCAGAAATAGATAGCCAGTTTTCTGACCTACTTCTGCACAATAAAGTGCGATGGCTTTCCAGGGGTAACGTATTGCAACATTTTGCTTTGTGCTTGAGTGAAATAAAAATATTCCTCAATGAAAAAAGCATTGACCATCCCGAATTGGAAGAAAACAAATGGCTGCAAAAATTCAACTTCATGGTAGATACCACAATGAAACTAAATCTAAAACTGCAAGGAAAGGGCAACCCAGCCTATGCCTTGCTTGAAGAAGTAGTTTGTTTCGAAAAAAATTATTTCTTTTTGTTGAAGACATGGGAAGCGGTAAATTACTTCATTTTAAAAATCTGAAGCAATATCGCGATGAGACCAATGCAACTATTGACACGAATTACTTCAGCCTAGCTTTAAAAAACATGAAGGATGGATTCGCTGAGAGATTCGAGCAATTCAAAACAAACAAAAGTGCTCTCGCGTTCATAGTAAATCCTCTCAACACAAATGCAAATGAGATCAACATTGAGCCATTTGGAATTGATGCTAGATCGCTCCAAACGCAATTGCTAGATTTTAAAAGGAAAGACTTGTGGAGTGGCAAGTTCACAGAACTCAAGAGCCAGTTGGAAGAGTTGGGGGTCCAGAAATGCATGCACATCGCGCAGCACAAGTGGACAGCTCTAAAAGAAATTCCTAGAGTTGAGGCCCTCATATTCGGCGCATGGAATAGTCTTCCAGATTGCTACAGTGAGGTGAAGAAGTTGGCATATGGTGTGCTGACGATCTTCGAGTCGACATATTCGTGCGAGCAAGCGTTCTCTTGCATGAATATAATAAAAAGTAAAGTTAGAAGTCAACTAACAAATAAAAATCTAAATCTAGAGTCGTGCTTGAATCTTAAAATAACAAGTTATAAGCCAGATTTAATCAAACTTTCAAAAGGCATGCAAAGCCAATGCTCCCATTGATGTACCTATCTATATTTGTGTTTTTATATGAATAAATAGTATTCCGTATTTAAAGCTTTGTGCCCAAACATTTCCGGCCGAAATAGTTGAGGTTATGAACTTGGTAATTAAGATTATTAACAGCATCTTGGCAAAAGCACTCTACCATCGCCAGTTTAAAGATCTCCTTGCAGAAATAGATAGCCAGTTTTCTGACCTACTTCTGCACAATAAAGTGCGATGGCTTTCCGGAGGTAACGTATTGCAACATTTTGCTTTGTGCTTGAGTGAAATAAAAATATTCCTCAATGAAAAAAGCATTGACCATCCCTAATTGGAAGAAAACAAATGGCTGCAAAAATTCAACTTCATGGTAGATACCACAATGAAACTAAATCTAAAACTGCAAGGAAAGGGCAACCTACGCCTTGCTTGAAGAAGTAGTTTGTTTCGAAAAAAATTACTTCTTTTTGTTGAAGACATGGGAAGCGGTAAATTACTTCATTTTAAAAATCTGAAGCAATATCGCGATGAGACCAATGCAACTATTGACACGAATTACTTCAGCCTAGCTTTAAAAACATGAAGGATGGATTCGCTGAGAGATTCGAGCAATTCAAACCAAACAAAAGTACTCTCGCGTTCATAGTAAATCCTCTCAACACAAATGCAAATGAGATCAACATTGAGCCATTTGGAATTGATGCTAGATCGCTTCAAACGCAATTGCTAGATTTGAAAAGGAAAGACTTGTGGAGTGGCAAGTTCACAGAACTCAAGAGCCAGTTGGAAGAGTTGGGGGTCCAGAAATGCATGCACATCGCGCAGCACAAGTGGACAGCTCTAAAAGAAATTCCTAGAGTTGAGGCCCTCATATTCGGCTATTCCATGAGTCTTCCAGATTGCTACAGTGAGGTGAAGAAGTTGGCATATGGTGTGCTGACGATCTTCGAGTCGACATATTCGTGCGAGCAAGCGTTCTCTTGCATGAATATAATAAAAAGTAAAGTTAGAAGTCAGCTAACAAATAAAAATCTAGAGTCGTGCTTGAATCTTAAAATAACAAGTTATAAGCCAGATTTAATCAAACTTTCAAAAGGCATGCAAAGCCAATGCTCCCATTGATGTACCTATCTATATTTGTGTTTTTATATGTATAAATAGTATTCCGTATTTAAAGCCGTTTATTTTAAATCAAAATCCAATATATATAAGCAAATACTATAATATTGAAACGAAAATTTTTAGTGGCTCTTTAAAAACTGGGAAATTTTGTAAATTGTAATTTTTGGCTCTTTCGTTTGAATAGGTTGCCGACCCCTGCTCTAGGGAAGTCTACTATAACCTCTTCCCTTGTTTGGGAGTGCTACACTGCACTTTGTTATATAGCCAACAACAATCAAATCACACTTTACTGGCTGCCTGGGAATTCAGGCATTTCAGGTAATGAATTGGCTGATGAGTTAGCTAGAAAAGGTTCGAGCACACCCTTTGTTGGTCCAGAGCCAGCTTTGGGTGTCTCTAATGAACTGATCAGAAGAACTGTTTATGACATCTTTAGAAAGCAGCAGTGCGAAAACTGGCGCAACATCAAGGGCCAAAGGCAGGCAAAAGAACTGGACTGTAAGTGCCCTAGTGTGTGTCATAGGGAGCTATTCAAGCTCAATAGAACTGGCATTAGAAGGGCTGTTGGGCTCCTTACTGGGCACAGCACCCTTAAACAACACCTTAGCATTATGGGTGTCACTAAGGACCCGATCTGTAGAGGCTGTAAGTACAGCGAAGAAACTGCCACACACATACTCTGTGAGTGTGAAGTGTTTTCTGCCTGTAGGTTCGAGCATTTGGGTCGACATGTGATTGAGCCCTGGAAGTTACAGGATATTCCTGTCAAGTGCCTGTTGATCTTTGCTTCGGCTACTGGTCTCTTAGGGACTGTTTCATCTTTTGGGGAAAGTACAATAGACCTCTGGTCTCTGTGCTAGACTCTCTTTGAGTCACCCACCTCTAAATTATAAGTCATAAGACACACTAAGTTTGTACAATAAGACGGCCAAACTTGTAGCTATAATTTTTGCAGTTATTTGGAATAATATTCTAGATAGAGTTGATCAAACTAATGAAGTACTGACAATAAATAAAACTGCTGCCTCTGAGGATATAACTTTCTAATACTTCCAGGCATAGGAAAATAAAATTAGGTGACTACAATTGTTTCAAGGGTGATTTTAGCCCTCTTCCTCAAGTCAGAAAAGGTGTCTTTTCTTAATAACTTCTAAGAATGAACTGCCTGGTGAGGCAACTCTTTGAGGCAGTTAGCAAGAAAACATGCTGTGTGCCACAATTATGTGAACCTCTATAGAGGCTAACAAATTCAGTTCTACTATTTTAAATTTTTTACAGATTGGTTGCTTGGTAAGCACAAATCAGGTCAATGTAAATGCAAGTTGTTATCGGAAATAGGGTAGGATTCTAACTTTCAGAATAACTATTATAGATGAATAAACTTGGCTGTTGCCGCCTCATTTAGCTCTCTCTAAGAAATTTGCAGCTAGCTGCAAGGTTGAACTGAATTTGTCAGTCTCCATATAGATTTGCATAATTATAGCACATAGCAAATTTCTTGCTGCCATTACAGATATCAACTACACCATACTGATGAGTGCACAGTAAGCGTGAAACCAGTCCATAGGCTCTGTTATCTGTACTGGTAGCATGATCCTAAGGTTGAAAATGTTTCCTATAGGTGGGTTCTGTCAGTCTGAATGTAACCACTGCAGCATTGTGTAACCTGAACTCAGTCAGCTGCATAGTAAGATTGAATTTGTCAGTGTCCATAGTGTTTCGCAAAATAATTGTCGTACATTGTAATTTTTCTTGCTACCTTTGTTTGTATCATCTATTATATGCTGATAAGTGTGTAATAAGAGCTTCTGTTATATGGAATGAGAGTGTTATCCTAACTTTGGTTATAATGGCTGTTGGATTAATTCTTAACTGTACCTGCTATACTAATATTAAAGTTTAGAATCTCTTTAAGAAGAAATGTATTACTGCTAAGTAGAGATGCAACGGATATCCGGTAAACATCCTGTATCTGGCCCATCCGGCTATTAAGCCGGATATTTGGCAGTAGCTGGATATTAGGATTATCCGGCCGGATATCCGGTCATGTAAATAATATGCAAAATAAGTATTTTTAATAATTCAATTAATAGTAATATTAAAATTTTCAGGTTTCTCCATTTTTATTATAGTTTCTTAAACTAAACCTTCATTTTATTACTTAATATAAATTCAAAATCTCTCCTTTATATTCAATATCTTTGACAATGAATAACTTACGATTTACATTACAAATTAAAAATAAATTTCCCTTCAACAGCATTCTTTTTTTCTTTTTTACATTAGTAATTAAACATTCAAAAGAGACAAATATTTCAAATGTCATAATTTTTATTTTATAAAAAATTAAAAATTTGTTTCCCCTTTTAAAATTTTCAAATTATCATGCAAAAAGAGTAGCTTTCTGCATTTTCTGGCAAAATTCTATTTCTCTTTTTATCATAAATGACTCTTGCTTCAGAAAACAGTCTTTCACTATATACACTGCTTTATGGTGGGGCAAGATACTTTTTTAGTAATTGCGATAAATAAGGAAAATTACTCCTATTCATTTTCCACCAGTTAAATAGTGACATTTTTCTTTCAATTACCGGCTGTGAAAGATGATTTCTCAACAAAGTAAACTGACTCGTCATCTTGTTGCACTTGTAATTGTGATATACTAGAATTAACAGTTATTTCAGTAAATCAATCCCAAAAAGATGTAGGATTATTTGCAAGATTAGAATTTCCATTACTTTGAAATTTCGATTCTATTAGGAGCGACTCTTCGTTTTCTTCAGGAGAACTCAAAGCTTGAACTTCTTTCTTCATTATCAATAATAAAGAAGTTTTAATCATTTCATCATAACCCTGATCTTTATCAAAAAAATGAATTTGATTCTTGGGTCTAAAATGGTTGCTATTGAAAAATGTTCATTCAGCTGTATCATTGAAAAATGTTTATGTATGTTTTCTTTTAATGTATCCTTTATTGTTTCAACACCAAATACTTCAGATTTTGACAAATATCTATTCAATGTTATAACCATAGGAATTACTTCTGAAAGTAATGATTTGGAGGAACTTATTTGCTCGGTAATTTCTTCAAAGGGTTGAAGTAGAGTTAAGCAGTTTTGAATTAATGTCCATTGATATGATGAAAAGATTGTTATTTCATTGTTTTCTGCTGCATATAAGGACATAGCATTTCTTAATTTATTGACATCATTACAACAAATTCTAATGTTGGAATTAAAAGTACTTATAATTTCTATTTCTATAATTTATCAAGTTATCTGTGATATTATATAGGAATTTAAAGAGTGATAAGGTTTTTAAATTCTTAGTTGCTATAATCAAAACTGGAATTTTATTTTAAGCAGTGGCTACTAAATATTAAGAAGTTAACAAGTGTAATTATATTAATAACCAGTTGATAATAATTAAATATATAAACACTTAATGCTTAAGCTTTAATGGCCATGTTAAAAGTTTTAACAGTCTTGTAGCTACTGCTGGTTTTGGTTTTGATTTGTATTAGTTGCTTTAAAATATAATAATTTTAAAATATGTATTTCTTCTGAATTAAGAATTTAACTTAGCTATAATCATGTAAAAAAACCCAGACAAATGAGAAGAAAAATTAAATAGGAACAGTAGCGCAATCAGAAATTTTTTCTGGGGAGGGGAATATTCGCTCTATAAAGGGTTACAATCTTGAAATTAGCACAAAAATTACTATTTCTTCATATAAATTGAGGGCTTCTGGGGGAGGTTTTTTTTTTAACCTTAAAAACCACCCCCTGGTTGCACCTATGAATAGAAATAATGAAATAGTAACTATTTAGGATTTCTGAAAGAAAATTATACTGTTGGCCGGATATCCCGGATGTCCAGTTTTAAATTCGGTTGAATATGTGGCATTCGGTATCCGGCCAAACTGACATCCGTTGCATCTAAGATAAGAAATGTATTACTGCTAAAGAGATTAATTCATCATAGTATTTAGGGAAGGTTATGTAATGTTGCATTGCATACTTTTTTTTCATTTCATTAATTTTAATTTTTTGTAATATGTTTCATCTCTTAATTCATAATTTCAACTATCCAATATTTATCTTTTTTTTTTCTCTTTCTCTTCAGATACATAATGAATGTTCAGAACATGGTGTCATTTCGCCTACTACATGTCCGTACATGAAAGAATGGTTGGAATTTTAAATATTCACAAATAACTTTTTATTCATCTCATTTTCTTCAACTTTTTTTTCATTATCATCTCATATTTCGTATCTATCATCTTGGTTTTCATTTATTAATCTGTGTGTATTTAGATGGAATATGTCTTTCATTTTATGAAATTATTTTAGCTTATTTTTATTGTTTTTTATCACAGTGAAACCTGTATAACAGATAGCCTGTATTCAGTGACTATATGCGTTGTACACAAGTAAATCCCTTTATTTTCTCACCAGTTTGCTGTAAAAATATGTCGATATTTTATTCATGATTCTTATATGTAATATGTGTGTAAATATAAAGTTCTGCTTTAAGAACATTTTTTAGTTTATAACAATGAAATATGATGCTTATAAAATTGTGTCTTTTAAGCTATAACTCCTATTATAAAGTTGGCTTTTTACCTATGTCTATGCCTACAATATAGCAATTTTGCAAAATACTGCGACACATTTTTCAAATTAAGGGCTTTCATTTGATTAAAAAATATATGTTTATTCTCACAAGCATCAATTTCGTTTATTGTGAAGACATAATACAATTATGTCTTCTTAATGAAGACATAATTTTATCTTTTTCTGGCTTGTAAGAAACACATGACCTCCACATTATTTGAAGATCTTGTATATAGAAACAATGGTACTGCTGCGCTTCAAAAATATTATGTCAGAAAATTGACAACTTTAGACTCATGCAATTAGATTAGGATTCATTTAGATCAAAGTTATGCTTTTAGCGATCACATTTTCGATTCATTTTGCTATCTTTTGTGTTACATTGCCCCTTCTCTAGTGGCAATTTTTAAAATTATTTTTGTCATGCAATAACTTTTGCTAGATTTCCATGTTGTTCTACTAAGTTTGGGACCATGTGAAAATCATTATAGTTTATTACCACAAAATTCAGCATGTTTAATTTTAGGCATTATTCATTAAAACAATCATTTTGATAGAAAAATACACTAACTAATTTATCAAAGCAAGATCTTGTATTTCTTGAAATTATTTTTTGACTAACATTTTTGTACACTTATATAATAATTGACAAAGGTAGAAGATTAGGAGTTATTTTTTACAAATACAAAGTTTATGAATGGAACATTTTCATAGATAAATATTATGCATTTATTAAAATGAGAAATTTAAAAAAGAGCATTTTAAAAAATCTGCATTTCTAGATTCTTACTGTACAAAAAGTTCTGTAATATATCTAGAGCTGGCTGGACAAAAGCACATAAAAACAAGGATTTTGTAATATCATGGAAAGAATGTTATGCTTTCAGGAGAACTTTTTTTTTTAATTTTTTTTTTTTTTGTTTGTTTTCAAAACACAAATTTAATTTTTATGGAGTTTGTTATGCATTTATGAGCTAAATAAATAATAACTTTTCTTAATATCTATTTTTTACCCCACTGCTATCCTTACAAAATTTAATAAGTGTTTAAAGTTTTTCTTTTTTTAACATATTAAAAGCCTAACTGACTTATGTACTTTTCCTACAACAAAGATCATAAATTTCTTAAATTTAATATATTATAAAAAAAATTGAAATTTTGATTTATGTGTTTTTTCCTGCCATCTCTAGATATATTGATCAATTTTAAAAAATTTCTAATTATGCTCTTCACCAAGTTAAATATAACATTTTAATATATACATTCAATGTCGTTTTATTTCCCATTTGCTAAAAAAATAAGCTCATGTTTCATTGTAAATTTTGCTGTGGACATACCACTTTTACAAACTAATAATTTTAAAGATCTTTTTTTTTTTTTTTTTTTTTTTCTCTTCAAAGCACCAGCAAATAGTCTATTTAAACAGGTTTCATTGTGATGTGGTTTTGAGAAGTGTTAAGATTTTAAAGCTGTTATTTGTTAAATCTAAAAAATTTTATTAATCTTTTATCTAATGCTGTTTTCTATTGGCTTGTCTAATATATGCAAAACATGGCAGTGATTCGTAAGCAAAAGTGTCATGCAGCCACTTTGGTTAGGAAATATCTTTGTTCAAATTTCTAATCTTTATATGATCACATATTTCACATTGCTGTTGAAATTTGTCATTAAAAACCTGGTATATATATATATATGAAAAAAAATATTGTTAACTTTTATTTATTCCATGCAGTTGTGCTATTTTGTAAGTTAGTTGTGCTGTTTTATAAGTTAAATTTAACAGTATTTCTTCACACTACAAACAAATCCATGACAAATCCCCTACTATGTTTCAAAGTACAGTGAATCAGTTTCCAAAGTACCATTGTATCGATACTGTATCACCCTCTCTTTGTAACCGCCTATATTAAGCAACAAACCCTCTTAACCATAGCTTTTTCTTTTTTTTAATATTTCCCTCCCAAAATGGATTTAAAACTCCATAATATAAATTTTAATCTCATAAAGTAATTACATACACCCCTCTGAACAATCAGAAAATTTATCAGATGACAAGGCTAAAAGATTTTTCCTACTTTGTTTCGCAAAAGACTCTTTCTCTAAAACAGTGTTTTTCAAAGTGTATTCTGCATAACCCTGGAGTTCCGTGAGATGATGGTTTCATATAAATTTTCTTAAATTAAAAAAATGCATAACATTTTATGTATGTGATTTGGGCTACACTGAAATTTTCCTCATTTTGGGTTCCGCTGTCAAATTGCATTTCAAAAGGATTCTGCTATCAAAAATATTTGAAAAACAATGTCTATGTTTTTATTTTCACTCTCCCAAAGAAGTTGAGTAAAGTGCAATTAAAAATAGTTCTTTTATAGTATTTAATTTAATGTACTTTATGAATCATTTATTGGTTTAATATTTAATGTATATCCTGAAATTCTTAAGTAAAGTACAAATTTTATTTAATTTTATCTATAACTCGCATATGACATCAAAGAAAATTTTGTTTATTAACTAAAAAACACCCTTTTGGAATGACTACCCCTCTATATGCACATATGTTTTCATTGGAATGTCACTGAGTTTTCTATACTATAATCCCTCATTATCTACTGTTTTGAGTTTGCGGCAGCAAAGACATCTATCAAAGATGCTTGGAAAACCTGTACCCGAATTATAAGAACAGAGGAGGAGCTAGCTTTTGCTCAGTGATTATAATGTCTGTCTTACGAAGCAAAGGGTCCCTGGGTTGGGGCCCGGCGACGCCCAATCGCCACAGTGATGACTGGACGTTTGAAACATGCAACCTTCCTCTCCAACGATTTCACCTCTCAACACGAGATGGCAGCACCACACGGAGTCAGAAGCCTTGACACTCCCTTCCTGGTTGACCACGACTGCCCGTCACGCCGAGGCGACACGCCTCCCGGCCTTCATCATCAACGGAGGGAGTGTGCGGCAGCAAAGACATCTATCAAAGATGCTTGGAAAACCTGTACCCGAATTATAAGAACAGAGGAGGAGCTAGCTTTTGCTCAGTGATTATAATGTCGGTCTACGAAGCAATGGGTCCCTGGTTCGGGGCCCGGCGACGCACAATCGCCACAAGTTCAAAGTAGACTCAAAATATAATCCCGCGTGATTGTGAGAATTGGTTACAGTGTCAAATAGCTGTTATAACGAATGTGAAAGGAAAAAAGAGTTAATTTATATATTAAAAAGTAATTTATATATTAAGAATTATTAAAAATTATATATATTAAGAAATGTTTTATTAAAACTCGAAAATCATACATACTCAAAAAACACATTTATTAGGTATTAAATAGTGTAAATTGCTGTAAATAAAGCAAGAAAAAAATAATATATACATACTATTTCATTTTTTGATTTTTAAAGAATTCTGTGATGCTAGTCTGTTTACTTTGGACTGTGTGCTTTTCTAAAATAAAATTTTTTACATCTGCAAAGTTGGCTAGCAAGAAATGCTGTTAGTACTATGACAACGTCAGATGCTTTCTTCGTTGTGGACATAAGCCTTGTGCATTGATCAAAATCATTTCTGTCATCCAATTCTAGATTATCACAAGGATTTTCATTTAGAGTGAGACTTGTGATAAGTTTGTTTTCATTGCTGAAAACACCACAACATTGAAAATTATAATCCATCATTACCAAATCTGCAAAAGAAATATTTTCTTAAAGATTCGTTTTCTGATGAATTTCTTCTTCACCTGACACTGTATCAGTGACAGTGTCTAACTCTTGTGAATCCTCCTTAGTTTCGAAACCTGTATGCCAAAAACAGCTTCAGTACTGACAGAGCTCACGAATTTGAATTTATTTCTTGTTAACAAGCTCTTTGTATTTGTATTCCAGAAGATTGTTTTGAGACACAAGCCCTCCAGAGTTCTATAAACCTATAAACAAGCTACCAGAAATTAAGTTATAGAAAATCACTTTTCAAAGTGCATAAAATCAGTGTATGATATAATTGTAAGTTACCTTTTCAATGCATGTGTGTTACTGGTTGTTATTTTTTTTTCTATTAAAAAAAAATGGATAGTTTTCATGTGTGTGTGAAAACTTGATATTTTGATCAATTTAATGTATATCTTTATACTAGAATTAATTACCTGGCATTGCCCATGTCCTAAATGAGCACCCACTACTTATTAAATAAGCACCTGCTACTTAAATAATACATTTGAACACAATTTAAAATGGCTTCAATCCAGAAATTGCACGCTCTTAACATAAGCAAAAAATACTTTAAAATCAAAGACAACCGAAAAATAGGTTTAAAAGTCTTTTATTAAAATCTTCTTTTTACAACATACAAAATCACACGGCCATAGCGCTTTTAGGCACTGTTATGCCCTTCATCAGTGGCGAAATGAAAACTAGGTGTGAAACATGTGCTTAAATATATAAACCATAGCTGCTAGGCAAAATTTGTATATCAATTAATTTATGGTTTTGCATTTTAAATTATTTGCAAAACGTAAATTGATTGATATGTAAATTTTGCCTGGTGGTTATGGCCTATATTTAAGCACATGTTTCGCACTTTGTTTTCACTTCGCCACTGAAAGGCATAATAGTGCTTGAAAGCGCCGTGTGATTTTATACGGCTTAAAAAGGAGATTTTAATAAAATACTTTTCAACCTATTTTTTGATTGTCTTTGATTTAAGTGTAAATTAGTTGACATGTTTCCATACTATTTTATAAGCAAATAAATTTAAATAAAATAAATAAATAAAATTTAAAAAAATAAATAAATAAAATGAATGATGAGCAGAGAAAGAGTGGCTTAAAATTTTCCTAGTACAGACCACTCTGTACTTCCTGGGCAGGCATGCACAGTAAAATCCACCGGTTGAATTTGGACAATGCATGAGTTGCTTTTCAATTACTTAAAAGATTACAAAAATTTAAATTACTCAATTACAAGAATCTAAATTTTTTTAATTTTTATGAAATTAAATTTTTATTGTATTTTATTAGAATACTAAGATATATATGGAACTTTTAGCCAAATTATAGAATTGTACTTATCTTAGTTTTTTTAATGCGGTGATATATATGTATATTGGATAATGTAAAAAACCAAAATTTCATTGTATAGTTAAAAAATAAATAAAAATGAAGGAAGCATCCTATGGATTCAGTTGGAAAAAATGTTCTTCGATTTTTCCGATGGTATTAAGTTGGAAATTCTATAATAATATTTTCAATCACTAAGAAACAGATTTGTGTAAAAATACTAAATCACTAAATAACTAAAAACTAATTCCAATTAAAAAAAAATAATGCCGAGGTGCGCCTTCTTGGGTCCTGAAGTACCCGTGTGTCAAATTTCATTATCACACTTAATTTCTCATTACAGACAGTAGAGAGTCAGACAGACATATTCCTTTAGTATGTAAAATTAAAAGCATTAAATAATGTAATAGTAGAAAATACTTACATTAAGCAAATATTTAGAAGATATGTTTTAATGAAATTGCCGCTGTGAATTATTTAAATCTGTATCAATAATAGGGAAAACTTGAGCAATGTAATGAGCTCATTTCATCTTTTTGACTTCAGGTTTGTTGGTTCTCTTGCACTGATGAAGGGGATCCAGTGTATCCTCGAAACAGCTGTATGATGCATTGTCTTATTTGTGCTTGAATATGTTGCTCAAGTTTTCCTTATCCTTTGCACAAAGTGTTTTTTACTTATCTGTATAAATAATGGCAAGTTTTAAAGTTTTTATTTTTCATTGCCTGAACAATTTTATGTTTTGTATTGACGAAACTATAGGTTGAGAAAATTAATTTCATTGATGTTAAAGTTGCTGCACAGCTGTTTTATCGTTTTAGCAAGAGCTTTATTGTCACTGGTGGAAATATGCCGACAGTATACGGGAGAATTTTGTATCAGAACCCTAATAATAGAGAGAAAATCATAAAATGAATTATTTTTCAGGAAATTTTATTATTCAAGCTTGTTACATATATCTCTTTTTGCAAATATTAGAATTTCTTTTATGTCACCTGAAGATAGCTACCCCTTGTATAGTAGCCATTATCAAAGTCAATGAAAAAAATTAGATAATGGGCAGATAACTTTTCAAACAGACTCAAATTAATTTTCTCTTTCTTTCATAACTCATTAAATTCAGTTTAATCGAACAAAATAAGATACGGATAATTATTTAACATTACATTGAATTTGCAGTTTTACTTGAATTTTCATTTTTATTTGGCAAATGGGCGCATTTTCAAAGGAGGTATTGCAGAAATATGAAACAACTAAAATATCTTAAGTTGAATGATTAGTCTTAAAGTGATAGGAATGGTCTTATTCTTTTTGTGTCAAAAATTGCATATAAAACAAGTATTTAATGGATATATTTAAGTATACTCGTATATAGTCTTTTATTTCAGATTTTGATGATTTTTGAGGGTCATCTTTCAAAAATAGACAGGGTTTTTTTTTTTCCTATCATACCAAAATCTAGTCAGCACCAAGGTAATTCACCAGTGACTTACCAATCAAATTTTATTAAATTTTGTCAGAATAGTTTTTGAGTGATAATGGATACATACATTGCACAGACAGACACATGCACAAATGCCACGCTAAAAAATGTTTTTCATGTTCTAGAGTGCTTGAAATGTGTGGATCTGTCCAAAACTTGAATTGCAGTTTTTGACAAAATTCCAATATTTTGCTGCATTTAAAAAAAAATGAGTTAAAAACTTCCCAAAAGGCCCACCCTCTTGAAGTTCAGTATACAGAGTACCAAGAAAAATCATAGACCAGGCCAATAACTTGAAAAGTATCGGTGTTATCATTCATATATATATATATATATATATATATATATATATATATATATATATATATTCTGGCAGATATACTATTCATTTTTTTCTTTTCTTTTTCCTGGTCCTTCAATGATCTACTTTTCTTGTAAATTAAATATATGTTATTTTACTATGCACGATTTGATTCTGTGTTTACAGATATGCACTCCTCCACATTTTATTATTTATTTTTATCATTTTAATATATATATATATATATATATATATATATTAATTATGCTGGTGGTGTATAGGAAATGCCTACACTGCTGCACAATGAGACAATTTTAAGAGGGTATTTGGGGCTATTTTGCTTCCTATTAGAGATAGGAGAAAAGTTAATTGCAAAGTTATAGAGTGTTGAAATATTAGTACAAAGCATTTTTGTCCCCCACAAAAAATAGAAAAGAACCCTGAAAACCAATGTATAGTATATAATCTAACTCCCCCCCCCCCTTCCCCAAAATCGAATATTTAGATTAAGATGTCTCCACATATTTTCCAATGTGTCTACTTTTACAGTGTTATAAGCAAAATAACCCCCTATATCCTGCAAAAAAAGGGAGTTGGACCCTTTAAACTCATCATGTAGCCCTGTAAGGGTTTCCTATCCACCTGCTTTAAAATGTATACAATAACTCTAATACTTCTAGAATTATTTACCTGGTCCTTGACCCCTGTATAGTCATTTATGTAATGATGTCTTGTTTACAAAATAATGCATTCATTTTAATTACAGATCTTTATCTTAGGTAATTGCAACTGGAATTTTAGGTTTATTTTAATAATGTAAAAAAATTTCTAGGTTTTCAAATTCTGGTTCAGTAAGCCAGCGTTTTATAAAGTGTGTTCTGCAGAATCCTTGGGTTCCATGGCAGTATTCCAGATATTTCATGGCGTGTTATTTTCATGTAAATCATAAAATGTGAATGAATAATTTGAACCACAATAGCCATTTTCTCATTTTGGAGTGTCTACCTTAAAATTAAATTTCAAAAGGGTTCCATGACCAAAAAAATTTTAAAGATACTGCAGTAAGCTATTTCTAATTTACTGACTAAAAATATGTTTATTGATTCTCTAAATCATTTTTTTATAAGTAATTTTCAAAATTAATGAAAATCAAAAGCCCACAACACTTGTTTTAATTGTTATCATTTAAATAAATGATTTATTAAAAAATGCATTGAATTAAATCAGGATATATTGGTCGTGTACAAATTTAAAACTTTTTCACTAGTTGTCTTTTAAATTTTAGGTTATTTCTTGATAATTTATTTTAGAATGAGAAAATATAATATAGAAGTTAACTAAAATATGAAACATAAATTTATAACTACTGTATTCAGTTGCTATCTAAAGTCAATAGCAATCTCAGACAGTCAATTATTTTGTTAAAATTTTGAAAGTTTTTCTCATTTACTATAACAAGGAAAAGCAAAAAAAAATCTGTAGACATTGAATTTTTGATATGGTTTTAGTGAAACTTAATAAGTCACAATTTTGGGATGACACTGAGTGGCACAGTACTACCCAGAGAAGCATATGTTATTGTATACAGCAAGTCACGGAACTTCTGTCTCTCAACTTTATATCAAACGAAATGAGTTTACTGCATTTCAAAAAGTTGTAGGGTGTACATAAAGATGTTTTAAACTTTAAAATATATTAGATTTGTTATACACTGTGTAGGATTTAAATACTGTACAAATCTGCATCATCTCTACCAAACTTCTTTGCAGTCTGGTCACCGTAACTTTATTTAAGATATGCAGAATTCATTTTATAATTTTCAGAGTCCTGAAAAGTTCTGTTGCAAGGGAATTCTGTTCATAAATGGAAGCTCAGAATTGTTAGAAAGTTTGAAAATACATTGGAACTTGAACCAATGAGAAATATGACCTACAGTCAGTACTTGATATCTCAAACTTCGATAACTCAAAATCTTTAACTTCCCTGCATGTTTACTATTCAAATAATGTAAAACTGATCTCTTTATGTCGAATTTTTTTCTTACTTACCTCCTATAACTCAAGTTTTCGGTATGATTATGTACATTTTTTTAAATTGGCTTAAGGAGTTAAAACATAAAATGACTTGTCAAAAGCGCAAGATTATTCTTTCTATCTACAGTTACACTGTCCGTTGTTGAATGTCAAAATTGAAATTGGTTTAAGTTGAGTCCCTGCCTCCAAGTACTATGTCAAAATTTCAGTCTTTGTAACTGGATAGACAAAGTAAACACTTTGTGCATGCAGAGGTTTCTTTAAAATAGAGGTTTTTTCAGAGAAGTCTTTAAAATCAAAGACAACCGAAAAATAGGTTTAAAAGTCTTTATTAAAAATCTGCTTTTTATGACGTACAAAATTACACACCCAAAGTGCTGGGCCAACGGCCGTACCGTGCTGAAAACACCGGTTCTCGTTAGATCACCGAAGTCAAGCAGCATCGGGCGCGGTTAGTACTTGGTGGGTGACCACCTCGGAACGCCGCGTGCTGTTGGCCATCTCGGGTGCGGTATCCCCGTGGTTTGCGCGCTAGATTTGCACGCTGCCACATATGCCGCCGTGTTCATGCGGAGTACGATCACGTTAAACATGTGGGTCCGTAAGTCCTTCCGAGAGGTTGGTGGTAGGGGAAGGAGGGTACGGTCCCTGTGGATGCCTCCCCCACTGGGTTCCGGTCTAAATTGGGTGGCACTTCCCGGCCGTCCATACAGTTACCTTACACCTTTCTGGTAGGTCGGACGGTCTGGGTCATCAACATCAACACCCAAAGTGCTTTCGGGCGTCATTATGCCCTTCATCAGTGGCGAAGTGAAAATGAGGTGTGAACATGTGCTTAAATATAGGCCATAACTGCCAAAAGCACTTGTTTGTACCTTATTTTCACTTCGCTACTGATGAAGAGCATAATGATGCCCGAAAGTGCTTTGGCCGTGTAATTTTGTACATCGTAAAAGGAGATTTTTAATAAAGGACTCTTAAACCTATTTTTTGGTTGTCTTTGATTTTAAAGTTTTAATTAGTTGATGCATTTCCAAACTATTTTATTCAAGTTAAGTATAGGTTTCAAATTGTAAAAAAATAGGTTTTGCTAAAGATGAAACTGAAGTTTATTTACCACCTTAAGTATCATCAGAAGACAAATTTTCAATGAACGTTGCGCGAACATTTATCGAATTCAAACTGGATATGACTTTTGAAACTTTCGAGCAATTGTGCATCTGGAAACTTATTGAGTACCAGAAAGCCAAAAACAGGCAACAAACTGGAATTTTTTTTAAATATTAAAATTTGTTTGAATACATATGTTTTTGTGCATAAAATCAAATCAAGATGTACAGATGCATAGTGCGTAAATATAAGTACTATACTACATATACGTTTTCAAAAGCATCATTTACTGGTGTCATTCAGAATCATGATATTTTTTCAGTGAGGTACATGAATTATAGTTAAATATATGATATAGTATATGTACTATATACATCTTATAATTAAAATCAGTTTTTTTTTTTACGCTTCGTTGAAATTGGAGATATCGTGTACTGACTATATTTTACATTTCCTCACAGTGAAAGAAAATTTAATCAGCCAAAATGCATCTAAGACCAAATATCCTGTTTATAAATTATGTATTTTAATTTGAGGCTCAACACATACACACAGAAGAAAGTAACATCAGGCCGTGTAGGAATTAGAATAATCAATGGAATTCTGTTTAGAATCAAAGAGCTTTTTCAGTTCCCTATTTTATTATTACTTTTTGATTTTCAGAGATCCTATAAGACTTGAATTTGTTATGTAAATAAAAATTTTATCACAAGTAACACTGATTTTTAGAGTTTTGTAAATAGTTTAATTACACATATTTTTTATGATGAACATGGAATGAAGCTATGTTTGCCACATATTTTTAAGATATATCTGACATGTTCTATCATCAGGGCATGCATTTTAACAAATAAAATTTGTTGATTGACTGGTATAGTATCCAGCAAATATTTATTTCCATACCTTTATAGCAATTTTGTACATGTACTTGTGAAAATAGAGTAATATTTTATTATTTTTGTTTAAAACATTTGCAAATGTCAAGTTACATTAACAGTTTTGACATTTTTAGCAATTATTCGTCCATATATTTTGTTTTTATTTATTACCTTGCTAAAAATCTGCCTTTCACAAATAGAAAGATGGCCAGGGTCTCGAAAATTTTTCATTTGTTCAACTATTGTCATTTATGACACTAAATGTCTAATTTGAAATCTTTCACGCACGCATACTTCATATGCACAAGTTCATTCACAGCCTGGCTTTTTGTTAGTTTTACAGCAAATTTCATAGTTCCAACTGACAGAATTTTATGTAAAAAGAAGTTTAATGCTCTACAGTGTCTCCAAACAAACAAACAAAAAAATCTAATGTAATGATTGGAGGCAGTTGGTTTGCCTTATGGCTTTGTTTCTCAAGTATTGACTTTGTTCAAAGAAACCTGCAGAAAGTAAAAAAACTGACTTCTATGGGGAATTACAATGGATACATGTTTTTCTTTCTCAATACCGTTTTCAACACTTTACAACATAGTTGAAAAGTGTTTATGACTTTGTTCATTCTGTCTGTCTTCTTTTGCGCAATAACTGCCGTAAAAATGATTTTATAAAAATGAAAATTTAGTGTGTTGTTCCACTGCCTCCTTTATACTCTGCCTGTGCAGTCAGCGTCTGGAGCTGATTTTGAGTTATGACATATTGTACCGCGTGAGGGCGCCCCTTGTGTTGAATGTTTTTGGCAAGTTATCCATATGTTTAGATTGGTTTACGGTACAATAACTTTGAAATTTAAATTTTTAGTTGTTGTTTTTTATACTTTTATCATTAGATTTTATCCTTAAGTTTATTGTTAATTTGATTTTAAAGCTAATTTTATTGCTGATTTGATTTTATTATTAGATGTTCTTATATATATTTTAACATTGAAATCAAGGGAAAATTAAGGTATGTGTATTTTATTTTATTATGAATTTGTTTCATTTTATTTAAAAAAATTGTCAAAAATTATAGATTTTCCATATAAAGGATTTATTATATATTTTTTTATGTAACAATAGTGTAGTCAATTACAAATTCTGGATGCTTTTATATACACAAATTTTTAATGCAATTCAATTTTGCTATTTGAATGACACCTTTTATTTTATAAAAAAATATAGTAAAACTTGTTTTCACCACTCTCATTTCTGGGCTATATCCTAGGCGGGTGATCAATATACAAAAGGCTGTGATCTAAAGTTTTTAATATTGTAGAGTCATAAAATACTTATCATGGTTATGTTACTAATAAAAAATACACAAGTACATACTTTTAAAGATGATTATGGGTCTGAAGGGAAGTGGGTGTAACTTTTTATGTACTAAAATATAGATATTGAATAAAATAAAAACAATTTAGAGCACAATTCTTATTAATGTGGCCTAAATATAAAATTTTAACTAACATAAATGACCAGCCTATTATCACTTAAATTAGGCAATCAGTTATATTGAAAGTACTTTTACAATAGACATACGTATCTTATATATAAATTTTGATGAAGGATTCACATATTAAATGCATGTAAAATTTCAATTTATTGTGGTTTTGTTAAATGTTTGAAGCCCTTTAATTTGAAGTAAGTATTTTTTCTTTAATTACAAAGTGGGTTTATGAGATATTATATGGATTATAATTCTTTCTTCAAGTCTTCTGGCTTGTGGTGTTTGGAATTTTTTTCTCATAAAGAAATTATTATCAAAAGAATTGTAAGGAAAGAAAAACCATAAAACTAAATTAAAAAAAAAAATTAGATCATAAAAATATATATATATTTTTTTTGGTGTAACCAATAAAAAACTGGGCCTATCCTAGTTTCACTATGCCCTCGTGTTTTTATACCTTGGCTTTCGCATATATCATGTTTGTAAATTAAATATCAAATCCTATTTCAAGCACTTTTATATCCCTTTTCAGTATTAAGCTGCACCACTGTATTCAACTGAAGTAGCGCCGTCTACCGCAGAACGTTGTCCCTATGCAAATCACCGTTTACTATGGAGAGACAGCTGACTGCACAGGCAGAGTTTAAAGGAGGCGGTGGTTGTTCAGACAATCTGTGTAGAACCTACGGGAATATAAATGAATAATATCACCCAATTAGTAGGATATTTAGTGGCCTGCTGTTGTCAATAGATAGTCTGTCTTCTTTTGCACAATAACTGCCGTAAAAATGATTTTATAAAAATGAAAATTTAGTATGTTCAGACGATCTGTGTGGGACCTACGGGAATATAAATGAATAATATCACCCAATTAGTAGGATATTTAGTGGCCTGCTGTTGTCAATAGATAGTCTGTCTTCTTTTGCACAATAACTGCCGTAAAAATGATTTTATAAAAATGAAAATTTAGTATGTTCAGACGATCTGTGTGGGACCTACGGGAATATAAATGAATAATATCACCCAATTAGTAGGATATTTAGTGGCCTGCTGTTGTCAATAGATAGTCTGTCTTCTTTTGCACAATAACTGCCGTAAAAATGATTTTATAAAAATGAAAATTTAGTATGTTCAGACGATCTGTGTGGGACCTACGGGAATATAAATGAATAATATCACCCAATTAGTAGGATATTTAGTGGCCTGCTGTTGTCAATAGAAATCAAATCATGGTCAAAACCAAATGAGTTTTTGTGAGCCAAGTGTATTTTCATAATTTAATTTATTCAATGTTTACTCTACAAATAAAAAGCTTAGAAAATCTTCATATCAGCTAACTTCTACAACAGTATTTCCCGGTATTGGCCGTCCAAACTTCTGCTCAAGTCTTAGGATGAGTCAGATGGTCTAGGTTTTCAACAGTATTTCCCAAACTTTTAGCATTCCTGTACACCTTTCAGTCATTTAATTTATCAGCATACCACTTTTTAGACATCAATTTTATTGGAGTACCCCATTTAAAGATTGATCTTAATAATATCCCCCCCCCCTTTGAAGTTAATTTCTTTAAAAAATTAATCATTTAATGTAACAGTATGATTCTTTTAATATAATAATGCTTGTAGAAAATTCAGATAAAATTCAGAAAATTCTATATTGGCTTTTAAAATTTATCAGTAAAATCAATAATTGTTGTGAACATAACAGATAATAGCACCAGAATATTTAACAAAAATAGACTTGACAAATTGCCCCATTTGCATATAATTTTTAAGAAATGTTTATTTTACTAAAAACCCACAGTTTGAGAAACACTGGTTGGTATACAGCATATATATAATTTAGTCATGTACACATTTTATTTGAAAAATTGAATATATTTTTTACTTTCCTTGATGTAATACTGATTTCCTTTTCTTTTTTCAGTCTTTTATGATTATTTCTTTTTTCATTACTATTATTGTATAAATCTAGAAAAAAGTAAGGTCTAGCCCATACATTTAAATAGTATTTTAAAGATGCACTACAAAAATGTAGTTCTGTATATACATTTTTAACAAACATGTACATATTCTGTTTATTGTAAATGTAAATTATGTAATAAATTTTTAATAAAAAATTGTGTAGTGTATAATTTTATTACATGATCTAACTTATTATGGACGAATGAAATGATGTCGATTCTCCATTCCTAACGAAGCGAAATCAGCATTTGTCTGAATTTTGTGACCCCTTTTACTCAAAAGCTACAATAGGTAGGAAGATGAAAATTTACAGACATACATCAAATTACACACACATGTACAGAATCACAATTTAAATAATTAAAACAAACTGTAACAGGGTTAAAACGCCCATCTTTAAACCATACTTGCTCACTACATTTCGTACGAATAACTTTAAACAGCTAATCAAAACGTGTGCACATGCATGCATTGTGATTTAAATGTGCTCCTATATATTAAATATGATTTTGAGATTTAGATGTGTTACTTTGATTTCATTGTACTTGCACATTGAGATTTAAATGTGTTACTTTGATTTCATACTTGCTCACTACATTTCGTACAAATAACTTTAAACAACTAATCAAAACGTGTGCACTCGCATGCATTGCGATTTAAATGTGCTCTTATATATTAAATATGATTTTGAGATTTAAATGTGTTACTTTGATTTCATTGTTTTCCTGTATTCTCATTTGTTTAATTTAATATTCAAATTCTAAAAACTTGCATGCTCTTTTGTATCAGGATTCTAAAATATTGAAATTAATTTTTTATACCTTAGTTTCATATGTATTTCTTACATTAATTTTAATTTGAAATCTTTCACGCTCGCATACTTCATATGCACAAGTTCATTCACAGCCTGGCTTTTTGTTAGTTTTGCAGCAAATTTCATAGTTCCAACTGACAGAATTTTATGTAAAAAGAAGTTTAATGTTCTACAGTGTGTCCAAACAAACAAAAAAAAATCTGATGGAATGATTGGAGGCGGTTTGCCTTATGGCTTTGTTTCTCAAGTATTGACTTTATTCAGAGAAACCTGCAGAAAGTAAAAAAAGCTGACTTCTATGGGGAATTACAATGGATACATATTTATCTTTCTTAATACCGTTTTCAACACTTTACAACATAGTTGAAAAGTGTTTATGACTTTGTTCATTCTGTCTGTCTTCTTTTGCACACTAACTGCCGTAAAAATGATTTTATAAAAATGAAAATTTAGTATGTTGTTCAGACGATCTGTGGGACCTACGGGAATATAAATGAATAATATCATCCAGTTAGTTTTGGACTGAACCCGGGTTGAAAATTGAAATGCATTGAACCCTGTGGGACCTCATTTTTTAAGCAAATTTAAAATTCACAAATTGCTTAAGTTTTAGGAAATATTCAAATTATCCCATAAAATGTATAAAAAAATTTCAGCAAAATATATTCAGTAGTTCCTTTATATGAAGAAATCATGTGATCCACTTCAAAATAAAATATGTCATCCATCTTGTGTCAAAATCGTAATTTTTAAAGTTCTTTTTAATTTATATTTAGTGTTATATCCGTCCTAAAACCGCTGTATTTTTACTTAAATTCTGTGCATCTACATTCTGAAACAATGCAATTACTATATATTTCAGTTTAAATGATCATCAAACTTTGATTATTTCTACAACCAAGCCTAATTTTCACTTATGGATAATGTAAACACCAAAAGATGTAGAATGAGTTGTATAAGAATTGCTGCATTTCTTTAAAGCAAAATTATTTTGCTCATGGAATCTGCAATGTAGCTGATATGAATGAAACATTCATTGATTTTACACAGAAGACGATTTTTTCGATGAAGTTTTAAGCATAGAGTTATGAATGAAATGCTGCTTTTATAGAGAGAGCCAGGCGATTTATATTCCGATGACGTCATTTGAATAAAGTTCATTTCTTTGCGATGAAGTTTTCAAATATAATAAATCATTGTAGTATTATAATAATTTAAAAAATATTACCGAGGAATGTTCGCATTTTAGAGATGTTTAAACCAGGCAATTTATATTTCAATGCCGTCGTTTGAATTGAATGAAGTTCATTTTTTTCGATGAAGTTTTCAAATATAATAAATTAATGTAGTATTGTGATAATTTTAAAAATATTACGAAGGAATGTATCGCATTTTAGAGATGTTTAAATAAAATTGCATTGAAGTTTGAAAGGGTTTCATAATCAATGCTTTATGCATGATTAATCTTTGTTTTGTTTTTTTTCAAACCAACATCGGTAACATCCATTTAATAATACTATAATCCATTTTATACTGAATGATGTTATAACTTTTTGAATTAGAAAGGTATTTGCGTGTAAATTTGTTGGGACCGGGCCTTCGTCGTATAAAAAAATAATTTTCGGGGCCGCGGTCTGGGATATGTTTAGATATTAATAAAGAACGTACAATTAAATCTTCCTTGAAAATAGCATTACGCAGACGATATTTTTTCCAGTAAAATATTTGAAAAAAATAATATGTTGCTTAGCAATGAAATTAAATCCAATGAGCAGAGATCGAGCTAGAATTTTTCCAGAAGAGTGAAAATACTCTGACTTGATTTGAAGGAGTATTTTGCTTTCCAGAGGAGTAATTTTTAACAAATGTACAATTACCCTAAAAAAATTTTTTTTTGTTTGTTTACAAAATTGGTGCATAAAAATACGCATGACTTATTTTATAAAGCGTATTTGCTTATTTTAAAACATGAAATACGCGTGTAGAGGCGTTATCTCGATCTCTGCCAATGAGATTATATAGCAGACGATTTTTATTAAATTTTTTCTAGTTTAAATAATTAAGAAATGCATATAAAAACATTTTATCAGAATCACATTTTTGACTGAATGGCATCAATTACAGCTTTCGGACTGAAAAGTTATGGAGATAATTGATATTTTCAATTTCTTAAGTCATCTACTTTATTTTGGTAAATATTTTTCAAACTCATATATTGTGTTTAGCTAATTGTTGTAGCAGAATAAAGATGGAACATGTGTATCTTCCAATAGTAATTTGGCGTTTTCATTTTGACATATGTTGATTCAATTTTATAGCGCTTTCATTTTGGCATATATTGATCCAATTTTATATTTTTTTGTAAATTTATTTACAAACACAACATGAATATATTATTCAGATCTGACTGTAAAAATAAATTTATATAGTGAGAACAGAGATTTTTTTACTTTTTAGGAGAATAAAATTAAAAATTTTAATAGAATGTTTTGAATAGCAATATCGCTTAGAATAAACTATAGGAATTTGCACATAATTGTACATTTTAAGTTTCTTTAGTATTATATATTCCGTAAGAAGAACGGGTATATTGCTAGGTACTGATATATAAAAACATGAAATGTTTTATTTCTTTGACACATTTACTCCAAGTTGATCTTTGTAACAAATTTCACTATTGATATCAATGATAAAATCACACTTATTTCACTATAATTATTCAAAATTAAAATATATTTTATTTTTTCTTCTGTCGTGTGTGTATCATACCTAAAATTGATAACTAAACTAAAAATCGAAAATATTTTAGAAGGGGGGGGGGGGGGAACTATACATGCGTTGATACTACAGGAGTGCGCAGCTATACATGCGTTGATACTACAGGATTTGAATTAATCGAAAGGAGGAACTGATTTTGGTTCAGAAAAGTCTATTCGGGAAATTAAGTGGTGTTATCTGTATTATTTAAGCAGCGGGAGCCTATTTATGGCCCGGACAACGCCGGGTAATTTGTTGTAGTATAGAATATGATAATGTGAAAGTCGAATGATGTCTTACATTCCAGATATTTTTTATTCTGCTTGACTATCCATTATTTAATCCAAATATTTTTACTTTACTTATATACATAGTATAATGTATTAAGGAAAGTATTGTGATGGGATCGAAAATTCGAATCGAGTTTTCGACAGGAGAGTACGTTTCATGCATCCCTGAACACGAATCGGACATTTTTGGGGTGATGCCTGTGTGCATGTGAAAGTATGTGTGTGTCAGTGAGTCTGCAGACGATATCTCACGAACGAATTAAGCGATCCGAACAAAATTTAGCACAAAAATTACTATCGGTAAATACTTGAAACCTATTGTTTTTACACGCAATTGAATGTTCAGAACCCTCCTAAATTTTGAAATGAAATTTTTAAAAAATCATCTAAAAAATTAAAACATTTAATACGTTACCTAGTTACGTAAATAATCATTTTTAATGTAATTTTTCATTAGAATACGATTGACATAAACTTTAGAACGCTAGCACGAACCGTACTCGAGATACTACACATTTTTCAATAAATTTATCAAAAAGTCACACAAAATTAAAAAATATATATTAACTATTGTAAATCTGTTCACTTTTCATATGTAATATTATACGATATATTTATTATCATTATTCTCGTAGATCTAGCTCATTCCATTCACGAGAGAAGAAACTTTGGGTAATAGCTTTGTAATTTGACGTCATTAGTCGTTTATCTATCATAAGACTAACCTATTTCTCCATAAACAATGCTTGGTAAATTTTAGCTGCTCATTTGGTTGAATATCACCAACTTGGCGAGTTTTTTAAATGTTGCCAAATTGATAAAAATGACATTAAATCAATGAAAATGAAGACTAATTGATGAAATTCCAATATCTTGGGAAGAATAAGAATCTGCTATAAGAGAAGATACTTTGGATAATAGTTTTGTATTTGAACGCCATTATAGTCGTTTATCTGCTAATAAGAATAACCTATTTCTCCGACCGTAATGCTTGACGACAAATTTGGCGAAATATCGCCGGCGAGTTTTTTAAATGTCGCCAAATTAATTAAAAAGTCTCCAAATTGATAAGAATGACTCTAAATCAATGAAAATGACAACTAATTAATTGAAATTCAATATTTTGGATGGAATATAAGACTGTAACATAAGACTCCGTCTGTAACGCTTGGCAAAATTTTGGCGGCATATCGCCAACTTGGCGACTTTTTTAAATGTTGCCAAATTGACGAAACTTTTCCTAAATTGATAAAAATGACGCCAAATAGGATGCAATATTTTGCAAATTTTTAATTCCGTTATATGATAAGCATACCTTTTATATAAGAAATGCTCTTCTAAATATAGCCAACTTGGCGATATTTGGCTCTACATTGACGAAAGTATCGTCAAAATTGCAAAAATGACGCCAAGTTAATGAAAATGACGCCCAATTGATGAATTTATTATTAATTTTTTTTTAAATATATGGACTATATTGCTTATTGAGAATGCTATCAATATTGATAATTGTTAATTTAAAGTTGTAAAGTTAAAATGTAAGTTAATTGGGTACGAAATAGTTTTAGATGTTATCATCAGGGTATAAAATTTACTGAGCCAAATATACAATTTAACGTTACAAACACTGTACGGTGGATCTTTTCATCACTTTTTTACAGTTAAAGAAGTAAATTCATTGCATTCCTAAGGAAAGTCATATGCTGCCCACATCAGATTTTTTATTCTGTTTGACTATCGATTATTTTATTCCCAAAAAAGAATAATAAGCTTAAAATTCCAAGGATTGCTTGTTTACAAAGCTCGAAATAGCTCCTTGATGAGAAGATTCTTGGTAATTATTGTGGTATAATTTATTCTTTTATGACCTCGGTGAGCCAACATTTCATCAATGATTTACCAGTTCTCCGTAAATAAAAAAGAGGCATTCGCAAAATTTGAAGTCAAATAATTTATTTCCTTTGATGTAAATTAAGTATAGTTTTTAGATAAATAAATCTGTTGGCGTAACTTTTGTTGTTCAATACCTTCATGAAGAAACGCAAAAACGAAATGGCAAAAAGAGATGTAGAAAAAAATAAAATTAAAAAAATTCTGTTGCGAAAGATTTACTGCCTAAATCACCTCTAAAACGAACTCATCCACTTTGATTACGTATGCCGCTCGCTCATCATTATAGATTTAAATGAAAGGAACGTAGCCTAAAATTACCCGATTTATTTATATAGAAACTCCTTGATGAGATTTTGATTGTGTGCCATTATCGCATTGGCCAGTTCCTGGTAAATGGCACGCCCACCATTGTGCATTTTAATTTCTAGAAGTGATCTGAGGCAGTATAAATACGGAGTACAGAAATACAGGTTCTCATTCGATAGAAGATTTTCTGAAGATGAACAGTTTTAAATCCAACATCCATCTCGGTGGTTTGAATTTTTCGCAATCATCTAGTGAGGTAAGATATTTCAATTATTATACAATTACAATTTCTACTAGCAGGAGGGGATTTCCTGTTTTGGGACCCTAGAGGGACTGTTCTGTTCTACCTTTGTCTTTCGAGACATCGAGTAATTGTTCGCCATCTTATTCTGCAATCGTTTTCATTGCCACCTTCCACGTGCTCAGTTATCCAGTTCAATATTTCCTTATAAAAGTTTTGATATTCATCTGGAATGTTATTCTTGGCTGGTTTTAAGTATAAGCTTGTTTTAATCGAAAAAAATGAAGGGCCTATATTACACGTCAATTTCATTGTTGTTTTTGCGCAGCATATGAAACTACTTCAAAACCGCAATAATGCGGTTTTCAATACGTGAAAACACTTTGTGCAAAGGATGAAGAAACATAAACACGTATTTAAGCAGAAATAAAATCAAAATAATAATTACTGGTATATTGCTTTTATTTGTGTTTAAATAAGTTGCTTGAATTTTCCTAATACGATTTTCGTAAAAAAAAATGTGCCATGTGTTTGTTGCTTTTAAAAGGGCCGAATCGCATTCAATTGTTCTTTGAATCCGTGAATATTCGTTCAATAGTCAATTCGTTCAATCATTCAATAGTCATAGAAGTACGCATCTTCTTCGGATATTCATTTGATATTCTTTATTCCGATTAAAAAATCCTGCTATTTATTATTGATAATATTTCTTATGTTTCATTCGAAAATGCCAGTTTCGTGATTTTCACAGCGTGTTTTAATTATAGAATAGGGATATTTCTCTTCGGAAAGGGCGTAAACCCAACCTTCAATTCGAAAGCACAAGCTTCCATTCAAAACTTGCCATTTTCAAAATAGATGATATTTAACTACAGCAGACGATAAATTATTTTTAATATAATAAACTTTTCCCAAATATTTAATTCAATTCTTTTTATTTTTGATGTGAATATCACCTATACTTTTCTATAGCGGAAAACGGAGCGTTGCGGAAAATGTAACACTTTGGACGCTTATACTGCGAAGCAAAGAGATAAAAATGTAAAGAATTATTTTTTTGTTTTGTCGGAAATAGGGTCCAGATTATGAATACATAAAAATAATTTCAATATTTTGAACTTTTTTTTTCTAAAACACTTGAATGTTTATTTTTTATTATTTTTATTTTTTTTTACTTTTACTAGAAATATCTTCGAAACTATAAAATACAGATATAAATAGTAAGCGACAAAAATATGTATTACGCTAATTTAATATCTAAATCTATATTTATTTTTAAAATAAGCTATTGTAGTTTTCGGGCAATGGTCTTGCCAAGTTGAAGAAGATTGAAAATTTTCTGTTTTTCAAGATTGTAATGCTTATATCACAACTAAAAGTGCTAGCTATAAACGATAAGCAGGAATTTGTAGCTCCCTGATAGCCCTAAAAGTGTATATAATTGGACTTTGGATCATGCTCTTAGTTTTTGAAATATGGTGGTTATATAATTTCGATATTTTAGTATTTTAACCTGGATTTTCTACAGGGTGGAAAAGTTGTAATATTTAAAATGTCACGAGTGTTGCAGCTCATTCTGTTTACTTATTTCTTGGTGAAATATTTGTGCATAAGCACGAGATATTTTGCTTTGTTTCATAAGAACTTAAAAAGCTAAATGAACTTGGGGATTTTAAAGTTGTTTAATGACTGGTGGGGTTTAAACAAAATAGATGGAAATATAAGTATTCAAATGTGCATTTATGTGCCGCCAGGCAAGTGTATAGATTAACTTCAATGTAACATCTAGTCAAATATATTTTATAAGTTTTAATTTATATACCGCAAAGCAAGTTAGTAAAATAAGTTAATATTTTGAGCGAAGTCTGTGGCCGGAGTATCCAGATGAAATCGAGGCGAAAACCAAAAGTGCTAGTTAGCTATAAACAGTTTGCGAGTAACCTTTTTCTTAGCCAATGTCTGCAAAGGGGGGATCTAACTGTTTGGGATAAGGTATGTCAAATAAGTTTTTTATATATATAACATTGTTTTACACATTTAACCGTTTGCTTACGGGTGGGACAACGTCCATCTCAAACGAAGAACCTCCCGAAAAGACAGTCATTTGACATACCCTATTCTGCTGCAGCAGAAGCATTGCACCTGCTGCAGCAGGTGCAATGCTTCTGCCGACGATTTTCATGGACGACAATGTCTGCAAAGAGGTGGGGTCGAACTGTTTGGGATAGGGTATGTCAAATACCCGTCTTTTAGGGAGGTTCTTCGTTTGGGATGAACGCTGTCTTATCCGTAAGCAAAAGGTTCTTGTAGTGCTTTGAAAGTCTGTAAACGAAACAAATGAGTCTGAAAAATCGAATAAACTGATTGAACTTTACTGGAGTTTTAGTTTGCAATATGTTATTCACGCAAAACTACTTCGGCTTCATCGGACTGGAGCCACCGCCGATTTTTTGTTATTATTTTCCCTACGGGCATAGTATAATGTATGGCTAAAGTATTGTGACGGGGTCAAGAATTCGAATTCGAGTTTTGGGCGGAAGAGCTCGTTTCAATCATCCCTGAACTAGAATAGAACGTTTTTGAGATGCTGTATGTGTTGAAGACCCAGACCACACGACCAATCCTAAGGCTAATGGTAGCTTAATGTGTGGCCGGGACAAATGCTGTATGTGTGTATGTGAATATATGGTATCTCATGAACGAATGGAGCGTTTGGAACGTAATTTGATGCGATTATTGCAATCCGTGAATACTGGAGTCCTATTGATTAACATGATAGAACGTTTGAAAGCTCCAAATGTTCGAAGGAAATTTTGAAAAAAATCAGGACATTCAATAATATTAAATAAATCCTCATTTTATACGTAATTTTTTATTAAACGAATGACACACACTTTAGAATGCTATCTTGAACCACTCTCGAGATATTGCACATTTTTCAAATGTATCTAAGAAATTACATAAAATAAACTATCATACAATATGTAACATTTAGCGACTCATTTTGCGAAATATCGCCACCTTGGCGAGCTTTTAATGTATTGCCAAATTAATGAAAATGTCGCCAAATTAACAAAAATGACGCTAAAGTTACTAAAATGACAACGTATTTTGATATAACACAATGGAATACATTGCTTTGCAGATGTTAGTCATATTTCCAATTGTGAAATTAGATTTGTGCGAAATATAAGTTAATTGGGTACTTCAAAATAATTTCAGTATACTTTTCAACGTTAAAAACATTTTGCCGTGCATCGTGTTCATCATCAGAGCCGGATTAAGACTCTTTGGAGCCCTGAGTACAGAAAATTTTGGTGCCCCTTGGTAGAAGGCACCAAAGGGGAAGATTCTCATTACATCATTTGTCTTAAATATTTATTTACTTATGGTAGTATAGGTAAATACTAAAATGTGTGTTTAGTAATGGTCTGCAAATGCTGTTACGCCCTGGGCCCCATCTACTGTAAGTCTGGCCCTGTTCGACGTGGATGTGTGTAAAGGACCACTTTCTGTTTCAGAGCAATTGAAAGGACTATGTAGCACAGAAGCTTTAGGGGAAACTGCTACTGAAGATAAAAATCATGTTGCAGAATAATGAAAAATATCATAATTTCACTTTAGTGGGATCAAGGACTCATGATTCTCTGAGAAGCAAAAACTAAAAAGAACATTTTGTTGGTGGTCCCTAATTTGCTGATGCCCTAAGCACGTGCTTAGTATGCTTATTGGGTAATCCATCTCTGTTCATCATCATTTTCGCATTGAACCAAGTAAAGTACTTGCATTATGTAGGCAAAGTTATGCGCTGCTCACATCAATTTTTTTTATTATCAAAATCATTCTAAAGTTGCGTAAAAATCCTCTGTACATATGCATGCGCTCACATAATTTAGTCGTGAAAAGACCAATGTTGTGATCAGAGGATACCGGTTTTATTACGGAGTCAATTGCATTTCTAAAAGATTCCAAACAATTTAATTTTAGAAATATTGATAAATAGACATTACTTAATACTTTCCCTACATATATAGTATAATGTATAGGGAAAGTATTGTGACGGGGTCGGAAATTCGAATTCGAGTTTTCAATGGAAGAGCACCTTTCATGTATCCCTGAACTCGAACCGAGCATTTTTGAGGTGATATCTGTGTATGTGTGTCCGTGAGTTTGCGGATGTAATCGTCACATCTTATATAGGGTGCCGATGTGATATCTCACAAACGAATGAATGTGTACAAATATTACAGTCGGTGAATACTAAAATACTAGTGATTTTAAATTATTCTATTAATTGATTTTTCAATTATTCTATCTTGTAAGTTTAAGAAGAAAGCTGTATTTATTTTTGACAAAATACTTTAAAGGAATAACTTCAAAACGACAAAATCTGCGTATCTTTTTAACTTTGGTTACAAAATCTGCGAAAATTTTTTAATTTCCCTACATACATAGTACAAGGTATAAAGAAAGTATTCTGAAGGTATCGAAATTCGAATTCGAGTTTTCTACAAAAGAGCAGGAGCCAAGCATCCATAAACTCGAATCGAACGTTTTTGGGGTAATCTGTGTGTGTGTGTGTGTCTAAACAATCTCTTAGTCCGCCTTCGTAAATCCACGTGATACTTTGGGCCGGACCGAGTTTGTATTTAGTTTTAAAATATTCGCGTTTCCGGATTTCTGTTAAATGGTTTCATACCACGAGTTGCTGAGTCCGCCTACAGTAAATCCACATGCGACATTTCGGACCAACCCGGGTTCTTAGTTTTAAAAAATTCGAGTACCCTGTATTACTCTTGAAAGGTTTTGCAACATCGACTCTACTGTCCAAGAATGGGGTGGGGGCCGCGACAGCCCAATGGTTAGAGCGTGGGGAATGTACTCGAACGACCCGAGTTCGATTTCCGCCTCTACCCAAACTGTCGCCGTGTTCACGCAAAGTAGATCACGTTAAATATGTGGGTCCGTTAGTCCTTCCGAGAGGTTGGTGGTAGGAGAAGGAGGATACAGTCCCTGTGGATATTTCCCCTACTGGGTTACGGTCTAAATTGGATGGCACTTCCCGGCCGTCCAAATAGATACCTTACACCTTCAGGTAGGTCGAACGGTCTGGGTCAAAGAAAGAAACAAGGGATGAGACAGCCCAATGGTTAGCGATTGGGGATTACACTCGGACAACTCAAGTTCGATTTCCCGCTCTGCCCAACCTATCCCTGTGTTCACGTGGAATACGGGCACGGTAAATATTGTGAGTCCGAAAGTCCTTCCGAGAGGTTGTGGTAGTGGAAGGAAGGTACATTCTCTGTGGATGCCGCCCCCGTGAAGGCTAAAGGATTATATAGTTCTATATAGTTTAGCGGTGGTTTACAGTTTTTTCTATACATATCTACTATTAAGGCCATGGAGGTACAAGTAAGGAGTTAAAACTTTATATTAGGAAAACGACAACAAGGTTTGAGACAATCATTCAGGTGGCGTTGGGTTAAGATAAATAGTCGTACATTGTGTGCATTTCTAGGGCGAAAAGCCTAAAATATTTATTTAAACTGTCAATTTTGTAAAAATAGATAATTATCACAATGCAAATTAGAACCTGAAATAACAAAGAGTATTTCAAAGTTGTATTCAAAATTATTTTACCTTTTCAATTTATTTCTATCTCCCTATATTTTGTACTCTAATCTACAATTATAAAAAAATACTAGTTAATTATAAACATAATGAGAGAACCCTTAATTTAAAAATAATTAAAAATACATGTACTAAATACCACGCCTTTTGGGTGTAAACTAACAATAGCGACTACTTTGCAAACGCTAGTGACACCTAGCAGTGACGGATTTAAGGAAAAAGGCCCAGGCAGCAAACGTCCCAAGGGGCCCATTTCAGCGAGTCAATTTTTTAAATACTTTTTTTTATTGAACTATACGAGGGAATGCATATTATTTCCTGTTTCTTAGTACAGTTATAGTGCTCAGAAAGTATAATGTGTCAACTTCATAAAAATTTATTTCTAATCAATTGTATCTTCCGGTAGATGGTGCATCGAGCGCATTGTCTAGAGATGATTCTACGTCAAGAAATAGAAGTCAAATTTATGACATAATTGATGTGCGCAGTCAATTACTGTACAGATCTCACATTCCGCTTCCATCTTTGTTCCTCGACATGTGTGGCAACAATATTAATTGCAAAACTATAAAAAAATAAGAAGAGAATTTCCATGGTAACTGTACTTAGATATCAAAGCAACCAGGTGAGAAAATATGGGATTTACAATTGCAGCGCTACATTTTGGTGTAAATTTTAATGCTATATTTTTATTATTGATTCAATGAAAGGTTAGCACACTATATCAGAGTTATATTTTATTTTCTGAAATTTTAACCATGTATACAATTAACTTCTAACTTGCTCTGATAAGATTGATTATGAAATGCATGCTCGTATAATTAGTGCATGATAGGGTGTATTCACGTATATTAACTTAAATGGTTGAAATCCTCGTCTTGCTTTCTGTTCGGCGAATATTTCTATCGTAGAATCTAAATCTATTTTATTGGCAACTGATCTTTCGATGTAAAGTATGCTATAGTCATTGAGGATTTATTCAGTGATAGTAGCACGATGATACTCTTTAATTCTTTTTAGAGAACTCATCACTCGTTCAGCGCTCACTGTGCTGACAGGCAGTGTTAGAAACAATCTAAATAACGCGCAACACCCTGAAAAGCTGTCCAACAAATTTTTTCAGTGACGAATTCTAAATACTGTAGAGGACTGTTATATTAGAGAAATCACGTTCTCGCGAAAAATACAAATCAACAAAACTGATCAACTCGTATTTGAGATCAGCCGTAAAGGACTCAGAATATTTCTCTATTAAAATGCATACACTGGTTTCAAGATCATCCTGATTCATCTCTTTTAATTTTTCCTGCATCAAAACCCCAAAAACATCGTTGATCTATTTGAAGCCGGTTGCACGTTCTTGTAATTTTCCATACATTGTGTCAAAAACCTCTTAATAACAGGCTCGATGTTTGTCGGGCGTCTCCAAAAGGCAGCCAGCAGGTATTTCACCAGACATTTCGCCGTTCTCTTACAACTGGAAAATCATCATGTTCCCAGCCCATTTCCTCCCAATTAGCTTTCGCGATAAAATTATCGTAGGCATTTTCACTCCTCAAAGTTCTCAATTTGGTTAATGCTGTTAAAATGCAATTCTGGGCCGTCATCAAGTATATTTCTTTTCTTTGTAGTTGCACTTGTGCAAGGTTGATTATTTCGAGCACAGAATGCCACCACAACAAATTCAGAAAAAACAGCCAATTTACTGATAAGAGCAACGACTGGGCGCTCATAATGTCGTTTCCAGTGGCTCTTGAAATTTCCTCCTCTAGGCAATCCACCAATCCACGATGCACTCAAAATTTTGAACTGCTTCTACGGCTTTCAGCTATGGAGTGTTCGTGTGGTTCGTTCGTTCCTGTGACTTCACAGGAAAATTCCCTTTTCAAGTTACTTACCTACGATTAGTAGCTCCACCTGTTGGATTTCTTTCAAACGATAAATTCCTGGAAATTAAGTAAACATTTAATAATTAAATAAATCAATATATTAATTTTAATTAAAATTAGCTATTAAAAATTGTAAAATTTGAATATCTATTTTTAAATTTACAACATCACCAAAATGTTAAAATATGGATATACATATTTTTTCCGATAAGGGCCCTGAGGTCCATTTGGGCAGGGCCACAGGCGGCAATTGTCCACTTTCCGCCTGTTAGACACGCCACTGACATCTAGATATAATTCTCAAAGCAGGCATTTTCAAGCGTTTCTTCCATAGGAGTTCATCCCTTCCTTCTGTCTAATTTCTTGATACATAACTTGGTCACAGTATATACATTTATATTTTTGTTTCAGATCCAGTATGTCGTTGTGTTGAGTGTTTGCCAAGCAACCTACTTGATTCGCCTTTTCATGGAGCTTGAAGATTCCTCCTCCTGCATTGAGTCTCTTGACGGCAGCAACGGGGTTGAAAATGGTATTAGCTTACTATTCTCGATCTCTCTGCTGATCAACCATCGACTGCTTCTATATAAGTTGAAATCCCAGGTCGTCCAACCTATAAGACTGGGCATGTAGGTAAATAATTTTTCTGTCATATCTCGTTCAAAACAATCCTCTTGAGCTAATTGTTCACGGAGTTTAACTTCCACTGATATGTCCGCGGGTAAGTTGCTGGTGGTAATAAAAAAAAAAAAAAAGTTGAGAAGATTTGTTGAAATTTATACCGTGTAGAATATTTTACCATTTTATACCAACTCGCTGTTGCTTCCTGGGTCATGTTTCACCTCAAATTTTCTTTTTGCTGTTTCAAAAGTGAAGAGTTGTTTGTGTGCATGGAGGTAAATGTAAGGAGTTAAAACTTCTTATTAAGAGAACGCTAATATCGTATTAAGACAATCATTCAGGTGGCCCTGAGATAAAATAAGTAGTCCTGCATTGCATGCATTTGTATGGCGAAAGATCTAAAATATTTATTTAAACTGTCCATTTTGAAAAAATAAAGAATATTCCTATGCATTGAAAATATTTTGTCTTTCAATTAATTTTTGTCTCCATATATTCTGTACTTTATCATTCAACTATGAAAAAATACTGGTTAATTATACTCATCATTAGGGAACTCTTAAAAATTAACTCTATTAAAAAAGAAATCAAAAATACGTATACTTAATTTTACGCTTTTCTGTTGTGTCAACTAACAATAGCAGCTATACTTTACTAACACTAGCGACACCTAGATATAATTCTCAAAGGATTATTGCATTTTCAAGCGTAATTCCATGGTTGTATGAAATCTTTCATCTCGATCTTTTGTAAGCGTACATTCTACTCTTTAAATGTGAAAATGTCAACAAAAATTTAAGCATTTTAAAAATAAAATATATTGAATTTAATGAAAAAAAAAATCTGATGTGGGCAGCACATGACTTTCCTTATGTAATGCAATGAATTTACTACTTTTACAGTAAAAAAAATAGATTATTTTTATATTAGTTATTTATATTCTTTCCAAAATATTGAATTTTCGTCAATGAGTTGTCATTTTCCATGTCGTCATCATCAGTGAGTCGTCATTGATTTAGCGCCATTTTTATCCATTTGGCGAGTTTCTCGCTAATTTAGCAACATTTAAAAAAGCCGCCAAGTTGACGACATTCCATCAAATTCGTCCTCAAAATCTCGCCAAGTGTTATGGCCGAAGAAATAAGTTATTCTTACAGCAGATAAATGACTATTGGCGTTCAAATACAAAAGTATTATTCAAAGTATCTTTTTTCATAAATGGAACGAGCTGTGTCCACGAGAATGATGTAACCCAATTTATCGCATGGTATTACATATGAAAGTGAATATGTTTCTCAATAGGAAATATTTTTATTTTTATTTTATATGACTTTTTGATAATTTTTTAAAAATGTGTAATATCTCGAGAACGGTTCATGTTAGCGTTCTAAAATTTATGTCAAGCGTTTTCTAATGAAAATTTACATAAGAATTGTCTATTTGCGTAACTTTATTAGCGGTTTTGATTTTTTGACGATTTTTTTCAAAATTTCACTCGAAAATTTAGGGAGGTTCTGAACATTCGATTGCGTATAAAAACAATAGGCTTCCAGTGTTTACGGATTGTGATTTTTATACCAAATTTCGTTAGTCAGTTATCGTCTCCACAGACTGACTAACATACGTACACACACGCACACACACACACACACATACACAGACATCACTTCAAAAATGTTTGATTATTGATCAGGCATGCTTGAAACGTGCTCTCCCGTCGAAAACTCGCATTCGAATTTTCGACCCCGTCACAATACTTTCCTTATACATTATGTATATAAGGAAAGTAATAATTGTTTAGAGTTGAAAACCATATTTTTTTTTAAATAAAAAAAGAAGAAATAATTGAAAATTGAGACATATTATATATAAATTAATTATATATATATATATTATATATATAATATACTATTTTATTTTGTTTGTAAATAACATCATAATATATTGTTGTATGCATGATATCTTTTAATTTTTATGGATATAATCAAACTAGTTTTGGGTTTTATTAATGTTAGCATTCATAATATTCTTGCATAGTTGTAGTATTTAATTATTTTATATTTCAATGGGGTAAATTAAAAAAAAAATCAATTTAATTTCTTTGTAAAATTTTCCAACTACTTTTTTGCATCTTAAAAGTTTTTATTTTATAAATTGCATATTTTTTATTGTAATTTTTTTTTTCAGAATTTCCAACAGCTTATTTGCATCTAAAAGTTTTATTTTACAAGTTATACATATAAATCTAGTACAGCTATTGAACAATGAGCATATAAAACTTCATACGAATTCATTAAATAGTTCTTGAAATATCATGAACGCAAGTTCAAAAATCTGCGTTTCGAAAAAAACGTGTTTAAAGTTTAAATTTGTGTTTGGTATTGTATTGTCGATGCATTGTATTTTCTTAATATCTTCGGAAAGAATTAACGTTTAGAGATAGCAATGGCACCAAAATATTCAGAAATGGCCAGACTTTACAACTAGAAAATAAAAGAACGATTTTATTATGTTTTAAAAACAGAATGATAAAGCAATACATACGATCTAACCAACCTTCAATGGCGTTTAAAAGTCGCACTAATAATAATGTGTGCATGATAACTTGAATTTCCATCTATATAATCAACTAGTTTGGGGTTTTAATGTTTATAATATTAATTTGGCGTAGTCGAGTCACTTAATTTATTTATAATTTTATGGGGTAAGTTAAAAAGAAATATTTAATTTCTTTCAGAATTTCTATCAACCCCTTATGCGTTTTGACCAACCAAATCTGCATTTTGAGAAAAATGCGAAGTTTAAATTTATATTTGGTATTGTATTGTGGATGCATTGTATTTACTTAATACCTCCGGAAAGAATTAATATTTAGAGATAGCAATGGTACCAAAATGTTCAGAAATGACCAGACTTTACAGCTAAGTAATAAAAGAACGATTTTATCATGTTTGTAAGAGTAGAGTAATTAGGCAATATATATGATCCAACCGTCAATGGAGTTTAAAAGTTCCACTATTAATAAAATGTGCATGATATCTTAAATTTTCATGGATATAATCAACTAGTTTGTGGTGTTATAAATGCTAGTATTCATAATAATCTTGCATAATAGAATCATTTAATTATTTTATATTCTTAAAAAAAGTAAACTTAAAAAATTATATTCTTAAGGTAAGTTAAAAAAAAATAATTTAATTTTCTTTCAGAATTTCTAACAACCGCTTATTTATATTCCAACAACTTCTGCGTTTTGACCAACCAAATCTGCGTATTGGGAAAAACGCATTCAAAGTTTAAATGTATGTTTGTGTTGTATTTTCTTAATATCTCCGGAAAGAATTAATACTTAGAGATAGCAATGGTACCAAAATGTTCAGAAATGACCAGACTTTATAACTAGATAATAAAATAACAATTTTTTCATGTTTTAAGAGTAGAGTGATAAGGCAATAAATAAGATCCAACCGTCAATAGAGTTTAGAAGTTCCACTAATAACTTCTCGGATGCGCCTCTGGAAGCAGTAACAAGATTCACAATAACGCTGTAGAAATGCATACCATTTTCAATCTGTTGCTGCTTCTTGAGTTCTGTTTCATACAAGTTTTCCTTTACTGTCTAAGATAAAAAAATTTATATTTGACTCTTGTTACTTAGCAGTCCGATTTTCCTTGAAGATTGACTGAGAACTCAACTCCTAAAATGAATCTGTAGGTATAAGTAACACAACGCAGAATAGCGTTGTTGAATTTTACACCATTCCCAATTTCGTTGCTGCTTTGTGAGTCATGTTTCCTCTCATGTTTGCCGCTCATTGTTCTAATGACTGAAATCTCGCCTCTAGCTGTTTCAATGACGATGACTTGATCAACTGCCCTAAAGATTCCACTGAAGTTTCTTTGGATTGGTCTCTTAAGGCTGCAATGAGACTGCGAATGGTGTCGTAGACTTGTTATACCATTATCAATCTCGTTGCTGCTTCATGAGTCATGTTTCCTCTCATGTTTGCCGCTCATTGTTCTAATGACTGAAATCTCGCCTCAATGACGATGACTTGATCAACTGTCCTAAAGATTCCACTGAAGTTTCTTTGGATTGGTCTCTTAAGGCTGCAATGAGACTAAGAATGGTGTCGTAGACTTATTATACCATTCTCAATCTCGTTGCTGCTTCATGAGTCATGTTTCCTCTCATGTTTGCCGCTCATTGTTCTAATGATGGAAATCTCACCGCTCGCTGTTTCAATGACGATGACTTGATCAACTGTTCTAAAGATTCCAGTGAAGTCTCTTTGAATTAGTCTCTTAAGGTTGCAATAAGACTGAGAATGGTGTCGTAGACTTGTTATACCATTTTCAATCTCGTTGCTGCTTCATGAGTCACGTTTCATCCCATGTTTACCGCTCGCTGTTCTGAATATGAAGAATGATGCGGTCATCTTTTGTTACCAAGCAAGCTACTTCACCCAACTGTCCATGGAGTTTGAAAATTCCACCAAGGACTACTCGGATGAGCCTCTTAAGGCAGCAACAAAATTAAGAATGGTGTTGGTAAGTTTTCTATAACAAATTTCAACATTGTGGGGAAACTGTAATATTTTCCCATCTCGTGGAAAATCAATAGGTTTATTACTGATACCCATTAAGCAGCCTATCGTAATCTCGAATGCTCCATAACTTTGATAAAATCATGGAGTTAGAAAGAAGGAAATAAAACTCCTATGGATGAAACGTTTGAAAATGTCCTAATGTTTTGAGAATTATATCTAGGTGTCGCTATTGTTAGCAAAGTAGCCGCTATTGTTAGCTGATACAACAGAAAGACGTAGTATTGAATATATGCATTTATGATTATTTTTAAATTAAGAGTTTCTTAATTATGAGTATAGTTAACCAGTATTTTTTCATAGTTGTGAGGTGAAGTACAGAATATAGGGAGATAAAAATTAATTGAAAGGTAAAATTATTTTGAATTCTTGAGAATATTCTTTATTATTTCAGTTCTAATTTGCATTGCGCTAATCATTTGTTTCTACAAAATGGACAGTTTAAATAAATATTTTAGGCCTTTTGCCATAGAAATGCCTACAATGCAGGACTACTTATCTTATCCCAGAGTCATCTGAATGATTGTCTCAAACGATATTGGCGTTTTCTTAATATGAAGTTTTAACCCCTTACTTTTGCCTCCATGGATAGAACCATTTTCAAGCAAATAATGCAGTTAAAAGTTTCATCGCTTTCTCCAAATGCCATTTTCACATATTCACTTTATGTCTAAGACACAAAATTTTCAGTCATTTGATAGCAGTGTTAGTTTAGTCAACAGATAATATTCATATATTTTAAGATTTTCACCATTTTAGATCAAGAACATACAATATCGCAAAAATGATACCCGTTATTGTTTTGTAAATTATGTTAAAATATTTGCTGTTTTTTTTTAAAATAAAATACATATAAAATGACTATTTGTACCAAATTTGATTTTTGCAACAAATTTTAATATAAACCTATTTATATAATTTTTCTTCTTCTTTTTTTAATTCGGAAAATAGATGTCCAAAAATCTGAAATTGTTTCCCTCCTTCCCTCCGTGTCTGAACTCCCCGGTAATCAACAATTTCTGACTGTTATTAATTGGAAAAATCGTTTCAAATTTTATTCGATTTGCTTAATTTTTACGAAAGATATAGCTTTCCATGCAAAAAAATATATATATTACCAATATCTTGAGAACCTATTTTACCTAACCTACCCTGCTGCGGCAGGTGCAATGTTTCTGTCGGCGATTTCCATGGACGTCAATGCCTGCAAAGGGGGATCGAACTTTTTGGGATAGGGTATATCGAATACCTGTATTTTTGGGAGGTTCTTCGTTTGGGATGGACGCTGTCCCACCCGTAAGCAAAAGGTTAAATGCATTTTTTTCGAAACGGAATTTTCAAAGGTTTTACATTTTTAAAATACTCCATGCGTCTTAATTTTTTCTGAGATGCATGAAATTTGGCAAAAAGGCACCGCTCATACTTTTTAATGAAACTGGGTATGGATTTTATAATTGGGCTTTATTAAGGTAATTAAAAGGGAATAAGAACCTAATTAAATGATGAAAATTAAGTTTTAATGCAGAAAAATATTTTTTAAAAATTAACTTTCTAAGGGATTTAAAAATGAATACCCAAATGTGTTCATAATGTGTTTTTGAGTGATCATAATGTAAAATTAATCAAAAATGTGAACAAATGGCACGCAAGGAGCATTTTCAAATTTTCGCTAAAAAAATTAAATTAAAACAAAAAATACAAAATTATAACAAAATTGAAAAAAAAAATTAATGGCATTGTATATAGTAATGTTAAGAGGAATATTTATATAAATTTTCACGTTTCTAAGTCAATAAATAAATTAAAAAAATTTCAACGTCCACCGTCCCCTTAAACAATCTTAAGTTTCGCAGCAGTTTAATTTACTTCCCTTATAATACATAACCAGAAAAGCTTCGTCGCTTGAAAACAATACTTAAAATGTAGTAAAATGTACTTTTGCAATGAGATAGCGACTAAAAATTGGTTCTGGGTTAAATAGAAGAAGCGAACAATTTCAGTTTTTCAAAATTTGCTACTTTAGGGGCGCCGCACATCAAAATGTTCGATTTGCCGAATATATAAAAACACCTCCTTTAAATGAGATAAAAATATGGAATTGGTAAATAATTAAGAAAATAATTAAGATGGAATCTTGAAATTTAGTACAAGTGATGTAGTTTGAAATATCTGATGAGACATTAAATAATTCTAATCATTTAACAACAAAAAAAAATTATACAATATATATATATATACATTTATAAAAACCTATTTATAAATGTATATATATTTATAAAAAAAACTATTTATAAATGTGTATATATTTATACAAAATGTATATACATTTATAAGAAACATCAAGATAAAATTTTGAAATTTAGTATAAGTGATGTTGTTTGAAAAATCTGATGAGACATTTAACAACAAAATAAAAAAATATTTAAAATTTCCCAGCTATATAACTGTGTATATTACCGTTCGGGACATTTTTATTGGAACACCGTTGATTTTACAACAGATATTCTTCTAGTTATTACAAATTACCTGAATTGTTTTTCACAGCGTAAAACCTGGCGTCGCAAGGAAACAACTTCTACAGGCAAACATTAAGATTCATTGAAGATCCGAGTCACTTCACATTGGCAACCTTGGTGAACAAGTTTTTCGAAATCTCATGACTTTGGCGATTTGTGTGAGATTTGGGAAATTCTCGCAGGATTGGGGACGAAACTTTTTTAAAAAGTATCACCGATAAGCGATACAAGATACTTTGTGAAACAGTATCACAGTATCTAAATCGTAATGCAAAAATAGAAGTTCACCAATACAATCAAATAATATATATATATATATATATCCTTTATATATCCAGTGCGTTTTAAATTAATCTTTACAGGCTTTTGTCCAAAGGCTGATCAATAATTTATATTAATATATACTGGTGGTCATCTCCAAAAATTGCCTAGGGATATTTATTTTGAAATTGGACTTAATAACGACTCAAAAAACAAATAGTTATTTTCCAATTATACATTTTGAGAGATTTGTAACTTTTCGTTTAACCCCTGTCGTCACTGTCTCTTCCGTATGTCTGTTTCTTATATATATATATATATATATATATATATATATATATATATATATATATATATATATATAAAGTATAAAAAGAATTTTAAAATGGAAAAAAGAGAAGGAAGGCTTAGCGAGAAGCTTACTCAATGGCGGTAAGGGGTTGTGACCTTACACCCCAGTTGTCAACAAGCTTGTCATAAATGCCGCGGCATTGCACTCCTGGACGCCAGCCCTGGCTGAAGCCAACCTCCGGAGTTGACAATAACAATTATCACTAGACCGTTGAAAAAGAAAAGTCCAATGATAAGAAGAAGACCATTACTGGATGGCCAACTAGTCCTTCAGCCAGGGCTGGCGTCCAGGAGTGCAATGCCGCGGCATTTATGACAAGCTTGTTGACAACTGGGGTGTAAGGTCACAACCCCTTACCGCCATTGAGTAAGCTTCTCGCTAAGCCTTCCTTCTCTTTTTTCCATTTTAAAATTCTTTTTATACTTTTTATATTTATATCGTGTATAGTATTTGTAGCTGCTTTGCGCATAAATGCTACAACACTTCAACATGTTTAATAACTTCCAATTTTCTTCTTATATATTATATATATATATATATATATATATATATATATATATATATATATATATATATATATATATATATATATATATATATATATATATATATATATATATATATATATATATATATATATATATATATATATATATATATATATATATATATATATATATATATGTATATATATATATATATGTATATATATATATATATGTATATATATATATATATGTATATATATATATATATATATATGTATATATATATATATATATATATGTATATATATATATATATATATATATATGTATATATATATATATATATATATATATATGTATATATATATATATATATATATATATATAAATTGAAAGATTTTAAGCGAAAATTACGCATAAACTACTGTATGTACAAAAAAAACATCACTAGCATATCTGTTACAAATGAGTAACTATAGACCAAGACTAAGGATAAAGATAGAAGGTAACATATCACTACAATGGTAAAGGGGGATGAGAAGAATATTAGGATATAAAATTCACAAGTAAAAGTATATAAATATAAATAAAAATAAAAATAAAACACGGCAAAAATGAGAAAAGGCAATAATAATTAGCTCAAGATAAAAGATTAAGACATAGAGAACAATCAATTGAAACTACACAAATATATATATATATAATTTTCATAGATACTGTAGCTTACTAAAATATGAAGGATACTATGCAAATATGATTAAATAAAGAATTTAAAGTTATTAAGTAAATAGAATGAAAATGCAAAATACATTTAATTTATTGCGCAAATGCAGCTTATAAATAAAATGATTTCAATAGTAATAGTAGTTTGAAAATCCAATGAACGAAAAGTAAGAAGCTGCAACACGATAAACCGAACTTTCTAAAACGCCCACAGAAAAAAATATAAAACATAAAACATGAAACAATGTTTTATATTTTATTCTGTGGGCGTTTTAGAAAGTTAAGTTTATCGTGTTGCAGCTTCTTACTTTTCGTTCATTGGATTTTTAAACTACTATTATATATATATATATATTTGTTACCGGCATTCTATAGAATACCTAGGCATTTTATAAAGTGCCGAAAACTGGTCGGCAATCTATGAAACGATTACAATTTCACACATTTCCTAAGTATTCTATAGAATGCCAAATGACAAACCGGCAAAGTATGAAATACATCTCCGATTCATTCCTTTTTTCATACTTTACCTAAATAGCATTTGTCATTCTATAGAATGCCTAGGTATTATATACAATGTCTAGGGAAAGTATATAATAATTCTCATATTTCATACTTTGCTAAAAACGGCCGGTATTCTATAAAATGCTAGGTATTCTATAGAATGCCGGCATTTCATACACTGCCGGTAACATATATATATATATGTGTGTGTGTGTGTGTATAATAAAAATATAATATGTAATTCCAATAATATATATATATATATTGCGAGATTCAGAATCAGCTATAGAAAGAGCTTGGATGATTTTTATTCAACATCAAATTTTGGAAGAGGTTGAAGGGATTTTCGGTTCGGGAGATGCCACTTTCGGTTTTTCCAAAAATTCGTGTGACTGAACGAAATTAAAGTCTTAAAGAGTATAAAAAATTCCGTCGAAAATAAAGTGCACACACCACCTGCTAACTTGCCAATATTGCACGCTTCTTCATAAATTTGGATGTGAATAACATCCATGGTTGGGGTTTCACTGGCGCCAGAACGGAGCGTACATGGAAAATGTGAACACTTTGGAAAATGTGAGCACGCTCATATCCCAGAACTTAATACATAGCAATGGAAATCATTTTTACTTTCCCTGCAGCACATAGTAATGTATAGGGAAAGTATTGGAATCATGCCGAAAATCGCAACTCGAGTTTTCGACAGATCTACACGTTTCGAGACCTCTAGAATACGAAAAAACTATTTTTAGCGTGACGTCTGTGTGTGTGTCTGACTATGTGTCTGTCTGTCTGTCTGTCTGTCTATGCAATGTATGTATTCACTCAAAAACTTATAGACCGAATTTCATAAAATTTGGTAGGTAAGTCACTTGGGTATGACCCTAGTGCTGATTAGTTTTTGGTACGTTTCGTAAAAGCAGAACCCGCCTTTTTTTGCGAAATGGCCCATAAAAATTCCATGTATCCGCTCTAGCTAAAATACTAATTGACCAAATTTCACAAAATTTGGTAGATAAGCTACTTGTACAATCCTCTGGTGCTGATTAGATTTTAGTTTTATTCGGAAATAAACAACCTGCCTTTTTTACGAAATGGCCCTCAAAAATCGCCAAAATCTAAAAAAAAAAAAAAGCTACGTATGTTCAAATATATCAATTAAATGCTTGTTTTATACATAATTTTTGATGCGGAAAAGAATAAGAACAACTCTATTACTCTAGGACTAACCGTTCTTGAGATACTCGTATTTGAGATTTTTCACATTTAGTTATGCCACTTTTGGAAAAATGTCCAATTACCAAATAAAAACAAAAATTGAACTAAAAATCTGATGTGGGCAGCACATGACTTTCCCTGCAGACTTATATCCACGTTCTCATTATTTTAATCAATTTTAATTCACTTTTGATTCAATTTTCGTTCTCATTCGGTAACCGAACTTATTTTCAAAGGTGGCGTAGAGAAAATACGAAAGACTAAAATATCTCAACAACGGCTAGTCCTAGTGTAATGGGGTTGGTCTTATTCTTTTCGTCGTTAAAAATTACGTATTAAATCATCATTTAATGGATATATTTGAGTATACCCAGTTCTTTAGTTTAGATTTGGACGATTTTTGCGGGCCATTTTGCAAAAAAAGGCGGGTCATTTTTTTCCGAATCGTACCGAAATCTAATCAGCACCAGGGTAACCCACAAGTGACTCATTTACCGAATTTTGCGAAATTCGGTCCATTAGTTTTTCAGTTAGAGTGGATACAAGCTTTTGCGGGCCATTTCGCAAAAATAAAAGGCGGGTTCTTTTATCCCGAATCGTACCCAAAACTAATCAGCACCAGACTCGCTCACAAGTAACTTACCTACTAAATTTTGTGAAATTCGGTTCATTAGTTTTTTAGTTAGAGTGGATACAAAATCTGCACAGACAGACACACAGACACACACACAGACGTCACGCTAAAAATGGTTTTTTCGCATTTTAGAGGTCTCGAAAGATGTAGATCCGTCGAAAACTCGATTTGCGATTTTCGGCATGATTCCAATACTTTCCCTATACATTACCATGTATTGCAGGGAAAGTAAAAATCTGATGTGGGCAGCACATGACTTTCCCTGCAGACTTATATTCACGTTCTATTTAGTTAAATTAAATTTAATTCACTTTTAATTCAATTTTCGTTCTCATTTGAAAACTGGATTTATTTTCAAAAATGGTGTAGGAAAAATACGAAAAACTAAAATATCTCGAGAACGGCTAGTCCTAGTGTAATGGGATTGGTCTTATTATTTTCTTCGCTAAAAATTACGTATTAAACAAGCATTTAATGGCTATATTTGAGCATACGTAGTTCTTAAATTTAGATTTTGATGATTTTTGCGGGTCATTTTGCAAAACAAGGCAGGTTATTTTTTTCCTAATTATACCAAAATCTAATCAGCAGCACCAGAGTGGCCTACAAGCGAATTATCTACCAAATTTTGTAAAATTCGGTCCATTAGTTTTTCAGTTAGAGTGGATACAAGCTTTTGCGGGGCATTTCGCAAAAAAAGGCGGGTTCTTTTAACCCGAGTCATACCCAAAACTAATCAGCACCAGATTCGTGCACAAGTGACTTACCTACCAAATTTTATGAAATTCGGTCAACGTTAGAGTGGATACAAAATCTGCACACACAGACAGACAGACACACACACCGACGTCACGCTAAAAATGGTTTTTTCGTATTCTAGAGGTCTCGAAACGTGTAGATCCGTCGAAAACTCGAGTTGCGATTTTCGACATGATTCCAGTACTTTCCCTATACATTACCATGTATTGCAGGGAAAGTAAAAATGCAAATGTAGTGTTATTTGGTTCAAGTAAACTCAATCTAATGAATTATTAAAGAAATAAAGAACATATGAATTTGAGTCTGCAGGGAAAGTCATGTGCTGCCCACATCAGATTTTTTACTTTCCCTTGAATACATAGTAATGCATAGGAAAAGTATTGGAATTATGCCGAAAATCGGAACTTGAGTTTTCGACGGATCTATGCGTTTCGAGACCTCTAGAATACGAAAAATCTATTTTTAGCGTGACGTCTGTGTGTGTGTCTGTATGTCTGTTTGTGTGTCTGTCTGCCTGTGTGCCTGTCTGTCTGTGCTGATTTTGTGTCCACTCTAACTGAAAAACTAATTGACCGAATTTCATAAAATTTGGTAGGTAAGTCACGTGTGAGTAAATCTGGTGCAGATTAGTTTTAGGTACGATTCGGGATAAAAGAACCCGCCTCTTTTGCGAAATGGCCCGCAAAAGCCTGTATCCACTCCAGCTGAAAAACGAATGGACCGAATTTCACAAAATTCGGTCAGAATTCGATAGATAAGCCGCTTATGGGGTGCTGATTAGATTTTGGTACAATTCGAAAATAAATACCCTACCTTTTTTTGCAAAATGGCTCGCAAAAATCGTCAAAATCTAAAATAAAAAACTACGTATGCTCAAATATATCCATTAAATGCTTGTTTTATACGTAATTTTTAACGATGAAAAGAATAAGCTCAACCCTATTACACCAGGACTAGCCGTTCTCGAGATATTTTTGTTTTTTCGTATTTTCTCTACGCCACTTTTGAAAATAAGTCCAGTTACCAAATGAGAACGAAAATTGAATTAAAAGTGAATTAAATGTAATTAAAATAAAGAGAACGTGGATATAAGCCTGCAGGGAAAGTCATGTGCTGCCCACATCTGATTCTTTTGTTTAGTCGGAAATAGCGTTCCAGTTTATGAAAAAATTAGGATATTTTAAACTTTGTCTTATCAAAAAAAAAAAAACAGTAGTTCTCCGATCGAGTTTTTTTTTTTTTACTTTCACGCAAAATATATGATAAATTATAAAGTATAGATATAAGTAATAAACGACAAATATGTGTACTAAAAATTGTAGTGCTAAAATCCATATTTATAATTGAAAAAAAAGCTCTTAGTTTTCGAATAACTATCTTCTCAAGTTGAAGATTGAAAATGTTTCATTTTTCAAGTTTTAGTGCTTAAATCTCAAAACTAAAAAAGCTATCTTTGAACAATAGACAAGAATTTGTAGCTCTTTGAAAACTTTACAATGATGTACGTATATACGATTGGATTTTGGATCAAGCTCTATTTTTTCAAACAAAACACTTTTAAAATGTATCTATCCGAAAGATATTTTTTCATACGTTCACTGGAAATATATACTATAATATAAAAGATAAATTGAAATAGTAAGCGACAAAAATATCTATGCGGAATTTTAGCTTCTAAATTTATACTTATTTTTAAAAAAATATCTTACAGTTTTCGAGTCATCGCCTTGTCAATTTGAATAAATATAAAAATTTTACATTTTTCAAGTTTGTAATGCTTATATCTTAAAAGCTGAAGATGATGGCTATAAGCAATACACAAGAATTTGTAGTTCTTGGGAAGTCCTACAGGTGCATATAATCGGATTTTAGATCGAGTTATTTTTCTTTTTCGTTATTACAAAAGTAGAATTTTGTTTTACAAATGTTATTCACACAGAACCATTTCCCGGCCGTCCAAATAGATACTCTTAGTCCTCTGGATGAGTCGGACGGTCTGGGTCTTCTACACAGAACCATTTCGGCTCCATCGGACTGGAGCCACCGCCGATTTTTTTTTGCATTCTCTTTTAATTCGGGCATTCATTTCCGTAGGAACATGGTTCCCATTTCTTTTCATCAAGACCTACTACAGGAAATTTATTTAATATCCTAGTATGAGTAAATTACGGTCACATTGCCGAAATGTAATATGAAATTTGGTTCTGTAAGAATTAATGAAAAAGCTACTTCTACTTTCCCTGCAATACATGGTGATGTATAGTGTATAGAGAAAGTATTGGAATTGTGTCGAAAATCACAACTCGCGTTTTCGACAGATCTACATGTTTTGGGACTTCTAAAATACGAAAAAACTATTTTTTGCATGAAGTCTTTGTCTCTGTGTGTGTGTCTGTCTGGGAAATGTATGTATCCACTCTAACACAAAAACTAATATACCAAATTTTATAAAATTTTGTAGGTTAGCTACTTGTGGGTTACCCTAGAGCTGATTACGTTTTGGTACAATTCGGAATAAAAGAACCTGCCTTTTCTTGCAAAATTGGATTGCAAAAGTCGTATATATCCACTCTAGCTAAAACAACTAATTGACCAAATCACACAAAATTTGGTAAATGAGTCACTTGTGGGTGACCCTAATGCTGATTAAATTTTGGTACTATTCGAAAAAAAAAACTGCCTTTGTTTGCGAAATGGTCCGCAAAAAATCGTCAAAATATAAAATAAAAGACTGCATGTACTCAAATATCAACGAAATGCTTGTTTCATACGTAATTCTTTAAGATGAAAATAATAAGACAAACCTCATTACTCTAGAATTAATCGCTCTTGAGATATTTTAGTTTTTTCGCATTTTTGCTACGCCGCGTATGAAAATGCGTCCAGTTACCAAATGAAAACGAAAATTACAATTAAAGTGCACTTTCAGTGTCATTTCAAATGATTATGTCTGCTCTATTGCGCAATTAAACTCAAATTAATGAATTATTAAAGAAATAAGGGGAAAATAATTTTATTCTGTAGGGAAAGTCATGTGTTGCCCACATCAGATTTTTTTTTTAACTTCGGTAATATTATCTTGTTTGTACTCTACGTGATGTTAAATAAATTTGTGTAATATTCCACTTGATGTAAATGTTATATTTTACTCGACCTTTCAAATTTAAAGTATTGACTTTTAATTTATTTAAAATTAAGTATTTCTAAATTATTTGAACCTGATCTAGTTTTCAGGAGAATTTAAAAAGTTTTTGTTCTTTAATGTATTTTGTACGAGTCCTTAGCGGATTGTTGTCTAACAATAAATTTACAAATGAAAAAGTTTTCCTTGTAAAGTGCTTTTTCTGTTATAGCCCATTTAATTAAAACACAAAAACTGTTATGACATATTTATTGAAATCTTATTTTTGTCTTATATTTCTTGTACGATTTCTTTACAAATCTTAAATTATGATATGAAATTCATTAACAAATCTTACTGGCTGATGCAATGCCAACTAATTTTTGTAAATAATTTTATAAAACGTTTTTTCTGGATAATTTTAAAATAATGTCTCTAGGTTAGTAAAAAATGGAGAAAAAGGGAGAGAAACTGGAGTTGGTTAAAGGTAAAAGTTTTTGATTTATATCTTATTCCACTCATACATAAATTGCTTTTCATGTGCATTCTATTTTTTTTACTTATTAATAATCATTGCAGAATGAAGGCTTTCATGTGCATTCTATTTTTTTTACTTATTATTAATCATTGCTGAATGGTAGCTTTCATGTGCATTCTATTTTTTTTACTTATTATTAATCATTGCTGAATGGTAGCTTTCATGTGCATTCTATATTTTTTACTTATTAATAACCATTGCAGAATGGTAGCTTTCGTATGCATTCTATTTTTTTTTACTTATTAAAAATCATTGCTGAATGGGAGCTTTCGTATGCTTTCTATTTTTTTTTATTTATTAATAATCATTGCAGAATGGTAGCTTTCATATGCATTCTATTTTTTTTTACTTATTAATAATCATTGCAGAATGGTAGCTTTCGTATGCATTCTATTTTTTTTTTTTTACTTTTTAATAATCATTGCTGAATGGTAGCTTTCATGTGCATTCTATTTTTTTTACTTATTAATAATCATTGCAGAATGGTAGCTTTCGTATGCATTCTATTTTTTTTTACTTATTAATAATCATTGCTGAATGTTAGCTTTCATGTGCATTCTATTTTTTTTACTTTTTAATAATCATTGCAGAGTGGTAGCCTTCGTATGCATTCTATTTTTTTTTTACTTATAATCATTGCTGAACGCCAGCTTTCGTGTGCATTCTATAGTATATATTTATCAATAACTATTGTAGAATGGTTATTTAAAAATTTATAATAAAACAAAATTTGCAAATTTTAAACTACATAAAATATAAGGTGTTAATATCTAAAATATCTTACATAATACCTGTCAAATACCTGTCTTTTTGAAAGGTTCTTCGTTTGGGATGGACGCTGTGCCACCTGTAAGCAAAAGGTTAAGAGTTATGCAAATGATCAAACTGTCACCTCCATTGATAATATAGGGCTCGTGCAATGTACAGGAGAACGATGATACCCCCGAATGAATGTTAGACTAAGTCTAGCCCTGTTCCTAGATTCCTTGGATGTCTATAGAATTCTAATGAGAGATTTAAACAAGAATCCTCCCTGGCTAAGAAATCTAAAGGAGGAAAATATAATGTTAAATCTGAAAAGTAAATATTTCGCTAGCAGACAAATTTGGTTGAAAGTATAAATCAATTTTAGAGGCAAATAACAGTCTCCTTCTTTCAGGATCAAAATCAAATCTGATATGACTTTCCCTCCGTAAGGAAATAACTTCTTCTTTCACTGCAAATAAGCGATGTACAAGATCAGTCACAATGATTTTAACCTTGGATTAATTGTACATTTACATTTAGCGTTTTTCTGTATGGTAATGTATAAAACTATTTCGAATTAACTTATATTTCGCACAAATCTAATTTGACAGTTAGAAATATGTCTGGCAATCGCTAAGCAATATATACTATAATCCATATGTTAGGCGATTGTAATTATTAGAAAATATTGTATGTTAGTCCATTTGTCCTCTTCCAGTTAAAAAAAAAATATTTACACCTATTTCACTGGATTGGTTATAACTTAGGTGATGGCGGATGTGGATTCAGCATCGAATTCTCGAGGGTGTTGGAGGTGTGGGTTCACTGAGGATATCGATTTCCGGTTCTGGAGATGTCACTTCCCTTTTTAAGGGGACGGTGGACGTTGACATTCTTTTTATTTATTTATTGTCTTAGAAACATGAAAATTTGTATATTCCTCTTAACATTACTATATAAAATACCATTCAATTTTTTTCAATTTTGTTATAATTTTGTATTTGTTTTTTAAATTCAATTTTTTTTAACGAAAATTTGAAAATGCTCCTTGCGTGCCATTTGTTCACATTTTTGATTCATTTTACATTACGATCACTCAAAAACACATTATGAACACATTTGGGTATTCATTTTTAAATTCCTTAGAAAGTTAATTTTTTTTTAAATATTTTTCTGCATTAAAACTTAATTTTCATCATTTAATTAGGTTCTTATTCACTTTTAATTACCTTAAAGACGTCCAATTATAAAATGCATACCCAGTTTCATTAAAAAGTATGAAAGGTGTCTTCTTGCCAAATCCCATGCATCTCAGACAAAACTTAAGACGCACGGAGCATTTTAAAAATATAAAACCTTTGAAAATTCCGTTTCGAAAAAAAAATGCATTCAACCTTTTTTCTTACAGGTGAGGCAACGTCCATCCCAAACGAAGAACCTCCTAAAAAGACAGGTATTTGACATACCCTATCCTAAACAGTTCGACCCCCCTCCTTTGCAGGCATTGGCGTCTATGGAAATCGCCGACAGAAACATTGCACCTGCTGCAGCAGGGTCGAACTGTTTGGGATAGGATATGTCACATACCTGTCTTTTTAGGAGGTTCTTCGTTTGGGATGGACGCTGTCTTACCCGTAAGCAAATATTAAATGTGTAAAATAATGTTATATATTAAAAACTTTTTTTAGTCGATTTTTGCTCATTTCAACGTCCACCGTCCCCTTAAGGAAAATTCGTGTGACTGTACGAAATCAGTACTTAACACGTTAAGTGCGGCGTCATTCCGTGGGGACTGAGAGGGAAATTTTCGTTTGGATGACGTCGATCCGTGAGACAAGCAGCATCAAGGTTAAAAAATAAATGTTATAATTTTAATGGAGTTTATTAAAACATTCTAAGCAAAGATGTGGTTTGGTTTTGCACATATTACAAAAAGGGACGACCTATTTGGTTAACTTTTTGGCTGTATTGGCCCGAATGTTTTTGCGCCATTCGCATAGCCGAAACGAACAGTGAAATACAATCGTCACCTCGATGTGTGTGTTATCTTCTGTTTATACACTATGACCGAACACCTCGCCGAGCGATCGCTGCTGTGTGCCGCCTGAACGATAGACAGCAAAAACAGCTCCGCGCTCAATGTCAGACATCGGCATCCATGGACGCCAATGCCTACAACGGGGAATCGAATTGTTTGGGATAAGGGATGTCCTTTTTGAGCGGTTCTTCGTTTGGGATAGACGCTGTCCCACACGTAAGCAAAAGGTTAAACGATAATAAAAATGCTCAATGCTTCAATCGAAAATGAAGTGTTCACAGCATTTGTCACCCTACGAAATCCCCGTCCTGAATGTCTTGTGTTTGTTTTCTTTTTAGGTCTGATTGGCTTATCAAGATTCAGTAACCAACGGGAAGCAGTACCAATCTGTATTATAGATGCTGTCAAAAGGAGATGAAGGAGTTGCAAAAATATTTTGTAACTCCATCATTTTGCAACTCCTTCATCCTTGCTGTAAACTGCTTCACCTACGTGGCTATGCGAACAACAAAGCTGAGTAGAATTCTCAACCGCAGAAAACCTGTTTAAAATTCTTCCCATTTCACCAGGAGGGGCACACTGAAGGATAAGATGTACAACATCGACTAGCTTAATGCCCACCTTTGTGACCTTGCCCAACTCTTGCCCTCCCCTTTGCGCGCGTCCATGATAAACAGCAATAGCTATGTCATGTAATTATGTAATAGCAATAACCATGTAATGTAAGTATGTAAGCAAAAATTATGTAATAATAATTACTATGTAATGTTTAATATAGCATTCTAATATAATATATAGCAGTAATTCTAACTATGTAATATTTAATATAATAATATAATGTAATACAGCAATCTAATATAATATATAGCAATAATACTAACTATGTAATGCATAATGTTGCAATGTTTAATACAGTCAATGTTTCGTAACATAGCAATGTTTAATATAACAATTTTTTTATAACAATCTAATATATGTATATCAATGTTTAATACAGTCAATGTTTCTTAATATAATAATGTTTATATAACAATCTAATATATATATATATATATATATATATATATATATATATATATATATCAATGTTTAATACAATCAATGTTTCGTAATATAACAATGTTTAATATAACAATGTTTATATAATAATCTAGTACAAGGTAGGATAAAAAAATTTTGAGACTGGCTTACTTGACGAATATGATTTATTGATATCATGTCTTACACACAACCACTTTCAAAGTACTCCCCCTCTGCAGCTGTGCACTTCTGCCAGCGCAGCGCGAGTACAGTTGCTGAAAATATTTCTGGTAGCCTTTGGACGAGCTGGTCTTCAGTACGGCCGTCGCAGTTTCCTCAACCTCAGATGCTTTCTTGAAAAAACGCCCTTTCAGTTCGTTTTTGAAACGGGGGAACAGGTAAAAATAGCATGGGGCGAGATCGGGTGAGTAAGGAGGCTATGGAAGGGTTGACGTTCCATATTTGACCAGTGCAGACTGCACCATGAAAGACCAATGAACGGGGACATTGTCATGTTGCAACACTCAATCCTTGCCTTTCCAGAGTTCTGAACGTTCCCGGCGGATACCATCATGGAGACGAGCCACAGGATTTGTGTTTACCTCTCCTTTTCACTGTTGCCGCTTCCGGTATGAACTCGTAATGCACTAAGCTCTTCTGGTCAAAAAATACCTCCAGCATTACCTTCCCCTTTGAACGATCCAAACGGAACGTTTTTGACTTCGGCGACGATGGTGACTTCCACTGTGAGGACTGCCGTTTCGTTTGTAGGTCGTACAAGAAACACCACGTTTCATCATCGGTGATAATTTTTGAAAGGAATGTCGGATCTTTGTCAGCAACGTCAGTCAGTTCTTCACAGATCCGCATGAGCACATCCCATTGATCTTCGGTTAGCATTTTTGGTACAATGTGTTGACACACACGATGCATGTTCAGTTTGTCCGTCAGGATAGCTTGGCAGCTCCCGTACGAAATTCCTGTTTTTTCAGCAATGACGTTGATGTTCAGTTCGCACGCACAATTTCCGCCAACTATCGAATGTTGTCCTCTGTAATTAATGTTGACGGTCATCCAGTCTACGGATTCACGACCATCCGTGAATCGGGAGTGCCATGAAAACACCTTCGCACGACACATTGCTCTCTCACCGTACAGCTGCTGCAACATGTGCAATGTTTCTGTCGGCGATTTCCCCAAACGCTGACAGAATTTGATATTCGCACGTTGTTCTTTAAACGCCATTTCCGTTTTCGACGAACGTGAACGACAAAAGTTCACTGACACCCATTGTCTGGAAAAACACTTGCTTCTTCCTTTTCACATCTCACTTCACATATGCCTCTACGTCACGGTAAAATAGTTCCCCTTCCCTCCAATCAGGGTTGGAGATATCAGCACAGTCTCCGAACTTTTTGATTCTACCTTGTATATATATAGCAGTGTTTAATATAGCAATGTTAATACAGTCAATGTTTCGTGATATAGTAATGTTGACTACAATAATGTTTATAAAACAAACTAATATATGTATAGCAATGTTTATATAACAATCTAATATTTGTTAAGCAATGTTTATATAACAATTTAGTATGTGTATAGCAATGTTTATATAACAATCTAATATATGTATAGCAATGTTTACTATAACAATGTTTATATAGCAATCTAGTCCAATCTAATATAATATATAGAAATAATACTAACTATGTAATGCTTAATACAATGTTTAGTAATACAACAATGTTTAATATAATAAATGTTGAATATAATAAATGTTTAATATAGCCATGTTTAATACAACAATGTTCAATATGGCAATGTTTGATACAGTCACTGTTTAGTATAACAATGTTCGATATACCATCCTTTTATTCGACTGTGATATCAAGGGCATTCAAATTAAAAACGCAACCTATTCATATGAATGAGGTATACTTGATGTTAGAAAAAGTGTACATAAACTGTAAAGATGTAGTGGAAATAAGAATCAAATACAGAATTTACATTGCATAAATACGGGAAGAAATGTGCACCTTATTTATTTTCGATGAAAATAAAGAAAGAATAAAAGAAGTCTTGTTTAAAATGTAAGAAAGAGAAACATTATAAGGAGAGTGTCGCTTAAGCGTTCCTTACTCGCGAAGCGAGTTCTGGGGTTGGCGACCGCTAGCGAGCAGGAGCGGAGTCAATGAGTTGGAAATTTAATAAAAGCATACAGCTGTTTCGAGGATACGCTGGATCTTCTGCGTCAGTGCAAGAAAACTAATAAACGAGAACTCAAAATGGGCGCAAATAGAAGAAACAGAGAGGGTCATATACCCAAGTCCTGGATTAAGAGCTCATTTGAATGAGCCAATCAGATAGCAGAATTCGGGCCTGTTGATTATATGCGTTGATCAAGTTTTCCTTATAACAGTATAGTGTTTGTGGCAAAAATTTAATTTCAACATTTGCCTCCCATTTCGGCATAGCTTTGTGGATGAAAATGTTAAATTATTTCGCATTAAGAATTGTGGAAAAGGTCTCAAAATTCCCAGAGTTTTCTGCAACTCAGTGGTGGTATATCGAGAGTACTATGCGAGGGGGAGAGACGCTTTTATACAATGGCATGTGTTGGTAGATGACGGACTACGAGGGTGGCTATGAAAAGTCAGACTAGCGAGCTTTGATAGGGACCAAGGCTCTCTAATCAGGTCCGTAAAACCTGAAGCATCTGTATATATAGGCTGACGCAACTGCCATTTTGACCTCGACCGGTCAAGTCAGTTATCGGCAGCCTCTGCTATTTCAATGGCGTGTGCATGTTACTCAACTGATAGTGGATACAGGCAGTCATTCAGAACTTTTTAACCGGGGGCGAATGAAACTTTAGGGGGAGGCAAGTTTTCTATTTGCCCTATATAAATACTCGTATATCTAAATGCTGTCACATAAATAGAAACTAAGTTAATGTAAAATGTCTCCGGGGAGCGATGCCCCCCCCCCCCCCCTTCGGGTTGTTTGCCTGAAAGAAACACTGATTGGATACGCAATTTAGTTGTAGGATAGGTGCTTCTGCTTTTAAAAAAATTGAACCAATCATTCAAGAGCGTGCGGTCTAAAATGTTTGATTTTCTTGCGATGGGAGCCAAAATGGCATGGCCAGCCTGTATCCCAGAAGCATTGGGGTTTTATCTTCTATATTTTTATGCAGGTGTACATGAAACCCAATGACGCTACACAACGAGACAGCTTTAGGAAGACTGACTTCCTTCTTTAGTGGGTACGGAAAGCTATCTCACTTCCTGTTAGAGATAAGAGAAAAAGTCAAATACTAAGTATTAGCTGCAGATCGTTGCCAAATTATTTACTAAACATTTTGTCTCCGTCCCCGCAAAAGATGGGGTAAAAAATTTTGAAAACCAGTGTATGCAATCCAACTCCCCCCCTTCAAAATCGAACATTTAATTAATGTAGCAGAATAAAATTTACTTTATTGTACACTAAATATTAATCTTCAGCAACGACGCATGCTTCAACACGTGTAATAAGACGTATCCACGTGTTTTGAAATGTCCTTATGCTTACACACAGACTAATAAAATTGTCTCTTTTAAAGTCGTTATTTAGAGAGTTTTTCTTAAAAACTTTTGCTAGGAGACAAAATTGCTAATTTTTCAATGCTCTACGTCTGTGTAAATTGACTTTTTCCCCTTACTTCTAACAAGAAGCTGGTTAGCCTTCATACTCCTTAAAATATCTTAAATTGTTTTTTTTTTGGGGGGGAAGCCCTCCTCCCCCCCCCCCTTCAAAAAAATCTCATCGTGTAACGCCATAGGGATTTCCTATGTACTTGCATAAAAAATGATATATGATTACCTTAATATTTCTTAAATTATTAGCTTTGACACTTGTATAATGTCAAATTATGATGCAATAATTCGGTTTATAGAAACACTAGAACGTATTGTTAGACGTTGCCCGGGTCCGTCTTAAATAAGTACCCTCTACTTATATAATACAAATCTGACTCTACTCGATTTCCAAATCGCCTGTTTCGACACCACGAATGCGCACAGCCATTTTACCCCATAACAACGCCCAGGCCATTGCATAACGACGAGATACAGGAGAAAAATGAAAAGCACTTCATCAGAGAAATCTAAAATATCAATTTTTATGCTTTTGTTTTATTCACAAAAAATTAAATAATTTAGGTAATTATTATTATTTATTTAATGCTATTTATTTATTTTTTTAAATAAGAATGCGAAGATAATATACTCTCATATTTTTTGCAAGAGTATAGAATTGTGTCAATCTTGCGCTTTTTGGATGCGACGAAAGCCAGCTTTAAAAATGCCTATTTCGATGTATTTAAATATAAATAAATAAATATGGAAGGGATTAACCAGTGAATTCGGTTCGAAGATCGTTGTAAAGAAGTTCTTCGATCTTTTTTCCGACAATGTCAAGATGGAAACTTAGTGGTGATAGTTTCGATCGCTGAAGAACTGATTTGTATGAATATCATTCAAAATCGTGTTTCGACATAAAATAACTAAAAAACTAATTCGAATTTAAAAAAAAAAAATCAAAATGAGGTATGCTGTATCGAGAGATTAACTAATCCAGTACCGAATTTCATGGCTATCGGAAGCTTCAATTTTCCGCTACAGACGACACACACACAGACAAACATCCTCTTTTATTATGTAAGCTAACAAGTTGGATATCTCACTTTGCTTTTAAACCTTTTCAGCTGATATGATGATTAGACGATGTGATGATTAAATTCGCGAATGTGATGATTCATTTCTTGTAATCAAATTTCAGTGTGAATAAAGTGTTTGTCATGATAATAAATATTATATTAAATATTAATGTGATCATTGGTAAGATTGAATAAATGATTCATTTTATTTTATTCAGTTTTTATTTAGGTATCTTGTGTCGCTTTCTATAACCCTCTCCTTTTAAGTGTTTCTGCGCATGCAGGTAAAGTCGACAAAAAAAAAAAAAAAAAAAATCCGAACACCACTTTGTTTTCGGCTCCTCGAATCGTACAGTGAAAGCAAATGTATCATTAGACTCGTAATAATGTCTCCTATAAAAAAAACCTATGTGTACTAATTGCCAAGTGTCCGTCTGTCTATCTCGCTTTTTTAGGCCCTTCCCGAAAAGATAAAGACTGGCAATCTGGTACATATGTCGAGTAGGCGTAGTAATCCCTTTTACTCGATCGGACATATCTTTACTATAAACAGTCCTAACGTGTACACTCCTGGACCTTTCCTTACAAAGTTATTGGGGGTGCTTAAGGACTTCTAGAAACCCGGAATACTGTTTCTAATGAAATATAAGTTAAATAGAAATTTTCATCAACAGATAAACTTAATCCATAAAACATCTGATGTGGGCAGCATATGACTCTCCCTGAGCGTCGCAAGTTCTTTATTTCTTTCATTGCGAAATAATGATGGAGAACATCCACAGCTCAATGTTTTTAACGTTGAAAAGTATACTGGCATTAGATGCTTTTCTGGATGAAAACATATGAAATTATTTTGAAGTACCCAATTCGCGCAAATTTAACTTGATAATTAGAAATATTGCTAACATCTGTTACATAATATACCCCATTATATTAAAATATGCCAATTGTAATTCATACATTTGCCGTCATTTTTGGCAACTTTAGCGTTGTTTCTGTCAATTTAGAACCACACTAAAAAACTCGTCAATTTGGCGATATTTTGCCAAATAACTTACCAAAGCGGCCAAATGCATCGCAAAGTGTTATATATTTGATGATATTAACTTGACAATAAGAAATATTGCTAACATCTGCTAAGTAATGTACTCCGTTATATTAAAGTATGTTAATTGTTATTCATTCATTTGGCGTCATTTTCGTAACTTTAGCGTCGTTTTTGCCAATTTGGAACCACACTAAAAAACTCGTTAAGTTGGCGATATTTTGCCAAATAACTTGCCGAAGCGGTTAAATGTGTCAAAGAGTGTTACATATTGGATGATATTTACTACTGTTTATTTATATGTAATTGTTTAGATATATTTATTTGAAAAACATGCAATATTTCGAGTATGGTTGAAACTAAGCGTTTTAATGTTTGTATCATTCGTTTTAGAATAAAAAATTACTTATAAAATTGTTATTTATTTGACATTATTAAATATACTGATTTTTTTTTTTTATGATTTTTTCAAAAATTCATTAGAAAATTTGGAGGTTTTCCAAACGTTCGATCGAGTTTTAAATAAATAGGGGTCCAGTATTCTCTGATCGTAATCATTTTGCCTAATTATTTAATTTTTGTACCAAATTCCATTCGAAACGCTCCATTCGTTCGTGAGATATTGCGTCTACAGACTCACGGACACACACACATACATCACTTCAAAGACGTTCAATTCGAGTTTAAGGATGCTTGAAAAGTGCTTCTCCGTCGAAAACTTGAATTCGAATTTTCGACCCCGTCACAATACTTTCCCTATACATTATACTATTTATGAAGGGGAAATTATATTTACTACTTGGCTCCGTATTTATAAAAGTATAATAAAAAAAGCTGTCAGGAAACACAATAAGAATTGATATTGCCCCAACTTTTATTCCGCAAAATCTCATTGTTTCAGTTCTTGAAGACGGACAATAAACAATTTAAAATAGCCGGACAAAAATAACAGATGAAATTCTATCGACTGCTAGCAAATTTATTTGACTAGCAAATATTTACGAGACTGAAACATTCGAATGTAAGCTTCAGATCGTCCTTTCCGTTTTAAACATTCGTTTTCTTGAGCCGACAGTGAAGAGATATTAAAGAAGTAAGTGAATTTTATTTTATTCCGTTGAGAAACTTTCAGTCACATTTTACAGATATTCTAAATTAAAAGTAAGTGTTTTGTTTGTAACCATAACTGATTTGGCGGTGAAGAGTTAGAAAGAAGTAGAAAAAATTCCTTTGGATGGAACGCTTGAAAACGCTATAATGCTTTGAGAATTATATATACGTGCCGCTACTATTAGTAAAGTAGCCGCTAGTGTTAGTTGATACAACAGAAAGGCGTAGTATTGAGTATAAATATTTTTGATTATTTTTAAATTAAGTGTTCCATAAGAATGATTATAATTAACCAATATTTTTTCATAGTTGTAGGAGTTGTAAGTACAGAACTGTTTTTTAACACTTTACAACAAAGTTGAAAAGTGTTTAGGACTTTGTTCATTCTGTCTGTCTGTCTGTTAGCACGATAACTGCCGTAAAAATGACTTTATCAAAATGAATGTTTAGTATGTTGTTGCGACGGTCTGTGGGACATATGGAAATGTAAATGAATAACATCACTCAATTAGTTTTGGATTGAACCCGGGTTGAAAAAAATAAAATACATTGAACCCTATGAGACCTAATTTTTCACGCATTTTTTTAAGAGAATTTAAAATTCACAAATTGCTTCCAAAATTTTAGGAAATATTCAAATTATCCGATAAAATATATAAAACAAATTCAGCAAAATGTGTTCGGTAATTTTCTAAATAAAAATTAAAATAATAATTGCACCCATATTATATGAAGAGATTACGTGACCCACTTCAAAATAAAATATGGTATTCATCTTGTGTCAAAATCCTGATTTTCTTTTTAACACTTTACAACATAGTTGAAAAGTGTTTATGACTTTGTTCATTCTGTCTGTCTATCTGTCTGTCCGTTAGCCCGATAATTGCCGTAAAAATGGCTTTATCAAAATGAAATTTTAGTATGTTTTTCAGAGGGTTTTTGGGACCTATGGGAATATAAATGAATAATATCACCCAATTAGTTTTGGATTGAACTCGGGTTGAAAAAATGAAATACATTTTTTCAACCTGACCTAAATGGGACCTAATTTTTCAAAAAAATTTTAAGCAAATTTAAAATTAACAAATTGCTTCGAAAGTTTTAGAAAATATTCAAATTATCCCATAAAATATATAAAAAAATTTCAGCAAAATATATGGCCCACTCAATAAGTCTCCGGTCTAACTAAGAAAAACCATTTTTTTTTTAGAAATTCGACTTTATTCATCAACATATTCACATTCAAGAGTGATACATTCATTCCAAAGCCCCTCTAACTTTTTGATGCCTTTTTTGTAGAACGATTTGTCTTTGCTCTCAAAATAGGCCTCAGTTTCGGCAATCACTTCTTCATTTGAGCCAAATTTCTTTCCCTGGAGCATCTTTTTGATGTCTGCAAAAAGCCAGTAGTTGCTGGGGGCCAGATCCGGAGAGTACGGTGGGTGAGGAAGCAACTCGAAGCTTAATTCATATAATTTAACCATCGTTTTCATCGACTTGTGACACGGGGCATTGTCTTGGTGGAACAGCACTTTTTCTTTTGCATGTGAGGCCGTTTTTTCTTGATTTCTACACTCAATCGATCCAATAATGCCATGTAATATTCGCTATTGATAGTTTTACCTTTCTCAATATAGTTGATGAACAAAATACCATGCGCGTCCCAAATACGGATGCCATAACCTTGCCAGCTGACTTTTGGGTTTTGGGTCGCTTTGGACAACTTTCACCGGCTGCTGTCTACTCAGCTGACGAACTTTTTGATTCAGGTGTGTAGTAATGGATCCATGTTTCATCCATTGTCACATACCGACGCAAGAAATCCTTCTTATCTCGCTTTAACAGCTCCAAACAGCTCTCTGAATCGTCGACGCATTGTTGTTTTTGGTCCGGTGTGAGCAAACGCGGCACCCACTTCGAAAGCAACTTACGCATGCTTAAATTTTCGTGTAAAATTGTAAACACATTACCTTCTGATATCTTTAAGGTGTCAGCTATTTCACACAACTTAACTTTACGGTCTTTCAAAACTATTTTGTGGACCTTTTTTATGTTTTCCGGAACAACTGCCGATTTTGGGCGACCAGAGCGTTCAGCATCATCGGTGTTTGTACGACCGCGTTTAAATTCAGCATACCAGTCAATAATAGTTGATTTCCCTCGTGCAGAGTCTCCATAACGCTTATCAAGCCACTGTTTGGCTTCAACAGTATTTTTCACCATCAAAGAACAATGCTTAATCAACACACGAAATTCTTTTTTATCCATTGTTTTGAAAATGACAAAACTGAGGTCACTAAAACCACTGTAACCTGTAAACTAATTGTCAGAATGTCATGAAATTTTGACACGCGTCGTTTGAAGGTTGGTACTATCCAGAAATCATATGGGTCTGTCAACAGTGTTGCCATATATGTGTCAGACCGGAGACTTATTGAGTGAAGTGTATTCAGTAGTTTTTAAATAAAAATTAAAATAATAATTACACCTTTTATATGAAGAGATCACGTGACCAGTATATGAAGAGATCGTGTGACCCACTTCAAAATAAAATATGGCCTCCACTTTGTGTCAAAATCGTGATTTTAAAGTTCTCTTTAATTCATATTTAGTGTTGTATCCGTCCTCCGTCCTAAAACCGCTTTGTTTTTGCCTAAATTCTATGCATCTACATACTGAAACAATGCAATTACAATATATTTGAGTTTAAATGATCATCCAACTTTGATTATTTCTACAATGAAGCCTAATTTTCACTTATGGAGAATGTAAACACCAAAAGATGTAGAATGAGTTGTATAAGAATTGCTGCATTTCTTTAAGCAAAATTATTTAGATCATGGAGTCTGCAATATAGCTGGTATGGATGAAACATTCATTGATTTTACATAGAGAAGCAGACGATTTTTTTCGATGAAGTTTTAAGCATAGAGTTAAATTACTTGTACCTCCATGGTTTTAAGTTTTTAAATAAAATAAATTATTATAGTATTGTGATGAATGAAAGGAATAAAAAAATGTTTATGAATGAAACGCTGCTTTTATAGAGAGAGTCAGTAGACGATTTATATTTTGATGACGTCATTTGAATAAATTTCATTTGTTTTCGATGAAGATTTCAAATATAATAAATTAATGTAGTATTGTGATAATTTTAAAAATATTACCGCTGAATGTATCGCATTTTAGAAATGCTTAAATAAAATTGTATTACAGTTGGAAAGTGTTTCATAATCAATGCTTTATGTATGATTGATCTTTCTTGTTTTTCTTTCATAATTCATTAAATTGAGTTTAATTGCACAAAACAACATGGAAAATTATGTAAAATTACCCTATAATTGCAGTATTAATACAATTTTAATTTATACATTTGAGCATACACAGTCTGTTATTTTGAATTTTGATGACTTTTGCGGACCATTTCGCAAAAAAGCAGGTATTTTTCCGTGAATCGTACCAAAATCTAATTAGTAAGAGGGTAACTCGCATGTGTTATCTATCAAATTTTGCGAAATTTGGTCAATTAGTTTGTTAGCTAGAGTGGATATCAATTGCACAGACAGACACACAGACGTCACGCTAAAAATATTTTGTTTTTTTCGGGTTCTATAGTGGTCGAGGCGTAATATATTCGTCGAAAACTCAAATTGAGATTTTCGACACGATTCCAATACTTTCACTATACATTACCGTATATTGTAATGGAAAGTAAAAATGGAATGTGGGCAACACATGGCTTTCCCTACAAACTCAAACTCACAATCCATTAAATTTAGTTTAATTGCTCAAATGGATACGAACACTTACTTGATATAATAGCCATAGTTTACAGTTTTAATACGTCTTTCTCACTAGGACAGTTAATGCTTTTTAAAACATTGCCATTTCATCAAAATTTAAAAAGAAACTTAAATATCTCGAAAACGGTTCCCAAAGTAATGAAGTGGGTCTTTATCACTTCGTTGCTAAAAGCTGCATATAAAACAAGCAGTTAAAGATTTTTTAAAGTAGAGATGTGAGTTGGAAAAATTTTCCGGAAAAGGAAAAAATTTTTAAAATAATTTCCGCTATATTTTTCGGAAAAATTTCTGCTCCTTTTTTTCATTTTTAACTTATTTAAAAATAGTATATAATAACGTTTCCGGACATTTTTTTAAGCTAGTAGCTTTACAAGAAGTCTTTGATCATCGAATTTTATATTTTTGAGGAGGAAAAAAGGAGGGAGGGAGAAATTAATGTGTGTGTGTGTGTGTGTTTTATTTTGAAGAAAAAGAATAGACGAGAACCAGAATGATGCAAGTGACATTTTACTCGTTGCCAGAAAAAAAATATGTGAAGTATTAATTAGCCTATTTTTTCAGTGTTAAATTCTCTAAAATTTATAAAAATATTAAAAATGTGGAATGTTTCGGCAAGTTTTACTGCTAAAGGAATATGCTTTAAATATATGTTTAATTCATTCTCCGGCAAATTGTCTCTTCTTTCTTATGATAGAAAAGTTTTGTAGAAAACACGCATTTTTTAAAGGGCAGTCGCCATTTGATACCAGGGTTATTTTTAGCACATCCTGTAATTAATCAGATAGGATCCGTAGCTTAAAATGGATTCTAAACCACTACAGGCACCCAGCCGTGCAAAGGCGTCACCCACTCTCATGCAGGGATCGGATCCGACACCCTCAGAATGGCACCGCGTGCTGTTGGCACATTTCGGGCGCGGTAGCCCGATGGTTTGCGCGCTGGATTTGCACGCTGCCACAACTGCCGCCGTGTTCATGCGGAGTACAATCACGTTAAACATGTAGCTCCGTAAGTCCTTCCGAGAGGTTGGTGGTAGGGGAAGGAGGATACGGTCACGGTCCCGGTGGATGCCTCCCCCACTGGGTTCCGGTCTAAATTGGGTGGCACTTCCCGACCGTCCAAACAGTTACGTTACACCTTTGTTACGTTACACCTTGAAATATAAATTGCCTGGTTTAAATATCTCTAAAATGGGATACATTCCTCGGAAATATTTTTTAAATTATCATAATACTACAATAATTTATTATATTTGAAAACTTCATCGAAAACAAATGAACTTTATTCAAATGACGTCATCAAAATATAAATCGCCTCTATATAAAAGCAGCGTTTCATTCATAAACATTTTTTTATTCCTTTCATTCATCACAATACTATAATAATTTATTTTATTTAAAAACTTAAAACCATGGAGGTACAAGTAATTTAACTCTATGCTTAAAACTTCATCGAAAAAAATCGTCTGCTTCTCTATGTAAAATCAATGAATGTTTCATCCATACCAGCTATATTGCAGACTCCATGATCTAAATAATTTTGCGTTAAAGAAATGCAACAATTCTTATACGACTCATTCTACATCTTTTGCTGTTTACATTTTCCATAAGCGAAAATTAGGCTTCGTTGTAAAAATAATCAAAGTTTGATGATCATTTAAACTCAAATATATTGTAATTGCGTTGTTTCAGTATGTAGATGCACAGAATTTAATCAAAAATAAAGCGGTTTTAGGACGGATACAACACTAAATATAAATTAAAAAAAAAAATTTTAAATCACGATTTTGACACAAGATGGATGCCATATTTTATTTTGAAGTGGATCTCTTCATATAATGGTCACGTGATCTCTACATATAAAGGGTGTAATTATTATTTTAATTTTTATTTTAGAAACTACTTAATATATTTTGCTGAAATTATTTTTATATATTTTATGGGATAATTTGAATATTTTCTGAAACTTTTGAAGCAATTTATGAATTTTAAATTTGCATAAAATATGTTTGAAAAATTAGATCCCATAGGGTTCAATGTATTTCATTTTTTCAACCCGGGTTCAATCCAAAACTAATTGGGTGATATTATTCATTTATATTCTCATAGGTCCCACAAACCCTCTGAAAAACATACTAAAATTTCATTTTGATAAAGTCATTTTTACGGCAGCTATCGTGCTAACGGACAGACAAACAGACAGACAGTCAGAATGAACAAAGTCATAAACACTTTTCAACTATGTTGTAAAGTGTTAATAAAAATTAATGAGAAATAAGCTTGGTTTTAGTATTTTAGTTGCAGATAAAAAATATTATGTTTCAACACAAATTTGATTCAGACTGTACGTCAAATTCAGCTTTTGCAAGCTTATCAATGAATAATATATTGTTCTAGATGGCTAAAAAAAGTAAAGTTTCCGCGCTCGTGTTTTAATCAGTCGTCAATTTTTTTTTTTGCTATCATTTATTATCCACCTAGTTGGTATATATCTGAAACAAAAGTCGTTAGTTCCGTTTTCCATGTTCGTACTCATTTAGCTCATAAAATTTATGTCAGGACGTAGGGAATGATTAGGCAAATTATTTTCACCGGGTTTTATGTGTCGTAACGGCAATGTTTAGACACAATTTTTAAAAAACATGTTTTTGACGCAAATAGCATCTATGATTAGGATATTTCCAGCTGAAATCTGACCGTTACAAAAAATGTAAAGACTTTGGACGCGAAGAGCAAGACTAAAATGTTTATACCAAATAGGCAAAGTAGATATAGAATGTTTTGCGGACTAGAAACAGTTTAAAAAATCCATATTCTTATTTCCAGATTTAAGATTGTACAGCTAAATGTCTTAAATTGTACAAGTATCAATTTGCTGACCTGCAAGGATATAGTCTTCGAGTAGGATAAGTACTAAAACTTATCCTACTCGAAGACGTAAATGATTGATGTTCTTCTAAGAGAAATAGTTCGCAGTATGTGCAATAGATGGTGCTATAGACAACTTTACAGAAAGACAGCGTCATCTATTGCTCATCCTACGAACTACTTCTCTATGTAAAAATTCAATCATTTAAGTTTTTTTTCGAGGAAAAGTTTTAGTATTTTAGTTGCAAATGAAAAGTATCATGTTTCAACCCAAATTACGTTCAGATTGTATGTCAAATTCAGCATACCCAAGTTTATTAACGAATAATATATTGTTCTATGTGTTTAAAAATATAAAATTTCCACGTATAACGACTCGTGTTTTATTCAATCGTCAAAACTTTTTGATATCATTTATAATCCACCCAGCTAAGATACAAATCGACTAAATTTCAAAAAATTTTGATAGATAACTCAGTTGTGAATTATCCTGGTGCTGATTGGATTTTGATACGATACAGAAAAAAAAAGAACCTGTCTTTTTTTTCTTTTTTTTAATGGTCCTGGAAAAGTCGTCAAAATGCTCAAATGTATCTATTAAATGCTTGTTTTATACGTAACTTTTTACGACGAAAAGAATAAGGCCAACCCCATTATTCTAGACCTAGCCGTTCTTGAGATATTTTAGTTTTTTCAAATTTTTGCTACGCCGCCTTTAAAAATACGCCCAGTTACCAAATAAAAAGAAAAATTGAATTAAAAGTGCAAATTCAGTGTTATTTTGCGCAATTAAATTCGATTTAATGAATTATTAAATAAATGATGAGAAAATAAATTTCAGTTGGGGGGGGGGGGGGGGATCTCATGTGCTGCCCCCATCACATTTTTTTTTCTTTGGCGATAAATTTATTGCCCTATGCATAGTATATGTATAGGAAAAGTAAGTGGCCTATAATTTGGGCAAAAAAAAAAGAAAGAAAAAATTCTCTGATTTTGCTAGATCACCGCAATTTAAGCATTCCTGGAATACGAACGTATTTACCAATGATGTATGCGTGTCTGCCTGTAAATACGATATGTCTCAAACCAATTATGCAAATCAAATGAAATTGGGTATGATTATTTCCATCAATGAACATAGGTGGCTATTTGCTAGTGGAAAACGGACCAAGGGTCAACCTTTAAATTTTTGAGCATTTTTGTTTAAAAAAAATCATTCAAGTTATAAAAATATTACATATAACTGTGGGTTCGGGTCCGTTCTCTCTTATTGGGTCTAGCGAGTTCAACTGTTTTGATATTTATATTTTTTTTTATCAGTCTGCCCATTGAGTTTAAATAGATTAATTAGGATCTCAGTTACGTGAGCTGACTGGCTCAGTGGTCATGTTGTCTGATTTCAGTTCCAGAGGCTGTGGGTTCGGGTCCGTTCCCTCTTATTGGGTCTAGCGAGTTCAACTGTTTTGATATTTATATTTTTTCTGAACAGTCTGCCCATTGAGTTTAAATAGATTAATTAGGATCTCAGTTACGTGAGCTGACTGGCTCAGTGATCATATTGTCTGATTTCAATTCCAGAGGCTGTGGGTTCGGGTCCGTTCTCTCTTATTGGGTCTAGCGAGTTCAACTGTTTTGATATTTATATTTTTTCTGAACAGTCTGCCCATTGAGTTTAAATAGATTAATTAGGATCTCAGTTACGTGAGCTGACTGGCTCAGTGATCATGTTGTCTGATTTCAATTCCAGAGGCTGTGGGTTCGGGTCCGTTCTCTCTTATTGGATCTAGCGAGTTCAACTGTTTTGATATTTATATTTTTTCTGATCAGTCTGCCCATTGAGTTTAAATAGATTAATTAGGATCTCAGTTACGTGAGCTGACTGGCTCAGTGGTCATGTTGTCTACTTTCTATTCCCAAGGCTGTGGGTTCGAGTCCATCCGCCTGCATTGAGACGCCTTGACATTTTTCTTTTCTCATCAGCATATTTTTCTGAATTTTGTTGCCTGGCATTATTAAAAATATTGACCGGAAATGACATACCGGAAGCGACGTCACAGGAAATGACGTACAGGAAGTTGCGTCACAGGAAATGACGCACAGGAAATGACGTCACAGGAAATGACGTCACGTCCTGCGTGCGTCCTGAAAAACAAGGAATGAAAGAGATGCACTGTTTTCAAAAATGCAAAAAAATTTGGACCTCGTTAACAGGTGTCACAGGCTGCAAAACAAGCCCCGCACGAACTTCGGACGAGGAAGGGTGGTGGGCTCGACACCGAAGCCGGCAGGCCCGAAGAGAAACCCCACCAGCACCGGTGGAGCCGCAAGAACACCGCTCGTCCTCCATCTCGTGCAGATAATTTAGTAAGAAATATAAGAAAGTTATAAAGAGGAGTGGAAAGATTAAAGATGATCGTTATAATCCAGAACCCCTTATCCCCCTTCCCCCTCTCCGGAATACCGCGGTAACACTACTCTCAACACTACAATCTTACCTAGGTGGGAACCGAACCCCAAGCCTAGAGCCCCGCAACTTGACGCCCCAAGCCTCTCGGCCAAGAGGGCGACGAAGAGAGTATCAATTTTTGTATATTTAAATTTAACATTTTAATATGTCCGTTTAAATAATCTGGAAAAACGTGGCTAAAACAGAACTTTCGACAGAAACGTCCGCTTCAAGCTCCTACCTCGATACTTTCCTACTGCTCTGCGAACAGCGCTATAACTTTATTTTATTTGAATTACATAAATTTTTCTTTGGATTGACGATTAGAGTAAACTTGGGGTAAAATCCACAAAATTTATTACCCTGACAACATTGTTTATTTATTATTTAAATCTGCAATCCAAAAAACATTCCGTTGGATGTGAGGACAGAACTCACAATCAACAAACCTACAGCTCAGCTCTTTAACCACTATACCGTTCGAATCAGGTAAGAACGAGAACTATGAACTATTTAAGTTTTTATTATGAAATTTTTTTTAAAAAGGAGCCAGGAAGCCCTTGAATGCTATATTATCGTTTAGAATTATGTGTAAATATGATAAAATCAGATGTTATATCCAATTTCCATTATACTTCGTACTAGAAAATTGCAAAGATTACATCAGATTTTGTCTTCTTACATATAAAATTCTAAATTAAAATGTAGCATTCAAGGACTTCCTGGCTCCTCTTTTAAAGCTCAATTATCACCTGATGTGAATCAAAACTAAAATTAATACACTATTTAGATTTTTTGCTATTCAATTTCTGAGAATCTATCGAACCGATTTTCAAAATTGGATTTTTGTTTGATAGCTGGTATTTTTCGGACTAGCAGAAGATACAGAATTGCCTTCAAAACCCGAGATTTTTAAATGGGGCGGTAAGTAAATTCTTCAAATTATTTTATCGTTATGGAATACACGTCTCTGTGGCAGAGTCGGCAAGCATTAGCTTAATAAATTTTGTAACAGCCGGTCTCCGGTTCGGAGCTAACTTACAGAAAGTTTACATTTTATGAAGTAAAATTAATAAAGATTATAGATTTGGCTTATATTTTATCTATTTTTAAAGCAAAAGCAGTTATTTTTATCACTTAGTTTCTGAGGATCTTTCGAACCGATTTTGAATTTTTATTTTACGTAACAGCTGATATTACTTGCCTTATATACATAGTATAATATATAAGGAAAGTATTGTGACGGGATTGAAAATTCGAATTCGAGTTTTCGACGGGAGAGCACGTTTTAAGCATCCCTGATCACGAATCAAACATTTTTGAGGTGATGTCAGTGTGTGTGTGTGTGCGTCAGTGAAACTCTGGACACGATATCTCACGAACGAATGGAGCGATTCGATTGAAATTTGGTACACCTTCTAGACACTGTAAACCAGCTGTACTATGATTTGTGCCTTCAGAGCTGTAGCCAGGTAGAAACATGAGGAGTCTAAGCCCCCCCCCCCAAGAAGTATACTCAGCCCCCTCTGATAAAAATATTAAATTTTTAGTAGTAATATGAAAATTGTCATTCAAATTTTGCATAAAAAATTTCTTTGAGATTTCTTTATAAATTATTTCAATTCACGAATCAAACATTTTTGAAGTGATGTCTCTCTGTGTGTGTGTGTGTGTGTCAGTGAGTCTGTGGAGACGATATCTCACGAACGAATGGAGCGATGCGAATGAAATTTGGTACAAAAATCACAATCCATGAATACTGGAAATCTTTTGTTTTTAAACGTAATCGAATGTTCAGAACCCTCCTAAATTTTCAAGTGAAATTTTGAAAAAATCATCAAAAAATCAGAACCTTTAAAAAAAGCTACGCAAATAGACATTTCGTTTGTAATTTTTCCTTAGAAAGCGATTGACATAAAATTTAGAACGATAGCATGAACCATTCTCGAGATATTACACATTTTTCAAATAAATTTATCAAAAAAACCCATAAATTAAAAAAAAATATTAACTGTTGAGAAACATGTTCACTTTTCATATGTAATATCATGCGATAAATTTGGTGACATCATTCTCCTGGATCTAGCTCATTCCATTCATGAGAAAAGATACTTTGAGTAATACTTTGTATTTGAACACCAATAGTCATTTATCTGCTATAAGAATAACTTATTTCTCCGTCCATAAAGCTCGGCGAGATTTTGGCGACAAATTTGGCGGAATGTCGCTAACTTGGCAACTTTTGAAATGTTGCCAAATTAACGAAAATCTCGCCAAATGGATAAAAATAACGCTAAATCAATGAAAATGACGACTAATTGTCGAAAATTCAATATCTTGGAAAGAATATAAGTATCTACTATAAGAAAAACCTATTACTTTCCTTATATAGATAATGCATAAGGAAAGTACTGTGACTGGGTCGAAAATTCTAATTCGAGTTTTCGACGGGAGAGCACGTTTCAAGCATCCCTGATCACGAATCAAACATTTTTGAAGTGATGTCTCTGTGTGTGTGTGTGTTTTTAAACCTTAATCATGGATCGCCATTTAGATACATGAAATAAAATTTTTGAAAATTCAAAATTATAAAATATTTTGTTAAAAATGAGCAAAAATATGTCTGTCACAAAATGATTAACATGTTAATTGGAACTCGTATAGATTTCTTATTACCGTTCAATATTAAATGAATATGAATGAATGAATCACTCTGTAATAAGTATTTCATCGGTCGGAATATTCTTACTTTTAAAATATTTACAAATTAAATCCCAATTTATTTGAAAAATAAATCTTCATTTTTAGCACTTTATAACGTAGTTGAAAAGTATTTATGACTTTGTTCATTCTGTCTGTCTGTTCGTTCGCACGATAACTGCAGTAAAAAATACTTTATTAAAATGAAATTTTAGTATTTTGTTCAGACGGTCTGTGGGACCTATGGGAATATAAATCAATAATATCACCCAATTAGTTTTGGATTGAACCCGGGTTGAAAAAATGAAATACATTGAACCCTGTGGGACCTAATTTTTCAAACTATTTTTAAGCGAATTTAAAATTCACAAATTGTTTCGAAAATATTAGGAAATACTCAACTGATCCCTTAAAATATATATAAAAATAAAAAAATTCAGTAAAATGTGTTCGGTAATTTTTAAATAAAAATTAAAGTAATAATGACACCCATATTATATAAAGAGATCACGTGACCTACTAGAAAATAAAATAGGGCATCCATCTTTTGTTCCTAGTATCAAAATCGTGATTTTTGAAGTTATTTTTAATTTATATTTAGTGTTGTATCCGTCCTAAAACCGCTTTATATTTGCTTAATTTCTGTGCATCTACATTCTGAAACAGAGCAGTTACAATATATTTGAGTTTAAATGATCATCCAACTTTGATTATTTCTACAACGAAGCCTAATTTTCACTTATGGAGAATGTAAACACATAAAGATGTAGGATGTGTTGTATAAGAACTGCTGAATTTCTTTAACAAAAATTTATTTTGTTCTGGAGTCTGCAATATAGATGGTATGAATGAAAACGTTAATTGATTTTACATAGAAAAATAAACGATTTTATAGCAGACTTTTTCGATGAAGTTTTAAGCATAGTTAAATTAGTTTTACCTTCATGGTTTTAAGTTTTTAAATAAAATAAGTTATTGTAGTATTGTGATGAATAAAAGGAATGAAATAAAAGTGTACGAATGAAGTATTTACAGCTTTTACATAGAGAATCAAGCGATTTATATTTCAATGACGTCATTTGAATAAAGTTCATTTTTTTCGATGAAGTTTTCGATGAAGTCTCAAGTTTTTAAATAAAATAAATTATTATAATATTGTGATGGATGAAATGAATGGAAAAATGCTTATGAATGAAATGCTGCTTTTATGGAGAAAGCCAGGCGTGTTATATTTCGATGACGTCATTTGAATAAATTTCATTTGTTTTCGATGAAGTTTTCAAATATAATAAATTGTTGTAATATTATGATAATTTTAAAAATATTACCGAGAAATGCATCACATTTTAGAGATGTTTAAACCAGGCAATTTATATTTCAATCCCATCATTTGAATGAAGTTCATTTTTTTCGATGTAATTTTAAGTTTTCAAATAGAATAATTTATTGTAGTACTGTGATAAATTAAAAAATATTACCGCTGAATGCATTGCATTTTAGAGATGTTTACATAAAATTGCATTGCAGTTGGAAAGTGTTTCATAAACGATGCTTTATGCATGATTGATCTTTCTTGTTATATATAAGAAAGTCACATAATTTAAATATTTTCCTTGGATCTAACACATCTCTCTCAATTTTTCATGCTTCAGCTATTTAAAATTCCGAATGCAGAAAATAATACTTCTATCTTGATTCTTTAAAACTTTGCAACATAATTGAAAAATGTTTATGACTTTGGTCATTCTGTCTGTCGGTCTGTCTGTCCGTCTGTCCGTTCGCTACGATAACTGCCGTGAAAATGACTTTATCAAAATGAAATTTTAGTATATTGTTGAGACGGTCTGTGAGACCTATCGGAATATAAATGAATAATATCACCGAATTAGTTTTGGATTGAACACGGGTTGAAATAATGAAATACATCGATCCCTATGGCACCTAATTATTCAAACATTTTTTAAGCGAAGTTAAAATTCACAAATTGCTTCGAAAATTTTAGGAAATATTCAAATTATCCCCCAAAACATATAAAAAAAATTTTCAGAAAAATATGTTTGGTAGTTTTTTTAAATAAAAATTAAATTAATAATTACACCTATATAATATGAAGAAATCAGGTGACCCATTTCAAAATAAAATATGCATCCATTTTTTTTTCACAGATTAAAAGTCGTGATTTTAAAAACTCTTTTAAATTTATAGTTAGGGTTGCATTCGTCCTATAACCACTTTTTTTTTTTTTTTTTTTTTTTTTTTAATTGCGTATTTTCTGTGCATCTATATTCTGCGCCAACGAAGCCTAATTTTAACGTATGTAGAATGTAAACACATCAAGCTGTAAGATGAGTTGTATAAGAAATGCTGAATTTTTATGAATGCTGAATATGAATGAAATATTCATTGATTTTATATAGAAAATCAGACGATTTTATAGCATTGCTTTTGTCAATGAAGTTTCAAGCATGGACTTAGAAAGTACTTTTACCTCCATGGTTTTAAGTTTCCAACTAAAATATACTATTGTAGTTCTGTGATAATTAAAATAGTATCACCGCTGAATATATCGCATTTTAAAAATGTTTAAATAAAATTGTATTGCAGTTGGAAAGTGTTTCATAATCAATGCTTTATGCATGATTGATCATTCTTGTTTTGAAAAAAGCGATAGGTTTTTTTTTCTCCCCCCATAGATTTTTGAAAGGCAGACATATTCCAAAAATCTGGAGAAAAGACGACAGGGATACCCATTTTAAAAATCGAACTCACCCCTCAGTTTTAGAGCTTCCATCTCTACTTTCTCTTAAACTGAAGGACTGAAGCTGAAAGTTTCAGGTTTATTGCTCATTTTCTTTTTAAATCTACAATTTATCTGTTGCAAATATTTTTAATTCCGGAAAGATAGAAAAAAAGACTAAAAAAGAGCAAAATAGATATACCTATCTCAAATAATAAAAGGCAATGTTTGTCTGTCTGTGTGTCTTATACACTATACGTTCAGCGACCGCGCGTCGGAGAGCTACTAAATTTGGCAATCGGAGACCCGGAGGGAGGGGGGGAGGGGAAGGGAACACGTGAAAGCCGATTTTTAAAATTTCAATTATTTTTTTTGTTGTTGTTATTTAATGTTTCATGCGATTTCGACCGTTTTTTGCTCTTTTTCTCCACAATCCAGACGTCGTAGAAAAAAACAAATCACACCACCGGAAAGAGCAGACAATTGCGAGTAAAAATATATCATTTTCAAATCTCAATTTCAATTTCTAATATTTTTTAAAGATTTTAAAACAAAAGTCATTTTCGGCTAAAAAAAACGAACTTTGGTTTTTGAAACTTCACATCGGAAAAAGTATTAATAATTTTGACTAATAATTTACATTTTTAGAAAGCTCAAAGATCTGGCATTCTTACAAATCCAATCTGGTCAAGAAATAATGAAAATTGCCCCCAGGATCGGGATTTTAAGATTTTCCGAATTTCAATTTCTCGGCTTCCGATAAAGAAGTTCTTCACCGGCGTTTCCCACACTAAACTTTAACCCAATTTTGTTGCTTTTCGACGTTTGCGCCCGCTCTGTAGGCACAGAACATGCTAAAATCTGATTTCTATAAAAACTGGTTGCTATATTTAGTAACCGCTGGCGAGCAAATCCCGCTAGTATTTTACAGACTCAAAACAATCGCGCTCCGATTGCAGATAAAAACATCCACGAATCAGATCGGCCCTTAGAGCATTTCTTAGCCCTCAGCACGGAATAGCCGATTCTCGCAAAGACAAAGAAAATCTTACGGCACTAATATTTTGCAAACATGATGATTTATTAACAAATTTTTGCAAGCATGACAATTTTTGATGATCTTTTAAAATGTCGATCAAAAATTTAGGTGTCTTCCGAATATTCGATTGCGTTTAAAATCAACAGGCTTCCAGTATTCACTAATCGTAATTTTTGTAACAAATTTCATTCGAAACGCTCCATTCATTCGCAAGATATCGTCTCCACAGACAAACGGACACACATACGTATATAGTTATACAGAAACACTAACACACATATATAGAGCGTTCGATTCGAGTTCAGGAATGCTTGAAATGTGCTTTTCCTTCGAAAACTCGAATTCGAATTTTCGACTCCGTCACAATACTTTCCCCATACGTTATTTATATAGGGAAAGCAAAGACACTTAAATATTACACCAGAACATGAAGGCTTGTTTGTACCATTCTATATTTAATATATTCTTATCTATTTGATTTATCACGTCATTTGGAACTAAACGATCAATAAAAAATCAGACTCTGTTAACATATCTCTATCATACAGAAAGACATGATTCATTGTTCTTGAATGCGCAATTCTAAGGACAGCCAGATGTCGTAGAGTGTCGGGGATTTGACATGGTTTGGATACATCTCTCGACTGCTGAAGGGAAGTGACTCCAGGAACATACAGGTTGACTGCAATGGTCCCTGGTCTCCGGTGTATAAAGAAAAAGGAATTCTTGTGACTGCAGCTCTCTTGGATGTTTCAAGGGAATACGTACCCGTTCGAGGCAGTTTATGTTTTATTTATGTGACACAGCATTTAGGTATATATATATAGGGCAAATAGAAATCTTGTCCCCCCCCCCCCTAAAATTTCATTCGCCCCTTCGGCCAGAGTCCTGAGTAGGGGAATAAGGAAATACTCTCCTTATTCTACTACTGTCCTGAAAGAAACACTGGTTGCAGAGGTTAGGCGAACAAGGAACGAAGTCTAACGAGCGTATTACACCTGTTGTTGTAGTTGAGACCCAGACCATCCGACCTACCAGAAAGGTGTAATGTAACTGTTTGGACGGCCGGGAAGAGCCACCCAATTTAGACCGGAACCCAGTGGGAGACGTATTACACCTGTGTGGCAGACAGGAGAAAGACCTCTGCGAAGCGAGTTCCGACTGTTATTGAGAGCGAAGCGAACAGAGGTGGGGAGGGCGAAGCTCTCAGGCTCAGAAGAATCTGCGAGCGTCAGCGAGATGTGGGCACGTAAGCCGAACGAGGTTAAAAGAGTTCGCGAAGCGTCGGAGATTGGTGAATATTAGCTAAATAGGGACGAAGCTCCTACATCTGCGTAGCAGGCGTAACGAAATAACTGGAATAGCGAGCTCCTACGATTAATTGGCAGCATGGAACATGGGGTGGAGACCCCGAATCCTAGGAGTTAGCCAGCGTTCGCGAACAATAGACACGGAGAAAGTCCTCTACATCGGTCGAGATGAATAGAATTGGTAAGTGTTAGCGAACAGAGGGAGTCTCAACGGACGTATTATACCTGCGTAGCAGGCGGAAAAAAAAACTCTCAAAGCAAGCTCAGTTGGGGCCAGCGAGTAGGAGGCTGCGAAACAAGTTACGTTGGTCGGATAGCAGGAGATGGAGCTCATTAGTATTGTAAAAAAATAACCTTCTTTCAATTAAATTTTCGGTTAGATGTTTTTCTAAAAACCACAGCTGATTAATACTGAAAAAATAACTAAAGCTAAATGTCTGCTATTCACCTCAGAAGAAATCAGTTTAAAAAGAAAGGCACTGGGTCAATGTTTTGAGTTCCTACTATTGGCGAATTTTTGACTTATTTGTCTGAAAATATTCCACAAGGCTTATTTTATTACGATTCAGCGAGCACCGCAGCTAGTTTTTAAATTATTTTTAGAGACAACCGATGGGGTAGACGATAAGGCATATTTATTATTTACTATGATATGACTATAACTCTGTCCGTAATTAATGTTGATAATTTGTATTCCAGGTAAATATGCACGTCTTCAAATTTCTGATTTGGTTGTCAAGTGTATATTTTGTACTATGCCAGCGAACTCCAAATACTCAAGGAGGTGGAGGAGCTGCCCCGGTGCCACCTGCCGCCAATGCCCCAGATTACCGTAAGTATGTTGTTGAATGACTGTCCATTTTATACTACAGTAGCACTGGTTATAACGAGAAGCTCGGGACTAGAGGTTTGCACAGGCTCGAGCCACATCCTGTAGAATTCAGGCCGGGCTAGGTTCGATTTAAATTATTGTCATGGACAAAAGCCATGTTTTGGAAATATTGAAATGAATATTAGCACTAAATATATGAAAATCATTGTCAATTTCAACACGAAGCGAGTTAAGAGGGTTGGCGAGCAGGGGGCGGAGCCCCTTAGTATGTGAAAATTATTGTCAATTTCAACAATGTTAAAAATAATGCTAAAAACATCTTTCTACATAATTATCTGAGCAAGCAGATGGCTAGCATTCATGATTTTAGATACTATAACCGAAATAAACGACGGGCCGGAATGGCCTAGTTTGGACCCGGTCAGTCGGGTTGCGACACTTTTCTTTTATGTGGGTTCGGGTTGGCTATTTTTTTTTAAATTTCGAGTGCAGGTCAACGATTTCTTTGTTCTTCGTTCGGGTGGAGTTGCAGGTCACCCATTTTCTTTGCTGCAGGCATGGGCGCCCATAGAACTTTTCCCAAGAGAGGGAGAACTCAAGGATAAAATATGCAGTATCGACTAGCTTGATGCCCAACTTCGTGACCTTGAACGTCCAGAGGAGGGCAAGTGTCCCATCTTTCCCTCACCAATGGGTGCCCATGGCTGCAGAGCAAGGCTGTAGTCCAAAGGAACACACTAATTTGCTTGCCAAATCCAGAGCACTGCTTCGACCACGAAATATTTAGATCTTGTCTTGTGCATACTCGCTCGTAAATGTAGCCCATTTCTCCTTTACAGAAACTCAGATGATGAACTACATGTACGAGATGGGTGTTTTCTGGAGCAACTTGGGGCAATGGTGGAGTGATTTAGGAGAGAGACTGCAAAGCAATATGGGGGGTACCATGCGCGGTACCTGAATGAAATCACCTCATCAATATGGATAGGTAAGAATTAAGTTTGGGTTATTTCCTCCAGTATTGAGGATTTGAAATGAAGCTAGCCGTAGAATCCCCTCGATCCGCCCCCTCAAATGAAAAGGAAAATGCAAGGAGATGCTTATTGAGAGATGCTTATGAGGATTTTCTGATGAAATAAAACAAATATAATTCGGTCGATCCGCAGCCTCAAATAAGAAAGAAATTGCAGGGAGGAGAGAAGATGCTTATTGAGAATTTTCTGATAAAATAAAACAAGTGGAATTCCGTCGATTCGCCACCTCAAACATGGCGGAAAACATGGTGGTGGTGGTGTGTGTGTGTGTGTGTGAGGAGGAGGGGGGGGGGTTCAAGCCTTGATCATCACTTTATAATTACCTTATGTGTACATGATTATAAGATTAAAGAACGATATTTTTAGGAATAAATTTATTTTATTCGACGATAATTTATTTTTGATGTTTAGGGAAAGGGTGGTGAGATGTTTCACGGATTTTTACAGGATTTCAAATTGAAACAAAAAGTGATGGGGGGGGGGGGGGGGAGGCTTTACCGAAGAGTGTGGATCGACAGAATTCTACAGTAATCTCCCACTGTAAAAAAATGTCATTGATATTTCTTGACTAAAAAGTAAAAATGGGTGTTTTCTATTAAGAAACACAAAGTTTCTCGAACCAAAAAATCTCCTAAAAAGAGATTTCCTGATGTCGCAAACACAAACATTTTACCTATACGGAATGTTTCGTGAGTTACAAGATCCGCATGGGATCGATTGTTTCCCTCCTTTTCCTTTAAACTCCCCATACATTGGAGAATCAAAGAGACGAGTTTTATTTCCAGACGATACGGGAACCACAGGGGGTCTGTCGTCCTCCGTAGACTCACGAAGTTATCAATCTTGAAAGGTCCGAGAAATTGACAGAGTGAAAGTGTGCTGATTTGGCGGGTTATCGCCAAAGAGTGATAAATACAGTGACCGCCGGTTATAAGATTCAGTGGTTATAAGAAACAGCCGTTTATAAGACTCAAAACGACAAAAACAAATACAAACTTCGTTTTAACATTAAAATTGTGTCGCTTATAAGAAACACGATTCCGCTTATAAGAAACAGTTTTCTACAGAAAATTTGTTGATTTCCTTGCGACGCTGGTGTAAAAAAAAAATCGATTTGTTTAAGGTTAACTGAAGGACGAGTTGTTACCTCTTGTCTCTGGACGTACGGGAAGGGGGTGGGAATTTGCTATGTAACAAAGGATGGCAGAGAATTTCTCCGTAGAAAGGCTTGGGGGGAACAACCCCAAACCAGTAAGAAACGAACTTTAATCTTTTGGCAGTTAAGGAAACGTACTGATAAGGAAAGGCATCTTTGCTTATGCACTCAAATAAGATTCGTACAGCTTCAGTTAGTCATTTTATGTTTTGGTAGTGGAGCATGTCGCAAACCCTTACTTTGCTTGAAAAGCAAAGTTTTCTTAAAAAGTATGATTCTCTACCTCCGTGTAGTCAATAAGCAAGAAAATAACCTTGCTTGATGCTCTCCATATGATCGCAGGCGCATGGAAAAAAGTTTCTGACATATGCATTTTAATTGCTTCCGTAAAGCAGGATTTTTGAAAAATAATGTTGACATACCAGCAGAAGATGAAGAAGAATTAGAAGCACCGTTCGAAGAATGGATTCACATCGACGAAAATTTACAAACATCTGAAGAAAACAGTGATGATGACATAGTGCGGAAATTCAGAATGTTTGCAATGAAGAAGAAAATGAAGACGACGTTCCACAAGAAGAAATTTTTCCTACAGCCAAATAGTCGTGAGAAGCCCTATCTATAATTAGAAAAACTCTTGAACACAGAGGGGCATCAGAAAAAGTTTATGGACTATTTTATGTTTTAGAAATGGATGTACGTAAACTAATCACAGACTCGTTAGCACAAACAACACTGGATAAGTTTTTTGCTATTCCTCAGTAATAGATTACGGTATGTATGAAAATGTACTATGCTTTTATACATAAATGAACAACCTATGAGTTTTACTTTTTATTCTTATTTAACTGCATACTATATGCATATAGATAATATTTTAAGTTGTAAGGCTTAATTTGTAAAATAAGAAATATTTTTGAATGCAAAACTTAATTTACAAATGTATTATGTACGTACTAATATTTTACTTATATACATTTATCTTTTAAATTCTGTAAAACTGTGTTCAATAGTTAGTATTTACAATGGAAGAACGATATTTAAAAACTGCTTATAAGAAACAAAACGAGCGAAACGAACGTGTTTCTTATAAGCGGCGGTCACTGTAATAACTTTGGTTGTCGCTTTCTGTTGTGAGTTTTGATCGCACTCATATGTGACTCTCATTTATTTGCAAAATGTCGCTTGATGGTGAAATTGCCATTGCAAGGACATTGTGAGGACCATTGCAAGGACAATGCAGGACAAAATGGGTGAAGGGCTGGTTATTAAAAAGAAAAAAAAATTTCTCATATCAACTTGATGAGGGAATTGGAGAATTTCCACACTGATTTTTTTAATTTTGTCAGAATGGATGTGGACACATATAGAGAACTGTTGCCTGTCACGCCTTTAATTGCAAGCAATTTTTAACGAGCACCCAAAGGCAGAAAAGACACCATGTTCCTCTCTTCTTAAATGTATCTGGTGATTGGAGCTAGTTTATGCAGTGGGAAAATGTAAAAAGAGTATTATATATTTCAGACACTTAATTCTCTATTTAAACGGACAATGATAATCTATGCACTATTGCCACATTCTACAAAATATAATATATATAATATGTATATATATATATATATATATATATATATATATATATATATATATATATATATATATACATATATATATACATATAGATACATATATATGGATATATATGTACACATACATACATATATATACACATATATATATATATATACATACATATATATATACATATATATATAATATATATACATATATACATATATACATCATATATATGTACATATATATATATATATACATATATATATATATACATATATATATATATACATATACATATATATATACATATATATAATATACAGGGTGCCTACTTATATCAGTTACACCCCCCCCCCTTAACTTCTAAACGGTGACAGCTTAGGCCATAAAGTTGGTGTCTAGGTATAGTAAACAGGCTATGCGCTACTCGATGAAGCAACTTGCAACGCCATCTATCGGCAAATTTTGGAATTAGCGGTCCTATCTCGTAAACAGTGAAAGATACGTGAAAAAAGTTAATTAGAAAGTTGTAGAGCACTCTCGATTTAGTACAAAAATATACCTTGCGCACATTAATACTCAAAACAGAATGCAAAAAATGAACATTTGTTTGGTCACAATTTCGAAAATTGTCATGTCATAAAGAGTGGAGGAAAGAAACTGAGACACTTCCCTGTCTTCAAGATTATTTATTTACAATAGTATATTGCTCAAAATGCTCTCAGTTAGCCACTATATACATTTGCTCTCTGGACTGGATTCCTCGCTGCACATTGTGCAACATGGCAGGTGTTACGGACGCACAAATATCAGTAATGCGTCATCGAAGATCCTGCAATGTTGGCGGAGGTGTCGCATATACCTGCCCTTTTATGTGTCCCCATAAGAAGAAGTCCAATGGGGTCAAGTCAGGTGAGCGCGGGGGCCACTCAAAGGAACCACCATACCCGATGACTTGATTCTGGAATGTCTCTATTAGACACTGCTGAACGTTTGAAATCTTACGTTTGAACGTTTGTGGAGGTGCGCCGTCATGTTGGAACCATACATTTAGGAGTTGGTACAACGGTAGATTCTCAACAAAGTCGGTTATTACATCCTGCAGAAGCTGCAAGTACCGTTGTCCCGTTAACGTGCCCTCGTAAAATACTGGTCCAATAAGGCTGTCATTAAAAATTCCGCACCAAACATTAATCGACCAGCGTTGTTGATGTCGAACTTCGACGGCATATCTCGGATTTTCCAGCGACCAGGTGAAAGCCCCAGGCCGTCCGTGTTGTGTTTGACAGATAGAATAAAACCTGCTGTGTTTAAAAAAGGATAAATGAAGACATAATATTTAGTTTAAAGAAAATTAGTTTATTAAATAGTACTTCAAATTAATTCAAATTAACAAATACAAAAACACTGCTCACAGGCAGGCAACTCAGGGAGAATTAACATTAGAATTTTATACATTAGAATTTTAGAATTTTATCAACTTAGTTAAAATTAAGGAATTAGCATAAAAACTTTACTCAAAACAATCTATATTAAATTCCATCAAAAATCATTAACAAAAATATTAAATTTAAAGAATTTTAGAATTTTACCCAGGCTCTTAAAAATTTATGAAGGTTTAGAAATTTGCTCTCAGAATAAAGTTTAGAATTTTAAATTTACAGAATAAATTTTGATTAAATGCATTTCAAAAATATTAAGAAATCATATTCAGAATTAAAGAAATTAAGAGTTTAAATAAAACATGTGTATTCACCCGGATGGGCCATCAGACAGGGGGGGGGGGGAGTTCCAATCATTGGAGCTGCACAGATTTTGGAAAAACTGGTTTACTGGAAATCACCAAACTTGAAACAGGAGAGGCTTCAGCATTTTCTTGAAAAACATCAGTACTCAGGAGATCAGACCTAACAGCTACTTCTGGAACACTCGGATCTTTTTAGAACGGCCGTCCTCGTCAGAAACTACGTTCACGTAGCGCGCATAAGAAAATTTACCACGTACTTTTCTGGAGAGTTACGTCGCGAATTCCGCGATAAAAGCTTGAAAAATGCATAATTTAAATTAAAACAACTAATGAAAAAAAGAATAACGCGAGGAACTTAACGTTCCATTAAAAGCTCGAGTGGAACATAAGTTCCATTCGAAAATAAACAACGCGCTTCTCGCGCTAACCACTGCGAAGGATTTCAACAAAAAACTGAAACTGAAAAGTTCTGCGCGCGTATTTATACTTGCGGCAAAAGGGCGAGTTTAAATAAACGGCAGCAATTAAAATTCGCTTACCGAAATTAGAATTGCCAAAATAATACTCATAATTCCGAGAGCAGACGATCCGTAAAAACGCGAACCAATTAAAATAAATGACGAATTCCAAAGAGGCGCGAAAACGCTTAGGTGGCGCATTTAATCGCAGTAAAAAACCCGCAAAACAGAATTCCGAAAATGGCCGCAACTGAAATTTTTGAATTGCAGTGAGACATGGAAATAACTTGAAACTGTAGAACAAACGGAATTTCTAACCAAAATGGGAAAATGAGACATCAAATTAAAGGGAATTTTAAGGGGAATCAAATAAATAAATAATTTTTAAAATTTGCAAATCAAAAGTAATATTAATTTAAGGAATGGAACATTTTTAACTAAGAATATTATAAAGAAAATTAATTTAGAAGATTAAAAATATTCCAATTAAAGAATAAATGAAAAAGCCAATAAATATTATTTAAATATTACCAAATTAAGAATATTGAGCCAGGGAAAAAGAAATAAAAGTAAATTTTCAAACCTCCAAATTACCTAAATTCTAAAGCAACCCAACATCCGACTCGTCCAGAGGACTTAGCGTATCTATTTGGACGGCCTGATATGTGAATCATCACACGTCAGGTATTGACGCTACATAGACCGATCTCGTACAGTGGAGTAAATAAAATATACATAATACCAGTAATTAAAATGAAGAGGCTTAATTTTAAACAATAACAAAGAATTTATTTCATTAAGATAAAACCTTATTTAATATTTGATAAAGTCAACAATTCCACAATGAATGTTAAATAAATTCCAGCACTCGTAATAGCTCATTTAATTTTACAATCATGCAACACTACCATTGTAAGTAACATACCGTGTCATTCCTACATTACCTATAGGATAAAATGTCTCACATACACTATTCCAATTCATATTCTGAAAAATCTCCTTTATCAATATCTGTCTTTACGTGTGACATACATTTCACACGTGCGTAATTAAATTCAATGACACCTTTTATCACTCCTAACATTATTCTGCATTAATAGAGAGCGAGAGAGAGAGCATACTCAACAATTGACCTTCGTGCAAAATACATGTAAAGAAATTGCCTACCTCGGAACATCGCCGTTGACTGGAACTTGTCACCGGCAAGAGGAAACGGACTTCTCCGATGGGCTGCCTCTTATCGTCCCTCTCGTGCGACCACCTTTTAGCACTCCAAAAATTCAACTCTCCTCTCGATTTTCAAATTTTAAAAGTTTAAGTCTCTCTTCATCTCTCCCCTCTCTCTTAGGCCCCCAGACTCTCATTGGTTCCGTAAATACATAACTCCGCCTTCCGGCTATCTAACTGGCCGAAGCCCCCCTTGAAATATTAGATATTTGAGTATTGTCTTTTTCGAGCAGAAAGTTCTCACGAACATTTTCCCATGTCCATCAGGAAGTTAATTGACTTCTCGGGTCAAGAGGTTCAACCCCTTCCGTCTGATATAGTACCTAGTGCTGACGTGAATACGAGAAGCACCCTTTTTCACTCTCGAACTACGTCCGGTCCAGCTGTGTCTAAGGGAACGTTATATGAATTGTCTCGCTGTATGAGGGACCATCTTCTTAGATCCCCTTCCACTTTCAAAATAGCAATGTTATATTGGGAATTGAAAATTACAATATAACAATTACCCTTCTTCCCCCCCCAAAATTTGGTGGGAAAAAAGCCAATTATCGAGTTGCGAGTTCATCATCACACTGGCAGAGTTACCTGTGACATCATCTCCTTCCTCTCTCAAATACTGAATCATCTGTAACATTACACTATATATACATATATCAGTCATTTCAGTACAACAAAAATATTACTGGTAACAAAATATCAAATACTCTTTGCATATATACAAATCACAGTGCTCCTGTAAAGTTTTTTTTGTTGTTGTTGTAAGTATCAGTTCGATTTATTGTTATTCTGTATCTGAAACATTGTAGCTGCATTCGTGGAATGTCTTTTGAAAAGTTTATAGTAAAGAAAAATGTTTAAACTGTACATCTTTGTAATGGTACGATTGATTGTACACTATCTCCTTATGGTTAAACACTGGCCTTGTTGCAGAAATGGACATGAATCGCTGGAATTGCTGGGTAAGGAATCGTTGATCGTTTGGGAATCGTTGCACGTCTGGAATTGTTGAATCGCTGACCACTTGAGAATAGTTGTTTGTCTGGGATTGTTGAATCGCTGACCACTTGAGAATCGTTGTTTGTCTGGAATTGTTGAATCGCTGACCACTTGAGAATCGTTGTTTGTCTGGAATTGTTGAATCGCTGACCACTTGAGAATCGTTGTTCGTCTGGAATGGTTGAGTGACCGGAATCGCTGACCACTTGGAAATCATTGGGCAACAGGATCTGTATGCTATTTCATGTTTTGTTTAAGCAAATCAATACATATACATTACACTCAGGCCAACTTATTATTACTCTCCTCTCTTAAAAACTCACCAAAGTATATTTTTTACAAATTCAATTTCCATAATTTTAATTTGCCACCCGGCACACGAAACACTAAAAAAAAATCTCTTTTTTTTTTTTTTCAAACTCCTTTAAATTTGTTAACATTTTCAAAAATTGCCCCATTGAAATTTCTACACTTTATCTACTTTAAATCCTTCCATATAATATATACATTTTCTATTCAAATTTGATACTCCCTTCAAATTTAAAATTTTCAAATTCCTACTATTTATCTATTTATGTCCTTCCATTCTATATATACATTTTTTTTTTATTTTATCCTATCCATTTAAATTTGATATTTTATTCCATACTTAAAATATTGAAATTCTTACACTTTCTATACATTAAACTTCGGCACTCTTATCACTTTATATTTTCCTGACCTCATCATGTGTTCTCAATCGAACGTGCCATAAATATAACTCATGTACATATTTATAATAAAATACTTAAACAATTCCACTATCCTCTCAAATACTACCAAAAAAGACCTATATAAGTTAAAAAATTTCCGCAAAATACTTTAAAATTTTCCTACAATCTCTGAGATGACAGAAAAACCCATGTAAATATTTAATTACCATCCTACTTAAATTCTTATAACTCCCCTGCGATTCTATATTACAATATCCATAATTATACATTTTCTTTCACATATCACCTGGTTTAATCCATATCTTATACTTGGATACGGAATTTCCCGAATTCATTAAATTATTCACTTTCCCACTTAATGAAACCATACTTAAAATTTTTTTTTCGTAAATCTTATCACTCACTGAAATTCTCTCAATGCATACATAATTACAAATTTTCTCTCAAGTATCATCTAACTCAATTCTAATCCCATATTTGAATACCAAAATGTACATTTTCTTTTCATATATCCCTTGTAACCATATTGAAATCCCCTTATATAAAATCTATCGAATTCATCCCCCTCTCCTTTTCTCTTTTCAATTTCCAAACTTTGTGTGTATTATTTATTCTAGCATGTAAATTCCCTGTTCAAACTGAAAACTAATCCCTGGATACAAGGTCGCACCGTCCTTGACAAAGAGGCAAACTTTCTGGAAAAAAGCGGTCCCCTTTTGACCCGCGGCTAAATCCGGGCATTACTTCGTGTGGGGTCCTCTCCCAATTAGTCGTACATGGCTCGTACATGTCGCCTATCTTCAGAATGTTTTTTTGTGTATTCAAAATGGCTTGATTTTTCTGTAAAAAGTCAAAACCCAATACTCCCTTGAATTTTTGTGTAAATTTTGCTGTTGTGACAAAAAAAATGTGTTTGAACTGTTTTCCCTGAATTTTGAATGGAATTTCCACAGTCTTTATATATTCAATACTATGTCCTGTTAGCGTTGATATTGTAACACTCCTTGACACATATTTAATTTTGACGTTGTCTTTAATTTTATTGAACAATTCTAATGATAATACACTAACGCTCGCTCCAGAGTCTATCATGAGTTCGCTTTGTATATTTTTAAATTGAGCTATTATTGTTGGCAATTCTGTTTTTTCAATTTGTTCTCCTACAGATGCAATCGTTTCCTCATGTTTTTCAGTACTTTTATCGTTATGTATCTCCAATTTCTTATTTTCTGTTTGTACAGGAATTTCAATTTTTCTCGGGAACTTTACCCTGTAATTTTTCTCTCTTTGTAAGTTATTATTTAAAGCTCCCACAATTAGTTTAAATTATCTCTTCTATTAGGGAAATTTCTGTATCCAAATCTTGTATTCATCTCTCTTCCATCGTTCCTTTGCACACCCGTTTCTCTGATTCTGTTTTGGTTTGACTCGTCCCTATTATATCGTTGTTCCCTAGAAAATCTACTTTGTGGAGGGGGTGCTGCATAGTAATTTCTGCTCTGTTGATAGTTTCCAAAGGCGTGGTTTGGCCTATAATCGTATGTGTCCGGCTGGGAGGGGTAAGTTCTGTGGTCATCATACGGCTGGGTTTGAAATGAGTGGGGAGGAGACTGTATTTGATTATGCCAATGTGTTCTCGCGTTGTTTATGTTTAGATTCTGGGTTTGCTTAAAATGATCAGCTTTGTATATTCGGCATTCTCTCATGAAATGTCCCTGTTTATTACAGTAATGACATGTTACGGGTTTTTTTGTTTGTGTCGTGGGAATTTGTACTTTTTCTTGGATTTTTAATGTGTTTATTTCTTGGGTAATTGAATTTAAAATATGTGCGTTAAATTCCTGTTGCTCTTTGCGGAGCGTCTCAATTTCTTGTCTATATGTAGCACTATTTACATTTGCCGTTATCGCAGCTAAATTTGCCTGTTCCAAGTTTGTGGCTATTTTTACAGCTTCATCAAAATTTTGTGCATTAGTTTTTATTATGTCTTTCTGGAATTCAGGTGTTACTGCCTCTAAAAATTTACTTAACCTTAATTTATCCATAATCTGTTGTGTCGCTTCACTGTGCTCTGTGTCGCCAATATAATTTAAAGTTAGTGTTGTTATTCTGTGTGCCAGCTGCTTAATCGTTTCTCCCTGTGTCTGTTTTGCGGTCGTGAAAAGGATCTGATTTGTTGTAATGTTCGGTTTTTCTGTAAAGAACTCTAATAGCCTATCCCTAAATTTTTCGAATGATGTTTCCCTTCTTAATTCTTGTGACCCTATATAAAATTTTCTTGCATTCCCTCTTAGCCGAGATTTCACAATTGCTAACTTTTCCTCCTCTGACCAATCCCCCAAGCTGCTTAAAGATTTGATCTGGTCAAAAAAAATTTCTACATCATTCTCTATGCCGTTGCATTCCCCTAATAAGTGTAAAAGTCCTGGTAACCTGCCCCTCGTTGTTGGACTCTCTCCGCTTTCTGCCATTCTAAATTTCACTTTCTCGAAAAAAAATTCTATATCTAAAATTATTTCCTGTTTTTACCCCTCAAAATGTTCCCCCAAAATATTTAAATACAATATCACATAAATTCAAAAACATAATTCTAATCATTTCACTATCTACGCATGCAAATACTTCAATCCTCATAATAAACTCCTAAAATATTACACAAAAATTTACATAATTCAAAAATTTCTTAAAAGCTTCAAGTTCCCTAATAATTATATTTTCAAATACAATATGGCATGTCTCATTGAGAACACATAATGATTCATCACTTTGTTTGCTTCTCATACTGTGAAATAAATTTTCTTAAATTTACTTATATTTATTTTAATTTTAAAATTCTTTCTTTAATTTAATCCTTATTTTACACAAAAAAAAATTTATTCAATATTTTCATTTTTCATTAATGGCTGCCTCTTATCGTCCCTCTCGTGCGACCACCTTTTAGCACTCCAAAAATTCAACTCCCCTCTCGATTTTCAAATTTTAAAAGTTTAAGTCTCTCTTCATCTCTCCCCTCTCTCTTAGGCCCCCAGACTCTCATTGGTTCCGTAAATACATAACTCCGCCTTCCGGCTATCTAACTGGCCGAAGCCCCCCTTGAAATATTAGATATTTGAGTATTGTCTTTTTCGAGCAGAAAGTTCTCACGAACATTTTCCCATGTCCATCAGGAAGTTAATTGACTTCTCGGGTCAAGAGGTTCAACCCCTTCCGTCTGATATAGTACCTAGTGCTGACGTGAATACGAGAAGCACCCTTTTTCACTCTCGAACTACGTCCGGTCCAGCTGTGTCTAAGGGAACGTTATATGAATTGTCTCGCTGTATGAGGGACCATCTTCTTAGATCCCCTTCCACTTTCAAAATAGCAATGTTATATAGGGAATTGAAAATTACAATATAACACGGCCGTCCAGCGACCAGGTATAAACGTTCTGTCTATTAAACATTCTGTTCCTCGAAAAACATGCCTCATCCGTCCATATTATGTCTGCCAGGAATGTTGGATGGACCTCTAACTTATTCATCACAAAGTTGCACCACGTGTAACGTCTCTCAGCATCTCTTGGCAGCAATCCCTGCATAGGTGTGGATCGGTATGGATGAGCACCTGATTCATTCAGGATTTTCCAGACGCGGCGTTTTGAGAGGCCACAATTTTCACTGATCATTCTTGTGCTGCTCTGAGGATGGGCGAGAGCGTATGCTAGCACAGCTTCAGGTTTCACTTTGCGTCCTACATTACGAGGTGTACGAATTCGATGTCGGCTGGTCGTGCAGCCCGTCTCTCTTAAACGTTTTACAACTTTTAAGATGGTCTGCCGTGTAGGATGCGGGCCTTGAGGGAAACGTTCACGATACAGCCTTGCAACTGATTTTGCCTTCCGCCCACATTCACCGTAAATTAACAACATCTCGCAATACTCGTTACTGCCAAATTTTGCCATAACTCTCCGCTTTAGCGTACAACCCAGCAGAAACATCCTTTTTATAGTAGTAGTCTCTGGTGAACAGGTATGACTTTCCATCCTCATTTGCATAATACATGAGATCCATGTAATTTTTATACCAGACATGGTTGAGTTGAGCTATGTGTTTGGAGAGACGATTTTGCAAGATCAGCAGAAAGTTTTCATGATTTGTAGAGACATTCAGTAAAACACGCAACCGGTGGGGACAGAACCATGGTCCTCATGAATGCGAATCACGTGCGTTTTCCCTGCGCCACAACACAGGCTCGTATTTAGTCCGTAAGGTGGTCTTTTCTAGCTTCGCTTCACAATCAAACAAATGTTCATTTTTTGCATTCTGTTTTGAGTATTAATGTGCGCAAGGTATCTTTTCGTACTAAATCGAGAGCGCTCTACAACTTTCTAATTGACATTTTTCACGTATCTTTCACCGTTTACGAGATAGGACCGCTAATTCCAAAATTTGCCGATAGATGGCGCTGTAAGTTGTCTCATCGAGTACCGCATAGCCTTTTTACTATACCTAGACACCAACTTTATGGCCTAAGCTGTCACCGTTTAGAAGTTAAGGGGGGGGTGTAACGGATATAAGTGGACACCCTGTGTATATATATATGTATATGTGTGTATATATATGTATATATATATATATATATATAGCTAACCAAATGGAAAATTGGAATGCAATACAAAATGAAGAGTAAGAAACCACAAATTGGCTGGAGGGGGGGGGGGTCACCCCCACGCATGCTTTACGCCTCCATTTTCCAATCCAATTTTCCATTTGGTTAGCTATGTTAGTATTCGATTCGATTGTGTTCGGCAGAGCCAACATTTCAAATACTTATATTCTTATTCTTTACTAGCCGCCTTTGGCGACCAGCCTGTTCGCTACCCTTGAAAATTCTGACCGTGGCAAATTGTAACCGTGGCACACTCGCTGGCGCGACCTTACCAGAAGGTGTAAGGTAACTGTTTGGACGGCCAGGAAGTGCCACCCAATTTAGACCGGAACTCAGTGGGGGAGACATCCACAGGGACCGTACCCTCCTTCCCCTACCACCAACCTTTCGGAAGGACTTACGATCCCGCATGCTTAACGTGATCGTACTCCGCGTGAACGCGGCTGCAGTTTTGGCAGTGGCGGGAATCGAACCCGGGCCTACCCAGTGAAATTCCCGCGCGCTAACCACTGGTGTACTTCGCCCTCCGCGACATTTTCCATAACTTTCTTTTTATTCACCGAATTTAGACCGGAACCCAGTGGGAGAGGCACCCACGGGGACCGTACCCTCCTTCCCCAACCACCAACCTCTCGAAAGGACTTACAGACACACATGTTTATTCCGCGTGATCGTACTCCGCGTAAACACGGCGGCAATTTTGGAAATCGAACCCGGGCCTACCGCGTGCAATTCCCGCGCGCTAACCACTGGGCTACTTCGCCCTCCGCGACAATCTCCATAACTTTCTTTTTATTCACCCAATTTAGGCCGTACCCTCCTTCCCCTACCACCAACCTCTCGGAAGGACTTACGGGTCCACATGTTTAACGTGATCGTATTCCGCGTGAACACTTTGGCAGTGGCGGGAATCGTACCCGGGCCTACCGCTAACTTCCCGCGCGCTAATTTACAATTTAAAATGACCATATGCTCTCTAAGCTCTTAATTCCATCATCCTCATTCCATTGTTCCATCATTTAAAATATCCATAAAATTTAAATATCCATCGTTCCATCATTTAAAATATCCATAAAATTAAAATATCCATCGTTCCATCATTTAAAATATCCATAAAATTAAAATATCCATTTAAAAAATCCATATCGTTCCATCATTTAAAATATAAATATAATAATTTCTACAGTGCATATGTTAAGCTCTTATTTCATTTAAAATCGGAAGCGCGGGAAACGGAAAGTAAAAACTAATTCGGTTTCTTATTGTCCCACCCATCGCTATGCATATACAGAACCGTGACGTCACCTCCACCTTGACGTCCCCACCCACCACCTTCCTTCCTTCAGCGGTGGAGAAATGAAGCGGCACGCCGAGCGGAACGCCGAGAAATCGAAATTCGGAAACTTTTAAAATCCCGATCCTGTGGGCAATACGGAATATTTCCTGACCAGATTGGACTTGTAAGAATGCCAGATGTTTGACCTTTCTGAAAATGTAAATTATTAGTCGAAATTATGAGTACTTTTCACGATGCGAGAATTTAAAAACCAAAAATCGTTTTCTTGAGCAAAAAGTGACTTTTGTTTTAAAATCTTTAAAAAATATTAGAAATCGAAATTCAGATTTGAAATTGATATATTTTTACTCGAAATTCTCTGCTCTTTCCGATGGTGTCATTTGTTTTTTTCTACGATGTCTGGATCGTGGAGAAAAAAGGGCAAAAAACGGTCGAAATCGCATAAAACATTAAATAAATAAAAAAATAATTAGAATTTTGAAAATCGGTTTTCACGTGTCCCCTTCCCTCCCCCCCAGGTCTCCGATTGCCAAATTTCGTAGCTCTCCGACGCGCGGTCGCGAAACGTATAGTGTATAAGACAGACAGACATTGCCTTTTATTATATAGATTTAGCAGTATACTAAATTGCATTACATTTGTATAATTATATATATATATATATCATATATATATATATATACATATATATATATCATATATATATATGTATATATATATCATATATATATATATATACATATATATATATATCATATATATATATATACATATATATATATATCATATATATATATATATATGATGTTCACAAATTTATCGCATAATATTACATATGAAAAGTGTACGTATTTCGTAATAGTTAATACTTTTTTAAATTGTATCTGATGTTTTGATACATTTATTTGAAAAAAAGCACAGAACTCAAGACAGGTTTGTGCTAGAGCTTTAAAGTTTGTGTTAATCGTTTTCTAATTAAAACTGACATAAGAAATGATTATTCATGTAATAAATACTATTGAAGTTTCCGATTTTTTAATAATTTGTTTCATTCGAAAATTGGGGAGTCTTCCGAACATTTGATTACGTTTAAAATCAAGAGACTTATAGTAATCACTGATTGTAGTTTTTGTATTAAATTTCGTTCAAATCGCACCATTCGTTTGTGAGATATCGTCTCCACAGACTAATGGACACACACACACGCATATCATCTGGTAAAAAGGGTATGCGACAGAATGGAGGGCTACAATGATGAATTTTGTTTTACAATGTGGACTCCTTTGGATAACTAATGTAATTTTTCCATAATAAGAGTGAAACACCTAATAACCCCTCCCTTCCTTTTCCATGTAAAAATGCAATTTTTAAGGAGCGCCCTGAAAAAGTGTATTTTCAAAATTCGATGGTTAATGTATGATTTTTCGAAAAAGTTGAGTAAAAAATAATGCCTAAAATAACTGTATAGAAATTAAATAAGGTCGGATTGAAATGATATGTATTCCTTTTCAATTTATTTTTCATCCTAATCAATAGCTCATAAAATTATAAGTAATTTATTTTTAAAATTGCATTCGTAAATTGGGGGAGGGGGAGTTTAATTCGGTTATGTCCACGATACCACAAGTGTGCAAAGTTTCTCTATACTAGAATTACTTTAGAACTTTATATATTTTCGCAGCTGTTTACAGAAGCAAAAATATTTTAGCTAAATGAGTATTTTTTTAACCCCGACGAAAAAAGACACCAAAGGATTCTGAAAGAAGAAAAGACGCTAAAGAATTCTGAAAGAAGAAAAGACGCCAAAGGATTCTGAAAGAAGAAAAGACGATAAAGGAAAATAAATCTGTGCCAAACGGTCATTAAACATACAACCCTTCAACCGCAAGACCCCCCGCAGACCATCCAAATATCAAGCAAAACGACGGAAAATGTTTCCTTGCTTTCACCACTGAAAAGAATATCAGTTTACCCTAACTGTCGTAGAATTCAAATCTAATTTTCTGAACGTAACTCTTACCTTGAGCAGGATTTTTGAGCTTCTTGTGATCCAGAAGTCTAGGTGAAAACAATGAGCACAACACATTTTAACGTCACGAACATTTAATGTAACGTACACATACACATATTTGTATATAGGGTTTGTTCACGTTTCCGTTACTTCAATTAATAGATTTAAATCCAGAGCGCAGTACTTTATTATTAGGTTCTATGAACCTTCCATTTCAAAATCATTCCTAAAACTAATTATTAGGCCGTGAATTTTGGCCTTCTAAAAGGAATCGTAAAACCCCATTCTTTTTTCTCTGCGCTAACGCACCGGCAAAACTTCTTCCAATACTTTTTATTTCAAGAATAATAAAAACAACAAAATTATCTATTCAAAGCTGCTCGCCGCAGCCAGAGCCATCTATTGAGCTCTACAAAAATTAGTGAAACGTCAACATCCTCCCCCCCCCCCCCGATGAACTCCTGGAGTTCATCAAGAAGTTGGATCAATATCACTAATCAACTCCATACTCTGTATTAAGTTTTCAGTAAGGAAATCGTGTAACATACAAAACACAAACAAAGAAAAAAATGAAATAATTGATACATTCTTAAACAATTTGATATTTAAATTCAAACATTTCTTCTTAGAAATAAAAGTAAAGTCTTATTTAGAGTTCTAATGAAAGTTCAGACACTTATCAGTTTATCTCCAAGGGATACAACAGCTGCACAGGTCGTCTTATCAGAGTTCCGTTGGGCAGTCTTATTGTACAGGCTCTTGTCTTTCCATCACGGCCCGGATGTGTCGTCTGAATTACACCGGTCTTCCACATTAAACGGGGTATTTTGTCCTCATGAATGAGAACAACTGAGTCTTTCACAATAAGTGATGAGTCTCTGCCTTTCTGGACCTGGTGTGCTGTTTTCAACTCTAAAAGGTATTCTCTTTTCCAACGCTTCCAAAACATCTCCACAAGTGCAAGACGATAGAGGTGTTTCTTGGTCAACTCATCTTTCGTTGAAGTTGAAGGCCTAATTTTTCCAGTGGGCAATGATGTTAATCTGCGTCCAACGAGAAAATGTCCAGGAGTCAATGGCTCTGGTTCTCCAATATCACTGTAGACATAGGTTAGAGGTCTCGAGTTCAGGATTGCCTCTACCTCAATCAAAGTGGTCTCCAGCTCTTCATATTTTAAAGATGTTCTCAGGAGAATTTTCTTCAAGCATGACTTTATTGATCTGATAAGTCGCTCCCAAAAACCGCCCCACCAAGCGGCTCGCTCAACAATAAACTTCCATTCAATTCCTTGATTTCCGAAAAAGTCCAAAACTTCGTTGTCTCTAATTGTGGTCCACAAACTTTTGAGCTCCTTATTTGTCTTTTTAAAAGTTTTTGCGTTATCTGACATTATAACTCGGCATATTCCCCTCCTTGAGATAAATCGTCTGAAAGCCAGCAAGAAATGTTGTGCGGTCATGTTGGAAACAAGTTCTAGATGTACGGATCTTGTCACGGCACAGGTAAACAGTACAATGTACGCTTTCTCATTATTCTTTTGATACAATGGTCCTGCGTAGTCAATTCCGGTTACTTCGAATGGATACGTTTCTCGCACTCTATCTGGAGGTAGTGGTGCAACATCTTGAGTCATGGGTTTTGCTCTAAACTTCCGACAAATCATGCATCTGTTTATGATACTTTTCACTCTCTGTCTTCCTTTCAATACCCAAAATGTTTCTCGGACTTGGGCTAAAGTTTCAGCAGTTCCAGCATGTCCAATCTTTTCGTGACTTCTTTTGATTTCAAGATCTGAAAAATAACTAAGATCAGGTAGTATAATTGGGTGAATTTCACAGAAGTTTAACTCAGCATTTTGCAATCTTCCCCCAACACGCAAAACATTATTTTTGTCCAAAAATGGATTGCACGGATAAATTTTGGAGACTGGTGATACAGGTTTTCCATTTTTCAATGCTTTCAATTCCTCAGGAAAATGTTCTAATTGTGTAGTTTTTATCCAATAATTTTCTGATTCAGCTATTTCATTTTTTTTCTTTGTTTGTGTTTTGTATGTTACACGATTTCCTTACTGAAAACTTAATACAGAGTATGGAGTTGATTATTGATATTGATCCAACTTCTTGATGAACTCCAGGAGTTCATCGGGGGGGGAGGATGTTGACGTTTCACTAATTTTCTCTTTTCTTCTTCAACCACCTGAGATTTGAGGCTCACTGGTATTTGGGGCCAAGAGGCCTCTTCTTCGGCCAACCATTTTGGTCCATGCCACCAATTTTCACTATTTCTTAGAACTTCTATTCTTATACCTCTTGTGACCAAGTCACTTGGATTTTCCTTTCCAGGACAAAACGACCATGATGACGGTTCCGTTTTCTCATGTATTTCTTGAACCCTGTGTTGGACGAAGGGTTTCCATTTTTCCGAATTTCCTTTTATCCAGTGAAGTACAATTGCTGAATCTGTCCAGAAATATGGAATTATTTCTAGTTTCTCCCCCAAATATTTTTGAACTGTCTTGGAAATTCTTGCTCCAATTAATGCTGCCATAAGTTCAAGTCTAGGAAGAGTAATTGTTTTCAGTGGCGCTATTCTAGCTTTAGAAACGACAAATTCGGTCTTCACGGTATCTTCCTTCGTGTATCTTAAATATAGTACCGCTCCATAAGCTTCTTGGCTTGAATCTGTGAAACAATGCAACTGCACAGTTTTCGTCAACTTTCTCTTTATAGCACCTTCGAAATAATGTCTTGGAACTGCAATATCCTTTATATCTTCAAGTTCATTACACCAACTCTTCCAATTTTGGTTATACTCTAATGGCAGAAGATCATCCCATTCTAATCCACACTTCCAAATATTTTGAAGAAGTATTTTTGCTCTAATAGTAAATGGATTTAAAAATCCTAATGGGTCATACAGACTTCCAATAATTTTCAAGACTCCTCTTTTAGTTTCAGTAGCACCATCTCTAATTTTGGAAACTAAATCTTTGATCTCAATTTTAAAGGAATCTTCTTGTCTATTCCAAATGTATCCCAAAACTTTACTCTCACTTGCATCTTGACTACAATTTTCGTTTTCGAACCAAATTTCCTGAACCTCTTCATTATTAGTCTTCCACTTTCTCATATTGAAACTTGCTTGTTTCATGACATATTTCATATCTTTATACATTTCTAATGCTTCTTCTGCTTCATCTGCTCCAGCAATCAGATCATCTACATACATATTATTTTCTAGCAACTGAAAAATCTTCGGAAACTTCAATTTAAATTTCTTAGCATGGTGTTTTATTGTAGCTGCTAGTAGAAATGGACTTGACGTTGCTCCAAATATGACCCGAGTCATTCTTAGAATCTTCAACTGACCTTCTTCATAATTCTCACGCCATAAAAATCGAACTGCATCTCGGTCTTCAGGTGACAGCAGAATCTGTAGAAACGCTTGTTCGATATCTGCTGTAATTCCAATTCTGTGTTTTCTGAAGCAAATCAGTAATCCTAGCAGATCTGAATTGAGGTTCGGCCCTGAGTCTAAACAGTCATTTAATGAATGTCAATCATTTGCATGAGATGATGCATCGAAAACTATTCTTAATTTTGTGGTAGCATGATTCTCTCTTAGCACTGGCTGGTGTGGCATATAGTACAACTTTGGACAAGGATCCTCCAGCACTTCCTCAGCAATACCCCTTTTAAGATGGTCTTCGATGATTTTCTTGTAACGTTTATAGATGTCGGGATTCTTTCTAAATTTCCTTGATAAACTTTTAAGTCTGTTGAAAGCCACTTCATAATTGTTTTTCATCTCTATGACTTCCTCTTTCCACGGTAATCGAACTTCATAACGGTTGTCGCGATATCTGATTGACTTGTCAAAGTTTTTGAGAATTTCTGTTTCAGGTTCTTTTGATCCATTGTCATTATCGACGATTCCTAAACTTTCCAATTGCCAGAAATTTCGAAGTATTGAATTAGTTTCGGAATTTAGATCCGTTTGTGTGGATTTTACCGCAATGTTCATTACGTTAACTGTAGATTGAACAATCATCATATTTGTTGCAGCGGTCGAACCGTTGACCGACCATCCTAATATAGTTTCTGACGCTACTAATGATCCTGACAGTCTTCTTATTTTTCCGGTTACGAATTTCCAATAATAGTCCGAACCAATTAAAATGGCTAGTTGCAAGCTATTTCCATTTTTACTTCTATCTGCTAACTGTATTTTATTTTCCTTGCAATAATTTCTTATATCTTCGCCTGGAACAGAAATTAAAGCATTGCTTATATTAGGAGCTTCAAGTGCTTCAATTGTTACTGTGTCGCGTCCCTCCGGACTTCGTAAGTCGAGTTGAACCCTTTTTCTTCTCTCTATCATGGGTTCAGTCCTTCCGAAGGTATAAATATGAATATCTTCTTCACCTAGCACTTTTAAGTTTAACTGTCTAGATACCTGCTCAAGGATAAATGATCTATGGCTTCCCCCATCAAACAAAACGCGAAGATTCATATTTCTATTTTTTCCAAAAATATTTACAGTGGCAGTTTGTAAATAAATCTCGCCACTTAATTTATTCTTTTGCGAAACAGAAGTAACAGCAGTATCTGATTTCGTTTCGCTTTTATTTTGATTATTTTCGTGCAATACTACATTATGGCGTCCCTTACATAGCTCACAACGGATTTTTGATAAACACTTAAATGACGTGTGAAATCGCTTTAAACATGGAAAACATCTACCCATTTGCTTTAATTTATTTCTTTTTTCATCAACAGATTTTCTACACTCCCGTGAATCATGTCTAGGGCCATCAATAAGATCACAAAATAAACATTCGGGAAATTTCGATTCATTTATGTTCAATGTCGCCGCAGTTGGGATTGTTTTGTTTTTATAATGAGGTTTGAAAAAATGTTTATCTCTTTGACTCAGCATTCGAGGAGACAATTTAGAATAATTCTTAGCGCTTTCGTTTCTTCCACTTGAGTCATCCGCATTACTAAACAAAAATGTTTTCTCGCGGTTTTCAATCTCGTTCTTTAGGAATTCTAAGAGGTCTGAACAATCCCACGATTTATCCTTTTTATTTGATCTATTATAGTCCAACACTATTTCTTGTGGAATTAATTTTAATAGCATTGGATAAAGCAAACTACCATAACTATTCAAATTTACTCCTGCCGCCTCTAGACTCCGAATATGAACAGTACACTCGTCATACAATCGCCGCAATTCTTTCAAGTGGAAACACGATTTTACTGGGCTCATACATAACAATTTATTTACACGAGAACGCACTATCGTTTCGGTTTTCCCAAATCTATCTTTTAATATTTCAATTGCGGTGTCATAATTACTATCCGTAATAGATAATCCCTGAATCGAAACCAAAGCCTGTCCCTTCAAAAATGACCTTAAATAGCTATGCTTTTCTATTTTTGACAGATTTTTATTTTTGTGTATTGCACACTCAAATTGATCCCAAAATTCTTGCCAATTTTCATGTTTACCATCGTAAACTTCTATGGTTAATTTTGGCAAACGAACGTTATTCCTATCAACCCTTCTCCCCACTTCTTCACTATTGTTCATTTCACTGTTTGCTTCTGATGTGGAACTGCCGATCGTCAACAACTCTGGCATGCCACTATTATTTATCGGAAGATTACCATCCGTTTTCAGTTCCGATACATTACTGTTATTTAAAGCTATTTTACTTTGAGATTTGAGTTCCGGTATCATTTTCAGAAATTTGTTTATTTTTGACTTTGAACTTAAAACCCTATCTCGGTATTCCTGACTCGAAATAATATCCAATTCCAATTCATCCAAGTCATCTATATAATTTTCTATTTCTGAATCTAACTCAAATACCTTTTCCGCTTTATCGTTTAATTGCTGTAAAAGCTCAATGTATTTTTATCAATGGATTCAACTTCAAAATGCTCCGATATCTTATTCTGAACTTTAGTCAAAAGACTTCTAAAAGTTTGCCGTTTTCTCTTCAATTTATCGAGCATTTTTTTAGTTTTTAACTCATCACCGGCAGCATTTGTTTCATTATTTTCTGTATCCATACCTTGCATACTTAGTTTCGCTTTTGACAAATTTTGACCAACTAAAATAACATTCTAAATTTTTGTCATTCGAAATCGAAACTACTGCCAATTCTGTTTCTTAATTTTAAAAAATATCTAAATGTCCCGTTTCCCGGGTTTCGGCACCATGAAAAGAATATCAGTTTACCCTAACTGTCGTAGAATTCAAATCTAATTTTCTGAACGTAACTCTTACCTTGAGCAGGATTTTTGAGCTTCTTGTGATCCAGAAATCTAGGTGAAAACAATGAGCACAACACATTTTAACGTCACGAACATTTAATGTAACGTACACATACACATATTTGTATATAGGGTTTGTTCACGTTTCCGTTACTTCAATTAATACATTTAAATCCAGAGCGCAGTACTTTATTATTAGGTTCTATGAACCTTCCATTTCAAAATCATTCCTAAAACTAATTATTAGGCCGTGAATTTTGGCCTTCTAAAAGGAATCGTAAAACCCCATTCTTTTTTCTCTGCGCTAACGCACCGGCAAAACTTCTTCCAATACTTTTTATTTCAAGAATAATAAAAACAACAAAATTATCTATTCAAAGCTGCTCGCCGCAGCCAGAGCCATCTATTGAGCTCTACAAAAATTAGTGAAACGTCAACAACCACCACATACAGGGAAACTTAAAGCTTGGCCTTTGATAAATCCCGCCGTCTGGTAACAATACTCTAGGTGTATGACGGTCTTTAGGCAGTGTTTCGTAGTAACCGAGTGAAAGTAACGGTGTTACCTGCAGTGGTTACTTCTCTTGTAACGGAGGTCCGTACTCGTTACTTTTTGAACTACTCGATTTTTTTTTTTTTTTTTAACATTCACAAATTTTTACTTTCTCGTACTGTTGTATAGGGAAAATATTGTTTTCGAATTCGACGGAAAAGAACGTTTTACATGTGGCGAAGCGTGATAAAATAATTTGGGGCAACAGAAAACCGTGGACTAATATTTGCAAATAAAGATTCATGCTATATATTTTAACTAAGTTACAAATAAAATAAATTCGTCAATTTGGCGGGAGGGGGAGGGTCCTTATTTCGCTAATTTGGAGTCATTTTTCAATTTAAACTATATTTTCGTCAATCTGGAACGATATATCACCAAGTTGGCTATATTTTGTTAAATGAGTCTCCAAATTCACTAAATTTATCGCCAAGCACACAGTCGAAGAGAAAAGCTTTACTTATTTATAAATAACTATTGGCGAATTATGGATCGTAAAAATACAAAACTATTAAACAAGTATCTTCTCCCTTCCGAGAGGTTGGTGGTAGGGGAAGGAGGGTACTGTCCCTGTGGATGCCTCCCCCACTGGGTTCCGGTCTAAATTGGGTGGCACTTCCCGACCGTCCAAACAGTTACCTTACACCTTTCTGGTAGGTCGGACGATCTGGGTTTCAACAACAACAAGTATCTTCTCGGGCGCGGTAGCCCATTGGTTAGCGCGCTGGAGTTGCACTCGGTAGGCCCGGGTTCGATTCCAGCCACTGCCATAACTGCCGCCGTGTTCACGCGGAGTACGATCACGTTAAACATGTGGGTCCGTAAGTCCTTCCGAGAGGTTGGTGGTAGGGGAAGGAGGGTACGGTCCCTGTGGATGCCCCCCCACTGGGTTCCAGTCTAAATTGGGTGGCACTTCCTGGCCGTCCAAACGGTTACCTTATACCTTTCTGGTAGGTCAGACGGTCTGGTCTCAACAACAACAAGTATCTTCTGTATAGTTTAAATAAATAAATAACAAGAACGATCAATCATGCATAAAGCATCGATTAGTAAACACTTTCCAACTGTAATGCAATTTTAATTGAACATCTCTAAAATGCGATACATTCAACAGTGATATTTTTTGAATAATCACATTACTACAATAATTTATTTTACTTAAAAACTTAAAACCATGCGGAGGTAAAAGTACTTTCTAACTCCATGCTTGAAACTTCACCGAAAAATGCAATGATGTAAAATCGTCTGCTTCTCTATGTAAAATCAATGAATATTTCATTGATATCACCTATATTCCAGCTCCAGAGCTAAATAATTTTGCATTAAAAAAATTCAGCAATTCTTATACATCTTACATCTTAATTTGTTTACATTCTGTATACATTAAAATTAGGCTTCGTTGTACAAATAATCAAAGTTTGATGATCATTTAAACTTAAAAATATTGTAATTGCTTTGGCGCAGAATATAGATGCACAGAAAATACATAAAAATAAAGAGGTTTTAGGATGAATGCAACAATAAATATAAATTTAAAAGAACTTTAAAAATCCCGATTTTGACACTGGGAAAAAAAGATGGATGCTCTATTTTATTCTGAAGTGGGTCACGTGATCTCTTCATATAATATGGGTGTAATTATTATTTAAATTTTTATTTAAAATACTACCAAACACATTTTGCTATAATTTTTCGTATATATTTTATGGGCTAATTTGAATATTTCCTAAAATTTTCGAAGCAATTTGTGAATTTTAACTTCGTTTAAAAAATGAGGTCCCATAGGGTTCAATGTATTTCATATTTTTAACGCGGTTTCAATCCAAAACTGATTGGGTGATATTATTCATTTTCATTACCATATGTCCTACAGACCGCCTGAACAACATACTAAAATTTCATTTTGATAAAGTCATTTTTAAAGCAGTCGTGCAAAAGGACAGACAGCCAGGATGAACAAAGTCATAAACACTTTTCAACTATGTTGGAAAGTGTTAATAAAAAAAAACACAAAGACACATTTCGTAACCTGAGGTCTGAATCAAATTTCTCTGAAATTTTTAGCAGCTTTGGCGAACTTTTATATTTTTAACAAACGTTCGACCTATAGTTCCTAAGAAGCCTTAATTCAAAATGATGCTAGTAACTAATGCTAGTAAGCAACTACAACTTCAACTATGAGCCCATCAATCCACTTCAAAGAATTACTTGGATCATTGTTACTTTTAATTGCATATAGGTGCAGGCATGTAGCTAGAGATTAATTTCGGGTTCGGGGCAGACAATATATATTTATATGCTACAGGGGGGTAAAAAACTCTGTGACGTGTACCACATTGAAGACACTAATGAACACTTTATGTTTACTTGCAGTAAATTCACTGCTTTTCGAAATCAATTCTGGGTAGAACTGAATCTTCCATTTACCTCGACCCCTACGCTAAGGGAATTTTTTACGTTTGTATTATTTAATAAAAAATGCTTTAAGTGCTTTGTTGGGTTTCTGTCAGCTGTTGGTGTGATATGAGTTTAAAGTTTCTCTGATCGACATGTTGGTTTTTATCTGCGAGATGCTGTCAATTTCTTTTCGGCTTCTTTTCTTGCAGTGCTTTTCGGCTCTTGTTGAAAGTTGTTGTCTGGTCTCTTGGTCTGGTCTTTTGGTTTTGTCATTCTTTGTTAGTTTTGGGTAGAAGGTCCGCAGTGGGATGTAATGAGTTTTGGATCATTAGAGGTAATGTTAGCTGCTGGTGCAAAGCCCAAACCTCAACTTTAGTTTTTCTCCCGAAGCCAGAGAGAAATCAATCAAAGTTATTAAATATTCTACAGATTAAATTTTATATTGTGGATGCACGTAACATTGATAATAAAATCTTAAAATCCACTATTATAACACATAATTATTAATTTGAAATTCTATTTATTAAATACATAAATTATGAAATTATGAACAGTTTTTGTAAAATTTAATTTACCAAATGAAATTCAGCTTACATGGCTCTGTTAACTTTTATAAAATTATATTGTATTTCCTTTCTGGAGAACTTCATAATTTCTTTTCTATGGCAAGAAAGTATCTTGTATTTTCCCTGACAAATGATTTTAAAAGTATTTTGTATTTTATTTAAAAAATGTATTTCCTTCCCAGCTTTATCACTTACCTCATAGCGCCTCTTCTTATACAGCACAGAGGCCTAATTAAATTCAAACACAGGAATCTTAAGTAGTAAACAAAAATTTTGCATCCACAATATTTTTTATTTATAGTACTCAACACAAAATTTACGCTCACTGTTACAAAAATAAAAAAAATATATGGCCTTCACTAATATCTTTAAGCCAAATTTGACTTCCTTCATTAATGTGAATTAGCACAATGATTTCTACCATTTGCCCAATTTTCTTACTACTTATAGACACAAAAACAACTAGACTTAGTCAAACGACTCTTAAACTGAAGTGCAGCTGCAAAGCGCAAATGCTGCCAAATTCAAATTAAAAAAAAAAAAAAAAACATGATAACAAACTCTTTTTTTTTTTTAAAGATCATGCACTTAAATCACATTAATTCATTTGCCTATAAAGTGGTCAAGTAGTGAATTATTTTGCCATGAACCACATTGCACAAATGCACCATCGACGGTGGATCACATTACACTCTTTAAACTGGAATCTAGTGCAAGTGGCAGCCATAGGAACCGTGCCATTGTTCTCTTCCCCTATCCCATCACATCTCGGATGGACCTTTGGACCTACAGATTTAATGTGTCTATACTCCCTGTAGACACGATGGTAGTTTTTGAACATTATCAAAGCTCAAATATTGGACTAATATTTACAATCCTCCTGCCATAATTACTGGACAAAAATCAATTATAAAATATATCTTTAATGAAAAACATTTTGTCGATTACTTCATATTTGATTAGTATTTGCTTCATATTTGAAGTTAAGAGAATAATTTTATCAGTTATTATTGCACTGTCTAGAATCAACATAATTTTTTCAAGATATTGAATTTTTGAAAATTTAGTTAGACTTTTGTCAATATACTTTTTAATTTGGTGCCATTTTTAAAAAAGCACCAAATTTATTACCAATGTCAATCAAAATTATTGCTAAGCGTTACATACAAGTAGCCAGACAAGAAGGACTTTACTTATATAGAATTATGTATACTAAAATTTAATACTTCGATACTTATGTCCAAGTAATTTAAGCTGTTGTCATTATTCCAGGGTGTTTCGATTAATTTCAAGGTTTTGGGATAAAAATCAAAACTCATTACGAAATCATATTGATTGCAACACAAAATTACATCGTTGACGTAGTGCATATACACCATTTCGTTTAGGAAATATGTACCGGTTTCATATTTGTTCAAATAGATGTCCGCCAATACTGAAGAGCAGCTGCCTCCCATAGGGATACCCTTTATCTGTTTGTAAAAGTTAATTCCATTATACATTCCGTTACACGTCCAGCATTGAGCCAGGTGCATTGTTTACATATAGTTTTCACAGGGTTGTAACCTGCATCTAAAACTTTGAGTTTATACGTTTGTAGAATATATATATATATATATATACATATATATAATTTTTTTTTATAATTGAGAAGAAACCAAATGTATACTAATTTTAAAAAATAAATACAGTGGGTGCCATTTATGAGAAGCACTAACCGTTATAGGAGCACAGGATTTAAATGTAAATCAAGCTCTATTGATATTGTAAATCGAGTTTTGTATTCAAAAATATAGTTTTACAAAATAAAATAATGTAACCAACTATTTGTTGCATGAAAATCCTTTTTGTCTAAGTTTTGGGCAAAGTTATCAGTTTTTTTTATATAAAATGCTCTACTAATTAGAAGCGTTCTTCAGTCTAGCATTAGAAAACCACTGTAAAAGTGCTTCCTCAACATCAGCTGCTTTTCTTTGTGGATCCAATTTCATTTCTGCCTTTACAAATTTTACACAATGTTGGCTGCGTACTTTCTCATGCAAAAGCAGCTTTTCTTTGTATGGAGAAAGAGAAATCTTATTTTTGAAGCAAATTTTTCTTTTCAAGCAAACTAAGAGTTTTTCTTATTTATGACATGATGCCTCTACTACCAAAACATGAAATAACTAACTAAAGCTCTATGAATCTTACCTTGATCCCATAACCAAATATGCCTTTACTTATCAGTCAGTTTTCTTAACAAAAAACTAAAACTATTTTTTTTTTTTTTTTGCTTGTTTTACATCCCTCGACAACTTCTAACAAGATTTCCTCTGCCATTCATGTAGGCCCACTTTGTCACATAGCAACCACCCCCGTACCCAGGGCCGAATTAAAACATGGTCCTCCGGAGTCACAGCTCCCAAAATTCTAGGAGCCTCTAAATTTTGTATGTATTAAAACATTTTAATCAGAAATAATTATTTATTTAATTATTTGAATAATACAAACTGATAATGCTAGTTTTTTTTCAAATTTTGAAAATATGTGTGTGTGTGTTAATAGTTTTAAATATTATAAATCTTTTAAAGTTTTACTTTTAATAAAAAGCTCTACATGTAGAAAAGTGCCTTCAGGATGCCATGAGTGCATGGGGGCTCCCAAACCATGCCCTGGGCCCCACATTGGCTTAATCAGACCCTGCCTGTACCATTGTATGTCTGGAGGAATGTGACAATAATGAAATAGCATTGAACAAAGCAAATTTTTGTTCTTTTTCTTTCCACTATGAAATAAATAACTTTTAGGCAGAAAACAGATTCTTAAAAGCTGAAATTTTAACAGCATTAAAACTGAGATTGTGTTTGTTTCTGCTGTTTTGGTTCTTATAAACAGCCGATTCTTATAACCACTGATTCTTAAAAGTGGCAGCCACAGTAATCACAAACAATTGAAGAACATCACACACAAAATAAAGTATAATATTTAAAATATATTGGAATTTGGTAAATTCTCAGAATAGGCCCCCACTCGTTTTTTTTCTAAGTACAAAATTGCGCCAAGTTGGCGCGTTGCGCCGTGTTTTGAAATTGACTCCTCCCAATTGAAGTGACGTATATTCCCGTGTTTTAAAATAGGCTCCTCCTACAATAGTGACGTCTTATTCTAGAGTTTTATGAACTGGAATTTTTAATAACTAAATTTAAGATAAACGGAACTTAGAAAAAAGTTTGTACTTTAACTAAATTTAAGAAAAACGTAACTTAGAAAAAGTTTATACTTTAACTAAATTTAATAAAAAACGGAACTTAGAAAAAAGTTTGTACTTTAACTAAATTTAAGAAAAACGTAACTTAGAAAAAGTTTGTACTTTAACTAAATTTAATAAAAAACGGAACTTAGAAAAAAGTTTGTACTTTAACTAAATTTAATAAAAAACCGAACTTAGAAAAAAGGTTTAACTTAAAAATCCCATTTTAAAATCACGGGAAAATACAAAAGACAATTTCAAAACACGGGATTAACAAATAAAAAACTAACCTCATTCCTCGTCATCCTCTTCTTCCTCCGAATCAGAGATATGTTGAAAATCACTTTTTTTTTCGGCATCGGCATCATTTCTATGGGGAGGGAAGATGGAAACGACGGCTTTCAAATTTTCGTTCCAAGCTTTCTCCCCAATAGAATTCTCCTGGCTACGCTTCCACATATATTCGTATAAATACGAATTAAAATGTTTTCTTACTTTTCTGCCTTTTACTTTTCTCTTGATTGCAGCCCAAGTTCCTTCAATGGAATTGGTATGCGCTCCTGTCTCGGGGTCTTTGAAATGGTAGCTGTGGTTTACTTTAAGGTGCATGAAGCCTTCATTATTAAGACAATCATACGCCTTCCAACAGTCCGATATAATCAATGTCCCCTTCTCAACATACTTCTCAATCACATTCAGCAAACATTTACTCGACCTGTTAGACACCTTCGCAAAAAAACATCTATTCGTTCCCCTTTCAACCCCCCCCCCCCCCCCAAACACCCATTGTCCCTCTACCGGCTTTCCTCTTCCATACTTATTTTTCCCAAACTTACTCTCATCTATCTCCACAATCACACCATTCCCCCCAATCTTACTTTTATTTTTAAACAAAGCATACCGACAAATGTCACGGCAAAACTGTTTCAAATCAGTAACAGTATTTGCCGCGACATTCAACTCAGCCATCACAACCTTACATTCAATATTAAAAAACCACATTAAAGTTAAAATTAAAATTTCAGTTATACTTAATTTACTTTTATCAAACCACGTACCCCTTCTCACACTCCTACATACTTCATGCTTATCATCACCCGATCTCTTTCTACACCTCCATTCAAAACCATCAATCGATTTTACTCTTTCACACAATTTCATCGCATCTCCACACTTAGGACATTCAAACCTATCACTAATTAATCCCTTTAACACACACCAATCAATCACTGCTTTCTTACCTTTAGCTTCCAGCCTATAATAAAATTTTAAGCTGGCCTCATTTTCAACATCCATTCGAACACGTTTTTTACAACATTCGCTCGAATCCATTTGCCGCTTACCAGATGCCATTTAGAAACTCAGTCTGCAATCAACAAAAAAGTACTGAAAATTAAAATAAAATTCTTGCACAGCCAAAATGTGAAGATAAATCTGTGATAATAAATCTGAAGCAGTTCAAGAAAAAACACTTCGTGAAAACGATCGAGTAAGATTTCACAAACAGAAGTTCCAGAAATAATGCTGCCGAGTAAGATTTCACAAACAGAAGTTCCAGAAATAACGCTGCAATAATACACAGAGTAAGAGTACTACTGCCTATTAAAATGCAGAATTCAAAGAATGAAAAGGTGCGCGCGCAGCATCCGAAAAAGGCGAGCGCTGATTGGATGTCAGTGCGAGGGCTACCAGATTCGCGAAGTAGCCGGAATAGAATTGTAACCCACAGAATCGCGCCAACTTGGCGCTGGATCGTACTTTGAAAAACGAGTGGGGGCCTATTCTAAGAATCACCCTGGAATTTAATTATTTCATCATGAATCTCAAAATATAGCCAAGCTTAATGATTTTATTAAATGGCTGTCTTCCAATAACATTGCTAAACATACCCTCATAACCAAAGAGCTTGTTCCACAACATTGAAATTAAATAACAAGCTTTACCACATCATTAAATCATATTAAAGGTTTATTGATAAATTGGTAGAATACCCCCACACCTCATTTTTCTAAGTACAAAATTGCACCAAGTTTGCGAGTTTCTCCGTGTTTTGAAATTGACTCCTCCCAACTCAAGTGTTTTTAAATATTCCTGTATTATTAATTCCCGTGTTTTAAAATAGGTTCCTCCTACCATAGTGATGTATTCTAGTTTTATGAACTGGAATTTTGAATGTAAATGATAATGAAATTCAATTTTAATAAAAGGGAATAATACTCATAAAAAGCTTACAAAATACGATTTTTGTGCATTACAAAAGTATTGCGTAATAGCAGTATAAAAAACTTTTCAAATTTTAGAAACCATATTGAAACATGCGATACTTAAAATATTTTTTGATTTTAAATCAATGTCAAAAACTTATAACTCGAAACATCGAAAATTAAAAAAAAAAAAAAAAACAATACTTAGAAAAAATACAAAAATAAAAAAAAAACGATTGTACTTTAACGAAATTTAAAAAAAGATTTTACTTTAACAAAATTTAAGAAAAAACAGAACTTAGAAAAAAGTTTGTACTTTAACTAATTTTAAGAAAAAACAGAACTTAGAAAAAAGATTGTACTTTAAAAAAATTCAAGAAAAAACGATACTTAGAAAAATGATTGGACTTTAACGAAATTTAAAAAAAACAATACTTAGAAGAACCATTTTAAAAACTTGGGAAAATACAAAAGACAATTTCAAAACATGGGATGAATAAATAAAAGAACTAACCTTTACTAACCTTAACCCCTTGCCTGTGGAATATATTTCAGGAAAGTGGGTCAAAAATGGAAAATTTTTTTTATGCTTCAGTTTTGTCTATTATAACATTTAAAAAGGTTAGAAAAATTTTATTTTGTAAAAATATAAATTTTTGGTACTTACGTATTATCGCAACCATTTTGGCGGCATTATATAAGACCAACGGAATACGCTGACGGAAGAAAAATAATAAGTAATTTTTATCTGTATAATTCTTACCTTTATTTGACGATAAATCAATTATGTTTTGGTGGAAAATATTGCAAAATGGTTTTAAGAATAGAATCAAAACAATTTTTTTTATCCTTTTCTTGGTCTTGTCGCCATATGAATTCTGTCAAGTAAGACTCAAGATGGTGTCTTGCTGTACCCCGTTGTCTCTTGTTCCTCCATTTCGCGGAACCCCACATTCTTTCGATTGTTTGGGTATGTACACCCGTTTCGGGGTCGACAAAATTATATTTGTGATTTACTTTTAAATGATTAAATCCAGCGACTGCCAATTGATCAGTCTGATACGCTCTCCAACTGTCAGAATAAAGTCCCTTCCTCAATGTTTTCGACAATTTTCTGGAAAAGCGTGGCTGCAGTTCTATCAGGAACGGTTGTTAAAAATGCTTGTTTAGTCTCTCGACAGACGCCACCAAAAATCCATTGCTGTGGCAAAATTCGACCCGAATTATTTTTTCTTTTCGTGAACAAGCTTTCATCTATTTCCACAATGCGGCCAGTTCCACCTATTTTCGTTCTTTCTTTGCTTTCCATGTGGAGAATACAAATCTCTCTCATATAATTATTCCAGTCTATGACTGTTTTGTCAGCTAAATTAAGTTCTTCGTCACAAAATTTAACTGTTGTTAATTCTTTGCACCAGCAATACATGAATCTTACTGCTGTTAATAACGGGATACGGCTTCCCTCAAACCAATTACCACTTCTTATTCCCGCGTGTTGATTACAGGTTGCAACGTTGCACTTCCAAAAAATCTGTTTTCCAAAATAAAGCTTCATCGGGTGAGAGTTGGTACATTTCCTAATGTCTGGTAAAATGTTATATTTCTGTAAAAGTGTAACGGCATCTTTTTCAGAATTCGGTAAATCCCAGATTCGCATTTTAGTATTCGAGCTTGCCATCTTCAACGAACGGTTAGGCTGACAAAAGTGGCAAGCGGGGAAATTTGAAAAGAAGCACATGGTTGCCAATTCAGCACCTTAGATGCGTGCGACATTGGGGTTGCCAATTTGGCAAGTTATCCCGGGGGTTGGCATGGTTGCGATAATAGGTAAGTACCAAATTGGTATATGAAATAACTACTATATTTAATATTTTGACATACATGTGGAAAATTAATGGATTATATTCATATTTTACTCAAAATTTTTTAATTATAGCAAAATAAATCAAATAATCTTTTGAATTTCACAAATCATTTTTCAGAATTTCACAAATCTTTTATAGTATGATATATACGAAAAATATGACACGGCACACAAGCCGACATCACACTCTTTACAATAAACTCTGTTTATATCCCGCCTACTTCCAAAAAAAATGTGGACAAGTATCGCCATCTATTGGAAAAACAACGAATTATATTGTAGAACATTTGGTAAGGCAAAACGGACTCAATTCGGGATCAACGGAATAGAAACACTGATTTTTCGCTTGCCCGAAGTCAGTTCGGGCATTCCAAATTTGGCTCAGAGGAGTTGCCCGAACTGGATTTGGGTGGCACAGGCAAGGGGTTAAAGAACAAATGCTTATATCCATATTTTCTTGTACATCCACACAAACGTTTTTTTGAACATACACGTACATTCTACACCAGAACACATTTGCACACAATCTAATTAAATCTACAAAAATATCTTCTAAATCAACAAAAGCAATCGCTCGAATCCATTTGCCGCTTAACAGATGTCATTTAGAAACTTTATCTGCAATACAAAAATATCTACTGACGGCAATCTTTGTGCATGTTAATTACGTGAAAAGAAACAAAAATTTATTCGAAACAAGGTTCAACAAATTCGAATGAAAAAGATCTGATGAAATACGCAGATTACTATAGAAATACTATTCCGTGTGCTGATTGGATGTCCGGAAAGTCGTAGGCTACCAGATTGGCAAAGCAAACGGAATGAAATTGTAACACGGTGCATAGCGCCAACTTGGCACAATTTTGTACTTTGAAAAATGAGGTGTGGGCTATTCTACCGATCACCCGGTTTACTTCTGGACACTGTGCGAAGGTTTCATAAATAATTTTCCCCACAGACTTAACACGGTGACCTCCAAATATCTAAGTCCATAGATCAAATTTCAAAATTTAGATTTCATTGTGACCTGTAACTAGGTGAATTTCCTGCAAATTGCTCAAATAGTAGCTGAGAAACAGCATCAACAATAGAAACGTATTTCAGTCGATGGCAAGGAAGCTCCACTCAGACTTTGCAAACGCAATGACATGATTTCTCAACTATGTGCACAATTTTATTTAAGTATTTAAATTACATTTTTGTGCAAAAGTTTAAAGCTCAAATGGTTTTCCACCTGTGTTCACATTTGTGTTTATTTAAGGCAGATTTTTTAATAAATGATTTTAGAGATTTCTTACACAAATGGTTTCTTACACGTCACAAGTTTATGTCTGTTCAAAGTATATTTGAATGAAAACGCTCTCTGGCATATTTCACATATATATGGTTTCTCATCTGGATGGACACATTTATGTCTTTTTAAAGGACGTCTATCTGAAAATGCTTTTTGACATATTTCACATACAAATGGTTTCTCATTTGTGTGCACAAATTCGTGGACTTTTAAATGACCTTTTCGTGAGAATGCTTTCTGACATATTTCACATACATATGGTTTCTCACCTGTATGCACACGTTTGTGTACTTTTAACTGACTTTTATTTGAAAATTTTTTTAGACATATTTCACATAGAAATGGTTTTTCATTTGTGTGCACAAATTCGTGGATTTTTATCTGAGCTTTTCGTGTGAATGCTTTCTGACATATTTCACATACGTATGGTTTCTCGCCTGTATGCACAAGTTGGTGTCTTTTCAAATGACATTTTTGTGAGAATGCTTTATGGCACATTTCACATACAAATGGTTTTTCAATGGTTCTTGTGTGTAGAAGTTGATGTTTATTTAAAAGATATTTTCGTGAAAATGCTTTCTGACATATTTCACAAACATATGATTTCTCAGCTATGTGCACAAGTTGGTGTTCATTTAAAGCACATTTTTGTGAAAATGCTTTGGGAAACATTTCACATACAAATAGTATCTCACATGCCGAAGAGTTTGTGATTTTTTAAATTTGATTTTTTCGAAAATGCTTTTTGGCACATTTCACATACAAATAATAAGTTTGTATGTATTTAAAGCACCTTTTCATGAAAATACTTTGACATATTTCAGATGCATATCTTTTTTCACTCATGTGCACAAGTTTGTGATTTTTTAAATGGCCTTCTTGTGAAAATGCTTTGACGTATCTCTAATATATAACTGGGTTTTCACATTCCGAAATTATATACTTTGACATATTTCAGATGCATATCTTTTTTCACTCATGTGCACAAGTTTGTGATTTTTTAAATGGCCTTCTTGTGAAAATGCTTTGACGTATCTCTAATATATAACTGGGTTTTCACATTCCGAAATTTATTAAGAATTTAGCCAATTTGTTGATGTCGAGAATATAAGCACCACAGAATACCATACATTTGATTTATATATTAGTCTGTGATAAGCTCAAACAAATTATTCTTTGCATCAAAGTTCTTTAAAAAGGTTTGGCCACTACGCCCGGCAACCAATAAAAAAGATGTCAGTTAAGATTCTCGAAGTATTATAGACAGGAGCAGAGCTCTACTCGCGCAAAGGATTCTGGGAGTGGCTTCTGGGATACGATAAGGCAGAACGTATGCCGATTCGCAGAAAAAGAATCGGTGGTGCGTACAGAACCCAGGATGGTCGCTAGGTTGCGCTGAGATCGGTCCTTGGCAAAAACCCAATAACGCGTCAATGCTCACTGATGCCCTTGCAGTTACAGAGCAGTTTAAAAAAAATGCGGTAACCAGCCAAATTTACCATTACCACTTTTTTTCTTCTGCAAAGTTAATCAAACTAAACAGTGCCTTTTGTAGTTCATTTTGCTACTAAATCCGATTAATTTTAATTTGTATAAAGTGAGTACGAAGTCTAATTTTTTAATTTTAATCGTTCTGTTTACATTGTGTATATGTCGGTGTGCTGTATATGAAGAAATGTTTGGGATAACTTTTTCAGTATTTATGAAGAACAAATAACATTACATAAAATGTTACTATTTTTTCGTTATTATCTATATGTACGTTAATTTTTTCTTTTGGAATAACGTTTTCAAAATTTCTTAATAGTTAGACGTAAGATAGATGCATTGCTAATGTAATATATTTATCATTTTATTTTTACACATTAGTTTTGTACTGAAATGATTACTTTTTAAAATTTGTTCATACTGTAAAATAATTTACATATACTTGCCAGCTGAGATTCTTCTTTGTCCGGAGATCATAATTGAAATCTTTGGCATAGAAGATAATTTTGCTAGCTTTTATTATGTTCAATGTCTGAAATTTAATGACATATTGTTATTTTTTAAATTATGCTTAAATTTGTAAATATTATGTTAATATTTACATTAAATATTAGGTTAAATTTGTAAATGTTAGGTTAATTTGTAAATATTAAGTTATGGGGGTTTATCAACATTATAGTTGTACTTGAAGTGTACTCCTTTTCATATTTGTAAACTGCATACTGGCTAGCTAAGTTATTCTCTGTATAGAGTTTTAAATTAAAATCTCTTGCTCATAGAGGACAACTTTTCTATTAAGAAGAGTAATTGCTGAAATATATCAGCATGGAAAGTTCCAAGTAACCATGCTGTTCAGAGCATAATTGTAAAATTGAAACTTTAATTACTACCTGTTTATGTTGTAGCATAAAAAGTAAATGTTTTGAACAGCTGTCGAAAAATTTTATACACTAGATGTATCCATGCAGAGCATCTACGCTCTAGTGTCTTTTAATGCTCACTATCTGTTAGTAACTTACTACACAATCTCTGGAGCTTGAGTCATTTTTAAACATTAATATTCCCTAGTATTTATTTTTGTTTGTCTCACAATCAGTATCGTTCTTGCATTTTTAATATCACCAGACATATGTGGATTCTTTGTTATACGACTCTCTAATCAAATATAAATCATATATTTATTTAAATTAAATTAACTTTAGATCAAATAATATATAATTTCATTGTTGAACAAAAACTTGAATAAAATAATTAGTGTTTGAGATATCATTATGGAGGCAAAAAGACTACCTATCTAACTCCATGGATACTTTTGATAGGATGGAATAAGAATTTTTCTTTACTTTCGTATTTTAAACAATGTAAATATGGTTACACTTGTTATCATTTGGGGAATGGTAAATAAGCCCTTTTCAACATAGCGTAAATAAATGCATTATATATGCAGGGTTAGAAGGCAGGAGCATAAATTCACGTAACAATGACATCTAACCAATTTTCCCCAGTTACCAAAATGTCTTATTTGGGTGCAATTTCCAAATTATTTATTTTGTTTTCATTATTCAACTCACAAAATAAATCATCTTTTATTAGCAGACCTGCATGGGTGCATGTAATCCATGATATAAATTAGATTGTTAGAAGGAAGATTAAATGGATCAAATGGAATTTGCATCGTACATGCGAAGAAAGGCAGAACAGTTACGTATCTAAAATCTCCATCAAAGTAATAAAATATATAGGTACACAATTTAATAACCACTAATTTTAAACCCTTTATAGATTTAAATCAAGGATTGCAAACACAAATGAATTCTAATTAAAATATGCACTTACATATTTTAATATTTTTATAAAATAACATATTAAATTTTCTTTTGATATGATATATTGAAAATCTGAACATCAGCTTAAGATGTATTTTAATAACAAATTTTAATGTGTAATGGTAAATAAAATTTCTTCCTACTCTAAAGCAGAGGTACTTTACGTATTTACTGTCACAGCTTACTTGAAAATGAATTTTGTGTATATTCATCTTGCCCTTTTCTTCTTATAAATGGGACCACCTATTCTTTCTTATTTTGATATTTTTGTATGCTTTTACAAAATTTAAATATTCAAACTTAAAATGTATTTAAAATTTCAAAAGTTTGTTTACAAATGGTAATTTATATCTGGTCTCAAAACAACCGGATGGACAATTGCACATGAAAAAACAATGTGCATCCTTCGACCAGAGATATAGGCCCTATATTTCACCTCGATGTGTGCATCCAATTTATGTATCCAAATATGTATATTCGATATATGCTGCCATTCAAATAATGTAAACATTTTGTTATGTTCGATGTATACGCTTGATAGGGATTTATTTTTTCTTCATTATCATTCAATCCGCTTTTGACAAAATTGTTGAATAAAAATTGATTTTGGTATTAAACATTATTTCAACTGCTGCACTAATACCTAAACAATAATATAATCTGAAAATTTTGCACATTCATTTGTAACAGAGTTTAACATTTTTCATTTTCTCGTATCACATTACGAAAGTTCTATCATATTACAAGGCCATTGAACATTTGAAGAGTTTAATTCCGAAAGGGCCTAAATCACTTTCATTCATTTGTCTTGTATGATATAGTGCAATATTGCCACTTGCTGTTACCTATCTAAAGTTACTTACTAGGAGCTGTAACGCAGCTGCCACAACATGATACCCAAGCGAAAATGATTTATGCCCATTTGGAATTAAACTTTTCATTTAATGAATTGCACTTCCAATTTTATTGTGTACTTGCAGTATACTTGTTCTTCATATGGAATGTACATTATAAAGAAACTTAAAATTCACAATTACGTGCAAATTCCTAAAGTAATCTAAATGACATTGTTATTCATTCTATTAAAATATTTAAATTGATGGTCCTAAAAAGAAGTTTAAGAATATCTGTTTCCAAATTTGTCTAAGGGGGTCATATAAAAATTTAAAAAGTGTAACTTTTTGAAAATGGATGTAACTTTTGAAAATGAATGGGAGGACTATTTCATTAACGTAGTCATATTTACTACCTTACTTTCAACATTTTTGCAATTTACATTGCCCACTTATCTCCAACAGGTTAAGAATTAAAGTGAGTTTCAATCTTTTTGGGACACCCTGTATAATATTCAGAGAAGCTACATTTTTTATTCTTTCAAAATATAATGATAAGTTTTTAACAGCAGTAAAACAAACTTTTATAGATGAAAAATTTGAATACTTAACTTAATTTTCACAATAATGCCCCACTCTGTTACATGCAAAAATACTTTAGTTAAAAGCTTTTAATACATTGGTAATTTTGTTTATATTCAGGGACATATTTAAGGGAGTTTCTTTCAAGATTTTTTTGGCCGGGGGGGGGGGAATGAAACTTAAGAGAAAGGCTAGTTTTCTATTTGTCTTATATAAATAAATCTAAATGTTGTCACATAAATAGAAACTAGGTTAATATAAAATGCCCCTCTCAGATGTATACCTGAAAAAAAAAACTCTGGGCCTAAACTCATGGGCCAGGCTAGAGTCCATAAAGGATTCACCTCTAACTTAGACCCTTGAGATTGATATGAACTTAATTTAGAACTGAATCCCTCCAAAAATTGAATTTTAAAATATGCCTCTGCTTATATTGCTGTAGAAGCTTTAAAATAATATAGTAACAATTATTTTTTTTATAAATTTGTATTATTCTGTAGATTCCCAAATTTTGAATTGGTGGGAAAACAATAGTACATATTATGTTACTAATTATAGATCTCACTGGAAATCAGTAGGCTTATTATTGTTACTGATTAACATAATAAATATAAATAATATTTTAGACCAAAAACATGCAATATCTGAAAATATCGTTTTGAAAGTTATGTTGCATTCACTTTTAAACTAAAAAATACACATAAAAGGATTTTTTTAATAAAGTGTAACATAATTATATTTTTATAGTAGTTTTTTTTTTATCTAAAATGAATGTTCGAAATATTGAAAACGTTTCTGCAGTTTGATGCCGATGGTTCTCCGATAATCGCTTAGGAACTGACATTTATTACCTCAAAAAATCACACAAATTTTTATTCTACTTACTTTTTGTTTCAGAGATATAGGGCTAATTGTAAAAAAATATATAAGTTTCATTGTATCTCGAGAACAGCTCTTGATAATTTGTGAATAATGAAGAATTGTGTCCATTAATTTCTGGTTAAAACTATGTATGTACAAAATATTCATTCATTTAATAACAGTGAGTTTAGTTTATTTTATTTTTTTCAATTAAGATAAAATCTTGAGAACATACCAGGTGTGACGACATGTCACAATTTCAAAACACTAAATTAACAAATGACAAATCTCAAACAGATCCAAAAGTCATTTTATTATACAATCATCCTACAGACGTAAATACAGCCAAAGGGCTTTCGAACATCTTCCATGTTCATCCTCAGTGGCGATACAATTAGAAATAGATGCCAACGTGCTTAAATACAATTCAATACTGTTAAGTGAAATTTGCATATCATGAAATTGTCAGCCGCATTTTCATGATATGCAAATTTTCGAGAGATTTAGATTTTTCGAGAGGATTCACGACTTGGAAGAGGAAGAGATAAGACAGTATTGCGGAAATTTAGCAGCCTATTATAAAAGCGATATCGACAAGGAAGAGCTTATATTTGACAGCATCTATCTCAAACACTACATAAAGGAAGCGGTAAGAGCCCTACGAGAAATGTACCGATATAAACCATCTGGAAATCAGCTGAAGGAGCGGGAAGAAATGCAGTATATCGTTCATGATTCTGAAGAGAAGGGCAGTGGTTATGATCCGAAGAGAACGACTTTCAACATCCCACTTTTGTATTATCATTTGCACACCAGTACAAGACTTCTTCTTTCGGCCTTTCCTAATCTTGAAATCGCCATGCGGATTTTTCTGACAATGATGGTTAATAACAAAAGTGGGGAGCGAAGTTTTTCGAAATTAAAGTCAATCAAAGACGATAGAAGGAGCACAATGACCGAGGAGAGGCGGAACTATTTAAGCATTATGAGCATTGAAAGCAAGCTGTTGGAGGGTATTGATTTTAGTGAAATTATAAAAACTTTTGCACAAAAGAAATGCAGAAAAGCGAATATTGTATAGCAAGTTTCTATATCTCATTCTCTTGAATTGCAATCTAATTTACAGCTGAAGTAAAACGCTTTGTTATGGAATAAATACGTTTATTTAGTCTGTATCATAAAACACACACATGTTGAGTGAAACAATTAGTTATGCGACATAACGAGAGATTTTCGACTGAAATGTTTCCTGAAAAAAGGCACGTGCTTGCCCGCTCCCTAGGTCCCTCTCCTCTATCCCCATCCCCCCCAAAGGAACAGCAGGGGCCTTGTGAATTACTGTGTCGGGAGCCTCAACACTTGGTAAAACGGCTCTGCGTAAGGGAGCATCCATACGTAAGGGGACGTCCATAGATGTAAGGGAGCACTTGTCTTCCCGTAAACATTCAAGGTCACAAATGTAGGTGTCAAACTAGTAGATATTGTACGTCTCATCTTTGAGTACACTCTTCTTAGAAAAAGCGCTATGGACACCCTCGTCATGGGAGCCCATGAAAATTTTGAAACACACAAACGTCGGTATCAAGCTAATCGATATTGTCCTTGAGTTTGCTCCAACTTTAATAAGTTCTATGGTCATATTTGCCATGGGCGCCCATAGGGGAGAGCAAGGAGGCGCTTGCCCTCCCTTGGACGTTCAAGGTCCCAAACTAGATATCAAGCTAGTCGATATTATAAGTCTCATCCTTGAGTTTGAGTTTTCCCCTTTTAAAAATTCTATGTGTGCCCTTGCCATAAGCGCCCAGAGAGGAGCAGGAGGGACACTTGCTCTCCCGTGGACGGTCAAGGTCGCAAATGTAGATATCAAGCTAGTACATAATTATGTCTCATTCTTGAGTTTGGCCATCCCGGGAAAAAGTTTTATGTTCGCCCTTTGTTGGAGCCCGTAAGTATGTATGAAAGACGCCAAGTGTTCTTGTTTGGCGAGCGCCAAGCAGCGGGTTGCTGGTTTTGAAAAAGCGAAATTGTAGTGTTGGAATAAAACTTGTGGCGTTAGGTGACACGAGAAAATGGCTCGTTGTTCTCGGTTGTTAATATAGATAGTTTGTAATAAAGGTATGCATAAGTATTACTGCAGTCTTCTTTTATAGATTTACAGTCCACTACTCATTTAGAAATTAGAAAGACCAAACAAAGTTAGTTTTGATTCATCCTTCACCCTTGAATCCTACTCTTTCGAAACAAGGTTGACCCCTTTCTGCAGTTACAACACTATATTTTGATCGCACTATATTTTTGACACACACACACACACACTCTCTCTTATTCGTGCTCTAATCACGTTAATTATAAAATGTTATACCTAATTCTGATATTTTTTTCAGAATGCATCTACATATAGAATTTCATGGCTATACGCACTCTCTCTCTCTCTCTTTTGTAAAATCTCTAATTTTGAATAATCTGTGTTTTAATCACATTGATTTCAAAATATTCTACCATTCTGTAGAAAATAAGAAACAGTTAATTAAAACACGAATAATTCGAAATTAGATATTTTGAGAGAGAGAGTACGTACAGCCATGAAATTCTATATGCATATGCATTCTGTAAAAACATGGAATTAAGTAGAACATTTTGTAATTAACGTGATTAGAACTCGGATGAGAGAAATAATGTCAAAATATAGTGTTGTAATTGCAGGAGGGGGTCCACCTTGTTCAAAAGGAGTGGGATTCAAGGGCGTTCATAAAACTTTTCCTGGAATGTCCAAATTCAAGGATGAGAGGTAAATATATCTAGTATCTTGATACCTACATTTGAGACCTTGAACGTTCACGGGAGGACAAGTGCCCCTCGCGCTCCCCTATGGGCGCCCATGGCAAGAGAGCTATAGAATTTTTTCAGGGGGTAAACTGAAGGGTGAGACGTACAATATCGACTAACTTGATACCTATACCTTTAAACATCCACGAGATGGTAAGTTCCCCCTCACGCTCTCCTAGGGGCGCCCATAGGGGACAATAATATTTATCAATATTTATACAATATTATTAACAATACTCGAATATGGATATCAATACTGTTTGTCAATATAATCAATATTGTACTTCACATCCTTGTGTTTATCCCGCTGGTAAAAGTTCTATTGGCGCCCTCACCATGGGCGCCTGTAGGGGAGCGCAAGGGGTCACTTGCCCTACTGTGAACGTTCAAAGTCACAAATGTAGGTACCAAATTAGTAGACATTGTACTACTTATCTTTCAGTATACCCTCCTTGAAAAATTTCTATTGACGCCTTTGTTATGGTCGCCCATACGAGATGCTGATAATAAGGTGTTGCCCACAGGATGTCAAGCTAGTCGATATTGTCGCCCTTGAATGTGCCCCCGCTGGAATAAGTTCTATAAACGCTCTTAGTATGGGCGCCCATAGGGGATTTTGAGGGGGAACTTGCTATCCCGTCGACGTTCAAGTTCACAGATGTAGATATCAAGCTAGTCGATGTATGTCTTACCCTTCAGTTTTCCGCCTGTAAAAGTTATATGGGTGCTCTTGCTATAGGCGCCCATAGCAAAGGAGGCCATAGAACTTATTAAAACGGGGTGAACTCAAGGACGAAATATACAATATCGATTACCTTGATGCCTACGTTTGTGGCTTTCAAAATTTGTATGGGCTCCCATGGCAAGGACGTCCATAGAGTTTCTTCCACGAGCATAACAAGGATGAGACGCACGATATATACTAGCTTGACACCAACATTTGGGACCTTGATGTTCAAGGGAAGGCAAGTGCTCCCTTATGCTCCCCTATGGGTGCCCATGGTAAGGACGTCAATAGAACTTTTTCCAGCGGGGACAATCTCGCGGCCGAGACGTACAGTAAGTATCCATTAGTTTGATATTCGTGACGTTCAACATCCCTATGGGCGCCCATGGCAAGTGTTGTTGTTGAGACCCAGACTATCCGATTTACCAGAAAGATGTAAGGTATCTGTTTGGACGGCCGGGCAGTGCCACCCAATTTAATCCGGAACCCAGTAGAGGAGGCATCCACAAGGACCGTACCCTCATTCCCCTATCACCAACCTCTCGGAAGGATTTACAGGCTCACATGCTTAACGTGATCGTACTCCACGTGAACACGGCGGCAGTCTTGGCAGTGGCAGGAATCGAACCTGGGCCTATTGAGTGCAATCAATTCCCGCTCGCTAACCACTGGGCTGTCGTGCCCCACTTCATGGCAAGTGTGCAATGTTTCAGCTTTTTATGTTACACAGTCTTTTGGGGGGTCTGGAAAGACTGTTTTCTACACCTGAGGGAATCGAAACTTTGGCTCCGTTAGGTTATGCCCTGAGAGCAATAATATATCAGCTGGAATCTCATGCTGTGGGAGCCCATAGAGAACTGCAAGGGATCACTTAAGCTGAGCTGGATATTCAAGGTTACAAATATAGGTTACAAGCTAGCGCTATTGAACGATTCATCCTTGAGTTCCCTCCTGGAAAATATTACATGGGCGCCCATAGTGGAGGGAAAGGATGACACTTGCCTTCCCGTAGACGTTTAAGGTTAGACATGTAAGTCTCAATCTAGTCGATATTGAGCACCTCATCCTTGAGTTTATCGCCGATGAAATTAGTTCTACGGGTGCCCTTGCTATGGGCGCCCATAAGAGAACGCTTGATGGAACTTATCATACCGTGTACTCGTTAAAGATATAATGGTAGATTGCAAGCAAGTCAATATGGAACGCCTCATCCTTGAGTTTGTCACTCCTGGAACTAGTTTTATGCGTGTTCTTGCCATGAGCTCCCATAGCAATTCCCGCGCGCTAACCACTGGACTGTCGCGCCCAATCTCATGGTAAGTGTGGAATGTTTCATCCTCTTATATCACAGAGACTTTTGGAGGGTCTGGAAGGACTGTTTACTACCCTCGAGGAAATCGAAACTTCGGCTCCGTTAGGTTCTGTCCTGAGGGCAATAGCATTAAGCAGGGAGCTCATGCAATGGGAGCCCGTAGAGGACTGCCATGGGCGCCCATAGGGGACTGTAAGAGGTCGTTTACCCTCCCCTGGACGTTTAAGGTCACAAATGTGAACATTAAGCATGTCAATTTTTTCCGTCTCATACTTTAGTTTGACCACAAGGTCGACTCCCTCCTACAATTACCACACTATGTTCTTGATAGTGCAATATTTTTGACACTCTCTCATCTAATAAAAGCAGAAGTAACTCGTAATACTAGTAGTTTGATAGCCTTGAAAAGACTTTAAATAGAAAATAAATAAATAATATAATAGAAAAAAGTAATAAAAATTATTAATAAAATAAAATTTAAACTATATATAATATCTGTGTGTGTGTGTTTTCATTATCAAAATCGCGCATAGACTAATTGAAGTGTAAATTTCCGTATGCAGAAAACAAAGACCTCTCATCATTCAACTGCCGTCAGGTGAAAGTCAGATGAAATTCGCGCCTGACGTAGATATCACGTGGTGTATTTTCCCGGGAGTGCATTGCAGTGAATAAGCGCTGGTTGAAATATGTCAAAGCCATGGAGCAAGCCATGTCAAAGCTATGGTCAAAGCATTTTTAGAAGAAAATCACAAACTTGTGCACATGAGTGAAAAAAGATATGCTTGTAAAATATGTTAAAGTATTTTCATAAAAAGGTGCTTTAAATACATACAAACTTATCATTTGTATGTGAAATGTGTCAAAAAGCATTTTCGCAAAAATCAAATTTAAAAATTACAAACTTTTCCCCCACATGTGAGAAACTGTGTGTGAAATGTTTCCTAAAGCATTTTCAAAAAAATGTGTTTTAAATAAACACCAACTTGTGCACACGGGTGAAAAACCATATGTATGTGAAATATGTCAGAAAGCATTTTTACAAAAATATCTTTTAAATAAACATCAACGTGTACACACAGGTGAAAAACCATTTGTATGTGAAAGGTGCCATAAAGCATTCTCACAAAAATGTCATTTGAAATCCCACCAACGTGTGCATACAGGTGAGAAACCATATATATGTGAAATATGTCAGAAAGCATTCTCACAAAAAGGTCAGATAAAATTCCACAAATTTCTGCACACAAATGAAAAACCATATGTATGTGAAATGTGTCTAAAAACATTTTCAAGCAGTGGTTATTTAAAAGTACACAAACGTATGCATACAGGTGAGAAACCATATGTATGTGAAATATGTCAGAAAGCATTCTCACGAAAAGGTCATTTAAAAGTCCACGAACTTGTGCACACAAATGAAAAACCATTTGCATGCGAAATGTGTCAAAAAGCATTTTCAGATAAAAGTCCTTTAAAAAGACACAAACGTGTGCATACAGGTGAGAAACCATATGTATGTGAAATATGTCAGAAAGCATTTTCATTCAAATGTACTTTGAACAAACATAAACTTGTGCATATAGATAAGAAAGCATTTGTATAAGAAATGTGTCAAAGCATTTTAACAAAAAGGTACTTTAAATAAACAGAAACTTGTGCACACAGGTGAGGTAAGAGATCATTTCTATGTGATATGGGCCAGAAAGTATTTTCACAAAAATATTCTTTAAATAATGAACACAGATATGAAACTCTGCTGCCACTTGCACTAGGTTCCAGTCTAAAGTGGTTAAAGGGTATAATGTGACGCACCTTCTATGGTGCATTAGTACATCATGGTTCATGACAAAATGATTCACTACTCGGCCATTTTATAGGCAAATGAATTAATGTGATTTAAGTGCATAGCCATTAAAAAAAAAGGTTGATTATTATGTTGCTTTGATATTTGAACTTTGCAGCTGCACTTCAGATTAAGAGTTATTTAACAAAGTTATTTTTATGTCTATGAGTAGTAAGAAAATTGGTCAAGTTGTAGAAATCATTGCTCTAATTCATATTAATACATTAATGATAGAAGTCAAATTTGGCCTAGAAATATAATTAGTAAAGGCCATATATATTTTTTTTTATTTTTGTAACAGTGAGCATAAATTTGTGTTGAGTACCATAAATAAAAAATATTATGGATGCAAAATTTTTGTTTACTTCTTGTTCCCGTGTTTGAATTTAATTAAGCCACTGTACAACACTATGCTGTATAGGAAGAAGCCCTATGAGGTAAATGATAAAACTGGAAAAGAAATAAGTTTTTTAAATAAAATACAAATTACTTTTAAAAACATTTGTCAGGAAAAATACAAAATATTTTCCTTCTATAGAAAAGAAATATAAAGTTTTCCAGAAAGGAAATACAATAAAATTTTATGAAAGTTAACAGAGTCATATAAGCTGAATTTCATTTGGTAAATTAAATTACATTTTACATAAAACTGTTCATATTTTATGTATTTAATAAATAGAATTTCAGATTAATAATTGTGTTATAATAGTGGATTTTAAGATGTTATCATCAATGTTATGTGCATCTGCAATATAAAATTCCATCTTCACAATATTTAATAATTTTGATTGATTGATTAGTTTTTCTCCTGAAGCCAGGGAGAAATCAAAGTTGAGGTTTAGGCTTTGCACCAGCAACCAGCATTACCTCTAATTATCCAAAACTCATTACATCTCACTGGAGACCTTCTACCCAAAACTAACAAAGGACGACAAAACCAAAAGGCTAGACCAAGAGGAAACCCAAAAACCTCAAAAGGGAACCACCGCTAGCAGGGTCAAATTTACACTTCCTACAACAAGGACAGAAAAATAAAAAGGAAAACCAGGATGAACACTCCAGTTTTCTACGAGCCAAAAAGCACTGCAAGAGAAACCGAAAAGAAACTGACAGCACCTCACAGATAAAAACAAACGTGTCGTTCAGAGAAATTTTAAACTATACCATGCCAGCAGCTGATACAAATTGAACAAAACACTTGAAGTGATTTCTATTAGATAACACAAACATAAAATATTCACTTAAAGTAGGGGTGGAGATAAGTGGAAGATTCAGCTGTACCCAGAGTTGATTTCGAAAAGCAGTGAATTTACTGCACATAAACAAAGTGTTTATTAGTGTTTTCAATGTGGCACATATCAGAGTCGGGAGTTTTTTCACTCATTTTATGTATCATATAGTTGTTTATCTTCATGTTAGTTAAGATTTTCCGAATAATAATTTCAGTTTTCCTAGGAATCCATTTTGAAAAGTTTGTCTTGCCTAGATACTCTATTTATAGTGCTAACGTATTTACTTTGATATCACTTATTTATCTTGCTATAAATATTATGTTTAATATCTTCCGGTGCAACCGGGAGGTATGAGTTTGTAGTGAAAGGTCCTGACCTAGCAAGCTGGTCCACAGCTTCATTGGCTGCAATTCCTACATGACTTTATATCCATATCAAGTGAATGTTAGCCTCTTGCTTGCTATAATCAGGTTTTTGTAAATTTTTACTATCACAGTAGATATTTCTCTATTAATGTGGCGAAGTACCGAAAAGACAGATTTACTGTCAGACATTATAATGCAGTTCCTGTTTTTGATATATCAACTCGCCTACTGGACTTGTAATTAAGCAATGTGACTGGATCTTCTGTAAAGCCAGCTGTGAGGGCTTCACAGCCAGCTTTGTGTTCTGAGCTAATAATACACATTTATTGTGTGTTAACAATGTATTTGACTTTTAAGCGGAAATTATTTACATTCTACTATTCTTAACTACATTTTATTTCAAATATTGTTTAAAATTTAACAACTAATACCTAGACTTTAAAAATGTGTAATAACCAGTACATATACCATCTAAATTACAATTTTGAATGTACAAAATTATGATAAAAACATGTAAAAGGCACATATTGTTATGCCGAGATTTTTGATTCTAAATTTAATTAATGGTTCAAAATTTGATAATAGCTTAAAATTCGTTATTTTCCCCTTTCCCTTCAAAATTCTAAATTTATTTGTTGTTTTTGAATATTTCGGCGATTTATTCCCCTTTTAACATAATTTATCTTTTTCCTTATTTTCATTATTCAAAATTATGGCAATGCGTCCTAAAACGTTAAAATATCTTTTGTTAATCTTTTGGCTTCTCGCTCTCGGGTTTTAACTTCACGTCACTTCATTCACGAGAGTGAGGAAAAAGGGTGCATTTTTAGGCAAAATTCGGCCTTCATGGCTTATCTGTTACGAATACCTGCTAGAGGGGTGCCGAACATCCGGTGGGGTTGCTGCATGGCGTGGTTGCCACTTGGCGGAAGCTATCCGTTTAATGGTTCTTGGCATAACATCGTATATTTCTTTCGTAGGATATGCGTGAGCACTCAGCGCAGGTTTTCACTCACCAAATTTGGCAGCTTTTGGGAAGTAAGCGTGTTGCTTAGAGACATTCGATTCCTGACCAGCATTAGGCTAGGTGGTTTTTTCCCCGACGGCTGATGAGATCTGTGGAACGGGCCCCATGCAAGGGCGCCCGTATCCCGCGGTCACTAGGAGTATGTTTTAAATTGGTGCAGAATTGCCTGACATCACAGGGGCGTGCCTCATATTTGGACAACTTCCACGGGGTATCAACAGAATGTAAAAAGGTGGTCTGGATCTGTGACCCACGGACTACCCTCCTCGGGAAGCGCTCGTAGTTGCGCTGGCAGTATCAATTGCTCTATCATCTACCTCAGTGTCACTGTTCTATGGTCATCACCTATTTTTGTGCCATCGATTGTGAGTGTTCAAGCCTTGGGGGCCCTGAGTGAACAGGGCTAGTGTTCAGAGATCGGTGTGCAAGCCCTCAGTGATCGGGGTGCGTGCAAGCAGTGTCATTTAATTTTTAAAGTGATTAAATTCGATGAAAAAAAAAAGGAATATTTGTTTAAGTGTCAGCATCGAGAAAGTTTTAGTATCTAGAAAGAAAAATGTTTGAGAATGAGTTTACTTGATTATTTTTAACAAAGTTATATTGCTGCAATGTAATGAAAAAAAAAGTGATTTTTAATATGTTCTTTTTATTTCAAATTCAAGTTTTGGTGGACAGCTCCTCAGGAAGACCAAACTCTGGTCTTCAGACCAGAGTGGATTCTGATTCCTAGGGTTTATTTTTAAAATTATTGATGAATATTCTAAGTGTTAATTGGGTTTATTTTAATTGAAGTTAATTTTAATTATCCCTTTTGCAATGTACCAATCACTAAAATAGCTGTGTAAGAATTTTATAAAATTTAACCTGTTTATGTTTGAAAGCACTTAAGTAATTGTAGTTAATAAAAAGTAATTTTTAATTTAATATAAGAGTTGTGATTCTTTAGTTGTTGTTGGCTGTGCTATTTATTTATCTAAAGGTAAGTGAAATTTTTAGAAGTAGTAAGATGTTGAAATGTTTTTAAAAGTGTAACATAGTTGAACACAAGCTATTGAAAAGGTAATAAAGAAGCAAATAATAATTATAAAAGTAAACTTTATTTAAATCTATACGATCAGGCCGAATTGGAAATATGTAAATAATATCAAAATAACTTTAAATATAAATAATTTTAAAAGGAAGGGTTCCCTTCCAACAATATGTATACATCATTCAAATTTGTCCTTAATTATTTCGAATGTAATAGCATGTGAAATTAGTCTGCCTAACACATATTTTTGTCATTTTGATAAACTGTTGTCCTTCAATAAAAAAAATCATTGCTGGACATAGTCTCATAATCACAGTTTGTTCCTCAATGTGGATATTAAATCATTTTTACCACATGTCACTTGACCTGTTTTGTAAGTATAAAAGCATTTAATTAATTGCAAACTATATTTCATGTATTAAACAAAACATTAAACAGCAACAATGCTTTATTTCAGGACATAGAGTTCAAAAGTTTCAAACATAATTTTCATCATAAACTTAAGAACCTTTGACTTCATTTATCATTATTATTTTTATGTGGTCTTCATGCAAGTCCACAAATTGAATATTAAAATTGAAGCTTTATCATAACCAGTAATATAATTAATTTTAGAAAAATGTTATATATTTCGCCAATTTGATGAAATAGTAAGTGAGAAACAGTCAGTAACAAAAACATATTTTATTAACATATTTATTTGAGTCAATGGCAAAAAAGCTCGCACGTACCATGCTGAGCTTCATTAAATAAGAAAATCCATCATCCCCCATGGAGCAGCTGAAGATAATACCTGGATTGGCAGCAAAATTTAAATCAAAATATAAATTTGCTAGGCCTATGTAGCCTTTGAGATATTATGCCCCTGCATATATCTAATAGTTCATACATATTTTCAATGGTTAATTGTTATTACATATTCAAAGCATTTGTTGATACACATTTGTTACAACATTTGGTTATACACATTTTTTATGTATTCCCAGCGGTTGCTCTCAATTTTATTATTTTCGCCAACCTATTCACCAAATGAAATCTTTCATAAAATGGTGTTTTTATTTACAAAGTTTTATTATGACTTTCTATTTGAAAAATTTAATTTGATTTATAAATTCTCAAATTTCAAAGATCATTGTTTTGGAAAAAAGACACAGCAGTATTCATTATGATTTGTATACTATAATTTTTTATTTTAACATCATCAGAATTCATAATCGCGAAACTGAATTTTCTTTTGCAAAATGTAGTTAGCGATCGGCAGCACAGCCTCTGTGTATTCCCAATGATCAATATTAAAAAAAAAAAATGGCTGGTGAAAATTTATTGATGTTTTTTATACAATTGAACATAAAAATAAATGTATTAAAAAGTATCTTTATTAATAACATTGATTTCAATTATTATAAAATGACAGTTAAATACTGTTTTCAATTTTCTGATGCATTAAATCTCATTGATAAATGAAAGACAACCATACATTTTTATTCTTTTTGGTTAGTTTTATTTTACTATTACTATATACAATTCTTGGAAATCTATAAACAGATATTCTTACATCTCAGATTTCACATTTTTAGCTCTAACATTACACACAACCATAATTATTTATTAATATTTTCGTCTGAAACACTTAAACAACTGTAAAAACTTATGGGACTGATGAATATGTTTACACATCAACAATGTGTTTTGCCTCACGACATCATATGGTTACTCACTTTTCAGTTATGATAAATGAAAAATATTGCGATAACTGAAAAATTCAACTTGCGGATGTTGATAGATGCATGTATTCAGTTATTACCAGAGTTGTGGCGTCGGGTCAGAAAAAATATATAGACTATGGCTCTTAAATAAAATTCTTTAAAAATAATTTAATTTTGGAATATTTAAATTTTTAATAGATTTTTTTAAATAATTTTGAGGCAATAAATTAAAAAATCTGATGTGGGCAGCACATGACTTTCCTTATATAATGCAATGAATTTACTACTTTTACAGTAAAAAAAATAGATTATTTCTATAGTAGATATTTATATTCTTTCCAAGACATTGAATTTTTGTCAAAGAGTCGTCATTGCATTGATTTAGCGTCATTTTTATTCATTTGGCGAGTGTTTCGTTAATTTAGCAACATTTAAAAAAATCGCCAAGTTGGCGACATTCCACCAAATTTATCGTCAAAATCTCGCCAAGCGCTATGGACGGAGAAATAAGTTATTCTTACAGAAGATAAATGACTATTGGCGTTTAAATACAAAAGTATTACTCAAAGTATCTTTTTTTATGAATGGAACGAGCTAGATCCACGAGAATGATGTTACCAAATTTATCGCATTGTATTACATATGAAAAGTGAATATGTTTCTCAATGGGAAATATTTTTTTTTATTTTATGACTTTTTGATAATTTTTTCGAAAAATGTGCAATATCTTGAGAACGGTTCATGTTAGCATTCTAAAATTTATATCAATCGTTTTCTAATGAAAAATTACATCAGAAATCTCTATTTCCGTAACTTTATTAGAGGCTTTGATTTTTTCAAAATTTCACTTGAAAATTTAGGGAGGTTCTGGACATTCGATTGTGTATAAAAACAATAGGCTTCCAGTGTTTATGGATTGTAATTTTTGTACCAAATTTCATTCGAATCGGTCCATTCGTTCGTCAGTTATCGTCTCCACAGACTCACACACATACAGACATCACTTCAAAAATGTTCGATTCGTGATCAGGAATGCTTGAAACGTGCTCTCCCGTCGAAAACTCATTCGAATTTTCGACCCCGTTACAATACTTTCCTTATACATTATGTATATAAGGAAAGTAAAAACATCAAATGTTTACGAATTAAAAATCTATGGATATAAAAAATTAATTGATATTTGTCAGTATCCGAGTCAGACAGTAGAAAAAAAAAAAAGAGGCATCGGAGTCGGACAATAGAAAAAAGAGAAATACAACAAAGTCCTGATTACCCAAGTTAATGTGGACTAAAAACAGCTTGGATACGGTCAAACTCAATTAACACAAAAAAAAGCACTGAAATCCATAATATAACACTGACATTTGTGACAGTGTTCCTTTCCCCTCTAGGATTTCCTCGTTCCTGCTTATAAGGAAATATGAACTGTAAGGAAAAGGATATGTACAATAAATACATACTCCTCTTAAGAAAATATGAATTGTAAGGTAAAGAATATGCACAATAAATGCAAAGTATATAATTATCTGTTTATTTACTTACATACAGGGTCTGTATAAAAAGAATCTGGAAATTTTTTTTCCTGACGTGAGTGTACATAGTAGCGCGCATGCTCGGTAGTGGGGAATGTGACCTTCAAGATGCACCAAGCAACAGTCGCCTTCGAGCGTTCGTTCAGGCTACATGGTGTTTTCAGTGGACCCCTGTTGAGTGACTCTGTGCAAGTGCGAAATGCAGCAAACGATTGAACAGCGGTACGCGATCAAATTTTGTGTTAGATTGGGGAAATCGGATACAGAGACTTTGGCAATGATTCACCAAGTGTTGAAGGATTAAAGCATGTCACAAACAGCAGTTTTTAAGTGGCACAAGCTCTTCAAAGATGGCCGAGAGAGTGTGCAGGATGAGTCTCGAGCTGGACGGCCGTCGACGTCAAGAACCGACGACAACGTGTGCGTGAAGTGCTGAATTCAAACCATCGTTTAAGTGTGCGAATGGTCGCAGATGAAATTGGCATTGATAAGAAGACAGTGCACAGCATTATCACTGAAAATTTGGCAATGCGAAAGATCTGTGCTAAACTCGTCCCGAAGGTCTTGACAGACGAGCAAAAGCAGAGGCAAGTGTCTGCTTGCGAAGACCGTCTGCAACGCGTTGAAGAAGACCCCGGCTTTTTGGACGTCATCAAGGGAGACGAGACTTGGATATTTGAATATGACCCGGAAACAAAGCGGCAAAGTTCGGAATGACACACTGCGGGATCACCTCGTCCAAAAAAGGCTCGAATGAGCAAATCCAGAGTGAAAGCCATGCTGATGGTTTTCTTCGACGCAAAGGAGTAGTCTACTACGAATTTGTACCTGAGGGGCAGACAGTGAATGGTGCTTTTTACCTAGAAGTGCTAAGAAGACTGAAGAGAATGGTCAACCGGGTGAGGCCAGCCATCGCCGGAAATTGGAAATTGCATCACGACAATGCAACCAGCCACACCTGCTCCAAGGTAACCGACTTCCTAACAATAAATGGCATCGCGACGGTTCCCCAACCCCCTTACAGTCCCGACTTGGCACTAGCAGACTTTTTACTTTTCCCAAAAGTGAAATCCTCCCTCAAAGGACACCACCATGGGACCCTAAGTGCCATCAAAGAAGCTTGCACGCGTGCCCTTAAGGACCTTCCGGAATCCGCCTACCAGGGAGCCTTCGAGTCGTGGAAAAGCCATTGGCAAAAGTGTGTCGATGCTCAAGGGATGTACTTTTGAGGTATTGTAGCAATATCTGTAATAAATCTATTTTTCCAAAAATTTTCCCAATACTTTTTATACAAACCCTGTAGTACATACTATATATACATCTACAGCATCCGAATTTAGAAAATTTTTAAATGCACTATCTCTTAGACTAAAATTAAATTAATTCAATAGACTAAAGTAAAAAATAATTTTATTATTTTCTGATGCTGTTGTATAAAGGAAATTTCCGAATAATTTTTAATTCAACATTTAGACAAAAAAGTGCATTTAAAGGCATTATGAACACATTTCAAACAATTTTGGAAATATCAGTGTATATCTGTGATGTGTGAATGTATGCATCACTATGAAAATTTATATATAGATGCATTCTGTAGAAAATTAGAAACAGGTAGAATATTTTGTAATCAATATAATTAAAATATAAATAATTTAATATTAGATATTTTAAAATAGAGATAGAGTGTGTATAGCCATGAAATTCTATATATAAATGCATTCTATATAAAATTGGAATTCGGTAGAATATTCTACTATTAACGTGATTAGAACACTGATGAGAGAGAGCATGTCAAAAATATAGTGTGATAACTACAAGTAGACCTTGTTTCAAAGGAGTAGGATTCAAAAGCACCTATAAAACTTTTTCCTGGGATGGCCAAATTCAAGGATGAGAGGTAAATATCTACTAGCTTAATACTAGCATTTGTGACCTTGAACGTCCACGGGATAGCAGTGCTCCCTCACGTTCCCCTATGGACTACCATGGTAAAAGCACTTATAGAAATTATTTCAGCAGGGCAAATTCAAGGATGAGATGTACAATATCAACTAGCTTGATACCTTGAGTTGAGGTGGTAATGTTTCTAGCGCATATTTGAGCAACATACAAGATGCCATGCATGGCATACAAAGCAGTGCATTCTGAATTAATGTGTGGCCTGCCTTAGAGGTAGATAAAGGGACAGGGTTGGGAAAGAAAATTTCCTGGGCAAGGCCAATGGATCTGCTATTTTGAGTCAAATGTGGTTCTTGTAATTAATCTTCATAGAAAATAATTCATTATATGTAGTACTAAAGAATCTGAGGCATTTTTCACGAATAACATGACATTCACCCACAATATCAAAAGACAAAAAAATATAATGACTACCATTAAACTTAAGTATTGTACAAAGTAGACTTGGTTCCTTATCTCAGCAACAACATGGCGAAGCATCCATTTGAGCTTGAGAGTTATAAAGAATAAATCATTTCCTTTCAAAAATCGCATTACACGAGAATCTCAGTTGACAAAAGCCTTCCAGCAGATTTTTAGCATATTGTAGTTATAAGATATTTTTAAGTTTTCATAATATAGTATTTTTAAATAATTATTATACAAAATTGTTCAAGGACATTGTTGACTATAGTGATTTTCAATTAAACTTACGTTCCAGATTTATTTCTCGCCCATTTTCAGTGCACTCTTTTGAATTGTTTAATTTCGTTAGTTCTAGCTATTTATATTTACAAAATTGATATATTTTTTCTGTCATTTACTAATAATATTTTAATATATTTCTACTTTATACATAGGCACCTTTTTTCAGGGGGAGGGGGGACTCAAGCATATGATGTACAACATTGACTGGCTTGGTGATCCCCTTCTCTTGCCCTCTTCTATGGGCGACAATGAATTCATATTTAATAAAATGACTGTATTAAAAATAAGTAAACATATAAAATGCTATATTTTGCATGTATTCATCTTGCATAGGTAACATATTTTTGGAAGACTCCCTTCCCCAACAAATTTCAAATGATTTTTTTTTTTCAAAATCAGAACCTTTACTAATGATAAGTAAATAAATATTTCATATGTTTTTTTTAACATCATAGAAAACAAATCATATAAAATTTAGAATACTAGCATGAAATGTTCTCCAGATATTGCACAATTTACAAATGAATTTTTGGAAAAAAAAAATCAAGAGATCAGGACCTTCAATACTATTCAATAAATATTTATTTCATATGTAAGATTTCACTAGAAAATAAATGACTCAAACTTTAGAACATTAGCATGAACCCCTTTCAAAATATGGCATGTTTTTCAAATAAATTCCTTAAAAAAAAAAATGCATAAAATTAAACAAGTAATTAGTATCATCAGTTTAGGCTAACTTTCTATATGCAGTATTATGCAATAAATCTAACATCATTCTCTTGAATCTAATTTGTTCCGTTTATGAAACAAGATATTTTTTGTAGTAGTTTTATATTTTGATGCTCAAAAGTTCGCCAATCTTCTTTAGACTTATCATATGTCTCATTTTGACCAGGATTGTCCCAGTTTAAATGTACATCCCGAAGTCATGGCCTGTTTGTCATTTTGTCCTGTTTTGAAATTTATCTTTAGGAATAAAGTTTCTGGTAAAAAGGAACAATTCTTGTGGCTAAGGGTTCATGATTATTACCTTGATTGCAATTAAAAGAGTTGCAGAAAAAATTAATGACACTTGAAAATACTTTAAATGTAAATGAATTATTTGATGAAGTGGTGACTGCTAAGAATGTCTAGTCTTCGAACTACAACACATGGAAATAAATGAAAATAAGCTGCGAAGAAAAGAAACTGTAAATATTCAAACTTTGAAGAATTTCAGGGATAAAAATTTTATAATACCGAATTTCAGCCGAGTTGTCTACCAAACACTTGCACTCCTGCTGAAAGAGTTACCTATCATGAACAATGTTCGCTCTGAAGAATGAAGTAGAATTGCCGAATCAACTACAGGGCGACTACAGCATTTCAGATAAAAACTTCCCTGATATGTATCACTATCTACTTTTACTGAATATCAGTTTAACAAGCATAAAAAGTCAATTAATAAAATTGAAAGAGATAATTAAGAATAAATAATTAAAATTAATTACTTTCAGAGTTGAAATGTATATAATAATCATAGTATTTATGTAGGAGTTATATAAGAACAGTATTATTATAAAAATATAAATCTTTCAAACATTAAAATTCTAGATAAGCTATAAAACTCAGCAGTGTTCTGTAAAATCCAGTCAAGAATTCATATAGTTAAATATCACTTATTGTAATAAAATTATGTATAGGCAGAAACAGTATTTTTTTAATCTGCTTTTCCTGTCATATGAAATGTCTTGGCAATTTTCAAAACCATTAAGATGACAGGGATCACTGAGAAATGTTTGAACTCTTCTATTTTGAGGTGTCCAATAGGCTGTCTTCCATATGAAACACAAATAAGGAATTCTACATATGTAGTATACTGTCGTAAGTTGGAAGAAAGCCATGATTACCTTAAAACTTCCAATTTCCCTTATTTTACATTTTTTCTTTTAGAAATTGCCTGATATTTCCAGAATGTTAATATTCCCTGATTTTCAGGTTCTGTAGCCACCCTGTAAACCTACCAATAGACATTTATTTTACCAGATATTAATTAATTGTCAATTGCATTTTAATGAGGATTTTGCAAGTGTGTATGCATAAACCATTCTGTTTGAACTCATAAGTCCCCCCACAAAATGCCTAATTTCAATTTATGTGGTGTTAAAATCAATGCCAGAAACATTGTACTGTGAATCTTTGACTTTAAAACTTTGTTGTAAAAGAATTAAGTCATTACATTATGTAAGGAAAGTCATGTGCTGCCCACATTAGAATTTTTTTAATGTGTTCATTATTTTATTTTCAGGCAGCAACATCAGAATGAACTTCTAAGAAAGCATTATCAACTCAGCATCTTATGTACTTACCAGGATTCCTTTGCTATTAGCCTCTCCACTGACTGATTACAAAAGCACATTTTATTGATCATATCAATAAGTTACGTTAACAATTCTGTAACCAAATTGAAAGTTATTTGATTTGTAGCTATTAATGTTTCACAATTACAGTGGCTGCTTAAGAATTACAATTGTCATTACTTATTTCAATTCTGAACATCATATTCCAACTGATAGGGGCTGCAAAATGTCTTACTTTACACAATATGTAGTAAGTAGAAGGTAAGCCTGTCACGAACATCTAAGACATGGACCTCTGTCGATAAATATTGTTATTTCTTATATGATGCCTTATCAGCTATGTGGGAGTTAAGGCTCTCCATAAGAATTTGAAAATTATTAGCAAACATTCTAATCAAAACCAAAGTCGATTAGCAATTGTATAAGTTTGAATAGCAATTTACAGACTAACGGAGAATTGAAAAATGACACAAATAAAAATACTCATCATAAACAAGCTAATTTTTATAAAATTACTAGAATAAATTATTCCGCATTGTCTGGGTTCTAAATAAGCATCCACAATAATTAATCACCCACTGCTTAAATAATGCATTTGAACACAATTTAAAATGGCTTTGATCTGAAAATTGCACAAATCAAATCGTACACACTCTCTGCACAATCAAAAAAAAAAAAAAATAAGAATCACAATTGATTATATATTCAACACTGCTCATAAAACAGGCGATTCCATGGAAATCCTCATGCACCCCATCCCAAAATATCCACTCCCCTATGACAAAATGAGTGGTTATTTACCTAGTATGTTTAAACCTCTAATGGAATCTGAGAGCTTGTGATATTCATTTAAAAAAATCAAAGACATGTCTCAGATAAAAAATTTGTAATTAATCAACTGATGGATTTAGGAATGTTTTTTTCTAAATCCATCTGGTGGAAAGTGGTTGGTGATATTTTAAGCATATGATGAAAAAAAACCAATGGATGGAAAGTCAATTTCTGTATATAGTAATATAAAAATTGAAGAAGTTTAAAATGCATGAAAAGTATATATATTTTAAATTAACGAAAAATTGTCTAATAATCATATGGATTTCATTCACAGTTTGTTTGAAAGAGAAATTTTTAATCTTTCCAATGGAGGTAAGATAGAAACTCTGATAATGTTAAGGAATGTTGAGATGATGTATGATGTTTTTAAGGAATTGATTTGTGTGAATATGACAGTGAAAAAGGTAGTAATGCACCTGTAGATTAGAGGTCTAACATTTAGTGTTTGTGAGCAGCAGTGCTTTTATAAGTGTAAAACTACATTATACTTTAATTCTTTTGTCCAATGTTTTTGGAGGATTTTTTCTTTTTTTTTTTTTTTCAATATGAAAGTGCTTGTTAATGATAAAAGACTGCAGACCCCCTGCTCTAATTTATACATTCTTAATAGAAATTTTAGCATAAATGACATGAAAAATTAACAAATTTGTAATTCACCCATTTATAACCTCAAGCTTAATAATTTTGTATATGGTTCTTTGTGGTTTAAAAAAAATTACTTTCATGGCATCATAGGAATTGTACCTTTCTGGAGAACAACTGACATTTTTGCAAGGACTAAATGATCCCAAAGTCATACAACTGTATCAATAATTTCTGATTCTGTTCATATATAAGAAACATTGTTCCACACAAGCAGTCAGTACAGGGATGCAGAACAATATTTCGGGTGCATAACACCCGAACAAAAGAGGGGCAAACAAAACACAAAACAAGGGGGGGGGGAGAGATGTTTCTTGAATAACACTTTTGCTATGTCTTTTCTAATTTATTCACAAAATGATAATACTGGTTGCAAATTGTGATGCGGTACCAGTTAGCACAAGTTCTGATGGGAGTCATTGTAATTTTCTTTTAAGCAAGAATATGACAAAACATAGATCTGATTGATAAAGTAGTGTACATGTAAATATCATTTTCACCACTTGCAGGATTGACTCTTGGTAGAAAATTTCAAACTATGGGTAATTAGTTTAAGTTTTAAAGATGTCTTCAGAAGTTCCAGCTGTTAGATGTTTCCAAAAGACTTTGAATATGATACTTTAATTATTATGACCACTCTACATTTGATATAGTAATCCTTTTTTTAAGCAGGTGGGGGAAGGCAGAGAACTTTGATATATCAATGTATAAATGAGGCTTAAATGAGATACAATGCACAAAATAAAATTGATTTATCTAAAGAATTACATTTTACATAACTCTATAAATTTCTTTCTATAAAATATAACTTTCCAACACAACTACACACATACAAAATGTTTTGCACCATCATGCTGGAGACTGCACTAAAATTCTAGCACATAAAATTGATAGGTTTCCTCATCACAAGCTTAAATAGAACAGATAAGCATTTCTAACTGTTTGATATACTTAATTTTTGTCTTGACAGCAAAGACGCCTAAGAATAAAATTTCACCTTTTGATTGCTCAAAAACAGTTGAACTTCATCAGCTAAGTCTATCTTTTTGAAAAAATACTTGTCAATTCGGAAGGCATCATACTGCAGTTAAGAAGTCATACTGTCGTTCACATGGAACTGTTTCCTGAAAATAAAGTGCCACAGACAGATACTGCAAAAGATCAACTATATCCCAAAAGGATCAATACACGAAAAATTTAACTAACACGAACTGATCTAACAAGGTTTGGAAGCTTCACAGACAGATTAGCGCTGAATAGTATTAATGAAGACACCTGAGACACCCAATTTTAAGACGGGCGCGGTAGCCCATTGGTTAGCGCGCTGGAGTTGCACTCGGTAGGCCCGGGTTCGATTCCAGCCGCTGCCAAAACTGCCGCCGTGTTCATGCGGAGTACGATCACGTTAAACATGTGGGTCCGAAAGTCCTTCCGAGAGATTGGTGGTAGGGGAAGGAGGGTACGGTCCCTGTGGATGCCTCCCCCACTGGGTTCCGGTCTAAATTGGGTGGCACTTCCCGACCGTCCAAACAGTTACCTTACACCTTTCTGGTAGGTCGGACGGTCTGGGTTTCAACAACAACAACCCAATTTTAAGACATCTGTAGCAAGAACATAAAATCACCAACTTGCCAGTACTTAAGTTTTAAGTTGGAACCAAACCATGGTGAGTATCATAATGTTGAGCTAAAATCACTATAGCTCAAGGCCTTTTATACAACATAAGTATTTGTTACAGTACTTTCCTCTCAAATGAATTTTGTTCAATAATGAACAAAGTTGTTGTTGGGTTGCAGATGAGATACACAAACTATAAGTTGAAGGAAAGGAGCAGTAAAGAGGATGTAATGAAACATGCTTGCAGTGAATTGTGTTGTCAATCGCAAGGCCCATGAAGAAGGTGCCAGAAATTATTTAACCTTCTATTCAACTGTCTCCTTGCACCATCTCATGTTAAGTACAGAAGGTACATTTTTACAATGTATATATAAGTTTTAAGCAAGTTGAATAATTAAAAATGATAGAGCGAAAAATACTTTATACTCATCTAAAGTCATCAATGTAGAAAGACCATGAAACCCCAAACTTAACAGTGCAATAGGCAATATGGAGAACATTGAGGAACAAGGTGCCAGTAGATTACAGCCTACAATATAACCTTGATGAGTGGTAACTTGTTCTCTTTACAAATGAGACTAGGATATATATTAGGCTATATAATAATGGGCAATACATAAGAGCCATTAATGAATTGGATTTTTTTGGATCTTAAATATATGGCATAGAACCCCTGCATTATCTGAAAGTCATGTAGTACAAAACTCATTTTGATGTGTATATCTCAGTTTCCAGAATATTTTAAAGAATGTCTATAATGTATTTTTTTATGTTCTTTGAGATGACGGTTCTGGGCAAAGGTTTTATGGCACACATCACAAATATGCTCCTTATTACCAGAATGACTTATCAAGTGTCTTTTCAACTTTGATTTCTCAAGGAAGCACCGTCCACATACTTCGCAGTTGAAGGGTTTCATCCCACTGTGAGTCATCAGGTGTCTCTTCAGATGGGTGGTAAAATAGGATGAATAAGTACAAAAAGCACACAGAAACGGCCGGTTTACACGATCACGAACATTGTGCCACTTTTGATGTTTGATAAAATCATCACAATCAGTAAAAACTAGCTCACATTGTAAACATTTCAAAATAATGCCAACTGTGAAAAAAAAAGTATATTTTAGAACATTTACAATAAAAATTTCTTTTTCATAACAATAGAAAAATCACTACAGATACTATTTTACAATGCATAAAAATGCATTTCATTTATAAAATTCATCACAAATATACACACATTTCTTTAATATATCAATGGTATTTTACTAACCAGTTTTATGTAATCAAATGCAGTAGGTTCAAGGATTTCACAATGGTTGAACCAGCATCTTTGCAGAAACAAAAATTTTAAAATTGTATATAATAACATAAGTTTTCTAAATTAATGAATGCTTCTGTTAAGTCTGAACAATAAATCATGTATAGTAAATCAGAATTTAAAAAAAAAAAACCTTATTTCAATGCAAGATTGGTATTTTTAAATAAGCCATGTTCAAATTTTTCCTTTGTGTATAGATCATTTTTCTTCTAATATGAGAATACATATTAGCAATACTATAACATTTAATAACTATTGACCTAAAATTACTGTATATGCAAAGTATTTCAAAAAGATGACACAACTAAATATCTCTTAAAAGAATAGTTGCAGACAAATGGCTCCAATTTTGCTCATGTGGCACGTTTTAGTAAAAAAGTACAAAATGTAACTTTTTATGTACAAAGGAAGTTCTAATCGACAAATTGTTCCTTACCCATTTAAATTTTTTTGAAAAATACAAAAATCTCTTATCTGCAAAATTAGCCATGAAAAAAAAAAACTTTAAAATTGCTTAAACCACTTTGACCCTATCAAACTAAATGGCAAAAACATAGATTTCAGAAGTCGTACAAAAATTGAATTTTTTTTTTAGATAAAATTTCCATTCGAAAACTTACATGCATATTTATCTTTAGCAAAAGTTTTATACAATCCTCAATTATCTGTCGAAAAGTTAGAGATATCTCGGGCAATTTTGATTGTATGACAAATGTACTTTTTTATTTTATTGTACAAGACTTAGGAATTTGAATTTTTTTTTCTAGGGAACCTGTATAAAAAGTTCAATTTTGTAAATTTTTTCTAAAAGATTCACAAAATTAAAATTTACATATGCAAATTTTCGTAAACGAAGTAAGGAACTATTTGGATGTCACTTTTCCAGGCCGATGGATTGGATGAGGTAATCCCATAGCTTGGCCTCCACGATTGCCCGATTTGTCGTATCCTGACTTCTTTTTGTGTGGATATCTCAAGAGTCTCTTCTATGACACTTCCCTTGAATCTGAAGAGAAACTTTTTGCCAGAATTTTGGCCGTTGTTGCTAAAGTGTGCGACATACCTGTTTTGTTCCGAGAGAGTCCGTCAATCCCTCCATCACCACTGTGAGATGTGCATTCAGATTGGTGGTCGCTCTTTTGAACCATTACTGCAATTATTGTTTATTAAATGTTATTTTATAACTTCTAAGTCATTTTTCCGTTTTCGCCTCACCTCATCAGTTTCACCATTAAGCACCCACTGATGCTTTTACGTTTCATTTCGGACCCAGTAAACTATGATGAAAAATGCTTAGTTTGGTGTGTACTACCACCTCGAAAAGTTTGGCCCATCTTTTTTAAATCCCTTTGTATACAGATTACCCATTTATTTAAGAAATGCTATTAGGTACTGTCTCTACTAAGAAAAATTCCTGCAGGTTGCTCTGATTCTTTCTCTTTTAAAAATAATGGAAAAATTGTATGCACAAAGTACCTTTATTATTATTTTGACATAAAATCAATCCTTTCTTAAAAAAATGTCAATTGTTGTACATAAATTGATTCCATACCTGAAAATGTCTCCATACTAAATTTTGCATTTATAAACAGAAAGTAAAAATTAACTAGAATAAAAATATGCAATGACTGAGGGGTGATGTAACAAAATAATCGAAAACTACCACTATGGCTAGAATTTTAATTTTGGTATCATTCCATACATCTTAGCTTCGAGACCAAGAGAAAAATCTAACATTTTGAACTAGGAGTGGCAATGTGAAAAGATAATCAAAACACTTTTCAAAATGATTCAGAACTTCTATTCAAGCCAGAATCTTGGTTTAGGATTCCTTCGATCCATCTTATCTTCTCAGTTAAGAAAAAAAAAAATATTTAGAAAATTCAAATAAGAGGTCATGATGTAAAGGGAAATTAAAAAGAATCTCAATTTTTTATACTTCCACATTAGCTAATATCTTGGATTTGGTCTCATTCGATCTGTCTCAGCTTCCAGATCAATAGAATTTTCCTTTCTTTTTTTTCTTAAATTCAAATCAGGGGTGACGGTACATAGAAATTTTCAAAAAATGAATATCACTTTGATTCTCAAAAGTAATAAATACACAATTTAATATCCTTTTGCTGCCAACAATCAAAGCTAAAAAAAGTACCTTCATAAATGTAATGTGACACGTTTTCTAATTGTTAAAAATCATTTCACAATAATTAATAATTTTGTTGCATGACAATGATACTCAAGCTATTCATGAGCTAGAAAGAATAAAAACCCAATTTTATATCCTTTCACTGTGAATCAGATAACTTAAACAATTAAATCATTTTGTCATTCACAAAAATAAAATTCAATATATTTTCCATTTAACATCTTCACAGAATTATAAAATATATGCCATTTTTATGCTCAAATCTGAAAGGATTTTTGATTATTAATAACACATGGAAATGAGAAAAATTTAATTGACATAATTAGGCAAAAATTAATATATATTTGTTGCATCTATACTATTAAAACATGAATTGTATATTAATTTATGTTTAATTACATTGCTCAAGTTATATTTATACTTTGCACAAAATATTTTTGCTTATTGAACATATGCAAACATTCTGAAAAGAAAGCAAAATATGAAAGACTTAATTCAATGCAAAAATAATAATTTTATGAAATGTTTTACTAATTACTATTTTACTAAAAGATGTTTTCTCCCAAAAACTGTAACACAGCAATAACAATTTAACAGTTAAATTGTTTCAGCAATTAACAATTTTCACATATTTATCAATTAAAATGCGATTCTGCGAGTCAATAGAAATGTGTTTATGACTTTCATTTCAACAAGGACTGGACAAATACCGGATATCAAGTCGCCTAGAAAGAAAATATCCATGCTGAGATCCAATATTTTGATCATACTATTACAGTCTAAAATTATTTCCTATCTAAAATTATTCCTAATTAACTCGTATCTCGGTTAACGATTTTATTTTCCATTTCTATCAGAACACGTCATATTGGATGACTTGACCACAACTTCCTTATCTTCATATGCTAGATCTCAATGAATGGTCAGATTTAAAGTTCTTAGTTTGAAGAAACTTAAATTACTTACTAATTAAATATTTAAATTAGCTTTATCTAATAAGACCAGATTTCCAATTTTAGGAAAATTGTTATGTATGGCATGTTTACTGCTAGTTTCGCCTTATGTACTGCAAATGTGAATTTGGTGTTATAAACATAATTAAAAATAAATTCAGATCATAGATGGAAGATGACAGCTCAGTGATTTAATGATGATTAATAGGAATGGACCATCTGTAACAGAGTTTGATCCTGCTAATGCTCTAGATCTATGGTACTTTAACTCAAAAATTACAAGACATATACATTGTCATAAGAAACTAGAAAAAAAAATAGAAGTATGCATTTTTATTGTTTTTTTTTATATATATATATAAGTTTACTTTTAAAATTAAAAAAATGCCATCACACAGTATTAGTATTTGTTTACTTTATTTATTACTTGTATTTAAAAAAACGAAACACTAATTAGGCTTATAAATATCACATTATTCCAAAAATTTGTTCCTAAAAAAATCATGCATAAAGAAAGCATACAATATAAAATGGCTCCTAGATCTAAATGGAATTTGTCCAGCCCTGGATTAAATTACATATGAATTCTCCTTTGACAGTGCAAATTCATGTGCCTCTTTAGTTTTGATTTTTCACGGAAACTCTTTCCACAGCCATAACAGTTGAAGGGTTGCATGCCGACGTGGCTCATCAGGTGCCTTCTCACATTCGTAGTAAGTGCTGATGTGTAAGGACAAAATGGACACACAAATGGGAGTTTTACATTTCCCCGAGTATTGTGCCATTTCTGGTGGTTAATAAAATCATCTAACACAAAAAAGCTCTCTTGACATTTAGGACAATTAAACTTCAAGTAATCTGCAAAATATGTAATGTGTTAGAAAAAATAAAGGACATGCAAAATAAAATAAGTAATTCAATATTTAGAATAAAAAACGGAATTATTTTTAACAGTGCTTCTACTAGAGAAGGGGAAAAAAACAAAAAAAAACAGAAGATATACAGGGTGTTTCAGCATAGATGACATCCCCTTTCAAGTGTCAGCAATTGGTTTTACAATTCGACACATATTTCCAATTTAAAAGTGTGTTAAAATTAAATGTGAAATTATTTCATATTATTATTATGTGCATAGTAGTTTCTTAAAAGTAGGAGTCTAAATTTTTTTTATTGTTCCCTGAGATTAAAAAGTTGCAAAGGATAAAAACAAAAATCTCTGTGCCATTATTTGCAATATTAAGGATGATATTTAAAAGATAAATAACATTGCTGACTACAAATCGAAACCAGACTTTGCATGAAACATGTCCATGCAGTTTTATTTGTAACTAATTACAAATCTGTGGGGACAAATTTCCAAATACTTTTATAATCAATAACTTGGTGAACATTGTTGATAACTGCATGTTTTTTTCTTTGCTTTAGACTAATTACTGCACAGTGCAACTTTTTCTAATTGAACTTTTTTCCTCAAGGGTCCATATAAACATTAAGACTCTATTTTTTATGAAAATTCCACCCACCAAAAATAATAAAAAAAAACTATATGAAAGAATTTTGCATTTTATTTTAACAATCTTTCAAATTAGAAGCATGTGTCTACAACTAATTGCCAAAGCTCAAAAAGTAAGGTAAACTGTGCTAAAACACAAAATTCATCAAGTAAATTACAGGAGAATTTCTCTTAATGAGCACTTATAAATTGCAGGAGAATTTCTTAATGAGCACTTATAAATTGCAGAAGAATTTCTCTTAATGAGCACTTATAAATTGAAAGAGAATTTCTCTTAATTATAGACATTTATCAATTCCTTAACATACATTGAGTAGGTGTATTTCTAAAAAGTTGCCATGCCTTAAAAATGGACAACAGTAAAGGGAAAACAAACAATCAATTTTGCCTCTACTGGTGAATTTGCTTTTTTTCCCTAATCCTGAAGAAGTAAGCTCATATTATCCCCAAAACTTGTTGATAACATTAAAAGTTTATTTTCTCTTGCTTACTAACGTTATATCCACAGAAGGGCATTTCATGCTATTTTTAAAGACTTTAATTTCTTTAAAAATCAGAAAAATATAAATTTAAAATATTATAGAAACACCGTTAAGTAGAAACACTGTTTAAATACTTCACTTGCTAGCTACAGGGTATTTCAAAAAATAGCACAACTCATCATTTAAAAAGGCAGAAATTATGCACAGGTAAATTTTATGTTAAATTATTTGTCAGTTGGCACTAATGCACTCAGATCAACTGAAGTTAAAAGACCTTGGCATGTGCCAGTCTCCTTTAAGCATTCGCTCCTTATGATGTGCCAGTCTCCTTCAAGCATTTGCTCCTTATTACGTGCCAGTGTCCTTCAGGCATCCGCTTCTGTGCTTTAAGCCAGCCATATCATTTTCTAAGAATGAACATATTTATTGCTAAAATTTCATTTGCACATATATCTTATAACAGGGTGGTCACAAGAAATTAATTTTGAAATTCCCTAAAATGTTCCCCCTCGAAAGATGTTTATCGAGGTCGCATCGTCTGTTAATGACAACTCTCCCTCCAGCCACTTGTTCAGAAGTATATTTAAAGGAGATGAGTGATGGGTCTTGTAATGCAAAATGAAAAATGTGACATCATGGAATGAACAAGCATTGTTCATTCAGCTAAAAGAAAACTATAAAGCCGGAAAATGAAAAGAAAAAAACATCACAGAAATTTGCAGTTTTCCTTGACTTTTGATTGAATTCCCTGATTTTTCCAGAAGTATAAAATTCCCTGATAATTCCAGGTTTTCCAGGTCTGTGGTCACCCTGTATAAACATGTGCAAGTGCAGGGTGGCTACAGGACCTCAGATAAAAGATTCCCCAATATTTCCCAGATATCTTCAAAAATTCCCAGATATGTATCACTATCTACTTTTACTGAATATCAGCTTAAGATGTATAGAAGTCTAATAAAATTAAAAGTATTAAAGAATAAATAATTAAAATTAATTACTTCCAGAATAAAAAGTATAATAATCAAAGTACAGTATTTATGCAAGAGTTATATAAGAACAGTATTATTATAACAATATTAATATTTCAAGCATTAAAATTATGGATAAGCTATAAACTCAGCGGTGTTCAGTAAAATCCAGTCAAGAATTCATATAGTTAAATATCACTTATTGCAATAAAATTATGTATAAGCAGAAAGTATTTTTTTAATCTGCTTTTCCTGTCATATGAAATATCTTGAGAACTTTCAAAACAATTATGATGAGGGGGATCAGTGAGAAATGCTGAAATTTTAAAACTCCCTTCATTTTATTGAAGTGTCCAATAGGCTGCTTCTCATCACAGGAAATGCGAATAAGAAATTCTACACAAGTGTATTGTCCTGAACCGGAAGAAAGCTGTGATTACTTAAGAAATTCCAATTTCCCTGATTTTACATTTTTTTCCCAGAATATTGATTTTCCCTGATTTCCAGGTTCTGTAGTAAATCTAAAGTGAATTTCAGATATTTTCTTATTATGAAGTTCCTTACAAATTAAGAATATCATTTTGATTGCTGAATTTTAACAGTAGGAATGGCAAGATCTAAAGAACCCCAGGCCAGCACTGTTAAGTACAGAAGTTTTCAATGATGTGAATGATTAACTTGCTTACATAAGAAACATTTAACTTACATAAGAAATAATCTCTTAGAATTTTTTTCTTTTCAAAGAATGTCACAAGCTATTTTTCCAAGACTACAAAGTTGACTCAACATCCTACACAAGGTATTTCAAAAAGGTTGCACCACTAAATTAAATATTTCTTGAACAATTGATTATAGAACCATGATACAGATTTCAAAAATGTTTTTTTAATAAGATAGACTATCAATACATGCAAATTTTCATCATGCGGCTTTTAGTTAAAAAGTAAAAAATGTAGCTTTTCATGTGGGCCCTTACAGAAAATAAAGTTCCAATTGTAAAAATATTTTCCATTAATCAAACAAAAAAAGTTCTATTGCCATAAGATCAAAATCATCCAAGATATCATTAATTAAAATTTTTGACAGATAATTAGAGACTGTATAAAACTTATGCTAAAAATAGGTAAACATGTAAGTATTTGAATGAAAATCTTTTCTAACAAAATTTAATTTTTGTATAACCTATGTTTTTGCTGTTTCTTTTGATCCGGTCAAAGTGGTTTGACAATTTTTTGAATTGTTTTTTTTTTATTTTTCGAAGAATTTTTAAATGAACAAGAAAGAATTTGCTAATTGGAATTCCCTTTGTAGAGGCCCCGCATAAAAAGTTAAATTTTGTCTACTTTACTAAAATGTGTCATATAACCAAAATTGTTGTAGTCTGAAAGTCTATTTTATTTGAAAATTTTTTAATTTTTTTTTTTTTTAAATTGGAACTATGGGTCTGCAACCAATCATTCAAGAAATATTTAGTCATGTAATCTTTGTATTAATGTGAAAGTTTTATGATTCAGTAGATAACAAATTTGAACTTGAATATTCAGAAAAATGATTAAACAATTGCATGAAAAGGACAAATTCCTTGTCAGAATTCAACCAGCAATTTTTAATTTTGATTCAATATCTGTATTATGGACCAGAGATAACGTATTTGCATCACTGTTAATTTTGATCCACATAATCAATAGCTTATCATGATCAAAATTAATAGTGGTGTAAATGCATGTGTGTGCTTCAATAGACAGAAGCACTTAGCAGAAAGCTTGGTGATTTAAGTTCAGTCAGAAATGAAAGATAAATATATTATTATACTGGATGTTTTTATTATAGTACTAGAGTCTGTCATAGTTACCAGACATGAAACACAGCCGACTACAGCGATGATAGATTTGCTAGATTGGCTACTTTCAGCCAATCTGACTACTTTTGAAACCTTGCGACTTTTTAGCACCTTCAATTTTTCAGTTAATTATTTTGAAATTATATTTTGGACTACATTTGTAAAATCTGATATATTTTTATAATTTTTCTGGTGATTATGACGGGTTATATTTAAATTAAGCAGTAAAACAGTTCACAACATCTCTAATCGAGTAAAAATCCTGAGAAATTAACTGAGACCATCACTGTGCTTAGGAAATTTTGGCATTAAAAAAGTATGTGTATAATTAGAGTTTACTGTTAAACAACTACTCATTTTAAAGTTAAAATACTTAATAATTATCTGCCATGCAATATGCACTTGTGATTGAAATAATATAGACAACTAAAGTGACTTCTGGATGAAATAATGACCGATACACCAACCTGTATATATGAGCTTTAAGACGACAACTAAGAAATGTTCTTGTTTTTAATATATCCCTTCCCATATACATCTCTTGCATTAGATTTTGCTCAACAGATCACAATAAATTTTCCAAAATGAGTACACTTTTCAAGGACTTTCAAATACCATGCAATTATTTTTCAAGGACATCATTTCTTTCATATTGTGAAGTTGTATGCATTTCTGGGAGGAAAAAATCATAGCAAACTAACATTATTGCTTAATGTTGAAGCCATTGAGAAAATTTTTGGGGAAAAACAATGTTGTTTAGAAAATTTTCCACAGAAAGCAGAACTTCTAAAAAAAAAACACAATACTGTGAATCTGCAGAACACTTTCAACCCTGTCTTTTTTAAACACTTTCTAGGACTTAACAAAGAAAATGGGAATTTTCAAGTACTTTTAAGGCCTTGAAAATGTTAATCTAAAATTCAAGTACTTTTCCAATTTTCAAGCACCTGTATGCACCCTGTCAAGTATAGTGCATACAAACATCCACCCACATATTCATTTTAATCATCCTATCCATAATATTTTTATTCCTTGTTTAAGTGATAATAATGCACATGGAACTAGCTCCAGTTTAATTTGTGAAAAGCTCACTTTTACGCTCAAATAAAAAACCAAATATACATAAAAAAAAATTCAATTGGTTCAAATATTTTAGATTTATTAGCATACAATGAATCATTATATTTAACATACATTTATACAGTTCAACAATCAACAATGGAATTTATTTAAATTTCAAATATAGCAAAACCTTTATAATCCAGATCTTAAAAATATCCTTTCATGTCATTAATTTCATTCAAGGGAGTGAAATGACCAAATTTCAACACTAACGACACTTACATGCAAACTTATGAATGCGAAAAAAGTTCTTGAAATAATATCAACAGTTTCTTCACTAGTTCATCTACAAGTACAACTTTTTCAACAAACCCAAATAAATTCATTTTTAAATATTACAATTTGTAACACTTTGCATAAGTATAGTTTTAAAAAATGTAACAAAACATTTTCTATGCAACAAGTACAATTAGTGGTGAATTTAAAATGTTTAAGGTCTTGAGCTAAAACTTATTACTAAAAATTAAATGACTCACAAAGTGCCGCCAAACTGTCATTTATAATTATAATAATACAAAATATAGAAGGATATAGTGATATTTAAAAGAGTTTTACAAAAAAGGTTATAGGTGCCAACAGCCGTACCGTGCTGAAAACACCGGTTCTCGTTAGATCACCGTAGTCAGGCAGCATCGGGCGCGTTTAGTACTTGGGTGGGTGACAACCTGGGAACACCGCATACTGTTGGCACATTTCGGGCGCGGTAGCTCGGTTTGCACGCTGGATTTGCACACTGCCACAACTGCTGCTGTGTTCATGCGGAGTACGATCACGTTAAACATGTGGGTCCGTAAGTCCTTCCGAGAGGTTGGTGGTAGGGGAAGGAGGGTACAGCCCCTGTGGATGGCTCCCCCACTGGGTTCCGTTCTAAATTGGGTGGCACTTCCCGGCCGTCCAAACAGTTACCTTACACCTTTCTGGTAGGTCGGACGGTCTGGGTCTCAACAACAACAACAAAAAAGGTTATGTTCTAAATATCTGCTAGTATAAAAAATGTTGATTGTTAAGCATACCTGAATTGAAATGGATATTATGTTGAGGATCTGCAAGGACAAGAAGGGTTAAAGTTATTAAGAAAAAACTTTAACTGGAAAGACTGCAGAAAGCTCCAGACAATTTGTCCCATCTTGGGCCACCACTTAATCTGGGCCTGCATGAACAATTATACTATCTTTCATAATCAATTATTTAAAATTTTAAAAATTATCACCAGAAAAACAAAACTATCTTGTCAAGTATAATAAATCATTTTAATAATAAAATTAGGTAAAAGGCAAGAGAAAACAAGAAAGATCAATCATGCTTAAAGCATTGATTATGAAACACTTTCCAACTTCAATGGAATTTTATTTAAACATGTCTAAAATGCAATACATTCCTAAGTAATATTTTAAAACTTATCACAATACTACATTAATTTATTATATTTGAAAACTTAAACCTTCATCGAAAAAAAGGAACTTTATTCAAATGATGGCATTGAAATATAAATTGCCTGGTTTAAACATCTCTAAAATGCGATACATTCCTCGGTAATAATTTTAGAATTATCATAATACTACGATAATTTATTATATTTGAAAACTTCATCGAAAACAACTGAAATTCATTCAAATGATGCCACAGAAAAAATAACACGCCTGGCTCTCTATGAAAGCAACATTTCATTCATAAATAATTTCCCATTCATGTCATTCATCACAATACTATAATAATTTATTTTATTTAAAAATTAAGACCATGGAGCTACAAGTAATTAAACTGTATGCGTAAAACTTCATCGAAAAAAATCATCCTTCTCTTTGTAAAATCAATGAATATTTCATTCATATCAGTTATGCAGACTCCATGAACTAAATGATTTTGTGTTAAAGAAATACAGAAATTCTATTACAACTCATTCTACATATTTTGCTGTTTACATTTTACATAGGTGAAAAATAGGCTTCGTTGTAGAAATAATCAAAGTTGGATAAGCATTTAAACTCAAATATATTGTCATTGCGTTGTTTCAGTATGTAGATGCACAGAATTTATGCAAAAATAAAGTGGTTTTAGGACGGATACAACATTCAATATGAATTAAAAAGAACTTTAAAAATCACGATTTTGAGACAAGATGGATGCCATATATCATTTTGAAGTGGGTCACGTGATCGCCTCATATAAGAGGTGTTATTATTATTTTAATTTTTATTTAAAAAACTACTGAATATATTTTGCTGAATTTTTTTTTTATACATTTTATGGAACAATTTGAATATTATCTAAAATTTTCGAAGCAATTTGTGAATTTTAAATCCGCTTAAAAAATGTTTGAAAAATTAGGTCCCATAGGGCTCAATGTATTTAATTTTTTCAACCTGGGTTCAATCCAAAACTAATTGGGTGATATTATTCATTTATATTCCCATAGGTCCTACAGACCATCTGAACAACATACTAAAATTTCATTTTGATTAAGTCATTTTTACGGCAGTTATCGTGCTAACGGACAGACAGACAGACAAACAGAATGAAGAAAGTCATAAACACTCTTCAACTTTGTTGTAAAGTGTTAAAAATGGACGTGATATAAATTAAAGACTCCCTAGAAATAAAAATAATAAAAATTCAGAATATTTTAGAACTTTCAAATTTTTTGAGAAACTAAGACTAGTTGAAATAGTGACTATTTATTAATAATTAATGACAAAAAAAAGTGACCAGCTCTAAAGTTACAAATAATTGAAATAGCGACCAGGTGGAATCCTTGTATGTGCTTCATAATTTATATAAACGTAAAATTGAAAGTTATCTTTCTGTCTGTTTGTTCCTACTACAAATCCAGTTTTTGGTTAATTTTTTATTTTTTGGTATGATTATTCTTTATGTTACTGTGGGTAACCACATCTATGTTTGCATAAGGTAGATGATTTTTATGTAATGCTTCCTATCTAAATAATAACAAAAATATTAGATGACTAATTTAATGTATAGTATGGACAATATGCACGCTTTGGGTTTAAAGATACGAAGTTACAGCTGAGCTAGGAAAATACTGGGTAACATGTGTCTGACACTTACTTTTGTTTATGGGATTCACTGTAAAGACAAGAAATTAACTACCAATTTTTTTTTTTAATTTTCTTTATTTCTGGCATATGCCAAAGAAAACTTTTTAATGGCAATTAAAAGATTAGACGTAAAATGCTTTTAGAACCTGCACATGTTTAAAATCATAAGCAATGGTGGGTGCATCTGCAGTTCAGCCATAAAAATTAATCTCTATATTTGAATTACTATTTACTTAAAGATTTAGATATATTTTCTTACATTTGTATGCCCCATGTCCCTTACTGTGATGTAGGACCTAAAGCTGCAGTTTCCTAATAAATCAAAAACTCTGAACAATGATTTAAAACAAGAAGTCCAGTAGTCATCATATTTCATAACTCTGCACAACTTTGCCCATTTTAACTTAGATTATATAAGTTTTACTACATTTATCAATAATTAAAACACAGTTATCTAAGAGCCTTGCAATGACGTTCCCAGCCACAAGTCCTGTATTGCAGATCATGAGCGAAGTCGATTTTGACAGTGTAAAGTCTTATGCCTTTTCAGTTTTGACTTTTCACCGAAACACCTTCCACAATCATTGCAATTGAATGGCTTTATACCAGCATGGCTCATTAGGTGCCTTTTCAGATTAGGACCAAATCCAGATGAATAGGAACAGAAGGAGCACATATATGGCAGATTTACATTTTCATGACTATTATGCCACTTTTGATGGTTGATGAAGTCGTCAAACAAAATAAAGGATTCTTGACATTTAGGACAACTAAGCTCCAAGTAATCTGCAAAATGTTATGTTTTATGAAAAAACAAGAATATGTGCAAGAATAAAATGTTAATATTCTTATGTTAAAAGTAAACAAAGCTTTTAAGAATTCTTGACATTTAGGACAATTAAACAGCCAGCCAAGTATTCTAATAAAATTATGCTTTGTAAAAAAAAAAAGTAATGTAAGAAGTAAACACTAATATCCTTATATTGAAAATAAAGCTAAGTATGTTATGTGTTATAAAAACAAAACAATGATACATGTAAGAAAGAATGTGAATATTCTTATACTGAAAATAGCATAAAACTTTTAAATATACCATAAACCATTCTTGACATTTAAGATAATTAAACATCAAATAATTCTCAAAACATTACACTTTACAGGAAGAAAAGATACATATAAGAATAAAATACTAATGTTCTTAAAAATAAACATACAACTTTTAAGCATTCTTGACAGTTGAGACAGTAAAGCCTCAGGTAATCTGCAGAATGTTGTACATTATGCAAAAACAAAAACAAGGATATATGAAAGAATAAAATGATAATATTCTTATATTAGATATAAATGTACAATTCTAAAGCATTCTTGACATTTAAAGCAATAAAGCTCCAAGTACACTCAAAATATTACACATCATAAAAGAAACACACCCACACAAGGATATATGCAAGAATAAATACCAATATTTTTATATTGAAAATAAACATACACATATGCATTCTTGACATTTAGAACAATAAAAGTCCAATTAACCCTCAAAATATTATACTTAAAAAGAAAACCACAAAGATATATGTGATAATAAAATAGTAATATTCTTAAACTGAAAATAAACATACAACTCTTAAGCATTCTTGACATGTAGAACAATAAAGTTCCGAACTGAATAACCCTACACATATTATAATTCATAAAAAAACACAAGGATATATGCAAGAATACAATACTAATATTCTTATATTGAAGATAAACATGCAACTCGTGCATTCTTGATATTTAGAACAATAAAGCTCTAAGCAACCCTTAAAATAATATACTTAAAACACACACACAAGAAAAAAAAAAAAAAAGGATATATGCAAGATAAAATACTAATATTGAAAAATAAACATACACACTAATGCATTCTTGATATTTAGAGCAATAAAGCTCTGAATTGAATAACCCCCAACATATTATAATTCATAAAAAAACATAATATATGAAAGAATAAAATACTAGTATTCTTATATTGAAAATAAACATATTATTACACATTCTTGACTTTAAGAACGATAAACATCAGGTAATTGTCAAAATTTTATGCTTTATATATTAAAAAAAAAAACCAAGGATACATGCAAGAATAAAGAACTAATATTCTTAAATTAAAAATAAACATACTACTTTTAAGCATTCTTGACATTTAGGTCAATAACGCTTCAAATAATCTGCAATATGTTATGCCTTATAAGAATTAACATGAATATATACAAGATGTGTTCCTGTTTAACATTAGAATTTTATATTACATTAAAAAAGGAACATAAAATGTGCTTACTGTGGCAAAGAAAACTGTGATCGTTCAGTCCATACAACTTCAATACAAAATTAAAAAAATTAATAAATAAATATAGAAAATGATTATTTGAAAACTGCTGAACAGAATGAACTGAGAATATAGTTTAAAATTATACAACATATGTTCATTAAATGATGAAAAAGTAGATCAACTTAAATGATAAAAGTAAAAAACTGCAGATTATAAGAGATAAGTTTACAATTTAACAAATATGAAAAATTGATAATACTGAATTTTTGAAGCTATAGTACTACCAAAATACCAACAGAATGCTAGTGAAAAAAACACCATCAGAATGGTACCCTGAATACATGTATTCAGAATACCAGTATTGAAAGCCATACCTGAAATATGAAGTACGAATAATTAGGATTGTTTACAGAAAAAGAGTCCAGTTGTCAGAAATTTCAAAATTTGAATTTAAAGCCTTGTTAAGTAGAGCTTTTCCTCCTGATTCTAAAAGACAAAACTGCATGTCTTTACGCTAATTACAACTCACAAATTTTACAATATGAAGAGCGGGCAGTCAAAAAGTTCCTGGAATTGCTTTGCAGACAGAGAATGAAAAATAAGATTAGGCTATTGTTTTGATAAAAAACCAAGTTGCAACTGGTTTGGTCATATAGTAGGGTTACTGTTCTGTTACGCGAGTGTTGGCCATTTGGCACGATGTTGCAGTTCGAACAGAATATGAACATGAAGTTTATTTGTAGCAATTACTCGCCGAGAAAATAATTCCTATTGTAAACCATCACAATTATGTTTAGAGCTTAAAATCTAACTAATGTTAAGAGTAGATGGTCCCTTAAAAGGAGGGGGGATCATTAAGAGAGGTTATAGTGTGTTTATTAATAATTAAAATATTCAACGGTGTGAACAGAGTGTATGGTTAAGTCCGATACTATAAATCACAGGTGAGAGTAATCTACATTACTTCTTTTGACAATATTTACTAAAGTGTCTTTTCAGTTTTGACTTTTCGACAAAACTCTTTCCACATGTATCGCAGCTGAAGGGTTTTACTCCAGCATGAATCATCAGGTGTCGTTTCAGATTACCCGGATACCCTGAATGGTAATGACAGAATGGACACATAAATAGCTGTTTCCCTTTTTCTTGAGTATTGTGCCATTTCTGATGGTAGATGAACTCATCAAATTCAAAAAAGCACGCTAGACATCTAGAGCATTTAAGCTCCAAGCAATCTGAAAAACACACAATGACTGAGAACACATGTAACAGAGGATTAAATACTCTTTACTAACAAACCAATAAAAAATTTTGTATACTCGCAATTCTCAATTTATGAATATTCGATTTATAAATACTACATTGATAAAATTTCCATTCAAAACACCTTAAGAATAAAAAATAAATAGAATAGAAAATCAAAATTGAACTTTTAACTATTAACCAGATCCATTAATGTTTTAAAGCAATGAATACAAATATTTCTAGAAAACTGCAAGGGAGAAACAATATAATCCACCCCAAAACAATGCAAATAACTTCTATTTTTATCAAATAAATGTTTAAACATTTATGAATGAATATGTGGCTTGAAATGTTTGCAACTATTAAGTTAAGTATTGTAGATCACATGTAAGTTCACTGTTGACAGTATAGTTCAATATCTTATCCTCTTTATTTTTAACCTTTCAATTGACATCCAGTACTAATATTTGCAGAAAACTGCAAAGAAGAAACAAGATATTAATTCATTAAAAAAAAAAATGCAAATAGTTTCAACTTTTATTAGAATTTTATTTCAAAATGTTATAACATGAACACAACATTTACATTTATAAATATATATTTATAATTATTTATGTTTAGGGCCTGTGAAATACAGCTTTTCCTCCTGATTCTTAAAGACAAAACTCCATGTCTTTACAATAATTGCTACAACTCACATTACAAATTTTGCAATATTAATCAAGCTAGAGCATTAAAACAAAGAAACAGCTTAGAGGTTTATGGGTTAATAGCAGGTTTGGCTAGTTTAAACCTTGATTCAAACCCTAGCTTATTTTTTCATTATTATATATTAGTTTTGTGTGTGTGTGTGCGCGCGTGTTTAAATCATGGTTCAAACTATGATTTTCATTTTGTATTAAAAAAAAACGTTTTTTTTCCCAACCCTGGTTGAGAGAATAAAATTAATTCCTTGAATTTGGCAAAAGTCAGAACATAATAAATGTTTCTTGTATTTGAGAAGCATATGGCTACCTAAATAACACAAAGCAAAAAGGGTACAGTGGGCGGTACAATGGCTATACACCATATCTAAGAAGTAAAATTACAAACAAATGGATCCATTTTTTGTAAACCACCACAATTATGCTTATGGAATTTAAAATCCAATTAATGTTAAGAGTAGGTGGGCACTTAAAAAGAGGGGCGGTCATTGAGAGCGGTTTTAGTGTGTTTATCAATAATTAAAATATTTAACAGTATGAACAGAGTTTATGGCTAAGTCTGATACTGTAGATCACAGGTGAATGTGATCTACATTACTTCTTTTGACAATATTTACTCAAATGTTTTTTCAGTTGTGACTTTTCAACAAAACACTTTCCACATTTATTACAGATGAAGGGTTTTACTCCAGCATGAATCATCAGGTGTCTTTTCAAACTAGTTGGATATGCTGAATGGTAATGACAGAATGGACACATAAATAGCTGTTTCCCTTTTTCTTGTAGTATTGTGCCATTTCTGATGGTAGATGAACTCATCAAATTCAAAAAAACATGCTAGACATCTAGAACATTTAAGCTACAAGCAATCTTAAAAACACACAATGACAGAACACATGTAACAGAGAACTAAATATTTTACAAACAAACCAATAAAAAAATTTTGTTTAGGCAATTCTCAATTTAGGAATGTTTGATTTACAAATACTACATATTGATAAAATTTTCACTCAAAACACAATAAGAATAAAATACAAATAGGATAGAAAATCAAAATTGAATTCAACTAGTAACCAGATCCATTATTAATGTTTTGAAGAAATTAATACAAATTTTTCTAGAAAGCTAAAAGAGAAAAATAATGCTATTAATCTACCCAAAAATGATGCAAATAAATTTTAAAACATTTATGAATGAATATGTGACTTGAAATGTTTGCAGCTATAAAATAAGTATTGTAGTGCTGTCAAAAGTGAACTTGCATGTGGTCAAATTTCTTATCCTCTATGATTGACTTTTTAATTGGCATCTAATACTAATATTTGCAGAAAACAGCAAAGAAGAAACAAGATATTAATTTATTCAAAAACAATGCAAATAACTTCTACTTTTAATAGAAAATTTTCTCAAAATATTATAACATCAATGCAACATTTACATATGTATATATTTACAATTATTTATATTTAGGGACTTGTTAAGTACAGCTTTTCTTCCTGAGTCTAAAAGACAAAACCACATGTCTTTACAATAATTACTAAAACTCACATTACAAATTTTGTAATATTAATCAAGCTAAACTATTAAAACAAAAACAGCTTAAAAGTTTTTTTTTTCCCAAATGGCTAGGCACTTGACTCATCATCATTCGCTTTTTGTCAGCGGCCAGAACGTGAACCATTTAGCCGTCCTAGGATGTTGCCCTAGGCGCACCAGAGAGGGGGGGGGGGTGGAACACACTGCGCCCACAACACAAACATCCATGCCTTATGTGGGACTCGAACCCACAATGTGGTGGTCGAGCGATTGCTGTGGAAACGCTCGCCTTGACCACTCGACAACCACGTCGGCTTAGAAGTTTATGGGTTAATAGCAGCTTTGTTTAAACAATAGTTTAAACAAAATTTCTGTTTAAATCATGGTTTCAACTATAATAACTGGAATACCTAGTATCACGTTCAATGAAAAAATTGCGAGAATTGTTCAGGAAATTCACCAGATGGCACTGCAGTAATAACAGACCCGCTCATAGCAGACAACTCTATGCTTTTCTATGCAAAAAATGTGTCATTTGAAATTAAAAATTTAAATAAACTAACTGTTTAAAAAATATTTTGACTTCAAAATAGGGTTTCAGGAGAATTATTTTTCTACAAAAATAACTCCTATTATAGTTAACATGGAGATATTAATGCAATATATATATTTTTTAAATTTGTTTCTTGCACTAAAACATACTATTTCATCGGTCTGTGATGCGTTAAATGTTTTTTTTTTTTTTTTCAGTATTATTTTGTAAGACATTTCATTATTATTTGGTAAGCAAACATTATTTTTATAATTATATAAAATATATATAGAATCATACAGTTTCATCTTACAACTTAGAGAGGGATACGAAACGAATGTAAATTTACAATATATTTGTTTTAAATAATGCATTGTAGACAGAAATGCACATAAACTTTCTTTTATACAAAAAATTAAATAAAATAGCTCAGATAAAACTTGAAATTTTTTTTTGTAAATAAGTCATTTTGTGAGTTGTGTTTGGTGAAAGATATAGTCGAATTTATCATTATAACTAAATAAATAATAAAACTAAACTTATCTGGCAGTTAATTTCATGATTTCAATAATATATTTGCACCAGTTGAAAAAAATGACATATATAAATTGAACAAAATACTTACAGATAAGGTATTATTTCTTACCTTATATTATATAAGTTTAATATTATGCAATGTCTAATAAGAGAAAATAAAAGTATAATATAGATATATACATCCTTACAGAAAAATAAATGTTTAAAGAATATTATCTACTTTAAAGAAGATAAAAACTAAATTTAAAAATAAAAATATTTTAATAGCAAAAAAAGTATCATTATTATTTTAATATTTTACATGCATTTCATTTATTCAAATACACTATTTACATTTACTCATCTTTGAAAACTTTACTTTGTTTTTTTGAGTACATTTGTCTGTTGATACCTTCAATGTAAAAATGAAGACTGGTTATTAAGTAAAATCTCAATAATGTTTTTGTCAGTTCGACCTTGTGGCTTACACTTCCTATAAAGTTTAATGTAGAGTTTGACAAAGTGTCAAATAAGTCACTTATACTATCTCTGTGAAGTAAATATAGAGAAACACATTGTAAATCTGTACTGTAAGTTTTTTAATAAAATTAAATAGAATTATTGAGGGGTACATAAGACTTCCATCATAAATTGCTTTTGCAAAAGATGAACATTCATTTGTCAGAGTTTCCCTGATCTTAATTTAGTACATCTAATTTTGCTTTTAAATTTTCTGACAACATAACCAGCAACGCAATGAATTAATCTATTATCACTGTACTGCCCATCAGGTACATTATTAGATAAAATTTGTGAAATACCTGAAATATTTTCATTCTTAACAAGTAAAAGAACTTTAGATAAAATTCAATTTTCAGTGGAATTATCAGGGCATATTGTAATTAATGACTCAATCACAGATGGGTCAGCATTTCCACCTCTTGGAGGATGCACCAAATTGTAAAATGACAAGCATTCATAACAGTAACAGACAAAAACAATTGGGAAATTAAACAAATAAGGTACTAAAACGATTAATAAAAAATTAAATTACGATTTAGAAAAATTTAACTAATAGATCAGTCTAATTGATAATTTCAACTGACGATAATAGATGGCGCTCCACTCTCTTGTTCCGCATTGTACCCGATGTGTCCTGAATTATTGGAACAAGTTTTTCAACACCTTTCTCTTACGAATGCAACACTAGGTATTCTAGGCACTGTAGTTGAAACTATGCTTTTTTTTATTATTATTATTAAAAAAAACTTTTTTCCAACTCTGGTTAATAGGAAAAACAATTAATTTTTCAGATTTCACAAAACTCTGAGCATAATGAAAATATTTCTCATATTTGAGAAGCATGCGACTACCTAAATACACTGAAAACTATAAAAGGTATAGTTGTCAGTAATAATGGATCTGTATACCCTGTTATCTTAGAAGTAAAACTCAGACAAATAGACCATTTTCTCATAAACCATCACAATTATGTTTACTGAGTTTAAAATCTGTTCCAGAAAAAATGAATGTTAAGAGTGGGTGGTGAATTAATAAGGGGGGGGGGGTATTAAGAGAGGTTTCAGCATTTATCAATAATTAAAATAATTAACTGTGTTAAACAGAGATGGTTATGGCTGAGTCAAGTTGTATAGATCCCGGGTGAGAGCGATCGGCATCATTTCTTCCGACAATATTGCAACAAGTGTCTTTTCAGTTTTGATTTTTCACCAAAACTCTTTCCACATTTATCACAAACGAAGGGCCTTACTCCAGCATGAGTCATCAGGTGTCTTTTCAGATTTGTTGTATATCCCGATGTATATTGACACAAAGAACACACAAAGGGCCGATTTACATTTTCATCAGTATTGTGCCATTTCTGATGGTAGATGAACTCATCAAATTCAAAGAAGCAAGAATGGCATCTGGGACATTTAAGCTCCAAGCGCTCTGAAAAATACAATGATTTAGAACACATTAAGAGATAGCTAAATATTTTACTAACAAACCAATAAAGAATGTTGTATACAGACAAGTTTCAAATTATGAAAGCTCAATTTATAAATTCTACATTGATAAAATTTTCATACAAAGTACTTTAAGAGTAAAACACAAATAAGATAGAAAAGCAAAATTAAACTTTTAACTATTAACCAAATCCATAATTGATCTGAAGTAATTAATATAAATATTACTAGAAAACTGCAAAAGAGAAACAATGATGTTAATTCACACAAAACACAATGCAAATAAACTTTTATTTTTATCAAAAAAATGTTGAAATATTTATCAACGAATATGTGGCTTGAAATGTTTACATCTATAAGTTCAGTGTTACAGGTCAAATGCGCAAGTTCTCTGTCAACAGTCAACTTTCTTATATCCTCTTCAATTGGCTGATGCTATTATTTATAAAATACTGCAAAAAAGAAACATGATATTAATTCATGCAAAAACAATGCAAATCCACCTGAAAATGAAATGTATTTTTAACTTTCTCACTTCATTGTTACTAATTTCCAAAAATGTCCATTTGTGAAAATGGATCATTAAGTTTAGATATCAAGCACAAAAAATGGTTAAACAATTACTTTGAGTGCTGAAGCTTTGTAATAACATAAATTGAAAGTAGAAAAAAAAATCTCATGAAAACCATATAATGGCATTTAACCAGAACCAACATAGTTGTCTGTAGTAGTAAAATTAATATTGATCTTTTCTTCTCTCCACTCAATGTTTTGTAAGTAGTTAGTCTATGTTTCAATACACAAGGTAGGATCAAAAAGTTCGGAAACTGTGCTGATATCTCCAAACCTGATTGGTGGAGAGGGGAACTATTTTACCGTGGAATAGAGGCAAGAGTTCATTGAAAATGGAAATGGCATTTGAAGAACAATGTGCAAATATCAAATTCCGCCAGCATTTGGGGAAATCGCCAACAGAAACATTGCACCTGCTGCAGTAGGTGCAATGTTGTATATTGTATTATGTAATTTCTGTTGGGAAAAAAATTTCAAGGACTTTTAAGTACCATGCAATTATTTTTCATTTCTTCCATATTATGAAGCTGTATGTGTTTATGGGAAGAAAAAGTTAGTTTAATGTTGAAGCCGTTGAGGAAATTTTGGGGAAAAAACAATGTTGTTTAATTTCAGCGAAAGCGTAACTGCTAGGGAAATTTCTAGAGAAAAAAAAAGCAGAATTTCTCAGAAAAAACACAATGTTGTGAATCTGCAGAACACTTTTATCCATGCCCTTTTGAAGCACTTTCAAGGACTTAACAAAGAAAATGGGAATTTTCAAGTACTTTCAAGGCCTTAAAAATGTTAATCTAAAATTTAAGTACTTTCCCAATTTTCAAGCACCCATATGCACCATGTAAAAAAAATCCAATTATCTTCAATTTCAAAGTTTTTATCAAAATTTTCTAATAGTTTGCAACTTGAGAGTACATGAGTCCGAATTGCACTTAATACCATAGAACACGAGCCCAATTCGGACTGAGATCATCTCATCTCTAGTGTTTATGATGAGGGTAGTTCATAATAGGGAATGAATTCTTTTAGGAATCATGTCGTTTCAGTATTTTACTACTTACTGAGAGAGAAGAAAAAATACCTCTGATGCTTCCATTTTCCACTTGAAACTTATAAGTTCCAAGTGGAAAATGAATGAAAGAGTGCAATATAAAAATTGACTTGTACAAACCTATTTTCTTATAATAGATAAGTGATGAACAGTCAGGATGTGTGTTTTGTCAATAAACATTCTCTACATATCTTTCATTACACTGGGGGTAAATGATAGGAATTTGTGAAACCAACAACCTCACAGAGTAATATATGCAATGACTATTAAATGTTGGGGAAAAGGAATCAGTCACACTGAAAACATGTTTAATGACTTAAATAAATTAAAAACAAAATCTTTGGATGTTAAAAGTCATTTAATAAACATCCTAAAGACATATATAGATTAAAAGAGTGCTTTCGAGCATCATTATACCTTTCCTAAATGGCATTATAAAGATTTTATCTTTAATTTATTTAAATCGATTTACAATTATGAAATGTACCACTCTTAAGTATGTTTAATAACTTTTAGAAACAGTTCCTTGGCAGCTTTGGTTTAAACGCTGCAATTTGGCTATTGTTCTTAGACAATTTTACATTACATGATATAAAATGAAGTTTACCTCTGAGAAAATTACAAAAATTGTAATTATCTGTATTATGTGTGTGTGTTTTAAGATTTTTTATTCCTTTCACAGGTTTTACGAGTAACAGTTAATATGAGAAATTTCTTGAACTCATAGCTTTTTGTATTAATCAAGTTGCACTGTATATGCAAACTTAAGAGTACTTGCCCTTCCTTGACGTGCGACAAATGTAAAATGGATTACCTTAGAATTCCGATACTTTCTCTTTTGTTGAAAAAGTATACAAAGGCATTATAATAAAATAAAATAATAATAATAAGATTGTGGCAAAGGACGTAAATTCCAATTGAAACTTATGACCACAAAACAGGGATATTAACAGCTTCAAATTTTCACACAAAACACTCACATTTAGAATATCATTCACATTTTTACTTTCCTTATATACATAAAGTATAAGGAAAGTATTGTGACGGGGTCGAAAATTCCAATTCGAGTTGACGGGACAGCAGGTTTCAAGCATCCCTGATCATGAATCAAACATTTTTGAGGTGATGTCTGTGTATGTGTGTATGTATAAAAGTATGTGTGTGTGTCAGGGAGGCTGTGGAGACGATATCTCCCGAACGAATGGAGCGATTCGAATGAAATTTGGTACAAAAATTACAATCCATGAATACTGGAAGCCTATTGTTTTTAAAAGCAATTAAATGTTCAAAACCCCCTAAATTTTCGAGTGAAAGTTTGAAAAAAATCATCAAAAAATTAAAACCTTTAATAAAGTTACACAAATAGACATTTCTTGAATCAACTAATTAAATGACAAATTTTAAAACCAGACTTAAAGGTCACTTTATTAAAAAACCATCCTACAGATGTACAACAAATAAATAATTTTAAGCCAAAATGCGTTCGAACACCTTCATGCTCTTCCTCAGTGGCGATAGAATCAAAATTAGAATATTAATAGAATCAGAATTATAGAATATTAATAGAATCAGAATTATCTTTATTCACTAATTGGACAAGGGCGGTCGTTTGTTTACCATTTTTTACGTCTCTTGCATGTTCAGACAAACAGATACCAACCATACGTTTAGTACTACCAATATAAAATTTATAAACATTATTCGGAGAAAGATGGAGTACAACATATACCCCAGCAAGACTTTTAAAGTTAACATTATCCCCAAATTTATCAGTACGAATACGACTGAACATAATAGTAACAGTTGAATGAGCGGGTTTAAAATTAAATTCGGTACAAAAATTGATAAGAGGACGAAAAATCTTAGGATGGTAAGGACAACTAGCTTTGAATGGTAAACGTTCATTGATAGGAATAAGACTAGAATTGGGTTGTAAAAACTTATGGCAAATTTTAGCAAAGATTTTATAAACAAACTCATAAGTGTAACCGGTATCCTGACCAAGTTTAAAAATTAAATCAATTTCACTGTATAAAGATGCAATAGTGGAACTAACATTAAAAGCGCGATTAAAATATGCATTGAAGGAAGCCTTTTTAGGTGAAATGGGGTGAAAAGAATTAGCCGGAATGCAAGTGTTAGTAAAAGTGGGTTTGCGAAAAACAGAAGACTGAAAATTAAAAGAATTATGGGAAATAATAACATCTAAAAAGGGTAAGGAACAATTGGATTCATGCTCTACAGTAAAATTAATGGAGGGATTGTTGTATGTCTGTAGGATGGTTTTTTAATAAAGTACCTTTAAATCTGGTTTTGAGATTTGTTATTTAATTAGTTGATTCAATGATTTGATGTTTGACGTGCCGCCACTAATGATATAGACATTTCTTCTGTAATTTTTCTTCAGAAAATGATTGACATAAACTTTAGAACGCTGGTATGAACCGTTCTCGAGATATTGCACATTTTTCAAATAAATGTATCAAAAAATCCCAGAAATAAAAAAAAATATATTAACTGTTGAGAAACATGCTCACTTTTTATATGTAATATCATGAGATAAATTTGGTGACATCATTCTCGTGGATCTAGCTCGTTCCATTCATGAGATACTTTGAGTAATACTTTTGTATATGAAAGCCAATTTATCTGCTATAAGAATAACTTATTTCTCCATCCATAAGGCTTGGAAAGATTTTGGCAACGAATTTGGCGGAATGTCGCCAACTTGGTGAGTTTTTTAAATGTTGCCAAATTAACTAAAATCTCGTCAAATGGGTAAAAATGACGCTAAATCGATGAAAATGATGACTAATTGACGAAAATTCAATATCTTCGAAAGAATATAAGTATCTACTATAATAATAACCTATTTTTTTTTTACTGTATAGTAGTAGTAAATTCATTGCATTATATCAGGAAAGTCATATGCTGCCCACAGCAGATTTTTTGAATTGCAATTTACATTCTAAAAACTATTAAGATAAAAATATAAATTTTCACCTTATCTTTTTAATTTCAAAAAGCTAATAAGTTAACAAGCAGTATATATAAAAAAAATGATTAAATTGAAAATATATTGTACTACACTAAATAATAAAATTTAATACACTATTGCTTTTCATTAGAAACTTTAAAATCTTCAATTCCATTGTCATTGCAAAAGAGTTCAGAGAGAACAAACAGGTTCTGTAAAAAGTACAAAGAACAAGGTTACAAAGGGAGTTTTTGTGGAAAGCAAAATATCTCCAAATTTGCAGCGAGGTATATTCAAGTGGTAGAATGGGTATTATGGGAATTCTAAATATGTAATGTATGTTTCAATTTATTTCCCCAAAGACACATTAGATGGCAGCACTGTAAAAGTGACTTTTGAATGTTTGCTTTTCCGAGGTAAAGACAGATAATATTTCCTCATATAGATGTACGGTCAGGGTTGATTAAAGCACAGGCCTTTGGGGCAGTAGCCATGGGCCCCTAAATTTTGTATGTGATAAAAAAAATTCTAAACAGAAATAATTTTTTACTTAATTTAAAACTGATAATATTAGTTTTTAGTTTAAATTAAAAAATATTCTACCAGTTTTAAATATTGTGCATCCTTTAAAGTCTTAATATATTGCTTATTTATGAAGAAATAAGTTTGGAAGTTCTCTGCATGTAATGAACGGCCTTTAGAACTGTGATTCAGTCTGCCACATTTGTTATATGTTAATGTTTTGCAAGTTTTGCATGTTTTGAGTGCATGGGGCCCCCTAATTAATGCCAGGCCCTGGGCCTCATTTTGACTTAATCAGGTCCTGTGTATCCTAGCTATGAAATGTAAAATACATTCAGCAATTTAAAAAAAAAAAATTGTTTTGTTGTTTTGTAGATTAATTTTAAATTGAAGTTGATTTCTTAATCAGTCCAAGAATAGTGCTATATGGCTTAGCTATAATGAAAATAAAATGTCTCATTTCCATTGAATGCTAATGTGTGGGGGGGGGGGGGGGGGGGGGAGGTCAAGCAGCAGTAATAGAAGGTAGGATCAAAAAGTTTGGAGACTGTGCTGATATCTCTAACCCTGATTGGAGGAGAAGGGAACTATTTTACTGTGGTATAAAGGCACATGTGACGCAAGATATGAAAAGGAAGAAGCAGGTCCGCAGTGCAGGGTTTTTCCAGACAATGTGTGTCAGTGAACTGTAGTCGTTCGTGTTCATCGAAAATGGAAATGGTGTTTGAACAACAGCGTGCGAATATCAAATTTTGTCAGCGTTTGGGGGAAATCGCCGACAGAAAAATTGCACCTGTATTAGTGTTATCTCTCCTGCTTCAGCAGGTGCAATGTTTCTGTCAGCAATTTCCCCCAAATGCTGCAAAATTTGATATTCGCACATTGTTGTTCAAACACCATTTCCATTTTCGATGAACACGAACGACTACAGTTCACTGACACACATTGTCTGGAAAAGCACCTGCTTCTTCCTTTTTGCATCTCACGTCACATATGCCTCTATGCCACGATAAAATAGTTCTCCTCTTCTCCAATCAGGGTTGGGGATATAAGCGCAGTCTCCGAACTTTTTGTTCCTATCTTGTATATAGTTTTGTATATGCTTGCGATGGACTTGTGGAGATATTACTATGAATATACTTAATAGTATTAATGTTTAAAATTACTTTATTGGTTTTTTTTTTCTGAATAAGTTAGTAGCCCAATTTGGCTAAGTGTTACTATTAAAGAACAGTAAAGTTTAACTTTATTCTCAAAAGGATATTCAATACTAAAACAAAATTCAAAATTTCTGCATTTTTAATTTGAAAAACTGGAATACTGGTATTTCTGGACTTTCACATTTTAAGATTGCTCACAGGAAAAATTAAAGAAAATATAAAGATAAACAATATTATAAAGAGGAATTTTTCTTTTTTACAAATCAAATTGAACATGAACATATAAAGCACAACAATGAAATGAAAAACCTTTAAGTAATAAGATAATAGAGTTCATCTGAAAGAAAAATAAAACATACCATGCACAGAAAAAAAAAATTTCATGAAATAGGTTTGTTACATATGCAAAATTATCACATTTGTGAAATTAGTATTTAAATTCATACATAACAAACTAATTCAAAGACTATAAGCATACTCAAACAAGCCTTTAGTTAACTTGATAAGCAATTAATTAGAATTACAAAGATAACAAAGGCTTAAAATGAATTGTATATTCAAATATTTTAGATATTAAAATTAAAATGAAGAAAAATGGGAAGAAAAAAAGAGCCAGAATATTAAAATTAGAACCACTGTATTTCGAAAACAAAAGAATCTGATCCAAAATCGAATTATATAACTAAAGGGTTACAAATTACTTAGTTTTTCCAATTAGTTACTTTTTGAGATATTTTAGTTTTAGTTTTTGAGATATAAGCATTACAAACTGAAAAATGAAAATTTTTAATCTCATTAAAAATGATTTCCTGAAAACTCCAATAGCTGTGTAAAAATAAATTATTAATCTAAAAATCAAATTCACTACTAAACATTTTTGTTCCTTAATATTTATATTGAATTTTTACAGGAGATACTTCAAGTGAAATTAAGTAAAGTTAGACAAAAACTTATTCAAACAAAAACTTTTTGGTGGGGAGGGGGGGGGGGGGGGGGTAGTTCAAAATATTAAAATTAATTTTGTATTTTCATAAGTAGAATTATATTTCTGATGAAACAAGTAATAATTGTTTATATTTTTATCGATTTGATTTGGAGATATAAGAGTTCAAAGTGTTTACATTTTTCATAAGAAATATCCCAAAAATAAATATTATTCACATCAAAAGCACAAACAACAGGTCTTGAATAGAATTTTAAAACTGGTAGTAAATACTATTGCAAGCTAACGGCAAAAACTATTTAGCTCACAGCACTCCTAACCACTGAAAATTCCTAAAAACCAGCTGCAAATTTTTTGCTAAACTTTTCTGCCATGAGAACCATTGATTATCATGATTATCAAGACTTACTTCAAGTCCTGATGTACAGTATAAAAAAAATGAAAGCCGAGTAGAAATTTTAATGGTATATTAAATATTTACCATTTTTCACATATTTAATACATACAAGTACCATAAATAAGAAACCCATTTTTAAGTTTCAATTTGTTTAAAGAGCACGGACAAAATTCAACAGTTTGGAAAACTTACTAGAGTTAAAAGTTGTTTGAATTCTTCTTTTAAATCTGTAAAAAATCTGAAATTTTTAAGCACATGCAATAGCAGGTAAATCTAGTTTTAATACCCTCAACTAGGGTGGGCATTTGTCTTTGGACTGAATTTTACTGCCCCTAGAAAATATGCTGCCCAAAGCTTGTGCTTCTCGAACATCTAAGAAAATACAGCACTGCCCCTTCCACACTGCTATACACAGAAGTCTCTAACTACAACTTCTTTTATAAAATTAAGAATCTGAATTTAGTATGCAATTTTTTTTATAAAATGAAAAATCTGAATTTAGTATGCAATTACAAAAGATTGCCAACACCTGGTTTAAAGTATTTGCTTTCTTGATAAAGTGCTACTGCTCAAGAATCAGACATATAACAGCAATATAAATTTATCTTCATCGCAGAACACACTTGTCCATCCTTGTGTATGTCACTTTTCTAACTGCCGTAAAGCCTAAATTGTCAATTAAATTGTCATTGGCATACTTTTGTTTTATATTTTACTAACAAATGCAATCAGCATTGCTCATGATTTAAAATATATGCAAAAATCTTTTCAACATTTACATGCACAGGAATGTAATGTACATCTTGTCGAAAATGACCTTAAACAGCAACAATGCACATATGAATTCGAGAAAGAAAAGAATGTTACTGCACATTTTGACAAGCATCGCAGGTGTCACCGTGTCATAGACCCTGTTGATACAACTTTTTGACACATTTATTGCCTACCATATATGTGTTCCGTTCATTTCCGGTATCGATTCTTACTAATTAGGCAATATTCTACAACTTAACAATTGACTTTAATTTTGTCTATCTCACTTTGCTACAGGGTTCATTATGATAGCTTTTTAAGTTCTCCATTAAAGGAGCTAAAATCACTTTTATCCGAACAGTCATGGATACTTTACTATAGACAGGTCTTGAGAATTGAAGAGAACTGAAACACATGATACTGGTTCATGGATGTTTGTATCTGTAACAGGAGTGCAATTCCTAGATAAAGGATAGTATTTAAAAAATGAACATTATTTTTAAAAAATACAATATCTTAATTACTATTGCATACATTAGTCAAATGAAAGTCATTTACCACAGAGGTAATTGAAACAAGAAAGATCAATCATGCTTAAAGCATTGATTATGAAACACTTTCCAACTTCAATGCAATTTATTTCTAAAATGCAATGCATTCCTCAGTAATATTTTAAAACTTATCACAATACTACATTAATTTATTATATTTGAAAACTTAAACCTTCATCGAAAAAAATGAACTTCACTCAAATGACGGCATTGAAATATAAATTGCCTGGTTTAAATATCTCTAAAATGCGATACATTCCTCGGTAATATTTTTAAAATTATCATAATTCTACAATAATTTATTATATTTGAAAACTTCATCGAAAACAACTGAAATTCATTCAAATGACGTCATAGAAAAAATAACACACCTGGCTCTCTCTATAAAAGCAGCATTTCATTCATAAACATCTTCCCATTCATGTCATTCATCACAGTACTAAAATAATTTATTTTATTTATAAACTTGAAGACCATGAAGCTACAAGTAATTAAACTCTATTCTTAAAACTTCATCGAAAAAAATCGTCCTTCTCTCAGTAAAATCAATGAATATTTCATTCATATCAGCTATGCAGACTCCATGAGCTAAATAATTTTGCGTTAAAGAAATACAGCAATTCTTATACAACTCATTCTACATATTTTGCTGTTTACATTTTACATAAGTGAAAAATAGGCTTCGTTGTAGAAATAATCATATTTGGATGATCATTTAAGCTCAAATGTATTGTAATTACGTTGTTTCAGTATGTAGATATACAGAATTTAAGCAAAAATAAAAAGGTTTTAAGACGATACAACACTCAATGTGAATTAAAAAGAACTTTAAAAATCACGATTTTGAGACAAGATGGATGGATGCCATATTTCATTTTGTTGGTCACGTGATCTTTTAATATCATGATCACGTGATCTTTTCATATCATGGTCACGTGATCGCTTCATATAAGAGGTTGAAGACCCAGACCGTCCGACTCGTCCAGAGGACTAAGAGCAACTATTTGGACGGCCGGGAAGGTTCATATAAGAGGTGTAATTATTTTCATTTTTATTTAAAAAAACTACCAAATATATTTTGCTGAAATTTTTTTTATATATTTTATGGAATAATTTGAATATTACCTAAAATTTTTGAAGCAATTTGAGAATTTTAAATCCGCTTAAAAAATGTTTGAAAAATTAGGTCTCATAGGGTTCAATATATTTCATTTTTTCAACCTGTGTTCAATCCAAAACTAATTGGGTGATATTATTTATTTATATTTCCATAGGTCCTACAGACCGTCTGAACAACATACTAAAATTTCATTTTGATTAAGTCATTTTTACAGCAATTATTGTGCTGACGGACAGACAGACAGAATGAACAAAGTCAAACACTTTTCAACTTTGTTGTAAAGTGTTAAAAATCTAATCATTTTCGTTTATAGGCTGGTCATTCTATTTTTTATTTATTTATTTATTTATTTCAAATATTAGTCCTCGTTTTAAACAAATGGACAGATTTAACAGAAATAAAAATCAATCTTTATCAAATTAATTTTTTTATTAAATCAATCCTGTTGGAACAATTAGCACGATGAATCACAATTAATATCATGAATATAGAAAAGCATATAGTAACCTTTTTCCATTATCATAAATTATATATAAATAAATAAACAGGACAGAAATACTAAAACATACATGACTATAGATTACAAAAAATATAAATATTGAAAGCAGAATCAATAACACTAACAATTAAATCGATTAAATGTACGTATGTAGTAACAGTATTCAATACTCAAATCTTAAAATTCACATAAAACACTTTCAGGAGAATAAAATACTTTTCAGAATATTTTTCACCCCAATTTAACTCTATTCTGTTATAATCATTTTTATACAAGTGAAATAGTCGTATGTAGTGTATAGAAGATATATTAGAAATATATTTAAATATTTCATAAGTAAAATCCTTATAGAAAAAAAGCCCATGAAAAATATATTTTATATGTGGAATTTGGAATATTCTATTGAACTTTAATTATCAAAACCCTGTAATAAAAACAAATTTAATTCTAGACACAACAGATGCTTCTAAATAAATATACATAAAAACAAAAATGGAATTAATACAATTTTTTGTTTCTGCCAATGCAGCCGTTATTCAAGATATATACAAAGAATGCAAATAACTAAGTTAACTGAAATTATATTAAATTTCAATAAACAAAGATGGCAAATTATATATATATATATATATATATATATATATATATATATATATATATATATATATGTATATATATATATATATATTAGGAAAAGAAAAAGAAAAACACAGTTCAAACACATTGTTATTTTCATTTATTGAAGTTTTAGTATATTCATTCTACACATATGAATGAGATACTATTAGATTCTGATATACAGAAATATATCTGATATTTAATCATTGTATTCAACTCTTTTAAACACTAGATAAAATTTAACTATATTCAAGAATATTGATTATGTAGATATTAGAGTATCAATACAATGAAGAGCTATATTGACAGTATTAATACATCACTATACAATATATTAGTGATACGTATATTGATATAAATATATTGATAGATGACTTTACGATACATTGATAAACATTTGTATGCAATACTGATTTTGTATCGATATAATAACTTTAGTATCTTATCAACAATTTTCCTTAATTTGTGATACTATTTTTCTTTTAATGAATATTTTTTTCATTTTTGAAAAATTATGATTTCACAATAAAAAATATTTCAGCAATTTGTTTATATTTCAAGAAATATTATTTCAGGTATTTGCAATCTGTTTCAAAAATGTTAAAAATTATGGAAGTTCTTAAAATAATTACAGATTAAAAAATATACCTTCAAATAGCACGATTAAATAAAGATTTTTTTAAGGTAATTGAATGATTTGATAAACTTCTGAGAGCAGAAATTATGCATTCATAATTATGCAATTTATCGATTATACGTCTAGATTGTTAATTCTAGAAGTGATATTCATACAGTATCGATACATAACTAAACAATACATATCGATACACTGTATTAATACATAGCACAATTTTGCCATACATTAAAATATATGTTGATTACAGACAGGCGAATACTCAAAAGCACTTAAGGTTTGAGATTTTGGATATAATACCACTAGAAGAAATTCGAACAGCAGAAACAACAAGATCACAACTGTAATAGAAGGTCTTTATTTCACTTCTTTAAGACGTACAAAGCTTTAAAAGGCCAGAGTGCTTTCGAGTGTAAATACGCTCTTCATCAGTGGCTACATGGAAATAGGAATGATCGTTCATATATAGACCAGAAAAGGTGACAAATTTGCATAAATACAATAATCAATAAACTTACATTTATCTAAGGAGAATCCAAAAATACAAAACATTTTGCAAAAAATCGAGCATAAATCACGAAAAGAACAGTAAAAATTTACAATTTTATTACAGAATTTTCAAATTCAAAAATTTTTTAAAAATGGGAACAATCAGGTCCAATCCCCGAGAGGATGACGTCAAAGATAACTATGAAGAGACTTGAATTGCATGGAGTTGAGAATGAGCCGCCAAGCATAACTTAAAATCTGAACGGGGTCAAAATTACAAATCGACTCGCAGTAAACATAAATAAAGAGGGACTCAAAAAGGAGAATATTATGAGGGATATTACAACACATAAGAAGGAAAGTTCTTTCAAAAATGGTCCGGAAATTTTCTTTAACAACAAAATGAGCAAGGGCCGTAGAAATTTGACCACCTTTGACATCCCTAGCATGTTCTGCCAAACGGATACCAATAGTACGTTTTGTACTGCCAATATAAAATTTAAAATTACCTTTGATGGACAACAGGGGAACCACATACACCCCAGCAAAGCTTTTAAAGTCATCCTTATCACCCAGCTTATCAGACCGAATCCGGTTAAATAAAGAAGAAACAGAGTGAGCAGGCCTGCTCACTCTAATGTTTCTTCTTTTTGAGTCCCTCTTTATTTATGTTTACCGCGAGTCAATTTGCAATTTTGACCCCATTCAGATTTTAAGTTATGCTTGGTGGCTCATTCTCAACTCCATGCAATTCAAGTCTCTTCTTAGTTATCTTTGACGTCATCCTCTCGGGGATTGGACCTGATTGCCCCCATTTTTTAAAATTTTTTTGATTTGAAAATTCTGTAATAAAATTGTAATTTTTTACTGTTCTTTTCGTGTTTTATGCTCGATTTTTTGCAAAATGTTTTGTATTTTTGGATTCTCCTTAGATAAACGTAAGTTTATTGATTATTGTATCTATGCAAATTTGTCACCTTTCTGGTCTATATATGGACGATCATTCCTATTTCCATGTAGCCACTGATGAAGAGCGTATTTACACTCGAAAACGCTCTGGCCTTTTAAAGTTTTGTACGTCTTAAAGAAGTGAAATAAAGACCTTCTATTACAATTGTGATCTTGTTGTTTCTGCTGGTTGAAATCAGACGTGATGCCAAATTTTATTTATGAAATTCGAACACCTCAAATATCATACCAGAAGAAGAAATTTGAAAGTACCTAGAAGTATGATTCCAACAAATGAAAACATTTTAGACTATTGGGAAAAGAACAGTCTGTATCCTTGAATGAAGGAATTATTTTTGGAAATATTTAATCATACCGCTGTCAACAGTTTTTTTTTTTTTTAAGAATGACTTTTTAGTACCTCCGGTTTAATTTGTAACACAAAATCCGGACTAGATCCGGAATGTGTTCAAATGATTATTTTCTTAAATAAATATCTGCAATAGGTGAGAAGCATTTACAATTATCATAGTAAGAGTATCTAAAGCGAAAGACTACTGTACAATAATTAAACTTTAAAATAAAAAGTTTCATTTCTAAATTAATGTGGATTTGTTACACATTTTACATATCTTATTTCACTTTATTTATTTACAAATAATTAATAATATTACAAAAATGCAAACATTATTAATTAACAATTTGAAATAAATATTCGGAGTATTCAAATATTTGAGATCTGGTTAATATTCGAATTCGATATTCGATTTCAGTTATTCATCCATCTCCAGTATGAATACATAACATAGGCTTGGCCATCACTAGTTAGAAGCCCATAAATGGATGAAATTAATGTAGTTTTATTACACTTTAATTATTTATTTGCAAATAATTAATATTCAAAAAATGCAAACATTATTAATTAACAACTTGAAATAAATATTCAGGGTATTCAAATATTCGAGATCTGGTTAATATTCTAATTCAATATCTGAATTCGGTTATTTGTCCATCTCCAGTATGAATACATAGGCTTGGTCATCACTTCTCAGAAGCCTGTAACTGGATGAAATTAATGTGGTTTTATTACACTTTTTACATTTTTATTTCACTTTAATTATTTATTTATGAATAATTAATATTTAATAAATGTAAACCATTATTTATTAACAATTTGAAATAACTATTCGGGGTAATCAAATATTTGAGATCTGGGAAATATCTGAATTCCATCATTTGTCTATTTCCAATATGAATACATAAGCTTGGCCATCACTACTCAGATGCTCGCAAATGGACGAAATTAATGTGTTTTTTGAGCGAAGAATTCTCAAGGAAACGCCTTCCACATGTTCTACACTTGTAAGGTTTTAGCCCACAATGGTTCATTATATGTCTTTTAATGTTTGAATATTTAAGAGATGTATATTGGCAGAAGCAACAAACCAGGGGTGAGTTAGTATTTTCAGTACTATTATGCCAACGTTGATGGGAGATTAATTCCTCTATGGTATTGTATTGTTCATCACACTTACGACAGGCAAACACAAAATCTGCAAAACCTGAAATAACAACATGTGATTAAAATGAGATTCAAGATAAAAATTAAAATTAAATTTGAGTAAAATATACAATGAATAAAAATATTCAATTTGTTCGAAATAAATATCAGTATACTGAACAAGGATTAGAATATGGAGAATTCTTTTTTAGGCAACACCCAAATATCAAGGATAAAATACTCTTCTTCCAACTACTTGTTTCATTGTTTCCCTGTTAACCTATGAAAAATAGTTTCTAACCATTAGTGTGCTTTGTTTGTAAGATATTTTCATGCTATTTTTTGGCAAGCATAGAGACTAAAAAGAAGTTTTTGATCTTTCAAAAAATTGGTAAAATAGTCAAAAGTATTTTTAATATGTATAAATATATTTTTAATATGTCAAAAAATAACAACTCATTTTACAAAAATATTAAAAATAAGTCTAATTATTTTATTGATTAAAAAAAAAAATTCCAAACCTCCCTATTCTCAGCAAAAAATACTGAAGACTAAACAAAATAGAGATTAGAAACAAAAGTGGTTGGAGGGAAAATATCTTAACAGGTTATCTCATTCCTTATTCCTCCCATTGTAACATTTGTAATCTAATTACTACATCCAATGGTCAACCTGATTAGTTCATGGGCTCCAATCGTACTGTTTGTTACTGTCATGTATAATTTCAAATTAGCCAATTACTTCCCATATATTATACACACAAATCAGTGAAAATGCAGAATTGGATGTTGCTGTTCAATTAGCATTGTTAATGGCCCTTTGTCATCATGCCTTTGCTTTGTCATCTTGTTTGTATTTGTTCATTATAAAATCTCATAATTGTAATTTTAGAAGAAACTGTCACTTAAACTGAATGTAAAGCTTGGAACCTGCTGATTTGTGAAAGTATTTAAATGTTAGAAACATCCAAAAATCATGTATATAACTTATATGTAAAAGATAAGAAATCAGAAATGGCTTTACACTTTATGAACCAAACAAAATGCAATCAACAACAACAACAACAACTAAATATCTCTTGAACGATTGATGGTCGACCCATGGTTCTAATTTAAATAAATGTTTTAATTAAGGTAGACCAACCTTGCAGGCAAATTTTGATCATGTTGAGACCCAGACCGTCCGACCTACCAGAAAGGTGTAAGGTAACTGTATGGACGGCCGGAAATTTTGATCATGTGACATCTTTTAGTAAAATAGTACAAAATGTAACTTTTTATACAGGCAACTGGAAAAATTGTTCAATAACAAAAATATTTTCAATGGGTCAATTAGTCCAACATGAAAAGTTCCACTGTCTTATGGTCAAAATTACCCGAAATATCATTAATTACGATATTTAAATGGAAAATTGGGGACAGTATAAAATTTTTGCCAAAGATAGGGTAGAATTGTAAGTTTTCAAATGGAACTTTTATCTAACATTCTATTTTTGTACAACCCTTAAAATCTAAGTTTTCTCTTTGTTATTTTGATTAGGTGACAGTGGTTTAAGTCCTATAAGTTAGAGAATTTATTTTTCTTTTCAACTAATTCTACAGATTAGATATCCGAATTTTTCTTCCAAAGATTCTTAAATGAATAAAGAACAATTTACTAACTGGAATTTCTTTGGTGTTTTTTTTTTCCAACTAATTCTACAGATTAGATATCCGAAATTTTCTTCCAAAGATTCTTAAATGAATAAAGAACAATTTACTAACAGGAATTTCTTTGGTGTTTTTTTTTCCAACTAATTCTACAGATTAGAGATCCAGATTTTTCTTCAAAAGATTCTTAAATAAATAAGGAACAATTTACTAACTAGAACTTCTTTTGCGTTATTTTTTCAACTAATTCTACAGATTAGAGATCCAGATTTTTCTTCAAAAGATTCTTAAATGAATAAGGAACTAGCTGGAACTTCTTTTGTAAAGGACCCATATAAAAAGTTAAATTTTGTACTTTTTTACTGTGACCAAAACTGTTGCAGTCTGAAAGTCTATCTTATATAAAGAATTTCTTAAATTGAAACCATGGGTCAGCGGCCAATCATTCCAGGGACATTCAGTAATGCAATCTTTTTGAAACACACTGCATATTTCAAACATTTTCATCAGCTAAACAAAAAATATGTCTGTCTCTCACTCCACTTTTCTATGAGAAAAGTAATCTAACACTATGTCACAGTCTATGATTTTATTAATTACTAGTGTTTTGCACAATTGTACAAATCATAAATTTGTATAAATTAGAAAAGATTTTTTATACTTAAATTTTTGATTGTCCAATGTTTAATCCTGTTTAAACTGAAACAATCCTAATACCCACGAATTAAAAGCTTAAAATTAAAAACAGATTCCTTTTAATATTTGCTTTAAAGTAAATAGGCCTAAATGTGTAATTTTGCTATGATTATAAATTATTATTATTATTTTTTTTTTTACAAAAGTATCAATAAACTGACACCTGCAACCTCCTTTTAACATACAAGCATTCCTTTCTTGAACATATAGTATTTGTATATCATCAAATACTACTCCATCATGAACGAAGAAAGATAGCGCACTTTATTTTGGTAAAATATGTGTTTTGACATAAATGATCAGGGCATCCAGCTGAAATCACAGCGTTGCAAAAAAAATGTAAAAATATTGGATGCTTATACAGCCATCCACACTTATTTAAAGCATGGAAAATTGAATACACCGCTTAAATGAATAAAATTTTATTCCCATAGACTCAATGTTAAATTTTTGTGCTTTAAAGAATAATCTTTATGGGATGCCCTGCATAATCTAATAAAGAATGAGCAATCTTAGCAAGAAAATCTTGGCAATCTGAAGCAAAAGAAAAATTGCACAGGAAAATTCGTCTTTACAAACATCCTCTCTCTGCAGAATCATGCAAATGTTCAGCGAAATCCATGTCAAAATAATCAACTTTGACAAATTTCTTTCGGTATAAATAATGCAGTAATGTATATGCCAGTCTACAATTTTTCTTCCATAAAATAAATACTCTTTGTTATTGTTTATTTTCAATATTTCATGTTCATTATGTATGCAGTCGATATACTATGAATTTAAGTAACTATAATACATATCTGTTTTCCTAGGGCACGGTAGCCCAGTGGTTAGCGTGCGGGAATTGCACTCTGTGTCCGGATTCGATTCCCTCCGTTACCAAAACTGCCGCAGTATTCACGCAGAGTACGATCACGTTAAACATGTGGGTTCGTAAGTCCTTCCGAGAGGTTGGTGGTAGGGGAAGGAGGGTACGGTCCCTGTGGATGCCTCCCCCGCTGGGTTCCGGTCTAAATTGGGTGGTTCTTCCAGACCGTCCAAACAGTTATCTTACACCTTTCTGATAGGTCGGATGGTCTAGGTCTCAACAACAACATATCTGTTTCCCTGGATAATCGAATACCCTGCTTACTCGAATAATATTCACTGCAACCATCAATATTGTTTAAGGAGTGAACCAACTTATCTTTAAATTGAATAGATAAAAATATAAACAATTTATAGTTGCTTTGTCATAAATAGGGTACCAATTATAAACATACAAAAAGAAATTCAATATATTTTTTTTTAAGAAAAAAATAAAATAAAAATATTGGTTAAACAAGTTTTTATTTCACTTTAAAAGTTTAGAAGACATAAATAGTAAGTAACAAAAATATCCAGTAGAAAATCCAGTTTCAAGACCAATTTGTTTACAAAGTTCTTATAGTTTTTGAGCAATCATCCTGTCAAATGGGAAAAAAATTGAAAATTTTCCATTTCTAAAGTTTATAATGCTTATACACTCAAACCTATTTTTATGCGGTGGATAGGGACCGCATAAAAGAAAACACATAAAAAAAAACGCAGAAAACTTCACGAGTAGCGATAAAAAAATAGATTTCGCAACACAATTAAAAAGTATTTTCTTTATGATGTGAATAGGGACCGCATAAAAAAAAGTCTAACGTAGAAAATAACTCAAAACCTTGCGAAATAACTAGGAATTGCTTTTTTAAACGAAATCAAGATACGAGGCTTGGCAGCTACTTGGAATCTCGCCAAACCTTTTGGAATCTGATTTAGAAAATACACATGCGAACATTTTTAAATATTTTATTTACATATATACTTATTTTACACATACAAAACTTTTCAAAACGTATAACCATTATCCTTCGTAGTCTGACAATACGCGAACTTCCTTGTGGTAAATTGGTTCAAAATCGCTTTCGTCACTTGAAGATACTACCTCGCACTTGTTTAGAGTTGACTTTTTTTCAGTTACCATGTAGTCAGTGATCAGTTTTTGCGACGACTGTTGTTTCACTAGACGCTTGTATATGCCTCGGTAGCCAGATATACAAGATTGAAGCTCCTTTTGGAATTTTGAAGTTCTTCCAGAATTGGCATCGAAAAACTAAGGCCGATCAAATCTACTAATTTTTTTTTTATTGATAACTTCATCAATTATGTTCTAATTTGATTGAAATTTTCATATACCGCACAAAAAAAATCGCACAAATAAAAAATCGCACAAAAACAGGTTTGAGTGTATCTCGAAAACTAAAAGTGCTAATTATGACCAGTAAGCAAGCAATTTGTAACTCTTTGAAAGCCTTACAAGAATATGTTATTAAAATTTTATTTTACAAGGCATTGCAAAACCACTTTGTCTCCATCGAACTGGAGCCATCACTGATATTTTTTAAAATGTAAATTTTTTAAATCAATTATTGTTTTAGCTTTAAACGTATCAAAAAGTTTCATGATCTTTGTTTCAAATCTTTTTGATATATATTTTTTCAAACAAATATAATTTTTTAGACATAAGCTACATATTACCTTGACTGGAAATACTATTATTCTATGTTCTTTATGCTTACAAACCTAAAAATGCATACTTAGAAATATTTAAATTGAGACTTTTGCAGATCAGAAATAAATTTTTAAATCTTTCTCAAACTGCTTTTTATAATGTCTGTCAGTAAGCAGGGCTAACAGTAATGTCAGCTCTCTTGTTCCAGGGTCAAGTTCCCCCCCTGAACGAGGCAAACTTAGTACACAAGTTATTCTACGTACCTTGCGAAATATGATAATATTTCAAAGGGATAGATGCCTTTTATAGATAACTTTCTAAAACAATATTTCTTAAACACAATTATACATGCAAATAAAACTAAATATTAGATCTTAGTCACATAAGCAAAACCATGTATGAATTGCAGTTTCTTTACAATATAATTCCGTTGAGATTCTCAATTCTGAGACAACATATTCTGTGATTTAACTACCATCCCATTTTTGCAAAATATGCTAAAAAAATTTATATCCAAAAGAAAGTAACTTCTGGCCAGGAGATTGTATAAAAATCAGAAAACTTTTATAAAAATTAGAAAGTTTAGAAATAATTTTTTCTGAAATTAGAAAATTTTACATCTATGTGTAGGTATTTTACATTTCTTTGTACTTACTGGTTATTTACATTATATACGCAAGCATCTTAGTGAATTATTTTTTACAAACATCTTTTTTCCCAAGAATGCTGAACAGTTAAGAATTAAGTCTTCTGGGATTAAAACAACTCAGATTATTTTCTCACAGACAGGTATTTTAATGGGATTAGAATATTGTACACATTTCAATATACATGCACATATATCCACTCATGCATTTAAAAACTGCCAAGCACTTACACATTCAAGTGTCAACCTTAGAAGAATCTTAAAAGTAAAGAAAGTGTAAAAATCTCTGATTTGCTATAGGTTTTCCTTATACTAAAAGATGGAAAATTCATTACAGAATGCCAAGTCAAAGCAAAAAATATAGGCGAAAAATAATCTTCAGAATACCAAAGCAGAAAATAGCAAATCTGCAAACATTTCTCTGCAGAATCTCAGAATAGAAAAAAGCAGAAATTAAATTTATCTGAATTCCAAAGTAAAAAACACTGATGATTATGCAAGTGTCCTAATGATATATGCAAGAACTGTCCTATGTAAAGGACAGTTTTTAAAAATGAACATTCCCTTTATACAATGTTCCCCAAAAGCTCATAATTCAGTGGTACTGTATACATTTCTAAAATGCTCATTTATCATAAGTAAGTGAAACATCATTATTACAAGTTATAAGGTTGTTTGTTCTATTTTAACACATTTATTTAAACAAAAGGACAGATTTAATTAAATTAAAATCAATCTTTATCAAAACTTTTATTAAATCAATCCAGTTAGAACAATTAATCACACCATGTATACATCAAGAATAAAATATAAATAATAAAAAAAAATTCTATGTCAAAATATATAAATAAATAAATAACAAACTACTAAAACATACATACAGTTATAAATTGCAAAAATTGTACATCTTGAAAACAGAAGCAAAACTCAATAAATACTAACAATTAAATCAATAATTAAGTATGCCTAGGCAGTAAAATTATGTTATAATTAAATCTTATAAAATACTGAAGAATACTGAGAATATAACATTTTTCAGTTTGTAATATTCTGACTGAAGCATAATTTTATTACATTTTTTTTATACAAATAAAAGTTTTATGTAATGTGCATGATATATTATGAAGATAGTTAAACATTTTTATGGGTGGCATCCTTACAGAATAATAAAGTATGCTATGAAAGAATTCTTTCATTACATGGAAACGTGAGTATTCTATTATAAATCTGAATTTGATTCTAAATCAGATTCACTTAAATAAAACAATGAGATTAATTTATATAACTTCCTGTTGATGCAGCAATCATTAAAGATATATACAAAGAGTACAAATAACTAAGTTCACTGAAATTATATTAAATTTTAACACAATAAGGTGGTAAGAAAAAAATTTCTGATATAAAATGAGAGATTTAAACAGATCATGGTTTTAATTTAATTGAAATACTGAGCATAAAATTTAATGTATTCATACTACAAATGAATAATTGAACCTCTACTTAACGAACTATGTAGCAGATTCTATGCAGATTAATCTACGTAGCAGATTTTTTTTGTATGGTTTTGGATTATTTATGAAATTTTCTTACAAATATCCTTTAAACACGGAATGTTATTCTCTATTTAATGAAATTTTATTTTTAATCTAAACATTTTATACTACTGTATTCGCATAAAAATTATAAATATTTTAAATTTTCCTGCAGGGAAATCCTATTTTCAAATTCATTGTTGAACTGATTAGAAATTTACAACTAATCTGCTGATTATGAAAATACCTAATAAGTAGATTACATTTACACAGGAGCAATTATATATCACCTTTTTAATTCCATAGTGAAGAGTATTTCATTGTATGGAGCCAAAACATGGAAATTAACAAAAAATCAATGCAAAAAGTTGAATACCTGGCATACTATATGTCTCAGAAAAATTTTAGAAGCATTTTGGCCTAGTGTTAATACTAACACCTAACTTTACAAGAGTACTGGACAGAAAGCAATAGAGATGGAAATAAAAAAACAGTAAATGGAAATGGACTGGACATGTCTTAATGGCACAACATAACATCCCTGCTGTGGCACTTACATGGGCATCTGAGAGAAAAAGAACTCAGGATCGACCCAAGCTAACGTGGAACAGATTAATAGAACCAGAAAGAAATCTAATGGGGTGGGCAAGCTGGTCAAAAGCAAGGACTGTGGCACAGGATCGACCAGGGTGGTGACACAAGCTGAAGGCCTTATGTGCCACTAGGCACGATGAGTAATGATAATGATGAATTATGTATCATCTGCAGATGAAATGACCAATCGTATTGATAAAGTTTTAAAGTTGTCAAACTGAGTAAATAATTCATGAATTCATGAGCCCATTATCACAGTGGACAATTGAAAGCTAATTTTTATTAATGCTGGAGACTAAATGTGAAAGTATTTACACATTAAACATATTGATTTTCAAAGAGGTGAATAAAAGTTTGAAGAAAAAAGGTTTCAATTTTATTTTATAATTATAAATTCTAATTTCATTCTACAGGGTGAGTACACTTTCCCTTAAAAAAAATTTAAAGTACTTTTCAAGGACATCAATCAGCTCCTCACCATGAAGATGTATACGTTTCTGGAAGGAAAAATAAATAGCAAACAAATGTTATTGTTTATTGTTAACCCTTTCGCGACGGTTGGCACGCCCGTGTGCCGGCTGCGAACTTGCATTCAAGGACGGACGGCACACACTCGTGACGGAGAGAGCTTTACCCTAAACGGCGAGTGGCACGTATTGGTGTTTCTATGCGAAACATTTTCATTTAAATTTATTTGTCTACTAGATGGCGTTAAATGACCATGGAAGAAACTTAAATGTATTTTGCAGATGCTTGACCTTGGCACAAGGAGAATCTAATGAATTATTTCTCCATTTGGAGCGGTGAAACATGGTTCTGTAAAGTAAACAGACAGAGCACTTCTCGCAGCATCAACAATTTTATAATTGAGTTCCGGGTCTCCTTTTGATTTTAGCTTTTAATGATTTCGTTGGTGAATTACAGGAATATAAGAGAGTATTTGGGGCAGGGGGGGGGGGGGGGGAGGAGGGTAAAGGAATGTGCGACAGTGAAATGATTAGGTTATTTCGGATAAAAGTATGGCTGGTTTGAGACGTTTCCTTTCTGTGGAAGAATATACGCGTATGGTAAACGAACCAGACAGTAATGAAAGCAATGTAGATAGTAAAGATTCGTGGAACAGTGTTATTTCTGATGATGAATCTGAAAATGACACCGATTCTTTAGATACTGAGTATACTATTATTACAACGCCACCAGCTTCAGTTGCTGTTTTTTCGAATGATATTTGGACATGTGATTTGAAAGATCTGAATTCTTTGGAGTTTTTGAACATACCTGAAATAAATCAAAATATCATGCCGCCTAATTTAGACAAGGAATTTGATTTTTAGCATATTTTTTGATGATGAACTAGTAGAATTTATCGCAAAAGCAACTAATGAGTTTGCAAAGAAAAAATGGGAGAAAAATCTCCTCTCTCTTTCCACATCGAAGACGCCACCTGTTTCAAATGTATTTACACCTGTGACAGAAAACAAATTTCATGTGTTTCTCGCACTAGTAGTTTTGATGAGCATTGTCAGAAAACCAAATCTTAAAATGTATTTTTCTAAGAATCCAATTATCAGTACTCCGTTTTTCAATTCAGTTATGAGGCGCGATCGATTTATAGGAATATTACGTTACCTTCATTTTACTCTTGATAGTAATGCCCCAAAACTAGATAAATTGAAACCCGTGTTAGATGCATTAGTTTCAAAATTTAAATCTATATACACCCCTAGAAGAAATGTGTTCATTGATGAATCTTTGTTCTCATAGAAAGGAAGGCTGGGATTTCGTCAATATATCCCCTCGAAAAGGTCCAGATATGGAATAAAAATATATAAATTGCCAGAATCGGAATCAGGCTATATATGGAATTTCCTTGTGTATACTGGAAAGGACACGGAATTATCAAGCTCTGATGGTGGGTATAGAGAACATGTTGTAAAAACACTTCTAAGTGAACTTTTAGGAAAAGGATATACTTTGTATTTGGATAAATTTTTTATCTCTCCTGTACTCGCAAAGTATTTGTTGTCTAAGAATATGCATATATGTGGTACAGTTTTAAAAAATTGGAAGGACATGTCAAAGAATTATCCATCTATACCTAAAACATATATACACTAAAATTTTTAATATTTTGATAAAAGAAAATTTGTATGAAAAATATACATCAAATAGAAAATAAGTATTTCCTTTCTTCCTGAAAAAAGTAGAATGCTGTGTTGAACGGTTGATTTTTAGTGAATTTTTTTCGAGAGTTAGGCTTACCGCAAAAAATTAGCCATCTTTTGAGAACAGTTCGGAAAGGAAGCACTCCGTCCTTTGGGCCACGGCAGTTTCGGAATGCCGCCGTCCCGAAAGGGTTAAAGCCATTTAGAAAATTTTCGGGAATAGCAGAACCACTAGGGAAATTTCCAAGAACTTCTTAGAAAAAAAAAGCAATGCCACGGATCTGCGAACATTGTCATCGTTGCTTTTTTCAAGCACTGAACAAAACATATGAGAATTTTCAAGTACTTTCAAGGCCTTGAAAATGGTCAGCTAAAATTCAAGTACTTTCCCGATTTTCAAGCACCCGTATGCACCCTGATTCTATATTTAGTCTGATTTTATATAAACCAGTATGAAATTTTATAAATTGCTGTAATTTCTTTAATTATAATTATTAATAACATTACATATGACTATCTAAAAAACAGTTCATTGCAACAGCACTTTAACAAAAATAATGACAAAACTATATTTAACAGTTTTTTCTATTTAAAGAAAATTTTAGATGAGATTTTGCAACTTCATTAAATAGAGGTTCAATTGTAATTCTTAAAAACATTTCATTATTGCATTCCATAAATAACCTATGCATAAAATTTCATAACTCAATATAATTTAATAAAGCGTCAAGTAAAAGATTTAATCGACAAAATATTCTAGCAATGCAAGTGCAATACAAACCTATATAAAAGTATTATTTGAAATTAAATATCCCCATGCAGCTGTGAACTTTCCGGCTTAAAATGCATTGCAGATATCTGCCTAAAATACACTGTTTTAAAAGAAATTGATTCAAATACAAAATTCTTGAATTTTATTTCTAAAAAAACCCTAGATTCTGATTCCTGGTATAAAAAAAAGCAAATAATTGAATGTTGCAGTTTATTTAAATAGAAAATGAAATTTATAAAACTAATTTATACACGAAGGGTAAAGGTCATTTTTAATATCAGTGCTCAAAATCAAAATTACTATAGAAATGTGAAAAACAAAATAAATAAGGTCATAAATAATAAAATATGGTCAGAAAATAGAATGAAAAAATTCATATTACGAATGCTCATTTAATGTGAAGACTAAAGATGTGTTTTTTCAGTGTAGAGTTCTCAAGGAAACGTTTTCCACAGGCTGTACACTCGTAAGGTTTTAGCCCACAATGGTTCATTATATGCCTTTTAATGTGTGAATATTTAAGAGACGTATATGGACAGAAACAACAAACCAGAGGCGAGTTAGTATTTTCAGCACTATTATGCCAACGTTGATGGCATATTAATTCATCAATGGATTCAAATTTTTCACTACACTTATGGCAAGTAAACACAGAGGCTGCAAAACCTGAAATAATAACATGTAATTAAAATGAGAATCAAGACAAAATTCAACACTGAATTTAAACAACACAAGAAAGATCAATCATGCATAAAGCATTGATTATGAAACACTTTCCAATAGCAATGCAATTTTATTTAAACATCTCAAAAATGTGATACATTTAACGATAATATTTTTAAAATTACCACAATACTACATTAATTTATTATATTTGAAAAATTAAAACTTAACAATACTACAATAATTTATTACATTTGAAAATTAAAACTTCATCGAAAAAAATGAACTTTATTCAAATGACGTCATTGAAATATAAATCGTCTGACTCTATGTAAAAGCTGCAAATATTTCATTCATACACTTTTATTGAATTCCTTTCATTCATCATAATACTACAATAATTTATTTTATTTGAAAACTTAAAACCATGGAGGTTAAAGTAATTTAACTCTATGCTTAAAACTTCATCGAAAAAGTCTGCTATAAAATTGTCTGTTCTCTATGTAAAATCAATGAATGTTTCATTCATATCAGCTACATTGCAGACTGCAGAGCTAAATAATTTTGTGTCAAAGAAATTCAGCAATTCTTATACAACTCATCCTACATCTTTATGTATTTACAGTCTCCATAAGTGAAAATTAGACTTCGTTGTAGAAATAATCAAAGTTTGATGATCATTTAAACTCACATATATTGTAATTACATTGTTTCAGAATGTAGATGCACAGAAATTAAGCAAAAATAAAGGACGCATACAACACTATTTTAGAACACATACAATACTAAATATAAAATAAAAAGAACTTTAAAAATCATGATTTTCACACAAGATGGATGCCATATTTCAGTTTGAGGTGGGTCATGTGATCTCTTCATATACTATGGGTGTAATTATTATTTTAATTTTTATTTAAAAAACTACCAAATATATTTTGCTGAAATTTTTTTCATATTTTTTATGGGATAATTTGAATATTTCCTAAAACTTTCGAAGCAATTTGTAAATTTTAAATTCACTTAAAAAATGTTTTAAAAACTAGGTCCCATAGGGTTCAATGTATTTCATTTTTTCAACCCGGGTTCAAGTCAAAACAAATTAGGTGATATTATTCATTTATATTCCCATAGGTCCCACAGATTGTCTGAACAACATACAAAAAGTTCAGTTTGATAAAGTCATTTTTATGGCAGTTATCGTGCGAACGAACAGACAGACAGATGACAGACAGAATGAACAAAGTCATAAACATTTTTTAACTATGTTGTAAAGTGTTAATAAATATGAATAAATTTTACATTTAAAATTAAAACTGTCTTCTAGGAACAGCATCACTTAAATTAATGTTTCATTGGTAGATATTAAAAGTCTTCGAATATTTTATATACATTTTAATGTACAAGCATATGTCTACATATGCATTTAAAATCTGCCCACTACTTAAAAATTCAAATGCCAGCTATTTGGCGACAGGTGGGAAAACCTTAATAAAATTCTCTTAAGTGCTGAAAGTGTCAACATCTCTTATCTATAATAGGTCCCAGTTACACTATGCGACAAAAATCATTGTAGAATATTAAAGCTACAAAATACAAATGCAGAAAACAACAAATTACAAAAAAAAAATCTTTGCAGAATAACAAAACAGATCAAAGCAGAACTGCAGAAATTTCCCCACATTATATAAAACAGAAAAAAATATACAAAAGAAGAAATTTCTCCACAATATCAAAAAGCAAAAAATATTAATTTGAAGAAATGTCTGCAGATTCAATAGTAAAAAGTAAATTAAAAAGCTGAAAAAATTAGATCTGCATATAATTATTTACAGAATTTTACCCCTCCCTCCTCCTCCAAGAAAAAAAGATAACTCTAAAGCAAATAACAGTGCTCTGGAAAATATTTTAGCAAGTTTGAATCTGATGTGCCAGCACTACTTTTTACCTGCTTTCTAAATCCTTATTCAGCCTATATTAAATTTTGAACTACACCGAGCTTAAACATAAATTGTAATTATGTATAAAACAAGCAATATAACTATATCTACCATCTAAATATATATAATAAAATATAAATGCATTTTGTATTAACTAATGTTTTAGGAACTAGACTACATATTTACACATGAAAATAGTATTAAATATAATTATAACTTTCGTCTACTTTAACCATTTTGAATAATGCCCTGGACCATAATGAATGAAACAATACTAAAAGAATAATACTGATTTTATAGAATATATTAAAGAAATGTCACATAAAACATGCAAAGGTAATTAAATTTTGAAATGAAAAATATATAATAAAAACTGTCAAAATTAAATACATGCATCTTATATATATTAACCCACACAAACATAAGGAATCAACTACAAATAAAGAACTTTTTTGTATAAAAATAATACACTGCAATTAATAAGCATTTTGCACATAATTATTGTGAATATATATATGTGTGTGTGTGTAATGAAAAATGTAAAATTAAAAAAGGGGAAATTAACCTTAATGAAAGCAATAAAAGTGACTAATAATAATTGTAGTAACACACTTATAGATTGGGAATGAAAAGGATTATATATATATATATATATATATATATATATATATATATATATATATATATATATATATATATATATATATATATGTATATATATGTATATATATATGTATATATATATGTATATATATATATATATATATATATATATAACTGAAATATAAAACAGTAAAAAAGCATTAACAAGATTACTTAAGATATTAACTTAAATGAATAAGAAAATATATTATCATATAACATATACAATTAAGTAATTGATTATAGAAATGGAAAACATACTTAATATAGGCACTGACACATTTGAATAGAAAAAAAAAATTGCATGCCATTATTAACATTTGTATGAAAGTTCAAATTAATAAACCAATTTAGAAAATAAAATAATTAAAAATAAGCATTTAACAAGAAGCAACTGCATATCATACTTTTCAACATGCATTTTCAAAAATAAAATCACATAACGAACTAAATCATCAAAATAATTCAAATAAATCAACAAAATGTTATACATACAAAATACAAAATAACAAATACACAAAATAAGAAAATATTCATTTCCAAAATTGCAAAAAAATATAAAATTATAAGGTAACTCTTATATCCTAAAGTTATTTTGAAATTAATAAAATAAATAGTTAATTCTTTAAAAGGAGAAAATGCACAAAAATAGTTAAATTTTAGGAAAAATACTTTATAACCAAGTTGTGACTTCAATGGGAGGAAAACTCCTAGGCACGTTTTAAAAAATTTGCACCAAAGAACTCCAATAGGAAATGACTTATATAAAATTTAAGCAAATAGTTCTAGTTTTACATAGCTTCATAAAAATTCAGAAATCCAATTTATGTAAAAATTCCCCAGTGGTATTGCAGCCAAAATATATATTAAGATACCTCTTCAATAGTACAAGACATTCTTATAAAAGAAAAGAAAAACTATTTTATTACACTGAAATTTATGAATTCATTTTCCCTACAAAACCAAACTAAATACCCACAGGAATAAATAGCTCAATTTTTGGGGGGGGGTTATTACAAAATTTTATAATATAAGGCAAATTATTCACACTTCAAAAACAAATTAAAATGCTCGCATGTAATAAAATTTAATTAAGCATGTTAACTAATAAAGACTAAAGAAATTAAAAAACTTAGGCATATATTATAATGATGAACACATTTTGATTGATATTTCATAAACTTCTCAATACAAAAGACTCATATTTCATTTAAAGCAATTTTCAGCAAATTTATAATATTTCATCCTAGCATTAAACATAAAATATGAAAAACTGATTGTCTAAATTAAATTAGCATCCTTCGGCAACTAGTCTGCTCGCTTTAAAAACAAGCTCTTAACTTGCAATAGGTCAAAGATGTTTTCAATGTCATTCTTCATGGAGGTAAGTTATAGCAGCAGTACAGTTCACTATGTGGACACACTGGCTACTGTACCTCAGTCTTGGCGACAACTAATGATATACACCAAGCTTCCTAATATTGGACCAATAAATTCAAAAATAGATGAAATTGGAAATAATAAACATTTGACTTCATTCAAAGCAAGCATGCACAAAACTGAAATACGAAAATAAATTACTTTAAAAACTGGAATAAAACTGTGCAAACAAGCATTTACATAAAATTAGTCTTGTAATCACATATTAAAAAAAAAAAGTAAATAGAGTAAGACCCTGATTTAATTATTCCAAATGGGTAGTCTACTTTGTTCATTAAATCAGTAAATTATCCAACTCTATAATCTATATCCTATCTTTCTATATCCTATTGGTATCATGTAACATATGTGCATAATTGAGGAATTGCTAAATCAGGATTTGATTTTATTGTCAAATATAAATCAGTAGACACTTACTTTGCTGTCAAGTTTAAAATTCAGACCAGACTGTTCTTGTATGAACATGTTTATTCCAAACTCTGATTTTCCTTCCTTATTCTACTTGCAGATTCAGCCAATAGAAATAGTTAGACTGGAGAAATGCTAGTACTTGTTGATACCACAGAAGTTGAAGATATTCTTTCTAAAACTACTTTCAGCACAATATTGAAAAAGTATTAGCAGTATTATTTATCATTAACTAGTAATTATGTCTAAGATAACTATTTATCACATCTCTCTATATTAAAAGAAAGTAGCTGCAGCAGCCATTTGACAAATTTCTCGTTCTTCTGCTTCGTACCACAAAAACTATATACTTCATACCACAAAAACTATAGTCTGCTTTGTACCACAAAAATTATAGCATACAAAAATATAAAATTTGGTACATTTGCAGAGAAAGGTTTGGAGAACATACTGAAATAAACCGTTTTTTGACACATATTGTAATTTAAAAAACATTTAATGTCAAAGACAAAATATCTGAGTTGTGAGTTGGCACCCTGGATAGATTAACAATAGCAAGACCATGGATTTTTTAAGGCAGGTACCTACATAGTTGAATTTTTGCAGGAAGGAATCCTTTTTTAAATTTTGATGTAGTTTACAAGATATTTCACTTTTTATGCACTTCTGAAATGAAAATTTTCTTTTGTATCGGCATGTCCATCAATTTTCTTTGTCTCGTACTGCAAAAACTATAGCATACAAAAATATGAAATTTAGCGCATTTATAGAGAAATATTATGGTAAAACATTAAAATAAACTGTTTACCGATTTAAACTTTAGTTTGGCTTGAAATAGCTATGCGAGTTCAACAAGGAAGCGAAAACTCAGACATGTGAAGCGAGTTATGGAAATTGGCGAAGCGTAGTGAGCAAGGGGCAGAGCCCCCAAGTAGTTTAAAATTCATTAGCCTTATAAATAAGAATATTGTTACTCTCAATATAAAAAGTTAATGAAAGAAAGTTAAAGTAATTAAAGATTTATTTATGAAAATTAGATGGCAACCTTTAATAGAAACAGTAGAAAGCTACTCCAAATTCTATATTTTATACATTATTGACAGAGCAATAACTGAAGCAAAAGCAAGGAAAATGCCTTTGAAGAAAAAAAAATTATGTGTGTAAATAGACGGGGCAGGGCTCTGCTTTAACATGTTCTTGTAACATGTTACTTAATCTAACATATTCTAATTATTTACTACATAATATGTTCTAATTGTTTGTCTATACATATTTTTACATATATGATTATTTTCTTATATTTTTAATATTACAAACATTTTGTAATTAAAATCCTAATGTGATGTACATTTTATTTAATTAACCAAATAATTAGTTCAAAAGATCACAAACTCAAAACTTCTTCTATGTGATATTAGAACATTTGCTAACAGAATCAATTTAACACTAGGGTTTAGGGTTTAAAAAATAAACTATCAAGATTCATTCCCTGACTTCACCAATTTTTTTTTACTTTTCTAGATTTTCCAGAGAAATTTTCCTAAATTTCCAAATTTACCGCAAGTAATAGATAACAATGACAATTACCACTTAGCATTCTCGAATAACAACAAATAATTAAACAAATTTAATGCTATTATATATTACAATAAATAATTAGACATACCTAAATAATGCAGAAAACATTTGGATCACCACTTTTCATACCTCAGAATTAAAATGTTAGTTATTTGTTACTCAATATCTTAGTCATAACTTCACAAAATTAAAATTTTAAGTAAAAAAAAAAATAATAATTTAATTATGCTTGAATAACTTTTTTCTTCGAGTTCCAGTAATTCATCAATTTTCTGACTTTGTATACTTAAGTCAGTTGAAAAATCTCTTTTTTTTTTTTTCTTCCAGAATTTTAAGTTGGTTCTTTATTTTCATGCAATACTTCAGTGTTTAGCTCCTTTTTCATGTCTAACAAATCGCCTATCTTCCCATATTCATTAAAATTTTTTTACAAAGATGACAACATGTGTTTTATACAGATCATCTTTTACTGGTTCAACCCACTAAAAATAAAGAGTTTTATCCATCAATTTTAAATTGAACACTGTTTACCGCATTATAACAGAAAATATCGTACATTAGAAAAGGCTACATCGCACCTAATCATAACTTAAAATACAATATTACGCACATAACCAAAAATTGAAAACAAACCTGGAAATAAGCATTATGTCAAAAGAATGAGTGTAGCACCATACCACCAAGCTTAAAATATTGAATTGAGATACTGGTTTTGACAATTTTGCATAGCTGAATCATCTTCAATGTCTGTGACATCAGAAAAGGTGGAACATAGTTTTTGTCATCTGAAAGCATGACAAACTCTTCAAGGATAAGAATAAAAGATCACGGATGTAAAGGTTTGTTCCAGAGTCAGATATTGGGGCAAGAGAGATACTTTCTAAGTCAACTCTGAAAATTTCCAGGTATTTGATGAAAATATGCATTTTCCCCTGATTTTTTTAGCTATTTTTTTTTCTTCCATTCCCTAACTTTTCTAGGGTTTCAGATTCACCCTGCTTATTTTTTATAAAAGTTAACTCTAGTACAGTAAATATGCTAAAGATTATTATAAAATAATCTAACAATTTTGATATATTAGTAAATTTTATACACTCAAGTTTAGTACATTGGTAAAACTCTATACATTCAATTTTAGTGTATTTGAAAACTACACTAAATTTTAGTATACTAATAAACTGTATATAGTTCATACACTTAGTGTTTTCTATTTCTGTTTACCCTAGCCCCTTTCTACACTCAGATTTTTTCTAATTCAAATGCCTTAATTCATTAAATTCAACAGTGATTATTTGACCAGCTCCAGGAAGAACAGGTATAACAAAAGATAAAATATTATATATAAAATATTTTGCATACATGCATTTTAAAAAAGGAAGAAAGATGACCGTGCTATCAAAGCAGGGATGCCTTTTGTGGAAGTCTTTCTAACAGAAACTGCATTGCATTTACCTTATATGATTGGAACACACATACACAAATTTCTAATTTTTTTTCAATTTTTTATTTTCTAAAAGTAACAACAATTCAGTAAAATTAAAAATTTATTTTTCTACTTGTTTTTGCTACTGTTTTCTTTGGAATCGCAGGGCTATGATGCATCACCTGATCCAAAAGTTGGCCATACTCTGAGTCAGAAGTGCTGCCTTGATGTGATAACTATTTCAGAAAAACTACAGTTATCAGACTGTTGCTGCATTAGTACCTAAAATTTCAGCTAGACTGAATTGCTGAAAATACAACAGCATAGGAAGACGTACTAGGTTCGCTAAACTCTGCTATTATGGAACGAAGACAGGTCTGTCAGAATGAATGACATAAGAGACATTTTTGTCTTTAAAAAGAAAACCCACCCCAGCAAGGTTTCTAACTATCTACTTTCTGGTATTGAAAGTGCAGAGTTCCTGTCCAGTCTCCAGCTTTAAAGGAATTATATGTTGAGTATAACACAGAGATTCCTTCTTCAGTGTGGAAGAAAATCTCATGGACTCAAGACGAGGACAAAACACAGATACATTATGAAATGCAATTGTTGTTAAAATTTAATAAAGTTGTTTGAAGTTTTCTATGTTGATTAATTTTGCTATATAAGTGGTCAACACTATTGTGCTGTAACATTTCAATTTGAAATTTGAATTGCAAAGATAATGTATTATTTTAATTTAGTTTTAATCACTAACTTTTTTTTTCTGTGCTATAATCCCAAAAAATACTTAGTTATTTTGCTGAATAGTAGCTTCTAAATTAATTTAATTTAATTAATAATGGTAGTAACTTTGCCAAGTATTATGTCAATATTGCAAACATTGACATAATATGTTATACAAGGATCCAAAACCAGATTCACAGTTAAATTACCAATACTTGAGTCCATTTTAGATTATGAGGTACGCTTTTTAAATTTCATAGAACTCCAAGTGGGATTCCCGTACGGCTTGACAGCATTCCCTTCACTCCATAAGGGTTGACTTCATTTAAAGAAAGAGAACATTTTATAAGTAAAAGATAATTATACCATATCCCAAAAGAAGGTATGCCTTCAAGGAAGATTATGTGGAGAAAACTGCAATCCATAAAAACCTCGCATGGGCATGATAACTGGAGTTCAGGTTGAGCCTGTGTCTGGACTCTCACGATCCATGATTATGCAACAAGTATCATAATTATTAGGACATGAATTTGTCTATGCATTTCACCTAATGCTTAACTCATTTCACCTAATGCTTAATTTTCAGCAGTTCTTTAACATTTTGGGTGGCATCTTTTTTATTCTAGACCCAAAATGCATGACAGCATCTGAGTACAAATTTATTATTTTAAAAACTCGACATAAAACATGTGCTTGAAAATTACACCTATCAACGGAAACCAAAAAGAAATTAAAATAATATATACAAGAAAGATACAATAAAAATATGCTAATTGTTTTAAAGAAACAAATCGAAAAACACAAGTATCCTGAACATATTTTATTCAGATTCAGAGTCTGATGATAAAAACATTTATCAAAAATGAATTTTCAAATATGAAACATTTTGTAAAAAAAAAGACCATATATTTACTCAAGTTAAATTTTATAGCAAAAATTATTGTTTTCAAAAATATCAATAAATCACAGCAACAAAATTTTAATAATATTGAAAAACAATTAAAATCAAAACAATTAAAGTCAACATTTCAAAATTATTCTACTTTAAATGGTTAAATTAATATACCGTATTAGCCCGAATATAACATGTTTTCAATCAATTCTGTTTATATAAGAACTCGGGTTATATTTGAGGACAAATAAATACTTTGAGACAGTAGAATATCATTAAGGTAAAGATCTTTACCTCACTTTCTCTCTTTACTTTTTGTACCATGTCCCTGTTCCACAAAAATTTACCCCCCAAATCGATCATGAATGGCTTTAAAATGTTGCATTTACAATAATTTGGATATCAATAGATGTATTTTCTGTGAATCAGAAAACCAAAACCATTAAAAATCTGAATACATCATCAGTGATGAAGATACAAGTGATTCTGAATATCAGGATAATTATTTCTTAATCAATGCAAATGTATTTTTTTAAATATTCATGCTCAATAAATAATGAAGTTCCACTTTTTTCTAAATTCCTTGACAGGGTTTCCCAGTCATTGCAAGTAACAAAAAATAATGACATTTTCAGGATCCAAAATACAATTACATGTGCATATTTTAACACGATTCAAGCATTTTATAGAATAATAGAAATAAAAATATATAACAATCTACTAACATTTCATAGCATTTTATATTAAAATGTTTAATATGTTTCGTTTAACATAGTAAATGTTTAACATATTAATTCTTATTGGGGGAAAAAAGGAAAATATGGTTGCATTATTTGAGCACTTACCTAAATATGCAGCACTGACAAAGATTAATGGTACATTATATTGCAATGCAAACAATTATAACCCCCAATTTGAAGAATGTTACTTGTTATGCATTACGCTATTAATCAAAAGCAGCCAGAAACTAAGAGCATACAGGTGTTATAGGTGTAGGGCAAACCATTAGTTTGTTTGGTGATCATAATAGTTTTAAATCGATGGTTTTTCTTTTCCGAAATATTATTTATCCACTGAGAATAAATGCTGATTTTTACTGAAATCATTATTTTTCAATTTGAAGAATGTTACTTGTTATGCATTACGCTATTAATCAAAAGCAGCCAGAAACTAAGAGCATACAGGTGTTATAGGTGTAGGGCAAACCATTAGTTTGTTTAGTGATCATAATAGTTTTAAATCGATGGTTTTTCTTTTCCGAAATATTATTTATCCACTGAGAATAAATGCTGATTTTTACTGAAATCATTATTTTTCATGGGGGAAAAATGACTTTTATGGAAAAAATAGGAAATTTTTAAAGATGCTTGATAAGAAAATAAGTATACATACAGCTCAAACTGTCTCTTAAAGAATAAAAACAAAATAATGTCATTAAAAGCAGCATATAATGCAAAATTACTGGTATTGACCGGTTTCAAATGCAAAATTAGCCTTATTTGTTAGGAAATACAAGTACACCCTTCACGTGTCAGAGAACAGTAAATGTGGCAGAAGCAGGGTAAAAGTGTTGCTAATGGCGAGAGCATGAAAATGGTGTGAAAAAACTCAAGAGGAAAGAACAAGAGGTAAGATATAATGAACAGTAAAATACCAAAGAGGAAAGTGAATGTCCAACAGATTTAAATCACTTGTTCAGCTATTCATAAAAGCCCAATTAAATTAAAAATCTAAGAAAAGGTTGAAAATTTTTCAAAATCAAAACATTAAACCAGAGATTTATAGGCAAAAAGAAGACAAGATAATTATCATTAATAAGGGAATTTAACTGAGAAACAAGAGAGAAACTTTCAAGAAAGTCCAATTTAAAAAAGGAATTAGGTGTAAAAATGACCTTAATTTTGGAAAAATTAAAAACATGATTGAGTCCTAATCTTTAGCAATTACAGGCTTAGAAATGTCTTGATTAGAAAAATAAGACCTTTGATAAAAACAAAGCACTTTTAAGGGCTCTTAAAAATAAAAACAAGTAAATAAGGACCTTTTAAGGACCGTGGGATCCCTGTTTGATGAAAAATTAAGGAATTGCAATAAATCCATACCTGCTTTATATTCGGGGTAATACAATACAACATTACAATAAATAATATTTCATACCAAAACTGTATACTTTAGTGCTTAATATCAAATACGATGTTAAAGTAGCATCTGAAAATGTAGATTCTAAATTTATATACTGACTAATTACCATTTATTCACTTATTTTTCAATATAGACTAATTTAATGAACAAAGGTAGAGCAAAAGAAAAACTTCACACAACTCTATAGTAACTCCAAATGACAAGAAAATTATCTGATAGCTTGAACTAACAGTGCTAATCTGTTATATCCCCTCCTATCACTACTCATATTTGATGCTAATAATGATAATATTCAGCCATACATTTATCAGAAATAGACACTACAGAAGTATCAATGATGTAACCCCTACAATACAAAGCATGTTAAGAGTCATTTTACTGTAACATTTGAACTGCTAGCATCATTTATGACATCAAGTAATATGAGTAACAGGAGATATAGCACATGCACCACTTAAAAACTATAAAATATTGTAGACATAAATGCATATATATCATGGAGTTAGAAAGAAGAAGATAAAACTCCTATGAATGAAATGTTTGAAAATGCCATAATGCTTTGAGAATTATATCTGGGTGTCGATAGAGTTAGTAAAGTAGCTGCTACTATTAGTTGACACAATAGGAAGGCATAGTATTTAGTATATGTATTTTGATTATTTTTGAATAGTAGTTTAATTTTAGTTCCCTAATTATGAGTATAATTAACCAGCATTTTTTCATAGTTGTAGGATAGAGTACAGAATATAGGAAGATAAAAATAAATGGAAAGGTAGCATTATTTTGAATACTTTGAAATATTTTTTTATTGTTTCAGTTATATTTCTTTTATTGTTTCAGTTCTACTTATAATTTATTTTTACAAAACGGACAGTTTAAATAAATATTTTAGGCCTTTCGCCTAAGAAGCGCATACAAAGCAGGGTTACTTATATTATCCCAGCACCACCTGAATGAATGTCTCAAACGAAAATGAAGTTTTAATTCCTTACTTTTACTGCCATGATATATACACTAATGAGTAAGGCATTGTCAAGAAAAATATATTCTTGGATAAAAATCAATCACATTAAGCTGGATAGCAGAAAAATTTACAGCTAAAATAGAGAATTGCATTTCAACATCTATTATAGATCACTATCTGAATAAATAAAAAAATAAAGAAAGACACTGAATAGCATTTGACTAGATAAATTGATTCTAAATAAATATCCAATAGACTAGAATACAAAGTAATAAATAATGAGTCATATTGACTATAAAATCACATGGCATACTGATAGCAAAACAATGCCGTTATTAAAAGATTTTAAAAATACACGAATAAAAGGAGATGTGCTGTTGATGCCATTTTTTATAATTTGCAATTAAAATGTCATTTTGGCAATAACTGAGATCTGGCAAAATTATCATTTCTGTTAGGATTTTATTATCATATGCATGGCATCCGGGGTCGGGGCTCCCCAACTTTTAAGGGGCCCCTTCATTTTGTATGTGATAAAAATTTAAGTGTAAATAATTTTTTAATTAATTTGAAATTTGTAATATTAGTTGTTATTTTAAATTATCAAATATGTTAATAGTTTTAAATATTATAGATATTACTTTGATGTAAAACTTTAGAAACTTTCTACAAAAAGTCCTATGAGGCAAGATCCTGAGTCCCCAAATTTGTTGTGCTGATGTTTTGCATGTGTTTGATATACTGTACAGGTATGGAGGGCCCCAAATTAACATCAGGCCCTCGGCCCCACATTGGCTTGATCAGGCCCTGATCATATACTGTAAATTTTCACACATTTATTTTAACAAACTACATTAAAAGCATATACTGGGAATTGAAGCTCTCTGTATAAAAATTAATGAGTGATAGATGGGGAACACAAAAACAAACTTTTTTTTATACATGAATATCAGTTTTTCATGTATGTCCACAAATGTCACCTTTTACCAACACTTTTATTTACAGCAGTTTTGAATTAGTTGCTCAAACGAGTTACCGTCAACAGTAATTCATGCCTAACAGTGTCAGTATATTGAATGCCATTTCATGTTTCATGTACAAAATCAATGTTAAGAATGACAACGGTGAAAAATAGTACATTGTTACATTGACTAAACACAGGGTGTGTACACTTTTCTTAAAAAAATTTCAAGGATTTTCAAGTACCATGCAATTATTTTTCAATTCTTCCATATAATGAAATTGTATGCACTTCTGGGAGGAAAAATCACAGCAAACTGACATTATTGTTTAATGAAGCAATTGAGAAATTTTTTGGGAAAAAACAATGTTTAGGAAAATTTCAGCAACAGCATAACTGCTAGGGAAATTTCTAGAGAAAGCAGAACTTCTCAGAAAAAACACAATGCTGTGAATCTGCAGAACACTTTCAATCCTGCCTTTTTCAAGCACTTTCAAGGACTTAACCAAGAATATGGGAATTTTCATGTACTTTCAAGGCCTTGAAAATGTTAATCTAAAATTCAAGTACTTTCCCAATTTTCAAGCACCTGTATGCACCCTGTAAACAGCTTCCTCTAGTAAAGAGTGTTGTATGAGGATATACTGATACATTCATATACGAAAAAGGTTTGTTTTAGTGTTCTCTATTTTCTATTAGAAGATACAGAGTGATAGGTCTTTCATATACAGGGTGATAGATCTGCACGGGTTTTGAATCACTCTGTATATGAAAGATAATAACATAATTTGACAGCATATTTGTTGTAACATTAGATTAATGTAAATATAAATACAGCAGAATCCTGTTTAAACATGACCAAGTGTGATCTGAATAAACAAAACACGCTTACTCGCAGAAATCCATAAAATTACTCAATTAGCTTACAGAAAAAAAATATGCATTTATTCAAGCTATTTTGAACGTATTTGAGATAGAGTTATTTTCAGAACTTCCATCATTTTCAGTAATTTTAGACAAAGTTAAGGGTTTTTTAAGAGTACATTTTAACAAAAGATAATTTGTTAAATTTCTTTTATCATTATTGAAAAAAAAAATCACCTGCTATATTATTTCTAAAATAAAAAATAATGAATAACTGTTACTTATTATGGATTGATGTGAAACACCACTCTTTTCATATATTTTGAATAGGAAAAGCTTGATGTATGTTGTGTATGACAAGGGTACAAGGTACCTAGAGAAAAAAGATTCACTTAATTATAATTTTATTATTTTATATATTGCATAGTGCAGATGATGATGAATATGGCGGTACATCTGTTACATTATTTTGTTTCATCCTCGTCACATTTATTTCATGATTTACTCTGTACCTCACGCTCTAAAATGTTTCACATTAAAAAAAATTATTTATTTATTATTATTATTGCCAATCATATAATTTCATCAGATTCATGGAATGCAACTTATTTTGTCTATCGGGTAAAAAACATAGTTATCAAAGATGAAACATTGGCATTCAATCCACCGGGTGAGTATGTAGATGATGCAAGTGATAAGCATATACTGGCCTGGTGTATAGTGCAGATGTTGATGAATATGGTGACACTTACATTACATAATTTCATTTCATTCTCATCACATTTCTTTCATGATTTACTATGCACCCAGGGCTCTAAGATGTTTCACATCAAAATATCACTAAAAGGTAAATATGACAAAAAATTGAGGAAAATTGTGGATACGACATGTATTAAAAGTTATTGTGTTGATAGACAACAAATGTTGTATACAAGTGTGTTGATACAAAATGTCAATGTTTCAAAAATTATGCATCTATGTATCAATATGCCTATCACTAATCTATAGCATACCTTTTATCAACATTCTTATCAGTGGCAAAGAGTGAAGAGAATTTGGTGAGACAGTGTCTAATTAAAAAACATGTTAAGAATAAACTCTCACTTTATGCATTGCTCAAAATATTTTATGCACTTTTTAAGAATGATGAATGATTAGAAAGAAAGTAATTTGGTAGCAGGTTGCTTGAGTAGCCACTGTTTTCCCAGACCCTCCTCATACTTTGTTAATGCATGTCATACATTTTTATGCTAAATCAGTCACTTTAGTGTATTTGATTTCTTGAAAAGCACAGAAATTTAATGACCATCTGCTACGGTTTATAGAAAGTATGTTTCAAAGAATGGTTCAGACTAGAGAATACTATATAACAGCATGAACTACTATGATAGAAAGTTCATTTTAAAACCCGTTCAGGAACAAGGAAAATAACTTACCGTAATTTACACTTAAGACTTAAGTATTATAAATGCCAGTTCTTAAATACATGCTATAGAACCATATGTAGTATAAAATTAATTCTTATAATTGAGTAAGTTGCAAATGTGAGCATGTATTTTATATTTACAATAAACAAATACAGGCAAAATTAAAAATTGGATGTTTAGCTGCCAACCCAGCAAAATAAAAAAAAAGTATATTATAGAATGAAGGTTACGATCAAATGGGAAATTACAGTGCTTGATTTTGTTCTTGCTTTCACTACATACTTAGTATAATGCTTAGGGAAAGTATTGTGCATGGTTCAAATGTTCAAATTACAGTTTCTGATAGGATGCTTAAAGCAGGCTCTTCTAAAACTCAAATCGAACATTTTTGAGGGAATGTCTATTACGTGTGTGTTTGTGTTAGTATCAGGGTTAGAAATTATGAGCAGAAAGCCAAACGACAATGGCCCCTAACCTTTTTCCTCAGTTGCCAAAATTATCCACTTGGGCACAAGTTCAAAATTATTTACTTTATTTATGTTATTCAGCTTACAAAATAAATTGCCTTTTATAAGTGGCCACAACTTTTATTAATGACCTGCCTTTGACCCGTTGCATGGACAGGATATGTGCAATCCATGACATGTTTTGATTTGCTTGTTAGAAAGAAGAATAAATGGGTGATCTGTGGAAAAGTGCATTATACATGCAAAAAATAAAGCATCAAAGTTAAGCATCAAAAACTACAATTGGATTTAAAACCTTGGTCGTCAAAACAAAATTTAAAAGTGCAAAATATGACTAATTGTTGGGTTGCTTTTAATATTTAATAATTTTAGGAATTTTGTTTAGTAGTAAAAATGGATTCAGGCGACTTATTTATATATTGCTATTCTCTTTACTTAAATTTATTTTATCTATGTTTCAATTAGTTAGGGTTTTAATATTCTTCTGTTCCAAATGCATTCCATTCCATAGGTTTTGTGTTCCAAATGGCAAAAGTTTGTTCTTTTCAGGTTTTAGCAATTTAAATTTATTTAAATTGGCTAATTTGTGGTTCTATTTATTCCCCTTTCTATTCCCTTTGTTTTGATTCTAATTTTGTTATTCTCGGTTAAGAATTCATTGATTTATTGTGACTTTCCATTTTTATTCTATTTTCAGCTTTTTAAATTTTTCAGAATCGTCCATTTTAAATTATTGCTGAATTTGTATATTCCAAATTATTTCACTTCATTTCTTTTTAATTTTCATCTGCTTTAAAATTTCTCTTTAAAATCTAGAGTTTTTGAATAGTTATCTATAATATTAAAATCGTCTGCCATTAATTCTTTTATTGTTCAATAATAGTTTTGTTTACGATGTGTGACAGCGATTTTGACAGTATATAAGGAGATTCATGCATTTTTTTCAGTGATTAGAACTCAAGATGTGATCCTATTAAGTTTTAATTGCACTATGGTGTGCGCACACAGTTCATAACGGAACAATTTATTCTGATTATCAAATCATCCCTTTCGGAATGCGGTGGTGTTTTGTCTATGCCCAGAGATCAAGAATCATTTTAAAGAGTCTCTGAATTTGTTGTATCCTGATGACAAAGAGTTTTTATGTCTGCAAAGACTGGATTGATGTTTTGATCTCCTGCCTGTTGGGAGCGATGTGGCTGATGTCTACCAAAGTATCGTCAGCACCTTTGGAATAATTGTTTAGTTCCGAGAGGACAGATTTGTTCTTTCACGATGAACTGAGTTGTTTAATTTTCTGAGTCACAGGACCGACCGGACTTTCAAATGTTTACGTTCTCAGCTTTTGATGATTGAACCGTCTGATCTTTTGTTCTGTATGATGTCCACTGATAATCTGCTACGTTTAACTGAATTTTCTATGATGTGAAGGAGCTGCTCATTTTTGTGCTGATCAAGTTTGGGAGTGTTCTTTTCGTGAGGTGTTGAAGCACCATATTCCACTTAAATGGCTGGACTCACTTGATGTATCAATGCTCTATGGGAAATATGTCTCCATTAGCTTTTTCTGGAGCAAAAGAAGATTGCACCCAAGCTGTTGATGACATTGATTTCCATTTCAGGACTTTATTTTGGCCATTCAGCATTTTCCTGCATATGAGTGATATCCATTTTAATTCTTTTAGTTTGCGTTAGTTCTAATTTTTACATTATTTTAGTGTTAATAGTTTTGTATTGGTAAGAATCTGTTCCCCATGACTTATAAATTGTAAGTCTCCAGAACCTGTAGTTTTCTTTGGGATTTTAAAGAAGTAATTGGAACTCTTATTTGTAATTGGATTTTTAACTTTTAGTTAACTATATTCTAAATTTCCTTTTTGGGTAACTGATATTCCTTTTTATTTCAAATTCTCATTTGGCAAATTATTCTATAATTTTAATATTTTGATATCTTAATTATTTAACATAGTTTTCTTTAAAATATAATTTACTAATGTTTTTTACTCCACTATACTTTCGGCCATTTTATTTATTTATGATGTTTATTTGTTTGATTAATGAGATGTTAAAAGGCTGCAATATGTTTTAAAAGTTCATTAAAAGTGAAGTTAAAATTTCAAATAAATGTTAGATTTAGAAAACAAACTCAGTGTGCTTGCTCTCTCTTTTCTTTTGTGTTCTATTTTAGAAAGTGCCATTTTAGTGTTTTAATAGGATTACATATTTGAAACTTAGGGTAAATGGTCAATTGGCACCCTTACTGGCACATTTTTAGGTTTACTTCAGGATGTTTCTTTTAGATGGTTTCATGTGATTTCAGACAGTTTTAAGGAACTGTCGAACTTTTCAGATTTTAGGTATTTTCAAGAACCTCTTAGAATATTTTGGGGAACTTTTAGGATATCATCATTCATCTACAGAACATAATAACCACTAATTTCAAACCCAAATTAGTATGTGTGTGTGTTAGTATGTGTGTGTGTTAGTATGTGTATGTGTTAGTATGTGTATGTATGTTAGTATGTGTATGTATGTTAGTATGTATGTCCGTGAGTCTATGGATACAATCCCACAAACAAATGGAGTATTTCAAATTTAATTTAGTACAATTATAATACAATTAGTGAATACTGGAATCCTATTAATCTTAAATACAATCGGATGTAATTTTGATGTATATTCATCTGGCAAATATTGATAAATACTGTATATTGAAACTTGGCATTAAATTTAAAATATTATCATCAATGTTTTCAGTTCCAAGAATTTAGTGATATTTTAAGTGTTTGATCTGAATCAGAATTAAATTAATGGTGTGTCTTATATGTTGAGTGTTCTATTTGAGTTAAAATTGATTGGTGGCACCATCTATTGCATGTTGCTGAAACTAACATTTTTTCTGTTTTTAAAACTCAGTATTTTATCACTCTGCATATTTAGGACATATTAAAGGAGCTTATTTAGGGAGTATTATATTATGCCTGTGCAGAGGACAAAAGGTATATTTAGATCGCATCAAAGAAGATTATTTAGAGTGAATGAAAAGGGCTTATTTAGGGTATATTACACTCATGCAGAAGGCAAAAGGTATAAATATTTAGGGCATAACATGCAGTTGTATTAGGGCATAGCACTTGATGTGCAGAACGCTAGTCCCCAGTCATATTGCATAACTGTGTAGTGGGCTAAGGCATATTTAGGTACTTATTTAGGGCATCTAACACCTGAGCATGTGCTCATGCAGCAGGCAGTTATGCCTTTTGAAAAATTGAATGAATGAATTGAATTAACCCCTGCTTTGAATCTCAAACAACACTGGGTACATTTTCTAGTATGCAATATTTCAGCTTAAAATGTAGTTCATAAAAATTCAAGATACCAAGGTCCAGGAGGCATAAAATACTTTTTGCAGGAAGGCTAATTTTTAAGTTCAAACCACGTTTAATAATACAAGTTGTAAAACTATAATTTAAGTACAAGACAGTTTAGTTCTTTAATAAAATTAATGAGTCTGCAAAATTTAAAACTTTCAAAGGAGGGGGGATACCTCAACAGAATATTTTACAGAAAATACATTACAATATTTATAAGAAAATGTTATCTTTCCACTTTCAGAAAAGATATTTCACTGAAAACAGGAAAGAATGGGAGAAATTACCACAAAGCAGGGTATCTATAAAAACACACATACACACACACACACAAAAGAATTGGCAGCCACACATGCCATTGATGATTTCTCACTTAAGACACGATCTCACATTCCAGAGGTGCATGAATAATTACATTTGTGAGTTTAAAAGAATGAAAAATGTCAATGAGTTTATTATTTTCTCATGTGAATAAGAAGATGTCTATTAAAATTTGACTTATCTGTGAAACCTTTTCCACACGTATAACACTTATGAGGCTTTTCTCCAGAATGAGTTCTTAAATGTCTCTTCAGATGATCAGATTTATCCGATGAATAAGCACATTCGTGGCACTGATAACGCAAAGGGTTTGAGTCATTCCTATGTCCAAACCTCAAATGCTTTGAAAGAGCTAAATAAGACTTAAAGGTTTTCCCACATGGTATGCATTCCAGGCCACTGCTGAAAATGCCTGTAAAAACAATGTTCATATAAAACAATGTTTTAATTAAAGTTTGTAGTGCAGTAAAGTTACAAAAACATAAGGTTGCCAACACTAAGCCGTTATTAACCTGAATAAAAAAGGAAAAACTTTTCTGCACATTTATCTTCTGAATCACATTTTTAAAATTAAATTATACAAATAGATATATAAAATTTTGTAGATTAATAAAATAACTTGATTTTTTTCAATTCAAACACCTTTTAATTAAAGGTGTACTGGGATTAAACAGGTCTGGCAATTTTAAAGATGTTGACTGAGATAGTCATATATATTAACTTCTTTTCAAAATTTGAAATGTAGCAAAAAGCGATAAAATGTGCCTGTAATTATTATTTTTCTTTTTATAAGCAAACCAGCTGAAAATAACAGGTTATGTTTAAAATAAGCAAATTTAGTTCTAGAATTCAATCCAATTTCAATTACAGGCTAGAAAAATAACAAAATATCTCAACAGCCACAAGCAAGATAATATTTCTTCATTATAGCGAATGAATGAAATCTACAGCTTGAGAAGAGAACACCAGTATTTGAATTAGAAGATATTTTTAAGAAAACCAAGTACAATATATATATAAATATATATATATATATATATGTGTGTGAGTGTGCGTGTGTGTATTAACATATTTTCAAGCAGGACATTGGAAGTTTATATTTACCAAATTATACAGCAAATAAAAAGTCTAATATTATTTTACTTTTTATTTTGCATTTAGATATTTTCATACATTCATATATTTTTGTAGAGTGTTTGATCATGGTTGAAAGAAACTCATTAGAGCAAAGCTTGATTATATTTATGCACTTTAAAATTTTATTGAATTAAGAAAAAAACTAAAAAGATAATCAGACAAAGAAATGTTGCTCTGTCTTTAGGTCAAAATGACACCGTTGGCAACCCTATGCAAATAGGAAATGCAGAAGAAAAAAAAATAAAAATAAATAAAATAAAATAAAATAAGGAAAAAGAAATTTTTAAATAATACAAATAAAAACTTAGCACTGCTCTAATACTGAAGTACTGACCATGACTGTCAAAAGAAGGCTTCTATGGTCCCTAATGAAGGTGAATAAACAATATTCTGCTTAAGTCAGTCAGTCTGTTTTAAAGAAACATGTTATATTAAATTTATGATTTTGAAATTAGTGATATGAGAGTGGAATTATATGCATGCAATTTTTAACTTGATGACAGTTGGAAAAACAGTAGATTGTGAACTGTTTTTGGATAAAAATTTTGATCAGAGTTTTAAAATATTTTACATTCTATCTATGCACAATGATTAGAATAATTATAGAACATGGAACCGGACATATCCTGAGCAATTTTGAATGTTATTTATTTTTAGATGATACACAGAATTGTAACTGTTAATTTTCAATGTTGTTGCCTTTAACAAATCACATATTTACATGTATTCATTAAGAATTAAGTCAAGAGCTAAAAGTTTATGAGCAGTGACCTAGTACACTAGATAAATGAAAGGAAGCTTAATCATAATAAACTTACAAGTTCAATAGAATAACATAATTGAAAAAAATAATATAAAACTCTCAAAATAAATAAAACAAAGATCCAAACATAAAATTCGAAGTCAAACTAAAGCATTTCTGCACTTCCTATGTTAACAATCAATTCTCGATTATGTAGCAATTGGCTAGTCTTGAAATCAACTACAGTAATAGAAAGGGAAAATACATAATATCATCACAAAAACAGTAGTGCATTGGAATCTTATTCTAACTCTGATGTCATATCTCAAAACTGACTTAAAAATAACAAAAAAATATATGATATAACAAATAAAATAATTTAACCTGCTAAATTGTTTTTAAAATAGCTGATAAATACTCAAAACAAAAATATTGCAAAAAGAAAACAAATTTCAATAACTGCATTTAAAAAATAGTAGATAGCCCAAAATTGAAACCATACAAAAAACAAATAAAAAAACAAAACTAAAATACAAAATTTGAGCCAAAAGTTAAAACTGTCAAAATTGGGCACAAAGCAAAAATAACTTCAAATATACTAATGTTAAACCAAAATTTCCGCAAATGTAAAAATAAAATTAAATGCCAAGAAATTGTATAAGAATATCAAATTTGAAAATTTCAAGAAAAGAAGAATTTCCAAAATTATAAAAAAAATAAAATTAAAATTCCAACTCAGATACAAAACAGAAAATAAAACATAGGAAACCTTATGAAATATAAAGAAAATTTAAAACTCCAAAATTAACAGCTACAATAATTTAAATTGCATTTATGGTAATAAAATTAGGAGAAATTAAAAATAATGTTCAAAACTTTCACATGAAAAATAAATATAATACACATATACATTAAAAATAAACCTAATACCACACTTTAAATATTGCTTAATTACTTTGTGATCAAATATGTTGCAGAGTTTTTGTATATAGTATAGGAAATTATTAATCTGAGGAGTCAAACAAAACAGTTTTCATGGGTCAGATGCTCATCTTCCATGAAAGCAAAATAAAAACATTGGGGAGGGGGGGGGGGGAGACGATGTAAAACTTTTACAGCAAATTTGGTGCAAAAATACATAATATATTAATTTGGGCAAAAGTTGGGGTTAAAATGGTGTTTTGGTGCAATCTGATACAAAAAGACCAAGTGTAACATCTTTATTTTCTCTTAATCTTTGGCGTTTTAATAGATTTTATGCAAATATATATGCAGCTAAACTTTACCATTAGTTTAAAACCTCATTCATGTTCCAATTAATATTTATTTAACTATCTACGATTTTTTGTTCATCATTGACACAATTACACTAAATGATCAAGAATTGATAATACATCAATTAAACTGAAGTCTAGAGTTGAACATTTTAATTTGTTTAAAATTATAACCAGATACATAAGTTTGCAGCAATTTTATTATCCTTCTAAATATTGAAAACAATCTAAAACCAAAATGTAAAAATACAAACTTTTGAAAATGGAATTTATATTTATTTCATTTTTTAATTTAAATATAATGATGATATACTATGATTTTTTTTCCCAGCATAATTTGCAAATATAAACTAATCACAAAAGTTACATTATAAAAATTAAAAAAAAAATTGTAAAACTAAGATTTTTAAAAATTAATTTTAAACTACATTACAGGGTATGTTAGATGACATAATTTAAATATTCATGCAACTATATATATAAATTCGAAAAATCTAAGCAAAGAATAGTTCATTTATACATTAACTGACATAAGGTGTCCCATAAAGACTGCATAAACTTCAGTTATATTCATCTTTCTAAAGTGGTCAAATTGCCTAAAGTTCAAAAAGCAGTTCTCGATTTACAAGCATATTATTTACGAACATTCATTATAACCAAACATTACAATTCATACAAAATTTCTCAAAAATAACCAATATGACAATACACAGCCAAGTTGTAAAACAGAATGCCAAACATGAATGTAAATATAAATGCATAAAATTAGTAACAGTATGAACCAGTTTCGGAGACAAAAAAAAGTCTTTTTTTACAGGATATAAAGATAAAACCACACAAACAATGGTAGGTATCTGCTTATCTTTCTTGGTGCAGTTGCTGTCTTTATATCCTGAAGATAAAGCTTATTTCATGCTTCCGAAAACAGATAATTACTAATTTCTTCTATACAGCATTTTTTATAAGATTTTACTTTTTAACTAACTGTTCTTGATTAAATAAAACTCATGTCAATAAAAAACATTGATTCACATGACACGTAGAATATTTTGACATAGCAAAGAAATCGGTGATCTACTGTATACAATACTTGTATATAATATGGACCACATTGTATGAATAGAACACATTTTATGCTGCATATCATATATGAAAAGCCACAATATATATATATATGTTATAATAAAAGTATTGCATAAATATGGACCATTCAACGGTACATGGTTTTCATGTATGAAAATGATGGTTGCTAACATGTGATATGCATTGCATAAACTCAGAAATAAGCTTAAATTCAATACACAACTAACAAAACATAATAAATAATGTCTAGGAAAATGAACATGCTAGTAAATAGAGAACTGCCTGTATACATATCTGTAAGCCATATTTGATAAAAAGGAATATACAATTTTATAAAATACTAGCAAATACACCTAGCATTGCTCTTAATTCAAAAAGTGTAAATTCTAGTAATATTCTAAAGGTATAGTTCTTTGAAAAATTCTATTAAAATATTTAATTTCCCTTAAAAAATGCATAAAAATACCTGTTCCCACTATACAAAATTATCTGCACAAGGAAATCTGAAGAATAAGACATTCTTGTCCTATTTGTAAATCAATTTTTTTTTAAAATTCAGTTTGGTCAACATGTGCAAAAATGAGAACATTAAAATGGTAGCAAAGTTATACCTGTGCCATTTTTATTCAGTTGCAACAATGGGTTAAACGTAATAGAAAATATATAAATTAAAACAATATTTGTCAAAATAAACATATGACTTTAAAAATTGAAAATACCATTAATTCCCATAATCTTATACCTCAAACACATAGCCCAATCAAAACCAGAATATTATTCCTTTATAAAATTTATCTCAATATAAATTTCTTTATTATTAAAATTGGATTGATTGAATGAAAATCATCTGCCATATAAACATATTTGAATTAATTCTATTGCTAGGTAACATATCATTTTCTTTAAATAAAGTTTCTTAAAAAAAAATTGTTTGCATTATGCTACTTCAATAGAAGCATTTTCAATTAATATTTCACCAACTCCTGAGCCTTATAAACTCAAAACAAGGATAGGGTTGCTCGCAATAGAGCAAATTTGAAAAAAATCTAAAAAACTGTGTTTTTGTATACAGAACAAACAAACAAATAAAACTCTTAATTTTATTACTAGCAGATATATCCAGTATTGCTCATGATTTAAAATATGTGCAAATTTCTGTAGTATTTATTCTAAATGACACTGTTCTTCAAAACACTGTATTAAAATATTTAATTTAATTCCTCAAAAAAGAAGTAGAATCTCTGATATTGAATGCATGCCATGGATATTATCGACACCCAATTCTAGGAAAAAGATGTTTTAAGGAAAATTTTTGAACCGGAAGAAAAAAAGATACTGGAAGTGAAAATTCTTGGTGAACCATCCTACCTCCTCCAGAATTTGATGCTGAATCAATATCAGTTATCATCTAAGCTCTATAGTCAATTTTGAGAAATAGATATTACAAGTAAAAAAAAATCGAACTGGAAATAGATATTCTTAATTAACCCCCTAACCCCATTCTTCTTTGGAATTTGATGCTGATTTCAAATCAGAACTCTATAGAGTAGATCCCGAGCAATAGATGTTTCAAGCAAAAAATTTTCTACAAAATCAATGGTATGGCAATATTTTTACCGTGAATAACATTAAAAATACTTTTCACATGATATGACAAAAATATTTTTACATAGTATCAGGGGCATAAACTGAAATTTTGGAGGAGTCTTGGAGAAAGTTGAACCTCTGACTTAATTGAACAGAGGTTACTCTTACAATAATTATAAGACTTAAAAAATATTGATTTTGGAGCAGGCGTTATCTTACCCATACTCCCTATAGCACATGCCACTGCACAATACACATTTTAATTTAATATAACAAATAAAATATAATCTAACTGTAGTTGGATGCTCTTAAAGAATTAAAACTTTTTAATACTAGCATACAGAAAAACATTGGTAAGTAACAATATTTTCGATTCAGTTTAGAATTTGTAAAATATTATGATAAAGTTTTCAGAAAGTATAATTATCTTAATACTAGAACAAATTACCTGTGGTTTACTTAGGATCTAAACAAACACCCGCCAGATAAATTTTGAACCACACTTATTCATGCACTTCATTTCTTCCATGCACTATACCAATTATATAACATGGGCATAAACTCTCCTAAATAAACTCTTTTGATATGCCCTAAATAAGTACGCTGCAATTCACCACATCTAAGCACAAACATCTGGTTTGCAGATTGCCAGTCATTGGCAAAATAACACAATATCTTATAGGCTTTATATGGTTATAACTTTCAAGTATACAGATTTAGGTATAGGATAAACCAGTCTTAGTTCTTGTATTGGTGAACAAATGTGAAGGAAATATGAAGACGTTATTAGATTTTTCTGATATTTACTATTATCGATCAAATCAAAAATTAATTTTTGTTTCAGAGTATCTCATATAGAGTTTGCTAAACTATCTGTTTGCAACGCTGAACAAGGGAGCTAATTAATAGCTGAGCATTGCGATTAGAATGGTTTGTACACATCGGAGTTTTCTCCCGATAATGAATTCCTTTTTCATCTTTCCATTTCTGTGAAGTTTTTAATCTTTTTGAAAACTGTACATACCACCTATTTTATTATCATAAGTAAATACTCCAAACTCAATGTTAATATGTCTAATAGATTTTGAATTAATATTTTAAATCAATCTCTCTGTTGATATTTTTTTTTTCTGTAAGGAAACAGATTGATTCTCTGTATGCATTTATTTCAGCTGAAATGCTTCATTGTGGATTATATATAAAGTATGTTAGGGGAGTGGGGGGGGTGTAATAGACAACTGTCCACACAGCAGCCTGGAAGCCTGTGCTATATATTTTTCTAAGAAAAAAGAAAATACTACAATAGAAAAAGTTAAATTTCTTTAAAAATCTAGCTAGTAGAGGTCTAGTTGTTTGGGTAACTTTGGCTCTTTCAATAACAGTGATATTATCAATGATTAATGCAGTCTTTTTGAGCCAACCTGCATAATAAATAGCAATAGCTAATAAAGAATCTGTCAAAGTTAAAACAAAAACTCATCTTTTAAATCACATAATAAGCATCAACTTCAAGATTTTTTTTAAATGTATTTATAGTAATATTACCATGAGCAATACTATATGCAATTATACACATGAATAATACTTAAATACATGTCTTCAGAGTATAGAACTAATTGCATACTACATACACAATTAAAATTTTATTTATTTCAAATAGCAACCAATATTTGTCGGAGAAATGCAGAAAAGTTATAGAAAAAGCAAACTGCAATTCACATACTAATAAGAAAGTATACTACAGACATTAGCAATATATATATATTTAAATGTATGTTTGCAACAAAGCAGAATGATACAGAAACCCACCACATTATAAAAAACCATTTTTTAGAAGATTCAACAGATGATAAAAGCAGTGTCATGAAATAGTTATAGGTTAAAGAAAATGAATTGAAAGTTAATTTATAAAGCAATAAAATAGGTGAAGAAGAATATTCACAGAAAAGCAGCAAATAGTTCATGAACCATTGAAATTTACAAAATAACTAATAGACAAAATATGCAGTTAAATACCATAATTTATGAATCATTTAATTTAACTAAAAATTTTACATCCAAGTGTAAGAGGATAAAAATAAAAATAGATTTTAAATCCCATAAGAGAATGTAACCATACCTTATTTTATGTTCAGGGCCGGATAAAGATAGATTGAGGCTTTTAGCATTAAAAATTTTATGCCCCTATCGATAAATAATTCAATTTTTATAACAAATATTAACACAAAATTATAGAAGGTTAGTTTGATTAAAAATTTGTATTTTTTAAATGGCAACATTAAATGTCATTTTCCTTATTCAGACAACATATCTATATGAAAAATTCATGTGAGTTTTACGAAATTTTCAGAGATGTTCTTAAATATGGTAAGAAAGTATCCCAAAAAACAAGGATTTCGAGGTCAAAGTCTTCCCTCTCTTAAAACAAAAAAAACTTCATACATTTTTAACAGAAATGTAGCCAATGCATTGCAGAACATAAAAGTTTTTCAAATCCAAGTTCTCTTTTTGTCATATAGAATATGCATTTTTACATTATATATATCACTAGTGAGTACCTATGAAAAATCAATGGAACATTTTTATTCACTGAAAGTTAATAAAAGACCTTTTAATTAGATTTTTTTTATATACTAAAGATATCTATGCTTACAGAGAATTTTGTGAATAAAAATAACTTTTACTCTGGTTTAAGATTTGATTAATTGGCTGGAAGTTATAAGATAAGGCAAAAACATTTTATATAAAGTATTATTGCAAAATGGTTAAAAACTTATACAGTGGCCGCCGCTTAATTGGATCAGCCGCTTTATCGAATCAAATCACGGAAATCGGAACGGAATCACTCTTTTATATTGAAACTCCGCCGGCTATTTGGATCAAAACCGCCGGATAAATGGATCAAAAATTTTCGCGATTCAATGCTCGTTTTTCATTGTTTGAACTTTCCACTGTGTTCTTCCCAACTTCAGCTTTTTCAGGAGTTTTTTCTCCAAGCCTGACAAACTGGGTGCCATGCGACGCGCAACAAAGTCAGACCCAGATTTCTTAGAAACGTGAATCCCCTGGGTGCCTGTGATAAGACGCCACTCCCACACACGTGTGGCAGAAGGATTGAGAAAGGAAAGGGGGTGAAAGGGAAAGGGGTGAAAACATTGGGGTTGAGATTAAAAGGCACAGATGGTCACTTTGTTTGCTCATAATTAGTGTGTCGTGTTACAGTAAGCCCTTCTTTGTGAATTCGATGGCAAAACGTAAGGATTTTAGCTTCTCTGAAAAATATGAACTTCTTAAAAAAATTGATGTTCTGCCGAAATGCAATCAGAGAGAAGCATCTTTGAAATTGGGCATACCCCAGTCAACTTTATGTCACCTTTTGAAACAAAGGAGTAAAATCTTAGATGATCATGCATTGAATAGAAACACGAATCGTAAACGGCAACGAGTTGGAAAAGCAGAAGATGTCGAAGCAGCTCTCTTGGAATGGTTCAAGGCCGCACGACTTAAAAAAGCCCCACTGTCACGTGCAATATTAAGCTTGAAAGCCGAAGAATTTTCTGAAAAATTTGGAATCGAGGACTTTGATACAACTGACAGGTGACTAACCAGATGGAAAAATCGAAACAATATTGTTTATGCAAAACAATATGGTGAAAAGGGATATGCCGATATTAGCGCTGAAGAAAAATGGGTGCAAGATATTCTGCCAGAACTATTGTCAGGATATTCTCCAAATCAGATCTATAATATGGATGAGACTGGGCTTTATTATCGTGCATTATCAGACCATACTCTGATGTTCAAAGATGACAATCGGTCGGAAGGTAAAAAAATAAAAGCTCGGATAGCAGTTCTCCTGACATGTAATATGACTGTAACAGTAAAGAAAAGATCATTCGTCATAGGAACGAGCAAGAACCCACGTTGCTTAAAAGGTGTAAAACAGCTTCCCATAGAATACACAAGCAATACAAAGGCATGGATGATGAGCGAGATTTTCACAAAATACATGAGGAAATGGGACACAGAGCTTGGAACAGAAAAAATTGCAATTTTGCTCGACAACTGCACTGCCCATCTGGAGTTGAAGTTAAACAACATAGAACTGTTTTATTTTCCACCAAATACCACATCAGTTATTCAACCATTGGATCAAGGAATCATAAAAACTTTTAAAACCTATTATCGCAAGGATATAAGAATGAAAATTGTTCAGGCAATAGACGATCTAACGAAGCCTACTGCAAGTGATAGTACAGCGAAATCAGTCAGTCTTCTTGACACCTTCCACATGATAATAAATGCATGGGAAAATGTTACTTTAATAACAATTTTCAATTGTTTCAAAAAATCGGTAGTCGTAGTTGAAGTAGCGAACAACATTCTACAGGAGCAAGAAGACCCACGCAATGAACAGGAGTTTACAGAAGAATTTTGGAACTGGGTCAATATCGATGGAAACGTACCGACATCAGCTGAAAAAACAGAAGAAGACATTGTTTTAACAATTCAACAATCCAAAGAAACAACTGGAGAAGCAGATGAGGAAGAAGTAGAAAACAATGAACTGCCACCACCAACGGCTAGGGAATCGCGTCAGGCTCTTCAAATTCTTAGAACGACATTAGAACAACGAGGTGCATCTTGCGATGACTATAATTCTTTTTACGATATTGAAAAGAGAGTATGAAAGTTAATTAGTGCCAGTACAAAGCAATCTACAATACAAATGTTTTTCCAATAAAGTACAGCAAGTACATAAAGTGTTTCTTTTTAAATAGTGTATTTATTGCTATATATATACTGTATATAACATATACTCAGGAGCGGATTACCTTATCTTAGACTTTTACCTTATCTTTTCAATGTTAAATTTTATTGCAAAAAAAATTTTTAATCCTTTCTTTAAATTCTTAATTTTATGTATGAAAAAGTAAGAACATTCAAGACATTTTCATATGTACAACTATGTATGTTTCATGTATGTACAAGGCCGTCGAGAGCTGGTCTCGGGCCCTAGGACAGACATTGAACCGGGGGCCCTGGGCCCCTACCCTGTATGTTTTTACATAATTTTCTACCTGGTGTGACTGACACTCGGGCCCGGGGAAAATTGGCCAATCTGCCCCCCCTCAACGCTCCTGTGTATGTATTACTATGCTGAATAAAAAAAAATGAAACTGCATCGCCGCCGCTTTATTGGATCAGCCGCTTTATTGGATCAAACATCGATGGCACGAATGTGATCCAATTAAGCGGCGGCCACTGTATAAATGAAAATTTTGCTTATAACATTTTCAGTTACTAGCGAGGTAGAATATTCCACCAAAAGTTTTACATACAATAAATTCCATTCAATTAACAAAACAATAGTCAAAATTACATTTGTTAAAATCAAAACTACTTAAATATTTGTACCAGGACTTAAGCTAGCAAAAAAAATGTGATTTAGAAACAAAAGCTAAATTGAGACCAATGGTCTGCATTGTTTCTCTATAACCAGAACAGAACAAACTAGACCTACTGATCAGTACTGATGCTATTAGTAAAAACAATTTTCAGAACATTTAGTTCAGATTAATTGCAGACAGAAATATCTCTACAATAAAAATAAATATTAGTTGACACCAACATTGCTGTTTGATAAAATTTGCATCCCATGCTAATGTTTCTATGTCTCATATTGCAAAAACACTGCAAACAAAAATATGAAATTCGGTACAGAATTATTAGGAAAACATACTTTTTCACTTATTACAAGTTTAAACTGTAATTCACATAGAAAATTCTGTATTAAAAATGTCAAACCCCTATAATTTAGTGATTGGCTAAATCAAATTTGCTAATAATTAAAATTACTCTCTAAAGTTATCCAACAATAAATACTATGTTTATGAAATAATTTAGGCAAAAAAAAGAAAGAAAAGAACTTTACTCCTTCAAAAAATCCTGCTGATTAGACTCGTTTACTAGGGCCTGTATTTCAGTTAAATAACAGAATTGTAGGTGCATACTCTTTTAGTTCCATTACCAATGCAATATCACCTGATGGGGCAGACATTTCAAAAGATGAGTCTCCTTAAAAATATTATGTCACATGAGGGTTTGGTGCGAGTCGGAGCAAAAATATGTCTATCTTACTGTCTATCTTATATTTATTTATTTAAAAAAAAAAAAAAAATGTGCACTTATTTCGAATAATATATCATTAAAAAAAAGTTATTTGGTTGTAAATTATTTAGGTAGACATTGTTTACATTGACTCCTCTGAGGCTTTGCCACTAAGTTCGACTGTATATATATTTCACAGGTGTCTAACATGAAAAAAGGCCCTAATTATCATTTGCAAAATAGCAATGAGTTTAATCTAAATTACATTGTCTAAAACATGTAGGTTAAGAGAAAATCTTACTCCATAATTTAAAAACTTTATCAAAAGTATCCATGCAGATAGTCCTTTTACCTCCATGGCTATATTTCAAATACTTATTTTCGTCATGCTTTTGCTCAATGAATTATATATTATTTGATCTGATATTTATTTAATTAATAATAAGTATATAGTTTATGTTTGATTAGAGGATATTAGATCTTATTATAATGAATATGCATGTGTCTGGGGATATGAGGTGTGCAAATCTATACCTTCATTTTGATAATGATTGCAAGATAAATAGAACTAAATACTATGAACAATTAATACTTGTAAAAGTCGAATAGAGACACACATTCCAGAGATTGCGTAGTAAGTTACTAACATATGCTGCTGAGCATTAAAAGACACTAGAGCGCAAATACTCTGCATAGATACAGCTAATATTATAGTAAAAATCTAGTTTCGTGCCTCATGATATGCTTTTTAAGATTTTGTTTCTGAGTAAAACTTTTCCCACAGTGACTGCAAGAATAAGGTCTGGAGCCAGAGTGTATGCGCAAATGGTCCTTAAAATGAGAACTAGTAAAAGTGGTATACTGACAAATGCCACATTTGAAAGGTGTTCTAGCATCTTTTCTTCGTCCAAGGTTATTATAATTGGATAGTGATGACATTTCAAGGAAAAATGTTTCAACACTTCCATCACAACCTATAATATAAAGAAAATGTAAAATAACAATATATTAAAAAATTCAGAAACACAAATTATATAACATGAATATAAAATGTGTGTTAAATATTAATAGATTTTCAAATAATACAATACAATACAGAAGTTTTCAGAGCCAAATACCAGTGACTTCGAATGTAAAAATTTGCTCAAACTGATCTCTTAAATAAACTAAAATTAAAATACTTTGCTAAAATAAGTATAAACAGTTGATTAAAACTATCAACCAATTTCAGAGTAAAAAGCAGCATCTTTCTTCAGGATAACTAGTCTGTCTCTTGTGATCTGAAACTGGAGCGAAGTTGAGTATCTAGCTACATATTCATAACTGAGACATTTATTTTATGAAAATAGAAAAAAAAAAATTTTAAATATTAAATAATTAATGCACAAGACGGCCTAGTAATTTGTACCTAGTAAGTTATAGGCCTACCAAACAAAAAGAAAATTCTGGCTGGTGCATGAATTTTTTGAAATTAATTTTTCTCCACAGATTTAACAGTATCTGACCTTTGACATCGGATATCTCAGTACATACATTAAAATTTGGACTTTGTTGATGTAAAACATGATTAGTTCAAGATATAAAATTTTATTTGAATCAGTTGAATTTTACTGTCAACAAAACATTCGCACATAATCAGATTTAAGTAGGTGGCAAGTAAGCTGCAATCAGAGCTTGTGTTGCTTCCAAAAAACAAAGCAACTACACTAGCAAAAACAAGAATGACACATGCTGTTTTACCTTTGCTGGAATGATTGCTCTACTATTTTTATTCTGGAAAAAGAGGCTGTTTATCCCTTCTGAAACCAGTTGATATTTTTAATCACCTATCTATGCAATTATTAACACAGTATTTTAACTTCAGTAAACCCACATTGAGCATTAAACTTCTAGAGCATACACAAATTATTATTTTACTTAATTTCAAATGCAGCTGCAGCAAGACATGTTCTCTGGTCAATCACAATCATAAAAGCAAATATCTACTGCTAAAACAGCACATAAAATAAAATAATATACTAAAAATAAAACAGAAGTAAAATATGAAAGATTAAAACAGCTTAAAAGTACAGTATTAAAAATATTCAGAACAATTTCAAGGATACTCGAAGATCTCCTATTTACAAGACACTATTGGTCAGTCATTCCTGATATAGCAAGACAATTTATAAGTTATTCAGCATTCATATTATTGTCTCTGTCTGCATAGCAACGTATGACAATCAAAGTCAATTTTATTGTTTCAATTTAACCAAATTGTGTCTAGAATGAAGTTACAGTCAAATTTGTATGAGTATCCCCAACACACACACACTAATTCATTTTCAAACAAAGCTTTATATATATTTTTTTCTATATGAGATATTTGTATTTTAATGATTGGTGCATAAATCTCATTGACTTTTTCTTTCTCCAGATGGCATACAGTGTTAGAAAGGATTATGTTGCATATTCAAGGACAAGTTGGGCAAATAAAAGATCTCCCCCCCCCCCCCTCCCCCCACACACAGGTAAAAAAAAATCTGTTAAAGAGTGTTTAATATAATTTATACTTAATAGTTGATTGATAAGTAAAACTTTTTTCTTAATTACAAAAATATAAATTTCTGATTGTGTATATGAGTGTCTATAGCTGAAATTCAGAGAAACATTTATGCTTAAATGTAATAAGTAAGTTTCAAAATCATTGAAAGTTAAAAGTATTAACAAAAAAACTATGCACACAAAAAAAAATTGCTACAAATTAAGAGAAAATTGCTGAAACAAACTATTTCAGGATTAATATAATAAGTGTTAAACCTAACTTTTAACCCTTTAGTTGGCACATGGATGATAGGTGTCATCTATGTTGCTCAAAATTTAGAATTTGGTTGTATCCAGAGCACCTAAAAAATGTTTGTATACAATGTTTATAGATTAATTTTCTTCCTATAATCTGTTAGCAGTAAAAAGACTTTACTAACTGATTTATATCCTTGTTTCTTTTTATGGTTCTTAAATAGACAAAAAACTGAATGATTGACACCTGTTACACATGCTTCACTTAGGATCATTAATAGAGCTGTGCTCACTGAACGGATAAAACACACTCTAAAATATATTTTATAATGAATAAATAACTGGAATAAATGAAAAAATCTTCATGTAGGAGTGAATATAAAAACATTTATTACACGTTATATTCCAACAAATCTAATAAAGATCTATACAATAATAACCAATAAAAAACATAATATTATTCTAGGCAGGACTGAAACCAGGAATGTCCTTAGACAGGAGTGAGTGGGGCCCATGCACTCAATCCAGAATCAAAATTCTATCGAGATTATTTTCTCCCTATCATTGATCAAGGAATTATGTTTCCAACAATTTGAAAATCATACAAATTATTTTGATTTCTCTTTTGTACAACATATGCAAATTGAAAAAAAAAAATGGTGCATGATTTTTGACAAAATGCTGCATGTACCTAGAGATCAGTTTATGAGATAATTCTTAATGTAGCTCTTGCAGGCCCTCAAATTAAACAATTGCAACATTGAAAAATGAATGATTGTTTCCTGAAGAAAAAAAAAAATGTATGCTATTAGAATAGCCCAGCAAAAAGATTCATTTTGGAGATATATAAGAATTAATATAGGGAAATTATCACACTAATTCAAGACATAGAGCATGTTGGTTTCATGTCATGTTTAATTTTGCATACCTTGTTTTAAAATGCAATTATATTTTTGAAAAAAAAAAAAATTTAATTTCATATGTTGAAAGGTGAACGTAGCACCTTCAGAATGTTTATAAAATATGAAATCTGTGATCCGTTTTCAAATTTTAAAATTACCTTGAGAACTTTATTAACAATACCTATGACCACAACTGAAGCAAAAAAAGCTTTTCAAAGCTAAATAAAAAATCCCCTATAAATGGGAATAACCCAAGAATAATAAAAAAATTGAAAATAAATTTTATTTAAGCTATATTCCCATATAAAATTACATAACCATATTACTAATTGTGTAAAATTTTTATATTTATAACAATAAATTATAATTTTGATTTTTTTTTTCTTATTTGTATGGGGACCCCAAAAAATTTTTCTCCCTGAGTCAACATTAGCTAAGGATGAACCTGGTTGCAATCATAATACATTTGTACAAAAAAAAATAGATTTTTCTCTAGAAATTACTTTGAGCAGTTTAAAATTATCAAAAAAAGTCATACATTTGAATTAATTAAATATTATATTGCATTGAAGTTAAGTACAGTAGCGAGTGGATAAAAATAAAGCTGCAGAGTATGAGTTGCTAACAAGTTTAGATGGAGTCAGAGTGGGTAAAAATGTCGGTTACTGACAAACTCTAAAGTAAAATTAATTTCATTTTTGGAATTTTTTAATTCTTTACACAATAAATTAAATAAGCAACAAATGTTCACCAATTAAAAAACAATATGAAAAATGCATATTTTAATAAAATAGGAATTAGTGAAGAAACATTTTTTGATGCACAAAAGTTGCTTGTTAGAACTGAAATAAAATATTGATGTAAATGGATGTTGACAGTGCAACAAAATTTGCAGATTTCAGTAAAAGTTTTGTATTTTATGGCAATGATTGTACTAGGCAACAATTTCTTGAGTATATACTAGCAGCATTGCACAAATGAATCTCAATATTCAAAAATCATACAAAAACTACTAAATACATATTATCATTAATGAAGGAGTCTGAGTTGAAAATTTGATATACCACCTCCACAGTGCTGAATAAAACTTTCAACTAGTTTTCTAAAATAAGAAAATATGGCACTTTTATTATTTTCAGATTTGTCTAATCAATGCATACGTTATTAGCCACAATGACTACAAGTATTCAAAATTTTACTAACTAAATGTATAAAAATTTTGGTCAGATTCCTTAGTGGTTACCATACAATTTATGCTATACCATTATTACACATAACATTATTAAAAGAAATAGATTAACTGTGGACTACAATTTTTTTTTAAATCTATTAATTTTTTTTTCTTTTTTAAGAGACATAAGTTATTTTATAAATATTTAAATAATATGTAGAGCATATCATGCATATTCCAATTTAATAAAAATAAGATTTCTGCTATGTAAGTTGAATTGCAGTTATTTATCATTCTGGAAAACTAGTGATTCATCAAATATTTAAACTATTGAAATGCATGCTGGGTGTGTACTGCAATTTAAAATGCTAACTTTTGGCCTAGAAATATTAAAAAAAGAAGAAAAAATGCCCAGGAACTTCTCTGTACTACTGTCAAACTCCTTTTAGCAGACAATTTTGATTTAAAAAAAAACTTCACTATTAGTTGGCACAAGATAGATTGGTGACAAATAGAATTTTCTTATGATTAATTAAAATTTTAAGTTTTAAAGGTATGAAATTTTGTTTTGAAAAATACATTTATTTCATTATTATAAGTACTAACCAAAAATTTCTTAATTCAGACTGTAAACAAACAAAATAACATATTTCCCCCTTTATTTTTACTTCCTTTGCTAAAGGTATAAAATCTTCAAGTATGTGAAAGTGTCTGCTTTCTTTGAAATATCAATACATAAGCATGTTAGAATTTTTTTTTTAATATTTCATATATTCCACCATATCTCTATAAGAAAGTTGCTTTAGATTTTAGTTTGTTTAAAAAAAGTGATTGCTAAAAATGTGAATGTGATAAATTAGTGACCACTGCTTGTAGCTAGTAAACTTAGTATGAACTGAGAAGTTTAACTAAAATTCCTTCCCAGGTTTAAATAAATACAATACATAGACAACCATTATGGAAATAAATAACTAAAGAGTTAATTAACTAACATATTCAGGGCTGCCACAGAAAACATGCAATGAAAATAGTTGTTTCAGCAGCTTCAAAAATTTAAAAATAGCCATTTTAGCAGTCTGGCCTGTAACCATATTTTAATACCTAATTTAGCAGCACAAATTAAAACAAAACCACTGATGAAAGCACTAACAAACCAATTCCATAAACAAATAAATTTTTTCACTACATAAAAAATGCAAATGTTAGCATTTTTTTTTTTTTTTAAATAATCAAAATGTTAAAACTATTTTTAAAATCATGAATTTGAACATTCTTTTATAAAAATAGTAAATTTTAGCCCTCTTCTGTAAAAATTGCAAATTTTATCTTTTTAAAATCTTGAATTTTACCCTTTATCACAAAAATTATAAATTTTAATGCTTTTTCTTTTATTAAGAATCAGCAACTATTTCATAAAAGTCATGTATTTAATCACACACCAACCTTAAAATGGTCAATTTTGCTGTTAGAATTGAAACATATTGTAAAATTGGCAAAATTTTTCATATATTTAGAAACTAGAAATTATTTGTATTTAAAGCAAATAGACTTTTAGTTAAAGTTTTCTTCTCCTATTAAGCAACTGTTTTTCCACAGCAGAGAGCATACATAGTTTTACTGTATGATGTTGTACACAATAGGTTTTTTGATATAATGGCTCATATTACGTAATGCATACCATCATCTAACGAGCATTGAATGAATAAGCTTGAAACACAAACAAGGAAACAGTCTGGTTTTCATCTATATTTTTTTTTAAATTATCACCAAAATTAAAAGGTAGCCACTTGCATAAAATTAATCTTTTATCACCCCAGTTTAGTTTAAAATTGTCGCAAAAGTCAACTTGCGCTAAAAATACACTGGCTTCCAAAAGTTAAGCACAGACGGTAAAATCAACAAAAATGGAAAAGTAAAGCTTTGATTAACTCAAAATTGTACATGAAGGTAGCAAATGTGTTTATGCATCAAAGAAAACAAGAATTATGTACAAAGATGAAAAAAATATTTACTTTTTGCAAGTTATATGATGACATCACATTTGGTTCATTAACAAAATGATGTTTAAAGGCAAACAAACCTAACAAAACTTACATTAACATAGTATGTGACCACCCCGGACCTTCACACAAACTTTACAACGATTTTCCATGCTTTCAATGAGGTGATCAACCATCGCAGATGCGAACAATGGCCATTCCTCTAATAGGGCAGTTTCCAACTATCTGAGACTGGCTGGAGGAGGTAAACGTGCAGACACAGCACGCCTTAGGGCATTCCAAAGGTTTTCAATGGGATTAAGATTGAGAGAATACACCGGTCACTATATAAGAGAAATGCCCTCACTTTCCAGGTATTTGTCAATGATGTTAGCTCGATGGGGATGGGCATTATCGTCCATAAAGAGGAAATCAAGACCAACTGCTGCAGCAAAGTCTAGCAATGGGGTCTAGGACTTCATCCCGATATCGTGCAGTTGTCACAGAACCACCTTTAAAGATGTGCAGGTCTGTGCAATAGCCTAATGAAATTCCAGCCCACACCATGACGCTGCCACGTCTGAATGTGTGATGTTCAATGATGTTCTTGGCCTGATTGCATGTGCCTTGTTCTCTCCAGACCCTTACATGCTCATTATCTGATCCAGGGCAAATCTGGACTTGTCCATGAACAGGATGTTGTACCAATCTGAGACAGTCCAATTGCCATGTTGACAACACCACTTTAATCTTGCCCCTCTGGCTTGGACGGTTAGTGGAACACAAAAATGTGGTACTTGGGCGCACAGTCCCTTCACATGGAGCTTTCAGCACACAGTACTGGCAGATATTGTCTTACCAAGTGCCGATGCAACCATAGATGTAACAGTTGTGGAGGTCACTCATTGATTCCACTTGTCTACTATAGCAATATGTCAATCATTAGAAGGGGTGGTAACCCTTGGACGACCGGGCACAGGTCTCCAGACAACTCTTTGTTTCCATAATCAAGAAATTACCAAATGATCAATGCAAAAAAAATTAGTAACATCTTTGATTGACTGTCCTGCTTCAATGCGTCTGACAGCACTCACTATCTGTCATTCATCTTTTTTCATTCAGCCATAGAAACACGAATATCATCAAAAATAATCATACAAAAGTTATAAACACTTCATATCAGCATTTAAATACACCTCCCTAAACCCTTCAGAATGCTGGCATCTTCAATAACTGTCTAATTAGCATATATCCAGACAGCCAATCGCGATTGGCTGTAGCATACGATATTTGCATACTGTCACCTACATCCGCAATGATTTTCTGCTACTCAAATTCAAATATGTTTTCAAAAAATGAAAATTTGCATTGTGTGCTTAACTTTTGAAAATCAATGTAGTTAAAAAAGTTGCTTTTATGCACCTGTGGCAGCCCTACACATTTCACTGTTCAGGAATGTATACAAGAACAAATAAAAAAAATTTAGTAAACACAAATAGCCACTAAACAATTTTAAATATGAAGCCTTCTCTCATGTCGACAGCGAGTATCAATACTCTGCATACACTGCTTCCACACATATAATTCATAATTTGGCAACACACTGTAAAATTTAAATACAGCAGACTTAATGAATTCAAGGCGTATTTGATCAAGAGTGTTTTTGCCCTTAGCCCCTCTACAATTTGATGCTCTGAGTTCATCAGGAGAAAATAGCATACGTGCTATATTGACAGCAAATTGACAAGGATTGCGGCAACGTTTATAAACTTTAACAAGCTGGCTGTTATTGAGCAATTCACCGGAAGTTTGTTCTTCATAAAATATATTGAAGTCTTCAATTACAATATCATCAGCTCCTAATATAAAACAGATTACATTACTATTCAGTGAGGGTAATTCAAAGTATACTTTAGTTCAATCATTTACTAAGAAATATTATATAAAACTAGTTATGATTTATTTTCAAAATATGAATATTTCTGGTGTAATTAACTTATAGAAAATATAGCCTTTTAATGTATAGATGGAGAAAAATTCCTCTTAAAAGCAGCATCATAGAAGACAGAATTATAGACCAACCTGTTAAACAGAATAGAGAAGCAAGTCAGTAAGAATAATGAAGTATTACTAACAGATTAAATATATATACATCAGACTGTGCTATATATATCAAGCTTCTAATGTGTACAAAAGTGAAAATAATTTTCCAGGTCAAATTTACAATTCTTTAAATTTATTTTGCAATGCGGTAATATCTCTTTCAAAGTTCTTTATGAAAGACATTCCTCTTAATATTATGGACTAGCCGCCTTTGGCGACCAGCCTGTTCGCTACCCTTGAAAATTCTGACCGTGGCAAATTGTAACCGTGGCACACTCGCTGGCGCGACCTTACCAGAAGGTGTAAGGTAACTGTTTGGACGGCCAGGAAGTGCCACCCAATTTAGACCGGAACTCAGTGGGGGAGACATCCACAGGGACCGTACCCTCCTTCCCCTACCACCAACCTTTCGGAAGGACTTACGATCCCACATGTTTAACGGGATTGTACTCCCCGTGAACGCGGCTGCAGTTTTGGCAGTGGCGGGAATCGAACCCGGGCCTACCCAGTGAAATTCCCGCACGCTAACCACTGGTGTACTTCGGCCTCCGCGACATTTTCCATAACTTTCTTTTTATTCACCGAATTTAGACCGGAACCCAGTGGGAGAGGCACCCACGGGGACCATACCCTCCTTCCCCAACCACCAACCTCTCGAAAGGACTTACAGACACACATGTTTATTCCGCGTGATCGTACTCCGCGTGAACACGGCGGCAATTTTGGAAATCGTACCCGGGCCTACCGCGTGCAATTCCCACGCGCTAACCACTGGGCTACTTCGCCCTCCGCGACAATCTCCATAACTTTCTTTTTATTCACCCAATTTAGGCCGTACCCTCCTTCCCCTACCACCAACCTCTCAGAAGGACTCACGAACCCACATGTTTAACGTGATCGTACTCTGCGTGAACGTGGCAGTGGCGGGAATCGAACCCGGACCTACTGAGTGCAATTCCCGCGCGCTAACCACTGGGCTGCCGCGCCCTCCGCGACAATCTCCATAACTTTCTATATATTCATCCAATTTAGACGGGAACCCAGTGGGGGAGGCATCCACAGGGGCCGTATCCTCCTTCCCTTACCACCAACCTCTCGGAAGAACTTACGTACCCACATATTTAACGTGATCGTATTCCACGTAAACACGGCGGCAGTTTTGGCAGTGGCGGGTATCGAACCCGGGCCTACCGCTAACTTCCCGCGCGCTAATTTGCAATTTAAAATGACCATATGCTTAATTCCATCATCCTCATTCCATTGTTTCATTGTTCCATCATTTAAAATATCCATTTAAAATATCCAAAAGTTAAAATATACATTTAAAAAATCCATATCGTCCCATCATTTAAAATATAAATATAATAATTTATATAGAGCAAAGGAGCTCTATTCAGAACCGTGACGTCACCTCCACCTTGACGTCCCCACCCACCACCTTCCCTCTTTCAGCGGGGGAGAAACGAAGCGGCACGCTGAGCGGAACGCCGAGAAATTGAAATTCGGAAACTTTTAAAATCCCGATCCTGTGGGCAATACGGAATATTTCCTGACCAGATTGGACTTGTAAGAATGCCAGATATTTGACCTTTCTAAAAATGTAAATTATTAGTCGAAATTATGAGTACTTTTTACTATGCGAGAATTTAAAAACCAAAAATCGTTTTTTTGAGCCAAAAGTGACTTTTGTTTTAAAATCATAAAAAAATATTAGAATTTGTCCCTGAGATTTGAAATTGATATATTTTTACTCGAAATTCTCTGCTCTTTCCGATGGTGTGATTTGTTTTTTTTCTACGATGTCCGGATCGTGGAGAAAAAAGAGCAAAAAGGTCAAAAAACGGTCGAAATCGCATAAAACATTAAATAACAAAAAAAATAATTAAAATTTTAAAAATTGGTTTTCACGTGTCCCCTTCTCACCCCCCAGGGTCTCCGATTGCAAAATTTCGTAGCTCTCCGACGCGCGGTCGCGAAACGTATAGTGTATAAGACAGACAGACAGACAGACAGACAGACAGACACACAGACACACACACAGACATTGCCTTTTATTATTTAAGATATATTTTTGGTAAGAAATACCTTTCATAGAGGCAAAGCTTAAAACACCTATGGAATTTCTTTCAAGAGCTCCAGTATCCTAACTCTGGCTTCCTCACTTTTGGGCACACATCATGGAGGTGGTGTGCCATGGTTACCAAGCATATACTAGGATTATTTTAGTATATATTTAAAATCAGAGATTAATACAGTAGCACTAAGTGATTTCTATATTATGTAAAATCTTGCATCTATTGGAGGTACTAACTCGGGTGATGTCCCCTCCCAGACCCCAAAATTTTTTGCATTTTTATAAGTAAAAAGGGTACTTTTGTATTAACAGCATGCCATTGGCGAATATCAACCAAGTTTTGTTTCTGGCGAAAAATGTTTAGCAATTGCTCTTAGGATGGCATTAAACATACCATTATAATTTGATAAACATATTCACAATTTTTCAATTTTTTCTTCAAAATTTTTCAAAAACAATTTTTTTTTTAGTATGGCAACACTGCTGGGTGGTGGCAACACTTAACATAAACAAACATGGCTGCCACCGCGTGTTTGTAAGCAATGATGGCTGATGCCATGTGTGGTTTTAGTATTTGTGCTTATTAAGCACTGCTTAATATATTTTTGATGTTCATTAATAGCTGAAAATTTTAATTCAAAGAATTAAGAATATTTTTAACTTTAAATATTTTATTTACATTCATTTAAGTTTTAATCAGGCCTCTTTCTAAAAATTCAAAATGTCGAACTGATTCCATGGGCAATAGGAGATATTGCACATGATGCAATTGACAAACTTGATAAAATGATCGAAATGACTGAACAGCTGGAGCTGGTGCCTTTGGACAAAGTCCAAGATAATAAGAACTTTGAAACAGTGTTTCCAAACCTGAATAAGGGAATTACGTCACTGAAAGTGGAACATACCAAGGGTTTCCAATATTGTTGATGCAGCACTTTTCAGGAGGGACAGAGACAAGAGCAAAATATTCCATCCTAAATCCTGGAACAATTTTTTCAGAGAGCTTTTGTGGACCTGTAAAACAAGTTAACAGATTCCTACAAAGACTGAAGTCCAATATCTTCGATCATTTTCTTCCTAAATCTAAACTCATCAAACAAATGTGGAATGTTTTTGATATGAGGAATCTAGAAAAGTCTGATGAATCACAGTTTCAGTCACTAGCATATTTGATAGATATTGCCAACTCAGAGGGCAATCTGAATTTAGATTCTGAGGCTACAACTAATCAGTTTCGAATTTGGAGGCAAAGAGCTTTAACAGAGACGGCTAAAATTCTTTCAACTGGAAAAAAATTGAGGAAAGAATAATTCAAAATATTATACACATTCTTTGAAAAACCAGATATGTATGAAAGCATTCATGACTTCTTACATTTTCTGCTATGTTGCATGGTTAAAACACACTGTGAGGCAATCATTGAGTCGATGGGTAGCTAATTTCCATAGCAAAGGAAGAAGGCCTATTGAACCAGTAACTGTTGCTAGTGAAATTGCTATTCACTGGCAAGGGACTTCCCCAAATAAGTGCTGTACACCTCTCCTACTTCAGGCCCTCGACCTGCACTCTTGTGGAAGGCGGAACTGGCGCTTCTACAGAACTGAATGAACAGATGTATTAAAATTCCACAAAGTTTCAGGAGTTGTGGATAGGTTGGCCAAAGAAAAACAGAAGTTTTATTTTTTCGGGTGAATGAAAGGTCCTGTGTGTCATTATACCTGTATCTACTTCTGAGTATCTTTTAGCACAATTTTCTCATTTAGATTTATCAGCAATACTGACATTTTAAGATTAATAGTAATGAATAAATTGGTTTCCTCAAATTTGTCTTGGGGATATTTTTATTTAATTGCTTGAGTTTGTATGCTGCTGAAATATTTCTAACTTTGAGGAAAATTAGAAAACTTGGGTTTGTGAGAAAAATTTTCATACAAAATTATTTTGCATGTATGGAAGTTTTCATCACAAACTTAAAGAGTATCCAGGATACCAGGATATGCAAGAAATTCCAACATTGGCTTACAGCCTTGATAGAGGACTTGCATATGGCTAGAGAAGGGGGGGAGGGCATGATCCCCATTAAACAACTACTATCAGTTACCTCTATAACATATGGAAAATCTATGGAAGTTGAAGTTTAGCGAATTTAGACTACATTCATATCAGTATATAGGCATGGTTTTAAAAGTATTACAAATAAGCTGAATGTAGTTGTAACCATAAAAAAGCAATACATATGTAAACAAACCAAAGATACATTAAAAGATACATACATTAAATTAGTGAAGACACAAATTACACCAAAACTGCTTGAAGGTGTGCAATATATAGTATCAAAACATATTTTAACAAGAAAGATCAATCGTGCATAAAGCATTGATAATGAAATACTTTACAACTGAAATGCAATTTTATTTAAACATCTCTCAAATGCAATACATTCAGCATGGATATATTTATGTATTTTAAATTATCACAGTCTATATAATAAAAGGCAATGTCTGTGTGTCTGTGTGTCTGTCTTATACACTATACGTTTCGCGACCGCGCGTCGGAGAGCTACGAAATTTGGCAATCGGAGACCCGGGGGGGAGGGAAGGGGACACGTGAAAACCGATTTTTAAAATTTTAATTATTTTTTTATTTATTTAATGTTTTATGCGATTTCGACCGTTTTTTGCCCTTTTTTCTCCACGATCCAGACATCGTAGAAAAAAACAAATTACACCATCGGAAAGAGCAGAGAATTTCGAGTAAAAATATATCAATTTCAAATCTGAATTTCGATTTCTAATATTTTTTAAAGATTTTAAAACAAAAGTCACTTTTTGCTCAAGAAAACGATTTTTGGTTTTTAAATTCTCGCATCGTGAAAAGTACTCATAATTTCGACTAATAATTTACATTTTCAGAAAGGTCAAACATCTGGCATTCTTACAAGTCCAATCTGGTCCAGAAATAATGAAAATTGCCTTCAGGATGGCGATTTTAAAGACGCCATGATTTTAAATTTGTTGGCTACCGGCTCAGTTCCCCAACGGCATTTTCCCCCCATCCGCATTAGTTTCTTCCCTGTCTCCATGGAGACCGCGCTTTCGGTTTTAACTGAATTACGAGCATAAGTGTTGTATACATCGGGCGAAATTATTATATTTATATGATATTTTAAATGGATATTTTTAAATGGATATTTTAAATAATTTAAATGATTGAATTATGGTGGTTTGAATTGTGGTGATGTATTTGAAATTATTATATTTATGGATTGGTGGAACGATATGGTTGATTTTTTTATTTTAAATGGATATTTTAATTTATGGATATTTTAATTTATAGATATTTTAAATGGATATTTTAATTTTATGGCTATTTTAAATGATGGAACGATGGAACGAGGATGGTGGAATTAAGAGCCTAGCATATGGTCGTTATAAATTTAAATTAGCGCGCGGGAAGTTAGCGCGCGAGAATTGCACTCGGTAGGCCTGGGTTCAATTCCCGCCACTGATGCGGAGTACGATCACCTTAAACATATGGGTCGATAATTCCTTCCGAGAGGTTGGTGGCAGGGAAAGGAGGGTACGGTCTCTGTGGATGCCTCACCCACTGGGTCCTGGTCCAAATTGGGTGAATAAAAAGAAAGTTATGGAGATTGTCGCGGAGGGCGCGGTAGCCCAGTGGTTAGCGTGCGGGAATTTCACTCGGTAGGCCCGGGTTCGATTCCCTCCACTGACAAAACTGCTGCCGTGTTCACGCGGAGTACGATCACGTTAAACATGTGGGTCCGTAAGTCCTTCCGAGAGGTTGGTGGTAGAGGAAGGAGGGTACGCACCCTGTGGATGACTTTCCCACTGGGTTCCGGTCTAAATTGGGTGAATAAAAAGAAGGTTATGGAGATTGTCGCGGAGGGCGCGGTAGCCCAGTGGTTGGCGCGCGGGAATTGCACTCGGTAGGCTAGGGTTCGATTGCCGCCACTGCCAAAACTGCTGCCATTTTCACGCGGAGTACGATCACGTTAAACATGTGGATCCGTAAGTCCTTCCGAGAGGTTGTTGGTAGAGGAAGGAGGGTACGGACCCTGTGGATGCCTCCCCTACTGGGTTCCGGTCTAAATTGGGTGAATAAAAAGAAGGTTATGGAGATTGTCGCGGAGGGCGCGGTAGCCCAGTGGTTAGCGCGCGGGATTTGCACTAGGTAGGTCCGGGTTCGATTCCCGCCACTGCCAAAACTGCCGCCGTGTTCAGGCGGAGTACGATCACGTTAAACATGCGGGACCGTAAGTCCTTCTGAGAGGTTGGTGGTAGGGGAAGGAGGGTACGGTCCCTGTGGATGCCTCCCCCACTGAGTTCCTGTCTAAATTGGGTGGCACTTCCTGGTAGGTCGTTCCTTCTGGTAGGTCGCGCCAGCGAGTGTGCCACGGTCAGAATTTTCAAGGGTAGCGAACAGGCTGGTCGCCAAAGGCGGCTAGTACTACAATAATTTATTATACTTGGAAATTTAAAATTTCATAAAACAAGGCAATGTTATAAATCATCTGCTTTCTATGTAAAATCAATGAATATTTTATTCATATCACTTATTCCACACTTCAGAGCTAAATAATTTTGCTTGAAAAAAATTCAGCAATTCTAATACAATTCATCTTACATGCACTTGATTTGTTTACATTCTGCATGCTACAGAAATTACGCTTTATTGAAGGAATAATCAAAGTTTAGTGATCATTTAAAATCAGAAATATTGTAATTGCTTTAGCACAGAAAATATGCAAAGATAAAGTGATTTTATGATGAATACAACACTAAATATAAATTTGGTAAATCCGGAGATCAGGTCACCGCAAATTTTTTTCTAAGTACAAAATCGGGCCAAGTTGGCCTGTGGTTGGCGCTTTCTTCCATGTTTTGAAATTGGCTCCACCCATCCTCAGTGATGTCATTTACCGTCTTTAGAAATAGGCTCCTCCTACCAAAATGATGTTTTGGTAGAAGAACCCTATTTCTAAAGACAGACTATTGTATTTGTTCTAATATAAATGATATTCTAATATAAATGATAATTTAATTTAACTTAAATAACAGTGAATAATACTCAAAAAAACGTTACAAAATCAGATTTTTGTGTATTTTAAGAAAATTAAATAACTTTATAAAACTGCAGAATAAAAAAAATAATACTCATGTAAACGTTCCAAAATCAGATTTTTGTAAAATTTAATATTTTTATGCTACAATTTTATCTGTGCATATCGCACGTATCAAGATCGCTTTCTCCATCTAACTGAGGATCCATATAAAGGAAGGGGTTCGACCTACAGTTCCGTGTAAGGGCAGGGATTCGATCTAAAGATCGAAAATTGTGGAACGGATGTATCGGTGGTCCGTATGTACCAGTGGTCCGTACAAGGGCAGGGGTTCGACCTAAAGGTCGTTCTACACCGGAACGGGGCCCCCAGTGATCTCCGGTTTATTAGGAACGGTCGCCTGCGGCGCCCAGACACAGAATATGCTACAATTTTATCTGTGCATATCGCACGTAGCAAAATCACTTTCTCCAAAATAAATCATATAACGAAAGAACAAGCAAACACGCACAACAATGGCCAAAAATATTGATAGAAATGTTCTTTTACATCAAAAAACTGTAGCAAACACAAAAACGTATTCTTATTGGATGCTACACAATTTCCGCCGAAAACATCCGATACAAGAGGTTACCAGATTGCAATATAAAGCGCTCACAAAGTGCGTGGCGTCTTCTCCGATTTAACCTCACAAAGTGCGTGGCGTCTTCTCCGATTTAACCAAGGTGACCTAATCTCCGGATTAGCCATAAATTTAAACAATCTTTAAATATCACAATTTTTACATAGAGGATAAAAATGGATGCCATATTTTATTTTGAAATAAATCACATGATCTCTTCATATAATATGGATGTAATTATTTCAATTTTTATTTTAAAAAACTACCTAACATATTTTACTGAATTTTTTTTTATACATTTTATGTGCCGGATACTCAAATTGCTGCTTATACCCTAGGATGAGTCGGGTGGCCTAGATTTTCAACACATTTTATGTGATAATTGAATATTTCCTAAAATTTTTGAAGTAATTTGTGAATTTTAACTCTGCTTAATAAAAAATGTTTGAGAAATCATGGCCCACAGAGTTCAATGTATTTCATTTTTTCAACCTAGGTTAAATCTGAAAATAATTGGATATTATTCATTTTCATTCCCATATGTTCCAGACCATCTCAGCAACATACTAAAATTTCATTTTGATAAAGTCATTTTTACAACAGTTATCATGCAAACGGACAGACAGACAGAATGAACAAAGTCATAAACACTTTGACTCATACATATGTTGGAAAGTGTTAAAAACAGCATCTTAATTGCATTGTTACCTAATGCAACTCGTTTCCTTCAACCTTTGCCAAACTCAGATAATGATTGTGTTTTCTTGTGTACAAATTGTGCCAATCTAAATGAAGATTCTGATGCCTATAGTGAAGAATTTGAATAATAGTAAATTTATAATACATTTATCAATCCTAAATATGTATTGTATTTACCTCATTATGAAATGTCTTCCATATCAGTTTTGTGATTAATATTTTTTGAATAACTTTTTAATTCCATTATCTTACAACCACTAGACAGGCTTATAGTTAATATCCACTATGGGCATCAGAATCTTAATTTATATATGTTCTTATAGATGTACACAACATTTAATTGTCATGACCAAAATTGGTGGCCAAAACTAGTACAAAGTGGAATATTTTGTTTATTTTTAAAAATGTCAAAGAAAATAGACATTTTGTAAAATATAATTACCAGAAAGTAAATTACATTTACTATTAAATGTTATATGTATCAATTCATAGTGTTTAATCAATTAAGCAGGATAAGTTTTTAAACTTATACTTTTCCTAAATGTGGACATAACTGGAACACTCATTCTATATGAGAGTTTACAATCAGGGAAGGTGGAATTTAACTTAATATGCCTTTCCATAGTGTTTCTAAAGCTTACTTTGCCCTTCAAGACCACCCTCATAAAATATGGGTCATTCATTGAGAATTCGGAATTTCTTGGCCCCAAGTTATTTCTGAAATACTTGCTATCAAACTTTTCTAACATGAAAATATAAAAATACATAAAGTTAATAAATTAAATGCACATTAAAAAAATTAAAATATATTTAATATATAAAAATTTTATTTGACTCAAAAACAACTCATTCACCTTGTCATTTTAACAAATTGATAACGAAACAAATTATTTTTATATGCTTTGGAATGATGTTTAAAATGGTATTTAGTGTACACGAAAATTACACTTTAAAATTTTACATTTCACCCCTTCCAACAAATAGCTGCCCCTACATTTTAACCTCATTCTCCGATAGAAATGTTTCTTTTTAATTGCACCTATTAAAAAGTAGCATATAATGCTACCTACTAATTCACACTGCAATTAGTAGGTAGCATTCAGAAAATGGGATCATTATAACATTGCTTATTGTGTGCAGTTTCTCAGGAACTAGTTTAAGGATTTTTTTTTAAACTTGTATCTCGTTTCGCATCATTCCCTCATTAAAATTTTCTACTACAAGATAATAGGTAAAATTTTTAAATAATTGATGTAATGTTGTTATAAACCAAAATCAGTTAACACTTTTTAACTATAATTTTATCATTCTCTCATTCATCATCCATAAAAATTTAGCTTGAAAAAGATTTATTTTTTAAGAAAATGACCTATATGTGAAAGCAAGGTTTCCAGAAATAGCTTTAAGACCAGGTTTTACTAATGAAATTTCTAAATAATTAAAAAAAAAAACGCAACTGAATTGTGGTTACAAATATTTGAAGTAGTAAGTGAGCTAAGTAAATGCAAATAAATTTCAGAAAATATAAACTCTCATAATTGCCGGTTCGTCGATATGAAAACTACATAAGCATAAGAAACCATTCATACAATTTTCTGGCGCAGTACAAACTTTTCATCATTATATAACACTATTTCACAATGATATTTCATAAACCGTTTCTTTTAACTGAGGGGAGGGGGTTGTAAGGTAATGGACAACGAGGTTACTATAATTAGACCTCGATGGTGGCGTAGATTTACAAGTTTGCAAACAGCTTGCAACAAAGTTTAAGCAACACAATGTTGAAAAAATAACTGAATGATAGAAAACATTACAGAAAACAATTTAAAATGTAGCGAAGCAGCAAGGCTATATCTTTATTTACTATAGAAGACAAGTAGTAAAAAGTTAAATTTAACGTAATAAACAGTTAAATTAATTCAGCGGTTCCAGTTAAAAATGCATCTCCTCCAATTCGGTTCAGTTAATTATTCATGCGTAACAGTGTAAGCAAAATCGCAAACGTAAGTCCACCGTTGACGCAAACAGTATTCAGTTGTAATGCTCCGGGAAAATCTTAAACTCACTAAAAATATTATTTAGGCATCACATAGAAACAGTAAGGCCACCTAAAATAAGTTTATCAAAAAGGAATAATAATTTCGTAATCCACATCGAAGGGTTAGAAGAAGTTGGGAAATCGCAAGCTAAAGTTATTACGACATACACACTTACATATTGAGGGTGTAAACCCATGATACGGGACGAAGCGATGCATTAAAAAATTTCCCGTTTTTTGCTTCTCTTCTTGTCCCCAGCTTCAACTCTCATCAGAATTTGCTCACTTTTGTTTTGCTTTTTCTAATCATCTAAAATAGCTTCTACATCAAGCAACTTTAGTCCATATAATGGACCAATCGTTCACAGAAGACTTTGCTCTACTAATCAATCATTTTGGCTGAGTCAAGAACATGGATGGAAAAAATTAATCCGCCTACAATGAAAAGTTTCTAACGAAAGATCCAATTAATCACAATTCCCCTCTACAAAAAATCACTCCGATTCCATAAAAATTTCAAATAGTGTTTATCTCCAGAAGGTAATATATAATATATATATATATTATATATATATATATAATATGTTATATAATATATATATATATATATATTATATATATATATATAATATGTTATATATCACAGACAATTCAGATCAGAAATTTCAAAATGTAGATAACCCATAATAAACTGACATGAATCTTTGTTAGAACTGGAACCTTGTAAATAAGCTCATAAGAGGGCTGAATTGTATTAGTATTATAAAAATGGTCTTCACACTACCAATTAGAGCACTCTTCATGAATGAAAATCAAGTGTCTTATACACTATAGATTCAGCGACCGTGCGTTGGAGAGTTACGAAATTTTGGCAATCGGAGACCCGGGGGTGTGGGAAAGTGACACGTGAAACAGATTTTTAAAATTTGAATTATTTTTTTTTATATAATGTTTTATGCGATTTCGACCGTTTTTCCTCCTTTTTTCTCCACCATCCAGACGTCGTAGAAAAAAACAAATCATACCACCAGAAAGTTCTGCCAGTAAAAATATATCAATTCCAAATCTCAGGAACAAATTCTAATATTTTTTAAAGATTTAAAACAAAAGTCACTTTCAGTTAAAAAAAACGAACTTTCGTATTTAAATCCTTCCATCGGGAAAAATTTCGAGAATTTCGACTAATAATTTACATTTTTAGAAAGCTCAAAGATCTGATATTCTTACAAGTCCAATCTGGTCAAGAAATAATTAAAATTGCCCGCAGGATAGGTATTTTAAGATTTTCCAAATTTCAATTTCTGTACAATCCGCTAAAGGAGTTCTTTACCGGCGTCCCCCCCCCCCCCCCCCCGCAGAAGTTTTTGCCCGGGAGGAGGGAGGGTGGAGGGGACGTCACGGTTCTGAATACGCAATAGGGAAGAAAATGACGGAATTAAGAGCATAGCATATGATCATTATAAAATTTAAATGATTGAATTATGGTGGATTGAATTGTGGCGATGCATTATTGTGGCGTAATGTATTGTTGTATTGCAAAAACTTAATTGTGGCGATGTATTTTACGTTAAACATGTCGGTCCGTAAGTCCTTCCGAGAGGTTGGTGGTAGGGGAAGGAGGGTACGGTCCCTGTGATTGCTTTCCCCACTGGGATCCGGTCTAAATTGGGTGAATAAAAAGAAAGTTGTAGAGATTGTCGCGGAGAGCGAGGTAGCCCAGTGGTTAGCGCGTGGGAATTGCACTCGGTAGGCCCGGGTTCGATTCCCAAAATTGCCGCCGTGTTCAGGCGGAGTACGATCACGTCAAACATGTGGGTATGTAAGTCCTTTCGAGAGGTTGGTGGTAGGGGAAGGAGGGTACGGTCCCTGTGGGTGCCTCCCCCACTGGGTTCCGGTCTAAATTGGGTGAATAAAAAGAAAGTTTTAGAGATTGTCGCGGAGAGCGAGGTAGCTCAGTGGTTAGCGCGCGGGAATTGCACTTGGTAGGCCTGGGTTCGATTCCCAAAATTGCCGCCGTGTTCAGGCGGAGTACGATCACGTTAAACATGTGGGTCCGTAAGTCCTTCCAAGAGGTTGGTGGTAGGGGAAGGGAAGGAGGGTACGGTCCCTGTGGATTCTTCCCTCACTGGGTTCTGGTCTAAATTTGGTGGCACTTCCTGGCAATAGCCCTTCCACAAATAGTTACCTTACACCTTTCTGGTAGGTCGCGCCAGCGAGTTTGCCACAATCAGAATTTTCAAGGGTAGCGAACTGGCTGGTCGCCAAAGGTGGCTAGTTTATAATAATTCGGAATATGCTATCATTATATGTAATAGCATCTATGAACCGGTTTCACGCTTATTATGTGCTCACTAGCATGGTATAACAGATATCTCCAATGACAGGAAAGAACTTGACTGGTAAGGCACCAAATTAAGATTTTAGGAAATACCAAATAATGTTTAATATAAGTAATCTATTATTAATTTTCACAAAACTATCATTTATGTACTTTAAAAAATCACAGTTTAGACTACTTTATGAGAATTAATATATTTAAAAATACCGATGAACTTAAATAAAAGTAACTCACTTCAAACTTGAAGAAACTTGACTAAAAATGAATTATTGAGAAAGTTTCTTCTTTTTTACAAGTGGACTTCACAAAATTAAATATAAGTCAAGTAGAGCATGTTACTTCAGATACTTTTAATACTCATGACACACAATTTTTTATTTGACACTGTTTTTTATAACCCATTACTGCCCAGCAACTTATTTATAGGACATAATTTTCAAGTTGAAACATTTCTAATGCTGGAAGATCTACTATTCTAACAGGCATCAACTTCAACCCTTGTCTACATTGGCAAACAGTTTCGATTGTGTAGGTGAGGTGATATTTTAACTTTATATGTGGTCAAGTTATGATCATATATTTATCAATCCTGATTTTCTTTTATAATGTGTTCTTTATGGACACTAAATTTGCTAAATAAATTTATTTTTCCTTTTAAAGTGTTGTTTTTCAATTATATATCTTCATAACTAATTTGTATGAGTAAAATTATTTTATTGTATTCAATTCATGTCTTGAATATTGCATTCAATGAATAGGGTGTTGGGTATGTAGCATTCTGAATTGTCGAAGAATAATTTTTCGACTTCCTACTCAAGACAATCATTATCAGGATGGAAATTTAATTACTGCTTTTAGATGTAAATTACAATAAGCCCAAGTATATACTCCTAAAAATAACCATAGGTTTTCTATTTTTAGATTTATATATATATTATATAGTGGAAATGTTATTTTGATTAAGAAGAAGCTCTGAAACACATGCCTTCAGTAGAATGTGGTGCAGGTATTGCAGCAATAATCCCATTATACATACTGTTTAAAAGTATAACAAGAAAGATCAACTATGCATAAAGCATTGATTATGAAACACTTCCTAACTCTAATTTTATTTAAACATCTCTAAAATGCGATACATTCAGTGGTAATATTTTCAAAATTATCACAATACTGTAATAATTAATTATATTTGAAAATTTAAAACTTCATAAAAAAAAATGAACTTGATTCAAATGTCGTCATCGAAATATAAATTACTTGGCTCTCTGTTGTTATTGTTGAGACCCAGGCCATCCAACCTACCAGAAAGGTGTAAGGTAACTGTTTGGACAGCCGGGAAGAACTGCACAATTTAGACAGGAACCCAGTGGGAGAGGCATCCACAGGGAACGTACCCTCCTTCCCTTACCACAAACCTCTCAGAAGGACTTACGGATCCAAATGTTTAATGTGATCGTACTGAGCATGAACACAGCGACAGTTTTGGCAGTAGAGGGAATCGAATCCGGGCTTATCGAGTGCAATTCCAGTGTACTAACCACTGGGCTACCATGCCCCGCTTGGTGTTGAAGGCCCAGGCCATGCGACTCACCCTAGGGTGTGAGCAACAGGATGAGTGGCCGGGAAGCCACACCGCACGGTGTCGAAAACCCAGACCGTTCGACTAGTTCTAAGACATGAGCAGTTGTTTGGACAGCCGGGCCCCGCTTGGTGTTGTTGATAAAAACCAGACCGTCCGACCTACCAGAAAGGGTTGGGCCCCGCTTGATGTTGTTGAGACCCAGATCGTCCGACCTACCAGAAAGGTGTAAGGTAAACATTTGGACGGCCGGGAAGTGCCACCCAATTTAGATCGGAACCCAGTGGGGGAGGCATCCACAGGGACCGTACCCTCCTTCCTCTACCACCAACCTCTCGGAAGGACTTACGGACCCACATGTTTAAAGTGATCGTACTCCGCATGAACACGGCGGCAGTTGTGGCAGTGTGCCAATTCAGCGCGTAAACCACCGGGCTACAGCGCCCGAAATGTGCCAACAGCACGCGGTGTTCCCAGGTGGTCACCCACCCAAGTATTAACCGCGCCCGATGCTGCTTGACTTCGGTGATCTAACGAGAACCGGTGTTTTCAACACGGTAGGGCCGTTGGACGGGCCCCGCTTAGCGTTGTTGTTGTTGAAACCCAGACCGTCCGACCTACCAGAAAGGTGTAAGGTAACTGTTTGGACGGTCGGGAAGTGCCACCCAATTTAGACCGGAACCCAGTGGGGGAGGCATCCACAGGGACCGTACCCTCCTTCCCCTACCACCAACCTCTCGGAAGGACTTTCGGACCCACATGTTTAACGTGATCGTACTCCGCATGAACACGGCGGCAGTTTTGACAGTGGCTGGATTCGAACCCGGGCCTACCGAGTGCAACTCCAGCGCGCTAACCAATGGGCTACCGCGCCCTTGGGGCCCCGCTTGGTGTTGTTGTTGTTGAAACCCAGACCGTCCGACCTACCAGAAAGGTGTAAGGTAACTGTTTGGACGGTCGGGAAGTGCCACCCAATTTAGACCGGAACCCAGTGGGGGAGACATCCAGAGGGACCGTACCCTCCTTCCCCTACCACCATCCTCTCGGAAGGACTTTCGGACCCACATGTTTAACGTGATCGTACTCCGCATGAACACGGCGGCAGTACTGGCAGTGGCTGGAATCGAACCCGGGCCTACCGAGTACAACTCCAGCGCGCTAACCAATGGGCTACCGCTCCCGCCCCGCTTGGTGTGTAAAAGCAGTAAATATTTTATTCATACATTTTTATTTCATTCATCACATCACAGCACTACAATAATTTATTCTACTTAAAAACTTAAAACCATGGAAGTAAAAGTAATTTAACTCTATGCATAAAATTTCATCCTCTATGTAAAATTAATTAATGTTTCATTCATATCATCTATATTGCAAACTCTTGAGCAAAATAATTTTGCATTAAAGAAATTCAGCAATTCTTATACAACTCATCTTACAGCCTAATCTGTTTACATTCTCCATAAGCGAAAATTAGGTTTTGTTGTAGAAATAATCAAAGTTCGATGATCATTTAAACTCAAATATATTGTAATTGTGTTGTTTCAGAGTACAAATGCACAGAAATTAAGCAAAAATAAAGTGGTTTTATGACGGACACAACACTAAATATAAGTTAAAAAGAACTTTAAAAACTACTGAATATATTTTGCTGAAATTTTTTTGTATATTTTATGGAATAATTTGAATATTTCCTAAAATTTTCGAAGCAGTTTGTAAATTTTAAACTCACTTAAAATATGTTTGAAAAATTAGGTCCCCTAGGGTTCAATGTACTTCATATTTTCAACCCGGGTTCAATTCAAAACTAATTGGGTGATATTATTCATTTATATTCACATAGGTCCCACAGACCATCTGAACATACTAAAATTTTCTTTTGATAGTCATTTTTACGGCAGTTGTCACACTAACGGACAGGCAGACAGAATAAACAAAGTCATACACTTTTCAACTATGTTGTAAAATGTTAAAAACATTGGATTGCAGGGTGTGCCAAACTAAAAAATGCTAGATTATTAAGCTTACACCATAGTATATGCAGGGCCGGCTCAAGGATATTTTCGTGTGTGGGCAAGACAGTTTGGAGCCGCCTTTCATATATATATATATATATAATTATATATATATATATATATATATATATATATATAATTATATATATATATATATATATATATATATATATATATTGAGCTACAGCCACGAAACTGGGCAAGCAAATTTCGTTTTAAGAGGTATGCAAATGATCAAACTGTCAACGCCAATGCCGTTATAGGGCTCATGCAACACGCATGGGAATGACGTATAGTGCAGCATTTATAACGTCTGATGTTCTTACTTACGAGCAACTGAAACTTAATTTTCTGCTTTGATACTGAAAATTGTGTACAAAGATGCCTTTGAGACATACTCGACAGCACTACGAACAATTGTCGGATTTAGAGAGAAGTCGCATCAATGGCCCAAGGGAAACTGGTCCAACAGACGGATCAGTCGCTATCCTGGTCAGAACGATATGGTAGTTGCTCGGTGATGGAAATAGTGGATCAATGAAGACCAATGTAACCGTCGCAGAGGCTTAGAATGCCCCAGACAGACAACTGCTGGAGTGGATCGTGCAGTCAAGAGAGGAGTTACATCTACACCAATAGCATGGTTATCAGACATTCGAATCTTATCAGTCATCACCCGTGAATCCTGTATCAATGTATATTATTCGGAGACGACTGATGGGATTAACTGTCGACGTCCATTAACGCGCCTACCACTGATCCCTTAACATAGGCAGAGACGTCTGAATTGGTGTTTAGCTCGGTCAAACTAGACAGTGTCCGATTGGAGGCATGTTTAGAGACCAATTCCGCTTCGTCAGTACTGATGACCGACGCATAGGTGTGTGGATGAGGACTGGACTTTTTTCGTGATTATACGAGAAAGCTATTAAGAGCAAAGCATCGTAGATAGGCAAGAGCAGGAGAGAATAATCTCCCTTAGAAACAGGATCGCCATCACCTTACGCAAATTATTTTATTTCATTGACCTATCAAATTTTATTCTTATCTAAATTTCGAGCTTTAATTAGCGGTTTAGAAAATGTAATGCCTTACATTTCTTTCTACATGCATACATGCATAATGCAGCAGTAATTTATAATACATAACTGAATTTTGGACTTTATTTGCAATTTCCCTGCACACAAATGATGTATAGGAAAATATAATGATGGGGTCGTAAACTCGAATTTTCGACGGATGAATATACGTTTTGGGCATCCTTTAACCCACATCAATTATTTTAAAGGGATGTCTGGTCTGTGCGTGTAATGTATATATGGATGTGTATAGGAGTCTAGAGAGACAAAATTTCTAGAACGAATGGAGTGAAGTGAACAAAATTTATGATTAAAGGAAAATGAACACGCGGAAGGTCGCAAATTTTCAAACTTCTTTTAAATCATAAAAAAAAAAACGGCATTCAAAAATATTAAATAAACAATCATATTAAATGTAAGTTTACGTGAATAGCATCTATGTTTGGGGTTTCTGTGTAGGGGAAACGAAGCGTTACGAAAAATGTAAGCCTTTTGGGCGCTTATTATAATAATTTCAATATTTTAATATTCAGAGCTTCTTTTTAGAAAACAAAAAGTGTCTGTCTGAGCGAGTGTTTTTATTATTCTTGTTTTCATTTTAAACTATAAAATAAAGATATAAATAGTAAATGACAAAAATACGTATTAGGAAATTTAGTATCAAAATTTATATTTATTATTAAGAAAAGCTTTTATAGTTCTCGAGTAATCGTCTTGCCAAATTGAAGAAGATTGAAATTTTTCCATTTTTCAAGTTAATAACATCTCAAAAACCTAAAAAACTAGCTTTAAACAATAAGCATGAATTTGTAGCTCTGTGAAAGCCCTACAGGTATATATAATTGGATTTTGGATAGAACTCTATTTTTTTTTTTCGGGAGTGAGGGGAGGCTTAAACTTTGAAACATAAAAATGAGGTTTTTTCCATGTTTCATACTTTCACTCGAAATATCTACGAAAGTATAAACGATCGATAAAATTATTAAGTGATAAAAATATGTATAAGGAAAGTTTTAGTTTCTAAATTTATATGTATATTTAAAAAAAACTTTTATAGTTTTCGAGTAATCATCTTGTCAAGTGGAAGAAGTTTGAAAATTTGAAGTACTTCAAGGTTGTAATGCTTATAGCTTAAAAACTAAAAGTGATAACTATAAACAATTAGTATGAATTTATTGCTCTTTAGAAATCCTACAAGTGTATATAATTGGATTTTGGGTCACTTTCTTGGTTTTTGAAGTATAGTGGTTATAATTTCGATATTTTAACATATCGAAATTATAACCACTATACTTCAAAAACCAAGTTTTCCAATGGGTGGGAAAGCTTTAATATTTGAAATGCCACGATTGTTGCAACTCAGTTTGGTTACTTACTCTTTTGTGAAATATTGGTGCACAAGCACGACATATTTTGTTTTGTTTAAAAAAAATTAGGATGTCAAAAGAATATGGGGATTCTAAGGATGCTTAATGATTGGTGAGGTTTGAACAGAATAGGTAGAAATATACATACGAAAATATACGTGGAAATATACATACGGAAATATACATAATAATGGAATACTATCCAAATTACAACAAAATTTTACACTTTGACTAATTTAACATTTGTTTTATTGTATCACTGGAACGAATTACCCGGTGTTGACCGGGAAGAAAATAAACCCCCGTTACTTAATACATTTATAAAAAATCTGATATGGGCAACACATGACTTTCTTTAAGTAATGCAATGAATTTACTACATTCACAATTTAAAAAAATGTTATTCTTATAGTAGATACCTATATTACTTTCCAAGATATTGAATTTTCTTCAATTAGTCGTCATTTTCATTGATTTAGCGTCATTTTTATCCATTTGGCGAGATTTTAATTAATTCGGCAACATTTAAAAATGTCGCCAAGTTGGAGACATTTCACTAGATTCGTCGCCAAAATCTCGCCAAGCGTTATGGATGGAGAAATAAGTTATTCTTACAGCAGATAAATGACTATTGGCGTTCAAATACAAAAGTATTACTCAAAGTATCTTTTCTCGTGAATAGAACGGCTTAGATCCATGAGAATGATGTCATCAAATTTATCGCATGATATTACATATTAAAAGTAAACATGTTTCTCAACAGTTAATATTTATTTTTAATTTATGGGATTTTTTTGATAAATTTATTTCAAAAATGTGCAATATCTCGAGAACGGTTCATACTAGCGTTCTAAAGTTTATGTCAATAGTTTTCTAAGGAAAAATTACATAAGAAATGTCTATTTGCGTAACTTTATTAAAGGTTTTGCTTTTTTAATGATTTTTTCAAAATTTCACTCGAATATTTAGGCAGGTTCTGAACATTCGATTGTGTTTTAAAACAACAGGCTTCCAGTATTCATGGATTGTGATTTTTGTACCAAATTTCATTCGAATCGCGCCATTCGTTCGTGAGATATCGTCTCCAAAGGCTCACTGACACACACACACAGACATCACCTCAAAAATGTTCGATTCGTGATCAGGGTTGCTTGAAACGTGCTCTCCCGTCGAAAACTCGAATTCAAATTTTCGATCCCGTCACAATACTTTCTTTATACATTATGTATATAAGGAAAGTAATAACACTACTCAATTTTCTTCAAATCCTAAACCGACGCCAAATTACCAGTACGCTATCCGCAAAGCGAAAAGAAAGTAAACTCTCTCCGTAATGCAGAATATAAATGAATGATAGATTAATAACCTCTAGGAGATGAACGTGGCAGTAGATCGTTACGATAGCTGTTAAATCGTATGATTAGCTGTTAGATCATATCGATGACTGGAGGTTCTGCAACTGTTAAATCGAGAATAAAGCTGCTAGGTCATATCGGTAGCTGAAGATTATCTGATTTTGGAATTTAAAAATTCGTTAAAATTCGAATGTAAATTTTGGTAAAAGGCCTTCGAGATGCATTAGTTCAGATATAGATGCGACTGTGTAGAAAACCCAGACCACACGACCAACCCATAGGCTAATGGTAGCTTTCTGTGTGGCCGGAGATGCGACTGTGTTGTTGTTGAAACCCAGACCGTCCGACCTACCAGAAAGGTGTAAGGTAACTGTTTGGACGGTCGGGAGGAGATGCGACTGTGTGAAAAAATTCAATGAGATAGATATCGGTCGGCATTGTGGACAAACAAACAGATAGATTCTTCTTTTTATTATTATAGATTCACTGTGGGTGAAGACGATTGAAATGTAATGTTTAAAATGTCCCTGAGTTTGTGACAAGTGAATGAAAATATATAAAAATATGTTCGAAGATACAAAACCTAATCCAAAAGCAGGAAAAATATATAGAATAGAAAAGGGGACAACAATTAGGAAAGAAAGGTGGAGGGGGTAAAAATTAAAAATATTCTAATTTTCTACAGAAAGATAAAGTGCATAACAAAACTAAGAGAGAAGGAAAAAATCATATTTGCAATCATTAGAGAACAAGACGGTAAAAAATGCAATATTTGTTTTCGTAATTTAAAAAAAAATAACAAACGAAAACATCTGAAAATAATTTAGAGATATATGGGCCCAACAGAAACACAAGGAAATATCCAAATGCTTCCAAATTCATTAAAAAAAGGATAGGAGGGGGGGGGGGGGGGGTGAGGTTAGAAATTAAAAAATATGAACTTTCGAGTGGGGTAATAAAAATAGGGTGCATTAAGAATTAAAAAAAAAAACCTTCGTTGGAAAAGAGGACCGTCAATGTTTAATTTTTTCTCGGTTTCGAAAAAAAAAATAGACAAAAAAAATACCACATATCATACAATACAACTTTATATAAGAATAATAATAAATCGAATGCTGACTAGAACATGGGGATATTAAATGAATTGTTTGAGTAGAAATAAAAAAAAAATCACAATATCAAAATGTATATTACAAATTTTAAGATTGTTTAATTAACATTTTACTTATAAATTATAATTATAACTAAAAGTGTAATTATGCAAAAAAATAGTATTTACAGATTATTGAACATATATCTAGACAGAAATTTGTATGCATGAGCAAAAGAATATGTATAATTCTCAGATTGAGTCTATAGAATATATTTATTAATTTATAAAACAGCTCTAACAATTTATAAACAACTTTTGCACTTTCATGCAAATATTCATAAAAGAATATTTTACTTCGCAAAAATATTTTGTACCATTTTATTTTTCGTTTTGGATTGAAACTGGAAAAAATACAAAATTAAGATCATTTTACACCATTGCTTAATTATTTGCCTCTGAAATTCCTCATAAAACAGCCACGGGGCATAGTATTTTGGATAAAAACATGAAAAAATTATTCTTTTATCAGTATTATTCTGGGGCTAATGTCATAGACTAAATTCAGTACCAAATTAATTTTATTTGTTGAAACACATTAAAAATTGACAAAAAATGTAGTCAATTAAGAAATTTTTCAAAAATATTTTAAATAATTGAAAGAAAGTTTACCCCAATAGTTAGAACTTAAAAGACAGCCATAGTTGTCGATGGATTTGTGAATGTCGCACAACAGCATAACACAACACTTTGAACACTAAGAAGTAGATTTTTACTTCTAGTCACTGTGTTTGTTATCTGCATGGCCTCCATCTAGCTAGGCTGAATACCTAAATGATCTAAAACGGTAGACGATCAAACGAATGACCAGCTGGACTAATCTCCTCCCTCCCTTCCTTTTAGAAGTGCGATCACAGAGACCGCATCCATGTGTTTGCAATTTGAATTTGAAACCAGGAAAAAATTCTGAGAATCGCCCCTTGGGTTTTTCCTAGGATTTGGGGAAAGCAAAGTCCCCTAGGGGATTGCAGGCTGCACCCAGCTGCAAGTTGTTTAAAATCTAGTAATCTCTCAAGTGTTTGAACGTACGTACTTTCAAGTAGATCTGTACATTGCTTCAAAAAAGATATAATTATGGGAGAAAAACGAGTTTATCCTTTTTATATTTTAATACTATCTGAAAAAATAAATTCGTTTATATTAGAGTGGCACAAAATTGGTTCATTTTCAAAAATTTTTTAATACGACCACAAAAGTCATTCTTACTACACCTAATTTGATTTCCAAATGGCCGCCCCTAATTCGGCCGCTGTGGGCAATTGCCCACGCCGCCCACGCCTTAAACCGGGCCTGAGTATATGGGGTGTCTAGAAAAATCCATATCAGGAGAAATTTCTCGAGAACAAAGAGAGTTATTATTTCTTTAATGCAGCTGCATAAGAAATTCCTACTGTGCTACACAATGAAACAAGATTTGGGCTAACTCCTTCCCCTTTTATGGGGGTTGGAAGACTATCTCACTCCCTTTTAAAGATAAAGAAAAACTCAATTACAAATTTGTAGTGTTACCAAATTAGTACAAAACTGTGTTTAAATAGTAACAAAAACTAAAAAAAACCCTGAAATCTAGAAAATACACTTTACACCCCCCCCCCTTTCCAAAGAAAACAACATTAATATTTAGGAATTAAAATAATGTGTAAATATTTATACAACATTAACATTACATCTACACAATAAAAAGGAATAAAACTAATACTGCATCATATCCAAAATTCGAAATGATTACTAACAATGCAGGCTTGAGATGGAATGTTTTTTCAACCTCAGATTAGAGAATCTATTTATCTGGCTTTGATTATGATTATTCTAATTGACAAATCATCTGTCAAATAATACAGTTAGCATTTAAACTAAATTTATTACATCATTTGCTATACAGCTGTTACCAAATGATTTTGCAGTTTAAAGAGTCAAATGCTTAAAAGAATATATTTTAACACAATTACTTACAGTTTTTGCTATCAAACAGAAACTTTTATACTAATTTGGCAAAACTCTACAAATTTGTAATTGACTTTATTTTCTATCTCTAAAAGGGTGCTAGGTAGCCCCTGCATAAAAAGGGATATTAACCCTCTAACGTTGCCGTGTCGTACAGCACTAGGGGCTTCCCATTCAGTTCTATTAAAAAGATAATAACTCGTTGTTCTCAAGAAATTTATCATGTACAGATTTTTCTAGACACACTGTATAGTTTAATTCATGTAGTATGTAGTATCTTGAAGTTTTATGCATTTTATTGAAAAATAATAAATTTATTCCTGAAGTTTGAAAAAAAAATAGCTTTAAACTTGATCTGCCCAGCCACAGATTAATATATACAGACATTTCAGTCTCTACTGTTCCGCCTACCGCCTGCCAAAATTAAATCCAATATAAAGGTTGGCATGCTTGGCGATGGTCTGTGATGGTTGTTTCCACAGACTGTAGTTTTCGCCAAGACTTTCTGTTAATATAACCCTATTTGGCACTGAACAAAACATTTAGAACTTTGTTCTATCATCTCATGTTTACACGTGGAAAACATACTTTCGCTGCTATTTTGGATTTTATAATCAATTATTTTATTTTTTATGCATTTTTTAAGAAATGGATTACCAAAAGAAAAGGGATTACGTTTACAAGGTATGTAATTTATTTTTATTTAAATAAAAAGATTATTTGTTATCCATCCCATATTTCATCCTATGCACGTGTTCATCATAAGAAATTGGTGCAGTATTATCACTGCCGACTAGACTAAATTCTAAGAAGCAGTGGCATTAAAAAAACTTTTTCGCATTTATATAAAATGTATAAAAATTGATATTTGGATAGCTTTTTCTACAGCTAATTAAGTTGAATATGATATTGAATGTGTATATATTTTACACAATTTTTACTAATTGACATAATGTGGAAAATACCCCCCCCCCTGTAATTAACGATAGAGTTCGACACCTTTGTAGTGCATTTACGTAAATTTGTTATTTATTATAAGAATATTAGTGTATTTAAAAAATTATATTAACAGCATCCAAGAATAAATTAAGAACTAAGAAATTTAACAACCAACACGCTAGTATACTTTTTAGGCTGAAAATATTATATAATATTTCAGCCTTTGGGCATGTTAGCTTGTAATTTTTGGTGTATAATGATTTACAGTGATAAAATGCGTCAATTTTTTACTTAGTTTATGATTACATGAATTAAATATATATCTATGTTTATTTATTTAAATTTACTTAAACTAATAAATACATTACATATAAAAGTATTTCTAAATGCTGATCATGTTTATAGTTTAAAAAATTATAAAAGTACAGTTCCATAATTTTTTTTTGGGGCCGCATTAACATAAAATCGCCAATCGAGCAATAGTTGCCAAATCTAGCCATCAAGCTTTTGTTATGTTATAGCTGCGATGGTTAGCTACTCGAACACTAGTGTCTATGTGAAATCCCATGTTAAAGATGTTGTCATGGGTTCCTATGGGAGTGAACCTTCTGAATATAATATTCTGTGTGCCCAGTGTCCTATAAATAGGACAGTCTGTTTTGCTAAAAAGATTATAACATGATATGTTATTTTGGAAATAGCTATAATGATTCATCCTTACTAATAAATAAAACCTGATATTTTACCAAAAACCTATGAAAAAAATAATTTAGGCAATTATGGGCTATTTTACCTGCGAAAATTTTACGCTTAACTTAATTCAGCAACAGAAACTAAATAAAGCTTGGCCAAATGCAAGATACTAAACAGTCAAAACTGAATATTCAGTCTATTGGTCAAACACTAAATTTTTGGTACAACTCTAATGCCTTCCTTCCTATTTGGGATCTGAACTCAGAATCTATGAATAACCATTGGATGAATAATTATTGGACCATCTTTTCTACAACTTTGTCATCCGGGGCGTGGTAGCCCATTGGTTAGCGCGCTGGAGTTGCACTCGGTAGGCCCGGGTTCGATTCCAGCCACTGCCAAAACTGCCGCCGTGTTCATGCGGAGTACGATCACGTTAAACATGTGGGTCCGAAAGTCCTTCCGAGAGGTTGGTGGTAGGGGAAGGAGGGTACGGTCCCTGTGGATGCCTCCCCCACTGGGTTCCGGTCTAAATTGGATGGCACTTCCCGACCGTCCAAACAGTTACCTTACACCTTTCTGGTAGGTCGGACGGTCTGGGTTTCAACAACAACAACAACAACAACTTTGTTATCCAGCAAATTGTTACAGTTACAATTATATCCCATTCTTTACATTTACATTTTACCTTTATATTTTATTAAGTAATTGAGATTAAATTAATATATTTACTTTACTTGAAAATATTTTAAATGTTATAATATACATTTTTTATTGAAGTTTTATTTAATGAATAAGTATGGAAAACACATCTATAAATATTTCAATTTTCAGCAGACTATAATTTTATTGTTGTTGTTGTTGAGACCCAGACCGTCCGACCTACCAGAAAGGTGTAAGGTAACTGTTTGGACGGCCGGGAAGTGCCACCCAATTTAGACCGGAACCCAGTGGGTGTTGTTGTTGTTCGAACCCGGGCCTAACCCAGTGGGTGTAAAATTATTCTTTTTTTAAACACCATTAATGGCGTACATTAAGTTACAAGAATGCCAGAGTGCTTTAAGACACCATAATCTTCTTGCCACTAATGAAGAAAGCAATGGCGTCTGAAAGCACTCTGGCCTTTTTGTAACTTCATATACATCATTAATGGCATTTTAAAATAAAGGCATTTTGCAATAAATGTGTAGTTTTTGCTGAAAATATTTACTTAATGAGGCTGAACATTTATTTTTTAACGTTGAGTTTATTTGTATAAATAAAAATCTGACATTTCCCACACTTCTTGATTTTTCTTACAAATATTTAGAGAAACAATAACAAAAAGCATAACTTTTATTTTTATCAATAATGCTAAAAATCTCTATCAATGGCTTTATTACTAACAATTCAATTAAGCATACCCACTTTTAAGATTGTGTGTTTCTATCGAAAGATATTGTTTTCCCTGTGGAAAAGTAAAATTTCTAATATTTGGAGACTGTATCATAATTTCTAAACAATGATATGGCTGGTTACAAGAATTACGAACAACTCATGTAATAAAACTCTTTAATTACTCATGTAATAAAAGGGCGTATATTTAATTTTTTAGGACTTCAAAAATTTTAGATAAAAAATTGAAATATTTCACAAATGGCACATCCTATGCCCTATAAATTATGTCATTCATTTTTAAATAGAAAATTACTTATAAAATGACTATTTGATTATACCATGTTGTAAAATAATTATTTTATGTTTTTTTTATTTTAATTTAATATTACCTGAAAATCAATGTGTCTTAGGTTACGGATAAAAATAAATCAATTTTAGCTGAATCGTTGAATTTTAAAATTGATGTACACATACTCAGAAAGATACACAGATATCATTGAAAAAATGGTCAATTCATATTAATGTATACTCAAAATGTGTATATCCATCTATATCCAAGATTTGGAATTTTAACCTCACCTCAATACTTTTCCTTTACATACGAGTTCTGCAATCTGTAAGTTGTGTTTGCACTGCAAACAGATCGCATGCAGTTTGCACTACAACAGCTCGCTCGCATGTACTGGAGTGGAATGCAACATGGGATTAGAATCAGGAAGTGGACTTGAAAGTAGTAATGTTAAAGTAGGACATGAAAATAAGCAAGCACTTTTTTGCAAGTTTTCTATTGGTTGCACGTGCATTTCTATCTAAATAAAAATGAAACTTGTGCAGTTTACAAACTTTCAAATACTTATAATAAAAAAATGATAAGTAGTTAATAATAATATGGCACTGATTACGTATATGGCAATTTTAACATGTGATGTTTTATTCTATGTGTGATCCAAATTACACTTTTTGTGTACGTGACCAACAAGGTTTGCCTATGAATTCAGAGTTTACATTTTTTAAAACAAAGCTCATAAGTAAATAACACATTCTCAATGTTAAAACCATTTAAAATAAAATACAAACATTGAAATTCATATGACTGAAAAGTAAACAACAGTTTTTCAAATTGAAACACTTAAAAATAAAATAATTTTTTTTCCTAATTTTAAACTACTTGAAAAATAAACAAAAGTTTTTCTTTTTAAATTAAAGTACTAAGAAGAAAACAAAAGCTTTTTGACTTTAAATTATCAAAGAGTAAACAAAAGCTTTGTAGATTTCAAATGTCAGAAATACATGTAAGCAGCAGTTTTCAAAATTTAGATTTGAATAATACTAGATAATATTAATATATTCGATACATTTTTTAACTGGTACTTTCTGGCACAATTGACATTGCTTTAATGTTTAATCCATATCTTGAACCAATATCTAACTTCTTTAATCTTCTGATCTTTAATAGATATCTAACCAGAATGTCCATTTTGTGTTTTGTTATTGTGTTGCATTATGTTTTGTCTTGAATTTCTGTGAACCATCTAGTTTCTGATGAAGAGAAAATGATTGTGCCAAAATGGAAGGGATTTTTAAAGTGTGCCAATGAAGGTCTATAAATTGCATAAGTACCTTAAAAATTTCCTATAAAGTTAATATTGCAAAAATTTAACCCATTACTATTTTTTATGGGTTCAGAATTGAAAATTCAGGTTTTGTCATGACTCTAATCTCAATGACATGTAATTATGTGCAAAATATATATACACACAGGCATATTATATATATAATTCATTTGAAACAGATATACATTTAAATTTCAAAAGAGTGAAAAATGCAAGGGATCAGGAATTGAACTTGGAACCTATGGATTACAAGTCCAATGAGCTACCATCTGAGCTATCCTAGTATGACTCTGTTCAACACATCTTCACTCTTAAGATCATTAAGCAACATTAGTTTTCGAGAATATGTGCACAAGGCAGCTGCTGAACGTGGAAACTGCTGCCTTGTGCACACATTCTGAAAAACTACAGTTGCTTAATGATCTTAAGAGTAGAGGTGTGTTAGACAGAGTTGTGACAAGATAGCTCAGATGGGAGAGCTTTGGACCATAAGTCCCAGATTCGATTTGTATTTCTGCACATTTTTCACTTCATTGAAATTTAAATGTATTTCAATTTCAAATGAATTATATATGCTATTTCCAATTAAGTTGCTGCATTAGCACATTGATTGGAGGTAATTTCTAATGAATTTATTTAACCACCATATTTCAAAAAAATTATAATTGATTTATTAACACACACATACATATATATATATGCATATATATATATATATATATATATATGCTATGGGAGAATTGCTCTAATAATATGTATAGTACAGAAAATAGAAATATTGTGCTATATTTTGTATAAATACAATTTGAGTTAAACAATTGTATGAATATAAATTGAGATAACATATTGTATAAATATACTTAATATTTGCAAAATTAATACATAATTTATAATTATCTTTGTGCGCATTGATACTTGTACAAATGCTACTTTTATATTAAGAAACAAAAAATAATCTTCTATTATATTATGGATAAATAGTGCTTATATTCTCTTATCCCAAATGAAATAATCCACAAAAACAAAAGGTTAATCCAAAATTGCTTGGAATAGCTTTTAAGTTTTACTTAAATTGATAACAATGGATTTGTTATCAATTGTAGAATGCACCATTTCCAGCATCTTTGCTGACATCATCGATGCCTCTGTTTCTACAAGCCAATACCATGAAATAAGTGGATGGGTTTACCCCTCATAGCAACTTACCTCGCATTCAACTAAGAGCAAAAGATTCATTTATGTGTTGCTGGTGTTATAGTGTACTATAGTTCCAAACCTCTACCATCTGAGCTATCTTGTCCCAACTCTGTCTAACACACTCTACTCTTAAGATCATTAAGCAACTGTAGTTTTCCATAATGTGTGCACAAGGCAGCAGTTTCCATGTCCAGCAGCTTCCTTGTGCACATATTCTGGAAAACTAATGTTGCTAATGATCTTGAGAGTGAAGATGTGTTGGACAGAGCCATGCTAGGATAGCTCAGATTGTAGAGCACTGGACTTGTAATCCATAGGTCCCAAGTTCAATTCATGATCTCACACATTTTTCACTCTTTTGAAAGAAGCCCACCTTGCAAAATTTTAATAAATTTTTTATTAACAAGCATTTACAGTTGTAATTGCAGACATCTTTGGCTGAGTACACAGGGTAATCCTTTGAACAAAAATCTGATGTGGGCAGTACATAACTTTCCCAATATAATGCAATGAATTTACTTCTTTCACCATGGAAAAATGATGTATAATATCCATGATACAATGCTTTTAACGATTAATTGCACATTTGATGCTTTTGCGGATGACGACATGTAAAACTATTAAGTACCTAATAAACCTATATTTCATGCAACTCTAAATAGACAATTATCAATATTGATAGCATCTGCAATAAGCAATAGAGTCCATATATTAAAGTATTTAAATAATTAATTCATGAAACTGGTATCATTTCAATTTAATATCAAATTTGCAATTTTGACTATATTTCTTTCAATCTGGGGCGACATATCGCCAAGTTGGTGATATTTTGCTAAATTAGTCACTAAAGTCACCAAATTTATCACTAATTTTTCACACAGATGGAGAAGATAGTTTTTCTTATAGATAAATGACTATTACCAAATTATTAGTTGTAAAAATACAAAATACAAAACTATTGCACAAATATCTTCTCATGTGAATGGAGCAAACTAGATTTAATATCAAACCCCGAGAATGATGTTAGCAAATTTGTCACATATTGCATGAAAAGTGAACATATTTCACAATAGTTAATACTTTATTATTCAAGATTCTGATTCTTTAATTACTTTTTCAAAATTTCATTAAAAAATTTGAGGACCTTCTGAACCTTCAATTGTGTTTAAGATTAATATGTTTTCAGTATGCATCGATTGTAATAATTGTACCAAATTTTGCTTGAAATGCTCCATTGATTTGTGAGATATCGCTTTCACAGACCCAAGGACACATGCACAGACATCACATCAAAAAAGTCCGATTCGAATTAAGAGATGTTCGGCAGCAAAGACATCTGATCAAAGATGCTTGGAACCTGTACCCGAATTATAAGAAAAGAGGAAAAGCTAGCTTTTGCTCAGTGATTATAATGTTGGTCTTGTAAGCAAAGGGTCCTTGGTTCGGGGCCCGGCGACTCCCAATCGCCACAGTGGTTACCTTAGACATACGAGCATGAAAAAACCTTCCTTTCCAACGATCTCACCTCTCAACACGAGATGGCAGCAGCACACGGAGTCAGAAGCCTTGACACTCCCTTCCTGGTTGACCACGACTGACCGTCACGCCCGAGGCGACATGCCTCCCGGCCCACTTCAGCCCCTCAACTGCATTTCGGGGGGACACACGGGGGGTTTCTCAGCGGCCCCCTTCCTCGCCGAAATTAGACCAGGGCCTTCAGCAGGTGAGGGAATGTTCAGCAGCAAAGACATCTGATCAAAGATGCTTGGAACCTGTACCCGAATTATAGGAACAGAGGAGAAGATAGCTTTTGCTCAGTGATTATAATGTCGGTCTTGTAAGCAAAAGGTCCCTGGTTCAAGGCCCGGCGACTCCCAATCGCCACAGATGTTTAAAACATGCTCTTCTGTTAAAAAATCAAATTTGAATTTTTGATCCTATCACAATACATTTCCTATACATTATACTATAAAAAGAAAGTAAAAATGATTTGTGCATCAGATTATCCTGAATTAAATCAAACTGAGCAGCCAAGTGGACAGAAGTGTTTCCAACTGTCGTTAATCTTTATACATTTTACACTTAGAAACCAGCTCTTTCATATCAGGAATCAAAAGCGGACATTTTTTTAAAATTTCAATAAAATTTATTATAATTAACAATGTATAAAAATAACTTTAATATTATACAAAAATATATAATAAAATAGAGATGGGCAAATACTATCTGCAAATATTCGAACACCTTAAATACTAGAAAGTATTTGAAATCTCGAATATAACATTACTAAAAGAAATTCAAATAGCTCGAATATTGCGTAATGATAAACATCAGGTTCTGGAATAAAAAGTTAGGATACTCCAGAAAAAGAAATTCGAAAGTACCTAGAAGAAAGTCTTGCTTCGACCACAGGAAAACATTTTCGACAATTAGGAAAATAACAGTCTGTATCCTTACATGAAGGAAATATCTTTGAAGTATTTAATCACACCACCATCGACAGTTTCTTCAAAAGGACTCTTCAGCACCTGCAGTTTAATTTGAGACAACAACAATAGCAAAAAAGACACACTAGTTTGTGAACATGCTCAAACATCTAGTTTTTTAAATAAAAATCTGCAATAAATGAGAGCACTTGCGATTATTCAATTATTGTAGTTAATGTTACCTAAAATAAAAAGCTACTATAAAATAATTAAAATTTAAAATAAAAAGTTTTGTTTCTAAATTAATGTGATTTTATTACACTATTTGTACTTTGCATTATTAATTTATTTACTACTAATAATATATAACATTTAATAAATATAAATATTGACAACATTATACATATTAAAACAATTTGAAATAACTATTTAGGGTATTTGAATATTCGAGATATGGTTAATATTCAAATTCAAGAAAAGTGTTATTTGCCCATCTCTACTATAACATGATTTAGATACTGAAATTAATCAGTTGTTTGCACAAAAAACTTCTTGAAGCTTCTATTAACACCGTCATTAAATGGTATATGGTTACCAATACCTAGCGTTTTCAGCCTGTCACAACTAAGCTGGGTGTTTTTAGGCCTCGGAGCTCCTGTGCTTGGATCATCGTCTGGAGATATGTGAGAATCTGATACACCAAAGATGACTGCAATTCTTTTTGTCATTTCATATTTAGTTAAGGGTTCTGAACCACACCAATGGAAGACAGATTTTATGGAAGGATCCTGAGTAAACAGCAATACAGAAAAATACAATATTAGATACATCTAGAATTTAAACACATTATTAGTATTCCAGTAAAATCTCAATAGTGGATAACTGAAAAAGAAATTCCTACATTCTAAACGAGAGGTTTAATTCAACCTGAGATTTCAATACTTTTTATATTAAACTAGTATCTGAGCCTGTCAAAGACAGAGAAACTAGCATTAAACATTAAGTTATTTAAACATTAAGTTGCAACTTTTGTTTAATAATTTTTATTTTGTTTAGCAATGTATAGTATAAAGCACAAAAAATAATCGTCTTATAAGAAAATCCAACTCCATCAGGTTCTGTCCTGTGGTCAATATTATAAATGTGCAAAGTTGCAGCCATCTAGATCACCAGAAGCTTTTGGAGAGTCTGGAAAGCCTTTTTAACCTCCCCCCTCAAATTCACCTGTCCATGGGGGAGAAATCAAAATATAAGCTCTGTTTGTTCCATGATTGTTACTATAAATGTGCAATGATTCAGTTTACTAAGTAACCGGGCTGCTTCTGGAGGCATGGAAAGACTTTTTGAAAACAAAATAACCATTTTCTCTGCCTTTTGTGGGAGAAACAAAAAAAATTCAAGCTTTGTTATTCTCTGTCCCATGAATGATACTATAACCGTGCGCAAAGATTCATCTTTTTAGGTCATCAGGGGCAGAGGGCTTATGGGATGTCTAAAAAGCATTTTTGAAAATCCCCATTTTCTTTCCCCCCGGAAGAGTGGGGAATAACCTAAAATCCGGCTCTGTTAGATTTTGTCCTGTGAATGATACTATAATTGTGCAAAGACTCAGCTTTTTGGGTAACTGGGGAGTTTTGGGAAGTCTTTGCAAAACTTCTCTCATTTTTTCTACTCCAATTCAGTTTCCCAGGTCAGTGATGTGCAATTGGTGCACCACAAGATGATGTTAAGTATGCAGTGAAACTATATCTCCAAGATGGAGAAGATGTGCAGTACACACAATTTACACAGGATGTGCAGTTAAGTTACAGAAGTAAATAAAGTTCTGTCGTTGGCTGATACAGTTACAAGATGTATTGACTATATGTCAAGTGATATTTTAGAAACATTGATTACAAAATTAAAAATAGCTGAAAAATTTTCTCTCCAGATTGACGAATTAATAGGTATTTAAAACCAAGCACAATTAATAAGTATTGTACTTATATATTGTACATTGATGAGGACTCTCCATAAAACATTATTACTTTCCCTATATACATAGCACAATAAAACCTCTAATAAAGGACACTCCTCAGATATGGACACTTCTTAATTACAGACAGTTTAAATTTCCCCACCAAAATTTCCATTAAACTCAATGGAATTATAACCTCTGGTTTGCAAACACTCTGAGGTATAGACCCAGATACTCATTTTAGAGTTTTTTATATTGGAATAGAACCTCCAAAATATGGACGTTAGTATAAAAAAATTAACTGGAGCGTGACTTAACTCGACTTTTTCATACAAGAATCCATTTTTAGCAGCTTTTTTTTTTCTCCAAATCTTACAAGTAAAATTTTGAAAAATGTATCGCGGGTCCAAATGATTACAATTATAGTATGTTACTCTTCGTTCAAAATGCTAAAAAATCTTTTAATTGATATCATACTTGACAATGTACCCCCCCCCCCCCGGGTAACTTGCCCCCTAAGGGGGGCTAATGACACCATGAACAAAAAATATTGTATCATGGCTATTTTTCACAACAATAATTGAAATTAGTCTTGTGATCATTGAGACATAAATAAACCGTTTCATGCATGATGCTAAAGTTTATCCTATGCTGCCATGTTAAAAAATATAAAATTTCAAAGTGCTCACTCGAATTTAAAAAAAAATCTAGTTAATTTGAGATTTTTTATAACAAAGCTAGATATAAAATTTTGTGAAAATCCATTCATATTTGTTGCCGCTATCGTATACATAAGAAATTAACCACAGACATGCATCACTCCAAAAATAGTCTAAGTGTTCAGTAGGTCTTAAAACATACATTGCCATCGAAATCTTGAAAATTTTCGTGCAAACAATACTTTTTCTATACTATATTACAAAGTATGAGAAAGTAAAAAGGGTCAATGCAATGAGTAATAGCTAAAGGATGTTTTCAACAAACACAGTAGCAGCAAAATTCCGGTTGTGTCGACTGAACAACATAGTTTGACATTGAACAACATAGTTTGTGGATTAAATACAACAACTAACCGGCCGCTACTAAGTGTCGGGATTCACCTCCTCCTTGGCAATGCACATCATCAAAACATATCACACTACTGGTAAAAGTGTTGTCAGATATTATCTAAAAATAGCCAAACAAGTCTGAAAAATTCACCAAATAATAAAAATAATAATAACGCCGATAACTTTAGGTAAAGCAACGCTTATTGTGCATCACCTGCTTCACCTTGCGAGCCACCATTGGTGAACTATCATTTCTAAAAAATGTGATATCAGAAATTCAGCTTATTTTCACTTTCTTTATGTACTATTGCAGACAAATGTTGCTTTAACATATTTGCAATTATTGTCCTGAAAGAGTAAATAAGGCAATACCCTGTATGCTTTATTTAAAATAAAAACAATATTAAAAATATCACAGTAGAACATACCTGCAGTTTTTTATTAGTTAACTGGAAGCAAACAGAAGCAATTTCATCTGTATGGGATGGAAATCTTATCTCAAAGTTTGAAATCTTTGAAGGGACTTGTTTTTGCAGGTTCTTGATTAGGCATGATATAGCACTTTCTCCTATATACTCTTCATCCCCATATAAAACTGGTATGCGCAATATGCATGCATCTGAAAGTATTTAGTTTTAAAATATAAGTAGAAAAAACAAACAAATATTCTAACAATTCATGTTTGTGCATGCAATGTGTGCATCTCCAAACTGCAGTTAAATGAACTTATAGCAGGTGACCTAATTTTCAGACCTGCAGATTTATCTCATCATCTATCTGCCAATCTACTGACAGCAATTTTTGTCTAGATTCGTTGGAGGAGATAGAGAGATTTGGGGGGTCAAAACTTATCCTCATTAGCTGATTTTACATTAGTCCCCACTCTATAAGGTCCATAAGAGATAAATGAAATTCAGAACTCTATCCCCCTTCCCAGAGTTTCTTTTCTGAGAAATTTTTTTAACAGCACAAGCAGGCACTAATAGTACATTGCAAGGGAGAGGGAGGGGATTATCATCTGGAAAACTTTGAATGGAGATTTCAAAGTTCAAAATATGGCTTTCTTAGTAATTTTATAAAATTTTGTAACTTTTACTTTCATTGTATTTTTTATGGGGAGGTGAAGGCTACCACCTTTTGATAGATAACTTGGCCATGAAATCTAGACTGTAATGCAAAATTGTTCAACTCGTGGATCTCTAACAAGCATAATGTTTAGATAACATATTCAAAATTAACTAAATTACTAAAATTTATGCAAAGAAAATGAACGAATTTTAATATATAATGAAATACGTAACTGTAATAAAATATGATACATAAATGTTACTAAAATTATTTTCGATGGCAAAATATTTTGATCTAAAATTTTACTTTGTCTTTTAAAGAAGTTAAACAGCATTGTATAAAGTGTAAAATATTAGAGTGAGAAAGAGAAAAATGTTAAATATGTGTTTTAATGTCATTGCTTTGTGATATGAATAACATATATGGTTGGGGTTTCTTTGGTGGAGAAACAGTGTTACGAAAAATGTAACACTCTTTGGATGCTTATACTCCCGAATTTAATAGATAAAAATATAAATAATTTTTCTTGTTTTGTCAGAAATATGGTCCAGAGGTCCAGATTATGAATATATAAAAATAATTTCAATATTTTAATATTTTGAACTGTTTTTCAAAAAAACTTCCAAGTGTATATAATTGGATTTTGGATTGAGCTCTTATTTTTACAAAAATATTTTTAAAATATATCTGTTCGAACAAGAAAAACTGGTCATCTACCTCACTTTTTCCTCTCTGGGATCTGGCTACACTATCACCATCTACACACTCAGATATTCTTGCGAAGTTTTTGGGAATTTTTTATTATAAGTGTTATAAATCATCTGCAGGCTCATATTTATAATTGATATTAATGGCAGATATATTTGGTATTGATAGTTATTTAAAATATGTTCAAATTTTAACAGCATACTAAAAATATTTTTAAAAAATTCTCTTATATATTTAATTCACCCCCCCCCCCCCCAAACACAAAGCACTAATAAGAATCGTTATTCTTGTATGCAAAAGTATCTTTACAGACAAATCTAATGGAAAAACATCTTAGTTCCATTTGTAAACTAAAAATTCCAAATGGCATTCCCCATCAATCAATGTGTTCAAAGTATTATGCCTTCTTTTATTTGGTCACTTAATATACTTTGGAAGCGTTTATTAAATATCAAAGTCAAGTGCTCACAAAGCAACACTGAATGCCATAAAACATTACAGAAGATATGAGATACAAACATTACAGAAGATATACATCCCAAAGAAAACTGACAAGTAAAAGCCAAGGACAAGAGAAAAACTAAACCAAATTGAACAAACATTTGCTGTAAATAAAGACTTTAAATTTATTTGGAAATGGTTTGAAATACAAATGTGTAGCCTTTACCTGTAATCAGTGATGAAGCATGATAAAATAATTTGAGGAGACATAAAACCAGAGACCAAAATTAGCAAATAAAAAGTCTCAGGTTGTATATTTTACCAAGATTACAAATAAAATCTTACATAATAAAAGAAGATGTCTGTGTATGCGTGTGTGTGTGCAGTCTGTTGCGAGAAATCTAAGCATTGTACAGCCATGAAATTTGGGACACAAGTTCTTCAAGACACAAAAAGGTGTACATCAGCATTATTTTTTTTTAAAAATTCAAATTATTCTTTTGATTTAGCATGATTTAGTCAGATTTTGAGAGATATTCACACAAATCAATTTCTTAACAACCGAAAATATTATCACAAAGTTTCCAACTTGACACCATCAGAAAGATCTCTTTCAAACAAGCTCTAACAAAATGAAATCGATACAGTTAATAGATGAATTTATGTGAATTTTTTTTAAATATATACTTTCATGTGTTTAAGACATCCCCAATTTTTATATTTCAATATAAAAAAAAACATTGGCAAATCAATGTTTATAAATTAACAGTAATTCCTTTAAATATTATACACTGCTCCAAGACAAAAAAATTTTGAAGTCACTCTTTTGTTAATTATTATTTTTATAAAAGCTTTTTCTTCCTACTTCATACCTATAGTTTTGCAAACAAAAATTAAAGCACAAAAGCTCTGCAGATAAAACTTAATATCGATGTTGTACTTATTTTGTAATGCATCGTTACAAGATCCTTAAATACCTGGACTAATAGATAATCCAGTCTTGAGTGCGTACTTAAAATTAAAATGAAAGTGTAAAGAATAAAATTTAAGGTGCATTGTGTTTGCAAAATTTTTGGAATAGTTATAAAATCTCAAAATCTCTTGCACTAAGTTACCGCAGGACTGATGTTGTTGTTGAGACCCAGACCATCCAACCTACCAGAAAGGTGTTGTTGTTGTTGAGACCCAGACCGTCCGACCTACCAGAAAGGTGTAAGGTAACTGTTTGGACGGCCGGGAAGTGCCACCCAATTTGGACCGGAACCCAGTGGGGGAGGCATCCACAGGGACCGTACCCTCCTTCCCCTACCACCAACCTCTCGGAAGGACTTACGGACCCACATTTTTAACGTGATCGTACTCCGCGTGAACACGGCGGCAGTTTTGGCAGTGGCTGGAATCGAACCCGGGCCTACCGAGTGCAACTCCAGCGCGCTAACCAATGGGCTACCGCACCCCTACCAGAAAGGTGTAAGGTAACTGTTTGGATGGTCGGGAAGTGCCACCCAATTTAGACTGGAACCCAGTGGGGGAGGCATCCACAGGAATCATACCCTCCTTCCCCTACCACCAACCTCTCGGAAGGACTTACGGACCCACATGTTTAACGTGATCGTACTCCGCGTGAACAGCAGGACTGATGTTGTACTTTCAGGTCTACACCTACATGCCTACCCCGTTGAAAAACCCTAATCCTCATTTGAAGAAGGATTTTTAAATAGGATACTATAGACAAGTACATTTTCAGTACTGAATGGACTTGATTCAAGCTACTTTGAGATTTCATAACTTTCTTGGAAAGAGGTCTCTTGTACTTTTTTTAGATTAGGATCATACTCATTTGAGAAACAATGGACCAAATATTTAAGTAAAATAACATAATACCTGGGTTAATCTTAAGAACTTTTTGTTCTCCCTCTAGTTTCGACAAACCATACTGATTCAGAGGATTGGGCTTGTCAGTCTCAGCATAAGGTGGATTGGAACCATCAAATACATAATCAGTGCTGATATATAGAAAAGCAATACCCAATTCACCTGAAATAAATAACAGATTCAAGAAATAATTAAACATAAAATCACCAAAGTTATGGCTTTATAAAATGTAACATTAATAAAAATCAATATTTTTTTAAACATTTACATTTTGTGAAACTGGGAGTTTCCATATTATCAATGAATCAATAATTACAATTTTTATTGCAACAATAGGTATGGAAATAGAAGTAAATCAGAACAATTATTACTTACCCAGCATGAACATGAAAACAATTATTGAAGGTAATATTGAAGGTATCATAAAATTTTAGCAGTAAGCAGAAAAATCATTCATATAAATTAATTTATTGATGTGTACATAGGTAAAACATATTCTTCAATTCAAAAACACCTATAAGTACAATTTTGCAGAATACAAGTGCAGAGCCACTATAACATATGTACTTACGAAACAGTGCTGCACTTAAGATATCAAAATCTGCATTACTTATAATAATATAATATACAGGTATTTCAGCACCTTTGGTATTTCTGAACCTTTATTAACAGCACCAAAACACCACACTGCTTTCAACACTGCAAACATCACACAACTGAGACTACATCAGTTGAACATATGCCTAGTTCTTCTAAAAATGCAACCATTTTTCCCACGACATTCCTACGAATCCTGTGTTTATTATTTTCTCATAATTTCATAATTTATAACTCTAGCTCTTTGGTGCCAAACAACTTGGTGCTAATGGCTGCCAAAAGTCTGGCACACACAGGGACAAAGCTTCCATACAGGTGTTCACAGCTTCAATTGAATATACACAATACCACTTGGAAAGATGACACTAGTATACAGAATCAAGGAGTAATTACAGGCAAAAACTCTTTGGTATACAGTAGACAAAAAATATTATCCCTACTCCATGTTATCCTTTATAATTATCACTGGAAATAGCTTTTAAAGAAATGTCAACCCAATGGTTATAAATATTCCTTTTTATCTTTTAACTAAATGGTCAATCAAAAAAAGTTCTGGTAGCCAGGTGTTTTTATAATTAACATAAACATGTTTCCTGTGATAAAGAGGAACTTGGTTTGTGTGTGAGAAAGTTTATGGCTCTGTGGTAAAGATGTGAACAAGATTGAATTGAAATGTGACGAGCATATTTATAGGATTTTAGTTAAATTTTTCTTTTCCTTTATTGTGTGTGTTTATATTTAATAACTGAAAATTGCATTTTCTGATTTTTAGTAAGATATAAAGTTACAAAAAAAAAACTTGAAATTTCCAGTAGTGTTTTTCACAATGTGAAGCAATATTTAAACCCCCATAGCAAACTAAAATGAGACTGAATAAATTGCCAATAAGTGAACACCAACACTTTTATTTGCAATGACACATTTTCCATATAGCACAAAGACTCAAGTGATGTCATACATATGTGTAGTCATATAGTGTTTCAAACTGAAAGCTATTACTTCTGATACCATCGACATTGGTATTTTCAGTAAGCAAATGTGTACATGACTAATACTAATACTTTTAATAAAATTTTATGGAAATAATTAAATATATGTTAACAATAATCAGATGAAAATTTTTAGGCTGTAATATATTTTTTAAAATGTTGCTTAGGGTTACCAAAAGGGGTCTCGAGTTGGACCACCATAGTGTATAACATAGTTTTGTAAGACGAGTATCAGAAAGTTTTAAGATGCTTATCCAAAATATCAGTATAAATATTTAAAAAAAGTTTTCATATTATGCACAATTTAAATAAAGCAATACTGGAATGCAAAGCTGTAAATTGTAGATGTACACATTAGAAGTCCAATTTGGCCTACAGACATACTTAATTTCAAGTACAAAATAACAGTAATTTGTAAATTTGACATATTTGGTTACGCATTGTTTTGGGCTGGACTAAGACTCAAGAGGTTTTGGGGTTGGGGGCTTGAATATACATTTGAAAATATTTTTAAGGCAGTTTCTAAACAATATAAAATGAAAAAGTATCTAAATACACAGGACAAAATTATCTGCAAACATATGAAGCAGAGTGAAAAGTAAAAAATAAATGAATAAAAATAAAAAGTATCCAATAGATAAATGTTGGAACATATTTTTTGTAACAATAAAATTAGATAATTTATAAAAAATTGACTGATCAGGTGATTATTTCTAAACTATAAGTCCAAAATACAAGAAAATAAACATAGTGGTGCATATGTAACAAAAAGAATATTAGTATTTCGTTGGAAAATTGTTGGCAAAATTAGAAAGGTTACAAATTAGAAAGTATTTACATACTGCATCTATATTCTACATGCTAATATTAGAAAATAAAAAGCCAGTAAACATTTTTCACAGCACTTTACAAGTTAATGCATAAACTATTCAATACTTTGGAGTAGGGTGGAGTTAATTTTCTTATATCACTAAGGGGCTTTGACTTTTGCTTGCTGACACTCACCAATTCCCAGTGCTTATTTCAGGAGCTCTGACATCTTTTCACTGCCACTCATTAACCACATATGAACTGATACTTCAATGAAAAATGGGACAGTATAGTAAGATTAGTTATTTATCCTTATTAGTACTTTCTTATTTATTATTTATGTATTCTTTAGTTCCTCATTTATCCTTATTAGTACAGTAAAATCAGCTATTACCCTTAAACTGTTTATTCTATTAATGTAAACCAGTCTTAATATCAATTGCATTTGACATATTTACTAAATGGTTACCATATTGGTATGTTTCTTTTCTCAATACGAAACTATATGGTTGCACAAAACAATATGAATGACAAAATACAACATGAAAAAAAAATATTCAGAGATTGATACCACATTACGAAAATACCGTGCATTAAAATTGGCGAGTAAGCATTTCTTTTAGCAAGTGGCATTGTTGTGGTTAGTTTAATATTTAAAAGTTATATAGCACTAATAAATTTGCATCTTCAATGCAATAAGTATCTGAAGTGATTTTTAAATTTATAAATTTAATATTAAAATAAATTTAATATATCAATATATATTTAAATTTATAAATTTAATATATTGTCTCAAATATATTATTTTAATTTCAATAAAAAAAACTACAACTAGACTTTGACAGACAAGCGGACAAAGCTAATTGCAGTGATATTTCAGACAAAAAAAAAAAAAAAACTTTTAAAAGGAATATACTCACATATTACCTGCAATTTCAGCAAGGTTCTGAGAGCAGGTAACATTTAAGTTTCTGCTAGCTTCATATTCCTTCTCAACCTTGTCAGGTGACCTTTCAGCAGCAGCATGGATAATCACATTAGGCTACAAAATAGAAAAAGACCAATATAAATTATAATTAATAATTGTAGAGAGGAAGCAAAGTGGCTAAACTTCTTATTTTTTAGTTGTAAGAATTTTGCTTTTGTTTGTCTATAAGCCAACTTTGTCTAATAATAACTCATTAAAAACTGATTTTTAGAAATTTGGATGTGTAGTGTAAATTATTGTTTTACAGGCAGGCCATTCATTGTTGAGTATGGTTGGATAAAAGTTGTATACGTTGTGCCTACTTCACTGATATACATTGTCCAATGATAGCTCCCCTAAAACTTAATCATATATTTTAACATTTAGATCTATGGGATATATGGTGCAAATTAATAATTTACAGGCTAAAATTGCAACTGAACATAGTGAGATAAAAATTGGGCATGCTGTGTTTCTATTACAGATATTATTTGACGATATACATTATACAAAAATTAATTATCTTAAAATTTGTATATTTAGTGTAAATTAATGTTTTATAGATCAAGCTTATTAATAAACATTGTTGAATTAAATTGAGTGTGCTGCACCCCGTTACTAATACACATTGTTCAATGATAACTGTTCTAAAACTTAACCAATATATATATTTTTTAATTTAGTATGTGGTATAAATTCATAATTTGCATGTTAAGCTCATTGCTAAACATTATCAGATAAAAATTGTGCATGCTACATTACCAACACTGCTGTACATAACTGGCTAAAAATGAACTGATTTTGACAAAATTTGCATGTGATACATATTACTTTTCCTATAGACATAGTATAATGTATAGGGAAAATATTGTACCAAGTCAAACATTCAAATTCAAGTTTTTGATGAAAGAGTATGTTTCAAGCATTCCTGAACTTAAATCAAAAATTTTTAAGGTGATGTCTGTGTGTATGTTTGTTAACATATAATAAGAAATTTGACAGGTATTTTTAACATAGAAAATCAATAAAGAATATTATACTGTAACAGTATAAATTAAATTCAATGGGATGTTTATATTATAAGTTTGTAAAAAAAAGTTGGCAATCAGAATTACACAAGTCATGTGGCTGAAAGTGGCTGATGTTCGATGATGTGATGTAAAAGATAAGCACAATAAAATTGAGTTCCGATGTTTTATGTTATTTTCATAAGTTATTTTTATTAATTTTGAGTCTACAATATTTTTAGTACACAATTTTTCTAATATAATTTTAAATAAAACTGGTGCAATTTTAACTAACTGAAATCGACAAATTATACCTTGAAGTCTTGAATAATTTTCTTCACTGCTTCCACATTGTTTAAATCCACTTTGACCAGATTATCCTTAGCCCGTGAAAAAGCTAAACCAAGAACATTCCAAGAATTATTGGAAAACTCAGTCAGAACTGCTCTTCCAAGGAGACCAGAAGCTCCAGTAATTAGAACTTTATTCATTATAAACTAGAAGCAAGAAACTTTAACTAAAATCTTTGAAACAAATAAACATCTAAAGATAAATAAGATTTTTTGCATAGGCATATATAGGAACAGATAGGAAAACATAGACACAGATTAAATATTTCTATTATACATGCTTATTTGCAGTTAACTTATTTAACGATAATATAAAAGCTTCCTAAATATAATACAAAACAAATATATACTGACCAACCAGTTTTGAAGGCAAAAAACAGCTTTTTCCTTAAGGACCAACAAGAAGCAGAACCTCACTTATTGAAGTAAATTCAGCAATTTAGCAAAGCCTTTACTCTTGAAAAATGTAATAAACTCACGACTTATAATATCACTACTCACTACTTATGTTGTAAGTTGCCGAACTTGAGTAAGTGAGGTCACGCTTCTTGTTGGTTCTGAAGAAGGCTGTGGATAAGAACCAGAAGAGTACAAGTGACATTTTACTCATTCTACAAAGAAGCAGGTAAAACCTATTTTTTCAGGGTTCTGTAAAAAATTTTAAAATATTAAAAGTATGAAATGTTTCTCACATTTTTCTGCTACTGGAAAATGCTTTAATAGCACTAAATATATACTTAACTCATCCTTCTGCAAATTGCCTTTTCTATCTCACGATATTCAATCATTCAATTACAAGCAAGTATTTTTTAAACAATTTTTAACATTATACAAAATTATTTTAAAAATAGTTTAATTATAAGCATTTTTCTTAAATTATTTCTGTCTTATAATATTTTTATATCTATATAAATAAAATTGAAAATCTGTCTGCGGGTATGTGTGTTTGTCTCATCATCACAGAATGACTGTAATGAATTTCTTGAAATTTTATGGTATTCTTGGAATAGCTCCATTTAAAAGTAAGTCCATGTTTCGTGTTTCTAAGACCAGGAGTTGTTTAGATATTAATAAAAATCATACAATTAAACTTTTCATAGCTATAGCATTATGCAGATGATATATTTTTCACAAATTTATTTTACGAAAATGATATCATGTTGCTAAGCAGCGGAATTGAAGCCAATGAGATTATACAGTAGATGATTTTATTAAATCTTTTCCTATTTAAATAATTAAGAAATGCTTATAAAAGTAAATTTCATCGGACTTACATTTCTGACTGGATTACATCAATTACGGCTTTTGGGTTAAAAGGATAATTGATATTTTCAATTTCCAAAGTCATCTGTTTTATTTTGGCAAATATTTTTCAAACTCATATATTGTGTTTATCCAACTTTTGTAACAGAATAAAGATGGTACAAGTGTATCTTCTAATACCATTTTAGTGCTTTCATTTTAGTATATATTGACCCAAACCTGGATGTTTCATTTTTTAGCTCTACCTGTGAAGATAAATTTATATAGTGGAAACAGAGATTCTTATACTTCCTTTTAGGAGAATTAAATGAAATATATTAATAGAATGTTTTGAATAACAATGTCATATAGAATATTATAGGAATCTGCACATAATTACGAATTTTAAGTTTCTTTATATTATATATTCTATACGAAGAATGTGTATACTGCTATTATTTAATAATTTGTTTTATATATATATATATATATATATATATATATATATATAATAAACTTTTTTTTTCTTTTAAAAAAGTGGTAAAAGGTGTCTCCTTTAATTATTTGTAGGATTTCTTTTAATTTAACATAATATTTAATAATTTATTTTTCAAATGTAAGAAGTTTTTAATTTTTTTCTTTAATAAGTTATTTTTTATACCTATAATTTGCTACCTAACATTATATGCTATATTCTTGAGATATGGATGTTTCTGATCTAAATCTTTAAAAAATAAATAAAAGCTTTTCATGATTCTGAACAGGTTTACCAATTTTAAATTATTTTCCTGCTACATATTTCTATTGAGCAATGTTTTAAATTTGTGATATAGATGGAAAAGAAAATTCTCATTTTAAATACAATAGAATTATTTAAAAAAAATTTCCCAAGAGCACATGTATTTAAAGATAGCTATAAGAGATATTCATACATAGAATTTTTATATATTTCTAAATTTAAACATTTTTAGCCATGTTATTCAATCTAGATGTAATATAAGAATAAATGCTTTTAAAAGTCACTGGACATATTATTTCAGTTCAGCTGAAATGTAATATTGAGAATAATTTTAAAATTATCTGTTTCAAAGCTCTCTGGAAAATCCACATTTCTATTGACAAAAAGAATTTCACAAAGGATGAGCACAGACTATAAGACAAATTTTACATAGTTACACTGTAAAAAATTTCCTTGGTGTTTCTTATACTAAACAGAAAACAAAAAAAGTCAATTGTTTTCTTTAAGGAAACACAAAGCTTTCTGCGATCCAAGAAACATCCGAAAGAGATTTCATAGTATTGAAAACAGACATTCAAAGTTTGTGATTGTAATTCCACTACAGTAACCAGTATCTGTAGAACCTTATCCTTGTTTATAAAGCAGTGGTAATATATTCCACCTTTCAATAATTTAATTTTTGAAATATTTTTATTTACTTTTAGTTTAAAAAGCTTTGTCTAGATTATATTGCATGGGATACACTAAGAGTTAAAAGCACACCAATTAACCCTTCAGGATTGCTGGTGCATATACACAACAGAGAGCTTCTCCTTTCTCCGGCCCAAAGATGCATGTTCGCTAAGCGATGCAGATGGCTGCTAAAACCCAGTGATGCCAATGTGGAACGAAGGATTGGGACATTTCATTAATATTTTTAATAACACCAGATGGCAATAGAATCCTATAGTTTTTATAAAGCTAGTTACTTGAATCACTGACCTTCACATTTTAGCTTTGGTTTTTGTTTTTCATGAGAATGCTGATTAAGTTGATTGTATAAACAAACATATGTGCAAGCTGTTGCAGTGGTTCTGATTTAAAAGGCATGCGACTGAAAGATTTAAAGGAATGGTTTCTTTCATGGCAGTTATTCTGTGTTTATTTTAATAATGAGGGTCTTGGGTGGTATGTTTAGAAGAGGATTATGACTGAGATTCTTATCGATGGTTTTTAGGAGGAGTGCATATAAGCTAGTAAGTATTTAGTCAGAAGAATGTTGCAATAATCATGTCAAAAAGAGTAAAATATATTTCTGAAACAGAAATTTAACAATTGATGAATGAATTTCATAGTGATGTAAGTGAAGAAAGTGAAATAGTTGCTATGTGCTTTAGTGAAAGTTTATTTAAAAGACATTGATGTGTGTGTTGATGCTTCTGATACAGATAATCAGAGTTCAAGTGTGAAAGATCTGCCATCCCTTCAGTTTTCTGAAGTCTGAATTAAATACAAACAGTTCTGTGCCTTTTATTAGGAAATTAATTTTTTAATCTGTATTTCATTGATAATATTATACAAGCAATAGTTAACAAAACAAAAAAGTTTTCAAGGCTCATATTTGAAAAATAATAGTGCAGTCATGTCCCTCAAAATGCAATAACACCCATGTATGTCTATAATAATGGTAGATATATTTTAAAGCAAAGTTCTTATAATACGATTTTTTTTTTTTTGTCGCATTAGGCTTAGCATCAAAAACAAAGTGTCTTGGTCTGGAGAAGCAGACAATTTTCGCTATGTACAGTCTCACAGAAATGCTTCTTCACTTAGTGGTTGTGAATGGGTTAAGGCACTCTCTATTGTCATTTAAATCATAAATAATAGTTTCCAGGGTTGCAGATGTTAAAATTAAATTTTATAAGATCAGCTTTCCCATCTGTACACACTATGGCACTTAGGAAGTTATGAGTATTTTAAATAAATATATGTTGTCCTAAATGCAGCTTCTATAATATAGAGTTTTAACATGTTGAATGATAAATTAGTGTTTAAAACCAGAGTTAGACTTTTGTGAGGTAGCATATGTAAAAAAATATCAGAGCACATTTTTCTTTTTTATTGTAATTATTTACTTTATACTTACCATGTTCGTATCATAATTTTGTTTTTAAATTACATTTTCCTTATTTTGCACTAAGAGAACAAAATAAAAATCTTATTGTAGTATTTTATTCTTTATATAGTCCCAATGTGCTAAAATATTTTGGAGAAAAAAGTTTTTTTATTACAACATAACAGGATTTTACAAATATATTGAGTTGCTCAGAAAGTTGGTTTTTATTTATCTTGCTTATGTGTAATCACACTACAGCAATAGCAACCACTGAATTTTTATTTTACTTAGTTTTCTACTTTAGTGTGCTTTACTCCCTGAGACCCAGATCGATATGAGAAGGTACTGAATATCTTTCCAATCCCTGAAGAAAACCAATGTAATTTTTCCTACAATGAGAAGTTCAGAATTTCTCCCCTGCATATACCACAGCTTTTAGTGACACTTTCTTGGGTGATGTGTACATGTGACACTTTTCCTTAATATTAAGAGTGCTTCTTAGAAGGGGAGATCAGAGATTCAATGTGTTATATTTATTTTATTATTTACATAAAAGTACCGATTTTGATTTATAATCATTGACCTCTGATAAACAGTGGCATTAGATGACTGGAATATTTTATTACCACATCAAATGGGGTAAATCCGGAGAATAGGTCACCACACGTATTTTTTCTAAGTACAAAATTGGGCCAAGTTGGCACATTTTCCAGTGTTTTGAAATTGGCCCCACCCATTCTAAGTGACGTCATTTTCTGTCTTTAGAAATAGGCTCCTCCTACCAAAATAGCGTTTTGGTAGGAGAAGCCAATTTCTAAAGATGGGCTACTGTGTTTGTTCTAAACAAGATTTTCTAATGGAAATGATAGTGTAAATGATAGTTTAATTTAAATAACAGTGAATAATACTCATAATAACATTACAAAATCAGATTTTTGTGTAATTTAAGAAAATTGAATAAATTTGTAAAACTGCAGAATAAAAAAATGAATAATACTCATAAAAATGTTCTAAAATCAGATTTTTGTGAAATTTAAAATTTTTATGTTACAATTTTATATGTGCATATCGCACGTAGTGATATCACTTTCTCCATGCAACTGAGGATCCATATAAAGGCAGGGATTTGACCTAAAGGTCGAAATTTGTGGAACGAATGTACCAGTGGTCCGTGTAGGGGCAGGGGTTCGACATAAAGGTCGAAATTTATGGAACGGATGTACTAGTGGTCCGCGTAGGGGCAGGGGTTTGACCTAAAGGTTGTTCTATACCGGGATGGGGCCCCCAGTAACCTCAGATTTATTAGGAACAGTCACCTGTGGTGCCCAGACACAGAATACGCTACAATTTCATATGTGCATATGGCACGTAGCGAGATCACTTTCTCCATGCAACTGAGGATCCATATAAAGGCAGGGGTTAAATCTAATGGTCGAAATTTGTGGAACAAATGTACCAGTGATCCGTATAGGGACAGAGGTTTGACCTAAAGGTCGAAATTTGTGGAACGAATGTACCAGTGGTCTGTGTAGGGACAGGGGTTCGACCTAAAGGTCAAAATTTGTGGAACAAATGTACCAGTGGTCCGTGTAGGGACAGAGGTTTGACCTAAAGGTCGAAATTTGCGGAACGAATGTACCAGTGGTCTGTGTAGGGACAGGGGTTCGACCTAAAGGTTGAAATTTGTGGAACGAATGTACCAGTGGTCCGTGTAAGGGCAGGGGTTCGACCTAAAGGTCGAAATCAGTAGAACGAATGTACCAGTGGTTCATACAGGGGCAGCAGTTCGACATAAAGGTCGTTCTACATCGAAACGGGGCCCCTAGTGATCTCCGGCTTATTAGGAATGGTCGCCTGCAGCGCCCAAACACAGAATATGCTACAATTTTATCTGTTCATGTCGCACATAGCAAGATCACTTTCTCCATGCAACCGAAGATCCGTACATGATCAGAGGTTCGACCTGAAAGTTGAAATCCGTGGAATGAATGTTCCAGTGGTCCATGTAGAGTCAGGGGTTCGACCAAAAGGTCGAAATGAATATGCTGTGGGTCACTGGTGCATGTTAGAAAAAAGTTTGCACTCTAACAAAATATCAAAAAATTGATACTTATAAAAAAGTTTGATTGAAAAGTAAAGATTAAGAACTTTTAGAAGATGAAGCAATTTTCTAAATATAAAAAAATATAAACCAAGTTTCAAAACACAGGATAAATTAAACAAAAAGCACTAACCTTCAGGACTTATAGAACAAACATACTTATCACTCATAATCCTTTTCATAACACACCAATTAATCACTTCTTTCAGACCTTTATTTCCCAAATTATAGTAGAATTTTATACAAGATTCATTCAAACCAACATCCACTTTAGAACGTTTCGCAAAACTACATTCACCATCCATTCGCTCACGCTTACGAGAAGACATAACGAAAATATATATGATCGACAATAACAGCAAATCCGCAAAACTAAAACTAAAAATAATTTTTAATTTAATAATTTTCAAAATAAATCAAATAATAAAATTATGTACGACTTTGGTCAAAAATGTTGATAAAAATGCTTTTTATTTACATCACAAAACTGTAGCAACCACAGAAACGTATTCTTAAATGTGTTCTTATTAGATGTTACACAATTACAGCCGGAAACATCTGATACAAGAGGCTACCATATTACAACATAAAGTGCTCGCAAACTGCGTGGCACATTATCCGATTTAACCAAGGTGACCTATTCTCCGGATTAACCCTTTGGTAATTCTTTTATTTAACAAAAATAAGATTTTAAGATTGCACTCTCATTACAGATTGCATAAATGGTCTAGTTTCATGCTATACAACACGTGTGCTAGCATACCTGCAATTGCAGCAAGATAACTTATACTATGTGCTACAATTATTCAAACTCCTAATCATTTCAGTCAGCAAAGATTTAGATCAGACTGAAAGAGACTGCAACAGCTGAGTTCATACAAAACTGGTCTATTGAGGTTTAGCTCCAATGGGAGTGCAATCTAACTTTGAAAATGTCCTTCATAGACAGGGTCTAAGAGTATGAACTTGCCTATTACATCACATGTTTTGCACGAGTATACTTTACTTTCAAATAATACTCATACTCACAGCAAACATGTGAGAGTATGAATTGCATCTCAAATTCAGTTAATGTTATGGTTAATATAGAATATCTTGATTTTTTTTTTTTTTTTAATAGTTTCAAAAAAAATTTCTGTTCAAAAATATACTACTATAATTACATGCTTACCCTAGAATTCTTCTGCAGACTTTCAGAATGGCAAGTTTCAAATTAAAACATCAACAACGTATATTACATTGCATTGCAAAAATTATTTTTGTGGCTTGTTTTGATGACCTTAGGACCATACAATACCTAGTTTTTGTTTACTTATCATTAATTTAAATGTTTAGTATGCTTCATTACTTTCAATAATTTAAATTTTATAAGCTATTTTTTTTTTAATTTAAAAATGTTATTGCTTAGTTATAAATGATGTAAAGAAGTTTAAAAATAGTTTATTAAATTTAAAAGACCTTACTTATGAAAAAAATAAAAACGATCTTGAAAATCCTGAAATTAAGATGTGGTTTTTAAAAATTGCTCTAATTTTATTTCTTTGCCTTTATACTTGTCATAGCTGTAATCAAAGTCATGACTTATAGCAAGCCAAATTTCCGGTCAACATACAGCATTGAATGCATCAATTACTTACCCGTGATTATGTAAATACACACCTTTATTTCAGTGAAAAAACAGTTATCCCAGAAAAAAATGTTTCAGCAAATATATTGTCTCTCTATATAAAATCTATTTAACATGTTAATAAAAAGGATGAGTTTGAAATGTAGAGATCTTGATTATTGAAACTTGTTAAATCAATTACGTTAATTGAAACCAATATATCAACAACAATGTTTTAAAAGGATACTGATCGAGGACTTTTTTCTATTAAAACTCCATAAAATTAAAGCAAAAACAGTGGAAATTAAAAAATTCAGTAATAAATACCTATAGTGAGATTTCTGCTATCACAAAATCAGGACGATTTAAATTGTAAACGTAGGTTGCAGTTAATGTACGGCATGTAGTTTTTCGCGACCCCACGGAGCTTCTCTCCGATTTCTTAACTTTTCATATAATAAAATTCTCAAATACCTTTAAAAATTCCTTTTTTAGATCCTCAAACGTTTAGTTAACTTTAATAAGATCAAGAATTTTAAAAATATGCTTTTATATAAAAGCTTGCCTTCCGCATAGGAAGGAGTCCCCTAAATCTTATTCTCCTTGAACCTTAAGAAAAAATTATTCTTTAGTGGTAACTGTTGCTGTCACTTCTGACAAATATTAGTTTACAACACGTTGTAAATGAAATTTTAGCATATTGTATATAGAAAATAACTATTTATTAAATAAAATGAGACCTTTAATGCTTCACGGCCATGAAAGGGCCATCACGCAAATAAAATATAATGGGGAAGGTGATCTTTTGTTTTCCTGCTCAAAAGATGCTACTCCAAATGTTTGGTACTCTATCAACGGTGAAAGGCTTGGATCGTTTGATGGACATAATGGTGCGGTATGGTGTATAGATGTCAATTGGGATTCGACAAAAGTTGTAACTGGAGCGGCAGATGCAAAATGTGGATTCTGGGATTTAGAAACTGGAACATGTTTGAACATGGTCGACACAGATACGTCTGTTCGTACTTGTGGCTTCTCATATTCAGGTAAACTTTTGATGTATTCCACTGACAGATCTATGGGTAAACAGTGTGAAATTCGAGTAGTAGATTCATTGGATCCTTCTCAAATGAGCGGAAGTGGACAACTCTTCAGTATCCCTGTTTCTGGTCCAAAAGCTACTAGTGCTGTGTGGGGACCCTATGATGAATATTTACTTACTGGACTTGATAATGGAGCTCTAGTTAAATGGGATTTAAAAACACAACAGAAATTAGAAACAAAGTCGGATCATCGAGATGTCATCAATGACATTCAATATTATAAAGATCAAACTATGTTCATCACAGCTTCTAAAGACCACACAGCAAAATTGTTTGATACAAAAACCATGGATGTGATGAAGGTATATAAAACTGAAAGGCCTGTCAATTCAGCTGCTATATCACCAATACGTGATCATGTTGTTCTTGGTGGTGGACAAGAAGCCATGGATGTGACCACAACTTCTACAAGAGTTGGAAAATTTGATGCCCGCTTTTTTCATTTAGTTTTTGAAGAAGAATTTGCTCGAGTTAAAGATCATTTTGGGCCTATTAATAGTGTTGCTTTTCACCCGGATGGAAAAAGTTACAGTAGTGGCGGTGAAGATGGCTATGTACGAATTCACGTCTTTGATCCACCTTATTTTGACTTTGATTTTGAATATTAAGTCATTTAATACAGAATTAAATTCAATTTGTCTAGGCAGCCAACCACTGGATTCTTGGCCATTATATTTACACATGCATAAATCTAATAGTTAGGAAAAATTAACTGTTAATAATTTTTGCTCAGTAGAACATTTAAAAATTATTAATGCATACAGATACTAGAATCAGTTCAATTTATTAAATTTGAATACTATTTTATTTCTTAATTTTAAGATCCAAGTTGAAATTAAGAAATGTGTTGATCTGTCATCTTGTATAATGCTAAAGTAGTATAGTAGTAGTTTATTCCATATCTTTAAATGTTAAACTTTTAAACATATGCACATTTAAAAGTAATTTAGGTATAATTTAATTTTTCCTGTCCACTGCATTTGCATCTGATCACCTGGTTCTCATTCTACTACTAACCATTCCATTTTCACACACACAAATGTAGTTGTGGGGAGAAATTAAGTTATTATTAAATAAATTTAAAATGAGTGCATGGTTATGTGTTTAACATTAAAAATGATATGGAATAAACAACTATTAAACAAATGCCACTTTAATGTTATCATCCAAGATGACAGACCGAAGCATTTCAACTCAGATCTAAAAATTAACAAATAAACATTTAACATTAAAAATGATATGGAATAAACAACTATTAAACAAATGCCACTGTAATGTTATCCAAGATGACAGACTGAAGCATTTCAACTCAGATCTAAAAATTAACAAATAAACTAGTAAATTTTAATAAATTAATTTGATTTTAGTATTCCTATGCTTCAGTGAGTTTTCATTATTAACACAGAAATTATATGATTTTGTGCATACATAGATTTAATGGTTGGCGCCCAGGTGCCGGCTGCCTAGACACATCAAATGAAATTTTGTCCTAAATATTAATTTGTATCATGTAATCAAATAAACTAGTTGATTTCTAAAAAGCTGATGGTTAATTTTTTTTCTTCTTTACATTTTGTCAAGATAGTTTTGGTAATGATGTCAAACTTTGCTTTCTATATGAAAAATGTCTTAATTTTGCATTACAGTAGTGTGCCGATTATCTGGATCAGTCGGGACTGGAGTGATCCAATTACTAATTGGAATTCTTTGTAAAGGCAGCATAAAAATAGTTCTTAAGTAATGTATGCAAAAACACATTGAAATTAAATTATTTTTATTTACTTGTGCTTTTTTACATAAAAAAATTATTTTTATTAATATTATTTATTATTTTTTTGCTTCAAAGATAATTTTTTTTTTCTTTTTAAATGTAGCAAGTTAAGATAATGGCTGCTCAAAAATGGTTGTTGTGTTTCTTCTCCGTAGCTCATGTCAATCGTTCTAGAATAATGACATTGAATAGATATAGGTACTTCTGTTAAAGGCAGGTAATGTCATCTTTAAAAAAAAAATGTACTTCTAATGTATGGTCAGAAAATTATCAGTTTTAGATGTGATATTGGGAACATGTCCCTGTTCAAGACCCCCCACCCCAGTGTCAAGGGAGAGGGGGGGGGGACACAAAAGCAGGATCTAAATAATTGGCACTCTACTTTCATATATTTTAATTACTTTCAAACTACCCCATAACACACTTCAACACTGTTCATCATAGTCTGGTTTTCTCCAGTTAATATAAAAATAGAATTTTTGTTTTGTAATGTAAATCTCCAAATTTGAAAACTGAAGCAGGCAATCTTTAAGATTGGCAGCTCTTTGTATCATGGGCACTCCTTAGTAGTTTCCTTGAGAATCTGCATACTGATTCAATAATCCTTCCCAAGGTTCTTACCTATATGATGGTGCTGTTCTTTTAATGATGAATGTGTGATTTATGGCTGATATTTGCAAAGTAATTTTACATTGCTTCAATTCAAGACAAAGCTTCAGTTACCCATACAATTGAAGCAATAAATTGTTCAGCTAATTCTTATTACAAGTTGTGGTTATCTTGCAGCTCTAAAATAGTTAATATTGGGGTAGAATGAAAAGTTACTCATGACAGAAACAGTTGAGTCAGCCACTGTCGCTTTTTATCATTTTTAGATTAAAAAACATGGTTGTTTACAAAATCCGCCTAAAGGAACATTCTCAAAGCTGGGATTGTGTTTCCATTGCATAAGACCACTTTTTAGTGTTATTCAGTATAGTATAGCATAGCTGATTCAACTGTAAAGTTTAAGCACATTTCTTTGTTGCTATAGCAGGTATTGGCAATTTTGTACTGAAGAGCTTGATGCTGGCGATGAGATGTATTTGCAATTCGCTGGTAGGTAGTTGGTCATTTTTTCCCCTCCCCCAGGGCAAAGTATATATAAATCCTGCACTGTTCCCTTCCTTTTTTGCCTTCTGTAAAGGTTAATATGCAGAATCAGCATATAAGTAATACATAGTCTTTAAGGAAAGAAAAGCCTTGTGCTTAAATCAAGAATTCTTTTTAATATTTTCATTTTTAAGTACAGCAGTATACATACAAAAATACACTGTACTGTGTATAGTGCAGCCACTGTGTCACACTGGACAGGGAGTATGAATGTAAATATTGATAGCATTAACATTTCACTTCAATTCTATTTAGTATTAAATTACATCGTCCAAATTCTTTTGTCGCCTTAGCAAACTCAAAACTTTTTACAAACAAAAACCTCTTTAACCAGCTTTGCTTCTATGGAAAGCACGACTAAGAAGTTCAATCTCTATTGTTGTGTTGGGGGTGTGACAACCTAGTGGTTAGCAAGTGAGAATTGCATTCTGTCGGCCCGGGTTCGATTCCTGGCACTGCTAAAAGTGTCATCGTCTTCATACGGAATACGATCACATTAAATGTATAGGTCCGTAAGTCCTTCCGAGTGGTTGGTGGTAGGGGAAGGAGGGTACGGTCCCTGTGAATGCTCCCCCACTGGATTCCAGTCTAAATTGGGTGGTACTTCCTGACCTTCGAGAAGCAATCAAGTAAAGAAAGCCTCGGCAACCCTAATGCAAGACCAAAAACGAAGTCATGTGACTTCAAGGACTATTCCCGCCCAGAGCGTTCCGTTTCCCCTGTATTTCAATGGGAGAAAGTAAATGGCAAAGCGTCCTTGAAAGAAAAAATACATGTTTTTAGTTATTTCTGCTACCCCTAAGCTTTGGAGGATAAAAAAAATTGTAGGAGATATTGCTGAGCTTCGTGAAGAAATTATTCCATCAATGTATTTATAAAAAGATATTCATTAAAACATCTTAAACTGTGTTTTACTACATTTTGGCGGTTTTGGAAAAACGAAACTACGAGACCGCACGCTTTGGATGCGTGCAAGAAACTGTGCTTCCTAAGATATAATTCTAAAATTGCAATCCAGGGTATTTTTTTTTTACATCCAGGGATATCAGAAATTAATTTTTTTTAATTTCGGTATCCCGCGGGGATAAAAATATCCTTTTACTTCATTTTATAGATAAAGAAGATATATTATTTTCCTTATATACATAATGTATAAGGAAAGTATTGTGACGGGGTCGAAAATTCGAATTCGAGTTTTCGATGGGAGAGCACTTTCAAGTATCCCTGATCACAAATCAAACATTTTTGAAGTGATGTCTGTGTGTGAAAGTATGTGTGTGTGTCAGCGAGTCTGTAGAGATGATAACTGATGAACGAATGGACTGATTCGAACAAAATTTGGTACAAAAATCACAATCTGTAAACACTGGAAGCCTATTGTTTTTGTACGCAATTTTGAATGTTCAGAACCCCCCCCCCCTAAATTTTCGAGTGAAATTTTGAGAAAATCATCAAAAAATCAAAACCGCTAATAAAGTTATGCAAATAGACATTTCTTATGTAATTTTTCATTAGAAAACAATTGGCATAAATTTTAGAAAGCTAATATGAACCGTTCTCAAGATATTGCACAAAACTATGCATAAACTACGTTAAGTACAAAATCGGTAAGTACCATCTCTAGTATATCTGTTACAAATAAGTAACTACAGAACAAGACTAAGGATAAAAATATATTATATCATATATATATATATATATGATATATATACATATACATATATGTATATATATACGTATATATATATATATAAATATATATATATATATACATATATATATATATATATATACAGGGTGAGTCGGAATTGTTTTCACAAAAGCAAAGGGGTGATAGTACCCCACCAGACGAGCAATAATTACCATGGAACATAAGGTCGCATTGCACTTTGAGAGGCACGTCGAGCATGACGCAGTCAGCGCCTTGGACGTCATTGTGTACCTGCCTACGTAGTATCTCCTATGCCAGACACAAACGCAGTTACAGCATGCAAATGTCCAGGGAGCAGAATCCCCACTGCACAACCCATCATAAACACCAGCGCCGATTTACTGTGAACATCTGGACAGGTATCCTTGACTACCTGGTCGGCCCGTACATCCTTCCAGACCGTTTGTCCAGCGCAACATACCATATCTTTTTGGAACATGTGCTGCCCAGTTTATTGCAGGCCGTTCCGCTCCCCATCCAGAGCAACATGTGATTTATGTACGATGGAGCCCCGGCACACTTTTCCATCACGGTCCGGAACTTCTTGAATGCTACATATCCCGCACGCTGGATCGGACGTGGCCTCCTCGCTCACCAAACCTCAACCCACTGGACTTTTTCTTCTGGGGCCACATGAAATCTTTAGTGCACAAGACGCCTGTGGACTCAGCGGAAGATCTTGTCGCGCGCATCGTTGTTGTCACAGACCACATTAACACAACACCCAGAATCCTCGAGAATGTGCATCAGTCATTCCTTCGCCGGTGTGAACATGCAACAACACGCGCGCTCGCTACTTTGAGCACTTGCTGTGAGTTTGTCGCTGCACAATACATCTGTTTGTGCAACATTTGGTATCGTTCATTCGCTTTCCCAACACTGGTGTATGTGCAGGTTCGTATTCTAATTTTACTCTTTTCTGCCTCTCTGAGTGTAATGCGACTCTATGTTCCATGGTAATTATTGCTCATCTGGTGGGGTACTATCACCCCTCTGCTTTTGTAAAAACAATTACGACTCACCCTGTATATATATATATATATATATATATATATATATATATATATATATATATCAAGGTGAGAATTTACCAAGTAGAATTTTAGAAACAAACAAAGAACCATTTGGAAACGAAGTTCTGTGCTTTTAAAATAGAAAATGCTTAGCAATTAATAGAAGTTTGTTTACTGTAACGATTTGCTCAAATATTACCTATATCTCATTAACAAAATGCTATTTATAGATATAATTTATGTTTTAGGATTAAAAAAATACTGAAATGTTAATTAAAAATAATTTGCAATGACAATTTGAAAGAGAAAGCTATAACAGTCGTAACAAAATTTGAAAATAAGTGTGTAAGAAAAGAAAGTGTAGCAGAATCTTAATCCGCGCATTTTGAAACTGTATATTTTAGAGATTTAAAAATACGTAGATTCTTAAAAAAGAAAGTTGTGTATAACAATGAACAAACTACCACAATGGCACACTTTTACAATTTTCTGGAACTGCTACAATGCACCATTCTACCGCGAACGTGCCAAATCTGGCTCTCATTTGTAGCAGCGAAGGGGGACATAATGGCCATGCTTTTCAGATCACCAAACAAAGGAAAGGCTACCTCTAGTGATTCTAGCTCTTTGTTCCCAACCGTCCAAACAGATACCTTATGCCTTTATGGTAGGTCAAATGGTCTGGGTCGAAGAACCTCTTTTGTTGTAGGCCTTGTTTTATTTTATAATGCTGGTTTAAGATTATTATTTGATAACAGGGATTCATTTGTTAATTTGAGGTATCTTATGTATTTGATTGTGATTTAATTAGGGTGATAGTGGTTTTATTTGTTTATTAAATCTGGGGTAAATTAGATGGTTTTTAGCGAATTTGAGCAGACATGGACGCGATCGGCCAGAGTGTATACGAAGCCAGGCCCCCTCCGCTCACATTACACGCGGATATTGTCTGGCTTTCGAAGCGATCGCCAAATGTATCACGTGACGCATGGAGAGACTTTTCTTCTCAAGGTTATTTTGGAGCGAGACACGTGATATTTCTCTCCTCTTCTATAATGTGGAGGAGGGTGGACTTCGCATTTACGTTCAAGTCATAACTGAATAATTTGTTAAAGTTATAGCTCTAAGGCAATGGATTGATGTTTACTTTCATATACGTATATATATATATATAATATATATATAATGTATATATATATATATATATATTATACATATTATATATATATATATATGTATGTTATATATATATATATATATTTATATATATATTATATATATATATATATATCTTTATATTTCACAAAAAAAAAAAAATCCATAAATATCAAATTAGTGAGATTTTACATTCTATGGCATAAATATACCTTTAAATCGGTATACAACAATTAAAGTTTATTTAGTCCTTCAGATCTATAATTGTTATATTAGATCCATTTCTGTGATGGATAAAACTGAGTGTAAATGTATATTGTTCACAACCCACTTAAAACTGCAAGTCACAGACAATTTATCTCCTGTGTGTACAAAAAATAATAATATAATTTTACTCTAAATAATTTTGAAATGCAGATTTTGGTGGGAAAATTTTTACAATTTGCCATTGTTTTTAACAAATTTTTTTTAAACATCTATTTCGTAGAATTTAGATGTTTAAAAAGATATAGTGGCTAATATGGATGCAGCATAAAATTACGGAGGAGGTAGGGTTCATGAAGGATTTCCACTTCTTGTTCGGGAGAGAGATGTCACTTCCTATTCAAAAATTTATATTTTCATTTCAACATCTGTTTTTCAGACTTTGCTTTAGGTACAGCTTAGATGAAGACCGATATAGATTAAATATTGAATTCCGGAGGGATTGGTAGGGTTCACTAAGGATTTCCTGGTCTGAATATGTAACTTCTGGTTTGTCCAATAATTCATATGACTGCATGAAATAAGTGTGCTAAAAAGTATAGAAATACTTAATAGTTATTTCGAAATTGAAGTGTACACATCACTTTCCATTGCATAAAGGCTTTTTCATATTTTTTTAATTTTTTGTATTAAAAATTTCAATTTTGCCAAACTTAGACGTAAAAATAATTGTAAAATATATTACTAATTTGAATGAACGATTACACGTACGTGTAAGTTGCTGGAAATGTAATTGGCCAGGGAATTTTTAAATGCAAAGTGCAATTAATTTTGATATTTGTTTACCATATTTAAATTAGAGAATATTTTTATTTATTTGCCAATAACATTCAAAATTCTTCAATTTAATAATAAAATATTTAAAATTAAAATAATTTAAAAGTATAAAAGCATTAAAACTTTACCCGTTTTTAAATTTTTAAGAAAATTTACTTGAAACTATCACGTTGTAGAACCCCAAGGGTTTCGCAGAACAAACACATCTTGAAAAACGCTGCATTATCCTACGTGTGTCGAAAACGCAACATTGCTCCCACAAACTGAAAAATGTCAAGCAAATTTCCTTAAAATGTTACAAATTTTGCATTTTTAAAATGACAAATATTTTATTATTTCCTCCTTTCAAATAATCTTCAAATTTCGTTACGGATTCTTGTACTATATAAGAATTGAATATTATACGGATTCTACACATATATTTTCTACCCGGTCGTCCAAATTGTTACTCAAGTCCTCTGGATGAGTCGGACGGCCTGGGGTTTCCACATATATTTTCTACGAAATTAGAATTGTTTTATTCAAATAATAAATTATATGTATGTGTGTCGAACATTTCTTTAACTAATTTCAAACAATCCGTATGCAGTACACAAAGTTTTTAAATACATGTATTTTAATAGTATTACTTGAAAACCACATTAGTCGGATTGTTATTTGATTTATAAATAATCAAATCAGTTTTTGAAATACTACTATATATTTTGATAAGTTTCCTAACATCTTCCCTAATAATCTGATACAAATAATCTTCTAAACAATCTTCTAGATAATCTGTTACAAATAATAATCTTCTAAGTAATCTGACACAAATGTATCTAACGACATTCTCATACGCAATCTGATATGCAATCAAATTATGAACAATATTCTTTATTAAACAATTCGTCTTTCCCCTCCAATTGCACGTGTAGCGAAAATAAACCAGAACTGGCGATAAAACGACGTTTGGCGTGTGGCATGAGAGATTACTTCTGAAAATTCTGAATCGGCATACACTCTGCCCATTCGCGATATGGACGCCCATGGTGTTGACTGGATGCTTCTTTTTGGTAGGTGGACCCAGTTGAGGGTTTTCTTGTGTATTGATTATTGCTGAAATGGTTTTCAAATTAATAATCCTCGAGGTGCTCAGGGTTTATTTACCTGTTGGTTGTTATACATATGTTCTATGTTTTTTGTTTTTTTTTACATAGTGGTTTTACTTTAGGAAGTTGGTTTAATTTCCTCAGTGATTGAGATTCTCTTTGTCAACATTATTTTGATTTGTCTGGGTAACTAAGAATTAAGCACTATAATGCTGATTATTGTTTAATTCGATAAGTAATCTGCTGGTTTGTGGTTAACTTAAATAAATTATTTCATGTTAAGTTTTTTTCTTTTTCCTGGCCGCACATTGAGAAGCTCCAAGCCTTTTGGTGAGCCCTGCGGTCTGAGTCGAGAAGAAGAACCTTTCTTGTTGGGAGTGTCGAAGCTGAAAGCCCAGACCGTCCCACTCATCCTAGGACATGAGCAGCAGTTTGGATGGCCAGCTTGTTGGGAGTGTGACCCAAGTTTGATTACTGTTTCTGGCCAAACTGTTGCTTTGTTCACGTAGAGTATGAATGCATTAAATATGGGGGTCCGTAAGTTCTGAGAGGTTGTTGGTAAGGGAAGGAGGGTATGGTCCCTGTGAATGCCACCCCCACTGGGTTCTAGTCTAAATTGAGTGGCACTTCTTGGTTGTCCAAACAAATACCTTACACCTTTGGGTCGAGGAACCCTTTTTTTGTTAGCGTAATGTAGTGTAGTGTTTGATTCTTTTCAAACACAAGGAGTGCTATAATTGGTTGCAACTGTGTACAAAAATATATGCAGAGTCATGCTCACATTGGGATAAGGTGGAAACACTTGGATTTCTCATGAAAGAACTGACTTAACATTAGAAGTCAGGTACTCTCTGAAACCCACTTTTTTGAAGCAGCGATTTGAGATGACATTTACCTGTGATGGATCGATTGGATAACTTTTAACTAGTTTTGTACTCGTTATATATTATTTTTGTTTTAGAATATTTGAATTTTTTTTTCCCCACAATAACAGCAACAGTTTTTCTCCAAGTTTGCTGCTCTAGACAGTTGCCTACTTCGTCTATTGGGAAATACGACCCTGGTTATAGTTACATTAATAAGATCAGGAATTTTAATGCAGAACTGGGAGGATTGTTTTTAAAAATTGTATTTTGTTGACATTTAGAGGAGTTTACCTCCTTTTTTCTGATGCAGTTCAGGACTTTGATATTTATTTTTAACTTTGTAAAATGCAATTGATTCATTTGAGTGGTATGTAGCAGCTGGAGTGCTGTGTCATTGATCTCCGAGAATCAGCAGTGCCAGACAATTGTGAAGTTTGTTGGTTCCTTCGAGATAGAGCATAATGCATTATGCTGAGATGAACAAAATCGAAAAAAAAAGTGGATTGTTGCATCTCTGAGCAGGTTTTACAGTTTTACTTGCTAAATAAGCTGATTTGTGACAGTATAAAAAAAGTTCCTTTTCATAAGCAAGAATTTCATGTTAAGCAGATTAAAACTTATTTTACACATGGGATGAAGTAGCAGTAATATTTATGACAAATATTACTGCTACTGCATCCCATGTGTAAATTTTTGTATTTTGCACAAGAAATGAAAAACATGTTAAATATTAAAATTATTATTCGAAATGGTTCTATTCCAGACCAGTTTCAAGCTAGTTTGAGAATTCCTCACTGCACTTTAGTATGATGTGTTCAAAATCAAAATACGAATAATGGCATATATGATAAGATCCTTCGCATTGTTGCCAGCAGTGGTGGATTTGAAACCCAGGTCTAAGCATACATCAATATAGAAGGCGATACCATTTCAGCAAAAACTCTACAACAGTGAAGGTTGCCGTAGCCAGTTAAATGATGGTTTGCCCAGCATAAAGTAATCTGTTTCGAAGCACTTCTGTGCAGATTATTAACTTTACTAGAGACTTGTAATTGGATAAAAGGGTTTGCCCAACATAAAGAAATATATTTCGAAACATGTTTGCACAGCTATGCCCTCTGTTCATTCATTGGTTTTTGCAGTCTCTCAAAGTCGGCTTTTGGAACGCCAATGGAGTGCGTTCAAGGCTTGACGAGATGCGTGATAATGTTGTAGATGAAAACTTCGACATTTTTATGGTGAATGCGACCCACTTTACCCCCACTCCCCAGCAATCTGTAATTATACAAGTTACTTTTCGTATAGAACGAGGGCTGGGGCGGTGGTGAGGGGTGTTAATGGCGGAACTGTACTCTATGTTAAAAACAACATTCCTCATCATAGGTTAAATGTCCCGGCCTTCACGAAGCTTGAGGCCACAGCTATCAAAGTCACTATTCCAAATTTGGTCCCGATTGCACTTGCTTCTGTGTATATCCCACCTGCTAATAATACTAGATTCCCTTCATCGGAGATTGAAGCACTTTTAGGACTGAACAGTAATATTATTATCGCTGGTGACCTAAATTCTCGCCACTTTTCCTGGGACACAGCTTCGAAAGGAAAAGGCAGAGAACTAAAACGATTGGCCCAGTGCGCCAACTTCAGGATCATAGCTCCACCCACTCCTACTCACTTCTTTACAGGAAGGACGCCCACAGTTATTGATTTGGCTCTTTTTAGAAATATTCCTTTTCATCATATGATCAGAGTTAATAATAAGTTGACGTCTGATCACCTTCCTGTAATTCTTACCCTTAATTTTAATAGTATTTCTTTGGACTACCCGGTGGAGCTATATACAAATTGGGCCGATTTTCGTCTCTCTTAATACTTCTAGTACTGCCCCCCCTCTCAAAATTACCAGCACGGACGATATTGATAATAGCGTCCAAGATTTTAATCACTTACTGCTAGAAGCTTATGCTGCAGCCTCGAAACCAAATCGATCATGTGTGAACTATCACTCGCTCCCGAGTGATATCAAAGCCAAAATTAAGCAGCGTAACCAGGTACGGAGAAATTGGCAGCGCAGTAGGTATCCTCCTTTTCAAGCGCAACTCCGTAATCTTCATAGCGAGGTCAAGTCTATGATTCGAACTCACACCCAGCAACGCTGGCGTACTCACCTTGAGGGACTTACACCCACGAATCACAGTCTCTGGCGAACAGCAAAAAACATGAGAACTACGAGAACAACAATTCCGCCCATTAATGGCCCACATTCTCTCGCCCAGACTGAGGAGGAAAAAGCTAATGCAATTGCAGATAGCTTGGAACTCCAATTCTCACCACACAAAGAGCCGAACTTCAGACATCTCTACACAAGCACTTTACATGATTTACAACAGACCAATCAGAATGCACTTAACGTACAAGCACCAAACGACCTTGAGTCCATACACCTGGCTGAAGTTCACAACATCATTCACAGCTTCAAAGTGAAGAAATCACCCGGCTCTGATAAGATCAGCAACAGAATGCTGAAGAACCTTCCCCTCTCTTATGAGTGCTGGCTCACCGTGCTCCTCAACCATATGTTGGAACTTTGTCACTTTCCCCAGAGTTGGAAAACTGCTGACGTTATCCCTCTGATCAAAATTAATCAAAATCCTAATTTAGCAGAAAGCTACAGACCCATTAGTCTCCTTCCTAGCCTCTCCAAAATTTTTGAGTTAGTGTTGCTTAGACGTTTGACTAGTTTTTGTAGATCGAAAGATATTTTAATTCCTGAACAGCATGGCTTTTGATCTGATTTTTCCACGCATTCCCAACTCATGCGTGTAGTTGAAACTATTTACAAAAACTCTACCAACAAGCAGTATACCAGCATAGTGTTTTTTGACATCAGTAAGGCTTTTGATAAAGCTTTTATTCCGGGTCTGCTAACCAAGCTGGTCCGACTTGGTATTTCGACACAACTTTTGGCTCTCATCAACTCGTATCTTGTTAATCGTTCTTTCCGCGTGCGAGTTGAACACCCCTACTCTTCTCATCGGCCAATCAGAGCCGGGGTCCCACAGGGCGGAAATCTTAGCCCGTTACTTTTCAATCTGTATATCAACGATATACCCAAGATCCCACAGGTACAGCTGGCCATCTTTGCAGATGACACGGCACTGATTTCTAGAAGCTCTTCACCATACAACGCTATCAATACGCTCCAAAGTTACATAAAGAATAGTCTTGAGCACTGGCTCGTGACCTGGAGAATCAAAATTAATTCGACCAAGAGTACAGTCGTCATATTTCGACCGAACTACCGAGAACTTAGTCTTAATAGCTTCTTCCTTAAAATTTTCAATGAGCCGATCCCCTTTTCACTGTCAGCAAAGTATTTGGGCGTCACTTTGGACGCCAAATTGACTTTCACAGAGCATATCATGAATAAAGTTGAAACAGCCAATAAAACTTTTGCAGCCCTCCTCCCACTTCTCGGTAGAAAGTCTCACTTGTCCCTTTACAATAAATTGATCATCTACAAACAAATCATCGCACCTGCGTTTTTGTATGCCTGCCCTATTTGGGGTTGGCTGCGAAAACGCACATCGAGAAATTGCAAGTGTTCCAAAATAAAGTCTTGCGCTGTATTGTAAATGCGCCCTGGTTTGTCCAGAACGAGGTGATCCACCATGATCTCAAAGTCCCACACGTTGCTGGGCACATTCAGAAAACTTCGCTAAATTTTTTCAGGAAGAACTCTAGTAAGCCCTGCCTGAGAAACGTTGATAGTCGCTATGACACTTCCACAACTTCCTACCTTGGAAAAAGAAGACCTAGACACCTTCTTTCCGGGCCTACGGCGCCCCCGTGGAAGCGCCCCAGATATTCTACGCCCCAGGCAGGTGTTTCCTAACCTTTGCTTGCCGGACGGTGAAGAAGGCGACCGTTACACTTTGGGAATGCCTCGGCAAACTTTGAGTGAAATGGAGAATCCTGATTCGTCCTCCCCGACGAGCTCTCAATCCCTTGTTTACACTTTGCTTTGTACGCGTCTTTGATGCCAGCCCGGTCCTGTTAAGGCCCTATCACATTCAACAACTTTTGGAACAACCAACTATTTCGGACAACTTTTCCCCCAATTTTTCGGCGAAAAAGTTGGCGATAGGGTTATTGACAGTTTGAAGAAGTTGTGCTAAATGACAAAACTACAGCGGTATGTTTATCGCCTTTTGGCGACAACTATACATTTGTACATGTACTTTTCGCCAGGCAGCGCGTTCTCACTTCGACTTCGGCAGTAAAACAAGACTTTTACTTAGTACTTCCTTTTGTAACCTTTATTACTTTGTAATTATGACTAAATTGCTATCAGCTGCAGGGAAAAATCAAATATGCCTTGGCATAATTACGCTAGGATTATTCCTGCTTAAGAAGAAGAAGAAACAAAGTAAACCGAGAAGGATGTGGACAAAATCTATTGTAAATTTTTGATTTGCTCTTTTTTATATGGATTACTTCAGATATCAGAAGCTTAAACAGATGAATGAACATTAAAAATATTTGGGTTTGTCACACATCCGTATAATCCCCCACTGGGTTCCGGTCTAAATTGGGTGGCACTTCCCGGCCGTCCATACAGTTACCTTACACCTTTCTGGTAGGTCGGACGGTCTGGGTCATCAACATCAACATCAACACATCTGTATAAAAAAGCAAATAAATATTTGTTGAAAAAAATTCACTCTATTTTAAGATACAAAATTAGTTTAAAAAGCGATATTGCCGATATTGACTGAAATGAAACAAAGAAAAAGAAAACGTAAAAAGTATTTAAATTCAAGAATGCCGTTATTAAAATATCATGTCTTAAACAAATTTAAGTTCATTACCATTTTATACTTGATTTTAAAGGTTTTCAAATACGTATCTATATTAAATATCCGAAGATGTTCTTTGCTCATTTGTAACGTTTAAAATATTTCTCATTAAAGTAAACTTTTAAACATTATTTTATCTACATTTATATTTATTGAGTAATTATGTTTTAAAATAGATTTAAATGTACATTCCATCTATAGCTGGTATAAAGTATACTTCAAGATGTTTTTCAAATTAACTTCGAAATAAATTTTTATAAGCATTCAAATTTAAAAATAATTTACTGATATAAGGTTATTTTGTATATAGAACGTAAAATAATTTAAAACAAAAAAAATTCTGCAGATTATTAAAGAAAAACTATATTTGAATATTTTAGCAACAGATGGCAGCACTTGTAAAATTTAAAATTCGCATGGAATCGAACCAGAGCCCAGTCGTTTGCTGAGCTGATTCTCTACCACCCAAGCCAAAACTTCACATTTGAAATGTACTAAGAAATTATATCATGTAATGCATTTAGTGTTATTTTAGAGTACTATTTTGAAGAGTAAACAGAATAAGTTTTCAAGTTGTTTTAGTATTGCAATAGAAGAAAAAAAAATGTCTATGAAGAACATACATGAAAATTCATTTCCTAAATTCTGTCTGATGTTTTTTTTAACGATTCGAGAAAAAGAACATAATTGTATTCGTTAAAACGAGGAAATTGCCATAGTGTAGTAAATATTCTAAAATAATTTAAATTAGGATCCTTTGTGTTTTGTGATGGAATCACTTTAGTTAGCTTATTTTAGAAAACTGATGAAATATGTATATATTGCCAAAGCAAACTCGCGTACACTCTTGTTTAAATTCACAGAAAGGCGGATTTTCTGAAACGCGGTAATACTGTAAACTAGCAAGCCGCTGGTAAATATAAATTTGAATCAGAAGAGACCAAAGAAATGATATTAGTAATAATATCTTAATTTTTATTATATAATATTTCATGTATATAAAATCGCTTTGAAAGAGATAGTTCGTAAAGATGATATTTTCTCGTACGCATGTTTCTTCAAATTCTTTTTTAAATACAGTGGATCTTTTAGATTCCACAAAAATGATTTTTCACGTATTGATTCAATTAACTCCATTTCCATCTCGCAAGACTACTTTTTTTCGACTTCGAGACGACTTCCATTGACATCCACCTTTATGACACAGAAATATTATAAATACTTAACAAAATTCTAAATCTAAACTAAAATAATACTTCGCGCTGCCTGGTTATTATATCAATATAATCTATCTGTTATTATATTCTATCTGTTCGCGCTCCACAGATTCAAACTTGCGCGAGGATTTCACGCCAAACCGGAATGTAGTAGAATCTGCGCCAACCTTACTACACACGTGATTCCTTCGCTACTCATCTGTGATTGGCTGGTTGGTAAAAAATTGTCCCAAATGAACAACTTTTTCTATACCGGTCAGATAAAGTTGTCCCAATTTTTTGACCTTATTTCACACGAGTTTTCCCCCAACTCGGCGTAAAAATTGTTCGAAAAGTTGGTTGTCCGAAAAGTTGTTGAATGTGATAGGGCCTTTAGTGGGTCAGCAAATGCTGACTCTGGATAGTCTGTAAATAAAGTGAATTATATTATCTATTGTAAACATTTCTTCAAATTGTTTAATTTAATTGTAATGTGTGCCTGATAAGGGCCTTCTTTTTTCACAACAAGAGCGACATCCTTTGTAAATAGCAATCTTATATTTTATAGTGTATTTATCTTAAACTTCTGTACTTGTAATCTAACTGTGAATTTATTTTTAAATCTATATTTAATCTAAACTTTAACTAATCTTAAGTTAAGCTTTAATTTTATTGTAAACTTAAATTTTTGTATCGTAAATTGTAATTCTCGTTCTGCACTTCTGCGAGCTTTCCTATTGGCTGTCAGTTCCTTGGCCCCGCCCTCCCCTTCTCTTTCAGCCACCACAGCTCAGTACTCAGCCATACAGCCACTCCAAGACGAAGGCGACACACCATCTGCTGCCACTGACTTCAACACAGCACCCTATCTAGAAGTGTGCATATTGCTATTGAACTTTCATGAAATAACTACTAACAGTGGACATTCTTAATTTTGATGTGGGCGTAAGGGACCTTCGGTCCCATGGAAGCCCGAAAGTAAGCATCTTGGCTTGGCTTCATTGGTTTCACCTTCCAGGGTGAAATTGAATAACTTTTTATATTAATGTATGCCTAGTCCAGAGAAGCTCGCAGGTTGTTAAATCCAAGAATAAGTAACCTCCTTTCATCAAGCTTAAGAAGTGTGTGTGTGTGTGTGTGGGGGGGGGGAATACTTTGCATTGCCGTGCAGTGATATTTTGCTTTAGCCAAGCACTATATTCAATTTTGGAATATAAAAACAGGAGAAAAAAATGTTTGAACTTATACATAAATTTCAATCTATGTTTCTTTGCAAACACATTAATGATATTTTCTGGAAAGATTTTTCTCATATTTGCAAGAAATTTCTTTCTCTCATATTTGAAGAAAACTTAAGATACAACAAAAGTTTGTATCTGTGCTATTAGATGGCAGTAGCATCACAAATAAGCAATTAACTGATTGCTTCATGATCAGTATTATTTCATACTAATTTGACTTAAAATATTGAAATAGACACTAATAATAAATTTATTGAATGTTTAATTTCATTTACTAATAGATTTACAGGAGAAAACATGGATTTTCAGATGATAAAAATGGGCAAACAATGGAATCTACAGGGTGTACATAATTAAAGTTTCCCTATTCAGTGCAGCATACAGCCGTAACTATTCATCAGAAAATTATGAAACTTAAGGTACCCCTTAATAGAGATGGGAAAGACATTTAGTGAAAAAAAAAATTTGTTTCAAATATTGCCACTAGAGGGCATATTTTTATTTTATTAAACAGTTACACATTTAGCTACATTATTGACTTGTAATTACAGCAACTCATGTTCGATATGATGACCGCCATTGTCAGCTACCCTCTGAAATCTCAAAATGGCATGTTCAACAGTCGAGCGCAGTGAGTGCCTCAAAATATTGAGCAAGTGGCACGAAATACTGTCTTTAAGATCAGGTAAGTTTTTCGAGTTGCCAAGGCTGACCAAATCTTTCAAATATCCCTAGAGCCAAAAATCACATGGATTCAGGTCACACATAACAACATTGGTGGGTTATGACCCTTTCTTTTGTAAAATGTTTTTTGAGAACATCTTTAACACAACATGCAATGTGTGGAGTAGCTCCGTCTTGCATAAAGACTGTTCGGTCAAGGTAATGACGTGCTTGCAGAGCCAGAACAATTGAGTTCTCTAACAGCGATGCATATCACATCCTGTTGATAGAGTATGTTACTGGACCTGATGGAGTAGAAGTGTGGCCCTAGAATAAATGATGCAGAAAATCCACACCATAGCTGCCAACCTTGGAAAATGAAAATTAGGGAGATTTTTAAATATATGCAATTCGCGACAAAAGTGGAAAAATCGCACAGAACGATAACAATTTCTTTTTTTACAGAAAGCATAAAAGGGAATTTTCAAGACAGAATAGGGATTTTTTTCCCTCTACTACAAAACTGCACCATAAAAAATAGACAAATATGATAAACAATCTGTATTGTATCTATAAACATAATTTAATTTCAACGAATACAAAAGAATTAAAACATCTTTTAAAAAATAAGCACATTTGTTAGTTATTCTCATCAGAGGCTATAACAATATTCATTACACTGAATATGATGCATAAAGAAAAATGTCATTGGTTACTGTTTAATAATCATTCACATGTCTTTGACACAGAAACACTTCTCTGCAGATAAAATATTGAATGAAAGAAATCTTTTGGTAAGTAAAAATACAGCACGTAAAAGTTCTATATATATAATTAAAAAATGTCAAATTCAATCCTTCTTACTACTTAAAAATAAAGTAGTAACTCTTTTTGCTTTTTTTAAGAACTCCTTACTATATAAATTCTTCTTCAATATCCCTTCACAGAGTTCATACGGATTTTTCAAAATAGAAAAATTTGTATTATGCAAATATAATTAAAAAATTAACCTTAATAATTAGCCATAATATGAAAATAAGCTAGTTTAGTCAATCTAATATGCAACATTTAAATGATGGAGATGGATGGAAAAAGATACTAACGTACTCTCGGCAATTCACGCGAAGTAACTGAATTGCGCAATCGCACTATTTATGCAAACATAATTAAGAAATTAACCACAATAATTAATCAGAATATGAAAATAAGCTAGTTTAGTTGATCTAATATGCAACATTTAAATGATGGAGATGGATAGATAAAGATACTAATGTACTCTCGGCAATTCACGCGAAGCAACTGAATTGCGCAATCGCATTATTTATGCGAAAATAATTAAGAAATTAACCATAATAATTAATCAGAATATGAAAATAAGCTAGTTTAGTCAATTAAAAATACAATATTTAGAAGATTGAGATGGATGGAAAAAGATACTATTGTATTCTCGGCGATTCATGAGAACAAACTGAATTGCGCAATCGCAGTGTTTTTTATCGATTTATGCTCAATAACCTTTGAAGAAGTATGTTTATTACTTTCATAAAATAAGCGATCGAGGTCTTAATTTACAATACACGCGGCCGTAAATCTCCGTTAATTTGATTGGCATTACCCTGCATTGTATTATGGATTTGCTACGATCTCGGGAATGATAAAAATCAGTGCTAAAAATGCGGAAAATTGGTGTTTTCGAGAAATTATACCATGTCTGGTTAATTGATAAATTTCCAACAAAAAAAGCCGGAGAATTTCGTTAGTAATCCAGAGACCGGAGAAGTAATGAAAAATCCGGAGTCTCCGACCAAAATCCGGAGTTGACTTGACATGTCTGCATAGGGATTTTTTTTAAGGAAAATCCCTTTTGTAGGGATTTTTTCTAATTATTGTAAAAATTCGGGAGATTTAGGAATTTTTCGGGAGTTCGGGAGATAGTCTCAAAATTCGGGAGACTCCCGGAAAAATCGGGAGATTTGGCAGGTATGCCACACCATACCTTTACTTTTGGGGAATGTAATGGAACCTCTAGGATCGAGCAGATTTTCTGCAACTCAAATTCAGTAGTTGTGCGTATTCACTGAGGCGTCCAAATGAAAATGCGCTTCGTCTGACTGCAAAATGTTCCAAAGTCATTCATAACCGACCTCACAGTGAGCAAGAGACTGTAGTGAGAAAGTTAGTCATGCATTAAATTCATATAAAAATAACTGCTGAGACAGTGCAAGTTTGTACAGATAATACCATAGGATATTCCAGAAGATCTTATGAACAGTAGAAGATGACCTATCCAACACTTTTGCGACATGGCAAAAGCTAGTTCTGTCCATAAAGTTTGAAGCTCTGTCCTCTTCCACTTGAACAACCTCCTCTATGATCTCTGTAGAAACTAGTTTCTTCCTCTTCCAGGATTAACAGCTAACGACTCTGTTGTTCCAAATTTCATTATCATTTTTCGGAGTCCTTTAAAAGTGATTGGACCAGTTAAAAGTCCCTTCAAACTCTGAAATTTCCACAAAACTTCTGATGCAAAATCACAGTTAAGAGTTTTACTAACAAAGCGCAATCTTGTGAACTCAGTGATTGAGTGGAGAAGAAACTAAAACCAATTCTTCCACAAATGTTTACCCTTTTATAGTGTACAGTTGATAAGTGATGTTAAAAAATTTTTCATGTGTTGTAGTTTTACAGTAATATGCCCTCTAGTGACGATATTTGTAAGTAAAAATTTTTTTTTCACTAAATGTCTTTCCCATCTCTTTATTTAGGGGTACCCAAAGTTTCAGAATTTTCTCATGAATAGTTACGGCTGTATGCAGCACTGAATAGGGGAATTTTAATTATGTACATCCTGTATTATAGAGGCGATACCATACATTTAAACAGCAGATTGCGAAGCAATGTTCATTTTGTGTTCCGATTCCAACCATGTCTGACACTAATGTCATAAGCATGCCAAGCAACATCGAGATTGGGAAAATTAATGTGAGTTTGGTGGCCAATGTTTTATGATTAAGTGCCATTTCACAAATACAATTTCTGTTGGGATTTTGTAGTAGAAAATAATATTATTTGAAACATTTCAATATTTTTTAAACTGTTAGGCAAAGCTTATATTGCTTTTATGGACTGCACACCAATGGTGATTTGGAGTTGTTGTTGAAACCCAGACCGTCCGACCTACCAGAAAGGAGGTGATCAGTAGCTATTGAGTCAAACTATATATATAAAATAGTGATGGGCATATTGATATATGACCTTATGATAATTCAATATTTCATATCAATACAGTTGTATATGATAACTGCTGTGTTTTGATACAATAGCTTTCGATATATATTTATTGTATCAACTATTTGTGAGCATCTTTTCTCCTTTCAAGAAAATTCTTTTTAATTTTGTTATAATGATAAAAGTAATTCGATAATTTTTTGTTAAAAAGTATTTAGGAAAAACTTGTAGCTTGTCCTAAAATCTTTGAAAATGGTATAAGTTCTGAAATTAAATACATGTTGAAAAATATGTTCAAAATAGTTAATAGACATTTTTGATCTATGTTAAAGTTAAATTAGTGATTTTATGAATTTCAGTAAATAATAGCTATGTAATAATATTATTTTTGAAATTTAAGGATTATTACATTTTGGAACTCTGTTTATTTAGATCATGTCCAGCCACATTTGTTTCAAATAATAAAGATTCTACTGACTAATTTTAGTCTAATTAATTAAATAATGTTGTAATCATTATGTTCTCAAATTGTGCTATAAGTTTTATTTATATATAAATTATAAAATAGAATAGTCAAAGAAGAAATTATTTTTTAGATTAACCTTTATATTCCAATTTTAAAAATGTAAAGTGAAAGACTATAAAAATTTTATTATGTAGGGAAAATATTGATGTCAATATGTATACAGTATCAATACAGTGTAGATGCCAGTGGCAAAGTATGAAAGGAATTTGGAGAGACAATGTCTATTCAAACAACCTGCTATTAAGTTACTTTCTTTTCAATTGTATATCATTCTAAATAAGTGTATAAAATATTTTGAATAATGCATAATTAAAGTGAGAGTTATTTGGTAGCGGGATATTTGGGTAGATACTGTCTTCCTAGATTATTTTCATGCTTCGCCACTGATACATACATATAAACCATAAAGGCGTATTAAATTATTTAAGGGCCCATTCAACAGTTGCAATTGTTAAACATGCACCACATCAACAGCATGAAGCCAATCACAATGTTATTGTCATGTCTCATTGCATGTGCAATCTTCTATACATTTACATTTGAATATGCCTCTTAGTTCTTCCCAGCCGTAGCATTGTTAGAAAACTGCTATGTTTGGAGTTAATATGTAAAAGTCACTTTTTAAGTCTTTTCTATTTCTAATGGCGTAGTGAATGGACATCATTTTAAAACTGCAGTTTGAAGCAAATAATTTGCTGGCTATACACGAAATTGAACTACCAGAGGATGTGTTTAATCACTGCAATTGTCAGAAAAGGCTAATAATAATATTTCAAAAGAAAAAAATGCTTAACTCATAAAAAAAAAAAAAAATTCGCACAGCATTTGGACAACTTGTGCACTGATTTTGTTGATTGTAGCCAGGAAGATTACATGAGTTTAAATCAAGGGGAATGTCTCAGAACACCCTATAAATTCAGTTTCAAAATGTTAAAAATATGTAAAAGCATTTAAAAAATTATCAATTATAACGACTCTTTAAAGTTGCACACTTAATATCTAAATAACTTGAAATAAAATAAATATTTCTTTATCTCACATTTTTGCTACAGTGAAAAGTGAATAGGTAACCACCTCAATTAACTGCTGCACTGATTATCCCGAGAAAACTCAGGGGTAGAATTTTTTTTTCGATATGATATGTATCGACAAGTTTTAATGCGGGTTGAAGATAATTGAGGGGTAAATAAGTATTCCTGCACAGATTGGCAAGTTGCCAAGGTTTGTTTGTGTGCTCGTTGGAATGATACAAATGCAATGACAAAATGGGTGGTGTTGATAAAGTGGATCATCATGTGGCTGATGATTATTGTACACAAAGAAAACAAGGAAAGAAGTATTATAAGATTTTTTTTGCATTTAGTGGATTTAGCTCTATGAAATTCCTGCATTTTGTACTCTAAAGCGGGAAGGAAACAAACACCTTTACAATATAGAATGAAACTTGTCAAAAAAATTATTGCAAAAATCATTCTGATGAGTTTACTGCAACATTTGGAAAACCCAGCATTACTCCTTCACCACTTAGGCTAACATCAAAGCATTTCCCAGATAGCAAAACAATGTGCTTTTATCAAGAAAATAAAATTAAAAATCTTTATATTATGTTTTATTTCAGTTTCTTTAATTTAAAAGTGCAATAAAAAAATACGATAATTTTCTGCAATATTTTTCAAAAAAATTGTAAGGGAAGCGGTTAAATAACCTATTACTCCATTATGGAAATTTCAAGTCATATACAAAATTCCATGTGTTAGGCAACATATTCTAGTCACCTTAGATAAGTTTTACAGTAGCCATGCACAGGCACAGGTTAAAAAAAAAAAAAAAGGATTTTTCTTTTGGGAGGATTATATTTTTTTCCCTTCTCATACTGTCATAATATAAAATATTGCTTACACAAACTTTTTTTAATTTGATACTTTGATGCTAATATATGTTTTAAGACCACCTGAGCACGTTTTGACTGTTTTTGGACTGATGTCCGTCTGTCTGTGGTTGATTTCTTGTGTACACTATAGTGACAAAAACATTAATGGATTTTCATGAAACTTTATATCTGGATTTGTTATCAAAAAATCTAGAACTAGATAGAATTTTTTGAAATTCGAGCTAAAACTTTGAAATTTTACATTTTTACTTTCTCATATACTAATGTTATATAGTATAGAGCAGGGGTCCCATTTCAGTGCGAATCCTCGAGATTCTCGCGAAATTCATAAAAAATCTCGCGTAAAAATTTAGACTGCACGAGAATTTCTCTCTCTCCAGTTCCCGCCTAAAATTATTTTTTCATTCAAATTGGATATCGAGAAATCCGATGCCCGATGAGTCATCGGTTATAAAAATCCCGAAAATGTTGCAAAATTTGAACAAAGCAACGAATTTTTTATCAGAGACGACAGTCCTTTCTTACATCTGAAAATCTGTTTCTCCGCGATTGCGAAAACGGCGTTCGCATACGGCGATTCCCACAGTTTCTGAGGAGAGATGACCAATGAATATCCTTTTGCCATTTTTACAATATATTTGCATTGACTAAATTTTTTTATAATTATTTCGTTTAATATATAAAGAATAAAAACCAAACCATTTTTCTACCTTATTATTAATAAAATGAAGGGTTATTTTGCAGCAGCATCACGAAAATCTGCATTTGTACGCGATCCTCGGCATACCTAGTTTAATTTGAAAAATATTTCCCACTTTTCCAATCTGTTTGCATCGACTACAGTGTTTGTAATTATTTCGTGTTTTATACAGAAAAATTATTTTACAAACGTATTATTTATGAAATAAAGGGCTATTTTGAAAACAAAAAAACAGGTCGACACTTTTCAAACAAAATGGCTAAAATCACATGACTGGCTTGAGATTCAACAAAAGGGCGATGCAACCCTTATGTTCTGCAAGTTTTGTAAAAAATACAAAAAAAAAAAAAGAATCCATTTTCAAATATCAAGTCAAAATTATTACCTAAGTCTATTTGCTTAGTGAAATAGTTTTCGTCAATATTCACCTTCGGCGATCAAAAATCGTTAAAGTTTTTAATTGCTATTGCTGCATGAAAATTGATCATAAAATGATTTTAAAAATCAAAATATAAAGTAAATACAGTCGGCCCTCGACTTTTGCAGTTTACAGACAAAACAATCGTAAATTCGCATGTGAGTCACTTTACATAAAATAACCCATGTAGACGTTTTTATGTCAGCAAATAAAATCATAATGTAAGCATGGGGGAAGTCAGGAATTTGAGTATTTTTGCTAACAAGTGGGGGGGGGAGAGGGGGAGGTATAAAATTACCAAAAATGTGCTTACTTAATACTTAAATGACTCCTAATTAATTTTAAAGGAATGTTAGTAAGAATGTTAGTTTTAAGAATTAAAACATTTAAATGTAGAAGAATATGAGTTACAGTTAATGTTTTCTTTTTTATTACTTTCTAAATTAGCATGGTAAAAAAAAAAAAAATCTCCTTATGACAGAAAATCTCTCCCAAAATTTTCTGAAAGGAGAGAAATTCTCCCCCTCTTTTCCTGACTTAATGGGAACCCTGGTATAGAGAAAGTATTATTTGCACGAAAATTTTCGAATTCGATATTTTGATACCAATATATATTTTAGGACCTCCTGAATACACTTTAACTATAATTGGAATAATGTCTGTCTGTGGCCATTTTTTTATTGTGTGTGTACATGGTAGCTGCTAGAAATATTAGCAGATTTTCACGAAACTTTATATCCGGCTTTGTTATAAAAAAATATAGAACTAGATAAAATTATTTTAAATTAGAACGAAAAGTTCCAAGTTTATTCAAAATTTTTTATTTCTTTAACATGTCAGCATAGGACAAAATTTGACATAATCATGCATAAAAGGGCTTACTTATGGCTCAATGATCACAAGATTTAATAGTTTTGATCATTATTGTGAAGAACAGCCGTGATACAATTTTTATGTTCATGACGTCATTAGCCCTTCTGGGGGAGGAGAGAAGTTACCTGGGGGAGGGGTAAATAACTTGTGATATTTTTTTTTCCCAACTTTTTTCGGGGGGGGGGGGGGGGGGGGGGGGGGGTTTGAAAGAAAAATTTTGAAAAATCTGTATTGTTTATCCAAATGATCAGAATTATAGTATGTTACCCTTCACTTTAAAAAGGCTTGAAAAAATATTTCAATTTATACCATACTTGACGATGTACACATTTGTGAGCATTTGTGTGTGAACATTAGCATGTGAACATTTGTGAGATATGCATAGGATAAATCCAGAATGAGTAATTAATACCACTATGAAAATTTATATGTTGATACATTGTATAAAAACTACAATTAAATAGAATTTTTAGTAATTTGAACTGAAATTAATCAAAATTAAAGATTTTCAAAGCTTTATTTCTCACAGTGAAAATCTAAGAAATGTATAAAAACTGTGAACCAAACTGTCAGAAAAATCTTAAAAGTTGGCGAGTATGTCAGTGGTTTTCATTAATTGAGAAATATACATTGAACTTTATGAACAGATTGTTCGTGAAATGCATTAAAATAACATTTCCCCCACTATCACAACTTTTGGCGCTTTGAACAAATATATAAAACTGGGGGAAATTGTAACTAAAAACATATGAACAGAAAAATCAAGTTTTATTCTCCCTAAGTACAAAATTTACATATTTCTGAAAACATATAAACACAATCTAACTATATACAAGGAAATGATTACTGTTTAGAAGTTTGCTTAATTTTGTAGTCATTCAAGGCTGCTTTAATAGCATCTTCGGCAAGCACTAAAATGAAAAAAAAAATATATCTGTCATTCAGTCAACAAGGAATAAATTTGAGATAAGTGAGCAAATGAGTTTGAATATATTTATTAAAAGTTTTATTTCATTTTAATATTTAAAAAATGGTTAACAATCGAAGACTGCTGTATCGTGACATAGTTGGAAAAGTATTCATCATTTTACAGAAAGGAAAAATTACAGTTTTGTGAAAATGAAATTAATATTAAATTTGTGACAAATTTAGATAAAATATATTAGTCCTGAAGTCTAAATAAATCTTCAAACAGTATTCCTGATAGTTGGGGTACACAAGCAAAACATGTATAAACAATTCAAATCCCTCTTTATAAAATAAACAGAGTGCAAAATGTGCGCATTAAATTAGGCAAAGAAAATCCATTAATAAAATCTAAAATTACTGCAAGTGTTGTGCATTTTCATTGTGTAATCGAATTGAAGAGATTGCATAAAAGTTCATCTTTCACTTCTAATTCCGGTCATGCATATGTATCATTCACATGTTATATACATTGCGATTAAAGGTTCCCAACAGCATATGTGAACCTATGTTTGGAACTGTACTTTTCAGGAGTGAAATGTCAATACTGCAGCATTATGGCTTGTTTCTCCACTTTGGCCTACATATGTACAGTCCATAAACAATCATATGGAAAATTCGAAAGAGAGTGTTCGTAGTTAAAATAGAGTTCTTAATGACTTTAATCCCAAGCTAGTATATTTTCTTTCGATTTTAAAACTAAGTTGTGAGAATTTTATCATTTTTCACCTCAGTGTGCAACTATTTCTTATGCAAAGAAATTTTAAATTTCCTTTTTATGATCATCCTCAGTTTTTAGTATCTATCATCGACGATATAAACAAAGAAAAATCTTGGAATTCTTAAAATGTTTATAGCCAAGTGGATATGTGTTTATAGACCAAAAGTACTCACTGTTATCAAAAATCAATGTTAAAGAGGTTCAAGATTTGACCTGGATGTGGTGTTCGACTGCATTACCCAATTTACAGTTTGACAATGAGAACAAAGGTTTAAATTCTCTCGTAATTAGCCAATCAAGTTACATTAAAGCAAACAGTACAATAGATCTGTAGTCACTGTGCTAGGCTCTCTTTGAACCACCCACCTTCAAGTCCCACATTAAAGGAAAAATAACAGTAAAGTATTCAACATCTACGAACTTCTTTTTGTTTTTATTTTGAACTAGACTGAATTATCTGATACTGCCTGGGTTCTAAATAAGCATCTGCTATGTAAATAATACAAATACAGATAACACCACAAAATTTCTAAATTACCTGATTTGAACAAAAATATTTACCACCTTTTATTTCAATCAATATCCCTTAGTTTCAATGCATGTGTAGTCATGTGCAACAATTTGCCACACATACATACAAATGATTTTCTATGCATTTGGTTAAAAATTAACAGAATCTATAGTAATTAAAAAAAAGTTTTCTTGTTAGAATGGGGTATATATAGTCAAAGTTTTGCCAAACTGTAGAATTGTGCTAATCTTCCATTTTTCAGATGTGGCGAAATAAAAAAAATGAAACTGGCATATTATGATGTATTTAAATATAAATAATTGCCCTATGGATTCAGTTCAAAGAAAGTTCTTCGATTGATGATGAAAACTTAATGATAATATTTTCGATCGCTAAGAAACTGATTTGAGAGAAAATCACCCAAAATCATGCTTCAACATAAAACTACTAAAAATGAATTAGAATTAAAAAAAGAAAATATTGCAGCGTCTGTCATCTTGGAAGTTTAGTTAACCCAGTACTAAATTTTGTGTCTGTCTGAAACTTAAGATTCTCTACTACAGGTGGCAGACACAGACATATTTTATTGTGTAAGATAATTTTTATTCCATGAAACAAATGACTTGCAAAGTTATTTAATTACATTATTATTTCTTTTTAAATTTTCCTAATTTATATATACAAAGGCTTAGCTGGCCAATATGTTAAAAATTGATTTAAAAATGGCTATAAGTAATTGTAATTAGCTAAATGGAGTCTGGCAAATAGTTGCTATTATAAGAGAATTATAATTGAAGTTATATCACCTAGTGACAACTAACTATATAATTAAAGGAATTGTGCTTCCATTGCAGATACCAGAATCCATGCATTTTCTAGAGTGCTTTTGCACTTTTTAGTGCTCTACAATACAGAATTGCCAGTAACTATAATAACAGATGAAAACTTACTATGTGTTATAAATTTGGGAACCTTTGTGATGTTTGACGAAGTAAATCATACTATGCAGCTGACTTCAACTTTTAAAATTGGACTATCTTATGTGGAAAAAAGTTTAAAAGCACAAAACTAGTTCATGGATGCTGGTATCTAGTGTTGAATATTAGCAAGCAAAAATTATTAGCATTTCAGCTAAAATCTTCATAATTATTTTAGTTTCTGATGCAAAACATCTTAGAATGTGGGGTTTGAAGTAATCATAAAAGAAATACAACAGAGACAAAACAAAATTATATTATGGAAGTGCCACTATATTGTTACAAACACTAAACAGGAAACCATTGTTATAATTTGAAGGTTCGAGCCACTTGATCTTAGCAAACAAATTAAGCAATCTTGGCGACAAATTTAGTGAGTTCTGGAAACTTTTTGAATTTTAAAGATTGACTAAGAACCTCACGAATTATACGATTTTTCCAGATGCTTATCAATTGGACTGAGGATATGATACAAGAAAAAGGTATTTGCCAAACTCATTACAGAATTATGTAATTTTTCTTCTGATTATATGTACCCTTTAAACTGTATTATAAAATAATTCTGGTAGAAAATTGTAAAATTTTAGATCTGCAGCATATATGTCAGTATGCATTTATCACTTACACAGACTGCAAGTTCGCATGGTGGAGTGACTGCAATCATTACATCCAAACATTTCATCATCGTTAATTTCATTATTTGCTGTCCACTTTGGACAAAATAAACTGCATTCTATCAAAACAGTATAGTTAAAAAAGTAAAAAAATATTGAAATCCTTTCTTAGGTACTTTGTACAACCATCACACACAATACACATCAACCTTTACTGATTCTTCGCATCAATCTATAGCGAGTAACAAGAGTTAATATATTTTTTTAACCAAGTATCAACTATGCTGTTTTTTTCCTTCTAAGGACCCTTATAAAAATAAATATAAGATATTCATATAAGTACAAAATAAATAAAAATTCCTATTGCAATAAAAAAAAACGTACACTCAAAATGAAAGAATCTTGGGACTAAATCCCACCTTAATCACATATGCCCATAATCAACTGATTTCACCTCCAAGAAAATATCTCTGTGTGGAAATAATCAAGTTGATGATGATTTTGCATTTCAGATAAATTGCAGAAAATGCTTTAAAAAAATGATAAAAAAGCTAACCCTGATAAAATGGTTGAAATGCATTTAGCCTGGATTATATTATTATATTTCGCTGTTCCTAGCCAAACGAATTCTCATAGGTTCCAGGTTTTATTCACATTCTATCAGAAATTTAAAATGTATTCTGATAAAACATTTTAATCCAAAACTTAAGGTAACAACTCATTTTAAAACCATAAAAACTTCATTTAGAACAACATACAACACAAAATTAATGGTGGCCACCAATTTCGAAAGTAAGAAACAGCCAAGTTCACGAAGACAAACAAGAAGTATAACCTTCATTCGTCAGAGCAAGATCAGCAACTGATGTTAGAAGAGCAAATGTGACTAAAGTCAATTTTGCTCTGTCGAGTAAAGGTTGCACTTATTTATCCTGAAAAAGAAGGATGTTTCTTGCCTTTGAAATGGGTCAACACTATTAGTTTTGTGTTCTATGCTGCTTTAAACAAAGTTTTTTCTATATATTGTTTTATGACATTGGCAGTAATTTCAGCTGTACAAATTAGCGAATTTTACTTAAGAAAACAAAAATTAGAAAAAACCTACTGGAACAGTGGAGTTTCACTGGAGGCAAGCAAAGCTCTTTAGCAATATCAGAATTTCTTATCTTTACAGCATCATCAACCTATGGAAAGTACAATACAATAATGAACAAAGTAAATAATGAAAATATCTGAAATAATGTAATATTATTAAGAGCTTAAAAAAAATACCAAATGCAATAGAACACAGTTAAAACAAGTAGCCAGGACACACTAATTTGTTCATCAAATCTGGATCATTGCTAAATCCATTTCACACAGCAAAACTATACAATGTGTTAAAGTTAAGAAAAGTCATAAATCAGGTCAATAACTGAATAATTAGGGTTATCACATATTTTTTATGCAGGTGTATAAGAAACTCCTATGGCATTACATGATGAGACAACTTGGTTGTTGGAGTTGACCGTTTCTTTTTATGGAGTACGGGGCTATCTCACGTTCTGTTAGAGATAAGAGTAAAATATCAATTACATAGCTGCCAACCTCCAAATATAAAAATCTGGGAGATTTTTGTGCGAAAATATGAAAAAAAACGGGAGATTTTGATAAGCCCAATTTTAGACGATGCAGACAGATTGCAAAAGTGGAAATTATTTTCACAATTAAATGAAATATATGGAGGATTGCACACAAATGCCGTTTTTCGTGATACTGTGCTGCAAAATAGCTTTTAATTTCATTAATATTACGTTTGAACAATAGTTTTTTTTTGTATAAAATACGAAATAATTATAAAAAAATTTGACGATGCTGACAGATTGCAAAAGTGGAAATTATTTACACACTTAAACGAAATATAAGGAGGATCACACACAAAAGTCTTTTTTGGCGCTACTGCTGCAAAAAATACTTTCATTTCATTAATAATACGTTTGAACAATAGTTTTGTATATAAAACAAAATAATTTCATAAAATTTTAGTCGATGCAAATGCGTTTTTCCTACATTAATTAGATAATCATTGGCCAGAACAGAAAAACTTCGATTTCAAAATTTTTGACTTCGTTTCTCATTTCGTAATATTTTTGGAAAATTCTTGATCTATTTCCAATTTTTTTTTCCTTTTGTAACCTGTAGATACAAATACTAAAATAAAAACATCAATCGCAATCCATTCCTACACCAGTAGCAGAAAACTGCACAGCGGAAAATAACTGAAAGTCACGATTTGCATTCGCGTTATTTCTGTCTAGAAAGGAGGAAAATAAGGGCAGCTGAGTGAAAACCGGGAAATATAGCGAAAAACCGGGAGAGTAGACAGCTATGCAATTACAAAGTTGTAGAGCATTGCAAGATAAGTAGCAAGTACTTGTGCCCCACCGTGAAAGCTGCAGATTTTAAATGAGACAGATTGAGTAATCTGTAAGTAATGGTGAAAATGTAGAAATGTTGGAAAATATGAGGAGACATCTAATTATAGGGTTGGACCGAATACCATCTTTTGCCGAATACCGAATATTCGGTTAAAATTCTAACAGAATATTCGGCCGAATACCGAATATTCAATTAAATTTTTTTAAAGGTCTATTTTATGTCAATTTAAAATAGAAAATGTTTCTATTTTGTGCCTTTTTTAAATGCATTTACATTTAACATCCTAAATTTATTTGCATTTACATTAAGTATAATTATTAATTTAAAATAAATAAAAAATAAAATAAATCATTCCAAAAGCAAATTAATATAGTAAATGGCTACTTAATTTGGTTTATGCTTACCTGCATAAATTGATAATTAATAGTTAATTTCTGATATGTGATAATCATGGCTTCATGTTATGTTATAGAGAATCTTGCATTTACCTTACATACAATTTCTCCAGCAATTTGAAGAAATTACGAAAATTATAAGTAGTAAAGAATCAATTCTATCAGAAGTAATTCCAACTGTTTCAACTTTGAAATGCTACTTATTAAAGAATGGACCAGAATTCTTCGGTGTTGGTACAATGAAAGAGACATTGAAGACTGGACTGGTGGAATGCTTTTCAGACATTTACAAAAACAAATTATTTTTTTTATCAACTGTGCTAGACCCACGTTTCAAAATGGCATTTTTCACTAATGAATATGAAGTTGAAGAGGCAGTATCTGCTCTCAAACAAAAAATGCAGGAAACTAATAACGAGTTGACGTTGACGACAACTGATACAGAAATTACACCAAATGAGAATGATAATTCCTTTTCACAAAATGTGCACAATTCCTTTTGGCAGTGCTTTAATGAAATTGCAAAATCCACAGAAACAACTTTAAATAAACATTATAGTTCATTTAAACAGACAAATAATTCTAATGAATTGAATGTTTACCTATAGTTACCCTTGATACCAAGGAACAACAATCCATTGATGTGGTGGCGAGAAAATCAGCATTCCAGCCCCATACTTGCAAAGGTAGCAAGAAAGTACTTGTCTGCACCCTAGCAGCATTGATAGTGAACGTTTATTTTCAGAAGCAGGGAATGTTTATGAACCAAAATGTAATAGGCTACAACCTGAAAATGCAGAATGTCTAATGTTCCTGCACCATAACTTACCTCTATTAAACTTTGATTAAAAAGTTTTTAAACAAAATTTCATATCGTGTAAAACTTAAGAAATTAAAATACTGCAAAATTGAATATTCATCAAAGTGGTTTTTTTTATATATATATTAATCACCTTCACCATTTTTTAATATTGGTGAAATGATAATTGATTTTTTTTAGCTGCATATTTTATAAAAAAATTAACCATTATAATTTTGAACAGGTAATACAGTGCAACTTGGATAAAACGAACATCTCTAATTCGAAATCGTCGTTAATTCGAAGATTTCTCTTGGTCCCTTGAATTTTGTATTAAATCAATGTTAAAAAATCGTGGATAATTCGAAGTTCAGCTTCCTTAATTTGAATTTTATAAAAACTTTCGAACCATAACAACTTTTCGGCCTTTCATTGTTAGGAAATCATCGCCGGAATACCCCTACCTGTTTGACACGTGACAGGTGAAATCCCCTTTTCTGCTACCTGTTCAATCGGTTCGAGCGTTCAACCTACAAAGGGTGTTGATTCAACCGGCTTCAGACGTCATTTGAGCTTCCTACTGTCAGTGTGTCTGTAATGTTGTGAGAGTTTCGCTAGTGAGCATTCATGATGTCTTTGAGTAAACCATGCGTTCCATACAAGAATTTAACGTTTGCTGAAAAGGTCGCCATTTGCAATGTGGAAAAGGGTGTGAAGAGGAAATGCCAAATAGCCAACGAGTACGGGATAGCGCCAAACACTTTGTCTACTTTTTTGAAAAATAAGGACAAAATTCTGAGTAATGCTGCTGCTACGCGTGGAAATGGAAAGTAGGGTTGCACTGAATATTCGGTTGGTATTCGGTATACTGCCTATTCGGCAGTCAAACCGAATATTCGGTTCGGGCGAATACTTTAATATTCGGCCGAACCGAATAGTAAGAAAAATTTTAAATATTCGATAATTGGTAAAGCACATCTTTTTATACAATGAATGAAAGTTATAGTATCATAGTGCAAAATTAATTCAAATTGTTACTTACCAATATTATCGTATTTAAAATAATTTTAATGTAAAAGTAAACAATCTGATATTAAATTTTGTTGTTTTTTCAATTTTTCTTAAATCTTATCATACCTTAACCTTACTAACTCGTTTAAATATGAAGCAGTAACCAGAAAATAAAACTCATAATATTACGTGTTCAAAAATATAACAGTTATTTTTTTATAAAATATGCAGCTAAAAATAATCAATTATCATTTCACCAACATTAAAAAAAGGTGAAGGTGATTAATATATAAAAAAAAGCACTTTGATGAACATTCAATTTTGCAGTATTTTAATTTCGATAGACATAGAGAAGATACTGAGGATGCCATAGGTGTTCCTTTGTATCCATTAAAATGTGTCAAGTAAGATAACCAAAGAATTTCTCTCTGTGTGTGTAGTCAACCCTTCTAATTTCTTTCATGATTTCTGAAGAGAAGATTACTTTGTTGAGTCTTTTGTCACAGAGTGTAACTGTTTAGTTATCTATCAGTATCTACTCTGTTGCAGTTTGTTGTGACAACTTAAAAAAGAATGGCTAGACATTCTGGCAAAGTATCCTTTGCACTTTAAAAAGAAAAATGATTTGACAATGCTTGAATTTGACTGCTCAATTTCAATTTTGATAAAATTATTTATTAGTTACATTACAAAAGAGACTAAGATAGCAAAAATTCACTTGAATAAATTGTAATTCTAATTTGTAATGATATTTTAAGCAACTTGGGTTTGTATGTAAGGTAAATGCAAGATTCTCTATAACATAACATGAAGCCATGATTATCACATATCAGAAATTAACTATCAATTATCAATTTATGCAGATAAACATAAAACAAATTAAGTACCATATTAATTTGCTTTTGAAATGATTTATTTCATTTTTTAATTATTTTAAATTAATAATTATACTTAATGTAAATGCAAATAAATTTAGGATGTTAAATGTAAATGCATTTAAAAAGGCACAAAATAGAAACATTTTCTATTTTAAATTGGCATAAAATAGAAATATTACCTTTAAAAAAATTTAACCGAATATTCGGTTTGAATTTCAACCGAATATTCGGTATTCGGCAAAAGATGGTATCGGTGCAACCCTAATGGAAAGGATTGCAAAAGGGCTAGAGAACCGGACACTGAAGTCAACGAGTGCGTGTTCAAGTGGTTTAAACAAGCACGGAACAAAAACATTCCTCTGAGTGGCCCCCTTATTCGAGTTTGTGGAGAAATGTCATATCAAGATATTTTATCAGAAGTGTTAAATAAGATGAGTGCAGCAGAGTACGATATCGAGGATAATATACAGGAGGAAGAAGTAAAGATGCCAATCCCTACATCGCCGGAGGCACTTTTTCATCTAGGCGAATTTCTTCGGTACATTGAAGGACAAACAAATGTTAGTGAAGCTGTTTTCTGTTCACTAAACATGCTTGATGATTTTGCTAACCTTAAACGACTGAACTCTACAAAACAATCAGACACTGCACAATTTTTTTCTAAAACTATAATTTTCTGTATTGAATCTAATATGTATATGTATGTAGCTTACATAAATCTTTGTTTGTTTACATACATATAGTGTTTAAGACCTTCATACCATGATGTTTCTCAATAAATATTTACTTATTGACAGAATAACCTTTTCAAGCATTCAGTGGACCTGAAACTAAAGTTAAAAGATGTAACTTTTTTAAATCGAAGTTTTGGATAATTCAAATTTTTTTAGTGGTCTCTTCAGCTTCGAATTATCCGAGTTGCACATGAGTTTTATTTTCTGGTTATTATTTCATATTTAAACCAGTTAGTAAGGTTCAGGTGCGATAAGATTTAAGAAAAATTGGGAAAACAACAAAATTTAATATCTGTGTTTTCTTTTACATTAAAATTATTTTAAATGAGATAATATTGGTAAGTAACAATTTGAATTAATTTTGTACTATGGTACTATAACTTGCATTCACTGTATAAAAAAATGTGCTTTACCAATTGTCGAATATTTTAAATTTTTTTTACTATTCGGTTTGACTGCCAAATAGGACTGCCGGTTGACTGCCGTTATACCGAATACCAACCGAATATTCGGTGCAACCCTATCTAATTACAAGTTTGCAAGCATGCATCATTACTGAAGGTAAACATTTTGTACTTTGTGTATTTTTTGTGGAATTACAATAATACTTAATACTATGTTTGCAATGTTCTACAACTTTATAATTGGCTTTTCCTCCAATGTTGAACAGGAAGCAAGATAGCCCCCCATACCCCCTAACGTTATCTCATTGCTTAGAAGCAATGGAGTTTCCTATACATCTGCATAAAAAAAATATATGATAATCCTAATGTATTTCTCGAGTAATTAGCATGCAAATGATTAATTAGGTGCAAATGAGGTACATATATCCCCTACCCCCCTCAGAGGACAATAAAAGTAATATGAAACAACACAGTAGATTCCAACCAATATTTTTGCAAATGTCCAACAACCCAGAACGTCATTTGCATAACCGCCTAAAAAACTTTGATCAATATCTTTGTTTTCAACTCTTTTAGCTGCTGCCATGGTGGAAGGCTTCTTATCTTATGTGCACTCCAGATTGCTGGTGTAAGATATTTCTCCAGGATACACAGATTGTCATTCAGTTATCAGGTATGTCAAATAGGAATTTTGATTAAGCGTTCAGCACAATGAATGTCACACAATGTATGAACAAAGCTTTTGGTGAGAAACTTTAGTGATTTACTAATATCTTTAAATTATGCCTCTATCATCAAGATCATAAATATTGATCCGCGATAATATAATTTAATTGCACATACTTCTTTTTTAAAAATGAATGCCAATTGACAATTAAGCATCCATTTCATATTAATAAATTAGTTTCGATTTTCAAAATATGTAGTTTCTCCCCAGTTTAACTGGAAGGTGTGTGATCGAATCTACAATTGATTTCTGTATCGTGTCTTTATGTCTGTCAAAAAGTGCTGGCTGCTGGTAAAATAGTGCTGGCTGCTGAAAATTTTGGAGTTTTGTGTTTATTCCTCCTAGTGTGATTAAACAAATATATATGAATATTATTTAGTTTAATATTTGTAATGTATGCCAAGCCTTTTTCATGCAAGTTTAATTGACAAAAAAATTTGAAATTTTAAAATTGATAATTTTTCAACTGCAGAGAGCAACCAACTAAAATTGGCGATTTGATTTAGAGAATAAAATTTGATGTGGACAGTACATGACTTTCCCTATATAATGCAATGAATTTTCTTCATTCACAGTGTATAAGATCTATTTCAATGTTTTTAATGTTGAATTAAAGATTTGGTGACAATATGTAAAACTATTTCGAAGTACTAAATTGACTTATATTTCACTCAACTCTAAATTGGCAATTGTCTATATTGATAGCATCCGCAATAAGCCATATATTAAAATATTTTAATAATTAATTCATCAATTTGACATCATTTTTGCTGGCAATGTTTCCTTCCCTAAATTAGATGCCAAGTTCACCAATTTTATCACCAAGTGTTACATACAAATGGAGAGAAAAGCATTTCTTATATATAAATGATTGTCGATGAACTGTTAGGTGTCAAAATAAAAAACTATTACACAAAGTATCTTCTTTCATGAATGGAATGAACTAGTTCCATGAGTATGATGTTAACAAATTTATCATATAATATTACACATGAAAAATGAACATATTTCACAATATTTAATATTTTCTTGTGTTTTATACATAAATTTATTTTTGGGCGCAACAGCCCAGTGGTTAGCGTGCGGGAATTGTAGTTCGGATTCGATTCCCGCCACTGCCAAAACTGCCACCGTGTTCACACAGAGTACGATCACGCTAAACGGAAGGAGGGTACGATCCCTGTGGATGCCTCCCCCACTGGGTTCCGTTCTAAATTGGATGGCACTTCCCGGCCATCCAAACAGATACCTTAAACCTTTCTGGCAGGTCAGACAGTCTGGGTCTCAACAACAACATAAATTTATTTGAAAAAAGTGCAATATCTCGAGAACGGTTCATGCTAGCATTCTAAAATTTACGCCAATCATTTTCTAATGAAGAGTTACATAATGTTATTTACATAACATTATTGAAAGTTCTGATTTTTTCAAAATTTCATACAAAAATTTGGGGGTCTTTTGAACATTCAATTGTATTTAAAATCAATAGGCTTCCAGTATTCACTGATTAAAATTCTCGAACCAGATTCCAAACAAAATGCTTATTCATGAGATATTTTCTCCACAGACACACAAACACACATGCATTACCTCAAAAACAATCAATTTGAGTTCAGGGATGCTTGAAATGTGCTCTTCCATCAAAAACTAAAATTTTCGACCCTATTACAATACTTTATACTATATATAAGGAAAGTAAAAATTGCACGCGGCAACTCTGTTGGCAAAATAAATAAAAATTCCAGCACAGCCCCTAAAGTTACTAATATACTGTATACAATATTTTAAAGAAACTGAATACTTACAGATTTCCCTTTAATCCATTCTGTAGCAAGAGAACTGGATGCTATGGCTGAACCACAACCAAAAGTCTTGAATTTAGCATCAATAATTTTTCCGTTTTCATCAACTTTGATCTAAAACAAAATTAAGTATTTTAATATATATGAAAAAAAAATCTCATTGCTAAAATGTCTGTGAATGAAAAAATATTGTTAGTAAGCAGCAGGGTGAGCACTAAACAACATGGCAAGCACTAAGCAGCATCACAGTGCAATTTATAACTCAATATTGCCTTTTTGGGAATGAATTAGTAAAATGCATAATAAAAGTGCTACTCTTATTTTTTCCCAAAATATCAATTGAAAATCGTATCACCTGCATTGACTTTTATCACAAGAACAACTGCAGGGTGGAAACAACATCCGCATGGGAGAGGCAATTCTTCATCCAATCAGCACATATAAACCAAATGCACTGATGAGGAGAGAATCACCAATCAGAATTTGGGGGTCTTGAAAGAAGGTGTCTCTCCTTGAAGCCGAGTTCAACAAAAGTTTGCTCCAAAAATAACAAAAAAGTTGAGAAAAGATTTTAGAAAATGGGTGAAAAATCTCCCAGCTGTGTAGTCACATAAAACACAGGGACCAAAAAGATCCGGTAAAAACTCTCAAAGATGACAGCATAAACCCCCCCCCCCCCCCACAAATTAACAGGTTTTTCTTTCAGTAAAAACTCTCAGTCTGCAATTACTCAGATGTGCCACCAAGGTTCCATTCAGTATGATGATATGTGCACACTTCTATATGTTCATATGTAAAGAGTTTTAAACACAGGCGTAACGTTGAGGGTGAAGGGGCACATGCCCCTCTAATTTGGTTGAAAGCAACTTTTGAGCAATGAAATAATCATTTGAAAACTGACTTCTTTATTGATCCACAATCGCAAGGAAAGCATCAAAACAAGTATTCTTTGAGAATAACAAAAAATTACAAATGTATACTTTGGCCCTGTACTAAATTGTAGGCCAATGCATTCCTTTCCCTAAAAATTGGACTGGAGACACAGTAACAAAAGAATAGGAAAGCTATTTCAAAGATAGAAGTTGTCAAATCCATTGTATTTATGAGCACAATATCTATCATACTAAGAGTAGCAACTTTGGCAGAACAAAAATGATTTTTAACAAAGGGTCTATGAGATTTTCTAAGGGGAAGGATTGAACATAGGCTTTATTATACAGTTCTTGAGAAAATAATTCACAGAATTCTTCATATACTCTGAGAATGAGTTTCCAGGAAAGGGGGTTAAATGAAATAAATAATGAGTTGTAGGAGAATGGACAGCCGATGTTTAGTGCAAAATGTTTCCCCAACCATAGAGTATCAGAAAATATTTAATGCTGAAATAATTGTCTACAGGTGCAGAAAATGTGGATATGGATGCCTCGTTTTGTTAATTGCTTTCTATGCTGCCCATTCCATTCACCGAAAGCACAATCACTTCAAAAGTAGTACCCTATACAAAAACACTAGACCATTTCTAGATGGGAGGATAGAGTTTCGTCGCCCCAACAATAGATAGGGTGACAACAGAATTGGAATCTATCTCCTAGAGAAAATTACATTGGACCCCATACAAAGTTTTTCTATACCATGTGAATGTGAGTGACGGCTGTCATTAGTGAAGATCATTCTTTTCTTGCCAATCAACCATAATGCGAATTATGGAAACACCCAGCTATTTTCTTAGCATTTCAAGTTCCTTAAATGTGTTTTATGTAACATGAAAGTGTACAACAAAATGCCTTCGCAAAATGCTGTAGAATTTTCAGCAAAATATTACTGCAGATTTAGTAAATTATTTGGATAACATGTGCCAACCAGTTCTACCTTGTCTGTGAAAAGTGACCAAACAAATGAAATTAAAAATATTGTGACTGAATAACACAATCTTAGAAACAGTGTCTGCAAAATGAAGCAAAAGCCTGTATCATCTTTTTCTAAAAGAGTTCCTGAAATTAAAAATTCATCATTGGTAAAGATAGGTAATGATGAAGTGATGAATGAACATTTGAAATTTTCTGAAGCTTCTGCTAGCTATCAGATTTGTGCTGACAAACAGTGATGATCCTGCACTTAGTGCAAAATTTGCAAAGATTAATTACGGACCTTGTTAGCCTAAATGTTGCTACAAACTTCAAAAATGTCAAAGAAGATCCAGACGCTTTAAGGGGGTATGGTACCAAAATTGCTGAAATCTGCAATTTTTAAGTAATAGTTGTAATTATTTGTATTCAGGTAGATTTTAAGTATAGTAAACAAAATGTGATATTCAAAATTTTAAAAATTAAAAATAAATTATTTTTTAAAAATTGAAATTTCAAAAAATTGACAAGTTTTCTTTTTGATATAAATAGAAAAATAATTTTTCTAAAATTTTAATTTGAACATTTTTTAACATAAAAATATGTAAGAAATAAACTGTCTTCACAGTTTTTGTAAATATGAATCAGAAAAAATTTAATAAAAAATAATGTGAAAAAACATGACAAACAAACACATATTTCAGCAATTGCTGAAAACAAATTAAAGAAAAGTATATACAGGGGTGTCCAGTGCTATCGGTGCACAATGGCTATTTCCTCAATCGTTAGTCACAGAGATACACTTCCAATTGCAAAAATGTTTAAATTTTAAAATCTATTATCTTAGAAACAGTTTAAATCAATAAATGCATTTCTGAAAGAAATATGAAATACCGATCATACCAATTATATTTAGCAAAATCATCAATTTTATGCAAAATAAAAAAAAAATCATCCTTTTACGACCAAAATTGACCAACTTATAGCTGTTTAAAGTTGGAGCCCTTTTTGTGCTGAGAAATGGTCAATACGGTCCCTGATTGGTTGGTTGCATGGAGAAATGGTCAGTATGGTCCCTAATTAGTTGATTGTTTGAAACGGGACATTTTTATGCATGGATAAGCGACTTATGTCAAAGTTTAATGCTTCATAACTAGATGATTTTTGGTCGTAAAAGGAAGATTTTTTTTTATTTTCCATGAAATTGTATGAAAATGATTTTCCTAAATATAATTGGTAGGACAGGGGGAATGTATAAAAATTTATATTTCGTATTTCTTTCAGAAATGTATTTATTGATTTAAACTGTTTCTAAGATAATAGATTTTAAAATTTAAAACATTTTTGCAATTGGAAGTATATCTCTGTAACTAACGGTTAAGGAAATAGCCATTGTGTACCGATAGCACTAGACACCCTGTATATAACAATTGTTCCAAATTTCATTCATATCTGTGTAGTAGAATTTGACTTATATTAATTGAAATTTATAAAAATATCGAAAATCACGACTTTGAGAAAAAAGGCATTAAAGTTTAACATGGCTGGTGGCAACTGCAGTACAATTTTTAACATTGCAATATAATTGGTTCTATTTAATGTAGCAAGATGAATTTGGTGTCATTGGAATCAGAAAATTGTGAATTTTTTTTAAATAATATATATATATATATATAAAATGAGACTTTTTAGAATGTTTTGGGTACCATACCCCCGGTATTCCGTGTCTCAAATATTATTTTATAAAACTACCCTGCTTTAATTGTCAAGCAATGCCAGGTACATTTTCTAGTTAAATAATTTTGAATTGCTGGACAAAATCAATTTTCAAAAATATAGAAACAAATTGTCAAAGGGCCAGATTAAGTCAGTTGCTAAAACCCCTGATCATGAAGTATGACTTAAACTGAAAGAAGAAAAGCAGAAAAAATTAAGATACAAAAGACAAGAAAGCTGAAGTAATTTGACTGCAACCCCGATATCTTAAAAACTTTAAAGAACTTGGCATTCCGGATATGTCTAAAATACTCTAAATTGTTTGCAAACTTCATTAGTAAATATTGATTGTCCTGCCCAAGAATCTGCAGATGGGAACAAATCAAATGCCAGAAAAAAAAAGTTTGAAGGTATACAGCAAAAATAGGTACCAGACTGGCCCAGAGGAAATGTAAACATTACAAAAAACTAATTCAACATCTGCAAAAACACAACTTCTTGTTCAAAAAACTATATCACATTCTAATGTAAAGAAATTTTTAAAAGGTAGAAATGTATCAAAAGACTTAAAAAAATTAGAATATTGAGAAGCTATCAGTCAAACATTTCAAGAAAAGTATAAAACATTATAAATCTCCCAAAATAAACAATTTTTTATCAAAGCTTTGGAAAAATATCATCACAATTTTCAATTATTTACAAAACAAAAGACCTATCAAGCAACATGAGAAGAGGAAAAAAAAGGATAGAAATTTCAATGCCAAATTAGCACAACTGGTGAAACAGCTGTAAAAATGAATTAAAAAATTTCTCAAAATAAATAAATAGGGACGTCAAAGGATGAAGACGAAATTTCCCACCCAAGAGTAAAATTTTTATATTTATCTACATATTTAAGTTATGCCGGCATCCAAAGATGAATTCAAATTTAAATTATGATCAGTTATTTAATCCACTAAATCTATCCTCAATATGTTTGGTCTCTGCATCTACTCAGCCGTTCTATATGATTTTATTTTTAAACAGGTCTTAGCCCAGGTGCTGCCACAGAGAATATTTTGAAGGATATTTTTAGTCCATACTTTCTAAAGTTTGCTGTAATTTTCCCACATAAAGCATTAACAACAACAAAAACGAAAAAACACAAGGGTGCCTACTAAAAAACAGTTTTCTAATATTTAAAAAACTACAATATTTTTTATACATATTAAAAATAAAACATCCTTTTACAGACCTGTTTGAAAACTTTTTTTTACTGCTATCCCATGCCATAATAAGAACAGAATCAATTCATGGATACTGTTATAGTTAACTAGCCATTTCACCTATGCTTCACACATTCTTAATGGCTAGTTATCATTAAATGTGATACCATTAAATATACCACTTAATCAAAGTTATTCATAACCAGCTTTAATTGTCGACAATGAAAGGAGTATCAATTTGTGTATTTATTGTCTTTGAGAGGCAAGTGGTTGTTGTTGAAACCCAGACCGTCCGACCTACCAGAAAGGTGTAAGGTAACTGTTTGGACGGTCGGGAAGTGCCACCCAATTTAGACCGGAACCCAGTGGGGGAGGCATCCACAGGGACCGTACCCTCCTTCCCCTACCACCAACCTCTCGGAAGGACTTTCGGACCCACATGTTTAACGTGATCGTACTCCGCATGAACACGGCGGCAGTTTTGGCAGTGGCTGGAATCGAACCCGGGCCTACCGAGTGCAACTCCAGCGCGCTAACCAATGGGCTACCGCGCCCCCGAGAGGCAAGTGGTGTAAGTTTTTTGAAAATCCCTTTGCATCATCCCTCTAGTTCAAATTTGATTTTTTCATTGATGGGGAAACTGAGACGGATCGAATGAAACAAAAATTTGAATGAGATTCTGGTTTGAGTGGAAGTGCTTAATCATTTTAAAAAGAATTTTCTAATTATTTCTTTGAATCATCATCTATCTCTAAATCTATTTCTTTTTTAATTTTAGATTCAACCTCCCCCCCCCCCCTCCCAGTCTCGAAGCTGTGACAGATAGAATGACACCAAAACAAAGATTCTAACTAGTGGAAGTGCTCAATAATTTTATTAAAATTACCCTCCTCACTCACTCAAATGTATATTCACTATAAGAATAACCAGCCTATTTCTCGGACTAGTCATCCATAATGCTTGATAAAAAAGTCACTAAATTAATGAAAACTCAATGTCTTGGAAAGAATATAAAAATAACCCATTTCTCCATCTGTCCATCCATAATGGTTGGCAAAAAATGTGGTGACAAATTTAACAGCATATCGCGAACTTGGCGACATTTTTTTTTAGATATTGCCAAATTGATGAAAATGTCACTAAATTGATAAAAATGACACTAAATCAATGAAAATGGTAACTAATTGATGAACATTCAATATTTCGAAAATAACGAAAAAATAACCCATTTCTCCATTTGTCTGTCAGTAATGCTTGGTGAAAAATCTGACGGGATATCAACAACTTGGTGGCTTTTTAAAATGTTATCAAATTGACAAAAATGCTGCTAAATTGATAAATTCAATGTCTTTGAAAAATAAACTCAATTTCATTGATAATCCCTGTCTGTTTGCATGTTTGTTATTAGCGGATGATATAGCATATATGCTTCGATAGGAAGTCATAAAAGAAATAATAGCATTGATTGGAATAGGTATAATGGCTCGCATGTATCTGTGGATGGTAGGAGTTCATATACTGTCGAAAGGTGGATAGGAAGCAATGCTTTGCAACTTTTTGAATTCCATCATATTACAGGCATACCTTCTAGTTATATAGATAGGATCATAATCCTAAACTAAAATATATTTTTTGAATTTTAATGTTTTCTAGAAATGAAGTACCCCTAAAAATTTTAATCTATTCCACTGGAGTATCTGAATCAATGCTTGAAATTAGCGGGTGCTAGTCGCATTTTGTGATCAAATTTATCTAATTTGCGACTACAGATTACTCCAGAGGCGCATTAAAATGCGCCCAGCTTTTCATCACTTCTCTATTTTCTTTCTTTTTTTTTTTATTCAAAAAATTATCAAACTCATTAAAACCCACAAAAACAGAAGTTACTTGAAAAAAAAAAAAAAAGAACTCCCGTTTCCCCCCTCCCCAGGCGACCAGATCGCTACCGTATATCTCCGTGTATACGCATCGACTGGGCACATCACACACATAGGAGTTCACCCCCCTTCCTCTCCAAGGTCATCTGTTTCCTCTCCAAATGCCGCATTGCGTGAAATCTCGCTTTATCACGTCACATGACACTTGAGAAAGCGAAAATGCATGCGATGTTAGGCCAGAAAAGGAAAATCAGCGATTTTTTTCTCAAAAATCTGGCGACCAAACCTTGTCAGACAGTAGATAAAGAGAGTGACAACAACGGTGAAAATTAAGAAACATGTGAACCAAAGAAGATTAAAATACCCACTGTCAGTGAACATACTTTAAGCAAATGGAAAAAAGATACCCTTGGTTGGTAGTGGAAAATTCTGAATCATCTAAAAAATTGTTTTGCAGTATTTGCAAGAACCATGCATTGCAAGGCCTAACGAGTTTTAGTGCTGGATGCACCACACTGAAAAGTGAGACTTTGGAAAAACACAACAAAAGCAAAGTTCATACTAATGCCTGTTTTGCAGAACGAGCCAGGGCAAATAAAGGTGAAAGTCCTATAATTGTTAGCTTTGCATCCATGTCAGATACTATCAAAGATAAAATGATAAAATTATTTAATATAGCATACATGGTAGGGCATGGAAACTTTCCTTTTTCTAATTTTGTAATGTTTTGTTTGTGCCAGAAGATGAATGGAGTAAATTTTGGTGATACTTACATTAATAATAAAGCATGTGCAACATTTATATTTCATATTGCTGAAACATTTAGAGAAGAAGTGAAAGAAATGTTAAAGAACAGAGAGTATTTTTCCATTTTAGCAGATTCATTCAGCAAGATCAACAGATAGATCCACGTTAGAAAGGGAAATTATTTATATAATGTCGGTTAAAAATAGTATTCAAAAAGTTTCCTACATTAAACTTGTAGAACTGGAAAGTGGAAGTGCTGAAGGCTTGTGCTAAAGGCTATTAAGAATACATTTGATAATATTCTTCCTGATTGGAAAACTAAATTAGTTGGGATATGCTTAAATGGTGCATCTGTAAATCAAGGATGCTATAGTGGTGTAGTAACATGTTTCAAACAAGAATGCCCTGCTATTATTTCGGTACATTGTGTTGCACATCGTTTGGAACTTGCTATTAATTCTTCACTTAAAGACATAGACTATGCAAAGAAATGTGAAGATTTGGTGAAGGGTGTCTATAAATTTTACAACAAAAGTCCAAAAATGCAGAAGCAGTTAAATGAATTAAGTGATGTATTGGAACAATATGTGTTGACACATTTGACTGTTATTTCTATAAGGTGGATTTCATCCAAAAATAGAGCTATTAGAGCACTTTTAAATAATTACAATGTCACAGTTACTCACCTTGAGGATTTTTGCCATAAGACGACAAGTGACTATCGTGCTGCCTCCAAAATGCTAGGGTATTTAAAAACTATGAAAAGTGTATGATTTTTGAGGTACATGTTCTTCATGTTAGATGTCACAAACATTTTGTCTGTGCTATCAAAAAGTCTACAGAGTGATCTTACTTCAGTGGAAAAAATAAAATGTGACATTCTGGCTTGTGAACTGAAAATTCAAAGTTTACGCTTATCAAACGGTGCTGAAATTGCAAAATTCGAAAACGAATTCAACACCACCACCAAAATGTTCAGGAACATTCAAGTAACAAGTGATGATATAAGCTTGCAAAGCTTGGCATCGGATCGTGTCAAGATTATTAATGGCTTGCTGGAAAATATCAGTGTACGATTTAACGATATAAAAAAAGTCCTTTATTTGAAAATATCATCGTATTGGATGCTGTTAACTTACCTGAAAGTGATGACCAGTTATCCACATATGGTGATATATGAACTAAAATGTGTTCTACAAAACATCCTACCTTGTGTAAAAATTGAAGAAAATATTTTCAATGAATACATAAGTTGGAAAATGTGGGCAAGAGGTAAAAAGGGTCAGTCTAGCAAAATTCTGTGGAATCGTCTGTACAGTGAAGCCCAAGAAGGAAACAGTTATCAAAATTTATTAAAAATTGTATCTTTTGTGCGAACATTACCTCTTTCCACATCAATATGTGATAGAGGTTTCAGTGCATTGAACAATATTAAAACAGAAAAACGGAACTCACTTCTAGTATCAACAGTTGATGATTTGTTGGTTATAAAATTAAATAGTCCAGAACTGAAAGACTTTAAGGCAGAAAATGCAGTGGCACATTGATGGAAGTCGACCCATGCAACACATACTAGAAGACCAGACTTTAAGTGTAGTCATTAAATGTGTATTGGTTAGTTAATTCAATTTCATTTCCTTACTGTATTAATTGCTCTTTGAGTTAATATTGAAAAATATCTGTACCATCGTAATGTACTTTCGTGTGTACCATATTATTAATACAATAAATAGTATGTCACATAACAGTAGTCCTCAGTGGAAAATGCGCCTAAAATTTGATCGGTAGATGCAACAATTGCTCCTAGATTTTTTTTCTAATTTCAAGCACTGATCTGAATGGACAATAAAATTTCTTAACCAGAATTTTAACTGGCACAGCATTATATGTGAGAGTAGCATCTGGCATTTCTAGTGAGTTGGAAGATGACTTGTGAAAAAAGAGTGATTAAATTTATGTCTTCAAGTTTTATGAAAAAGTGATATGGGCAAAAAAATTTAATATCTATGATCCTAAAAATAACAGACTGGCTGAAGGAATTTTATATAACCTGAATTGTCTCTAGAATATGAAAATATTTTGTGGAGATGCAAACCAGAATGTTTTCAAAAGTGTATTGTTTAAATGGTTTACGAAACAGTGCACTCCAAATTGTATCAATAAACAGTCGGATTCACAAAAAAAAAAACTTTTAGTTCTTTAATCTGCTTAATTAATTATCAAGTCACTATATGTAAATATTTTCACCTTAGATAATGCTTGTGTTATTGCATGTATCAGAGAGCAAATAATTTGTTTAGTCACAAACTTCATTTTTACTAAGCACACCATGCAGCAGCATCACACACATTTGAAATCATTCATCATATTGATTATATAGGAAATACATGCTGTAGTATCAAGCTGAATTTTGCACAAGAATTTATACTTTTACCTGCAATTTCATGACATCACCACATGCTGGAGCACCAACAAGTCCAGTACCCACTTGCTTGTCATTTTTATCTAAAGAACCCACATTACGGGGATTTTCATAATGGTCAATAACCTAAAATTGAGAATAAAAAATTAACCAAGAAATTTAAAAGTAACACAGTTCTGGTAAATGATAAAAAAATTAAATTATAGATATGACAATGTTAAAAATTGCAATCCATGTGCAATTTGACCAGTATCACATCATATTTTATAATTAATTTTATACAATTTCTACATTTATATTACATTAACTTTTATGTATTTTTTGTAATTTAAAAAAAAAAAAAAAAAAATCATAATAATCACTGCATAGCTGCCAACTCTGAATCACAGAAAATCTGTAATTTTTATTCCCAGAAAAATTAATGACAACCTGAATAATTATTGTAAAGTGAATTCTGACCACTCTATAAAAAGGGGGAAAAAAATAAGCTAAAGTAAGGAGAAAGTGAAAAATAAGCTAAAATCAGAGAAAAAAGAATATATTTAATATAATTTTCAATTCCACTGTATGGATTATTATTATTATTATTATTATTCTTTACTCTTTTTACAAATTTTGTTGAAGTTGTTAATCATTTTCAAAGGATGAAATCAGATTGTCTACATGATATTCTAAGTGCGCCAATTTCAGGAGTTTTTCATGACCACCGATGATATACTGTGGATCGCGTACAAGTGCAGTATTCCACGATACTGTTGCAAAATAGCTTTCTATTTCATTAATAATATGTTTAAAAAATATGATATTGTATCAAGTGCCTAGCCATTGTTAAAAAAAAAATAATTTGAAAAATAGCAATTTTATATGCACCACGTAATAATTATAAAAATTTTTTTCAATGCAAAGAGATTGTTAAAGGTGAAAAATATTTTCCCATTTAAACGAAATATACCAAGGATAGTGTACAAATGCCATTTTTCACGATACTGCTGAAAAATAGCTCTTCATTTCATTAATAACACATCTGAAAAATAGATTTTCTGTATAACACAAAATAATTAACAAAATTTTAGTCAATGTAAATAGATTGTAAAAGTGGAACAAAAATACTCATTGATCATCTTTCCTGGTGAGCATGTAAGTGCCGATTTCACAATCGCGGAAAAAGAATTTTCTAGATGCAAAAATGAGAAAACTCCCCCCAATCTCAAAATTCGCGACATTTTCGAGACCGATTTTGTGATTTTCCATACCTGTAGACATCCTGCCAAAATATTAGAGATTTTTTGGAGCGGAATCGAAAAAAATAGGGACTTTTGGTTTCTGAATTGGAAGAAATCGGTTTCCGATCGGAAGATGCTTGAAAATAGGAAACTTTCCAGGTAAATCGGAAAGATTGGCAGCTATGTCACTGGCTGGCTAAGTACATGTAGTCTGTGAGTAAGTAGACAGCAGTGACGATTAAAAACATCTAGCTGGCCACTCTCTATATATGTCTGCTATATGTCAATAAAGTATCACATGCTGCAGCAATTGGCTTTTTCATTCACGCTAGGGTAATTTCCGTAGTGTGAGTCTGAGTCAGGCAGGACCATTGCGATTCTCTTTTCTTTGCATCCTCACTGAATGTAGAGGAAGAAAGTATCAAACTTGATGTGTACATAATTTACCCAAATTTCTAGCGATATTTAGCAAAATAAAGAGTCATCCCCACTATTGCAAGTGCAAATTCAATCCACTAAAGTTTTATTACTGAAAATCGAAAAATGCATTTTTTAATCGATATCTGAAATGAGTTTTGAGTTTTATTTATTGTGGAAATGCTGGAAAAAATTAGTAGATAAGTATAACATGTTTTAAAACTTCTGACTGTTGTCTTCAAATACTACTAACCATCATACCATTATACAAATTTGGTCCACTAGAAGTTTGTTACCAAACATCAAAAATAGAAATTTTAAACAATATCCTAATTAATTAAGTTTTTTATTACTAAAATGCTGAGAGAAAAAAATTAGTGGCTATAAAACATGATTTAAGAGTGATTCTGTGAAGATATTACAGGTTCTACAAATATCACACAATCACCAGTAGGAGGCAAATTCGGTCCAAAAATTTTTTTAAACAAGCACCAAAAATAGAAGTTTTAATAGATTCTGAAATTTCAGTTATCTTTTACAATTATGAAATATGATTTAAGGAGATTAATTTCTTTTAGTAGAAGCAAAAATTGGGACTTTTCTGTCAAAAATTTCATTATGGTCAATATTTTACGCAAGAGCAACTAAACTTAATTATACAGAACAAGTAAAAAATCTTAATTGCATAAATCTAACACTGTGGTTTGCTATAGAATTCATCCGTCGCAGTACATCATAGGCAATGAGAAAGGAGGTGCTATATTTGGTGTGATTATAATTAAAAAATAATTTGTTTCATTGCATTTTTATCAAACCTCAACTAACAGGCACTCTCCATTTAAAGACAATTTATGGATCTCCTGTCCCTTGATAGAGGATGTTAATGCATTTCGCTCCTCATTGGCGAACATTCTCAACAGCGAATGGAGTTCAGGCTGATTAATACATTTTTGTAAGGATTTTCGTATGTTCTGAAATTTAAAACTGTTTAGAACAAACATTGTAAATTTATATGAATTTGCACATTTTAGTAACTTTTATGAAGAAGTGCATTTATTTCATATTACAAGTCCAAATTTTAGTAATAAAAATAATTTTTCATGAGTTGAGGATCTTTATTTCTTAGGGGAAAAAAAATTATGACTTTGTAGCAATTGAACTACAAACAGGTGAAAGAAATGCCAGTAATTCTAAGGGTAAAACACGAGACCATATTATTCCCAATGGTGTTTATTCATCTAGTTTGTGAATAGGGGGGGGGGGGGATTTCTTCGACCTATGAATGAAAAGTTTCTTCTCCCTTACATTGCTGTGTACTTAATGGTTTATGCACTGAAGATACAAGAAAGGGCATAGACAGTTTCATAAAACTAAACAAATCATCAGACGAAACTGACGATGAAGAATCCCCCCTATTCAAAAACTGATGGGAAAGACGTGTAGAATAGAATGACACGCTGAGGAGTACGGTAATGTTTTAGATTAAAATAAAACAACAGTAGCCAGTGGCCGACTCTGATGATGTTAGTAGCCATAATTTTGAACTTGATTTTGACCTCCCCTCCCTCCAAATTTTTTTTTCCACAAACACATTTCAGCAAATATAAATATATGTATATATATATATATATATATATATATATATATATATATGTAAATAAAATTTTTTTAGATACTATAGCTTACAAAATTATGAAAGATACTATGCAGAAATTATTTTAAAGTTATTAAGTAAATGGAATGAAAATGCAAAATACATTTAATTTATTGCGCAAATGCAGCTCATAAATAAAATGATTTCAATAATAATAGAAGTTTGAAAATCCAATGAACGAAAAGTAAGAAGATGTAACACGATAAACCTAACTTTTTAAAAACACCCACAGAATAAAATATAATACAGCAAATCATCAATCAAATGGATTAAAAATACAAAACACTAGCTATCAAGTTACAGAAAATCAACCAAATTAAAAGGTATGGAAACAAAAAAAGAAAAACTTAAACAAAATTCAACTATCTAACTGGCGTACAAAACAAATGTAAAAATCAATTAATCCTCAAGCATATGGAAAAAATAAAAAAATTAATATCGAATCAACAAGTCAATGAAAAATATAATACAAAGGTATGGAATCGAAATAAGTATAACAAACTAAATCAAGCACAAACGCCTTACACGTGGACGAGGCTCTAAGCCTAAATCATGAATTGTTAACCTCTACAAAAATCTAATCATGTCCAAGTTTTTTGTAGAAGCAAACTCAAAAATGTATGTTTCTGAAGAAATAGATAGATTAAATCTATGAACTATTTCTACTTGGACGACATACATAAAGATGGAATAAAAAAGAAAAAATGAATACCTGGAAAAAGCACAGCGTGTGTACAGACGATTCATTACAGGGATCGAGGGAACACTGATAGAAGAGACCAGTGTTGCCATTCGTAAAGAAAAAATAAAAAACCATTTACTGTTGCCATTCATAAGAATTGAAAAACTGTGAAGCGAAATGTAAAGAAAAAGTATTAATATACAAAAAGAGCTACTAAAAAGAGGGGCAAATAAAGGTAATGCTGAAGTGGGAAGTGAATGAAAAAAAAAAAAATGGAGATGACTGGCTAATATAAGATACTATGAATAGAATTATATGATACTATGGAAAGAATTATAAAAATCCAGCTATTTTAAATTTTTTAACAATACTATTTACTAAATAAGTGGGATATTTATATAAATTACTAGTAATTTTGAGATTATTGATATGCATAGCATGAAATTTTTTATCAGATAATCTATAAATTCTAAAAAGCTGATTGAGTATAATATTTCTAAACAATTGAATCGAGTTACAGGAATTAAAAGGTAAGATTTTATTAATATTAAAATTATAAAAGTCTTTTTTATCATATAAATTTGTAACAATTCTATTAGAAGGATCAATAAAAAGATTTAAATCCAAAAAATTAACATTTTTATTAATAGTAGCTTCATTAGGTATTAATTCCAAATTGTCTGGATAGTAATCTATATCTATGAGATAATTTTCTGTATGTACTAAGCAAATCAGATCATCAACATATCTGTAAAAAGTATAATCTATTGAAGTAAATGACATTTCATAATGATAAAGGTATAAATTAGCTAGCATACTGCTACTACAGCCACCCTGTGGAACTCCTGAGACTTGTAAGTATAATTTATTTCCTTGAAAAATATAATTATTGAAAATAACAAAGTGAAGAAGTTTAGGAAAATTTTTAAATTTAATTTGATTTGAAAGAGGTGTAATATAAGCATTATATAGAGCTAAAATTACATCATATAGATCAGATATCTTAATATTATTAAAAAGATCTTTAAAATCAAAAGTTTGAAATCCTATTATTTTTCTAAGAGATGTTAATTTATTCTTTAATTCTTTACTATTATTTAGAATATGGTAGTTATTGCTAGTCTGGCTTAAACTATTATTTATTAGATTTAAAGAATTTAGTAATAATTTACTCGCAGTAGTAGAGTAAGTATTATGGCCACTAGTAACTGTTCTAAATTTAATAGGATTTTTATGAAATTTTGGAATAAGCACTATATAAGGAAATTTAAGATATTTATATTTAATATTTAAATCATTATACATATTGATAATTTTCAATTTAATACTATTGATGGAATGTAAATCAGGTTTAAAAAGACTATTATTTTTTAAATAATCTAACAGAAATTGAATATAAAATTTTTTACAGATAATAGCATAATTATTAGAGGCTTTATCAACATAGGTGATAACAAAGGATCTTTGTAAATCATTAATGGAATGTTTAATATTATCAATATTATATAAAGATCTAGACAATTTAATATCTCTAATAGCATTTTTAATTGATTCTAATATAGTAAATTTCCACATATTAAATGCCTCTAATGGCAGAGCGTATTTACAAGCTAATTTATATATATATTTATCAAGATCAAGATTAATTGATTTTAAGACTTTAAAAGAATTATTACAAGAAGGTATCCTAAATTTAGTGCCAAATGACATAATGGTTCTTAACACATTGTCACTAACAAGGTCTAAATCTCCTGTAACTATGTGCCCCAAGTCAGGATTTAGAAATTTAGCAAATTTATTTAATTTACAAACACATTCACTATCTACAATTGACTGAGAAGAATGATCAATAGAGAGCGATTGTGAAACTTCATTATAATTAAATATAGACCTACCAATAGGCTTATTGTATTTGAATGTCTTTGAAACAAATAAATCACCAATAGGCAATAAATGTTTAAACTTGTTAAACAGATGTCCAAAATTTATAGAATTATATATAGGATGTTTGAAAGAGATAACACAATAAGAATTAGTAGTTGTATTATTATAATGAAACTGATTTAGTTTTAAATTTAAAAACTGTGATCTTGTAATAAGCAAATCAAAGAAGATTTAGGCTTAGAAGAAGATTTAGGCTTAGAGCCTCGTCCACGTGTAAGGCGTTTGTGCTTGATTTAGTTTGTTATACTTATTTCGATTCCATACCTTTGTATTATATTTTTCATTGACTTGTTGATTCGATATTAATTTTTTTATTTTTTCCATATGCTTGAGGATTAATTGATTTTTACATTTGTTTTGTACGCCAGTTAGATAGTTGAATTTTGTTTAAGTTTTTCTTTTTTTGTTTCCATACCTTTTAATTTGGTTGATTTTCTGTAACTTGATAGCTAGTGTTTTGTATTTTTAATCCATTTGATTGATGATTTGCTGTATTATATTTTATTCTGTGGGTGTTTTTAAAAAGTTAGGTTTATCGTGTTACATCTTCTTACTTTTCGTTCATTGGATTTTCAAACTTCTATTATTATATATATATGTATATATATATATATATATATATTATCAGTGTGTCGTTCTATTCTGCACAATGTCTTTCTCATCAGTTTTTATTATGTTTTCACCATCACATTCTTATTCGTCAATTTCGTCTGATTGGTTTAGTTTTCTGAAAATGTCTTGTTTTATGGAAATGTCTTTTATGATGTTCTTGTATCTTCAGTGCATAAACCATTAAGTACACAGCAATGTATGAAACTTTTTATTCATAGGTCGAAGAAATACCTCCCCCCCCCCCCATTCACAAACTAGATGAGAAAACACCATTGGGAATAATGTGGTCTCATGTAGTGTTGCACCGAATATTCGGTTGGTATTCGGTATACTGCCTATTCGGCAGTCAAACCGAATATTCGGTTCGGCCGAATACTTTAATATTCGGCCTAACCGAATAGTAAAACAAAATTAAAATATTCGACAATTGGTAAAGCACATTTTTTATACAATGAATGAAAGTTATAGTATCATAGTGCAAAATTAATTCAAATTTTTACTTACCAATATTATCACATTTAAAATAATTTTAATGTAAAAGAAAACACTGATATTAAATTTTTTTTTTCAATTTTTCTTAAATCTTATCACACCTTAACCTTACTAACTCATTTAAATATGAAACAGTAACCAGAAAATAAAACTCTTAATATTACGTGTTCAAAAATATAATGGTTAATTTTTTATAAAATATGCAGCTAAAAAAAAAATCAATTATCATTTCACCAATATTAAAAAAAGGTGAAGGTGATTAATATATAAAACAAACACTTGGATGAATATTCAATTTTGCAGTATTTTAATTTCGATAGAGATAGATAAGATACTGAGGGTGCCATAGGTGTTCCTTTGTATCCATTAAAATGTGTCAAATAAGATAACCAAAGAATTTCTGTGTGTGGCCCCATTGTAGTCAAACCTTCTAATTTCTTTCATGATTTCTGAAGACAAGATTACTTTGTTGAGTCTTTTGTCACAGGGTGGGTACACCTGTCTGTAACTGTTTAGTTATCTATCAGTATCTACTCTGTTGTAGTTCGCAATGGCTGGACATTCTGGCAAAGTATCCTTTGCACTTTAAAAAGAAAAATGATTTGGCAATGTTTAAATTTGACTGCTCAGTTTCAATTTTGATAAAATTATTTATCAGTTACAGTACAGAAGAGACTAAGATAGCAAAAATTCACTTGAATAAATTGTAATTCTAATTTGTAATGATATTTTAAGCAACTTGGGTTTGTATGTAAGGTAAATGCAAGATTCTCTATAACATAATATGAAGCTATATGATTATCACATATTAGAAATTAACTATCAATTATCAATTTATGCAGATAAACATAAACCAAATTAGGTAGCCATTTACTATTTTACTATATTAATTTGCTTTTGGAATGATTTATTTTATTTTTTATTTATTTTAAATTAATAATTATACTTAATGTAAATGCAAATAAATTTAAGATGTTAAATGTAAATGCATTTATAAAAGGCACAAAATAGAAACATTTTCTATTTTAAATTGGCATAAAATAGAAATATTACCTTTAAAAAATTTAATCGAATATTCGGTTAGAATTTTAACCGAATATTCGGTATTCGTTATTCGGCAAAAAATGGTATTCGGTGCAACCCTAGTCTTATGTTTTACCCTTAGAATTACTGCCATTTCTTTCACCTGTTTGTAGTTCCATTGCTACAAAGTCATAATTGTATTTTTTTCCCCATTATCTGTAAAAAATTCTATATACAATTTCTGTTAGATTATTTAAACAATAGTCTATTTAAATAAAATTTACACTCTATTAATAGTATCAAACTGAAAATTATCAATATGTATAGTGATTTAAATATTAATTATAAATTTCTTAAATTTCCATATACATAGTGCTTATTCCTAAATTAAAAAAAAAATCCTATTAAATTTAGAACAGTAACTAGTGGTCATAATACTTACTCTACTACTGCAAGTAAATTACTACTAAATTATTTAAATGTATTAAATGATAGTTTATGTTTTTTTAGGAATAACTACCTTATTCTAAATAATAGTAAAGAATTAAAGAATAAAAATTAACATCATTAGGTAAACTAATTCGATTTCAAGCTTTTGATTTTAAAGATCATTTTAATAATATTAAGATCTCTGATCTTTATGTAGTAATTTTAGCTCTATATAATGCTTATATTACTAATCAGTCTACTAATACTATATTTACCAATTTTCCTAAACTTCTTCACTTTGTTCTTTTCAATAATTATATTTTGCAAGAAAATAAATTATACTTACAAGTCTCAGGGGTTTCACAAGGTGGCTGTAGTAGCAGTATATTAGCTAATTTATACCTTTATCATTATGAAAATTCTTTTACTTCCACAGATTATAAAATTTACAGATATGTTGATGATCTGATTTGTTTGGTTTTTACAGACAACTGTGTCATAGATATAGATTTCAAACCGAATAATTTGGAACTAATTCCTAATAAACCCACTATTAGTAATAACATTAATTTTTTGGATTTAAATCTAATTATTGAACCTACTAATAGGATAGTTACTAATTTATATGATAAAAAATACTTTTTTAACTTTAACATTAATAAAATATTACCATTTAATTCCTGTAACTCGATTCAATTGTTTAGAAATATTATACTTTTAGAATTTATAGATTATCAGATAAAAAATTTCATGCTATGCATATTAATAAGCTAAAAATTACCAGCAAATTATATAAATATCCAGCATATTTAGTGAATGGTATAGTTAAAAATAAAAAGTTTGGAATAGTTGAATATACTTAAATTCTTTCCGTAGTATCTTATACTAGCCAGACATCCACTTTCTCTTGAATAAACATTACAATGTATTTACATCCCCTTATAATTTACTCTATGTTTTCTTTTATCATCAGCCCCTTTATTTGGTAGCTCTTACTGTTGAATATCACCTTTTATAGCCTTTTTGCATTACTGTTATTTATTTCTCATGATTGGCAACAGCAGTTGTCAACTTTTTATTTTTTGCGATTGGCAACATTGGTCTTTTTATTCAAGGCTCCAATGGATACATATGAGTGCTTTTTCAGGTATTGTATTCCTGTTTCCTATAATTTTTCAATCTTTATGCATGTTGTCCAAGTTAACAGTGTTTATAGATATAATTATCACTGATATCAGAAACATGCATTTTGCGTTCATTTTGATGAAATATTTGGACTTGACTAAGAGTTCTATCGAAATGAACAATTTATTTGTTTAGGCCTAGGGCTTGTCCATGTGTAAAGCTTTAATGCTTGGATTTTATTTGATTTTCTTTTATCGATTCCTTTCCATTGATGTTTGTTGTTTATCTTCAGCTTGATGACTAGAGGTTTGCCTTTTATATTCCACATGATTGATGATTCACTGTTTGATACTTTTTATTAGTTAGGCATTTTTTTAATGTTGGGGATTTTTGAGTTGCAACTTCACTTTATTCTATCATTGGATTTTCAAACTATTTTTATTATATATATATATATATATACTTAAAAATATCTAAAAAATAGCATATTTTATTATTTAGTATTTTTACAAATAATAATGCATGATATGATCTATATTGCTGCATGAAATAAAAAGTTTCATTTCAGGAAACACTCATAATATTTATGCCTTGCTAATTTATTAATTTATTTTTTAATGAAAGGGGCTACAGCTCTCTTAGCCACTACTAGGAACATCATGCGGTACAGCTTTGGAGAATTTGGTTTTCTCAGCTTTTTTTCACGTGCGATAAGTCGTCAAATGTGGCACGAAAATAAATTGCATTTGGCGCGAAATGTCTTTTTCTTAAGTACAAACTGTTTTCTAAGTATCGTTTTTTTTAAAATTTAGTTAAAGTATAAATGTTTTTACAAACATTTTTCTAAGTTCTGTTTTTTCTTAAATTTTGTTAAAGTACAAACGTTTTTATAAAATTTCGTGATTAGCATTTTTAATTATACAGTGACCGCCGGTTATAAGATTCAGTGGTTATAAGAAACAGCCGTTTATAAGACCCAAAACGACAGAAACAAATACAAACTTCATTTTAACATTAAAATTGTGTCGCTTATAAGAAACACGATTCCGCTTATAAGAAACAGTTTTCTACAGAAAATTTGTTGATTTCCTTGCGACGCGGGTGTAAAAAAGAAAAAAATCCATTTGTTTAAGGTTAACTGAAGGACGAGTTGTTATCTCTTGTCTCTGGGCGTACGGGGAGGGGGTGGGAGTTTGCTATGTAACAAAGGATGACAGAGAATTTCTCCGTAGAAAGGCTTAGGGGGAACAACCCCAAACCAGTAAGAAACGAGTTTTAATCTTTTGGCAGTTAAGGAAACATACTGATAAGGAAAGGCATCTCTGCTTATGCACTCAAATAAGATTCGTACAGCTTTAGTTAGTCATTTTATGTTTTGCTAGTGGAAGCATGTCGCAAAAGAGAAAAACCCTTACTTTGCTTGAAAAGCAAAGTTTACTTAAAAAGTATGATTCTCTACCTCTGTGTAGTCAAAGAGAAGCTGCTTCTGCATTAGAAATTCCGCACTCAACATTATGTAAAATCCTGAAAGGCAGAAATGAAATTTTGACGCCAAATTGTAATCTTCAAAGAAAACGGAAACGAGAAGGAAAGGCAGCTGCTATAGAGGAAGCACTCTTACAATGGTTTTCTAACGCCAGATTAAAGAACGCTCCTATCAGTAGGGCAATTTTACTGAAAAAAGCAGAAAATTTTGCGGAAAAATTAGGAGAAAAAGAGTTCCGTGCGACTGATGGTTGGTTAAGCCGCTGGAAAGAACGAAATAACATTGTGTACAAAAAAAATTATGGAGAGAAGCAGGACGCGGACTCCGAGTCGGCATTTTCATGGATTACGCAAAGCTTACCACCTCTATTAGAAAAATACGCTCCTCATCAAATTTTTAACACTGACGAGACTGGGCTCTATTTTAGAGCGATGCCCGAGTATACAATGATGCTCAAAAATGATCTATCCTCCGTTGGAAAAAAACAAAAAGATCGAGTTACAGTTCTATTAACAACAAATATGACGGGAACTGTAAAAAAGAGCCCTTTAGTTATTGGCAAAAGCAAACGTCCGCGCTGTTTAAGTGGAATAAAAAAATTGCCAGTGATCTACGAAAATTCAAAGAATGCCTGGATGACAAGTAGAATTTTTGAAGACTTTTTGTTAAAGTGGGACAGGGAACTGATGGGAAGAGAAAAAATTCTTTTAATCCTTGACAACTGTTCGGCTCATCCTGTAGTACAGCTGACAAACATTGAACTTTGTTTTTTGCCACCCAATACAACTTCCATCATACAGCCTCTTGACCAAGGAATTATTAAAGCATTTAAAACCCTGTATCGGTCAAATTTGCGACAGAAAATAGTAGATGCAATTGATGAAGAGAAAGGATCGGCTTGCGAAATAAGCAAGAAAATAACCTTGCTTGATGCTATCCATATGATCGCAGGCGCATGGAAAAATGTTTCTGACATATGCATTTTTAATTGCTTCCGTAAAGCAGGATTTTTGAAAAATAATGTTGACATACCAGCAGAAGATGTAGAAGAATTAGAAGCACATTTCGAAGAATGGATTCACATCGATGAAAATTTACAAACATCTGTAGAAAAAAGTGATGATGACATAGTGGCGGAAATTCAGAATGTTTGCAATGAAGAAGAAAATGAAGACGACGTTCCACAAGAAGAAAATTTTCCTACAGCCAAACAGTCGCGAGAAGCCCTAACTATAATTAGAAAAACTCTTGAACATAGAGGGGCATCAGAAAAAGTTTATGGACTATTTTATGATTTAGAAATGGATGTACGTAAACTAATCACAGACTCATTAGCACAAACAACACTGGATAAATTTTTTGCTGTTCCTCAGTAATAGATTACGGTATGTATGAAAATGTACTATGCTCTTATACATAAATGAATGACCTATGAGTTTTACTTTTTATTCTTATTTAATTACATACTAGTATATGCATACATATAGATAATATTTTAAGTTGTAAGGCTTAATTCGTAAAATAAGAAATATTTTTGAATGCAAAACTCAATTTACAAATGTATTATGTATGTACTAATATTTTACTTATATACATTTATCTTTTAAATTCTGTAAAATTGTGTTCAATAGTTAGTATTTACAATGGAAGAACGATATTTAAAAAATTTCCGGATTTAAGAAACAACTGCTTATAAGAAACAAAACGAGCGAAACGAACGTGTTTCTTATAAGCGGCGGTCACTGTATATGTTTTGTTAAAGTACAAACATTTTTAAAAAATTTCGTATTTTTTCTAAGTATTGCTAATTATTGTTAATTATCGACATTTTTACGCATTTTTAATTATATATGTTTATATTTGTTACACGCAATGTTCAAGATGGCGTCCGTTAGGACTTTTCAAACACTGTACGCGTTGGCGCCATTCTTGGCGACAAAAAAAATGGCGGATTTAGCCAAATTCTTTGTATCAAATCTGTTCCCCTTTTTCTACTGAATGAAATTATTCATTTTTTTAATATATAAGAGCATGGACATCTATATAAATTGTGCCCCCTCCCCTTACAAACTTTTATCATGGGCCCCCTTCATATGTCATTTTCCCTTCTTTGAATTTTTTATGTCTTCTCAAGACTCAATGGGTGGCCCTGGCACGAGAATGCAAACTGAATTACATAATCACGTTATATATGTGAAAAACAATTTGGTTTAGTAAACTATTTAAAAATAAAAAAATAGTTTTTCGCTGATTAGAAGACGAAAATAGACCTTAGCAATGCACAGAAATCTATATACATATTTCCAAGTGTCCGTCACGCTTTTTTTAGGCACTTCCCGAATAGATAAGACTTGCAATTTGGTACACGGCTCGCTCGTTCGATAAACTCCCCTGGAAAAATTCGATTTTTCGAAAACGTTCTCTAAAGGGGGTGCTCCACACCAAAACGTTCGAAAAGTGAAATGCTAGGAAAACATGCTTTACGATGAGATAGACTGGTGTAGATTTGGTGTATGGGTAAATCGTTCGAAAGGAAGAAAGTGTGCAATTTCAGATTTCCAATATTTTCTACTTAAGGGGGTGCTGTACACCAAAATGTTTGACTTACTGAATAAATGAGAAACGGCTACTTTAAAATTTGATATATGGGCTAATCATTTGACGAAAACACCCAACACGAATATAGTTTTTCGAAAATGTTCGTTTAAGGGGGTGCTCCAGAATAAAATGTTCAAAAAGTGAATTGATAAAAAAACATGCTTCGGAATAAGATAGAGATATCAAATTTGGTGTAAGGGTAGATAGTTTGGAAGGAAGAAAGTGTACAATTTCAGTTTACCAATATTTTCTACTTTAGGGGGTGCTGCACACCAAAATGTTTGAATTTCGGAATAAAGGAGAAACATCCTTTTTAAAACGTGATAGAGGCTTGATAGAGGTATATGGGCGAATCATCTGATAGAAATCACAAAAACAATAGTTTTTCAAAAATGTATATTTAAGGGGGCGTGTACTCCACACAAAAGCATTCGAAAGGTGAAATGTTAGAAAAGCATGCTTTGCCTGCGATGAGATAGACTTCAAATTTGGTGTACGAGTAAAAAGTTGGAAAGGAAGAAAGTGTGCAAATTCAGTTTTCTAACATTTGCTATTGTAGGGGGTGCCACTTACTAAAATGTTCGATTTGCTGAACAAATGAAAAACACCTTCTTTACAATGTGATAGAGGCTTGAAATTTAGTCTGGGCTAACCATTTGACAAAAAAACCAAAGATGAAAACAGTTTGACAAAAATGTTCATTAATGGGGTGCTACACAGAAAAACGTTCAAAAGGTGAAGTGACAGAAAAAACATGCTTTTCGATAGGATAGAGACTTCACATTTGGTATACGGGTAGATAGTTTGAAAGGAAGAAAGTGTGAAATTTCAGATATGTATCTAATATTTTTTACTTTAAGGGTATTACAAGTAATATTAACATTGGCTCAAATTCTTTGCATACAATAAAACTAGTGAAAACTAGTGGCTGTTCCAACATCAGTTGCCAATCTTACTCCCACAAATGGAGGTTGAATTTTCACGTCCTGACAAAGATGGCTGTTTTTTGCCTTCAAAACTGGTCGTTACTATTATGCTGCTTTTAACAAAGTTATTTTAATTTTATTGCTTTAACAGCAGTTTAGGCTGGTATGCATCCTTTACATAGTTTAAAATCACTGAATAAATGAGAATGTTAAGATTAAGGTCATAAAACAAAGTCTAAAATAGCAGGTAAAACCACTTATATTTTTACTTTTAGTTTAAGAAATAATATTCTTTAAATACCTTTTCCATTAAATAACATTTTATATAGGTAATAAGTAGAACACATTTAAATATTTAACGTATAAGAAATCCTTTTAAAATTTTAATTTATTTAAAAAATAATCACTTATCATTATTTAAAAATTATCTGTTTATAACTAACAAATTTTAAAATTGCTGGCAAACTTTCTCAGGAAAAGTTAAGAATAGAGCTATTTTTAAAAATGTGTGCAGAAGTTTTTAAATACATATTTTTATAATAATGTATTAAAAAAATAAACTGATAACTAATGTATATATGAATACATTAAAAAATATATTTTATGAGAAGCCATTTCTTTATTATTTATAAAAGTTAGAAAATTTAAGGATATTGGCTCTGCACCTTCTACATACTATTTAACATTAGTACATCATAATTAGGTGTGTAACTAAAAAATGGAAACTTAATATCACTATTTTTAAGATCAAGTTACTAAACCTATTTGGCTTAGGCTACAAGAAATTTGGCTTTTTCACTTTTACTCGAGAAACATTTCTATAAAGTTACAATAAAAGTAGATTTGATTGTACAACCACTTTCTGTCTTTAAATCGATTTTATATAAAAACAGAATTTAATAAAAAAAAAACACTTCTTACACAAATGCAACCTTTATATTAAATACATACTATTTACTTATATAATTATTTCAAAGTCCCCTATATCTTAGGGGTTTAAGTATATAAAGATCAAACTTTTACTGCTAATAGAACTTATAAATGCATTTAAATTTCAGCGACTAAAAGTCAGATCTACGAAGCTCTAAGGTAGAATATAAAATAATTATCTGCATGGAAACAGTGTTAAGAGATCAAATGCTAAGAACTTTGCAAAGAAAAGCATTGGTCTGGGCCTAGAAATGCCATAGATTTAACTACGTTTATATTGTAGAAGAAAACAAAATCAACACGCGAAATATGAAATATATTAACGTAAAAATACTTTGAAATACATAATAATAAATTTGAAATTCATAAGTTAATTACTAGATCAGATCACATGATAAAATGTTGATTATTAATGCTATTACGCAGCTAACATCAATTCCACAAATTATTCAATTTAACTGTATTTAATAATTCAGATATTTACCTTTTCATGATAATTTGCTTTGCTAACATAGCATGAAGGTAATATTTGCTTTGTCGTGGGACTAAGACTACGAGAAATTGCTCGAAAAAGAGCCATAATATTCAAATTAGTAGTTTCAAACGTGCTTTTCTAATCTCTTCACTCAACACAAAGCTTATGGCTGATGTTTTCAAACACTCGACCCAAGGTTACTATATCTATACTCGACCCGGTACGGTAGAGAAGAGAAAGGAACAGCTCTATCCAATCAGAGATCCACAAAATACTATATTCAAAGGTTCACTCCCATAGGAACTCATAAACACTAGCGTTCGGGGAGCCAACCACCACAGCTATATATATTGAAACAAAGTGTCCAAATTACTACGTTTTACGGCTCCGCCTCCGACCCACCCACATTGGGTGACATATATTGATTTGGTGTATCCAAATTCCTACTTACTACGGCTTCACATCCTTCCTGCTCATACTGGAGACGGGCCATTGCGACGTACGGTAAACGTCACTTCTCTTCCCATACACACAGATTAATATTATAGTATTTTGTGATCGCTATAATGCTATTATGGTTATTTTACTGCATATAATATTTTAACGAAGTATCAATCAAGTAAATGTTATATTTTAATATGTATAACAACGCAGATTTCCTTTTAACAATAATCTAACATCATTTCAAAATTGTTTTATATCAAATTCAAGTATAATTTACAAAAATATCAAATTCTTATCAATCATGTATAAAACTAGGACACACTAAAAGACTGCATATTTTGCTAAACATCGGAAAGGATATATGAACACAATGAAGCTTTTACTGTTTATAAAATGTCTTCAATACTTTCCAGTGTTTTTCTGGCCAAGAATTTGTTAAGATATCTATATGTAAACATTATATTGCATGTGTAACTGATCAATTATTTGCCAATCTTTATAACAATTCATACTAGCACCTTTTTTACACAAACCACCCCATATATGGTAATAAATAGTTACATAATGCAGGCGTACACACATGTAGAAAAATATTTTAACTAATTTTGTATGTACTTTTGGACAAACTTTCATTCAACAAGCTTTCCTTTGTAGAAGTAAGTAATTTTGTTGTGATATTCAGTTTCTGTTATCACTTATGTTAAGCAAGACTTACTTGATCCAGCTTTGAAAGAATCAATGAGTTGTGCATTGATTTTATTGTATAACTTTTGCACATAACAAGGGTATGTTTGAAAAATTAACTGAATTGTCATCTCCGTTAACAATTGTTTATCAGTTATCAAGTCACTCACCACAGGAAAAACTGCATGGTTATTCTGCACGATTCTAGACAGCATTGTTCTGTGTATCATATGACTACATAACATTGATTGAGAAAATCATTGGTCATTCTGGTTATAACTGTACTGTGACTGAAACACGTTTTTAAATGGCAGTGGTTATGAAAAAGTTTTTGAACTCTCTGGTCATGACTGGTGGTCACCTGTTATAATTGTAGAAACTCTTCACCTGTCTCCCAAATATTATCATTTTTAGTTAGATTTTGTCCAGTGGTATGCAGTCCATAGAAACAATGCAAGCATTGCTTACCTAACATCAGTTAAAAAAAATCTTTTACTATAATATTTCAGCAGAATTTGTGAAACGGTGATTGATGATAGATCATTGGTGACCATGCTCAAATTAATCTTAATTAACAATAGCAAAGATACACTTTTTTGTTGTATCTTAAAAAGTTTTCTTCAAATTTGAGAAATAAGAACTCTTAATTTCCACGAAAATGTCATTAATGCGTTTGTAAAAAATAGTAGAAAATTGGAATTCATGTACAAATAGGTTCAACAGTACAGTCAACCGTCCCATAATGTGAGTAACACTAGAATGACTGATATTTTGAGCTACCTAGAACGACGGACAGCGGTCAATTTGACCGCCATAGAAAAAGTTCAACATATCTTTAATTCAAAACCAAAACATCATAGTTACAGTATTTAGGATATTTCTTCGACACATTTTTTGCAAAGAAAATAGGAAAAGTCGTAAAATTTCAATGGGATGGAATTAGTAGTTTTGGAGGAATCGTTTCTCAAAATAGTTATGCGGTCAAAATGACCGCTTCTGTCGTTCTAGTCATACCGCTTTATATTATGAAACTCAGATTAGTGCACATCAGATTAATTAGTACCATGTTATATGGAAACAGCATACTGTGTTATAAGAAACTCAGAACAATTCGTACTGTGTTATACGAAAACCGCATTAAGTGAAACTCAGAACATATAAATCAAACTGATGCATTCTACTTTATATAAAATTGTATTTTTAGAGTAGCATGTTATGGTGAATATGGTTATTAAATATAAGTTTACAGATACAAAAGTAAGGCAAAACTATTTTACATATTTTGAATTATTTTTATTAAGACTTTATAAGAAAATTAAAAAACAATGTGAAATATAAACTTAATAACCTTTTTCCAACAAGAATTCTATTAATATTCATCACCTCTGTTAAATATTAGTTAGTGGTCTAATTCTTTTAATGTCCTCTCCACTTTGCATATCTTCATTTTCGTTTTCAAATGTAGTTTTAATTCGTAACTCTACCAAAATCTCTCTGAAAGGAGCTAAACAATTTTGTAATTATCTTTTAAACGTTGCACTTTGCACTGATGAAGGATCATTTTCAATAAGGTAATTTTCTAATTGTGTACCCAAACCCAGTGCCCTTTTCACATCACTTAAATTGAAATTTGAAATCCATTCTTTACCCATATTTTCGTCTACCAATGCATTTGAGGTGAATTTATTAATTTATTTTACAGAGGATTTCCCTGATAGCTGAAATTGAAATATGGGGATGTACGGGGATGAAAAAACAGGGAAATTCCTCATTAATTTCAAATTGTAAAAGTGTAATAGAAAAAATCATGCTATAGAGAGACTGCTTAAACTGAGTGGTATTATAGAGAAACCGCTTTATAAGACTATCGCGTTTTATGAATATTGCTTTATGACAGGACTGTCGCAATTTTTGCTCCACATTATATAGAATCCGCATTATGAGAGTACCACGATATAGAAGGGTTGACTCTAATATATTTTTCTGCTGTTTTTATATACCAGAATTAAATGGTGTGTTTGCCTAAAGCAAAATATCGCTGCACACCACTGATTTTATCATTTCATTTAAAAATCAATTCGGTAACTTTGTACGTTTATATATGTAACTTGTTACAATTTCGCTTTAAGTTTTTATAAAGAGTTAATTTTGCTGAAATATTTTATTTATTTTGGTTTTATGGCTGACAAGGAAGATAACATCTATCCAAATAATTTGTAAATAAACAAAGTGTGTTTACTTTGTCTAGTAAAGAAGCTAAGCGTCAAGCGGGATTTTCAGGAGTGACGAATCTCTCTCTGTCTACCGACATCGGACGATATTCTATTGGAAATGGAACTTAAAGAAAATATGCACACAATTTATACTCGAGCTACAGCAAGTCTTTGATAGACATGTCTAGTTATAAGGAAGTGGCTGTTTTCTTAATAATTAATAGGAAATTTGATTTCAAATATCCTGATGTTTTAATTTATTCAATTTCACCTTACATTCTTTGATATTTATTTATTATTTGCTTCAATTTTTTTGTATAAATTAGAAGTAGCACAGTTGTTTATAATAAAGAAATTTACAAGTCTATGTATTAAGGTCAAGGTAAAAAATTCTTATGGAAACCAAATCAATCTTGAATGTAAGATACGTATATATATTTGAAATTGTTCTTGATTAAATTTTTATCAAATGAAAAAGTAAAGCTTGATAAGTGGTCTATTTATTTGCAACATATATATTTTCCTTGATTTTTATATTCTAATTAAAATGTAGTTTTGCTTGTATTTTGTTTTCCTGCATATTATGTTTGTATTACAAAACCGGGATTTTCACTTCAATAAATAGTAAATATCATTAATTTATTTTAATTGTAATTCAGTTATTACTGAAACATTGCTTAAAACAGTATTATATATCTCTCAAACCGCAGCCTAGTACAGAGGCACTGATAGGTAAGGCAAAAGAATACTTTGCATAGAGACCTGGGAGCCTTCATTTTTTTTTACTCAGACCATCTGACCTACCCGAAGGCGTAAGGTATATGTTGAAATGGCCGGAAAACTGAAACATTACTTAAAACAGTATTACATACCTCTCAAACCGCAGCCTAGTACAGAGGCACTGATAGGTAAGGCAAAAGAATACTTTGTATAGAGACCTGGGAGCCTTCATTTTTCTTTACTCAGACCATCTGACCTACCCGAAGGCGTAAGGTATATGTTGAAATGGCCGGAAAGTGTCATTCAATTTAGGCCAGAACCCAGTGGGGGCAGTATCCACAGGGACTGTATCTTTCGGAAGAACTATAAGATCAATGATACTGTGTTTTAACGTTGAATTGTACATTTGGCGATTATCCGGATGATAACATGTAATGCTATTTCAAACCTAATTAACTTATATTTCACCCAACTCTAAATTAACAATTATCAATATTGATAGCATCCTCAATAAACGATATAGTCCATGTATTAAAATATTTTAATAATTAATTCATCAATTAGGCGTCAGTAGTATCTATACACCCGTATGAGCGCACCTATATTTTTAATACTAAAAACTATATTTTATAGCTTATTATTATCTTTTTATATTAAAAAAAAAAGGTCTCGATCCATTTTAATATTAAAAACATGATTTTATAGCTAAATAAGGCCTTTTTTACATTTAGACCAAATTTTAACTTTTTTTTTAGATAAATGCGTGAAAAAAAAAAATCTAAATGAATCCCCATCATTACAAAGTGACTCAAAATATATTGGAACTTATTGATGATGAAACGCGCCCGTAATTTACGGGCGCGTTTTATAGAGTTGGATATCATAAAATTATCATCTTGATACGAACGTATGAGCATATTTTTAATACTATATTTTATATATAAAAAAAAAGGTCCATTTTAATATTAAAAAACATGATAAATGCATGAGATCAAGGGAGCCTCATTTTGGAGCTACCTTGATATTTATGAGGTTAGTCCCCCCCATAGGGATGAAATTAAATGCATGAAAAAAGAAATAAACTTTAAAAGAGATCCTAGGATTACAAAGTGACTTAAAATATATCGAAACGTAAATTACGGACGCGTTTTATAGGTTCCTTTAAAATAAATGGAGGGACCGTTAGTCCCCCCATAAAAGTTTGATATTTTTTAAAACCTGAAAAAAATAAAACATAATTAAAGTCAGAAAATAAAGTGATTTAACACGATAGGTTTCATAGAATAAATAACTCTCTCTAATTTATATTTGTATTTACCACCAATCATACCAGAATATATAAATATATATCTACTTTTATTGATTTTATTTATTGATTCATCAGAAGGTTTTACATTTGGAAGGTCTTTTTCTTCACCATCTAACTTTATGATTACTCCATATTTTCTCAATGATTCATATTCTCCTGGACGTAAATCATTTAACATTCCATTTATTAGTAAACATTTTTTTTTTATAAATCCTTCATAATCTGTAAAACCTCTTTTTTTTTAAGACTCTCGATATGGAAATCCTACATTATTTATAAATCTTCTTAACATTATAGGTATTTTATCTTCATCATATCGTATTTCATTTATTCTAGGTAAATATATTAATTCAGTTAAAGATGTAATATCGTTTTCTCTACAATATATTTTTTTTAAATTAGTTAAATTTTTTATACCTTTAAGAGATGTAATATCGTTTTCACTACAAGAGAGTATTTCTAAATTAGTTAAATTTTCTATACCTTCAAGTGAAGTTAATCTATTATCTACACAATATAATTCTTTTAAATCAGTTAAATTTTTTATTCCTTCAAGAGATGTAATATCGTTTTCACTACAAGATAGTATTTCTAAATTTATTAAATTTTTTATTCCTTCAAGTGAAGTTAATCTATTATCATTACAATTTAATTCTTTTAAATTAGTTTCTATTCCTTCAAGAGATTTTAATATATTTCCCTCACAATCTAATACTTTTAAATTAGTTAAGTTTTCTATACCTTTAAGTGAAGTTAATTTATTTTTATTACAATTTAATGTTTCTAAATTAGTTAAATTTTTTATTCCTTCAAGAGATGTTAATTTATTACCTCTACATTTTAATACTTTTAAATTCGTTAAATTTTCTATTCCATCAAGAGATTTTAATCTATTATTTTTACAATCTAATGTTTCTAAATTTATTAAATTTTTTATTTCATCAAGAGATGTTAATTTATATCCCTCACAATATAATTCTTTTAAATTAGTTAAATTTTCTATTCCTTCTAGAGATGTATCAAAATATAATATAAAAATAGATTTCACTTCAGTAGGATTCTCTATATTTAAGAAAGACATAGTTTTTTTTTCCATACCATTATTATATACAACATCCATTTATATAGAAACATTTTTTATTAAATATTTATTTATCCTCTTTGTTAGTTAATTGTCTCAAAAGATAAACACTCTCTCTCAAGACTGATTTAACTTCATATATCTCTTCAAAAATTTTCTCTTGGTAAGGTTCTATTTCATTATGACCAAACTTTTTATTTAATTCACTCATCTGTATAGCTTGTACTTTTTTCCAATAAACATTAAAAAAGTGATCAGGTAATAGCTCAAATTTATATAATTTATCAAATAACAAAAATCTAATTTATGCATAAATTCTTCTATAAAATTTTCACTAAATGTTTGATATCTAGTTATATACAACCAATTTAAATCATCTTTTAATTCTCTCATTGTATCTTCTGTAAGATTTTGAAATATTGATACTTTATATAAATCTAAATTATCAGAATATTTTATGATAAATTCGTTACTTAAAGTTTGATATTGAGATATGTTTACCCAATCTACTTTATCTTTACATTTTTCAATAAAATCTTCTGATAATTTTTGATATCTAGAAATTTTAGGCCAATCATCAGGTTGAGCAAATTCTTCAATAAAAGATTCAGACAGTGTTGAATATTGTAAAACTAAATCCCAATTTACATGACTAATAAGATTTCTAATTACATCTTCAGATAAATTTTTTCTGGAAAATTCATTCCAATCAATATCCATTTATTAGAAAGAAATTTTTTCAATATGCATATAAGGTTTTAAAGCGTTACCATCAGATTTTATCCATAATGTAATGATATCATCACGTTTACCGTAAGCAAAACATGTTACTGTATTTGTATTAGCATTTAAAATTTCCTTACCATTGATTTCCAGAGATATCAGTGAACTTTTATCATATATATATATATTTTCTACATATATAGCTATATATATAGATATTTTCATATACATATCTGTAGTTAATAGCATCTCTGGGGTCAGTAATTTAGAACTCATCATATTGAAATTTACTTTTGTAAATTTTTCATCTATAAAAATAAGATCATCTACAGTAATCCAGATATCTCTATTATCTAAATATATTTTATTGACAACATCGTTATCATTTTCAGGTTCAGAAACATTTGTAATTATTTTATTTTTTACATCAAATTTATCATTCTGTAGTATTAACGAATTTTTTTCAAAATATCTTTTATTCACAACATTTTTTTCATCTTTAGGATCTGCAACATTTCCTATTCTTTTTCCTTTTGAATCAAAAGCTTTTCCTTCTGAAGAATGTAAAGTTGTATCATTTAATTCTTTTATTCTCTTGCCTGTTTCTTCAGTAAAGGTTAAAAAACCCTCATCATATTTAGTTTTTATAAGATCTCTCAATTCATGATGATTATTCTCTATTTTATTCAAAACAAAACTTTTAGTGGTTAAATCTAAATCATCTATAGGATTTTCACAATTTTTTAAAATTCTATTTTCCATATCATAATTTCCATCATTCATTAATTTAAAACCTATACCTGGAGGTCCAATAGGTCCTTCTTTCATTTGATCATCATAAGGTGGATAATAAGCACTCATTTATTTAATTTTAAGATTTTAAACTCTTAACCATTGTTATAGTTTTATTTTTTAAATTTATAAAACATCTCTTTCTTTCTTTAAAAATAAAATAAAACTTATATTCCTTTTGACTATTCGTTATCCAATTAAATTCAATATCTAAATTATTTAAATCGGTATAGTTTTCATGATTTGATGAGTCAAAAGGAAAAATAGGATACAGTTTACCAAAATTCTCCTTATTTATCAAAGGTCCTGTATCTGTATTATTATCGTAAAGTCCTTCACGTAAAAGAGCTTCATACACTCTACCATAATCTTTATTGGCAAAATTTGTTTTATAACGCATAAGAGGAACTTGTTTATTATTAATCATCAACCAGCATTCTGCCATATCTATATGATCAAATATCATATTATTTTTTTTCATAATTATTATCTCTTTCAACATATTGAGGAATAACATAGACACTTAAAACTTCATCTGACGCTGTTGTTGCTGTCACAGATCCGCTGTTGCTTCTATAAGGGCCTACCATCTTAAATCTATGTCGATCCCAATTTACCTCTATATCTTTATCAGATAGATATGATTCCAGAAACAAACTTTCTGCAGAATTTTTTAATTCTATGTTGCTCGCTGCGGCGTCTGCTCTTTTTGGTTTTCGTAGTGCGTGTTGGTGTCCTTTAGTAGGTGCTTGTGGTTTGTGTTTGTGTATCTCAAGTGTAGTTTTCCCCCTAAGGTGAAGGGGTTGTTGGCTTGTGTGCCTGGTTTCTTTCTTTTTTGCTTTTTCGGTTTTCCTTGTGTCGAGCGTACGCAAGGGCGGCATCTCGGGTGCCTACGTGGCTCGGAGGACTGCTTCGACTACGTCTTCAGACTATTTTCAAGAGTGGCGAAGGCAGTGGAGGCTACCCATACGGGTAGCGTTTCTTTTCCTGGGGTAAGCTCTTCTTTTAGTACAAATACAACGAATTTGAATGAAAAAATGAACATGTATGATCCTCTCCTATACACAAACTGAACAGCTCTCGTCAGCTGTCAAGCATGGTGTTCAGGCCATATCTCTAGTCATAGAAGCTATCGACGGAGCGATACCCAGATCTCATCCTAAACAACTAAAAACTAATCTCATGGCCGTACTCGGAGCCACTGATGTATTGTCCCAAATGCAACTCACTCGAACCAACAAACTTCTTGTGCAAACCACTCAGTTGGAAGCAGCTAACAAACTGTTGGAAATGAAATCCCTGCTATCTGTCCCAACAAAAACATCGTTACAATTTGACTGCATCACATCCCGTTTTTTATTGTTTAACATAAGCATGGAGGTCACGTGTTCGGACATAGCAGAAGAACTCGCGGAAGGTGGATTTGAAGTGAAAGAAGTCCGTCGGTTCTCAAAATTTTCAGGGGGAGTCCGCCAGCCCACTTCGACAGTTTTGGTAACCATCCTAGGAACCCAGTTACCAGATGCGGTCACCCTATGGTTCGAAATTCATAGAGTCTCGCTCTTCATAGACCGGCCCCGCCAATGCACTAGGTGCTATAAGTTTAACCACAACACTAAAATGTGTCGCGGCCCTCAGTTATGCCTCAATTGCGGAGGCGAACATGAACCGGGGTCATGCAATGCAGAAGCTATACAATGCCCAAACTGCAAAGGGGTCCATAAAGGCAATGATAAGAACTGTCCATCCTATTTAGCAGAGGACGCGTTTCTGCGGTTCAAATGTAGAAATCGGCTTTCTCTACAAGAAGCTCGAAACCGATATAAAGACAAGGAAACGAGATCCGGATCAGGAACGTATGCAGGTGCAGTTAAAGAGACCCCGGCTGGGCATGTTGGCCCGACCAACCTTATCTCTCAACAAGATCTCAAACCTTTTCTTCAAGCACTTAAAGTAGAAATGCTCAACATTCTAAAGGAAGAGGTCAGCGCCAAAATCGAAACAGAAATAAGGGCCCAAATGAATATTATTAGGCAAGAAAGCAAGAATATATTAGAGAAAGTCGTTAAAGAAACTGAGGACAAAATGGACAAGAGGATATCCAATGTTATAAAAACTCTCTATAGCAAATTGAACCAAATGAGTTCGAAACGGGTACAATCACCGTCTCCAAAGCGGAAAGACAAAACGGGAAAGAAAAAATTAAATCGGGAAAAATCAAAGGACGATGACGAGAATGCGATGATGGAATTAGAAAGTGAGCCTACTGTTGATAACATGCAATTTGCCTTAAGCCCTGCGGACGCGGTGAAGTCCAGGGGTAGAGAGAGACAAGCGGACGTTCCGTAGCGGGGCTTGGGCCTCGCTACGGGGGGGGGGGGTTTCGGGTTTTGTGTGCTGTTGGGGTTTTTTTTTCGTTTTTCGCGTGCTGCTGTCGTTTGTTTGTTTTTGTTATGGGTTTTTCGGTTGTTCAGTGGAATTGTCGAGGTCTTCGTGATAAGCGCCCCTGGCTTGTTGATCGGTTTTTCAGTTCGGCTGATGTGTTGGTCTTTCAGGAAACTTTTCTTTCGAGGGCGGTTCCTTTCTCCCTTCCCCACCGGGTCGTCTACCGTGCTGACCGCCCTTCTGGGAGGGGCGGCGGGGTTGCGGTTTGTGTGAATGATCAGATCCCGTCCTCGCTCATTGCTATTCCAGAAGACTCCTCCCACGGTACTGAGGTGATTGGGATCAAGCTTCGGTTGGGGCAGACTTCAACCCTGTCGATCATTAATATTTACTCCCCTAGGGGCTGTTTCGAGGGAGCCTGGTTGGAAAATCTCCTGGCTTCTATCAGCAAACCTTTCCTTGTCCTGGGTGATTTTAACTCCCAGCACAGATGCTGGGGCTCCGACCGGACTTCTCCCGGCGCTGAGATAGTGGCCAATTGGATCATGGGACAAAGCATCAACCTCCTCAACGACAATGTCCCTACTCATATCTCCTGGAATGGGAATACGTCCCTTATCGATCTCTCCATCTGCTCGTCCGATATTGCACTGCAGTCTAGCGCTAATGTACACGCCGACTGCTTCTCCTCGGACCACTTTCCTATCAAAGTACAGATTAATCTGCGGATCCCTTTTAACATTCGGCAAGAAATTCGAAAAAGGTATAACTGGGGTAAAGTTCATCTGCTGCTGAATAAGTCGCTCAGAATGTCCGGAGAAGGGAGTATCTCGTACGAACATTTCCTGAGTGTTTGTGGCTCGGCTATGGCGGACAGCGCCCGGTGGCAGGCCCTTAACGTACGCTCTGGGGCCCCCTGGTGGAATAGCGAATGCAGCTTTCTTTTGGGGCAAAAGAGACGGTTCTTGCGGTTGGCTAGGACCACCCTCCGGCGAGATTTCTGGATATCTTACCGTCACGTTTCTGGCAAGCTTCGAAAAGCCACTCGAACAGCCTCGCGGATCTATTGGCAGAAGGTGTGCCAAGAGGCTTCCCAGTCCGGTTTCATCTATAAAATCTTGAAAGCGCTCAATAAAAGGAGTGATCCTCCTTCTACCTCTCACTGGATCCTCAAGATCGATGGACAAGACACCTCGTCACCTCAGTCCCAGGCCAATGCTTTTGCTGAATGGTATGGCCGCACCGAACCGCTGGAAGGGATCCCCTTAGACTTCAGCGACGACGAGAACCAGGTCTTCAACGCGCCTTTTGAGCTCAAAGAACTTAGAAGATCTCTTTCCAACACGTCCCAGGGGTCTGTCGGGCTTGATGGGATTCACATCAAGACCCTTCGGGGATTAACCACGGAAAACCAGCTGATTTTGCTTAACCTCCTAAACAAAAGCTGGACCACAGGTGACATTCCTGAATCCTGGAAAAACTCTGTCCTCGTCCCCATCTTGAAGAGAGGGAAAGACAGGCAAGCTGTTGAAGCGTATCGTCCGATCGCTTTAACCTCTGTGGTAGCGAAAGTCATGGAGAGAATGATCCTTTCCCGTATGACCCACAGGATTTTCACAAAGGACATCTTCCACGAAAATCACCATGGGTTTCTCCCCTTTCGCGATTGCTCAACTTCCCTGACAAAGATCCACGAAGACATTATGGCTGCAAGAACAGCGAAAAAATATATAATCCTTGTCTCTCTTGACATTAAAGCCGCCTACGACTCTGTTTGGAGGGACGGGCTCTTGGCCAAACTGCTAGACGCAGGTTTCACGGGAAGGATAGCAAAATGGATTTTCGAATTTCTTTCCCACCGATACTTTCAGGTCCGGTGGAGAGGATGCCTCTCTCTAAAGACACCTAGCCATTGCGGAATTCCTCAGGGCTCAGTCCTTTCTCCGTTTCTCTATACAATCTACATGCGAGACATATTCGAGACTGCGGTATCCAATACCGAAATTGTCGTTTATGCGGATGACATCTTTGTTCTGGCCCAAGGGATTGAATGGGCAGAGGTCAAAAGGAATATCCAGTCGACGTTGACCAATATAGGACAATGGTGCAGCTACTGGAAGTTAACCATCGACCCTGCGAAGTGCTCAGCGATTAATTTCTCAAAGAAAAAAAGCTTGCCCCAGTTTAACGTCGGTATGTGTGGCCGAACGATACCTTGGGTCACCACGGTCCGGATCTTGGGCCTCCACTTTTCCCAGAATTTGACCTGGAAGAAGCATTTCGAAGAACTTCGCATGCGTGGCTTTCGAAAGCTTAACGTTATAAAGTACATCGCCCACTCGCAAAGGGGGACTACCACGGGTCACCTTCTTCGTATAGTGAATGGGGTCGTTAGATCCATGTTGGACTACGGGAGTATCATCCATTCCAACGCCTGTGTCACGGACAAAAAGAGAATTGAGGTGCTCTACAACGCGGCCTTAAGAGTAGCCACCGGGCTCCCCAAGTGGACACCGCTTCCTGTACTCCGCAGAGAAACTGGGACATGGGAGTTGTCTCGCTGGCACGAGTGCCTCAAGCACAGGTTTATCATTAGGCACAAAGCGCTAGGACGTTTCTCTCCGCTCAACCGGACCCTGGATGGTTCCTCGCTGAGCACCCTGAATCTACCTGCTCAGACGTGGGAGGAAATTCGTCTGGACTTTGACTTTCGTGAAGCAGACCTGATTCAATGGACACCCCCTCCGAATAGGTGGCCCTGCCCGGGATTTACCATCCACACCAATGACCTTGGGTTTCAAGACACTAAGCTACCGGACTCTATAATCTGCGCGCAATTCATGGAGCATTGGGAGACATGGAGAAACCATACCTGCCTAGCGTCGGACGCGTCTAAATCGCTAACATCTACTAGCATTGCAGTCTGGAACGCCTCAGCTAACCGCGGGTGCTCAAAGTCTGTCCCTCATCCGAACTCTATCTTTACTGCGGAAGCCCTGGCTATTAGTCTCGCCATCTCTGAACCTATGACAGAAGAGCAGCAACTTGTAATCTTATCAGATAGCCTGTCTGTTCTTAAGGCTCTCAGAAAAGTGGACAAAAAGTCTCCGAACGTGATTCTTTTTCTCAGAAAGAGACTGGAAGAAACCCTCCAGAAGGTCCGAACCATCAAATTGGTATGGGTGCCTGGACATAAAGGCATTGGCCCAAACGAAGAAGCTGATCGGCTCGCCAAAGCTCACTCGGACAACTTAAACTCCATATTGTGGATTTCCCCGGAGGACTTGGCTGCCGCGCTCAAGCGGAAGGGAGCCATTGCGGAAGATCGCGCCTGGACCACTAGCAAGTATTTTTCTAACTTTGGCCACATCGAGGCCCGCTGTTGGTACTTCAAGAACTACCCTATATCTCGTTGCGGAGAAACCCTGCTGGCTCGGCTGCGGACAAGGACCCTTCTGACCAACGCGGTGCTTTATCGGGTGAACCTGGTCTCCTCCCCCCTCTGCACCACCTGTCAAGTTGCTGATACTGTCGACCACCTTCTGTTGGAGTGCAGAAAGTTCAAACTCCAACGGGAAAGTTTGTTCCATGCCCTGGGGATCGGCCCCTCTACCCCCTTTTCCTTCGCTTCCCTGTGGGATTTTTCGTCCAACGGTTTCTACCGGGCGTCCTGTCTTGCCTCGTTCCTCCTTGGTTGCTTGCGGTGAATTGAGGTCTAAAGTTTTTCTTTTGGCTTTCCGTTGGCAACGGTTCCCCCCCCCTGCTTTCTGATTTTGTGTCGGATGTGCTACGGTTTTATACTTTTCTGTCGTGTTGTTTTTGCATATTCGGGCTGTGACGCGCTGTGTTTGGTGCTTCGAATTCGAAGATGCTAATTTTGTGTGTTTAGTTTCTTGCTGCCAGGGCGGCATGTTGCGTTTTTAGTTGCGGAGCGCAAAACCGTTCTTGCGAACGTTGTTATATGCTCCAGGAGCCCAAAGCGGGCGACCACCACTACCACCACCACCACCTTAATTCTATATAAGGTAAATGTAAGGTTAAACCTTCAACTACTACCTTATAATTTTCGTTTCTTATATTAGTATATATCATATTTTTATTTTCATTTCTTTGAATTTCTATTTTCACTTCAAAACCTGAAATTATCTTTTCATATTCTCTAAAGAAATCGATTATATCTTTTAAAGGTGTCCATATTTTAATGACACTGCTATCTTTCGTTAGTTCCCATCTCTTTACGAATCCTTCATTATAATCTTTATTCATTTTTAAATTATTAAAAAATTCAGTTATTTTAGTAGTATCTTCTAATGTACCATCATATTTGAACTCATTACGGTCAGATGAATCAGATGTATCTAGATAAAAAAATTCATTTTGAGCTTGTGATGTTACATAATCAGGAGTATAATGAATTAATCTTAAAACATGATTCATGATTGAAAAATTTGACTGTGTATTTGATTCAATTTCAGTATCTCCTATATGTACTTTTAAAGTTTTGATAAAACCTCCACCATTTACCAGACTCACATTTTCGTTTCCAATGGATGATTTATCATTTTTTGTAATTTTTAATTTTAGTTCAAGATATCCTCTAGAATATAAAATTTTTGCTTTAGTATCATTAATATGAAAAACATAGGTAGCATTCTCATCTGAACTATGTTCTTTTGGATGAATTTCTCTTAATTCATAACTTTTAATGTGATCATTATAATAATAACGAGTATCACTTAAATCATAAATCATTTATTTAGGAAGAATTTTTAAACCACCTCCTTTCTTTTTCATAGAAAATATTACATTTAATATATTCTTAGGTTTCAATAAAACCTTTAAAAATCCTTGTATTTTTTTACTTTTTCTTCTATACATTTATTTAAGAAGAAATAAAATTAAATTCTACAGCTCCTTTATTTAAATCTATTAATTCACCTTTTTGATTAGTAATCCTCATTTTTATTCTTTCAACAGGATCTACTTTAACAGGAAAAAATATCCAATTATTAAATTCTTTTGAAATTATACTACCTGGAGGGTTTTTATTAGTGAAAGAATATATGACTTCTGAATTATATTGATTTATTAAAGATCCTTTTACAACATCACAGTGAATATAAATATTATCATTTCCATTAGATATATCAGCAATATGTTCACCTTCAATCTCTGTTTCTTCATCATAACTTCCATATGTCGAATTTAAAAAGCCTATAATTTTATGAAAGTTACTTTTTGTAAAATCAATTACCCAACCATTTTTCAGTTTAATAGATATTCTTTGTCTTGCTTCAATAATACCAAATTTGACAGGTGGATCCTCACCGAATATTTTCATCATATACTCATTTAATCCTCTTATAGTATAATTACCATTTGAGATAGTAATTGTTATATCTGTGTCTAATGTATACAATCTAAATATGTTATTTCCATAATTCTTACTTATATTAAACCAGGAAACTTCCATAGAGAATGAGTGTAAAGCTAATTTTTTTATTTTAAGAGGTGTAATAAAATTTACAGTAAATTCCTCTGATTTCTCATGACCTTCAGATTTTAATTTTATCATTTATACATAACAAAATTTTCATTATAGTCACTAGGTTTTTGTGTAGGAAATGATTTGAGAACATTTTTAGGTGATATACCTTTATTCCTTTCTCTTATATATTTCATACAAAATATACCGCATTTCACAGATGAAGGTTTCTGTAAAAAACTATCATTATAACCTATTTTTTTTATTGGATGTAACAAGAAATGATTTAATATTTTTAGGAATATAGTCCTTCTTCATATTGTCATATTCACCAAACGGATCAAAATATTCCACATATTTATATTTAGGATCATTATAATAACAAACCCAATGAGTTCCGGGACCTGTTGATACATCTAAATTAATGATTCCATTTTCAAATTTTCCTATAGTTTTAGGTAATAAATCGGAGGTAAACACACCTCTAAATCCTTTTTCATTTTTCATATTTTCTATAATCATTTTGTCGCTAATTCCCACTGTTGATATATTCCCTTTCCAAGTTTTTTTTTTCCCAGATCCCTTTTTTTGTACAGCTGAACTAGCTAATCCTGATAAAGCACCTGTTGCTAATGCTGGAACTGCTAATTTAGCAGCGGTTATTAATGAGGGTATAAGTGCCGCTAGAAATGGTAAAAATCCTCCATTTTTATCTAATTGAGTTTTACTGATTGTAATTCTTTTTTTATCATTAATATGATTAATTTGAGTTTTAGTTAAATACATCTCATGATTAGGAGTTTTAGATTTATCTATTTGTAATGTTACTTCTTCTTTATTTTTAAAAGCTGATTTAAGTTTATTTTTCTGATCATCACTCAAATATACTTTATTTTTTATCATTTATTAACAGAGAAATTGTTTATGATATTGTTGTACATCATTATAAGTAATTTCTTTATTTTTTAATAACATATCTAACAATAAAGTTACTTGATTATACAATTTCTTTGATTTACTTCCGTTACATATTTTTTCTGTTAAATTTGATAATACATTCAATCCTTTACCTACCTTCATTTCTTTGCTACTTCGAATCATATTTAATCTATGCATATAATTTTGCAACATATTTTCTTTATTTTTAATTTCTTTTATATCATTCTTTTTCTGGTTTAATTCCTCCTCTGAAAAAGTTTTAGCCCTAGAAATTATACTTTTTAAGTTGCCTCTTTTCTTAGATAATCCTTCTTTTAACTGTTTAGCTCTTCCATACATCTCCTCTAATTTTTCTTGATCATTTAAAAATACTGACGGTCTGTATAATTTTTCCTCTTTTAAATATTTTAAATTTAAATTTTGATCGATATCATAAGTATAAGATACTAATTCTTTCACAGCTTCAATAGGCTCTTCTATAGATGGAAATGTAATATTTTCTACAACATTTTGAATACTTTTCACAATATCTTTATTTGATTTTTCATATTTTTCAATTTCTTGAGTGATTGGTTTATGAAATTCCTCTAAGGTTTTTTGAATACCTATTTTTTCTTTTAGTTGATCTTCATTATTCTTTCTTATTTCTTTTTCTATTTTTACTCTTTTAATTGAATCTTTTATTTGCTTTAAAAACTTGTGTTTCCGTTCTTTTTCTAAGTTCATTTATATAATATTAATTTTTTTACTGCAGCAAATTTCATTTTTACTGCTAGTAAATTATGATAAAAATTAAAGATTACACAGAACCAGAAGAATTACCTGATCCTAAACAACATCCTTTGTTACCTAAACATCCATTTAGATTGCTTATAGTAGGATCTTCAGGTTCAGGTAAAACAAATTTACTGTTAAATTTGATTTATGATTTATTACTTTTTAATACATTATATATATGTGCAAAAGATTTATACGAACCTAAATATTCTAAATTACAAGAAATGTATACATTGTTTGAAGATATAGAAAGAGAAGATATTTTGAAATGTAAGAATATAAAGAATAAGAAAAAATTATTAAAATTATATGATAAATTCAAAAAAAAAAGTATTATTTTCTTCAGATCAAAATTTTATTAATGTAGATGATTTAAATCCTACATTAAAGAATTTAGTTATTTTTGATGATTGTGTGATTGAGAAAGATAAAAAAAACATCGAAGAATTATTTATCAGAGGTAGAAAGAAAAACGCATCCTTTATTTATTTAACTCAGTCATATTATTTAACACCTATCAATATAAGAAGGAACTGTAATTACGATATATTTTTCACTCTACAACCAAAAGAAAATCAACAGATTATAAGAGAGATAGATGGTTTATTAAGTACTGAAGAATTCAAACAAATGTATAATAAAAGTGTTCAAGAAAAATACGATTTTTTTATGTTAGATTTAGTAAATCCTGATATGAGATATAGGAAAAAATTTAATCCTTTATAAATGGATGTATATTTAGAAAAAAGATTATATGTTTACAGAAAGAGTAGAAATATGTATCAAAAGATAAGTATTTCATTATCATTAAGTAAGGTTATTCTAAGTGGAACGGGTTTATCAGCTATTGCCTTTCTACTGCTTGCATTTTTAAGTCTATCAGTTGGTATAGTAGAAGCCATAGATCTTGCATTAAAAATAGCGGAAAGGAAAGAAGAATATAGACATTGTTATAATTTTTATAAAGAACTCATTAATTCGTTTAAAGCTAAGGATATGACAGAAGAAGAAATTTATATGCGTGAAAAGGATTTCATAAAAAGTTTAAAATTTAATCCAGTTGAAAAATACGTAAAACAAATGCAATTGAATGGATATAAATTTCTAAATAAATAAATGGTTTGTAAAAAGAAAGGTGGTGATATTGTTGGATGGGTACAAGATAAAGTAAATCTTCCAGAAATGCATTTACCAGGATATCAATATTGTGGTCCAAATACAAAATTAGAAAAAAGATTAAAAAGAGGTGATCCTGGAATAAATAGAGTTGATAAAGCATGTAAAGAACATGATATTGATTACAATAAAACAAAAGATACAAAACTGAGACATGTTGCTGATCAAAAATTAATAGATAATTTAAATGCTATACAAGATCCAACATTTCAAGAAAGATTAGCTAGAGGAATTATTAAACCTATTATTAAAGTTAAAAAAACTTTTGGATTAGGTCTTTCTATATATTGTGTCAAGTGTAAAGATAAAACCCCAACTAAAAATTATTATAAAACTACTTCTAAAAATAATAAACCTGTTGGTAAAGGTATCTGTACTATTTGTGGAAGTAAAAAGAATACTTTTTTAGGGAGTTAAAAGAGACATATTATAATCCAGAAACAGGTTATTGTGGAATTAATGAATTGAAAAGAAAAACAGGGTTATCTAATGTTGAAGAATTTTTACATGAACAAGATGTATATACTAGATATAAACCTGTCATTCGTAAATTTAAAAGAAGAAGGGTTTATGTTCCAAACAGTAATAATCAATTTGACGCTGATTTGTTATTTATAAAAAATTATAGTAAATATAATGATGGAACTAATTATTTGTTAACGGTTATAGATGCTTTTAATAAATATGCTTGGGCTTTTCCTATAAAAAGAAAAACATCTGAAGAAGTAGTACAAGGTTTTAAACAAGTTTTTAAAGAAAGAATACCAAAATTCATTTTAACAGATGAAGGTACTGAATTTACAGGAAAACAGACACAAAAATTATTTAAAGATAATAATATACATTGGTTTACAACTAAAAATAAAGAAATAAAATCTGCAATAGCTGAGAGATTTAATAGAAGTATAAGAGAAAAAATTATAAAATATATGCATGCTAACAATACTAAAAGATATATTGATGTATTACCCAAATTACTTAAAAATTATAACAATTCATATCATAGATCTATAAAAATGACACCTGTTGAGGCTAGAGAAAATGAATCTCAAGTTTATAAAAATTTATATACTAAAAAGATTATGAAAAAACCTAAATTTAAGATAGGGGATAGTGTTAGAATATCTACAATTAAGAAAACATTCAGGAAAGTAGATGATTCTACATTCACTGAAGAGATTTTTATAGTTTCTGAAGTATTGAAAACAGATCCAATTACTTATCGATTAAAAGATTTAAACAGTAAAGAAATTGAAGGAACTTTTTATGAAAATGAAATGGTAAAATATAATAAAAAAGATGATGTATATAAAATTGAAAAAATCATAAAAAAGAAAGGAAATAAGTATTATGTAAAATGGCTAGGATATCCCGATGAATTTAATAGTTGGACATCTGAATTAGTTTAAATATAAATGGAGATGAAATTAATCTATGATTCAGAAGAAGAAGAACATTTTTATGTTATCGATTACGAAAGTTTAAAACAAAGATATAATAGTAGAGTTTGTTATTTTAATCGATTAAGAAGGAGATATAATATTTCTCAAGAAATTGAGGATATGTTTTTAAAATTTTTAGATTTTATGTATTATGAGAAATCAATTAACTATTACTATTTTATGAAAAAGATTTGTGATATTTTTAATATTGAAAATAATATAAAAGTTCAAAAAGTTAAAAAGAAATATGAAAAAATATGGAATGATTTCTTACAATCCTTTTATAAAAATGTTTCCTAATAAATGGACGTGACAAGAATATGCACACACTGTAAGATTATAAAACCAATATATGATTTCTATAAACATCGTAATTATGGTAAATTTAATCGTGACAGTGTATGTAAAATTTGTAAATCTATGATTAGTTATACGAAATATAACTGTGAATGTGGAAAACAGTATACATATCTTCATAAACAAAGACATTTGAGAAGTAATTTTCATATCAAGCGAGTTGTGAAAAGTATTTCAAAAAATGTTTCCTAATAAATGGACATGCTACTGAGAACAAAGACTATTAATGAACTTAGAAAAGTAGTAAAATTATTGAATATTAAACAACCTAAAGGTTGTAAGAAGGTTGATTTAATTAAATTATTAACTAAATATATCAGAAAAACAGGTGAATATAAACCTGTTTTAGTAGATTTATTAAATTTAGATTTGTCAGCATACTTGGAAAAAAAGAAAAAAAATATTTATTGATAAACCTAAAAAACGTAAAAAAATTAAAAAGATTTTTGATTCTTTTAATTTAAGATTTGATAAAAATGATTTTAAATCTGTCTTTCCTGAAGAAAATGTATTTACAGAAGAAGAAAATCTTGAAAAGTTATTTACAGAAGATAGAAAATGTCGTATATGTGGTAAATATTATGAAGATGAAGAAGAACATATAAAGAAAGAGTTAATGATTAAAAGATCAAAACAAAAAAGAAAATGTATTACTTGCGGTATATATTATAAACATTTAGATAATCACATATCAAGTCGAAAACATAAAAAAGCAATAGATGAAGGTAATGTAGAAATTAAGGAATATGAAACTGCTTATAAATCTAGATTAAGATCATATACAATTAATAATTTTAATAATATTAAAATCCCTCTAGAATTTTTAGAAGAAAAAAGAAAGGTTGTAATAGAAAAAATAAAGCATATTATGAAAGAATTTAATGGAATAAAGGCAAATTTTAAATTGTTTTGTTTGTATAAATTAAATGAAGAAATTCAAGAATTTTCATTCAAAACTGAGAATCAAATTATATTAAAATCTAATGATTTACATACTTTTTATGATTATGTTATTGACAACTATAACGAGTGAGCTGCCAGCGCAGCGACACCTAGAAAAGAAAGGAAGAAGAAGAAGAAGAAGAGAGTAGGACTCACGACATCGGTTCGAAGCCCACCAGTTTTGTGATGTGAAATTTTTAACTCTGTAATGTTTGTGATGTATTTTTGAAAAGTTTAATAGCGTCATTAAACTTCAAAATGTGTATCTGTGTCAATCATGTACAACTAGCGGATATAATTTGGCGCCCAAACGTGCGGCCGGTGTTTGTGTGTTCTCAAAACGACGGACAAAAAGAACTCTTGGGATAATCCCATCCTGATGTGTTCGTGTGAATGCGGTGTTGGAATATCCCTTCCATGCCAAGGATGTTAACAGATAAGTGTTCAACCTGTTTAAACTATTTTAAGTAGTTATACTTCTGTTTTCGCCATCCGGCATTGCAGTAGTGAAACCTATCGTACAAAAACATTCTTTTCTAAAACGAAGTGTTTGCCGTTCTCGTCTGAGCGCCGCTTTCATTTTCATTTGATCGGCGCGCGACGGAATGTCTGCGATCGGTCTAGTGGATTAACGAATGTGCTGCAACTGTTTTCTTTATCTTTTTCGCTTTTGATCAGAATTATTTATTACGTTTTAAAGAGAAAAAAGACTGTTCTGTGTTAATTTGAAGAATTTAGAGCGTTTCTACGATAGAAATGGCTTATCTAGGTAAGGGACGTAAAGAAGATCTAAGATTACTTGTTCAAGAGTTGGGATTAGATGGAGCAGACAATCTTAAGGTGGTGGAGTTAAAAAATTTGATCACGAGTTCTGAAGGCTATAGTGAAGAGTTGACAAAATATATGTTGGACAATATTATTGAAAATCGAATAGCAAGGGAACAGGAAGTCAAATTGGAAAATGAAAGAATGTTTGAATTGGAACGTTTGAAGTTGCAACTTGAATCTCAGAGGGTCTCGCAATCCGTAACCGCAACCCCGGTTTTAGTGACGGAGCAACCCAATTGGGATGTGAGGAGAATGCTCCCTAAATACGACCCTAAAGATGATGATATAGCATTATTTCTTAATTTATTTGAACGACAACTTAAGTTCTTAAAGATTCCAGAAGCGACTTGGGTCCCATATTTAATTGGATCTTTACCATCTGAGATCGGACAACTTATTGCTAGAGAACCAGAGGAGGAATGTCAGTATTACAATAAAGTGAAGGCAATGCTGTTGAAAAGATATAAGCTTACTGCCGATAAATACAGACAATTGTTTTCCCTGCATCGTAAGAGCCAAAACAGTACTTGGCGTGATTTTTGTTTTGAATTGACCAGTTATCTTGACGGCTGGCTTACTGAACTGAATGTCAAGACATTTGAACAATTAAAGGAACTCGTCCTGGCTGACCAAATGAAGAAACGAGTACCTCAGGAAACCAAAGACCATTTCCTTGATATTTGGCCAGAGCTAACCAACCCGTTAGACTTGGCGGAAAGGTTGGATACGTATGACTGTTTAAGGACTAATCAGAAGAAAAGTACGATTCCGCCGTTTCCGAGGAGGACTAATACGGTCAGAGATGAGGTTACGAAACCTGTTATGCCCAAGATGTGCTCTCAGGAAGGCAGAACCAATCGAACAGATGATGGATCCAACCAGGAACGACCAACGTTAATCTGTTATGGCTGTGGTAAAGCCGGATTTATAAAATCAAAATGCCCAACTTGTAACCCTCGGGCAGCAGCTCGTTTTGAAAAGATCCAAATCCATAGTCCAGAGGTACTGGAGCGGGCTGCAGTCGTGAGTGTCACAATAAATGGTATACCAGGTACAGCGTGCGCGGATAGCGGAGCGACACACTCTATTGCAGGTGAGACCCTGTACCATTTGCTGAAAGATGAAGGAGTTGAGTTTGAAAAAACATTTATTACGATGACGCTTGCTGATGGTGATCAAACTGAAAGGAACGCTTTTACCACGTGTGTGACGGTATGTCTGGAGGGACGTTCTTTCCCAGTAACTCTTTTCGTGCTACCAGAAGCCAAAGGAAATCGTACTCTATTGGGAGCAGATTTTCTGAAGAAATCCGGAGTCGTGTTGAATCTTCAAAACCATACCTGGTTCTACAGTGATAAACCAAATGAATACTTTTCATTCGTTGAAAACCCTACTGTCCAGTCCTGTGACATTAAGGAAGGGACGATAGCGGCGAATTCTTGTCTACTCCGACCCAACGAAGGTGAATATCTAACGGAGGACCAACGCCGAAGACTCAATGCGTTGCTTACCCAGTGTGAAGATACCTTTAGTCCGGGGGGAGAGCCGACGCCGTATATAGAACATCGGATCGACACGGGTGATTCTTCCCCAGTTGCCACTACTCCCTATAGGCTTTCTCCTGCCAGAAAGGAAATTTTGAAAGAACAGATCGACACCCTTCTCCAATTGGGCGTAATCGAGGAATGTGACTCTCCGTATGCTGCTCCGGTAGTGTTAATACCAAAACAGAATGGGGATTTCCGCCTTTGCATCGATTATCGGAAACTGAATTCTGTAACTAAGCCTGATCCATATCCCCTACCACGTATGGATGATCTTTTGCAAAATGCTAAGCCGACTACCTTCATGTCTACCATGGACTTAAAATCTGGTTACCATCAAGTCAGAATGTACCCTCCCGATAAGGACAAGACAGCCTTTGTTTGCCCGTTTGGAGTGTTCCGATTTACGCGCATGCCCTTTGGTCTAAAGACGGCCCCTGCAACCTTCCAAAGACTTATGGATCTTTTCCGAAACGGATTGAAAGTGAACATCCTAGCCTATTTAGATGACATTATTGTGATGTCCTCTACCTTCGAAGAACATTTGGAGGACCTTCGGTTAGTTTTTGACCGGTTACATAAATTTAGATTGCATGCCAATCGTGCAAAGTGCCACTTTGCTTGCCCAAAGGTTAAGTACCTCGGCCACTACATAACGAGGGATGGAATCGAGGTAGACCCCGGGAAAATAGAAGCAGTTCTACAGATACCCTCTCCAAAAAGTGTAAAGCAAGTACAAAGTTTTCTCCAGACCTGTAGTTGGTATCGACGTTTCATTCCTCAATTTGCTGAAACCTCCAGACCGCTGAGCAACCTTACGAGGAAACGAACACCCTGGAGGTGGGGGCAAGACGAGCAAACAGCCTTTGAAACTCTGAAACAAAGTTTGGTGTCACCACCTGTGTTGAAGCAGGTCGATGAGGCCAGGCCTTTTATTCTTAGGACTGACGCTTCAAGTTACGCCCTGGGTGCGGTCCTTACTCAAGGGCAGGGCCCCGAGGAGCACCCCCATCGAGTACGCTAGTCGATTGTTGACTTCCGCGGAAAGAAACTACTCAACTACCGAGCGGGAAGCCCTTGCTGTGGTCTGGGCGCTAGAAAAATTCCGCGGATACATCGAAGGAGCTGAAATAACAGTGGTTTCCGATCATCAGCCCTTAAAATGGCTGATGAGCCGGAAGTCGCCGACAGGACGACTGGCAAGGTGGTCCTTACAGATTCAATCGTATAATTTGAAGTTTGAGTATATTGCCGGTAGAGCGAATGTCATTGCCGACATGTTATCCCGCCCTGCATGTACTACACACGAGAGGCCCACCTGTGACATCTGTACTGTCATCATAGACTTACCGTCCAGGAAAGCGAGTGATATCCGGGATGAGCAGTTGAAAGATGATGACTTAAAAAAAATTATTGACTGTTTTGAAGGTGACCACAGAACTGAAAATTTCGCAAATTGGACAAGCCGCGGTTATCTTATGTCCCAAGGAATCCTGTATCGTTACTCCCCGGATACTGAATCCGAAGAGGCCCAGTTAGTGGTACCGATCCAAGAGCGCAAAAGAGTCTTGCAGGAGTATCACGATGCTCCGACCAGCGGACATTATGGTGCTGAGGGTACTTACTACAAGATTGCCTCCCGCTATTACTTTCCTGGAATGAGAAAATACATTGCGGACTACGTAAAGAACTGTGTTGATTGTAATAGATATAAGCCCAGTAACCAAAAACCTGCTGGACTTTTAAGGACACCCGTGTACTCCCAACGTTTCGAAACGCTTGCGATAGACCTCTTCGGCCCCCTTCCGGAAACGCCGGACGGGAAGAAATGGATTTTCATAGTGGAAGATACCTCTACCAGGTGGGTGGAGCTCTTTTCTCTCCAACACGCCACTGCAAAAGAATGTGCGGTAATTCTACTGGAGGAGGTGTTTTTGAGATATGGATTGCCTCGCCGGCTTATCAGCGACAATGGTACCCAATTTGTTAGCGCTGTCCTTCAGCAAGTGTGCAACGTGCTCGGAGTCAAACAAGTACTGACTCCTGTCTATTGGCCTCAAGCGAATCCTGTCGAACGGAAAAATAGAGATCTAAAACCAAGATTGGCCATCCTCGTGGGAAACGATCACACCTTGTGGTCCGAAAAACTTCCAGCTATACGTTTTGCCCTCAACACCGCAAGATGTGACACTACTGCTCATACTGCAGCCTTCTTACAGTTCGGACGAGAACTTAGGACTCTGGACGACGTTCAGCATGACATACGAACCGTGATCCATAATGACAACTTCGTTGCCGAAATTACGCCATATCTGCGAAGATTTGCAGATATGTTCGCCGAGATAAAGGATTTGGTAGAACAGAAACAGGATCGGAGGAAGAAATATGCTGATAAAGGTAAAAGAGGAGCTCCGTCGTATGCGCCTGGAGACGAAGTGTGGGTAACCACTCACCCGATAAGCAATAAAGCCAGCCAGAAAACCACGAAGTTTGCACCTCGGCGAGACGGGCCCTTTGTCATACTAACTCAGCGTTCTCCAATGAGTTATGAAGTGGCTGATCCAAGTTCCCCAGATATACCAGTTGGGACTTACCACTCCTCTGCCCTCCGACCTTGCTCCTTGCCTCTCGACACCGTAGCCACGCCAATCACCCCCTTGCGTAAGAGGGGGCGACCCCGAAAGACTAAAATAAAGCAGAACAGCCCTAGTTCCCCATCTACCACTTCTGGCTACTCGTCGAGTCGACTTCGTGGCCAGGGGGGGAGACTATAACGAGTGAGCTGCCAGCGCAGCGACACCTAGAAAAGAAAGGAAGAAGAAGAAGAAGAAGAGAGTAGGACTCACGACATCGGTTCGAAGCCCACCAGTTTTGTGATGTGAAATTTTTAACTCTGTAATGTTTGTGATGTATTTGTGAAAAGTTTAATAGCGTCATTAAACTTCAAAATGTGTATCTGTGTCAATCATGTACAACTAGCGGATATACAACTTAATAAATGAATCTGATGATTTTATATCAAAAGGATCTGGTTGGAGTCTTGAAGAAATTAAATTTTTGGAATTGAGAATAAATAAGTATCAACCCTTGAGAGGATCAAGTTATATTGATTTACCTGAAAAAATTAAATCTAAACAAGCCATAATAAATGTAAAAAATAAAGATAATAAATGTTTTATGTGGTCAATATTATCAGCAATTCATCCTGTAAAAAAAGATCCTCAAAGAGTGTCAAAATATGAGCAATATAAAGATGAATTACATTTTAAAGGTATTGATTTTCCTGTTTCATTAGACAATATTAAGAAATTTGAAAAACTAAATAATATATCTGTAAATGTTTATAGTTATGATAGTTCAATTTATCCACTTAGAATAACTAACAATAAATTAGAAAAACATGTAAACTTGTTTTATATGAAAGATCATTATTGTTGGATTAAAAATATGAATAGTTTGATCAGATCACAAATTACTGATAATCAAATATTTTTATGTGATAGATGTTTAAATTATTTTTATTCTGAGGAAAGATTAAAGATACATGTGGAATACTGTAAAGATGCTGTCACAATTAATATGCCTAAAAAAGATGAAATTATTCAATTTAAAAATCATGAAAGAAAAATGAGAGTACCATATACTATATATGCTGATTTTGAATCTCTCTTACCTAAAATTGATACATGTGAGCAAGATCAAACTAAATCATATACTGTGAAATATCAAAAACATGTAGCAGATGCATTTTGTTATTATATCAAATATGAAAAGGAATACTATAAACCTCCTGTTGTTTATAGAGGACCAGATACAATCAAAAAGTTTGTATCTATGTTAAAAGAGGATACTCTTAAAATTGAAAAAATTATAGAAGACAAAACTAAAAAATATGAAAGTATCAAATCAATAATAGAGTTCGATGAAAATCATTATAAAAGAACTAATATTTGTCATATATGTGAAAATCAAATCTTAAATGATGATAAAGTATGCTAAAGCGAATTGATGTAAGATTATGTTGTAATTATGTCATATAACTGGAAATATAGCATAACATTGTCATATAACTGGCAATAACATTGTCATATAACTGGAAAATATAGAGGTCCAGCTCATAATGTTTGTAATTTAAATTATCAAATTCCAAAATTTATTCCAGTAAAAATTCATAATTTAACAGGTTATGATTCTCATTTGTTTATAAAAGAACTTGGATTTGATCAATCAAAAATAGATGTTATACCTAATACTGAAGAAAAATATATATCTTTCAGCAAAAAAATAGGAGGTATGAAATTGAGATTTATTGATTCATTTAAATTTATGTCTTGCAGTTTAGATAATTTATCAAAAAACTTGAGACCAGAGAAAGAAATAAATAGATATCCTCCAAAAATACGAAAAATGAAATATATTAAATACTTAAAATCAAAATTTAGAGAGACATCATTACATTTTCCTGATGATAAATTAGATCTTATTACAAGAAAAGGTGTATATCCTTATGATTATATGGATTCTAGAGATAAATACAAAGAAACAGAATTACCTTCAAAAGATAAATTTTATAATAAATTGAATGAATGTAATATAACTGATGAAGAATATAAACATGCTCAACGTGTTTGGAAAGAATTTAATATAAAAAATTTAGGTGAATATACAGATTTATATGTTAAAACAGATGTATTAATTTTAACAGATGTATTTGAAAATTTTAGAGATGTTTGTTTAAAAACTTATAAATTAGATCCAGATTGGTATTTCACAGCTCCTGGTTTATCTTGGGATGCAATGTTAAAAATAACAAATGTTAAATTAGATTTATTAAATGATTATGATATGATTCTCATGATAGAAAAAGGTTTAAGAGGAGGTGTTTCACAATGTTGTAATAGATATGGAAAAGCTAATAATAAATATATGAAAAATTATGATAAAAGTAAAGAATCCAATTATTTAATGTATTTAGATGCTAATAATTTATATGGATGGGCTATGAGTCAATATTTACCATATGGAGAATTTAAATTGTGTAATGAAATAAATTATGTTAAACGTGAATTATATAACAATAAAATAAAAGATGATTCAGATATTGGATATATATTTGAAATTAGTTTAAGATATCCAAAAGAGTTACATGATTATCATTCAGATTTACCATTATGTCCTGAAAATAGAATACCTGAAAATTCGAAACAAGGTAAGTTATTAACAACTTTACATGATAAAGAGAAATATGTAGTTCATTATAGAAGTTTAAAACAATATTTGAAAATGGGTTTAAAGGCTGTAAGAGTGCATAGAGTATTGCAATTTAAACAATCAAATTGGTTAAAAAAATATATAGATTTAAACACTGAAATGAGAAAGATAGCTGCTAATGATTTTGAGAAAGATTTTTATAAATTAATGAATAATTCTATATTTGGAAAAACAATGGAATCTATAAGAAAGCGAATTGATGTAAGATTATGTTGTAATTATGATCAAGTTAAAAAATTAATTGCTAAACCTAATTTCAAATGTAGAACTATTTTTGATGAAAATTTGGTAGCTGTTCACATGAAAAAAACAAAACTATATTTTAATAAACCGATTTATGTTGGAATGAGTATATTAGATTTATCTAAACATTTAATGTATGATTTTCATTATAATGTTATGAAACCGAGATATAAAGATAATATTAAGTTATTATATATGGATACAGATAGTTTTATATATGATATTAAAACCGATGACTTTTATGAAGATATGAAGTCTATGATTGATTATTTCGATACATCTGATTATCAAGTAAATAATCTGTATAATATGCCTAGATGTAATAAAAAGGTAATAGGTAAAATGAAAGATGAAAATAACGGTGTGATTATGGAAGAATTTGTAGGTTTAAGAAGTAAAATGTATGCAATAAGATTAGAGAGTGAAAAAAATGTTGAGATTAAGAAGTCTAAAGGTACTAAGACTAGTACCGTTAAAAACAGAATATCATTTGAGGATTATAAAGACTGTTTATTAAATAAAAAAGATCAATATAGAACACAGAATTTAATTAGAAGTAAGAAACATGAATTGTATTCAATTCAAGTGAACAAGATAGCTTTATCAGCAAAAGATGATAAAAGATTTATATTAGAAGATGGTATGAATACTAGAGCTTTAGGACATTATAAAAATGTTTACTAATAAATGGATGAGTGCTTAGGTGATATTCGAGCTTTAAATTTTACAAATTCTGAAGAAATTTACTATATGACTTATCTTTGTAATGTATTGTATGATATAAAATATGATAAAAAACTATTATCACAAAGTTTTCATAGGTTGACTGAATTAATTGAAAAAGAAGATATTAAATTGAAAGGATTAGGAGTTTTATATGTTATTTCAAAGAATTTATTCTATTGGTCATGAATTTATAAAAAATGTTTACTAATAAATGGAAGAGTTCAATAGACCGAGAGGTTATCCCAAGACGCTTAAATTAAATGATTTATATCCTGGGGAATATAATCTGATATCATTGAAAAAAATTAAAACCAAATATGGAGATACAGTAATTGCAAAGTTATATGTCGAAGTTGTCGAAAAGAATTATTACCTATCGAATAAACATGGTATACTTTCTGATAAATCTATAAAGGAAATCAATATAGGTAGATATATATTTAAGTATTCAGGTATGATTAATGATAAATACGAATACGAATTACATGATAATTATTAATATCATAGCTGGTTTGAGATTATGAAGAACTTTACATACCTTTTTTCATATAAAATTAATCCATTGTAAGATCATCTTCCTTCATTTTAATTACATTAGCTTGATTTATAGTTTTTTCTAATTTCGATTTTCTACAGTTATAATCATCAATAGTTTCTTCAATAGAAATTAAATCATTACTTATTTTTTTAATCTCTTTTTTAAATCCCTTCGTTTTTCATATGATTTACGTAATTTATCTTTTACATTTATTAAATCTCTTTCTGTTTGGGCTAGTGAACCGACTGTATTTTTTTCTATAGATTTAAAAAAAGAATTGAATCGCGATTTTGCATTGATTTTTTCATCATCTGTTTCCATTCTGTTTGAAAGGAAAGTTTATCACACAGTGAACCCATTATATAAACTATCAGTCAAAAAGTGACCCTCACATCAGGAAGTGGTTTTTGTTTCAGGAAGCGATGTTAAATCTATAAAGCGATGTCAATAATTATTATTTTCCGGTCGTGTTAGAGAAATACACCACAAACCAGGAAATGTTTTTGATAATAAATGACCTTAGACTTTTCAACCTCATTAAGACAGATTGCACGCTCATATAAACGGATGTATTTTCGGGTGAGAAAGCATTTTTATATCTAGGTTCTTTTTATGGAACAGCATTTATTTTAAAACTTAATAAATTACTATCAAGATTTTATGATCTCTATAAAAAGCGTCCGTAATTTACGTTTCGATATATTTTAAGTCACTTTGTAATCCTAGGATCTCTTTTAAAGTTTATTTCTTTTTTCATGCATTTAAATTTCATCCCTATGGGGGGGACTAACCTCATAAATATCAAGGTAGCTCCAAAATGAGGCTCCCTTGATCTCATGCATTTATCATGTTTTTTAATATTAAAATGGACCTTTTTTTTATATATAAAATATAGTATTAAAAATATGCTCATACGTTCGTATCAAGATGATAATTTTATGATATCCAACTCTATAAAACGCGCCCGTAAATTACGGGCGCGTTTCATCATCAATAAGTTCCAATATATTTTGAGTCACTTTGTAATGATGGGGATTCATTTAGATTTTTTTTTTTCACGCATTTATCTAAAAAAAAAGTTAAAATTTGGTCTAAATGTAAAAAAGGCCTTATTTAGCTATAAAATCATGTTTTTAATATTAAAATGGATCGAGACCTTTTTTTTAATATAAAAAGATAATAATAAGCTATAAAATATAGTTTTTAGTATTAAAAATATAGGTGCGCTCATACGGGTGTATAGATACTACTTATGTCACAAAGCATTTTCACAAAAATGGTATTTAAAACATCACAAACATGTGCACACAGGTGAGAAACCATTTGAATGTGAAATATGTCAGAAAGCATTTTCACTAAAACATGCTTTAAACACTCACAAATATTTGCATACATACAGGTGAGGAACCATTTGTATGTAAAATGTGTCAGAAAGTGTTTTGACTAAAAAGTGAATTAAACTGACACAAACGTGCACGCAGGTGAGAAACCATTTGAATGTGAAATATGTGAGAAAGTATTTTCACAAAAAAGTGAGTTAAATCAACACAAACTTGTGCACACAGGTGAGAAACCATTTGAATGCGAAATATGTCAGAAAGCATTTTCATACAAATATCATCTAAATCGACACAAGCATGTACACACGGGTGAAAAACCATTTGAGTGTGAAATATGTCAGAAAGCATTTCCATGAAAAAGTCATTTAAATCAACACAAACATGTGCACATGGGAGAAATTTGTATGTGAAATATTTCAGAAAGCATTTTCACAAAAATGTCATTTAATACATCAGACTTCTTCATGCAGGTGAGAAATCCTTTGTATGTGAGATATGTCAGACAGCAGTTTCACTAAAACATGCTTTAAACACTCACAAATATCTGCATATAGGTGAGAAACCATTTGTATGTGAAATGTGTCAAAGTTTTTTCTCGCAAGTGCAGGGCCCACAAAGGGGGGGGGGGGGGTCAGTTGGGACCATGGTACTGGAGCCCGGCGAACTATAGGATCCGTAAAAGTGCTGGAAGAAAATTTTTTTAATGTTTATGCATATGAATATATAATAAAAATTCTTTTGCAATTATAAAATTACAAGTGTAGAATAGATAGTCAGAAAGCAAACGCAAGTTTTTTAAAACAATAAAAAAACCCCAAAGAGTTCTTGAAATTTATTTCTTTAATTCCACATTTGTTGCAAAAAAGTGAAAAGAAAAAAAAAATGTCAGGGGCCCTTAGTGTACAAAGAAGATGCCTTGTACGCTATCTCTCATTCACAAGGAATCCGAAAACCGGGTGAGAAAACAATGAATACTTCCCATAAATTGCCTGATTTGAAGGGAGGGGAAGATCCTTTACAAGGCACCAGTTCCCAATAACTCTTTGGTTCCCAAGGCAATAAAAATAATTGTTTGTTATTTAGCTTCTGAAATTTACAAGTACTAAACTGATGACAAGAGAAAAAGATTTATCCACAGAGAGTGAGCACTGTGCCATGGTAATATCTTTGTCTAGAGGGGGCTTTCCCACTCCCATACAGATCTTGTCCCAAAGCAATTCACACATCAGGTTTTCCAGTCTACGGACTCTCTTTTGCGGTTCTGGAGGACATTCTGGGTAGATGCCTGAAGGCAGTATTGTATATCATCCTGGGATCACCCTTGAAAGACCTTTTATCTAGCAGAATGTTCCTAAGCAAAACTCTTGTGAATAGGTCCTATGAAAATAAAGTTGCTCCGTTTGTGTTGATGAGATTTCAGCATAAGGAAGTGAAAATTTATTTGTAGGTAATATTTTATCACTCATATAAATGCTTAAATTAATTATTTGTAATTAAAATAGTGTTTAGCATAGGGAGTTGATATTAAAGTATGTTTAAATTAATTCTTATATTTATTCAAGATTATTTTTAATTGCTTTAAAATCTTGATCTTAAAATGAACGTTATTTATTTTATCAGAATTTTATATAGTTTTGTAAAATTATTCTTGTAAAATATTTGTGTATTTGAAATTTGTATAAAACTTTCGGATGGATTTACTCATTGAAAACATCCCAAAGTATAAACCAGTAATTCAATAATATCTGGGAGTATAATATCTCTCGAACAAATTGAAATAATCAAACAAAATGTCGTACAATTATTTTATCGGCTAAACATAACAATCCTTTTGATTTTCAGTGAGGTCAGACCAAGAGAAGACTTTTTCAAATATTTATTCCTAAAACTGAAAATACACAAAATAATAATGTTACCAATATATGTACAGAAATGGCTATTTAATATTGATTTTTTGGTTGATCCTGAGAATAGACCCTCACTCATTTTTCAAAGTACGATCCCGCGCCAAGTTGGCGCGATTCATCGGGTTGCAATTTCATTTCATATACTTCGCCAATCTGGTAGCCCACGACTTCTGTTATCCAATCAGTGTGCGACTATTTGGGAATCTGCATTTTAATAGGCAGGTAGTATTTCATAGTCTTCTGTGTATTTCATCAGAATTATTTCGAACGATTTGAGCGATCTGATCGCATTTGAGCGAATTATTTCTGGAACTTCTGTGTATCTATCTCGATCGCTTTTACTTAAGGTTATTTTTGGAACTGCTTTGAAGGAAATCTTCAATCATTTTAAATACATTTTGGCTGTGCAAAAATTTTAAATAGTTTTTGGATTGCAGATTGAGTTACGAAATGGCATGCGGTAAGCGACAAATGGATTCGAGCAAATGTTCAAGAAAACGTGTGGATGTTGGTGAAAATGAGTCTAGTTTTAAATTTTTTTATTTGCTGGAAGCAAAAGGTAAGAAAGCAGTGATTGATTGGTGTGTGTTAAAAGGTTTAATTAGTGATAAGTTTGAATGTCCTAAATGTGGAGATGCGATGAAATTGTGTGAAAGAGAGAGATTGATTAATGGTTTTGAATGGAGGTGTAGAAAGAGATCGGGTGATGATAAGCATGAAGTATGTAGGAGTGTGAGAAGGGGTACGTGGTTTGATAAAAGTAAATTAAGTATAATTGAAATTTTAATTTTAACTTTAATGTGGTTTCTTAATATTGAATGCAAGGTTGTGATGAGTCAGTTGAATGTCATGGACAATACTGTTACCGATTGGAAACAGTTTTGCCATGACATTTGTGCGAGTTTTTTTTTTTTAAGATAGAAGTAAGGTTGGGGGGGATGGTGTGATTGTGGAGATAGATGAGAGTAAGTTTGGGAAAAATAAGTATGGAAGAGGAAAGCCTGTAGAGGGACAATGGGTGTTTGGAGGGGTTGAAAGGGGAACGAATAGATGTTTTTTTGCGAAGGTTTCTAACAGGTCGAGTAAATGTTTGCTGAATGTGATTGAGAAGTATGTTGAGAAGGGGACATTGATTATATCGGACTGTTGGAAGACGTATGATCGTCTTAATAATAAAGGCTTCATACACCTTAAGGTAAATCACAGCTACCATTTCAAAGACCTCGAGACAGGAGCCCATACCAATTCCATTGAAGGAACTTGGTCTGCAATCAAAAGAAAAGCGAAAGGGAGGAAGGTGAAAGAGCATTTTAGTTCTTACATGTATGAGTACATGTGGAAGCGGAAATATGATCATTCTATTGGGGAGGAAGCTTGGAATGCATATTTGAAAGATGTTGTTTCCATCTTCCCTCCCCATAGACGTGATGAAGATGCAGAGAAAGAAAATAATTTTTTACATCACTCAGATACGGAGGAAGAAAAGGATGATGAGGAATGAGGTTAGTTTTTTATTTGTTAATCCCGTGTTTTGAAATTGTTTTTTGTATTTTTGAGATGGGTTTCTTAATTTTAAAGTATCGTTTTTTCTTAAATTTAGTTAAAGAACAAACTCACAATCGTATTTTGTAAGCTTTTTATGACTATTATTCACTTTTATTTATATTCAATTGCAATATCATTTAACAACATTCCAGTTCATAAAATTGTAGACGTCACTTTGGTAGGAGGAGCCTATTTTAAAACACGGGAAAATACGTCACTTCAGTTGGGAGGAGTCAATTTCAAAACACGGAGAAACGCACCAACTTGGCGCAATTTTGTACTTAAAAAAAAGAGTGGGGGTCTATTTTCAGAATTTACCGATTGTTTTTTAATTTAAAAAGCAAATGACATCATTTATAGGATGCACCGTCGTCCAGATATTGAATTTTTTTTTTATCTGTGTTAAAAAATTATAAAGAGTTTATGATATTTATTATCAATTGGGTGGATACTTTAAGTACATTTAACCAGAAATAAATTGAAAATGTATTTAGGATTTATCACAAACCACTTTTGAGATATTAGAAATTTTACTTGCCTCACACAGAGCGTAATATCTCTCAAGAGAGTAAACAATTTCCCCTTGATTAGGTACACTTATTTTAATCAGTGTCATGGTATACTCATTTTGATCGGTGTTAGGTGTACTTATTTTAATCGGTGGCCATTTATTTTCAGTGAATTCGCATCATAAGGAACTTCTAATTTTTATTGTTTATGGATATCAAAATATATTCATTTGATGGTAAAGTTTTATGTTAGATACATTAGATGCTTTAGTTATTGGATCTATAGATAATTTTATCGTTCTCTGACAAATAAATAAAATAATTAAAATTTACAGAAAAGTTGTAGATTCTTCCAAATTATCAAATAACTCATAATAAATTTTTACAACAAATTTATTGTTGAACATACAATTAAAAATAGTTAACCCTTTCGCGACAATCGGCACGCCCAGGTGCCAGCTGCGAACTTGCATTCAAGGACGAAAGGCACGCACTCGGGCCGGAGGAAACTTTACCGTAAGCGGATAGTGGCATCTATACGTGCCTCCACGCGGAACGTTTTAATTTGTCTACTAAATGGCGTTACATGTCCGTGGAACTAACTTCAATGTATTTTGCAGATTCATGACCTTGGCAGAAGAGGATCCAATGAATTATTTCTCCATTTGGAGCGGTGAAAATCATTTTGTAATATAAACAAACAGAGCAATTCTCGTAGCATCAACAATTTTATAATTGAGTTTCGGTTTTTATTTTTATTTCAGCGTTATGATTTCGTTGGTGAATCATAGGAATATAAGAGAGTATTTTTTTTTGTTTGGGTTTTAGAGGCAGTGAAATTATTCATTTATTTCGGATAAAAGAATGGGAGCAACTAACGAGTATTTTGTATTCAGATTTGTATGAAAATTATACATCAAATAGAACATAAATATTTCTTTTATTCCTGAAAAAAGTAGATTTCTGTGTTGAATAGGTGATTTTTAGTGAATTTTTTTCGAGAGTTAGGTTTATATAGTGCAAAAAATGTGCCGTCCTTTGGGACCAGTTTGGAAGCGAAGCGCTCCGTCTATTGGGCCGCGACAGCTCCGGAATACCGCCGTCAGAGATTGGTCTCAGATACCTGTCATACTACAAAATGAATCATATCAGAAGATCGTAGTATGCAAATAGGACATTTTTCTTCTCCGGTTGGATATTTATATACTATTAGAATAAATTACCTGCTATTACATTGCCCGGGTCCTAAATAAGCTTCCGATACTTAAATAATACATTTGAAGATAAAACCATTCAATTTCCATATCGCCTTCAAAACGCCTCAATTTCCAACTCATTTCCTCCTTTCGTTTCGCAATCGCGGAAAGCAGGAAAATAGAATAAATAAATAAAAGAAACAAAATGGAATCATTTCTCTAGGAGAGAAGACATGGCTTAAACCATGCCGTGAGTGCCAAGGCTTTGAAGATCATGCACTCAAACGTCTGCCGGGGAGAAAAGTAGATATACACATCATTAAGGATACCTACAATTTTAATTTTTATGCTTTTGTTTGAAAATTCACAAAAATTAAAATAATGTAGTAATTAAAAAAAGTATTTCGTTAGAATACGAAGATATACACACATAATTAAGTATCAAATAATCTAAAATATACACATTTCGATGTATTTAAAATAAAGAAATAAGCATAAGGAATTGTCCTACTGGTTCGATTCGATTCAAATATTATTGGAAAGAACGTTATTCGATTTTTCCGATGGTGTTAAAATTGAAACTCTGTGACAAAATTTTAGATCTCTAAAGAACCGATTTGATATAAAATGACTAAAATACTTAAAATAAAAACTTCAATGTAAAATAACTAAAAAACTAATACAAATAAAAAAAATTTACTGAGCCGTATTTGTCCGGGTCCTGAAGTAGCTATCAAATTCGTTCGCTGTCTGCAGGTTAGATTTCCCACTACAGAATACACACCTTATGTTAAGTAAAATTAACTGTTTGATATCTCTATGGTGTGCTGAAATAGAGACCAGCTGATATAGAAGATCCAAACTGCTATTGCCTATTTTAAAAAAATCTGATGTGGGAAGCACATGACTTTTTTATATAATTCAATGAATTTACTACTTTTACTGTAAAAAAAATAGGTCATTCTTATAGTAGATACTTATATTCTTTCCAAGATATTGAATTTTCGTCAATTAGTCTTTATTTTCACTGATTTAGCATCATTTTTATCCATTTGACGAGATTTTCGTTAATTTGGCAACATTTAAAAAGTCGCCAATTGGCGATATTCCACCAAATTCATCGCCAAAATCTTGCCAAGTATTATGGACGGAGAAATAGGTTATTCTTATAGCAGATAAATGACTATTTGCATTCAAATACAAAAGTATTGCTCAAAGTATCGTTTCTCATTAATGGAACAAGTTAGATCCACGAGAATGATGCCACCCAATTTATCGCATAATATTACATATGAAAAGTGAACATGTTTCTCAACAGTTAATATTTTTTTAATTTATGGGATTTTTTGATAAATGTATTTGAATAATATGCAATATCTTGAGAACGGTTCGTGCTAGCGTTCTAAAGTTTGTAAATCGTTTCCTAAGGAAAAATTACATAAGTGTCTATTTGGGTAACTTTATTAAATGTTTTGATGACTTTTTCAAAATTTCACTCAAAAATTTAGGATGGTTCTGACCATTCGATTGTGTTTAAAAGCAATAGACTTCCAGTATTCAAGGATTGTAATTTTTGTACCAAATTTCATTTGAGTTGCTTCATTCGTTCGTGAGATATCGTCTCCACAGACTCACTAACACACACACAGACATCAATCACCTCAAAAATGTTCGATTCGTGATCAGGGATGCTTGAAACATGTTCTCCCGCGAAAACGCGAATTCGAATTTTCGATCCCGTCACAATACTTTCCTTATACCAAAAACCAAAAACTTTGCATGAGATTTTGATATGAAAAATCGATTAATACACAAAATCAGAATATCATATCCTGCTTTTATTAAAAGAGTGGCAATAGGAATAAAAGTTGATCAAATAATGATATTGGAAGATATTTTGGATAGATATATTTTTTTTTACTTTATTAATGAATATACATTTATTTTTTTATTTCTTAAGTGATTGTTATTACCACTGTGTTTTAATATTTTGTAACTAGAGAATGCAATTTTAAATTATTTGAAAAGATTAAACACAAAAATTTTTTTTATGCAGCTAAATTTGCCGAAAATACATTGGATATTGGGGGTGGGGGGGTAATCACACCATTAATTGGCTTTACCTGGTACCCTGTCCTACAATTTGATGTGGGGGGCCTGCGCAAGTGGCATTTAAAACAACACAAACATGCCCATAGGTGCCGAGTTTTCAAAATCTCAAAGCGGGCACAATCCAATAAAGTTATACAAAAGATTCACAAAGTGAAATTCTATAAAGTTATAATAACTTACAATACTTCCTTGAAGTAAGCAAGCATATGTCAGTTAGGTGATTATAATTGATTCAAGGGTGTTATAAGCTCCCTACTTCAGGTAAAAAGAAGAGTATGCGCCCTTAGCAACCACCAAGAACAAACTACCTAACGAATAGCAATCTTAACCTAAAGAAAAGAACTTTTAATGCCATCGAAACAACTGTAATCACCTAACTGAGATATGCTTTCTTTCTTCAGCAAAGTCTTACAAGTTATTGTCTTAGAAGCAGAAGTTTTGGGGTGGGATAGCCCAGTGGTTAAGGCACAGGAATTCTACTCGGATGACCCAAATTCGATTTGAGGCTCTGTCCAAACAGTCACCATGTTCATGCCACGTACAAACACATTAAATATCTGAGTTCGAGAGGTCAGTGACAGGGGAAGAAAGGTACTGTCCCTGTGGATGTCGCACCCCACTGGGTTCTGGTCTAAATTGTGTGACATTGACCCAGCGGTCTAAACAGATACATTACACTTTTAGGTAGGTCGGATGGTCTGTGTCGAAGGAAAGAAATCAGCAGTTTTATTTACTGTACGATAAAGTTATACAAAGAATGCATTTAGGCTTGCACTATTCTTTACCAGTTATACAACTTGAGCTCCTAGACTCCTGAACTCACTCTTTCGTTGGAGGACTTGATACAATATTGTCTATGCAATGCATTTTTTCCCTTCGATGAGCAATTGGGGGTTGAATGTGGGGGGAGGATAGCTACAAGGTACTATGAGTCCATCATGTAATCCTCTCCAGCATATTGTTAATTACCAACACTAGACCTGGATATGACCGGTGGGATCTCTGGAGATTTCCCGTGACCTGGGTCCATTGCATTTAATTTTTTCTATTATTAATGAAGTATATATGATGGGCTAAAGTTGAAAAGGACGATCATGGCCTTTTCTCCTGGGACAATCTCTGAGCTAATATCCAAACCTTATTGATACTTATTGAGGGAAAAATATGATAAATTTGAAAAACAATAAAATCAAAGTTGGAGTTAGGATATGTGATGAAACCTTAGAATTTCGTTCATATAAATGTATATGAATCTAGATGTTCATGCCATCAACTGTGTAAGATATGTAAAAATAAGTTTCGTTAAAAAAACATAAATGTATAACTTGGAGCAACAACATGACTAGCAACATTTTTTACCAAACTGGAATTTTTCCATCAAATGATACGTAGCTGTATGCATGTTTCACCATGCCCTATGACATGTTTCACCATGCCCTTTAAATGAATGATCTAATAAAGTTAAATTATTTAATTCAAAAACAAACCTATCAGTATAATTTTACATAATGCAATACTCAGAACCATTATAACATATATACTTACCAGATACATACCTGCCAACTTTTACACATTATGCGTAACATTTACGCATTTTAACTGCTCTTTATGCTTTTACGCATATATTGCTATATTTTATGCATTTCCGCATTTATTTGAATTTTTTAACATTACTAGGAAATCAATCTCCGGCGAAATTCTCTGGCTTTTTTTTGTTTGAAATTTACCAATTAACGAGACATGGTATAATTCCTCGGAAACACCGATTTTGCGCTTTTTTAGCACTGATATATATATATATATACCATTCCCAGGATCGTAGTAAATCCATAATAAAATGCAGGGTAATGCCAATAAAATTAACGGAGATTTACGGCCGCATGTAATGTAAATTATGATCTCGATCGCTTATTTTATGAAAGTTATAAATATACTTCTTTAAAGGTTGTCTAATTCAGCATAAATCGCTAAAATGTTATTTTGTTCATTAATTTCGCATAAACCCTGCGATTACGCAATTCAGTTCTCATGAATTGCTGAGAGTACAATAGTATATTTTTCCATCCATCACAATCTTCTAAATATTGCATTTTTGATTGACTAAACTAGCTTATTTCCATGTTTTAATTAATTATTACAGTTAATTTCTTAATTATTTTCGTATAAACAGTGCGATTACGTAATTCAGTTACATCGTGTGAATTGCCGAGTGTACGTTACTATCTTTTTCCATCCATCTCCATCATTTAAATGTTGCATATTAGATCGACTACACTAGCTTATTTTCATATTCTGATTTATTACTACGGTTAATTTCTTAATTATTTTCGCATAAACAGTGCAATTACGTAATTCAGTTACATCGTGTGAATTGCCGAGTGTACGTTAGTATCTTTTTCCATTCATCTCCATCATTTAAATGTTGCATATTAGATCGACTAAACTAGCTTATTTTCATATTATGGCTAATTATTAAAGTTAATTTTTTAATTATATTTGCATAATATAAATTTTTCTATTTAAAAAATGGGTATGAACTATATTAAGGGATATTTTCCAAAAAGTGGTATTAAAGCAATGATTTAAGCAAATAATAAGGAAACCATTTTGGTAGGAATATAATTCAGTGCTATAATATTTTTATTTTATTATTATTTTTTTTAAATTAAAGATCAATATTTGTTACTCTCTTTAGCCCTGTGTTTTGCCAAACATAAATATTTGTTTTCATTATAAAGTAATTCTCACCGAATAAAACCTTTATATATTGTTTGTTTTATAATTTATTGTCCTGAAATTTTATAAAATTGGTGTCCTGAATTTTCATTTTCTACCAGTAGTATGCCTTATATTTAATGCAGGTACTTGTACATTGTTAAATTCATTAGAAATGTTGTTTGTACGTGTAGCTTAAAAAAACACATTATAAATATCATTCACGCAAAATTTTACACATTTCAATTTTCCCAGGTTGGCAGGTATGCAGATAGTGTTGCTCGTAAATCAAAATCTTCATGATTTTTAAAAAATATTCAGGTCTTTCAGCAGTTTAGAGATTTCTCATACAAGAAGAAACTTTTGCTGTAATTTAAATTTATCTGTGAGAAATACGCATGTTTTTTTAAATTACAAACTGAAATACAACCTTTATGAATAGTACAAAACTATCGCATTCTTTTTTCATCAGAACCAAAACATCACATTGCCTTCAATACTATAAAATTCCTCCTACAAAAAGCAACCATTTTCCCATGAAGTTCCTAACAAATAGGGTATTTTCCATTTTCTCACAATTTATACTCTAACTCTCTGGTCTCAAACAACTTGTGGCTGATGACTGCCAAATGTAGCTCTTTAGGGCGAAGCCACTCACAGGCTTTGCAACTTCAAGTGGATATACCATTATACACAATACACCTGGAAAGATGGCACTGGTTTGTTATATAGAATGAAGAATCAATTACAGATGAGATCTCTTTGGTATATAGTAGATCAAATAAGTCATCCCTACTTTGTGATTATCCTTTATAGTTATAACTGGAGCTACTTTTAAAAGATATCAATCCCATGGCTGTAAATATTTCTTTTTCTCTTTGAACTAAGAGGTCAATAGAAAAAGTTCTGGTAGGCGGGTGCTGTTGTCATTAGCATAGAAATGTTTCCTTGCGGTAAAGAGGGGCTTGATTTGTGTGTGAGATAGTTTTTGGCCCTGCAATAAGGAAGATGTGAGCAAGATAGAACTGAAATGTAACATTTATATTTTAGAAGATTTTTTACAATTTTTTTCTGGTTAAAAAATTGAAAATTGCATTTTCGGGTTTTTAATAAAATATGAAGTTAGAAAAAAAAAATCTTGAAATTTGCCAGAGGGGGCAGTGTCCCTCTGGAAAATTTCAGCGAGGATGGTGAAAGCAATTAACAAGAGAAAATGTTAAGAAAGTACTTTACACCCAAATTTTCTACAAACCAGAAGTGAAGTGGAATATATTTGTAAATGACTTATGTCAGCAAGTATCTCTGCAAAATAATAATATTTAAATATACATTTTGTGTACACTTGGAAAAAATAATTTTAATGTAAGTGTTGTGACACGTCACAACACGTTATTTTATTATTCAAAATTAACATTTTTTATAAATCATTAAATATTTTTTTTATTATTTTAATTTTAATTATTTATTTCATTTTTAATTTATTATTCTAAATTTATTCTATTCAAAATTATCTTATTCAAAATTGCTTTTATTTTATATTCATTAATAAGTCAATTGTCCCATTTTTCTGAATTAGATTGTAAATGTGCTGCTATCTATTCACGTTTTTCATTCTCGTCGTGAATGCCATTGACTTCAGCTTGATATCAGCACACTCTTTCGACAATTGGCAAAATCTTCGTTTCCTAGGGGGAAGCGGGAATTTGGATTATTTGGGTTGAGTCAACCCCTATTTGCATCTCGCCTCTGGAACTTGTGAACAGAGTTTGGCGGGATTTTTTTATGCTGACTCTCTTCTCTTTTCAAATGGCTGAATGTTTCGAAGAACTGTTGAGTGATTTGAATTTCGGTTTGAACTGTATGATATGATGTCAAACGTGTAATGGAGAAGCTATGCTGGAATTTTTTTAGCTGTTCAAGTGTATTCCGACTGGATTTTTGACATTTGGATTGATTTAAACTGCGCAGAAAGTATCAGCTTTTTTTTTTTTTTTTTTTTTATTTTTTTTTTTTAGTCAACCTTTTTATTAGTGTATTTTTTTTTCTTTTTTGGATCAGGTGCCTGTTAATTTAAGTTAGTCCTCTTATGTTAGGTCTGCTGCCTGTTGAGCAGCGGGCACCATGTGTTATGGAAGTCGATCACGCAATTGCGTTTGACGATGGTACAACGAAAGATGTATACCCAAAAGGAAATAACCAGACGTTTACAAATATAAGTGAAGAAGATAAAATTCGCATTGCAGCAAGAAATGGCATCAAGACATTTGGAATTATTTTAAAAGGAAAAACGGACCCAATACCTACTACTCAGCTAAGAAAATTGAAAGAAGATATTGAAGGGAAAATAATTAAGGAAAAAGTTAAAGAACTCAGTGTAACACAAAATGGAAATATAATCATCATTACAGACGACGTGGAAAGCTCGGTAAGTGTTTTGAAAATTACTCATTTATGTGATAGAAATATAGAAGCAAGAGCAATAGAAGAGTTCCTGTGTACCAAATATTTACTCAAAGGAGTTCCAATAGACATACCATTAACAGAAATTCAAGAAGAGCTACAAATCAAAGGAATAAACTGCTTGAGGATTCCTAGGTTCACAAAACGCGGATCTACGGAATTGACTACCACTGTCTTAATAAGCGAACTAGGTAAGAATATTCGCGACAGAGTAAACATATATTGGTTCAAAATACGAGCTACCCCATTCATTGATTTTCCTCGTATATGTGGTAAATGTCTAAAGTACGGCCACTCAATCAAAAAATGTAAAGGTGTCATTAAATGCCCTAAATGTGGTGATGATCACAAATTAGAGGAATGCAAAGAAAACGAGGCAATTTGCTTTTGTTGTGGTCAGCAACACTTAGCGAATAGCAAAATATGTGAAAATTATAAAAAAGAAACACAAGCCTACTTAAGAGCAAAAACAGAGGGAATACCACTAAAGGCAGCACGACTTCCTACAGAGAGAAAAACTTATGCTAAAGCGACGACAAGCCAAACCCAACTAAGTACGGCTGCACTAAAAATTCCACCCACTTCCGTGAGAGAAATTGAAACTAAAGTCGAACAATTATCGGCAATACTGGAACAAGTTCAAAACCAGGTGGCTAATAACAAGAAGAAAAGTGAACAAGCAGAACTGCAATTTGCAAATATCATTAAAAAGCAAGAAGAATGGATAAACGAATTAAGGAAAATAAACCACCAACAAAATGAACAGCTCAATCAAATTAGAATAGAAAATAAAAAATTGAGAAATGAAATAAGGGAACTGAAAGACCGCGGGAAAGGAGTGAAACACAAGGACTCTGTAAGACACAAACATCGAAGTTCAACCGGAAAATCCCTCAAACACATTTTCACTGGGTCTACTCTGTCGGAGCAATCAGACGATAATCCGGATATCTCTGCTCCTCTTGGGGTCAAGGGCCAGGCAGGAGGCACTCAATTTTGATCTAAAATTTCCTTCTGTCAGTGCAGTGGATTTCAAGGGAATTCTACTCTTAGCCTCCTATCAGCGTATACGTTCACTCGCGTATTTTGTGACCATGCGTATTCTCCAATGGAACATTAGAGGGGTCGCTGCCAACAAAGACAGTTTGCAACATTTAATTGATGAGCACGACCCACAAATCATCGCGGTACAGGAGACTTGGCTCAAATCAACCTTTAAATTAAGAGGTTACTTAATTTATCAGAAAAATCGGGTGGGCATTACGCCAGGGGGTGGCTTGCTCATCGCAGTAAAGAATAACCTCAGCTTCAAAATCGAGCCCATAAACGTACTATCAGACAGCAATATGGAAATCCAAAAATTTAAGATCACTGTAGAGAAAAACTCTTACACCGTTTTAAATGTCTACAGGAGACCAAAAACTCTTCAATTGGAGGAATTAAAAATATTGGAAAATGCCTGGGAGTCCCCTTGTATCCTTTGTGGAGATTTAAATGTAAAAATCGAAGGCAAAGGTAATGATGTTCCTAATCCTAGTGGAAAGAGGATGCAAAAATGGATAAACGAAAACGATTGCGTGCTATTAAATACGGATACCATCACATATATAAGAAGCAAATCACAAGTGTCAGGACTCGATCTGACCATCATCTCGCCGAGAATAGCTCCTAAACTCAAATGGACTACTTTGGAATTGACATATAGCAATGACCACTTTCCGGTACTATTAAAATCCACTCATGAAAAGAATAGAAGACAGCACGGACTGAAAATATATACAGACTGGAAAGCTTACCACAAAAAAATAGGTGAATTTAAACCTACTCAGGAAGCTCAGAATATTGAAACAGACATTACCAATTTTAACGAGAGCATGACAAAGGCTAAAGAAATCTGTGCAAAACAAATAAAGGGCCTGTGATACAGAGAAAATTCTGACTGGTGGACTTCAGGGTGCTTTCGGCAGAGAGCTATGGTCAGAAGGGCTTTTTGCAAAGCTAGAAGAAACATTGGTGATGACACCTGGATTGAATATAAAAGAACCTTGGCTAAATATAAGTTGACTCTGAAGAAAGCTAAAAGGATTTATTGGGAGAATAAATTCAAAGAGATAACAGACCCAAAGAACTATTTTCGGCTTTTCAACAACTTCAAAAACTGGCGTGGCAGAGTGCTGCAAGATACAAATTGGATATTATATCAAGACGGAAAAGAGATTGTAGACCCTAAAACTCAAGCTAATTTATTTCTAGAACACTATGCTAAAGGAAAACTACAGGTGAAGCAAACCAGGCAAAAAAACACCAACCAAATGAGCCACCCGGAAATAACAAAAAAAGAGCTGTACACATCAATACAAAACCTAAAAGACAAGACCCCAGGTCCAGACGGGATAGAATCCAAAGCTCTAAAATATAGTACAACGGAAATTAAAAATTGGATGCGAAGAATGCTAAACCAGTCTTTGAAACAGTCAGATGTTCCAAAAGCTTGGAAAAGTACTATTATTGTTCCAATCTATAAAAACGGCAAAGATAAAAGCAAACTTAATAGCTATCGACCCATCTCTCTCACATCACAAGTTGCCAAAGTCATGGAACGAATTTTACTACAGTGATTGGAATGGTGGGTGACTACCAATAACATTCTTCCCGATCATATTTATGGTTTTCGCCCGAAAAAAGACACAACTAACTGTTTTTTCGACATCGCGCAACTCATAAGACAAAAGAGAGGAGCGAAAAACTATGTGATCCTTTTATCTTTGGATATAAAAGGAGCCTACGACAATGTGAACATCGAAAAATTGCTACAAAAATTAAAAGACAAGGGGTGCGAAGAATATATGAATAGATGGATAAGTAACTTTCTCACCGATCAGGAAATTAAAGTAAAATGGCGAGGAGTAGAAACTGGGAGCAAAACAACAACAATTGGGTTACCCCAGGGGTCGGTGCTGTCCCCATTTCTATTCAACATATACACAAGTGATATGGGAAATGACTTGGGAGAAAACGGGAAAATATTCCAATATGCAGATGACGCAACAGTTATAATCAGTGACAACAAGGAAAATAGATGCATCGAAAAACTAAGGCAAGTAATTCAAAAGTTGGAACGTTGGGGATCAGAATGGGATATGGAATTTTCAGTAGAGAAAAGGAAAATAATGAATCTTACACCAAAAAAAAGTATCCTCAAGCCAGACATATTCCTTTACACAGGAAAGATACCTTGGTAAAGGAAATAAAAATTCTGGTTCTAGTAATTGCCGAAAACTGGAAATGGCAGAAACATCAGGAATTTATAATAAAGAAGGTTGAAAATATTATTGAGACAATAAAAATGCTAGCCAGCCAGACATGGGGTCTGAACACTGAATGCCTTCTAACAATAGTACGCCAAGTCTTATTTTGACGCAGATCGACTATGCCAACATCGTTCGCATGGAAGAAACAAATAATATTATGGGAAAATATACTATCCTCGAAAATACTGCAGTACGATTAGCATTAGGAGTTCCAAAGATGACTGTTAAGAAGCAATGTGTATGGAGGCAGACATACCAGAATACGAACTGAGGAAAGTTTCAAGTTGTGAAAAGTTCTTACTTAAAGAAGAACTCATAAGGATGAAAAGAGGGTTTATTAAAACAATCCATCAACAGTTGCAAGTAATAAGACTAAGCAATCTGAAGTGGTCAAACAGAACGGTGGATAACATAATAACACTGATAAAAGAAGAAAATCTAGGTACGAACATGAACTACCTTCCTGATCCAATTCCACCTTGGGACGATCAGCATTTAGACATAAACATTGACAAATTCGAATTCCAAAAATCTTTTGCAGCGGAAGCACCAATCCTATTCAGCAAATTTAAGAACGAAGAAGAAGGAAACACGCAATGGATCGGAACAGACGGATCTAAAAGCATAAAAGGAACAGGCTTTGGTATATACCAAAGCGAACAAATCACGAGAAGTATTCGCCTCACCAAAATATGCTCCATATTTACCGCAGAACTCGCAGCAATAATTTATGCAGCTGACTACCTAATAGACGAAGGAAAATATACGATCATCTCTGATAGCAAAAGTGTCTTAGAAGCGCTTGCAAATGACAACAAAAAAGCTGAAGACCTTATCAAATATACAAGAGCCAAAATAAAGTCAAAATCTAACTAATATGGGTACCAGGACACTCTGGAATTCACCGAAATGAAAAAGCAGATGAACTGGCAAAAAATGCAGCTAATAACACGCAATGTCCTACTCTGGGAATCTGCATGTATTCAGACATCAAGAAACTGGTAAAATATAGGCAGAGAACATGTTGGGGTCAAAAATGGAAAAACTCGAAATTTCTCTCAAAATTCCCATACATAAACCCGTTTAGTAAAAAGGCTTACAAAACAGTCGAATCGAGAAAAGATTCCACAACTCTTATGAAAATCCGGACTAAATCCTACAAAACCAACAGTTTAAGAGCTAAATGGGATCCCAACATTAACCCAAAGTGTAACCAATGCCAAGTTCCCAAAACCCTTGAACATTTGATTCAGATCTGTCCTCAATACAACGAAATCCGCAGAAAGTATGAGAAAAATGTTAAAAAATTTAAAAGACAACCAGGAACTATACTTGATCAGAATCTTGACATTTTTAACTTTCATGAACCTGCAAGAGTAGCTAAATACCTTGTGAAATACATCTATGATATTGAGAGGTGCAAATCGGCTTTCTCGATGTAGACTATCTTTGAAATATCAACTAATCTTACGGACCTTGTCTCTTCAGTGTATTACTTTGTATCTAACCAACTAACTAGTTTCTATGGAATCAATCTCTCACCTAATTTGTTGGGCAGCTAAAGCGTTTTCAGCAAGCTGCCGTAAAGCCCCCTTCGCAAAGGTGAAGGAAAAAAGAAAGAAGACTCTCTTCTCTCAAAATTTGTGGTGTGTATGTGGGAGTCCCTTCGGGGACATCCCTTGCTTGAGCCATTTTATTATCTGAATTTGTGAAGTGTGCAAAAGGGTAATGTTTTTTACACATCTTCAACTATATGAAGTGTACGCATTTGGAAATAATTTTAGAGTACGAATGAAATTGTACATTTTTAATTACGAAGCATATGTGGTCAATAAAGTTCCTTTGCCATTTATTCTTTTTGATAGGCGTGTAACTGATTGCTAAAAAAGAATTTTTTATTTGTGAATCTTGTCTTGTGGCACTGCATTCTTATTGATTAATGAAGACGATTAATATTTGTGAATTTAATTTTCCGTTTTAATAAAATCGAAAAATCTGTGAATATACTGCCACGTGTTCATGGTTCGAATTTTATATTATCAGTGATCTGAGCTTGTGTCAGTATTTAATCCAAAGATAATCATTTACTTAAGTGATGAATTTCATAGATCTGATTCAAACAGATTCTAGAAGAAAATCAGTGAGTCTGTGTTACTCAAAACGTGTAGTGCTTTATGTTTAAAAAATTTGTAGCACAGTTATTTCTTCTTCTAAAATATGTGTATCAAAGTTAATGGGGCTGATGATGCTTGCCTGAGCTCTGTGGAGTTAAGAATTACATATGCTGATATATTCAATTTAAATCTATGTGTGCTTTCACAAGTAAAATATGACAACTATGTATATATATGTATATATTTATTTTGTATTAGTGCACGAAGGATTATATAAAAGTACAATCTGAGATTTATATCTTAAAGGGCTGAATACATGATTTATTTTTATACTTGCACATAGAGATGCATTTTGATAAATAAATAAAATAAAGAACATTGACACTTATAACTGAGAGGGATTAATGAACAAATTGTCACATAATTTTGTTTTAATACTTCTTTTTATTGAATTGATTTTTAGGTTATGATTCCAGGTAAGAAATTTTAAAAAAATGTAATTTAAACTCTTAATAATTAAAGCCTCTCTTATGTATTTGTAATTTTTAGGCGCTCACCTGCAAAAATGGTTTATATAATTTATTAATTCACAACACATTTTTTTATTGATATTCTGAAGTCTATTTGCCACTTTACGATCCCCTTCCATTAATTTATTAATTCTTAATTCAGTAATTTCCCTTCTTTTAATTGCATGTGAGTGGCCGACCCTTAATCCAGCGAAGTGGTACAACTGTTTAATTCATCTTATTATCATTAATTAAGTCCTTTGAGCAGTTGTATCACAATAGTAAGATATGCTACATTGTACTTTTCTTTTTCAATAGTTGTTCTCATAAACAAATTTGTTGACAATAAACATACTAAAACTATTCGCCTGGAAACCAATTTCAGAAAAAATCTAATGAGAAAAAATCTATTATAAGCTTGTGCATTCATGTGAAAACCATATATATGTGTATATATGTGAAATATGTCAAAGGATTTTAATAAAAAATGTCTTTAAAAAGTCTCAAACTTGTACACACAGGCAAGCTGTTTATATGTGAAATGTGCCAAAAAGCATTTTCACATAAGTACCATTTAAAAAGAAACAAATATAGGCACAATGGTGATAAACCATTTGCATGTAAAATGTGTCTGAGAGCATTTTCACAAAAAAATGAATTAATTCGACATACACTTGTGCACACCGATGAAAAGCCTTTTATGTTTGAAATGTGTCTGAAAGCATTTTCACTAAAATGCCATTTAAAAAGACAAACTTGTGCACACTGATGATAAACCATTTGTATGTAAAATGTGTTGGAGCATTTTCACAAAAAAGTGAACATTAACATGTGCACAAAGGTGAGAAACCGTTTATATGTGATATATGCCGGAAAGCATTTTCACAAAAATATCCCTTAAAAAGTCAGACTGATTCACACAGGTGAGAAACCCTTTGTATGTGAAATATGTCAGACAGCATTTTCACTAAAATGGGCTTTGAACTCTCACAAATTTTTGCATACAGGTGAGAAATTATTTGTATGTGAAATATGTCAGAAAGCATTTTCTCTTAAAGAGCATTTAAAAACACACAATCTTGTACACACAGGTGAGAAACCATTTGAATGTGAAGTATTCCAGAAAGCATTTTCTCAGAAAGGTGCTTTAAATACATACAGTGCTGTGCAGACAGATGCAAAACTATTTGTGTGTGAAATATATCAAGAAACTTTTGCACCAAAAAATGCTCTGGATATTCATAATCTTGTCAAAACACATGACAAACATTTTGTTCATTAAATATGTCAATCATTTATGGGAAAAATCTAGCTTTAATAAACACAAACTTTGACACTAGTAGAAAACCATTTATTTGAGTGTGAAAAATATGAAAAAAGTTCTATGTAATTTAAATACTTTTAAATTGTGCACATTGTTTGAGAAACCATGTTAGAGAGCATTTGTAAAATATAAGCTGTCTATGATAATAAGTCCATCTATGTCATCTGTAGCAAAAAGTGAAAAATTCTCTTTCGAACAATCCACACCATTAATAGACGAAGCTTCATGAATTTTTAAAATATATATACTTTTAACATGTCTGAAACAGCTCTAATTTTTAATTTGCAAAATAAAATAATTGACCCGCAATCCCATCTTCATGATTTACTAGTTTTTCTTCGAATATCATACACTGCTCCAATCAAAAACTTCTGTTTCTGTGGTATTCCATTCATTAATTAGGAATTTTAATGTAAAACCTAATGAATTTTCAAAAAAATTCTAACAGTGCATAAGACAAAAGATAAACAGCCTCCTTCCCCTTTCTGTCTTTGAAGACACCTTGGAGCAGAGTTAAGATGGGGTTTAAGAACCTTAGAGTCAAGAGTTGGTATGTCTGAAGTCATCTTTATTTGGATTGCAAGTTTGTACTAGAATTGGATATATTATCAAAATTTCAAGAATTTTCATTTAGAAAGCATGCTGTTGATTTTAATTGAAGGAATTTATGTAGCTTATGTAATGAATCGAGTTAAAGCATATTATGCCCACACCACACAAAGGGTGAAAGGCGTATTTGGGGCACATTAAAGGAACCTATTTATGGCATAAATATTATGGCAAGGCTTATTTAAGGCATATAAAAAGAACTCATTTAGAGTTTATTTAGGGTGTTATTAGGGAACTCATTCAAGGCATATCAAATAAGTTTATTTAGAGTGTATCAAAAATGCTTATTTAGGGTGTATCAAAAGTGCTTATTTGGGGTGTTGTTGAGACCCAGACCGTCCGACCTACCAGAAAGGTGTAAGGTAACTGTATGGACGGCCAGGAAGTGCCACCCAATTTAGACCGGAACCCAGTGGGGGAGGCATCCACAGGGACCGTACCCTCCTTCCCCTACCACCAACCTCTCGGAAGGACTTACGGACCCACATGTTTAACGTGATCGTACTCCGCATGAACACGGCGGCATTTGTGGCAGCGTGCAAATCTAGCGCGCAAACCACGGGGATACCGCACCCGAGATGGCCAACAGCACGCGGCGTTCCGAGGTGGTCACCCACCAAGTACTAACCGCGCCCTTTGCTGCTTGACTTCGGTGATCTAACGAGAACCGGTGTTTTCAGCACGGTACGGCCGTTGGCCCCGCTTATTTAGGGTGTATCAAAAATGCTTATTTAGGGTGTATCAAAAGTGCTTATTTGGGGTGTTGTTGAGACCCAGACCGTCCGACCTACCAGAAAGGTGTAAGGTAACTGTATGGACGGCCAGGAAGTGCCACCCAATTTAGACCGGAACCCAGTGGGGGAGGCATCCACAGGGACCGTACCCTCCTTCCCCTACCACCAACCTCTCGGAAGGACTTACGGACCCACATGTTTAACGTGATCGTACTCCGCATGAACACGGCGGCATTTGTGGCAGCGTGCAAATCTAGCGCGCAAACCACGGGGATACCGCACCCGAGATGGCCAACAGCACGCGGCGTTCCGAGGTGGTCACCCACCAAGTACTAACCGCGCCCTTTGCTGCTTGACTTCGGTGATCTAACGAGAACCGGTGTTTTCAGCACGGTACGGCCGTTGGCCCCGCTTATTTAGGGTGTATCAAAAGTGCTTATTTAGGTCGTATCAAAAGAGTGTAACACCTATGTTGAAGGCAAAAGTTGTATTTAGGTTATATTATACCAAAATTTCGCCAAACGTTATGGAGAGAGTAATATATTATGCTTATAGTAGATAAATGATTATTGGTGTTAAAATACAAAAATTACCCAAAGTATCTCGGGTAAATTTGGGTGAATAGAACAAGCTAGATCCACAAAAAATGATAACAAATTTATCGCATAATATTTCACGTGCAAAGTGTACATATGTATTTCATAATAGTTAATATATATATTTTTAATTTTATGTGATTTTTCTGATATATTTATTTGAAACATGTGCAATATCTTAAGAACAAATGTATTCATTTTATGAAAAAATGTTAAAATTTTCAAGCAAGAGTATTCTAAAATTCTAGATTTTTTTCTTTTTTTTGTTTAAAGAATGCTGAAAATTACAATTTCTTTTAAATAGCACTTTGTAAATTTTGATAAAGAATGCTAAAACATTCGATAAATTCCTGATTTTTAAGAAAGAATGCTAAAAAGCACAGTTTCAATAGCGCTGAAATTCGTAACTTTTTAGGAAAAGACGATAAAATTTGCAATTTTATTTAAAAGTACTAACACACGTAATTTTAATTAAAAGTACTAACATGCGAATTTAATTAAAAGTGCTAAAATTACATTATTTTATCTAAAAGTTCTAAAATATGCAATTTCATTCAAAAGCACTAAAATACACTCTGTAATTTAAAAGTGCCAAATTTCACTGTTTAAAAATGCTGAAATCAAGAAAACTGTCTTATTGATCTCAAATTTCAGCATCTTCTCTCAAAAATTGTTAATTTTTACGTTCTTTTAAAATTTAATTGAAATGTGAGTTCAACTCGACTTTTTCATACCAGAATTTTACTTTCCCTGCAATACATGCTAATGTATAGGGAAGTATTGGAATTGTGCCGAAAATCGCAACTCGGGTTTTCAACGGAGCTACACGTTTCGGAAGCTGTAAAACACGAAAACATTATTTTTAACGTGACGTTTGTGTCTGTCAGGGCTCTGTCAGGGCAATTTATATAACCACTCTAACTCAAAAACGAATAGACCGAATTGCATAAAACTTGGTAGGTAAGTCACTTGTGCGTGGCCCTGCTACTGATTAGTTTTTGGTACAATTCGGTAAAAAAACAAACCGCCCTTTTTTTTGCAAAATGACCTGCAAAAAATGCCTGTATCCACTCTAGCTGAAAAACTAATAGATCAAATTTCACAAAATTTGGTTGATAAGTCTGCTTTGGGTGATCCTGGTGCTAATTTGATTTTGGTACGATTCGGAAAATGTAACCAGTCTTTTTTTGCGAAATGGCCCGCAAAAATCATCAAAATCTAAAATAAAATACTACGTATGCTCAAATATATCAATTAAATGCTTGTTTTATACATAATTTTTAACAATGAAAAGAATAAGACCAACCCCATTACACTAGGGCTAGCCATTCTCGAGATATTTTAGCTTTTTCGCATTTGCGCTGCTCCACCTTTGAAAAAACATTCAGTTACCAACTGAGAACGAAAACTGAATTAAAACTGCCAATTCAGTGTCATTTTAAATAACTGCATTATTTTGTACAATTAAACCGTTGTGCAATCCGTTCTCGAGATATTTTAGTTTTTTCTGCATTTCGCTATGCCGATTTTGAGTCCATTATTTATGTGTGTAATTTAGTGCAATTAAACTTAATTTAATTAATTAGTAATGAAATAAAGAGACAATGAATTCTTGTCTGCAGGGAAAGACATGTGCTGCTTACATCAGATTTTTAAGTACCTTGTGGGTGTTTTATTTGTTTCAAATTTTACAAGAAAAATTAAAATAAAAAATAGGTATTGTTGGTCAAAATGATTACAATTATAGCATGTTACCCTTCTCTTTAAAGGCCCCAAAGAAATTTTTCGATTGATATCATGCTTGAAAATGTGCCCTGGGGGGGGGGGGGGTGCTAATGACGTCACGAACACAAAAATCATCGCAGCTATTTTTCACAGCAATAATTGAAGCTATTAAGTCTCGTGATTATTGAACCATAAATAAACCCTTTTATGCTTTAAATTTATCCTTTAAATTTTGTTCTATGCTGCCATGTTAAAAAATGTATAATTTCGAATCCATTTCGAAGTTTTCACTCGAATTAAAAAAAATTATATTTAGTTCTAGATTTTCCACTAACGAAGCTGGATATGAAGGTTCAGGAAACTCCATTAATATTTGTGACAGTTGTCGTGTAAACAAGAAATCGACCACAGACTGACATCACTCCAAAAATAGTCAAAACGTGTTCTGGAGGTCCTAAAACATATATTAGTTTCAAAATGTCGAATTCGAAATTTTCACGAAAACAATACTTTCTCTATACTGAGTTATTTAGTATGCGAGATAAAAATTGTGAATTTTAACGCTCTTTCTCAAAAATCACAAATTTCTTTGCTGTTATATATTTGCACTATTTCATAAAAACAGACTTCCTCAGACCGATTTTCTTCACTTCGTTTCGAGCATCATATCATTAACTCCTCGAGTATTTTTTCTGATATGATCGCGATTGGTTACACAAGTAATAAATGAGCTTCCAACTGTGAAAAAGTAGAGAAAAAAAGAAAAGTGGGAATGATTTTTAAAAAGTAGGTAAAAGATGGAACCTGACAATCCTTGCAAACGTTCGCATAACATTGTAAAATGTACTCGTTAGTCACAATAACCAGATGAACTGGATGATGATGAGAGATACATCCTTATATACATAGTTAAATGTATAAGGAGAGTATTGTGACGGGGTCGAACATTCGAATTTGAGTTTTCGACGAGAGAGCACACGAATCAGACGCTTTTGAGGTGATGTCTCTGTGTGTGTGTGTCAGTGAGTCTGTGGAGACGATATCTCATGAACGAATGAATTTAATACAAAAATCATAATCAGTGAATACTGGAAGCCTGTTGTTTTTACACGCAATCGAATGTTCAGAACCCTCCAAAATTTTGAAATGAAATTTTATAAAAATCATCAAAACATCCAATAAAGTTACGCAAGTAGCCATTTCTTATGTAGTTTTTCATTAGAAAACGATTGACATAAACTTTAGAAGGCTAATGTGCCGATTATTATTTTTGTTGATTAAAATTAATATTGTCAAAAAATGCATTTTACATTAAATTAATTATTTATTAGTATATTAATTATACATGTAATCTGTTCTAAAACTTACTGCTGTGTACATTGCGTTGGTGGCCGCAAAACCCACCTATTTCTGTGCTTAACGGGATACTAAGTTAACAAACTAAAAATTAAGGTTAATAGTAAAGGAACAAACATTTATTTATCACATACTCAATTTACACTCTTTAGTTTTACAAATTAAATAAATATCACAATAGTGGAATACATCTCAATGGTAGTTCGGGGGGTGTAATGCCAGATGAATTGATATTTGGTTGGAGCACGTGGTGGGATGCATTAATTAGCTTTCCCTTAAAAACACAAATTTAGACAAAGAGGTTATCCTCATATAGTTTAATTGCACGGTACCTGATCTTCTTTCATATAACTTGGGTAACACCGATGCTTTGTCACACTTTACACTTGCAATACCAGATGAACATGAGCTCTCCTTCGAATTCCTATATCAGAGACGCACACACAACTCTTAACTCTGCTACCGTCGCTTCTTCTTGACTAGTCTAACTCCAACAGCCTGCCTTGACCAATTCTGACTCCCACTTCGAGCAACTCTCACTTATATCCCTTTTTCGGTCGGCGGTCCACGTGCTGAAATCTAGAGCTGAGGGCTAATCCGTAGACATGGCGTCGCCGTCTCGGTTGCCGCCAAACGGCTTAACGTGGTATGTAAACATGGGCGTGGTATGTAAGATATGGGGCCACCTGTATATTATCGCCCATCTGCTTAGCGTGGGGATAATCCGCCCGCATTCCTGGTTCCATTATTTTTTAATCCTTCCAAATATTTATTACTTTACATTTCTGGCATTACATTCTCACCCCCCCCCGCGAAAAGAAAAAGTCCAAAAGTTACTCTCCCACAGTTTCACCCCAGTGGTAAGAAATTAAGTTCACAATGGTTCCTCGCAAACACATAAGTTCATCCATCGTGAGAAAGGCTGAGTTCCACTTTTTAGCCTCGTACAACTCATAGCTTTGATAGTTCTTTGTAGTTTCTTGATAGTTCCCTGTCAAGTTAGTCCATTATTCATAATTGACATAATGTACCATAAATTACATGAGGATTACCAACATTCACATTATTATTAAATTGTAAATTTTGATATATATTATTTGCAATGCATAATTTTCATTTCTCCTTTTACATAATTATTTACATACGACATATCATTACATAACAGCATTCATTACTTTATTATTATTATATATTTTCTTGTTATCATTTCATTTTGTAACATATTGTAGTAGTGCAACTATCAACTTCCGATTCTTGGTTATGGTTGAATTCCATACCACCATATTATTTATAAATTACTTTGTTATTTCATTTTTTTTTTTTTTTTTTTTTTGAACTTGCCATATATGTAATGTCAGAAATACATAACATACTTTTTGAAATATACTTATATCCACAATTTAAAACATAAAAACATATACATATACACTCAATTATCACTTTCTATTTATGACATTAATTACAAACTTTTTACATATTTTTCATATTCTTTGTTTTATGAAATTACTATTTACAACAATTCGAGGGCGAAAATTATACCCTCTGGCATTATAACAAACCTCATCATCATTTCTATTATTTTCACAGTTTAATTGCTTTTCTTTAGTGACCTTCTCTTCCTTAATCTGACTTTGATCATTATTTCTAATCACTTTCTCATTTTGATTTTTTTCTTTGTCCTGTGTGTGTGTGTGGTTTGATTCGCTTTCGTCACTATCTTTCAAATATTGTTTTCGCTCCGCTGCCATGTATAGTTTATTTATGTGCACTTTATAAGTTTTATTTTCATCACTTTTAAGACATATTATAACATTATTATTTCGGACTAATTTCGTAATTCTAAATGGTCCATCATATCGATCCTCTAATACCCTTGGTTTTAGGAACTTTTTTAGGTACACTGTCGCTCCTATAAATATATCGTTTTTTCTCACTATTTTATATTTCTTTATTTGTTTGTCATTTATCAGCTTTTGTTGTTCCGATGCGTCTTTCACGACTTTATCTATATTTTTTAAATGCTGTGCCACATAATTTTTATAATTATTTACATCACTATACATTATATCTATTTCTTCCTTACTTGGTATGTTTGTTTGTTTAATATTTTCAAATGGCAATGATAAATCTCTAAGATAGAACAGGAATGAAGGCTCAAATCCTGTATTACTGTTAATAGTGTTATTCACATAAAACTTAAACCATTTTAAAGATTCATCCCATTCAAACGTAGTCTTTGACAAACACATTATACATTGTTTCATGTCTCTGTGTATTCTTTCACAACGACCTAAAGAACTTGGGAAATAAACCGAACTGTATCGCCTTTCAATATTTAATGCATTTGTAAAATCTATGTATTCTTTACTTTTAAAAATTTGAGCATTATCGCTTTGAATAATAATTGGAACTCCATAAGTTGTCACGAAGTTTGTTAGCTTATTCACTATTGTTTTAGCAGTAATGTCTCTGACTGCATAGGCCTCAAAGTATCGTGAAAACATGTCTACAATTGTAATTACAAAATTATTTCCTCCATTACTGCGCGGTAGTTTTCCTACGCAATCCAGTTGTAAATATATTCCTGGTTTTAATATTTCTGGCATGGCCTGAAGTCTGGCTGGTGGTATATTTTTGTGTTTTACTAATAAGCATTGATTACAAGACTTACAAAAATTTTCCACGTCTTGGAAAGCCCCTATCCAAAAATATTTTCTTGAAAGTAATTGGTATGTCTTTTTTACTCCGAAATGAGGGAAATGTGCTATCTCTATTATCTTTCCCTTTAGCGAGTGCGGTATTACAATCTTATTCTCATTTATTTTCCTATACGTTTGTCTTTTATTTTCCTTCTTTACCATTAACAGTTTATTTTGGCTATCAATATAGTATACCTTGTTATTGTGATATCGGTTTCTTCCTTTTTGTAATTCCTCTCTAATTTTACTTAATTTTTCATCTACCATTTGTTGCTCTAATATTTTCTCCACATTTATCTCATCATTTTTAATTAAAGTATTTACATATTTGATTTGGTTATCATTGTCAAATACATATCTCGAGCAATAATCACTTGCGTTATTTTCACCTTTTTGATATTTGAATTTAAAATCATACTGACTTATGTCAATTAGCCACCTCGATATGATATTTGGCATTTTATCTAATTTTATGTGGTACATAAGGGATTTTGCGTCACTCAGCAAGGTGAAACTCCTTCCGAACAGATATTCTCTGAAGTGTTGTAAGGATGCGTGTATAGCTAGCAATTCTAGCTTTATTGCAGGATAACGCTTCTCTGCCGGGTTCACAGGTCTTGAATAAAATTCGATAACATGATCGACTCCATTTACCCTTTGCATCAAAATACTACTAATTCCCTTACCTGAGCCATCCGTAGTTAAGACAAACGGGTTTACTTCATCAGGCTGTCTTACAACTGGTTCTTTAAAAATTGCATTTTTTAATTTTTCAAAAGCTTTTCTACATTCATTATTCCACTCGAACCTAACATTCTTTTTTGTCAAATTTACCAACGGTTCTGCAATTTGTGCATAATTTTTTATCAGACCTCTAAAATAGTTTGTTGTCCCAAGAAAGCTTTTTACTTGTTTAACCGTTTGGGGTTGTTTGAAATTTTGCACTTTTGCACAGTTTTTTATTGATGGGCTTATACCATTCGCATTTACTTTATATCCTAAAAATTCAATTTGCGATTTGCATATCTGTAACTTCGCCGGGTCGAGTGTTAAATTATTTTCTTTCAATCTTTGGAAAACAATTTTGATTTTCTCTAACATTTCGTCGTTATTTTGTGCGCATATGACTAAGTCATCTAAGTAAAAGTATATTTTTAACTCTGATAGATCTCCTAACACTTTGTTCATTAAAAGTTGAAAATATGCTCCTGAGTTTTTAAGACCAAACGGAATTCTTTTAGGATTAAAATTTCCCATAAAAGTTGTGAACGTTAAGGCCTTTCTATCTTGTTTTCTTAGTTCGATCTGAAAAAACGCCGCCTTCAAATCCATAACTGTATAAATTTTACTACCAGCGATATTTTGTAATATATCCTTCACCTTTGGTAAGTTTATTGGCAAAAGTGGTAAATACGCGTTTATGGCCCTATAATCAATAGCAAGTCTATATTTAGGTTCTTCATTTGGTTTACTTGGTTTCTTTACAAGAATAATGGGACTAGCGTACGTGCTTTGTGAACTTTCAATAATGTCATTTTCCAATAATTCCCTAATTTCTTTTTGCGCAATTTCTCGTACTGCTCTCGGAATTGGGTATGGTCGACTCTGAATAGGATAATTGTGCATAAGTTCGATTTTCGGTACTATTGCTGATGTTTTACCTAGGGTAGCATATGACTTTGAAAAAACCTCTGTATTGGTCATCATTAATGCAATAACTTTATTTCTATCTTCCTTATTTAAGTGCTGTACTTGAAAATCGTCTGGAGATATTTCTTTCTTTCTTAATTCCCGAATTTGTTGATAATCTGTTTTATTTAAATTTTGAATATTATTAATTTCCAACGTGGGTTTACTGCTTTTATTTTTTTGTATCAACAATTTCGATTTGTTCTGTTATTATACCCACGTTCATGTTTTTATTAAGTGTAATTTGGCAATTTTTTTCATTGTATAACAACATTCTAATCTTATTTTTATTTTCTATACTTTGGATCGCTTCCTCCGTGATTAATGTTCTTGCCATTTTTATTGGAGAAAATAAAACATCCTGTCCCTCATTTAATTCCTGTGACAAAATCAATTGGACTATTTCTGACTCCCCTGGCTTTAATGTTATTTTTCTTTTCAATTTAGCGAAAATCTGCTTTTCCTCTTTCTTTTTAACATTCTTATTCTTATTACTTTCATTAGAACTTGGTAACCATTTTTCATCATTTACATTATCGCGAGTGCTACAATTTTGCATATTAGCGTTTTTTCTATCGTTCTCGCTTTCATTATCCTCGCTTATTCTACCTTCATTCTCATTATTGAATTCATTACAACAATTATTTATTTCCTCATATTCGTCGTCATCATTATCATCGCTTATTCTATCTTCATTCTCATTATTGGATTCATTATAACAACTATTTATTTCCTCATATTCGTCGTCATCAGTATTATAATTTTCATAATTACTATTATATCTATTTTCATCGCGAATTCCCTGGCTTTGTGGTTTTTGTTTTGAATTCTGTATTGGGTTTGTATTTTCACTTTTATACAATTTAATCGCAGTATTCCCAAATTGTACTTCGTTATCTTTTGTATTTAAAATTGCTTTATGTGAGGATAAAAAGTCGTAGCCTAAAAGCATTTTATATTGCCCCTGAAAGTTCTGTTTTGTCACGAAAAAATAATTTTTGCATGCCTTTTCCCCAATTCTAAATGAAAATTGAATGCAATTTAAAAATTCTATATTTTCTTTAGTAAACGTCTGAAGTATTACTCTTCTGGTTATGTATTTTATTTTTACATTTCTATTCTGTTTTAGTTTTTGAAATGTTTCCAAATCTATAATACTAACTTGAGCCCCACTATCAATTACACTTATTATTTTTATTCCTTTGCAATCTATTTCTACCATCGGTAATTGTGGGCTAGATACGTTTTCACATTCGCTTGAAAGGATACTTTTGGTATCATATTTTGCTTTATCATTATTTTCATAATATTGTCCTCTCTCCAAATTTGTATAGTTTTGCCAGTCATCTCCATTTTTGTTATTTCTATATGTTTGTGAACCGAATTTATTTATTTCTCTGGAATTTGTACGATTCGTTCCTTGGTCCCAAATTCCAGCTCTTAGTTTAAATTACTATTATTATTGTTTCTCTCATATGTGTTTGATCTTATATTTCTTCCGTTGCGCCCCCTAAAATTTCCTCTTATACTTTGCATCTCTCTATTTTCTACGTTGGTTTCTAATTGATCGTAATAATTTCTTTGATCATTATTATTTCCTTGACATTCTCTATTATTTCTATTATATCCTCCTCGTTCAAAATTTCTGCGATTTTCGTTTCTGTTTCCTCTGATATAATTTGTTTGCTCCAACCCATATTGCTGATAATTCATTCGTTTGGGATTCCTTGCAAATGCAGTATTACACTCATTGTACCAGCAATCTGAGAAATAATGTCCATTTTTTCCGCACCCTATGCAAAAAACAGCTCGTTCCATGGATTGATTTGGTATATTTTGCAATTTTAATTTATTAATTTCTAAAGTCAAATATTGAACCTGTGTTGTAAGTAACATTTCTTTCAGTTCGTTATGTGATTCTTCTGGAGTCCTATCATTAAGAATTATTTCAAACAGTTCGGCATCTTTTATGGCATCTTCAAACCGCTGCGGATCTTTTTTCTTCACTTCAATTGCCAAATCAGGGCGTAATGCGCTAATGAATTTTCCCAACATTATTTTATTGGTTATTTTCTCTACCTCTCCATCTGTTGTATCCTTAAGGTTCAAAAATTTACGCGCTGCGTTTTTTATTTTTAGCACAAGCTCGTCCACTGACATATCAGGCGTTTGTTTTATTTTATTGAAAGCGTCCTGTTCTTGCGTTATCGTTATTCTGTTTGAAAATTTATTTATTAGTAATATTTTTATTTTATCAAACTCCTTTTCGTTTTGTAATTCAGGGTTTTGAATTAAAAACTGCATAGCCTTATCTTTTAATCTGGTTTTAATGATAGCCACTTTATGCTCTTCCTTCCAACTTGCTAACTCCGCTAATTCATCAAATTGTTTTATAAAGAAATTTATATCTTCCTCCTTACTCCCACTAAATAATGGCAGGATCTGCATTACTGGAATATCCATATTTTTATTATTTCTATCCAATTTACTATAATTTTTATTTGATATTTTTTAATCTTCTTTCAAACTTGAACTCCTTGTTATAATTGAACTTTTCACCACTTTTTTAACTGGTCCCATTCCTATATCCCATTTTTCTAATTATACCTTTGATCTCATTTACAAGAACCATTTTTTCCATTTCATTGATAAAACTTTACATAATCATACATATAACATAAGGAGAAATGAGAATTGTGCACAATATTTTCACAATCATCTATGTCGCCACCAGTTGTCCAACCTTATCAATATTTATTTTTTATTATTATTATTCCTTTTATTTTTATTAATTTCATAAATCCTTATTTTATTCCCGTTACTGCTAAAGTCACGAGCACCAAATGTGCCGATTATTATTTTTGTTGATTAAAATTAATATTGTCAAAAAATGCATTTTACATTAAATTAATTATTTATTAGTATATTAATTATACATGTAATCTGTTCTAAAACTTACTGCTGTGTACATTGCGTTGGTGGCCGCAAAACCCACCTATTTCTGTGCTTAACGGGATACTAAGTTAACAAACTAAAAATTAAGGTTAATAGTAAAGGAACAAACATTTATTTATCACATACTCAATTTACACTCTTTAGTTTTACAAATTAAATAAATATCACAATAGTGGAATACATCTCAATGGTAGTTCGGGGGGTGTAATGCCAGATGAATTGATATTTGGTTGGAGCACGTGGTGGGATGCATTAATTAGCTTTCCCTTAAAAACACAAATTTAGACAAAGAGGTTATCCTCATATAGTTTAATTGCACGGTACCTGATCTTCTTTCATATAACTTGGGTAACACCGATGCTTTGTCACACTTTACACTTGCAATACCAGATGAACATGAGCTCTCCTTCGAATTCCTATATCAGAGACGCACACACAACTCTTAACTCTGCTACCGTCGCTTCTTCTTGACTAGTCTAACTCCAACAGCCTGCCTTGACCAATTCTGACTCCCACTTCGAGCAACTCTCACTTATATCCCTTTTTCGGTCGGCGGTCCACGTGCTGAAATCTAGAGCTGAGGGCTAATCCGTAGACATGGCGTCGCCGTCTCGGTTGCCGCCAAACGGCTTAACGTGGTATGTAAACATGGGCGTGGTATGTAAGATATGGGGCCACCTGTATATTATCGCCCATCTGCTTAGCGTGGGGATAATCCGCCCGCATTCCTGGTTCCATTATTTTTTAATCCTTCCAAATATTTATTACTTTACATTTCTGGCATTACAGCTAGCATGAACCGTTCTAGAGATATTACACATTTTTCAAATAAATTTATCAAAAAATATATAAAACTAAAAAAAATATTAATTGATGTGAAATTCTACTATTGTGAAATCAGTTCACTTTTCATATGTAATATTATGCGATAAATTTATTATCATTCGTAGATCTAGCTCGTTCCATTCACGAGAGAAGACATTTTGGGTAATAGCTTTGTAATTTGACGCCATTAATCATTATCTACCATAAGACTAACCTATTTATCCATAAACCATGCTTGGAGAAATTTTGGCGGCGAATTTGGCGGAATATCGCCAACTTGGTGGGTTTTTTAAATGTTGCCAAATTAACGAAAATATCGCCAAATTGATGAAAATAACGCTACATAAATGAAAATGAAGACTAATTGATGAAAATCCAATATCTTAGAAAGAATAAGAATGTACTATAAGAGAAGATACTTTGGGTAATATTTTTGTATTTGGACGCCATTAGTCGTTTATCTGCTATAAGAATAACCTACTATTTCTCCGACCATAATGCTTGTGGAAATTTTAGCGACGAATTTGGAGGAATATCGCAAACTTGGCGAGTTTTTTAAATGTCGCCAAATTGATAAAAATGTCGGCAAATAGATAAGAATGACGCTAAATCAATGAAAATGGCAACTAATTGATTAAAATTTGATATTTTGAAAATAATATAAGATTCCACCATAAGCCTCCGTCTGTAACACTTGGCAAAATTCTGTCAACGAATTTTGACGGTATATCGCCAACATGGCGACTTTTTAATGTTGCCAAATTAGCAAAACTGTTGCCAAATTGATAAAAATGTTATGAAATTGATAAAAATGTCGCCAAATTGATAAAAATGACGCCAAATAGGATGCAATATTTTGGAAAATTTTAATTGCGCAATATGATGGACATACCTTTGTATATAAGAAATGCTCTTCTAAATATCGTCAACTTGGCGATATTTGGCCCCACAATGACGAAAATTGCAAAATTGACACCAAGTTAATTAAAATAACGCCCAATTGATGAATTTATTACTAAAATTTCTAAATATATGGACTATGTTGCTTATTGAGGATACTGTTATTATTGATAATTGTTAATTTAGAATTCGTAAAATATAAGTTAATTGGGTACGAAATAGTTTTAGATGTTGGCATCTGGGTGCAAAATTTACTGCGCCAAATGTACAATTTAACGTTACAAGCACTGTACCGTGGATCTTTTCATTATCTTTTCACTGTTAAAGAAGTAAATTCTTTGCAGTATATAAGAAAAGTCATGTGCTACCACATCAGATTTTTTTTATTTAAATTTTGTCAAATTTAGTATTTTTCGGCAATTAACTGCCAGGACTTCACATGTAAAAATCTGTTGTGGGCTCCACATGACTTTCCTAACACACCCAAACTCATATTTCTTCAATTATTCCTTAAATTGAGATTAATTGCTCAAAATAACACGCATCAGTATTTGAAATGACACTGAATTTGCACTTTCAATTCAATTTTCGTTTCCATTTGGTAACTGGACGCATGTTCAAAGTCGGCGTAGTGAAAATGCCAATAAAACTACAATTTCTCCAGAACTGCTAGTCTTAGAGTAATGCCGTTACTCTCAGTAATGGGGCTGGTCTTATTCTTTTCACCGTCAAAAATTGCGTATAAAACAAGCATTTAATGGATACATTTGAGCATAGTAGTCTTATTTTAAAATTTCACGATTTTTGCAGACTATTTCAAACACAAAAAACAGCCAGGTTCTTGCTTTCCGAATTGTACCGAAATCAAAATCAACAACAGGGTCACTTACAAATGATTTATCTACCAAATTTTGCGAAATTTGGTCCATTAGTTATTTAGCTTTATACATACGAATTTTGCGGGCTATTTCGCAAAAAAAAAAAGCAAGTTCTTTTATCCCGAATCGTATCCAAATCTAGTAAGTACCAGGAAAACCCGCAAGTGACTTACCAATAAAATGTTATGAAATTTAGTCAATTAGTTTTTGCGTTAGAGTGGGTACATACATTGCACAGACAAATACGCACACACACACAGACGTCATGCTAAAAATAGTTTTTCGTGTTCTATAGATCCCAAAAGGTGTAAATCCATAGAAACTCGAGTTGCGATTTTCGGCATGATTCCAATAATTTCCCTATACATTACCATATATTGCAGGGAAAGTAAAAAAATCTGATGTGGACAGCACATAACTTTTCATGCAGACTTATATCCACGTTCCCTTTATTTTAATTAAATTTTCATCACTTTTAATTCAATTTTCGTTCTCATTTGGTAACTGGACTTATTTTCAAAGGTGGCGTAGAGAAAATACGAAAAAACTAATATATCTAGAGAACGGCTAGTCCTGGTATAATGTGGTTAGTCTTATTCTTTTCTTCCTTAAAAATTACGTATAAAACAAGCATTTATTAGATATATTTGAGCATACGTAGTTTTTTATTTCAGATTTTGACGATTTTTGCGGGCCCTTTTGCAAAGAAAGGCAGGTTACTTTTTTCCGAATCGTACCAAAATCTAATGAGCACCAGGGTAACCCACAAGCAACTTATCTACTGAATTTTATGAAATTCGGTCCATTAGTTTTTCAGCTACATTGGATACATACATTGCACAGACAGACACACAGACGTCACTCAAAAAATAGTTTTTTCATAATCTAGAGGTCTCGAAACGTGTAGATCCGTCGAAAACTGGAGTTGTGATTTTTGGTAAGATTCCGATAATTTCCCAAACATTACCATGCATTGCAGGGAAAGTAAAAATTTGATGTGGGTAGCACATGACTTTCCCTGCAGAATTATATACAAGTTCTTTTTACTTTATAATTCAATTTTCGTTCTCATTTGGTAACTGGACTCATTTTCAAAGGTGCCGTAGAGAAAAAACAAAAAAACTAAGATATCTCGAGAACGGCTAGTCCTAGTGTAATAAGGTTGGACGTATTATTTTCTTCTTTAAAAATTACGTATAAAACAAGCATTTAATGGATATATTTGAGCATGCGTAGTTTTTTATTTTAGATTTTGACGATTTTTGCGAGCCATTTTGCAAAAAAAAAGCAGGTTATTCTTTTCTGAATCGTACCAAAATCTAATCAGCACCAGAGTATCCTACCAGTAACTTAACTTCTAAATTTTGTGAAATTTGGTCAATTAGTATTTTAGCTAGAGTGGATGATACATGAAAGTTTTACGGACCATTCCGCAAAAAAGCGGGTTTTGTTTTAACGAATCCTACCAAAAACTAATCAGCACCTGGGCCTCACCCAAGTGACTTACATAACAAATTTTATGAAAGTCGGTCCATTAGTTTTTGAGTTAGAGTGGATACATACATTGCACAGACACACAGACGTCACGCTAAAAATATTTTTCGTATTCTAGAGGTCTCGAAACGTGTAGATACGTCGAAAACTCGAGTTGTGATTTTTGGTATGACTCCTATACTTTCCCTATACATTACCATGTATTGCAGGGAAAGTAAAAATCTGATGTGGGTAGCACATGACTTTCCCTGCAGACTCAAATTCAGATCTTCTTTATTTCTTTAACGATTCATTAGATTGAGTTTAATTGCACCAAATAACACTAAATTTGCATTTTTAATTCAATTTTTGTTTTTATTTGGTAATTGGACATTTTCCCGATAGCTGCGTAACAAAAATGCAAGAAATCTCAAATACCTTGAGATCCCTAGTACAGTTCTGTTCGGACTGTACTAGGGCTAGCCGTTCTCCATTATACTTTCGGACTTGAGAAGAGTTACAAGCAGAAAACGACCTCGAAAACACACACTTGGCTGAAGTTCTAGACATTATCAAAAGCTTCAAATTAAAGAAATCACCCGGTCTTGATAAAATCAGTAACATGATGATCAAGGACCTTCCTATTATTTATGTTTGCTGGCTCACCGTGATACTAAATTATATGTTGGATCTTCGCAATTTCCCCCCAGAGTTGGAAGACTGCCGCAGTTATCCCTCTTTTGAAAAAAGACCAAAACTCAAATCTAGCTGAAAGCTACAGACCAATTAGTCTTTTATCAAGCCTATCCAAAATTTATGAGTTAGTGTTGCTTAGGCATTCGACTAGTTTCTGCAGATCAAAATATATCTTAATTCCTGAACAGCAAGGCTTTCGATCTGATTTTTCCACGCATTCTCAACTCATGCGTGTAGTGAAAACTATTCGTGAAAACTCTACGAACAGGCAGTATACCAACACAGTATTTTTCGACGTAAGTAAGGCTTTTGACAAAACGTTTATTCCTGGTCTGCTATCCAAAATGGTTCGACTTGGTATCTCGACACAACTTTTGGCTCTCATCGACTCGTATCTTACTAATCGTTCTTTTCGCGTACGAGTTGATCAAACTCTCTCTTCCCTTCGACCAATCAGGGCCGGAGTTGCACAGGGTGGAAATCTGAGTCCTCTACTTTTTAATATCTTCATTAATGACATACCCAGGATCCCTCAAATTAAGCTGGCCATCTTTGCAGATGACACAGCCCTGATTTCTAGAAACTGCTCACCACAGAACGCTATTAACACCACACAAAGCTGCATAAAACATAGCCTTGAGCACTGGCTTGTGACCTGAAGAATCAAAATTAATCCGAACAAGAGTGCAGTCTGCATTTTCAAACCCAACTACCGAGAACGTAGTCATAACTTTTCTCTTAAAATCTTCAATGAACCGATCCCCTTTTTTAACTCTGTCAAGTATTTGGGTGTCACATTGGGCGCCAAAATGACTTTCAGAGAGAGCAGCACATCCAGAACAAAGTGGAAACTGTTCATAAAATTTTTACATCCCTCCTCCCACTTCTCAGTAGAAATCCATACATTTCCCTTCCTAATAAGCTGATTATCTATAAACAAATCATCACACCGGCCTTTTCGTACGCTCGCCCCGTCTGGGGATCTGCTGCAAAAAAGCCATATCAAGAAACGGCAAGTTTTTCAAAATAAAGTTTTATGTTGCATTGTAAATGCACCCTGGTTTGTCCAGAACGAGGTGATTCATCATGATTTAAAAGTCCCAGACATTGCTGAGCATTTTCGGAAAACTTCACGAAATTTTTTCAGGAAAATCACTAGCAAACCTTGCTTGAGAGACGTCGATAGTAGCTATGACCCTTCCTATCTCAGGAAAAGAAGACCTAGACATTTTCTTTTTGGTAATATGGCGCCATCGTGGAAGCGGCCCAAGTATATGACGTCCCAAGAAGGAGTTTCAATCACGTCGCCTGGCAACGATAGATGGCAACTCTGTCCCACTTAGGTTATTGCCTAGGCAATTTCGAAGTGAAATTTCGAAAAGGGGCCACTTGATTTGTTCTCTCCGGAGAACCCACAATCCTAGTGAACAATACCTTGCTTAGGTCGCGATTTAATGGCAGCCCGGTCTTACCAATTGATGCCTACCCTCAGCACATTTGCTGATTGTAATATAATTGTTAATATAATTGTGACAAGAATTCGATAAACTCTTAACATAAAATTAATCATTAATAACTAAACTTAACACAATGTAAAACTGCCAATCTATAAAAATTCTAATTTCGTTTACTAAAAATCTGAACTTCAACTCAATTTAATTTAACTTAAACTCAACCATATATTCCTAAAATCTAATGGTAATTGTTTCTTAACCTTTTTATTATCGTAATCTCATACTTTATTTGTATTTACCTGAAATAAATACTTGCTCCAAGTTCCAAGTATTAGAAAGGCAAAGGAGTACCTGACACACACAAAAAAATATTGTGCTTTAACCTCCTGGTCATATGAAGGGCCAAAGGAAGATAAAACGAGAGAAACTTACATGAAAGGAGGTAACAGAAAGAACGAAGGGCAAAAGCTCAGATGGGTAAAACGCCGACGAATCGGAAATTCGTTCCCATCGAGTCATGGAAGACGGAAAATCAAACTTGTAATGGTGTTATTACACGGAGCAATTCCTTGCAGCAATTTTTCAGCAACACCATACATTTCAATGGGAAGAAAACTTGCCGCAATATTGTCGCAATTCGTTCGTACTCGACAATAAAAATTGCTCAATTTCTGTGCGGCGAACCAATCAAAGGACGATAAAATTCACTTAGCTCCGCCTTTCCTCTGCTCATTTGCATTCAAGATGGCGATGGCGACTGTAATGCGAGCACATCGAAGTTGCTCAATTAAGTTAGAATCTGCAGATGGAAAAAATAATATAACTTCTACCAAATTAGACACCTGCGCCATATAAAATATCCGCATTATACAAAAAGCAAACAAAAAAACTAAAGAATTCTTCCAGAAATCGGCGGAGTTAGAGAGGGAGGGCCAGTTAGGAAGGAGGGGTTTAACGTATCATTGCCGGACGGAATTACTGAAGTCTGGAGATGGAAAAATAATAATAGAAGTTTTACCAAATTCCAGACATCTGTGAAAAATAAAAGATCCAAATTGCACGAAAAAAAACCCCATTAAAAATGCTTCTTGGAATGAAATCGGAGGCATTAGAGAAAAGAGGAGGGGCGTGTATGGAAGGCGGGAGCCTAAAGCATCATTGCCGTGCGGAATTGCTGAAGTCTGGAGATGCAGATGAAAAAAAATAACTTTTACCAAATTACAGACACATTTGGTATATAAAAGATTCAAATTATACGAAAAACATACTAAAGAATGCTTTCTGGAATGAAATCAGCTGCATTAGAGAGGAGGGACCTGTTAAAGAGGAGGGGCCTAAAGTATGATTGACGGGCGGAATTGCCGAAGTTCGGCAGTAAAAATTGCCCTGTGTAATAACACCATTACTTTGGCAGTTTTTTCCTCATTTTTCATTGGCCCGCTCTTCTCCTGTCCCCGCCCTACTCTTTCAGCCACAGCCCAGTTACAGTCACCCCAAGTCGAAGACGGCATACCGCCAGTCGTCTCTGATCTCTACAGAGCACCAGTGTATACGAGAAGTGCAATTTGCTATCTCATATCGTTATTTGGAAAATCTACTTTACGTGGATTTTTTACACTTTCTGAGGTGGAGGTGAAGGTCTTTCGGACCCAGGTACTCCGAAAGCAAGCGTCTTGGCTCTTGGTTTAATTTTTTATTATTTTCAAAATCTCCAGATGAAATATTGCGTAAGTTCACCAATTTATTTGCAACCCACTGCCAGCGCTTGCCCGTTTGGCCACCGAGACTGAAAGAGATAAATCAATTGTATTCTTTTTGTCTAAAGCTGATTGCTAACGAATAGCGAAGAGTTTTGTCCACTGGCAGTTTTGAACCGCACTTGAATTGTTATAAATAAAATATTAATTGTTCATTGAATAATGTCCTGGAAAATGCAGGGTCGTCATTTCATTTACCACCAGGCATATGCTGGAGCCCTTCAACTTTTTAAGGTGCCTATTTCTTTTGCCTCACCAATATCTCGAATAACTTTTGAAATATTTCCTCCCCCCCCTTCCGACGGCACTTTTTTCACCTGAAAAAGGAGTTTTATCTCATTTGTGCACATAAACATTAAACAATTACAGTATTGAATAAGTTAAAGAAAAATTGGAGGTTCGAAAAATAACAGTATTGTAGTAATGCTTCCATTATTGCAGTGGTTCTTAACCTTTTTAAGCCGCGACCCAAATTTGAGAAATATGTTCATGTCGCGACCCAAAAAAAAGTCAAAATTTTTTCATTGCTTTATTTTAGATCGCATTTTTAAAAAATCTTCAATCCTACGATGATGATTTTTTTTAACTTACAAATTTTTTATTTATTTTTTTTAATAATAAAAATAAACAAAAGTACTTTTCGATCCAAGGAAAATTTAATTAATAATCAAGTGTTTTTAATAATTTTTATTGACCAAATTAAAATATATTTATAACTTTTTGAAAATAATTGACATTTTAACTTATTCCTAAAAAAAAAAGAAATATCAATACATATGTTAAGTCTTTTAAATTTTAAATGCAAGTCATACAGTTTTAATGAGAACCTTGTGCTTGAATACATTTTGAAAGATCTTCAAACCTCGGTTGAATGCTTGTCAAGGAGCACCTTATATCTATTTCAGGATTTAACTTGTTCCGGTAATTGGTTTTGATTACACACAGAGCCGAAAAACCAGCCTCACACATATATGTTGTTGAAAAGGGCAATAATACTTTTAGGGCTTCTTTAACAATTATTGGCTTTTCGGTTTTTAATTTTAACCAGAAAGCACATAAAGATTCAGTGTTTTTGTAGAAATTGTATCGAAGTGCTTGGTCACTTTGTATTTCTATTAATTGTTCTTGAAATTGATTAATATTAACAAATTCTTCATGCAAATCACTTACATCAAAATTAAATGGCATTCGAACCCAATTATATTTCAAAACATCGTCTGCAGGGAAATATCGATCAAAGTCTGCTATTAGTTTTTCTAAATGATTAATAATAATTTTCTGTATTTCAAAATCTGTGATATCAATATTATTGTCTTCAACAAGTAAATTAAGAGTCGGGAATGAAGCAAGTTTCTTTACTTCAACCTTATTTCTCCATAATTTGAGTTTATTTTTAAAACATGTAATTTTTTCAGTTAATTCAATAATAGTATGATTACGTCCTTGCATAGACGTATTTAGATTATTTATTTCAAATAAAATATCTGACAAATAAGCAACTTGAGTAATCCACTTCAACTCGGAGAATTTAGATGCTAATGGGTGTTTCTTTTCTCTCAAAAATAATTCGACTTCTGTCCGTAATGATAATACTCTTTGAACAACTTTGCTCCGGGACAGCCATCTAACTTCAGAATAATATAATAAATGTTCGTATTCTGCACCAAATTCGAAACACAGTTCGCGGAAAATTCTACAGTTAAGAGCTCTTGATTTGATAAAATTGACTACCGCAACAATTTCATCCAAAACGATACATAATTCGGATTATAATTTTTTTGAAGCAAGATTTTGTCTATGTAACAAACAATGAATCGATATAATTTGTGGATTCATTTGTTTGCTCTTGTCGAAAATCCCTTTTGAGATGCTGTCATGGCAGCTGCACCGTCGGTGCAAATACTGAAACACTGATTCCAATTTAATCCTTCTTCTTTAAAAAACGAATCGACCATAAGAAAAATATCTTCACCTCTAGTTGTTGTTGACATTGGTTTGCAAAATAAAATGTCCTCCTGTATATCTGTTAAACCTGGATACCGCACGTAAACCATGAGTTGAGCATCTTTACTTACATCTGTCGTTTCATCCAGTTGAATACTAAATAAACCATCAATTTTTATAGCAGAAATAAGTTGATTCTTAATATCAAATGACATATCATAAATTCGTAAACGAATTGTATCATTTGATAATGGTATCTTCTTTAATTTCTTTGAACTTTCATCTCCGCACATGATACGTGCCATGTCAATGGCAGCAGGTTTTATAAGTTTTTCAGCAATATTATGGGGTTTCTTTTGTCTTGCAATATGCCAAGCCACATGAAAAGAAGCAAGTGTAGCTTGTTTGGCAGAATTTATAAAACCACTACTACTTGGTGCATCCAAACGCTGTCTTTTTAAATGGGCTTCTTTTCTTTCGAAAAAAGTACGATATTTTCCCTCAAAGGAAAAATTTTTATGTTTTGCATCAAAATGTCTTTTAAGTTTGTTCGGTTTCATCGATTCATTACTTAATATTTCACTGCACAACACGCATTGCGGCTTGTTCACTCCTCGATCATAAATGCAAGTAAAACCTAATTCTAAAAATGCTTCCTTGTATTCACGTTTTGCCATTATTAGGGTGATTACAATTTTACAATACGCACTGCAGCTTGATCACTCCACTATTAATAATAAGACAAAATTTGTTTCTAAAATGCTTGTATTCACGTTTCACTGTTATTACACGTTTCACGTTTCACTGTTATTCACAACACAATACGCAGAAACGAGTTTTTGACAGAGAGCTTACTGAGTCTGCGCGCACGCAAAGCAATGGCGTGCGTATTACCAACACCTCCTAGAAGAGAAAGCCTCAGGACAGGAATTGGACGTCACTTCCGGAAGGCCATTCGCAAAGAACGGTAAAACCGAAACATTGTATTAGGGAATAACTTGTATTAGGGAATAACTCTTCTAGGAGGTGTTGGTATTGCTTATTATTTGGTGTATTACTAACTTTTTTGGTTCGACTCAGCGCGACCCAAGAAATATGCTTCGCGACCCAATTTTGGGTCGCGACCCATAGGTTAAGAACCGCTGCATTATTGCACCCCCATTCCTTTTATCCAGTACAAATATGGTAAGAGTACATAAAACTTTTTTTGGGAAAAAAAAAAAACAGTACGGCATTTTACGAGGAGGTTATATATAATAAGTTGAGCAGAATTAATTTATTGATTATATAATTTACTATGCAACCAGGTTTCAATTAATTTCTTAATAAAAAATTCTTACCTTATTTATTAAAAATTCTGACCACTTATAAATTTCTTGACAAGAGGAATTTCTAAGTTCTCGATGTTTTGAAAATTTAAGAATAGATGATAAGGTGTCATTTTGAAATGGGGACCGGCGGGGCGGTATTTTTTAATGTCAAAATGCAGTACTGGGCCAGGTAGGTCGATGTTTTTAGTTTTTGAGGGCTGTGGGGCGGGCTGCCCTGCGATAGTTTACACATACACACACATTCAAGTTTACACACACATATATATTTTTAAAGGTGTTTGAAATGGGTTCAGGGGGTCATAAAACGTGCTTATTCGAGAACATTCCAAACTTGAAAATTTTCAGGAAAACAATACTTTCTCTATACAGTAGCATGAGAAATTAATTTTTTTCTTGTGTGTCTGTCTGCGTTACTGTGGGTATGATACATTTCAAACAAATTGACAGATCTGAATATAATTTTGTATGATTTCTCAAATCGATAAACGTCAGATGCCTATTGATTTGGGGAAGAGAGTGAACGTACCAAGGGACGAATCTCAATTTTTTAAAAATTTCTTTTTTTTTAAACTCATACAGATGTTATAAAAACATAGTTACGAATAAAAATGTTACGTAAATAGATATTTAATATAGATTAGTATTCGGTATTCGCCGATATCGCTTAAGTATTCGAGATATTTAACATAACATCCCTAAAATGAATTCGAATATCTCGTCATGTTTAACAGCAGATTCTGAATTTAAAAGCCAGGATACAAAAGGTCTAGAAAAAGAAATTCGAAAGGAACTAGAATAAAATTTGTTTCCACCAAACGACAGAAAATAAGACATATATAAGAATGATTATATTCAATTCATTTAAATTTTTCTTTGACAATTTTGATTTAATAATCTGCCATCCTTATAATATGCAACAACTTAAGCAAAAGTGAATAATTGAAAACTAAATATTTGAAAAAAAATTTTTTTTTTAAACATAAATAATTTTTGTTTTATAGCCAGTTTTGTAGTTGTGTATCTAATATCACAGGAAAGAGGCATGGGTAGGTATTGCTCAGATAAGGAAAAGGCAATGGACGCTTATGATACCTCTTTCTTTTGACTGCATCTATCATATATTGCTCCATGCAGGAATTTTTTTTAAAGAAAATTTCATACTACCCAAGTCGGAATTCTTACCAATATATAAAATGTGTAGATATCCTATATTTTACTAGAATATCTATAATAAGATGCAAGTGTGTGTGTGTGTGTGGGGGGGGATTCCGAACCGGCACATTTTGAAAATTTCAAAGTTTAAAGTATGGTTATTTTAGTTATTTTATAAAATATCTTAATAAAATTATCTGCAAAATATATTATTATTATAAAATATTTTGCATATCGAAGGGGGGGGGGGGGGAGATCGCGTCCTTCCTTAGATAATTTTGCAATGATGTAGCTCAAATGCAGGATTATCCAACTGGCAGCCCTTGAATGGGAATAATACTTAGGGGTAACATACGTAAAATTAATTACGAATTTTCCTTTTAAATGAACACATATTAATACTTAAAGAAATATGTAATTCTAATAAAATGTGATATATAAATATTGTTGAAATTATTTTCAATGGCAGCAAAAATATTTTAATCGACAAATTTACTTTATATTTTGTTTCATAGAAGTCGAATAGAGTTGCATAAAACATAAAAAATTAGAATGATAAAATGTTAAATGTATAATGTTTACATTGCTGTATTTTTCTTTCTGGTCATGAATAAATAATTCACCCACACAAAACGTACTGTGCACTTTTTAGTAAATAAAAGTGCTTAACTTACAAGTTGTTTCAACCCGAACTCTTCAATTTTAATAAAACATGTACGGCCATTAGAATAAACAAATTTAATCATTATGATATATAACGGATAAACCCCAACAGAAAAATTGAAAACAATTTTATAAAAAGCTGTGCGCTACTCCACGTAGAATATAGGAGTAGGGGTGTTCTTTTAACAACAGGTGATATTGAAGATAGAATCTGGCACCTTGTTTGGTTACAAACTGCTTAGATTTTTATCTTTCCTAAAAGTTTGAATTTCAAAATATCATTAAAAATATCTTATTCAATAAGAGTAATAGCAATTCAGGTGTGTAATGATTTAAAAAAAGTAGAAAACTGCTTTTTTTTAATTGCTCATATCATGAGTATTCAACATTTAATCGATGTAACTATTTGGTTTAAAATTATTTCCTTTCTGTTTAACATTTTCAACACATATTTTTTTCAATATATATCTAGATATTTATGTCCATATTTTAATAATCCTAAATAGTAGTTAGTTTTAGACATTTCAAAATATTTTGATTGTTTTAACAAACACGACATACATTTAGATAAAATGTAATTCATAGATCTGCACAATCAATCATTGTTTTGCAAACTACAGAATTTTTATATTTCCTACATTCTTTACTTCTCAAACAAGAAATTTCTACAGTATTTCCCTACCAGTCTCACAGTAGTGTTCCTACAAGTGCCGCAGAAATATCGTATCATTGCTTTCCACAGGACACAGAAGATGCAAGTCGTTAAGCCATACTTTATGGAGAACTCAGTTTATTCCTTCTTTGATTTATTTATTCGTTCGTTATTATTTTATATACACATTACTTACATAATCAATAATTATGGTTTTTATAAGTAATTAATATATTTTAAAATTAATAGAGGGTGAATTCAACAACTTCTCTTCACTGCTATAGATATTTTATCTCTTTCATATTCAAAATGAAAACATGTAGAATAATAGTGAGTTGCACATTGTAACATCAGATAACAAATGCAAAGAAGGTCGGAGGATTGACAATTGTAGAGGCCTTGCGTTAATCCTTATTTCGGGGCATAGCATAACGTCATACAATTGAGTTATGTCAGTTATCATTAAATTATGTTTTATTTTTTATTTGAAGATTCTATACGTTCTTGTTACGCTACTGCTTTCACGCATGCTATCAGCTACACCACTTCAGCAACGTAAAGCTCGAATTACTTTAGATCATGTAAGTAAAGAAAGTATGAAGTGGCAGATATGTAGCAATACAACATCGAAACAACGTCGTCAAATACAAAGTGACAATACAGTAAAATATCATGTGTAAGGATAACTGGATAACACGTCATATCAAGCCCTAAATAATAATGGATCCATTTAATTTTAGTTAAAAGTACATACAAAGCGTTAAAATATTTACTAATAGTGAATATATTTATGTTTTATTAATGTTTCCAATTTAGATCGGAAACATGCAATATCTTGAAAATGATGGATGTTAATATTCTGAAAATTATGTCAAATTGAATACTTTCTCTTAATTTGATCATGCTTAAATTAATAGGCTTCTGGTGTTTTTAATGAAAATAATCGTGCAAGTTTCATTTAATACTCCCAATTTGTTCGAGAGATATCGTATCAATAGACTCAGAAATAGACAAAACACACATACATCATTGAAAAAATGGCCGATTTCACAACTGGAACCAAAATTTGCTCGCACTTACTTTACTAAAATATAACATTAATTTTTAATTAAAAAAAATTAATTTTAAACTATTTTTGTTTAAAATTAGTAATTTAAAAATTGCTGCTTTTAGGTAAATAAGAGTGAAATGTAGCACTCAGAAATTAAAATGAACTGACACAAAATGAATATCACTAAATTATTTTTACAATTATAAAAACTGTGAGAGTAAATTAAATACACTTAGTAAATTATGATGTTTTATATATAATTTGTATATAAATGTGGAAATAAATTTGTTTTATTTACAGTACTATATTACTTCAGGCGGTATATTAATATATCACTTTATATTACTTCATTAGACAGGGTGTATCTGAATATTTGGTGGGGAGGTAGGGAATTTTCCTAGAATATTTCACATAGGAAAGCATAGGCGCAGATGTCTTATAGTAGAGTAGGGCAGCATATATTGAAAGGGAGTATAGAAATAACTACTTTCTACGACTCCCCCTTCGTCCCTCCCTTATTGGGGGAGGGGTATTGTGACGTAGACCTAAACGTCACTTCGATTCCAGTATCCGTATATCATACTTCTTCATAGAGTTTCGTCCAGAACAGAGCACCAGGCGCGAAGCGCCTTTAATCTCCAATCTCTAGGTGTGGTTCTTATCTTCATACTGTGACATTATTTCATTGGTCCATAGTTGGAGGTTCGAGGTTTTTGATTTACTGTTTTTATTATTTGTCCTAGCTCCTAGTGTGGCAGTTTGTTGCACATTAAGAGTTTAAGCAGTTTGGGGGGGTTGATGCAGATCTGAGGGTAACCTAGCATTTTAGCAGTTTAGGATTTTAAACATTTTGTAGAAAATCAAAGATCGCGAGTTTTCTTTAATATCAACTGATTAAGGTGGGACGTTCCTAGTACCGAATATCAAAGTTAAGTACCGAGCGGGGTCTCTTACGAGATTTAGCCTTGCGATGATCATAGTCATGCAGATTAAATAATAGTTCATTTGGGACAGATGGCAGATTTTGTAGAATTTAAGCGCTAGCTTTTTGATTTGGGCTCTAACAGTTTTTATTTTGAAGTCTTTCCTAATTACCGAGTTTCTTAAGTATCTAGGGGCTTTCCTTATAATCCTTAGGGTTTTGTTTTGTCTTGTCTCTAATAAGTCTATGGTAGTTTTACAGGCATATCCCCATACGTGTGCTGCATACAGCATTCCCGGGCAGATGACCGATTTATAAATTAGGAGTTTATTTTGATAACTTAGATTTCCGTTTCTATCATTGGGTATAAGTCTCCTATGGTTATATACGCTTTTTTGATTATGTTCGTTACGTGCAGTTTCCAAGTTAGGTGGGAGTCTATCGTTACACCTAGGTATTTAGTAGATTTTTCCGCTTTTAGGGCATGGTTGTTTATGTACAGAGGAGGCGGAGGTTTACGTTTTCTTGAGAAATAAATCCAATGACATTTATTGGGATTTAATTTTATTCGCCATTTTTCCAGCCATATTTGGAGTATGTCTAAGTGTTGTTGTAGCTGTCTGTGCATTACTGAGACGTAAGGGTGTTTTGCAAGTATCGCGCTGTCGTCTGCATAGAGTGCCAGCTCCGTGTCTGGGGTCCTGGGAATGTCATTTAGATATATGTTAAAGAGTGTCGGGCCCAGGATGGATCCTTGCGGTACACTACTTTTAATGAGCTTGGGTGTAGATAAGTTATTTTTTACTCTGACTTGAAAGTGTCTATTATTTAGGTATGAAATTGAAAGTTTGACAAGTGCGTCAGGGACTTTTAGAGTGATCAATTTGTAAGCTAATCCACAGTGCCACACTTTATCAAAGGCTTTTTGGATGTCAAGAAAAATCGCAGCTGTGGGTGTCTTATTATTAAAACCAGAAGAAATGTACTCTACCACTCTCAGCAATTGATGAGTGGTGGAGTGTTTTGGCCGAAATCCAAACTGCTCCGGAATGATAATGTCATTCTCACTAAGGTGCGTGTTCAGTCTCTTAAGAATAATTTTCTCAGTAATTTTACTAAGTGTTGGTAACAAACTGATTGGTCTGTAGTTGGCTGGAATTGAGGCATCCTCACCAGGTTTATGGATCGCTATAATTATCGCTTCCTTCCATTCTTTGGGGAAATAATTTAGTTCTAGTATTTTATTTATTAAGATGGTCAAGTAAAATATTATATTTAAGGGTAGGTTTTTTACCGCGATATTCCTGATTTTGTCGTGCCCTGGGCTTTTACGGTTTTTAAGGTTTTTGATAATCTCTATTATCTCTTGCGGGGTGGCTGGGTTAATCTCAGCCGTGACCGGGGAGTTCCTGAAATTGTTTAGAGTTTGCCTAACCATTCTTAGGGTGTCCTGACACATTAGATCGTGGTTTGGTTCAAATTGCTTTTCGTAATGCCTAGCAAGCGCCTCTGCCTTTTCTTCGTCTGAGTACGCGATATTAGCGCCATCTATTAGTGGCGGGAGTTTAATTTGAGGTTTTCTGAGTCTTTTAGCGAATTGCCAGAGCGATACGTCTTCCTGGCTAAGGGATTCGATTAATTCTTTATACTGTTGCTGCTTTTCTGCGACAATTTTTTCACTGACTTTACACGTGAGTCTATTAAGCTCCCTTTTAAGGGTAGGGTCTCTGTTAGCCTGCCATGTCTTACGCATTCTATTTCTCTGTTTAACTAACTGTTTGACATGGTGGGAATGTGTTGGCATTTTTGATGACTCACGATGTGTTGTGGCAGATGCAATAGCTCTCCTGATTTCTGTTTGTGAGTGTGTACGTGGCAGAGTCAATATCCGCCGTGCTCATAATGTTGGGTACTGCTAAGTGCGGCTCGAAAAGTGCTCTTTTGAATACGTTCCAGTTCACCCTCTCTTGTCCCAGAGAGGCTGGAAGGGGAGTGTTCAAATCGAATGTCACCAATACCGGTAGATGATCCGAGTCGAATTCATCCAGGGTATCAATTGTGTGAGCGTATTCTATGTTTCTCGTTAGGACAAAGTCTATCCTATTTTCTATATCCTATTTTCTTTCTTTACGTTATAATGCTATTATGGTTATTATGATGTTGGATGTATTTTAACGAAGGATCAAGTAAGTGTTATATTTTAATATGTATAACAACGCAAATTTCCTTTTAACAATAATCTAACATCATTTCAAAATTGTTTTATATCAAATTCAAGCATTATTTACAAAAATATCAAACTCTTATCAATCATGTATAAAAGTCCACACTAAAAAACTGCATATTTTGTTAAACCTCGTAAAGGCTAGATGAACACAATGAAGTTTTTGCTGTTTATAAAATATCAGCAAGCTTTCCAGTCTTTTTCTAGCCAAGAATTTCTAAAGATATCTATATGTAAAAATTATATTTCATGTGTAACTGATCAATTATTTGCCAATCTTTATAACAATTCATACTAGCATCTTTTTACACAAACTACCCAATGCCTGGTAATAAATAGTTACACAATGCAAGCATACACATATGTAGAAATATATTTTAACTAATTTTGTATGTACTTTTGGACAAACATTCATTCAACAAGCTTTCTTTTGTAGATGTAAGTAATTTTGTTGCGATATTCAGTTTCTGTTATCATTTATGTTAAACAAGACTTGGTCCAGCTTTGAAACAATCAATGATTTGTACATTGCTTTTATTGTATAACTTTTGTACATGTCAAGGGTGTTACACAATGTGCCGCCGTGTTCATGCGGAGTACGATCACGTTAAACATGTGGGTCCGTATGTCCTTCCGAGAGGTTGGTGGTAGGGGAAGGAGGGTACGGTCCCTGTGGATGCCTCCCCCACTGGGTTCCGGTCTAAATTGTATGTCACTTCCTGGCCGTCCAATCGGTTACCTTACACCTTTCTGGTAGGTCGGACGGTCTGGGTCTCAACAACAACGTATCAAGGGTGTGTTTGAAATATTAACTGAATGGTCATCTCCGTTAACAATTGTTTATCAGTTATCAGGTCACTCACCAGAGAAAAGACAACATGGTTATTCTGCACGATTCTAGACACCATTTCAAGCAAAACACGTGTTCTGTGTATCATGTGACCACATAACATTGATTGAGAAAATCCTTGGTCATTTTGGTTATAACTGCACTGTGATCGAAACAAGTTTTTAAATGGCAGTGGTTATGAAAAATTTTTCGAAATCTTTGGTCATGACCTGTGGTCATATGTCATAATTGTAGAAACTCTTCAACTGTGTTCCAAATATTATCAGTTTTAGTTAGATTTTGTCCAGTAGTATGTAGTCCATAGAAACAATGCAAGCATTGTTTACCTAACATCAGTTTAAAAAAAAAATAAATAATTTTACTATGATATTTCAGCAGAATTTGTGAAACGGTGATTGAGGATAGATCATTGGTGACCAAGCTCAAATTAATCTTAATTAATAATTGCAAAGATACAATTTTATGTTGTATCTTAAAAAGTTTTCTTCAAATTTGAGAAATAGGAACTCTTAATTTCCAAGAAAATGTTATTAATGCATTTGCAAAAAAAGTAGAAGATTGGAATTTATGTACAAATAGATTCAACAGTACAGTCAACCCTCCTATAATGCGATTAACACTAGAATGACTGATATTTTGAACTACCTAGAACGACGGGCAGCGGTCAATTTGACCGCCATAGAAAAAGTACAACATACCTTTAATTCGAAACCAAAACATCATAGTTACAGCATTTAGGATGTTTCTTTGACACATTTTTTGCAAAGAAAATAAGAAAAGACATAAAATTTCAATGGGCTGGGATTAGTCGTTTTGGAGGAATCGTTTTTCAAAGTAGTTATGCGGTCAAAATAACCACTTCTGTCGTTTTAGTGTTAATTCATATCGCTTTATATTACGAAACTCAGATTAGTGCACATCAGAATTATTCGTACTATGTTATATGGAAACCGCATACCGCGTTATAAGAAACTCAGAACAATTCGTACTGAGTTACACAGAAACCGCATTAAGTGGAACTCAGAACATATAAATCAGACTGATTCATTCTACATCATATAAAATTGTATTTTTAGAGTACCATGTTATTGTGAATATGGTTATGAAATATATAAGTTTATAGATACAAAAATAAGGCAAAAATAGTTTACATATTTCAAATTATTTTTATTAAGACTGTAAGAAAATTAAAAAACAATGTGAAATATAAACTTAATAACTTTTTTCGGTACTTATCGGTTATAGGGACCATGGGTTACCGACAACTTTTCCGAGTTGTCGCCAACACGAATGTTGGCGATATAATCCGATACGAGAAATTCACTACAAACACAATGATTACAATTTAATATATAATGGGGTTTGATCAACTTTACTTAAGAAAACAATATTGTGTTACATTGAAATTTGTGGTGGCCCAAACTCAGCTATTGCTGATAAAATGTCATTAAATTTATCACTACCGGTAACGCTTTGTCACAAAAATTCTGTGAGATATGAGTCCAAGTGCTGTCTTGCAGTTCCTCTATGCTTTTTGTTACGCCATTTCGTGGATCCCCAGAGTCTCTATGGTATGCGTATGAGTCCTGGTTTCAAGATCCACGAAGTTATACCCATGGTTTACTTTCAAATATTGAAAGCCGGTGTAAGTCACGAAATATGAAAACAGCCACCTATTTATAATATCATTAACCGGTATAAACCAGAATTTGGCATGATCACTATGTGCTGCCTTGTTGGAATTCATGCTAGCTGAGTTTGGGCCGCCACAAATTTCAATGTAACACAATATTTTGTTGTTAAGTAAAGTTGATCAAACCCCATTATATATTAAAATTGTAATCATTGTGTAGTGAATTTCTCGTATCGTATTATATCGCCAACGTTCGTGTTGGCGATAACTCGGAAAAGTAGTCGGTAACGCATGATCCCTATAACCGATAAGAACCCTTTTTTCCAACAAAAATTCTATTAATATTCAAATTAGACCATCCAATTTAGAACAAAACCCATTGGGGGCAGTATCCACAGGGACTGTATCTTTCGGAAGAACTATAAGATCAATGATACTGTGTTTTAACGTTGAATTGTACATTTGGCGATTTTCCGGATGAAAACATGCAATACTATTTCAAAGTACCTAATTAACTTATACTTCACACAACTCTAAATTAACAATTATCAATATTGATAGCATCCTCAATAAACAATATAGTCCATGTATTAAAATTTCTAATAATTAATTCATCAATTAGGCGTCATTTTCACTAATTTAGCATCATTTTTGCAATTTTGATGAAATTTTCGTCAACCTGCAGCAAAATATCACTAAGTAGGCGATACTTTACTCCATTATCCACCAAGTTTGCCATATACATCACCAATTGTTACAGACAAACCGAGAGAAGAGCATTTCTTATATATTAGAATGTATGCCCATCATATGACGAAAGTCAGAATTTGCTAAACATTATTATCAATTGGCGATATTTTCGTTAATTTAGTGCTATAGTTGCCAAGTTGGCGATGTCCCACTAAATTTCTCGGCAAGCGTTACGGACGGACAGATCGAGGAATGGGTTATTCTTATAGTGTACTAGCAGCATACCCGTTCTTCGTACGGAGTATATAATATAAAGAAATTTATAATTCGCAATCATGTGCAAATTCTGTTGAAATATTAAATTTGTTGCTCATAAAGAGAAGTTTAAGAATATCTCTTCTCCCTATGCAAAATTATCTCCATGGGCAGATCTGAAGAATAAAACATCCTGGCCCCTTTTGTAAGCAAATTTACAAAAAAAAAAGGAATTGAATCAATATATGCAACCCCGTACTACTTATATTGTCGCAGATTAGAAAATATGCCAGTGTGTTAGTAGAAGCTTACTCGTATTGCAATATGAGTCTCAAAAATATTTTCCAAAATAAAAGAGATGACGTAATAAATTGAAAGTATCAAAAATACCCGTAATCTTAATACCAGAAAGTCGTAATTGATTCCAATATATGCCAATATATATCAAAATATATGCCAATGTACCTGTACTACTTATATTCTCGTAGATTAGAAAATATACCCATGCATTTGTAGAAGATTACTCGTACAACGTACTATGTATGAGTTTCAACAATTTTCGTCATAATAAAACAATTCCATAATAATTTGAAAATATCAATAATCCCTGAATCAACAGTCTCCGAAAATATCAATAATAATGATATTTAAACCTGAAGACCGTAATTGATATTATCCAGTCAAAAATTCAATGTCAATGAAATTTATTTTATATAAATATTTTTATTATAAAAATCAGAAAAGATTTAATAAAAATCGTATACCGCATAACATATTGGATCCGTTGCTAAGCGACATGGTATCATTTGCTTCAAATAAATTGATGGAAATCATATCATCTGAATAATGCAATCTCCATGGAAGGTTTGGCGACATTTTCGTCAATTTAGCGATAACTTAAAAAATCGCTAAATTTATCGCCATGTGGGACTGTAGAACTGATAATCCCATTTTGCGACAAATTGACGAAACATCATCACAATACTATCCCCTAACAAAACACAATTAATTCCATTTATTAAGCGCGATTTTATCAATTTCATGATATTTTTATGGATTTAGAAATATTTTTATCAATTTAGTGATATTAAAAAAATTCCTTAAATGTGTTACTAAGTAGGATGGATGGACTGACCGACAAATGCTACAGAAACATCATTTCAGTACTTTATTCTAAAAAAACAAATTTTATTTCATTGATTTGGGTCATTTTTATCAATTTGGAGACATTTTCACTAATTTGGTAAAGTTTAAGAAAAGTTACCAAGTTATTTAGAGATATTCCGCTAAATTCATAGCTCTTAATTTGCAGATCTGAAGAATAAAATATCCTGATCCCGTTTGTATATACAAAATGAAAACACTAAAATTGTATTAGAAGATACATACACCCGTTCTACTCTTTTCCTGTTTCAACAATCGGCTAAATGAATTTATTGGGTAAACACAATATATGAGTTTATTAGCTAAACACAATATATGAGCTTGAAACCCCTTTGCTAAAATAAATGAAAGTGAAGTACGCAGTCCGCAATTTATATAATTAAAAGAACAATCAAACCGTTCATTTATAAAATATATTTTTACATCCATTTATTTATTATACAAATAGAAAAAATAATAAATATTAACAACACATTTAATTTCATTCCGTTGCCGAGCAGCATGATATAAGGTAGAATCTTCCTCATAAAATGCGAAATTAAATAGCCATTTTGATTTCTTTATACTTTTCATCGTTGAGTAAAAGCTTGTGAAACACGAACCATGGAGGTAGATTTTTCCATTTAAATTCATGTTTCAAACAATTCATGCCTTCCTATAGTGACTAATTAATGCAAAAATCCTGCACCAAACTCGGAAATAAAGTTTTATTTCATTTTGGCGTTTTAAACAAACGATTTTCATCCTTTCCGTTTGGATAAACCACGGAGTTGGAGAGTAGATCTCCTAAGAAAAATTTCCGTTTTTCATTAATATCTCGACAACCCCTGGTCTTAGAAACTTGAAACTTGGACTAAATTTATGGGGGGGCTATTTCAAGGCTATCCACAAAATTTCATTAAATTCGGTTTATCCGTTTTCTCGTGATGACGAGACAAACGAAACTTTCGTTTTTTGCTAATATCTCGAGAACCACTGGTCATAGAAACTCAAAACACGGACTAAATTTTAAGTGGGGCTATTTCTAGGCAACCCACAAAATTTCATCAAATTCGGTTCAGCCGTTCTCCCGTGATAATGGGACAAACAGACAGACAGACAAATATTCACTTTTATTTATATAGATTCTTATCTTTTTTCCAAGATATTGAACTTTTATCAATTAGTTGTTATTTCATTGATTCAGCATCAGTTTAATCAATTTGACGAATAATTTATATCAATTGGGTGACATTTTCATCAATTTGGCAATATTTAAAAAGTCACCAAGTTAGAGATATTTCGAAAAATTCGTCACCAAAATCTTATCCAAGCGTTACAGACGAAAATATAGTTTATTCTTATAGTACTCGTAGTTTCTTATATTCTTTCAAAGATATTGAATATTCGTCAATAAGTCATCATTTTCATTGATTTAGCACCATTTTTATCAATTTAGCAACATTTTCTTTAATCTGGCAATATTTTAAAAAATCGTCAAGTTGGTGACATTCCTCCGATTCGTTGCCAAAATCTTGCCAAGCATTATGACGGAGAAATAATTTATTCTTATAGCAGATAAATAACTATTGCAGATAACTGCAAAAGTATTCCGCAAAGAATCTTTTTTCATGAATGGAACGAGCTAGATCCTTGAGAATGTCAACAAATTTATCGAATGATATTACATGAAAAGTGAAAATATTTTACAATAGTTAATATTTTTTTTATTTTACGTGACTTTTTGATAAATATATTTGAAAAATGTGCAATATCTCGAGAACAGTTCATACTAGCATTCTAAAGTTTGTATCATTCGTTTTCTAATGATAAAGTACATAAGACATGACTATTTACGTAACTTTATTAAAGGGTTTGATATTTTCAAAATTTCATTCGAAAGTTAGGAGGGTTCTGAAAATTCGATAGCGTTTAAAAACAATATGCTTCCAGTATTCATGGATTGTAATTTTTGTACCAAATTTTTTTCGAATCCTTTCATTGGTTCGTGAGATATCGTCTCCACACACACACACAGAGGGAGAGAGAGAGATACACCTCAAAAATATCTGATTTGTGTTCAAGGATGCTTGAAACTTGCTCGCCCGTTGAAAACTCAAATTCGAATTTTTGACCCCGTCGCAATACTTTTCTCATACATAGTACCATGTACTATATAAGGAAAGTAATAAATGAGTGTATAGCAGATCACATTTTATATAACAGACAAAGATGTAATAATAAACAAGAAATTTATGAAGAAACCGTCATATGGTGGCAAATGGCTTGTATATTTCATTTTTGACGTAACTATTAAGCATTTAAATTCTCTTTTCCATACATATTTCTTACAGTCATACGAATTTTCAGGAAAATGGTAGTGACATCTCCAAAATTGGAAATCAAAACTCTCAGTAAATTCCCCCTCCCCCGATGTTGAATCCATATCAGTCATCATCTAAGTTCTATTTATAGCCAGTCCTTAGAACTAGATGTTTCACGAAAATTTTTTTGAATCGAAAGTGAAAAAAAAAAAACTAAAAAGAAATGAAAACAAAAAAAATGGAAATCTTTAGTATATCCCCAACCACCTCCCGAATTTAATGCTGAATTCATATCAGTCACCATCTCAGTTCTATCTATAACCAAGCTTAAGAAATAAGGTGTCAAAAAACATCTTTTTAACCTGAAGTGGAAAAAGAACTGGAGGTGGATAACCTTAGTAAACCCCCCGTTCTGCTCCGAAATTTGATGCTGAATCCATATCAGTTGTTATCCCTATCTATAACCAATTTTGAAAACTGGATGTTTTATGGAGAATTTTTGAACCAGATGTGGAAATGAAACCAGAAGTGCAAATTCTTAGTGAACCATCCTACACCCTCTAGAATCTGATGCAGAATCCATATCATCAGTTATCATCTAAGCTCTATCTACAGCCAATTTTGAGATATAGACATTTCAAGCAAAATGATAATTTTTGAATCGAAAATGAAAAAAGAACCGGAAGGGGGGGGGGGTAGAAATCCACAGTGAACCTCCAACCCCTTCGAAATATGCTTCTAACTTCAAATCAGTCATCATCTGAGCTTTCTATAGCAGATCCCAAGAAAGAGATGTTTCAAGGAAGCATTTTTCTTAAAAAATATAACATAGCAAATGTTTGCCAGCAATAAAACTTATTACATAATATAGCATTACCTCATTTAAACAAATGCCAAGGGCCTAGCATACATACTCGTTAAATAGAGGGACTCCTACATAAAACTAAAATCTTACTTTTAGTATAAAATTTGTTGTGACTTCGAAAGTCTTATTTATAACCGCACATTTTGGTTTGCATAATTGGTATTCCGCCTTACTACTCCATTATCATGATATGACTTTGAAAGATTTTTCAGCTAATACTTCCGAAAATCCGTTTGCATCACGTGCTGCAGTATTTTCCATCTTTTCTCACATTTTTGCAATAACTAACTGCATTACATCCCTTTAATTTACTTAAAAAATATATACAATGCATAGCATAGATGGGTTTGCCTGTGTTTCTGTTTTAACAAAGAATGCCCCTTTTCTTTATATAGACAGGAAAGAGACATCTACCAAATAACATCATTATATGATTCCTATATGAATGTAAAGTTTATTGCAGAAACTATACTTTTCAGAGTCCACCACAGATACTAAACATTTTATTAATTCGGCAAGATTGCAAAAGGCTGTTTAGATTGACTCCCAGAAATGCATTCAATGACTAGACAAAATACAGAATACACATTAGTCCTTTCCTCTTTTGCAAATCATTCATCTGCGGTTTAAACACAAAAGTTTGAAACCTGCAGAAATGTATTTTGAGTATTTTGAAAATACAAAGTACTCTGAAAATGTATTTTCGATACATTACCAAAACACTGAAGTTTTTCAGTTTAACATACAAAATACAAATGTATTTTGAAAATGTATTTCAAATACATGTATTTTTGATACTGCCCAACTCTGGTGAAATATTAGACAGTTGAAATATTGCAACTACATACACGAATCAAGCAGAAATATTTATGTAATTATTATTATTTGTAATTGCAGCAAAAAACATTAAAAACAGAATAAAAATATTTGACATTCATGTTTGCAAGCTTTAAATATGTTGTAGAAAACTTGAAAGTAATAGCAACTCGAATTCAACACAATAATACTGATGATTAAAACGATTTTAAAAATGCGAGCAAGATAAATTTACAATGAATCAGATGTTTTAAAACCCACCTAATCCAAAGAAAAATACCCAGCTCGCTATTTCAAAAATTACATTATGTGCTCAAATTAAAACAAATCGTTGTTTGAATGAGTTTCGATAATTATACATACGTAAATAGAAAAAGATATTCATCCGTAATACGATGAAGACAAAAAACAATTAAATCTCCGTGTATTAGAACACATAAATGGGAATTTATGAAAATCTTCTTTCAGAAATACATAAAATAACTTTGAATTGTTTAATATATTGCATCTAGCTATAATCATAATGGAGTGAATGCATAGCTTGAGATAAGAAAGAAAATAGGATATATGAGAAGCAATAGAGCCTTAAGAAGCAAAGTGACGTTTGGGTTCTACGTCACAATGGCCCACCCCCAGTATGAGTGGGACAAGGGCGGAGCCGAAAGAAAGTAGTCATTTCTATACTCCCTTTCAATATATGCAGTTGGGCGAAGAAAAAAAACATATATTTATTCATCTTTTGTACAGACTTACAAGAGGTGCACGAAATGCAGACCATTTGCTAGAGTACATGCCTCACAACGATGTTGCATGGACAACTGGACTTTCTGGAATATGCTCGGCATTTCATGGATGTTTGCGGCGGCAACAGATATGCGTGCTACAAGGTCCCTAGCGACAGGGGTCTCGTACAGCATGTTTTTCATCGCACCCCATACAAAGAAGTCGATTAGAGATAAATCGGGCGACCGTGGTGGCCAACAAACCGATCCACCGCGACCAACCCATTGAGCTCCAAATTTTCTGGCCAGGTAACCACGCACATCATTTGCGAAATGTACTGGAGCGCCGTCATGCTGGTCATGTCAGACAGGTTTGCGCGTGAATGGGAGTTGTGGACACTAAGTGTCCTCTACACAGTCATGTGTTCGTTTGTGCCTATGTGAAATAGTCTTCTTATCCTATTCCCTACCTCCCCACCAAATATTGGTGATGAATTCAGATACACCCTGTATAATAATAATTTTATCATTATATCTGAAGGTAATTTGTATATATCGAATTTTTGCTATAGGGAGAAATCTTTCGTGATATTATCGTTTAAATATTCAGGAAATGGACATATATTTTTGAAACTATATCACATGGATTTTTTTAACCTAATTCCCAGCCTCCCAGGTCGGGTAACCGTTGGCTAGAGGCCAAAATTTTAGACTTTCACCAGAGAAATTTACAAATGCAGAACCCGATCCCCGCGCGGCCCGAAGGGCATTGGGCATCGGTCCGGGCCAGACCGAATTGTTTTGCATTCAAATATTTAAAAAACCCGCATTTGTGAATTTTATATACAAAAAAATTTAGATTAAAGTTAGCTTATTTTGAAACATTATGTTTACATATCTGAAATCAACACAATAATTTCATGTACTCTTTTAAAATTCATTTAAAATGTTTTCAAAATTAAATACATTCTGACTTTTTTCGATCTAAGCACAAGTCTGGCCCGACTATTCCCACTGGTCGGGTCGGGCTTATATCCATTCGTCAGACACGAGTCCGTGTAGACCGCTACCACAGGCTACCAATTAATATTTTCAACTACATGTTTATGATCTAATTATATTACGAAGTATCTTTTAATTGCAGATTATTTAAGTAGGTTTAATGAATATTTTATATTATGTATTACAGTGCTATTTCGCAGTCAATCTCTAAATTACAACCTCATCAAATAAAATATTTGACAGAATTTTAAAATATTTTTCTTAAAAGTGATAACAATCTTATCAGATGGCGCAGAAACACAGCCAACTGAAAATACAGTACGGTGAAAGGAATTGTTAAGTGAAAATGCGCCCATTCTCTCACCAAAGAATATACATATTAGTCTGTTTACATATACACCCATGCCCCCACGTTCGAATGAACGTGACCAACGGTGCATTTCAGCAATTTAACAATAAAATTTACACGCCACACAGGCGATTCTGCGCCAATTTTGTTGTACCTTAAATCACGAGCGTTTATACCCTGCAAAGTCACTCCCGGGAAAATGCACCACGTGATAACTACGTCAGGCGCGAGTTTCATGACCTTGTGGCGGCAGTTGAATGATGAGAAGTCTTTGTTTTCTGCATGCGGAAATTTACAGTTCAATTAGTCTATGCTCGATTTTGATATTGAAAACACACACAAACACACACAGATATATATATATATATATATATATATATAGAATGTTTCTTTAATACGAAGCATACAAAAGGAATTAGGAATAAGGATAGTACATAAATGAAAAGTTAGATAAACTAAACAGCGTAGTATAAGAATGTGAATGACAATGCAATATACATTTAATTTATTGCGCAAATGCAGCTAATAAATAAAATGTTTTCAATATAAATATAAATTATTAAATCCAAAGTTAGAATGTATGTAGTAACTCATAATACACTATTCCAAAATTTTCTACAAATACAAAGAAATTAAGACAAAAAGAGGAAATAATAAAACATAATGCAAGTCATAAGGACAAAGACAATCAACAAATTTCAAAAATGAGGAATGCAAATAAGAAAACAAAAAAATCAAGCAAAAAAGCTTGCACATGGAGGAGATTTAGGCTTACGAGATTAGGCTTACGAAAAGTTCATTTCGAAAAAATTCTCGTCGGGTCCATATATCCTTTCGAAATGAACACAAAAATGCTTGTTTCTGAAACACAAGATAGATTTTATCTATAAACTTGTGTTATATGGACGACAAGCATAAAGATTGGAACATTAAAGGAAACATAAATACATCAAAACTCACCTCTTCAGCGCAACCATGACGAGCAAAATATGACTGGATCAATGTTGCCATATGCCAAAATGAAAAGATGTGATTTGCTGTTGCCAAAGAGAGTAATAAAAACTGTACTGCGCAAAAGCAATAAAATGAAATAAAATGAGTTATTCAACTGTTAAAGCTTCGAGATAAAAAGATGAAAATATAATTGCAGGAGAATGAAGAAGTACGACTAAAATAAGATAATAAGGGGAGAATATGAGAATTTTAGGCTAATCGAAACTTATTAACTATACTATTGACTAAATATGCAGGATATTGATACATTTTACTGGTAATTTTGAGGTTATTAATATGCAAAGCATGAAATTTTTTATCTGATAATCTATAAATTCTAAAAAGTTGATTAAGTATAATATTTCTAAACAATTGAATCGAGTTGCAGGAATTAAAAGGTAATAATTTATTAATATTAAATTAAAAAAAATCTTTTTTATCATATAATTTAGTAACTATCCCATGAGCAGGTTCTATAATTAGACTTAAATCCAAATAATAAACATTATTACTAATAGAAGTTTCATTAGGTATTAATTCCAAATTATCCGGATAGAAATCTATATCGATGACATAGTTATCAGTAAATACAAGACAAATCAGATCATCTACATATCTATAAATTTTATAATCAGTTGAAGTAAAGAATTTTTCATAATGATATAGGTATAAATTAGCTAACATACTGCTACTACAGCCACCTTGTGGAACACCTGAGACTTGTAAGTATAATTTATTATCTTGAAAGATATAATTATTGAAAAGAACAAAATGGAGAAGCTTAGGAAAATTGGTAAATTTTGTAAGATTAGAATGTTTAGTAATATAAGCATTATATAAAGCTAAAATGACATCATATAGATCAGTGATCTTAATATTATTAAATAGATCTTTAAAATCAAAAGTTTGAAATCCTATTATTTTACCAAGCGTTTTTAATTTATTTTTTAATTCCTTACTGTTATTTAGAATAATGTAGCTATCACCAGAATCTCGTAAATTGCTATTTAGTACATTTAAATAATTTAGTAATAATTTACTAGCAGTAGTAGAGTATGAATTATGACCACTAGTAACAGTTCTAAATTTAATAGGATTTTTATGAAATTTAGGTATAAGCACAATATATGGAAATGTCAAAAATTTATTATTAATATCTAAATCACTATACATATTGATAATTTTCAATTTGATACTATTAAGAGAGTGTGAATCAATTTTAAATAGACTATTATTTTTTAAATAATCTAGCAGATATTGAATATAGAATTTTTTACAAATAATAGCATAATTATTAGAGGCTTTATCTACATAAGTAATAACAAAAGATCTATGTAAATCATTAACAGAATGCTTTATATTATCCATATTATATATAGATCTAGATAAATTAATACTACAAATGGTATTTTTAATAGATCTTAAAATAGTAAATTTCCACATATTAAATGCCTCTAAAGGCTGAGCATATTTAGAAGCTAATCCATAAATAAATTTATCAAGGTCCAGATTGATTGACTTTAACACTTGTTTAGAATTATTACATGAAGGTAACCTGAATTTAGTGCCAAATGACATTATAGTTCTTAAAGATTTATCTTTTACAATGGCTAAGTCTCCAGTAACTATATGACCCAAGTGTGGATTTATAAATTCAGCATAATTATCAACACTACAAATACATTCACCATCTAAATTTGTTGAGGAATCTATGTCGACTGAGAGAGATTTGGAAATTGCATTGTAATTAAAAACAACTCGATTGACACTCGATTAAAAGCAACTGCAACTCGATTCAATTGTTTAGAAATATTATACTTAATCAACTTTTTAGAATTTATAGATTATCAGATAAAAAATTTCATGCTTTGCATATTAATAACCTCAAAATTACCAGTAAAATGTATCAATATCCTGCATATTTAGTCAATAGTATAGTTAATAAGTTTCGATTAGCCTAAAATTCTCATATTCTCCCCTTATTATCTTATTTTAGCCGTACTTCTTCATTCTCCTGCAATTATATTTTCATCTTTTTATCTCGAAGCTTTAACAGTTGAATAACTCATTTTATTTCATTTTATTGCTTTTGCGCAGTACAGTTTTTATTACTCTCTTTGGCAACAGCAAATCACATCTTTTCATTTTGGCATATGGCAACATTGATCCAGTCATATTTTGCTCGTCATGGTTGCGCTGAAGAGGTGAGTTTTGATGTATTTATGTTTCCTTTAATGTTCCAATCTTTATGCTTGTCGTCCATATAACACAAGTTTATAGATAAAATCTATCTTGTGTTTCAGAAACAAGCATTTTTGTGTTCATTTCGAAAGGATATATGGACCCGACGAGAATTTTTTCGAAATGAACTTTTCGTAAGCCTAATCTCGTAAGCCTAAATCTCCTCCATGTGCAAGCTTTTTTGCTTGATTTTTTTGTTTTCTTATTTGCATTCCTCATTTTTGAAATTTGTTGATTGTCTTTGTCCTTATGACTTGCATTATGTTTTATTATTTCCTCTTTTTGTCTTAATTTCTTTTATTTCTTTGTATTTGTAGAAAATTTTGGAATAGTGTATTATGAGTTACTACATACATTCTAACTTTGGATTTAATAAATTATATTTATATATATATATATATATATATATATATATATATATAATTTAAATTTTATTTTATTATTAATAATTTTTATTACATTTTTCTATTATATTATTTATTTATTTTCTATTTAAAGTCTTTTCAAGGCTATCAAACTACTATTATTACGAGTTACTTCTGCTTTTATTAGATGAGAGAATGTGAAAAATATTGCACTATCAAGAACATAGTGTGGTAATTGTAGGAGGGAGTCGACCTTGTCGTCAATCTAAAGTATGAGACGGAAAAAATTGACATGCTTAATGTTCACATTTGTGACTTTAAACGTCCAGGGGAGGGTAAACGACCCCCCTTACACTCCCCTATAGGCGCCCATTTCAGTCCTCTACGGGCTCCCATTGCATGAGCTCCCTGTTTAATGCTATTGCTCTCAGGACAGAACCTAACGAAGCCGAAGTTTCAATTTCCTCGGGGGTAGTAAACAGTCTTTCCAGACCCTCCAAAAGTCTTTGTGATATAAGAAGCTGAAACATTGCACACTTGCCATGGGATTGGGCGTGACAGCCCAGTGGTTAGCGCACGAGAATTGCTATGGGAGCTCATGGCAAGAACGCGCATAGAACTAATTCCAGGGGTGACAAACTCAAGGATGAGGCGTTCCATATTGACTTGCTTGTAATTTACATTTATATCTTTAAATGTACACGGTATGATAAGTTCCATCAAGCGTTCTCCTATGGGCGCCCATAGCAAGGACACCCGTAGAACTAATTTCATCGGCTATAAACTCACGGATGAGGCGTTCAATATCGACTAGATTGAGATTTGCATGTCTAACCTTGAACGTCTATGGGAAGGCAAGTGTCATCCTTTCCCTCCACTATGGGCGCCCATGTAATATTTTCCAGGAGGGAACTCAAGGATGAAGCGTTAAATATCGCTTGCTTGTAACCTACATTTGTAACCTTGAATATCCAGTTCAGCTTAAGTGATCCCTTGCAGTCCTCTGTGGGCTCTCAGCGCATGAGATCCCAGCTTATATATTATTGCCCTCAAGGCAGAACCTAACGGAGCCAAAGTTTCGATTTCCTCAGGGGTAGTAAACAGACTTTCCAGACCCTCCAAAAGACTGTGTGACATAAAAAGCTGAAACATTGCACACTTGCCATGGAGTGGGGCACGACAGCTCAGTGGTTAGCGAGCGGGAATTGATTGCACTCAGTAGGCCCGGGTTCGATTCCTGCCACTGCCAAGACTGCCGCCGTGTTCACGTGGAGTACGATCACGTTAAGCATGTGAGTCTGTAAATCCTTCCGAGAGGTTGGTGATAGGGGAAGGAGGGTACGGTCCCTGTGGATGCCTCCTCCTGGGTTCCGGATTAAATTGGGTGGCACTGCCCGGTCGTCCAAACAGATACCTTACATCTTTCTGGTAGATCGGACAGTCTGGGTCTCAACAACAACACTTGTCATGGGCGCCCAAAGGGATGTTGAACGTCACGAATATCAAACTAATGAATACTTACTGTACGTCTCGTCCGTGAGATTGTCCCCGCTGGAAAAAGTTCTAGTGACGTCCTTACCATGGGCGCCCATAGGGGAGCATAAGGGAGCACTTGCCTTCCCGTGAACATCAAGGTCCCAAATGTTGGTGTCAAGCTAGTATATATCGTGCGTCTCATCCTTGTTATGCTCTTGGAAGAAACTATGGACGTCCTTGCCATGGGAGCCCATACAAATTTTGAAAGCCACAAACGTAGGCATCAAGGTAATCGATATTGTACATTTCGTCCTTGAGTTCACCCCGTTTTAATAAGTTTTATGGCCACCTTTGCTATGGGCGCTCATAGCAGGAGCACCCATATAACTTTTACAGGCGGAAAACTCAAGGGTGAGACATACATCGACTAGCTTGATATCTACATCTGTAAACTTGAACGTCGGCGGGATAGCAAGTTCCCCCTCAAGACCCCCTATGGGCGCCCATACCAAGAGCGTTTATAGAACTTATTCCAGCGGAGGCACCTTCAAGGGCGACAATATCGACTAGTTTGACACCCTGTGGGGAACAGGGGCGCGGTAGCCCATTGGTTAGCGCGCTGGAGTTGCACTCGGCAGGCCCGGGTTCGATTCCAGCTGCTGCCAAAACTGCCGCCGTGTTCACGCGGAGTACGATCACGTTCAACATGTGGGTCCGTAAGTCCTTCCGAGAGGTTGGTGGTAGGGGAAGGAGGGTACGGTCCCTGTGGATGCCTCCCCCCACTGGGTTCCGGTCTAAATTGGGTGGCACTTCCCGGCCGTCCAAACAGTTACCTTACACCTTTCTGGTAGGTCGGACGGTCTGGGTCTCAACAACCCTGTGGGCAACACCTTATTATCAGCATCTCGTATGGGCGCCCATGGCAAAGGCGTCAATAAAAATTTTTCAAGGAGGGTATACTGAAAGATAAGTAGTACAATGTCTACTAATTTGGTACCTACATTTGTGACCTTGAACGTTCACAGTAGGGCAAGTGACCCCTTGCGCTCCCCTACAGGCGCCCATGGTGAGGGCGCCAATAGAACTTTTACCAGCGGGATAAACACAAGGATGTGAAGTACAGTATTGATTATATTGACATACAGTATTGATATCTATATTCGAGTATTGTTAATATTATTGTATAAATATTGATAAATGTTATTGTCCCCTATGGGCGCCCATAGGAGAGCGTGAGGGGGAACTTACCATCTCGTGGATGCTCAAAGGTAGGTATCAAGCTAGTCGATATTGTACGTCTCATTCTTCAGTTTACTCCCTGAAAAAGTTCTAAAGGCGCTCTTGCCATGGGCGCCCATACGGGAGCGCGAGGAGCACTTGTCCTTCCGTGGACATTCAAGGTCTCAAATGTAGGTATCAAGATACTAGATATATTTACCTCTCATCCTTGAATTTGGACATTCCAGGAAAAGTTTTATGAACGCCCTTGAATCCCACTCTTTTTGAACAAGGTGGACCCCCTCCTGCAATTACAACACTATATTTTGACATTATTTCTCTCATCCGAGTTTTAATCACGTTAATTACACAAAATGTTCTAACTAATTCCATTTTTTTACAGAATGCATATGCATATAGAATTTCATGGCTGTACGTACTCTCTCTCTTAAAATATCTAATTTCGAATTATTCGTGTTTTAATTAACTGTTTCTAATTTTCTGCAGAATGGTAGAATATTTTGAAATCAATATGATTAAAACACAGATTATTCAAAATTAGAGATTTTATAAAAGAGAGAGAGAGAGAGTACGTATAGCCATGAAATTCTATATGTAGATGCATTCCGAAAAAAAAAATCAAAATTAGGTATAACATTTTATAATTAACGTGATTAGAGCACGAATAAGAGAAAGGGTGTGTGTGTCAAAAATATAGTGTGATCAAAATATAGTGTTGTAACTGCAGAAAGGGGTCAACCTTGTTTCGAAAGAGTAGGATTCAAGGGCGAACATAAAATTTTTTCCCGGGATGGCCAAACTCAAGAATGAGACATAATTATGTACTAGCTTGATATCTACATTTGCGACCTTGACCGTCTACGGGAGAACAAGTGCCCCTCTCGCTCCTCTATGGGCGCCCATGGCAAGGGCACACATAGAATTTTTTTAAAGGGGAAAACTCAAACTCAAGGATGAGATTTATAATATCGACTAGCTTGATACTTACTTTGGGACCTTGAACGTCCAAGGGAGGGCAAGCGCCCTCTTGCTCTCCCCTATGGGCGCCCATGGCAAATGTGACCATAGAACTTATTAAAGCTGGGGCAAACTCAAGGACAAGACGTACAATATCGATTAGCTTGATACCGACATTGTGGCTTTCAAAATTTTTATGGGCTCCCATGGCGAGGGTGTCCATAGCGCTTTTTCTAAGAAAAGCGTATTCAAAGATAAGACGTACAATATCTACTAGTTTGAAACCTACATTTGTGACCTTGAATGTTTACAGGAAGACAAGTGCTCCCTTACATCTATGGACGTCCCCTTACGTATGGATGCTCCCTTCCGTCTATGGACGCCTATGGCAAGGACGTCAATAGAACTTTTTCCAGCGGGGACAATCTCAAGGACGAGACTTACAGTATTCATTAGTTTGATATTCGTGACTTTCAACATCCCCCATGGGCGCCCATAGCAAGTGTGCAATGTTTCAATATGTCACAGAGACATTTGGAGGGTCTGGAAAGACTGTTAACCGTTCCTGAGGAAATCGAAACTTCGGCTCCATTAGGTTCTGTCCTGAGGGCAATAGTATAAGCAGGGAGCCCATAGAGCACGGCAAGGGAGCACTTAATCCCAACAGGATATTCAAGGTTACAAATGTAGGTTACCAGATAGTCGATATTGAATGCGTCGTCTTTGAGTTCCCTCCTGGAAAAGGTTACATGGGCGTCCATAGTGAAAGGAAAGGATGACACTTGCCGTCCCATAGACGTTCATGGTTAGACATGCAAGTCTCAATTTAGTCGATGTGGAACGCCTCATTCTTGAGTTTGTCGCCGATAGAATTAGTTCTATGGGTGTCATTGCCATGTGCGCCCATAAGGGAACGCAATGTGAAACTTGCCCTACTGTGTACGTTTAAGGTTACAAATGTAGATTACAAGCAAGTCGATATGAACCGCCTCATCCTTGAATTTGTCACCGATGGAATTAATTCTACGGGTGTCCTTGCCATGGGCGCCCATAAGAAAATGCAAGACAAAACTTGCCTTATTGTGGACGTTTAAAGTTGCAAATGTAGTCTTCAAGCTAGTAGATATTGAACTCCTCATCCTTGATTTTGCCCTATTGGAAAATGTTACATGGGCGCCCATAGTGGAAGGAAAGGATGACACTTGCCGTCCTATAAACGTTCAAGGTTAGACATGCAAGTCTCAATTTAGTCGATGTGGAACACCTCATCCTTGTGTTTGTCGCCGATGGAATTAGTTCTATGGGTGTCCTTGCCATGGGCGCCCATAAGGGAATGCAAGATAAAATTTGCCCTACTGTGTACGTTTAAGGTTACAAATGTAGATTACAAGCAAGTCGATATGAACCGCCTCATCCTTGAATTTGTCACCGATGGAATTAATTCTACGGGTGTCCTTACCGTGGGCGCCTATAAGGAAATGCAAGGGAAAACTTGCCTTACTGTGGACGTTTAAGGTTGCAAATGTAGTCTTCAAGCTAGTAGATATTGTAGGTATAATCATATGGTTTGCACCCCTAGAAAAATTCTATTTGCGCTTTGCCATGGCCGTCCATAGGGGAGCGCAAGGGGGCATTTACCCTCCCTTGGAAGTTTAAAGGTCACAAATGTAAACATCAAGCTAGTCAATTTTTTACGTTTCATACTTTAGTTTGACCACCGCAGGAAAAAGTATTTTTAGCATTCTTTAATCCTACTTCTTTCAATCAAAGTCGACTCCTTCCTGCAATTACCACACTATGTGTTTGATCGTACAATATTTTTGACATATATATTTTATGATATATATATTTTTGACAATATATATATATATACTAGCAGCATACCCGTTCTTCGTACGGAGTATATAATATAAATAAACTTAAAATTCACAATCATGTTCAAATTCCTATAGTATACTAAATGGCATTTTTAATCAAAATATTCTGTTAAAATATTTAACATAATGCTCCTAAAAAGAAGTTAAGGAATGGCTGTTCTCGTTATTCAAAATTATCTTCACGGGTAGATCTGAAGAATAAAATATCCTGGCCTTTTTGTAAGCAAATTTATAAAAAGTATGGAATTGAATCAATATATGCAAAACAATAGCGTGTTGTATGGGATCCGTACTACTTATATACGCGAATATTAGAAGATATAACCTGTATTAGTAGATTACATATATAAATTGAAAATATCAATAAATCCTTAATCTTTAAATCAGTAGGCAATAATTAATTCCAATATGTGCCCAAATGAAAGTGCTAAAATTATATGGGAAGATAAACCCGTACTACTTATAATGTCATACATTAGAAGATATGCCCTAGTGTTAGTAAAGGATTACCCGTATTATAATATGTAGTCTGAAAATTTTTTACCAATATATAACAGATTACTTAATAAATTAAAAATATCAATAATCCCTGCCATCTTCATACCGGAAGGCTTGATTCCAATATATGCCAATATACATGTACTACTTATATTCTTTTAGATTAGAAGATATACCCGTGCATTTGTAGAAGATTACTCGTACAGCGTACAATATATGAGTTTCAACAATTTTTGCCGCAATAAAACAATGCCATAAGAAATTGAACATATCAATAATCTCTGAATCAATAATCCCCGAAAACATCAATAATAATAATGTTTAAACATGAAGATCGTAATTGATATTATCCAATCAAAAATACGATGGCAATGAAATTTATTTTATATACATATGTTCATCATTAAAATCGGAAAAGATTTAATAAAAACCTTCTTCCTCATAAACACATTAAATTTAAATCCGTTGTTAAGCGACATGTTATGATTTGCTTCAAATAAATTGGTGGTCAAAATATCGTCTGAATATCTCTAATGAAGGTTTGGCGATATTTTAAAAAATCGCCAAATTTATCGCCAAGTGGGACTGTAGAACTGACAGTCCCACTTGGCGATAAATTGACGGACCATCATCAAAATATTATCCCCTAAGAAAACATAATTTCGTTTATTTAGGGCAATTTATCAATTTCAAAATATTTTTATGGATTTATAAATATTTTTATCAATTTGGTGACATTTTAAAAAATCGCCAAATTTATCGCCAAGTGGGACTGTAGAACTGACAGTCCCACTTGGCGATAAATTGACGAACCATCATCAAAATATTATCCCCTAAAAAAACACAATTTCGTTTATTTAGGGCAATTTATCAATTTCAAAATATGTTTATGGATTTATAAATATTTTTATCAATTTGGTGACATTTCAAAAATTCGCTAAATGTGTTACTAAGTAGGGCGGTTGGACTGACAGACAAATGCTAACGAAACACCATTTCAGTACTTTCTTTTATCAAAACAAAATAAATTTCATTGATTTACGTCATTTTTATCAATTTGGGGACATTTCAATCAATTTGGTAACTTTTAAGAAATTTGCCAAGTTAGCGATATCCAGCCAAATTCGTAGCTCTAAATTCGCAGATCTGAATAAAATATCGTGATCCAGTTTGTATATACTAAATGAAAACACTAAAATATTGTTAGAAGAAATACCCATTCCACTCTTTTTCGGTTTAAACAATTGGATAAATGAATTTATTGGGTAAACAAAATATGAGTTTATTAGCTAAACACAATATATAAGCTTAAAACCTCTTTGCTAAAATAAATGAAAGTGGTGTATGCAGTTCGCAATTAATATAATTAAAAAAAATCAAACCGTTCATTTATAAGATATATTTCAATACCCATTTATTTAATATTCAAATCGAAAAAATAATAATAATCATTAGCAAACATATTTAATTTCATTCCTTGGCCGAGCAACACGATATAAGATAGAATCTTCCTCATAAAATGCGAAATTAAATAACCATTTTAATACCTTTATCCTTCTAATCGTTGAGTAAAAGCTTGTGAAATACAAAACATGGAGGTAGATTTTTCCATTTAAATTCATGTTTCAAACAATTCATGCTTTCAGATAGTGACTATTTAATGCAAAAATTCTGCATCAAACTCAAAAATAAAGTTTTAATTCCCTTTGACGTTTTAAACAAACGATTTTTATCCTTTGCGTTTAGATAAACCACGGAGTTGGAGAGTAGAACTCCAATAAAAAAAGTTCCGTTTTTCATTAATATCTCGACAACCCCTGGCCTTAGAAACTCGAAACTTGGGCAAAATTTATGGGGGGCTATTTCAAGGCCACCCACAAAATTTCATTAAATTCGGTTCAGCCGTTCTTTCGTGATGATCAGATAAACGAAAGTTTCGTTTTTTACTAATATCTCGAGAACCACTGGTCGTAGAAATTTCAAACATAGACTAAATTTTAAGTGGGGCTATTTCTAGGCTACCCACAAAATTTCATCAAATTCGGTTCAGCCGTTCTCCCGTGAGGATGGGACAAACAGACAGACAGAATTTCAATTTTATTTATATAGATTATAAATATTTCTGACATATATATATATATATATATATATACATATATATGGCTATATATATATGTGTGTGTGTAATTTCAATATCAAAATCACGCATTAACTAATTGCACTGTACATTTCCTCATGAAGAAAATAAAGAACTCTATTCATTCACCGCGGCCACATATCTACGGACGTCACACAAAAAGACAAAAAGAAGAAAGAAACAATCAATCGGAAGAGCTGAGTCTGTTAGTTTGCTGAAATCGCGCCTGACGTTTGTATCACGTGATATTATGGCGGGAGTGACTTTGCAGTGAATAAGCATTTGTCTTAAATCTCATCTTTTTTGCCAAGCAATCCCAAAATCCCTTCCGCGAGCGGAGCGAACCCTGTCTCTAACACCTTTGAATCGGATCGACTCATTCAACATATGAATATTTAATAAGAGTCAGTTTGTGTTCATTAAATAAAACAAAATCATTTGTCAGTCAAATAATCAGTTTGTGTATTAGGAAGATATCATTTGACTATATCATGAAATATTTTTGTGAAAGATTAATTTGATAAGCATTTCTGGAAAAAAAAAAAAAAAGAACGTTGAGAATTTGCTAGGACGCACTTTCTACTACAAAGTTTTAAGTATGAATTAGCAATATTTGTGTTATATTTAGGTAAAATCTTTTTTAAATAAATACTACCTTTGCTGACATATACTAGTGTCTAGCAATACACCAACTGTGTGTGAAACAAGATACAAAACATTTCCACAAAAGTGTGATATAAATAAACAGAACACAAACAAGAACAGGTGAAAGTAATTAACAAGAGAAAATGCCAAGAAAGTACTTTACACCCAAATTTTCTACAAACCGGACGTGAAGTGGAATATATTTGTAAATGACTTATGTCAGCAAGTATCTCTACAAAATAATAATATTTAAATATACATTTTGTGCACACTGGGAAAATTTTTTTTTAATGTAAGATATGCTATATTGTACTTATTTATACAAGAATTGTTTTCATAAACAAATTTGTTGACAATAAACATACTAAAACTATTCACCTGGAAAATGTCTTAGAAAACAATTTCAGAAAAAATTCATTATAAGCTTGTTGTGCACATATATGAAAACCATATATATGTGAAATATGTCATAGCATTTAAAAAAAAAATGTCTTTAGAAGGTCACAAACCATTTGAATGTGAAATATGTCAGAAAGTATTTTCACAAAAAAGTAATTTAAATCAACACAAACGTGTGCACACAGGTGAGAGACCATTTGAATGTGAAATATGTCAGAAAGCATTTTCAGGAAGAAGTGATTTAAATAAACACAAACGTCTGCACACAGGTGAGAGACCATTTGAATGTGAAATATGTCAGAAAGCATTTTCACAAAAATGTTATTTAAAATATCACAGACTTGTGCACACTGGTGAGAAACCATTTGAATGTGAAATATGTCAGAGAGCATTTTCACAAAAAAGGAGATTAAATCGACACAAACATGTGCGCACATGTGGGAAACACAGGTTGAAACCATTTGAATGTGAAATATGTCAGAATGTATTTTCACAAAAGAGTGATTTAAACCAACACAAACTTGTTCACACAGATGAGAAACTATTTAAATGTGAAATATGTCAGAAAGCATTTTCACAAAAAAGTAATTTAACTCGACACAATCGTGTGCACACAGGTGAGAAACCATTTGAATGTGAAATATGTCAGAAAGTATTTTCACAAAAAAGTCATTTAAATGAACACAAACTTGTGCACACAAGTGAGAAACCATTTGAATGTGAAATATGTGACAAAGCATTTTCAAAAAAATGTCATTTAAAAAGTCACAGACTTGTGCACACAGGTGAGAAACCATTTGAATGTGAAATATGTCAGAAAGCATTTTCAGGAAGAAGTGATTTAAATAAACACAAAGGTGTGCACACAGGTGAGAGACCATTTGAATGTGAAATATGTAAGAAAGGATTTTCACAAAAATGTTATTTAAAATATCACAGACTTATGCACACTGGTGAGAAACCATTTGAATGTGAAATATGTCAGAGAGCATTTTCACAAAAAAAGATATTAAATCGACACAAACATGTGTGCACAGGTGAGAAACCATTTGAATGTGAAATACGTCAGAATGTATTTTCACAAAAGAGTGATTTAAACCAACACAAACTTGTTCACACAAGTGAGAAACTATTTGAATGTGAAATATGTCAGAAAGCATTTTCACGAAAAAGTAATTTAAATCGACACAAACGTGTGCACATGGGAGGAATTTGTATGTGAAATATTTCAGAAAGCATTTTCACAAAAATGTCATTTAAAACATTAGACCTCTTCACACAGGTGAGAAACCCTTTATATGTGAGATATGTCAGACAGCATTTTCACTAAAGCATGCTTTAAACACTCAATATACATTCTTTAAACACTCTAAACACACAAATATCTGCACTCAGGTGAGAAACCATTTGTGTGTTGTTGTTGAGACCCAGACCGTCCGACCTACCAGAAAGGTGTAAGGTAACTGTTTGGACGGCCGGGAAGTACCACCCAATTTAGACCGGAACCCAGTGGGGGAGGCATCCACAGGGACCGTACCCTCCTTCCCCTACCACCAACCTCTCGGAAGGACTTACGGACCCACATGTTTAACGTGATCGTACTCCGCGTGAACACGGCGGCAGTTTTTGGCAGTGGCTGGAATCGAACCCGGGCCTACCGAGTGCAACTCCAGCGCGCTAACCAATGGGCTACCGCGCCCTCGACCATTTGTGTGTGAAATATGTCAGTTTTTTCTCACTAGTGGCATTTAAAACAATTCAAACATGTCCATAGGTGCCGAGTTTTCAAAATCTCAGTGGGGGCAGAATCCAATAAAGTTATACAAGAGATTCACATAGTGAAATTCTATAAAGTTTTAATAACTTACAATACTTCCTTGAAGTAAGCAAGTATATGTCAGTTAGGTGATTATAATTGATTCGAGGGTGTTATAAGCTCCCTACTTCAGATACAAAGAAGAGTATGTGCCCTTAACCCTTTCGGGACAATTGGCACGCCCGCGTGTCGGCTGTGAACTTGCATTCAAGGACGAACTGCATGCCCTCGTGACAGAGGAGACTTTACTATAAATGGAGAGTGGCACTCAAGCGTACCTTCACGTGGAACGTTTTAATTTGTCTACTAGATGGCGTTAAATGTCCGTGGAACTAACTTGAATGTATTTTGCAGATGCATGACTTTGGCAGAAGGAGGATCCAATGAATTTTTTCACCATTTGGAGCTGTGAAACATGATTTTGTAATATAAACAGACAGAGCAATTCTCGCAGCATCAACAATTTTATAATTGAGTTTCGGGGTTTTGTTTTTATTTCAGCATTATGATTTCGTTGGTGAATCGCAGGAATATAAGAGAGTATTTTTTTTTGTTTGAGTTTTAGAGGCAGTGAAATTATTTGTTTATTTCGGATAAAACAATGGGAGCAACTAACGAATATTTTGTATTCAGATTTGTATGAAAAATATACATCAAATAGAAAATAAATATTTCTTTTATTCCTGAAAAAAGAAGATTTCTGTGTTGAGTAGGTGATTTTTAGTGAATTTTTTTCAAGAGTTAGGCATAGCGCAAAAAATTTGCCGTCCTTTGGGAACAGCTCAGAAGCGAAGCACTCCGTCTTTTGGGCCGCCGTCGCGAAAGGGTTAACAACCACTAAGAATGAACTACCTAACAAATAGCAATCTTAACCTAAAGAAAAGAACTTATATTGTGATCGAAGCAACTGTAATCACCTAACTGAGATATGCTTGCTTTCTTTAGCGAAGTCTTGTAAGTTATTGTCTTACAAGCAGAAGTTTTGTGGTGGGATAGCCCAGTGGTTAAGGCACAGGGATTCTACTCGGTTGACCCAAATTCGATTCCAGACTCTGTCCAAACTGTTACCATGTTTACGCTGAGTACGAACACATTAAATCTGTGAGTTTGAAAGTCCTTCCGAGAGGTCGGTCAGTGGGAAAGATAGGTACGGTCCGTGTGGATATCTCACCCCATTGGCTTCTAGTCTAAATTGTGTGACATTGACCCGACTGTCTAAACAGATACATTACACTTTCAGGTAGGTTGCACAGTCTGTGTCGAAGGAATGAAATGAGCAGTTTTATTTACTATACGATAAAATTATACAAAGAATCTATGTAGGCTTGCACTATTCTTTACCAGTTATACAACTTGAGCTCTTGGACTCCTGAACTCACTCATTTATTGAAAGACTTGTTACAATATTGTCTATGCAATACATTTTCTTCGAATAGCAATTGGGGGTTGAATGTGGGGGGAGGGGTAGCTACAAGGTACTATAAGAATCCATCACATAATCCTCTCCAGCATATTGTTAATTATCTACACCAGACTCGGATATGGACGGTGGGATCTCTGGAGATTTCCCTCTGAGCTGGGTCCATTGCATTTAACGTCGTATTATTAATGACATATATATGATGAGCCAAAGTTGAAAAGGACGATCATGGCCCATTTCTCTTGGGACAATCTCTTGAATCAATTTTACAGAAATATCCCTTAAAAAGTCACAGACTGATTCACACAATTGGGAAACCCTTTGTATGTGAAATATGTCAGACAGATTTTTCACTGAAATGGGCTTTGAACCCTCACAACATTTTGCATACAGGTGAGAAACTATTTGCATGTGAGATATGTCAGAAAGCATTTTCTCTTAAAGCGCATTTAAAAAGACACAATCTTGTACACAAAGATGAAAAACTATTTGAATGTGAAGTATTCCAGAAAGCATTTTCTCAGAAAGGTGCTTTAAATACATACAGTGCTGTTCAGACAGATGCAAAACTATTTGTGTGTGAAATATATCAAGAAACTTTTGCACCAAAAAATGCTCTGGATATTCATAATCTTTTCAAAACAAATGACAACCTTTTGTTCAATAAATATATCAATCATTTATAAGAAAAATCTAGCTTAAATAAACTCAAACTTTAACACTAGTAGAAAACCGTTTATTAGTGTGTTGTTGTTGTTGAAACACAGACCGTCCGACCTACCAGAAAGGTGTAAGGTAACTGTTTGGACGGTCGGGAAGTGCCACCCAATTTAGACCGGGACCCAGTGGGGGAGGCATCCACAGGGACCGTACTCTCCTTCCCCTACCACCAACCTCTCGGAAGTTTATTAGTGTGTGGAAAATATGAAAAAAATTCTATACAGAAATGTAATTTAAATACTTTTAAACTGTGCACATTGTTGAGAAACCATGTTAGAAAGCATTTGTAAAATATAAGCTGTCTATGATAATAAAGGAAGATGTCCATCTATGTCATCTGTAGCAAAGAGTGAAAAATTCTCTTTCGAACAATTTTTGAACAGAATCCACACCATTAATAGATGAATCTTCATGAATTTTTAAAATATATATACTTTTCACATCTAAAACATCTTTAATTTTTAATTTGCAAAATAAAATAATTGACACGCAAACCCATCTTCATGATTTTCCAATTTTTCTTCGAATGTCATATACTGCTCCAATCAAAAAATTTTGTTTCTGTGGTATTCCATTCATTAATTAGGAATTTTAATGTGAAACCAAATTAATTTTCAAAAGAATTCTAACATCGCATAAAACAAAAGGTAAACAGTCACCCCCCCCCCCCCCCCTTCTGTCTTTGAACACACCCTGGAGCAGAGTTAAGATGGGCTTTAAGAACCTTAGAGTCAAGAGTTGGTATGTCTGAAGTCATCTTTATTTGGATTGCAAGTTTGTACTAGAATTGGATATATTATCAAAATTTCAAGAATTTTCATTTAGAAAGCATGCTGTTGATTTTAATCGAAGGAGTTTATGTAGCTTATGTAATGAATCGAGTTAAAGCATATTATGCCCACACAAAGGGTGAAAGGCATATTTGGGGTGCATTAAAGTAACCTATTTATGGCATAAATATTATGGCAAGGTATATTAAATGCTTGTTTTATACATAATTTTAAACAATGAAAAGAATAAGACCAACCCCATTACACTTGGGTTAGCCGTTCTCGAAATATTTTAGTTTTTTAGCACTTGCACTGCGCCACCGTTTAAAAAACGTTCAGTTGCCAACTGAGAACAAAAATTAAATGAAAACTACCAATTCAGTGTCATTTCAAATAACTGCGGGCGTATTTTTGTACAGTTAAACCGTTGTGCAAGCCATTCTCGAGATATTTTAGTTCTTTCTGCATTTCTGTATACCGATTTCGAGTTCATTATTTATGCATGTAATTTAGTGCAATTAAACTAAATTTAATGAATTAGTAATGAAATAAAGAGAATGAATTCTTGTCTGCAGGGAAGGTCATGTGCTGCTCACATCAGATTTTTAAGTACCTTGTGGGTGTATGTGTTTTATTTGTTTGAAATTTAACAAGAAAAATTAAAATAAAAAATAGGTATTTTTGGTCAAAATGATTACAATCATAGCATGTTATCCTTCTCTTTAAAGGCCTCGAAGAAATTTTTCGATTGATATCATTCTTGAAAATGTGCCCTGGGGAAGGGGGGCTAATGACGTCACGAACACAAAAATCATCGCAGCTATTTTTCACAGCAATAATTGCAACTATTAAGTCTAGTGATTATTGAACCATAAATAAACTCTTTTATGCTTTAAATTTACCCTTTAAATTTTGTCCTATGCTGCCATGTTAAAAAAATGTATAATTTCGAAGTTTTCACTCAGATTAAAAAAAAATTATATTTAGTTCTAGATTTTCCACTAATAAAGCTGGATATGAAGGTTCGGGAAACTCCATTAATATTTGTGACAGTTATCGTGTAAACAAGATATCGGCCACAGGCAGACATCACTCCAAAAATAGTCAAAACGTGTTCAGGAGGTCCTAAAACGTATATTAGTATCAAAATGTCGAATTCAAAATTTTCACAAAAACAATACTTTCTCTATACTAAGTTACTTAGTATGGGGGAGAGTAAAAATTGTGAATTTTAACGTCCTTTCTCAAAAATCACGAATTTCTTTGCTGTTATATAAAAATTTACAAATTTTAGCACCATTTTATAAAAACAGATTTCCTCAAACCGATTTTCTTCACTTCGTTTCGTGCATCGTATCATTAACTCCTCGAGCATGTTTCCTGATATGATCGCGATTGGTTTTAAAAGTAAATAATGAGCTTCCAACTATGGAAAATAATAGGAAAAAAGGAAAGTGGGAATAATTTTTAACAAGTAGGAAAAAGATGGATCCGTGTGATCCCTGTAAACGTTCGCATAACTTTGTAAAATGCCACAATAACCAGATGAACTGGATAATGATGAGAGATACATCCTTATATACATAGTAAAATGTATAAGGAAAGTATTGTGACGGGGTCGAACATTCGAATTCGAGTTTCCGACGAGAGAGCACGTTTCAAGCAGCCCTGAATACGAATCAGACGTTTATGAGGTGATGTCCATCTGTATGTATGTGTACCAGTGAGTCTGTGGAGACGATATCTCATGAACGAATGAATTTAGTTCAAAAATCATAATCGGTGAATACTGGAAGCCTGTTGTTTTTACACGCAATCCAATGTTCAGAACCCTCCTAAATTTTGAAATGAAATTAAAAAAAAATCATCAAAACATCCAATAAAGTTACGCAAGTAGCCATTTCATATGTAATTTTATATTAGAAAACGATTGACAAACTTTAAACGGCTATCATGAACCGTTCTAGAGATATTACACATTTTTCAAAGAAATTTATCAAAAAATATATGAAAATAAAAAAAAATATTAACTATTGTGAAATCTGTTGTTCACTTTTCATTTGTAATATTATGCTATAAGTTTATTATCATTCTCGTAGATCTAGCTCGTTCCATTCAGGAGAGAAGACACTGTGTAATAGCTTTGTAATCTGACGCCATTAATTGTTATCTACCATAAGACTAACCTATTTATCCATAAACAATGCTTGATGAAATTATGGCAGCGAAATTGGTGAATAATCGCCAACTTGGCGAGTTTTTTAAATGTTGCCAAATGAACGAAAATATCGCCAAATTGATAAAAATAACGCTAAATAAAGGAAAATGAAGACTTGATGAAAATCCAATATTTTGGAAAGAATAAGAATGTACTATAAGAGGAGATATTTTGGGTAATAGTTTTGTATTTGGAAGTCATTAGTCGTTTACCTTCTATAAGAATAACCTACTATTTCTCCGACCATAATGCTTGTTTTAGCGACGAATTTGGTGGAATATCGCAAACTTGGCAAGTTTTTTTAAATGTCGTCAAATTGATGAAAATGTCGCCAAATAGATAAGAATGACGCTAAATCAATAAAAACAAGAACTAATTGATTAAAATTTAATATTTTGAAAATTATATAAGATTCCACCATAAGACTCCGTCTGTAACTCTTGGCAGAATTTTGGCGGTATGTCGAAACTCGGCGACTTTTTAATGTTGCCAAATTGACAAAACTCTTGCCAAATTGATAAAAATGTCGCCAAGTTGATAAAAATGACGCCAAATAGAATGCAATATTTTGGAATATTTTAATTCCGCAATATGATGGACATGCCTTTTATTATATAAGAAATGCTGTTCTAAATATCGTCAACTTGGCGATTTCTGGCCACACATTGATGAAAATATCGTCAAAATTGCAAAAATGGCACCACATTAATGAAAATAATGTCCAATTGCTGAATTTATTATTAAAATTTTTGAATATATGGACTATATTGCTTATTGAGGATACTATCATTATTAATAATTGTTAATTTAGAGATGCGTAAAATGTAAATTAATTGCGTACAAAATAGTTTTAGATGTCATCTGGGTGCACAAAAATTACTGCGCCAAATGGACAATTTAACGTTACAAACACTGTACCGTGGATCTTTTCATCACTTTTTCACCGTTAAAGAAGTAAATTCATTGCATTATATAAGGAAAGTCATGTGCTGCCCACATCAGATTTTTTTTAATTTAAATTTTGTAAAATTTAGTATTTTTCGGCAATTAACTGCTAGGACGTCACATATAAAAATCTGTTGTGGGCTCCACGACTTTCCTAACAGACCCAAACTCATTTTTCTTTATTTCTTTAATTATTCCTTAAATTGAGATTAATTGTACAAAATAACACTCATCATTATTTGCAATGACACTGAATTTGCAGTTTCAATTCAATTTTCGTTTCTATTTGGTAACTGGGCGTATGTTCAAAGTCGGCGTAGGGCGTAGTAAAAATGCCAATAAAACTACAATTTTTCCGGAACTGCTAGTCTTAGAGTAATGCCATTGCTCTCAGTAATGGGGCTGGTCTTATTATTGTCACAGTCAAAAATTACGTATAAAACAAGAGTTTAATGGATACATTTGAGCATAGTAGTCTTATTTTAGAATTTCACGATTTTTGCGGACTATTTCATACACAAAAAACAGCCAGGTTCTTGCTTTCCGAATTGTACCAAAATCAAATCAACAACAGGGTTACTTACAAATGATTTATCTACCAAATTTTGCGAAATTTGGTCCATTAGTTTTTTATCTTTATACATACGAATTTTGCGGGCTATTTCGCAAAAAAAAGCAAGTTCTTTTATCCCAAATCGTACCCAAATCTAGTAAGCACCAGAAAACCCCACAAGTGACTTACCAATAAAATATTATGAAATTTAGTCAATTAGTTTTTGCGTTAGAGTGGATACATACATTGCACAGACAAATACACACACACACACAGACGTCATGCTAAAAATAGTTTTTCGTGTTCTATAGGTTCCAAAACGTGTAGATCTGTCGAAAACTTGAATTGCGATTTTCGAAACAATTCCAATACTTTCGCAATTGCAATATTTGCCGGCCATTTCGCAAAAAAGGCGGGTTCTATATATCTCGAATCGTACTAAAAACTAATCAGCACCAGGGTCATACCCAAGTGACTTACATACCAAATTTTATGAAATTCGGTCCATTAGTTTTTGAGTTTGAGTGGATATATACATTGCACAGACAGACAGATACACAGACGTCACGCTAAAAGTAGTTTTTTCCTGTTCTAGAGGTCCTGAAATGTGTAAATCCATCAAAAACTCGAGTTGCGATTTTCAGCATGATTCTAATAATTTCCCTGTACATTAATTCCCATTTACCATGTATTGCAGGGAAAGTAAAAAAATCTGATGTGGACAGCACATTACTTTTCATGCCGACTTATATCCACGTTCTCTTTATTTTAATTAAAGTTTCTTCACTTTTAATTCAATTTTCGTTCTCATTTGGTAACTGGACTTATTTTCAAAGGTGGCGTAGAGAAAAAACTAATATATCTAGAGAACGGCTAGTCCTAGTATAATGGGGTTAGTCTTATTCTTTTCTTCCTTAAAAATTACGTATAAAACAAGCATTTATTGGATATATTTGAGTATATGTAGTTTTTTATTTTAGATTTTCACGATTTTTGCTGGCCATTTTGCAAAAAAAGGCAGGTTATTTTTTTCCGAATCGTACCAAAATCTAATCAGCACCAGGGTAACCCACAAGCAACTTATCTACCGAATTTTATGAAATTCGGTCCATTAGTTTTTCAGCTACATTGGATACATACATTGCACAGACAGACACACACACACAGACGTCACGCAAAAAAAAGTTTTTTCATAATCTAAAGGTCTCGAAACGTGTGGATCCGTCGAAAACTAGAGTTGCGATTTTTGGTATGATTCCAATAATTTTCCAAACATTACCATGTATTGCAGGGTAAGTAAAAATTTGATGTGGGCAGCACATGACTTTCCCTGCAGAATTATATACAAATTTTCTTTACTTTATAATTCAATTTTCGTTCTCATTTGGAAACGACTCCTTTTCAGTGGTGCCGTAGAGAAAAAACAAAAAACTAAAATATATCAAGAACGGCTAGTCCTAGTGTAATAGGGTTGGACTTATTATTTTCTTCTTTAAAAATTACGTATTAAACAAGCATTTAATGGATATATTTGAGCATACGTAGTTTTTTATTTTAGATTTTGACGATTTTTTAAGGGCCATTTTGCACAAAAAGGCAGGTTATTCTTTTCTGAATCGTACCAAAATCTAATCAGCACCATAGCATCCTACAAGTAACTTAACTACCAAATTTTGTGAAATTTGGTCCATTAGTATTTTAGCTAGAGTGGATGATACATGAAAGTTTTACGGACCATTCCGCAAAAAAAGGCGGGTTCTGTTTTAACGAATCCTACCAAAACTAATCAGCACCTGGGCCTCACTAAAGTGACTTACATACCAAATTTTATGAAAGTCGGTCCATTAGTTTAGAGTGGATACATACATTTTACAATTTAGAGTGGATACATACATTGCACAGACGTCACGCTAAAAATATATTTCGTATTCCAGAGGTCTCGAAACGTGTTGATCCGTCGAAAACTCGAGTTCTGATTTTTGGTATGACTCCAATACTTTCCCTATACATTACCATGTATTGCAGGGAAAGTAAAAATCTGATGTTGGCATCACATGACTTTCCCTGCCGACTCAAATTCATATATTCTTTATTTCTTTAAAAATTCAATAGATTGAGTGTAATTGCACCAAATAACATAAATTTGCATTTTAATTCAATTTTTGTTTTTATTTGGTAATTGACATTTTTCCGAAAACGGCGTAACAAAAATGCAAGAAATCTCAAATAACTTGAGAAAGGTTAAGTCCTAAAATATAATAAGTGTGTTACATTTTTTTTCCCTCGTCAAACATTGTATAAAACAAGAATTTAATGGATACATTTGAGAAAACGTAGGCTTTATTTTTTAGATTTTTGCTGGCCATTTCGTAAAAAAAGGCAGGTTGTTCTTTTCCAAATCGTACCAAAATCTAATCAGCACCAAAGAATCCTACAAGTAACTTATCTACCAAATTTTGAACTTACTGGGTCCAGAATGTTCATAACTGTGGCCCATACCTCAAATAATTCATAACTGTGGCCATATACCTCAAATGTGGCCTATACCTCAAATGATTTTACAATTTTTTCTTATTTATTTCCCGTAAAAAAAGCAGTGCCGGAACGGCATTCCGGCTCTACTACACCCCTGGGTAACATATATGTGGGTCATAGTCTTCCACGGAACCTAGTCCTTCAGTATAAGCCAATAATGTTGATAAAAGAAGTTAGGGGTAGTAAACAAAGAATGCTGTAAACGGTGGTCTGGCAGTACTTTTGTAATCTTTTTAGACACCCTAGAATTCCCTGGCGCAGTTAAGAATAAGAAGGAACTGTTCATTCAGCAAATGAACAGTTCGTTCTTAGTAGTTGTTAAGGGCGCATTCTGTTTTGCCTGTGCTTTTGGCCTGAACAAGAGGTCTTATAGCGCATTTGAAACAAAATTGTCACTTAACTAACATGCCTGTTTTCTTCAAGAACGTTTTTTAAGTCACTCTCTTACAAGCATTGTAATTTTACGACGCTGTTAACTTTCTAATAAATATCTTGTATGTATATTTCATATTTTCCCCCACATTTGATTTAGAGTATTATTTAAAACATATATTTTTCACCCAGCTTTACAAAAATTGGTATAATATCGTTATTTTTTTGTGTGGAAATGACGCCCTGGTCATTCTAACTACACATAATTTCAGTTTTCCTAGAATATTTTCCTAGTTATTCTAACTATACACGATTTCAGTTTTCCACGGCCGCCCTAAGCAGAATGTCTGATAGTGATAACACTAACAAAACTCGAGACTAACTGGAAAGACTTTCTAGTCAGCCTTGACAAAACTCTATCAGCACTGCTCTATTTCGTGAGATCTCCCAAGTGGATGCCAATCATCCGCATAGAAATCTGCAGGCTTTCAATTCCCTTTCCCACATGACGACTCCCCGTATTCCATCCCATGGAGTTAGAAGTACCCCTAACTCCATGTTCCATCCTCCTAGGGTTAAACAATGAAAATACGGTTGCTGAACTCGTCATAGACTTAATAATTCTAGTACTGCCCACCTCTCAAAATTACCAGCACAGACGATATTGAGAAATGAGTCCAGGATTTTAATCACTTACCGCTAGAGAAACCAAATCATTCCCGATTTAATTATCATTCCCTTCCGAGTGAAATTAGACACGAAATTAAGCAGCACAATCGCTTGCGAAGAGATTTGCACAGTACTAGGTACTCAATTTACTGCGCACTACCCCGTAAGCAACATAACGAGGTCAAGTCTATGATAAGAACTCACACCCAACAACGCTGGCATATACACCTTGAAGGACTTACACCCACGATTCAGTCTTTGACGAACAGCTAAAAACATGAGATCCACGAAAACTTCAATTCCGCCCATTAATGGCTAAAATGGATTCGCTCAGACTGCGGAGGAAAAAGCTATTGCTATCGCAGACAGCTTGGAACTCCAATTTTCACCACACATCGATCCAAACTTCAGCCATCTCGACAGAGGCACTTTACATGAACTCCAGCAGAACAATCTGGATGCACTTAACTTACAAGCAGAAAACGACGTCGAAAACACACACTTGGCTGAAGTTCTAGACATTATCAAAATCTTCAAATTAAAGAAATCACCCGGTCTTGATAAAATCAGTAACAGAATGATCAAGAACCTTCCAATTATTTATGTTTGCTGGCTCACCGTGATACTAAATTATATGTTGGATCTTCGCTATTTGCCCCCAGAGTTGGAAGACTGCCGCAGTTGACTGCTCTTTTGAAAAAAGATCAAAGCTCAAATCTAGCTGAAAGCTACACACCAATTAGTCTTTTATCAAGCCTATCCAAAATTTATGAGTTAGTATTCTTTAGACGTTCGACTAGATTCTGCAGATCAAAAGATATCTTAATTCCTGAACAGCAAGGCTTTCGATCTGATTTTTCCACGCATTCCCAACTCAGTATGGAAATAGTAGTGAAAACTATTCATGAAAACTCTACCAACAGGCAGTATACCAGCATAGTATTTTTCGACATAAGTAAGGCTTCTGACAAAACGTTTATTTCTGGTCTGCTAACCAAACTGGTTCGACTTCGTATCTCGACACAACTTTTGGCTCTCATCGACTTGTATCTTACTAATCGTTCTTTCCGCGTACGAGTTGATCAAACTCTCTCTTCCCTTCGACCAATCAGGGCCGGGGTTCCACAGGGTGGAAATCTGAGACCGCTACTTTTTAAGGCGGTTTACGACTATTCTCCGCCCATGTTAAAGTATAGGACATTCTCTTGAACATAACCACGCAATAATGCGGGCTCAAATCTCTTTGCAGTTTGCAGGGGGTAATAGAATGGAATATGAAGCATCTTTTGGCAGAGGAAAATACGAGGAAGGTTAATAAAATAATAAACTATAAATTAAAAACTGAAACAAACTAAGTAATTTGTAGTTTTTCAAATCTTCAATAGATGGCGCATTAGTGCCGTCTCATGGCTATCAGGATGCTTTAATAGCTGTTTACTGGTTTCCTAATCTAGTTATTTTGAATTTTCCTCTGCCAAAAGATTAAAATACCAAAGTTTTATCATTCACACCAAACTTTTTGACATTTTATACCTTAATTAACTCTCACATATGTTCATCAGATTTCCAATAGCCGGCCATTATTGCAGCCAATGCTTGTCAAAATTGGCTTAAAACCAGTAGAACGGCAACCCTAGCTCAGAAAGTAAACACGAACGTTTTAGCTGGACAAAGCTTTTCTACATAAGGGTAAGTATTATATTTGATACATTTTCTAGCACAACTCCATTTCTCAATTTATGTCTTATAAAGATTGAAAATTGTTAAATCTTACAATTAGTAATTTTCATAGAAGTGAAACCTTGTACTATTATTTTAAATTTATGTTCTGTTACATGAAATTGAAGATCGATGTCAGACAGATCTTTCGGAATCAATGAAATGCCATAAAACTAATGATCATACGATAACGAGATCTTGTATTAAAATTTATCTAAAACGGTAATTTATATGAACAAGTTCATCGTACTAATAGTTATTTTCACATCTCAATCGATGGTCTGCAAATTCTATAAATATGGTAGCTACTAAAATTTAAATTACATATATGTTGCACGCCTCCTACTTAAAACATTTTTATCATTTAAGATATTGATTTGTTTTAATATATTGATTTACTTTTAGTTTATAAACTAAAAATAAATTATTACAGCATTTTAATTTAAAGTAATAACACAATCTACTTAATAACAATAATACATAGAGTAATAAATTATTTACAATAAACATAATATTCACAATATGCTCACATAATGTTCAGAATAAATTTTGTAATTGTAGAAAATTATTCATGTTTTAAATAAATTACAGAAATAAAGTAACTTGTAATAAATTTAGTGAGAAGAATTACATTCCTTTTATTTGGAAAATGTGACAGATCCTATCTTTTTCTGTACCTTTTGCAAAATTCAACTAGTTAAATATTTTAATACTAATGTTCCAAACAAAGCATGTTAAGTTACTTTTGTGCAAGTTTTGCTATATCTATCGGTTATCATGTGTATGCAAAATGTTAATACCTGCAGAAATAACATACACTGCTGTCTGGCTTTCTCAACCATTATCTGGCCATCTCTTTCTTTATGGCTGTATTTGAATGTACAACTTTGTCAATTATTCTATTATTAATTAGTCTAGGAAAAGAAATTTCAGCTCAAAGTTTACTCGCCAAAAATCTTTTCACTCGCAAGTGCAATATAAATAACAGCATTACATAACATATTTGTCATTTTTATCATAAATTACTTTAAAATTTATGTGCAACTAGCAGTATACCCGTTCTTCATACATAGTACAGAAAGAAACTTATAATTCATAATCATGTGCAAATCCCTATAGTATACTAAATGACTTTGTTAATCAAAATATTCTATTAAAATATTTAATTTAATGGTCCTAAAAAAGTTTAAGAATCGCTGTTCTCACTATACAAAATTTTCTTCATGGCAGATTGGAAGAATAAAACATCCTGACCCCGCTTGTAAACAAATTTACAATAAACATGAAATTGAATCAATAAGTGCAAAATAAAAGATAAAAGTGCTCAAATGGTATAGAACCCGTGCTACTTATATTCGTGAATATTAAAAGATATACCTGTGTATTAGTAGAAGATTACACATACTACAGCATATGAATTTCTAAAATCTTCGTCAAAATAAAACAGATGACGTAATAAATTAAAGATATCCTTAATCTTGCCAAAACTGATAATACTGAACTAAAGGCCATAACTGATTCCAATATATGCCTAAAAAAAAGCACTAAAATTGCATAGAGAGATATTCCGTACTATTTATATTGTCGTATATTAAAAGATGTGCCCGTCTGTTAGTAAAATATTACCCGTATTGCAATATGAGTTTGAATAATCCTTGTCAAAATTGAACACATTACATAATAAATGGAAAATATCAATAATCTCCGTAATCTTTAAATCAGAAGACCGTAATTGATTATAATATATGTCAAAATAGATGCCACTATACCTGTACTACTTATATTTTCATAGATTAGAAGGCATACCCATGCATTCGAGGAAGAGTTTCCGTACTATTTACTATAAGTTTCAACAATTTTTGCCAAAATAAAATAATGACGTAATAAATTGAAACTATCAACAATCCCCAAAAATATCAATAATAATAATGACCATAATTGATATATAATTCTATCAAAAATGCAATATCGGTGAAATTTATTTGATATATATACATATCTTTATTATTTAAATCGGAAAAGATTTAATAAAAATCTTCTGCTACATAAACACATTGGATTTAAATCCATTGCTAAGTGACATGATATAATTTTCTTTAAATAAATTGGCGGAAGAAATATAGTCTGCATAATGCTATCTCTATGGAATGTTTAATTGTTCGTTTTTAATTAATATTTTAATAATTAGACAACCCCTGGTCTTAGAAATTTGAAATATGCACTAAATTTTAAGTGCAGGGTTATTCCGTTACCCATAAAATTTCAATAAATTCAGTTCAGCCGTTCTCCCGTGATAATCAGACAGATTTTCAATTTTTTTTATATAGATTATGTAATGTTATGTCAAAATATAAAATAATATAAATATGCACATAACTGTAAAGTCTTGTGTAAATACAAATTTTAGTACATTCCTACATAAGCTGATAATGATATGTAAGAAAATAACAAAAGTACACACTCAGAGTGGATAACAATTTCTTCCTAGCTATTGACATATTTACATTTGTCAGCTGAAACATATCATTTATGAATGACTGATTGTGGATTAAAATTATCCAAATGTAGACTTTTAATAGATAACTAAAAGTTTACTTATTTTGCTGATTTTCAATCTATTTCTCTAAATCTATATAAATAAAATTGAAAGTCTGTCTGTCTCATCATCATGGGAGAGCAACCGAACCGAATTTAAATGAAATTTTGTGGGTAGTCTTGAAATAGCCTGACTTAAAATGTAGTCCATGTTTTGAATTTATAAGACCAGGGGTTGTCCAGATATTAATTAAAAACGAACAATTAAATCATTTATATAGTGTTATGCAGACGATATTTTTTCCGCCAATTTATTTGAAGAAAATTTTATCATGTCTTTTAGTAACAGATTTAAATCCAATGTGTTTATACGGCAGCTGATTTTTATTAAATCCTTTCTGATTTAAATAATAAAGATAGGTATATAAAATAAATATCACTGATATTACATTTTTGACTGGATTATATCAATTATGGTCTTCAAGTTTAAACATTAATATTATTGATATTTTCAGTTTATTATTGTCATTGTTTTATTTTTGCAAAAATTGTTGAAACTCATATTGTATGTAGTACCAAGTAATCTTTAACAAATGCATGGATATGTCTTCTACTCTACGAGAATATAAGTATATTTGCACATATTTTGGCATATACTGGAATCACTTACGGCCTTTAGGTTTTAAGATTACAGGATTATTGATATTTTCAATTTATTACGTCAGCTGTTTTATTTTGGCAAAGATTTTAGAAACTCATAAGTTGTCGTTGTAGTATGGGCCCTATACAGTTTTAGCACTTTTATTTTGCATATTTATTCAACTGCAATTTATTCAACTTCATATATTTTGTAAATTTGTTTACAAACAAGACCAGGACATTTTATTCTTCAGATCTGCTCGTGAAGATAATTTTGTATAGCAAGATATTCTTAAACTTCTTTTTAGGAGCATTAGATTAAATATTTAATAGAATATTTTGATTAACAATGTCATTTAGTACACTATAGGAATTTGCACATAATTGTGCATTTTAAGCTTTATATTATATACTTCATACGAAAAATGGATATACTGCTAGTGTTTTTATACGATTAAAGCACTGAAACCACACTCAAGAAAAACAGTACTTGAGGGAAGAGGTGTAAAACTCCAGGGGTGTGTTTTAAAGGATTCAACACCCACATGATGTTACGAAACATGACATCTGATACATAGGCATTGTATATTTATTTTGCTGCATCCAAGCCAGAAAATATTTTTTGTCACTGTAGTTTCAAACAACTTGAATCTTGCAAAGAACAATGTTTCAATTTGGCTTCAGAATGTCATCAAATAAATATGAATGTCGTCTTCAATTTTTATATGAAATTATAATTTTTCTGTATCAGGTTTTAATTTACCCATCTGCATTTTTCATACAAAGCAAACTTTTATTACTTAATATGGGTGGAAACTTTTATCTGCTAATGTCAAATTTTGTTTCATATGTAATTTCAAATTTGACTCATTAAACCCCCAATGACCCGAATTTAATAAACCCAACCTGACGCGAATTTAATAAAACGTGGTCCGAACCTGGCCCGTGTCCTAGGTTGGGCCTAAATCTATAGGCCAGACCCGAGCTCATACAGACCTCTAACTTTGACACCCTTGAGATTGATATTTAAAATTGCCCCCCTCCCCCCCTATCAAATTGAATCTTAAAATATGCCACTGGCTTTGGAGTCAGTACTTAAAACATTTGACTCTCTTTTTTCTATTGTCTTACTCTTTGTTTTTTAACATCCAACTCCCAAATAAATAGCAATTATTTTTTTATTTTATATAGCAATAGTCTTTTAATTGGCAATCATTTGATATTTTTAAAATTTATTGCCTTAAAGTTATTTGAAAAACTATCAAAAAGTTAAATATTCCAATATAAAAATATTTTAAATGCATTTTATTTAGGAATCATCCTGAATAAACCAGCAAAAAAAAATTAATAAACAGCAAATCTTTAAATTTGTCTTCATTTTGATTCTTAACATCATTTCTTCATTTGATTCTTCATTTTCTTTCTTCATTTTGATTCTTTTGATTCTTCATTGAAATTTACCCAATATATAGGGAATTTATATTCTGTCCATTTCATGAAATTAATACATTTGCACAGAACTTCAATTTCTGCAATGAAGAAATTTAAATTTATTGCCCTACATGGTCATTGTAAACTGTCAAAAATAAGTACAGCAGTTGCTACGTTATTAGAGACTCATTATAATCTTTCTTGTAAGTACAGTTTGGCTGAAGTAATAAATTTTTTAATGCCATGGTATATATAGATGTTTTCAAATATAGGTTCTCTTGCACACATGCTATGATTGTGATGCCAGTTTATATTAGTAAAAGCCACATAAGTGTGCATTCGCAATAAAGTTTCAAGATGTAGTAAAACAATTAATGATAAAAAGCCCTGCTCAGCTATAATGCTTATGTTAAACTGAGCAATGAATTGCATCGGAAATTGTATCTAACAGCAAATTTGGTCTAGATAAATGATTTTTTTTCTTTAAACTTTCAACTTTAGTTGAACTCATTTCAGTAAATATTGTTTCCAAGAAACATAATTTAATATGGAAATAAGGGATTCTAATAAGTTGAAACTGTAAAATTTATATACATTTATAAAAAAAAATGAAGTTTTAATGAACTTTTGCACTAAAATAATTCACTAATCGATAGACTAAAGTGAATTTTTTACTATATTTGATGTAGGAATCTATAAAATTTTGTCTGAATATCTATACAGTTTTGTTATATATTAATCTATAAAGTTCATATCATTTGAATCTATAAAATTTTCTTCCAAGTTTTGCACCATTTCAATAAATGCAATATCATTAAATTTATGTTGCAGGCAACTTATGTCAGATAATCACAAAAACAAATACACTTATGATTTTCTCAAACAGTGGACATTATTCATGATTTGCCATTGCATGTAATATTCAACTTTATATTTCTGAGACATATAATTAAGCAAAATCAACATCAGTTTATAAATTAAAGCTAATGGAGTTGTGTTTTTAAATGTATTAATTATAATATTTACCCTTGTACTTTGTTTTCTTATTTTATTTTTATTTTTAAAAAAATGAATTTCTTTAGTTTATTTTTATTTACAGCACAAATTGAAAAAGAATCTGTGAAATACTAATTCTTTGATTTTTTTGGGGGGTATCGAGACTATTTGACCTACCAAAAGGTTTCAGGTAACTGTTTAGATGACCATGACAGTGTCACTCAGTTTAGACCAGAACCCAATGGCAAGCACAAGGATTGCAACATCATTCCCCTAACTCATCACCTTTTAGATGGACATTTGGGTCAACAGACTAACATACTCATACACTATGTAGACACAAAAATAGTTTTGGGCATCATCGACATTGGAACCCGGGCCCTACTGTGTGCAAATCCCCTACCATCACTGAATATAACAATGTCATTTTTTATTTGAATGAATATAACAGGGTGTTCCTAATAAAAGAGATATCTATTTAGCAATACAATAGGAATTGTGAAAAACAACCTTAAGACATGAAAATATAAATATTTATTCGAAATAATACTATATATGCCAAATTTAATTATCAGTTTCCACTTTTATGACCATCAATGTTTCTACAGATCTGAAAGCTATAAACTGTTTTGTAGAGCACACATTCAAGTATTTCAGCTATTATTTGAACTAATGAACTGGTTTACAACAAAAAATGCAACTCAAATCAAGATAAATAAGCAAACGTATGTTTTAGAAATTAACTGTCTAAATGTGAACATCCAAATAAGTGCAAGGCTATGTAGGTCAAACTGAAATAGCTAAAGTTTAAGTAAAGAAATTCAATTGATTTCTAAAATGTATGTATTCTTATTTATTTTGATTTGCATTGCATTTTACATTGTAAACCAGTTCATTATTGATTATGTGCAAAGTCATGTGCTGTACTTATGAACTGTTGCAGTAATATGATTTGAATATCATTCCTATTTTTAATTCTTTTGTGTTCCACTAGTGACTTAATGAAACCCCCAGGCAGAAAATATGTAAAGGTGCTAAATCAGTTAGGACAAAAATTTAGGTGCCATTTTTACATCTAAATAATGGAATTTTAACTCTTAATTTGTTATATTTTCTAGATAACAAAGGTGGGGAGGAGACCAAAAATTGTGTTAAGATGCCATTTGTATGCTTTTGCAAGTGAACTAACACAAGAAAAATATTTTTAAAACTTAAATAAAAATTAACAGATGTTATTCTTTCTCTAATATTTTCTTATAGCATACATGCTTTGATGCTTTGATTATGTGGTATACAATTCATAGTACACTAAAGAATGATAAATTAGAGTCACACCTATATAGAGTAGCACCTACATAGAGTTCTCCTAAAAATGTCCCTTTGATTTATATTAAATTAGTCTAACTTAGAATTGAAATTTATATTAATTTAAAATGTATAATTAATTAAAAAGAAATTATGATTTGTAAAAGTAAAAAGAGCCAACTGCAGATTTACTATCTTTGCGGTTTTCACAGTTGAGGGGGGGGGGGAGAGAGAGTTGCTATAGCACTAAGATACAGAATTCTCCTAAAACTATTCATTTGATTTATAGCAAAATTATCTAAATTAGAATTGACATGTATATTAATTTAAAGTGTGAAAATAATTCTGAGTTGTAAAGAAAATCATTAATGCTGATTTAGTATCTACAAGATTAAATAGTGGTGAATTTAAGGAGTCTATATTATACATTTTACATAGATTAATTGTGGACCTTTTAGCAGTGGTGGAGTGACCATAAGTGACTTCTAATTCATCTTTTTAGTAAATCCACCACTAATATAAGCTAATATCTCCATGTAGAATGACTGTGCATGAAACATCATATAATATTTATCGAAACTTCTTACAGAAATATCCACATTGATTGCAAGTAGATTACCTTTTGCCATGCAGGCTCCCCCCCAGAGAAGGGGAGGTAAGTTACAGCTTGCAAAGAAATTTATCAATCACTCACTCCAGTTATAAAGAAAGAAAGAGGCTTAACTGCAAAACTCATATCTCCATTTTTGTCATTTTACTCACTTTGCTTAAAATTCATAAAACCTGAAAACCTTTTCATTTTAATTGTCGCTATACTGTAAGCTGAAATGATTCATAAAGAGTAATTTAACCACAGGAAAACAAAATTTATCCATGGTGAAAAACAAGATTTAATTGATGAATGGTATGTTTTACATCAAAACTAATTAAAATGTAACATTTTAAAAGAAATATAAAAATATCTACTTTAGTTAAAATAAGCTTCAAATATTATATTTTACAAATGATAATGAATCACACTCAACCATACTATGTAACGAAAAGGTAATAGAGAAGTTAAGTAGATGGCTGATCATGTGATCTGATAAAGTCTTCCTATTGGCTGTGAATGGAAAATGTGAGTTTTGCAGCAAAATTCACAGTGGAGAATGTCAGTTTTTCAAGTAAATCAGGTTCTGAATACTAAATAAATATCAAAGAATGTGACTTTTTCAGGATACTACTTGATTCACATACCTACCATCATGAACAAGAATATATATATAAAGAAAAGCTTTTCGACCGAAAATGGGGAAGAGTTTTACAACTAGACTCTTCAATACTGACTCAATTGATCAGATGACCTACCAATAAAATGCACTTACTCTTACTCTAGATCACTATATAGATTTAAATTGTCCTCTTCTAGATATATATATATACAATCTGGTCGGTGTCTAACAGCCACTGGCTAATGGAAATGTCTGACTTCACCAGAGGTGAAGTCAGACATTTCCATTTGAGTTGGGGTATACCTTTCCATTTGTAAGGGCTTTTTATTATTCACCTACTCAAACCTTTTAATTCTTTGTTATATTCTAATTGTATGACATAAAAGTATTAAAATATTGTAATATTTGTAATTTCATAATGATAAAGATACATATTTTAAATACGTGGCAGTATTTAAATCAGTTTTCATAAGCAAGAGACCCACCCCCCGCCCTGCCTGTTCTCCTCTCCATGGCATATATTATTAGTATGGCAAAATAGCAACCATAATTATTTTAAATAACACTGAATTTGCACTTTTAATTCAATTTTCGTTTTCATTTGGTTACTGGACTTATTAAAGGTAGTGTATCAAAAATGCAAAAAAACATGAAATATATTAAGAACGGCTAGTCCTAGAGTAATAGGGTTGGTCTTACTCTTTTCATTGTCAAAAGTTATATATAAAACAAGCATTTAATTGATACATTTGACCATACGTTGTCTTTTATTTTAAATTTTTGCGGGCCATTTCGTAAAAAAAGGAAAATTTATCTTTTTTGAATCGCACCAAAAGGTATCCTTCATGTGACTTATCCACCAAATTTTGTGAAATTTGGTCATCTTCAGCTAGAGTGGATACAGGAAATTTTTGCAGGTTATTTTGCAAAAAAAGGCCGGTTCGTTTATCCGGAATCGTACCAAAATATAATCATCACCAAGGTCACCCAAAAGGGACTTACTTACCTACCAACTCTACGAACAGGCAGTATACCAACACAGTATTTTTCGACATAAGTAAGGCTTTTGACAAAACGTTTATTCCTGGTCTGCTAACCAAACTGGTTCGACTTGGTATCCTCGACACAACATTTTTGGCTCTCATCGACTCGTATCTTACTAATTGTTCTTTCCGCGTACGAGTTGATCAAACTCTCTCTTCCCTTCGACCAATCAGGGCCGGGGTTCCACAGGGTGGAAATCTGAGACCGCTACTTTTTAATATCTTCATTAATACCATACCCAGGATCCCTCAAATTAAGCTGGCCATCTTTGCAGATGACACAGCCCTGATTTCTAGAAACTGCTCACCACAGAACGCTATTAACACCACCGAAACCTACATAAAACATATCCTTGAGCACTGTCTGGTGAGCTGAAGAATCAAAATTAATCCGAACAAGAGTGCAGTCTGCAGTTTCAAACCCAACTACCGAGAACGTAGTCATAAGTTTTTAAACTCTTAAAATCTTCAATGAACCGATCCCCTTTTCTAACTCTGACAAGTATTTGGGTGTCACATTGGACCCAAAATGACTTTCAGAGAGAGAACACATCCAGAACAAAGTGGCAACTGTTAATATAATTTTTATATCCCTTCTCCCACTTCTCGGTAGAAATCCACACCTTTCCCTTCCTAATAAGCTGATTATGTACAAACAAATCATCACACCGGCCTTTTTGTACGCTTGCCCCGTCTGGGGATCTGCTGCAAAAAGCCATATCGAGAAACTGCAAGTTTTTCAAAATAAAGTTTTATGTTGCATTGTAAATGCACGCTGGTTTGTCCAGAGCGAGGTGATTCATCATGATTTCAAAGTCCCAGACATTGCTAGGCATTTTCGGAAAACTTCGAGAAATTTTTTCAGGAGAATCACTGGCAAACCTTGCTTGAGAGACGTCGATAGTAGATATGACCTTTTCACACCTTCCTATTTCAGGAAAAGAAGACCTAGACATTTTCTTTCTGGTCCTATGGCGCCACCGTGGAAGTGACCCATATATATGACGTCCCAAGAAGGAGTTTCCTAATCACGTCGCCTGGCGACGATAGATGGCAACTCTGTCCCACTTAGGTTATTGCCTAGGCAATTTCGAAGTGAAATGGGGCCACTTGATTTGTCCTCCCCGGAGTCCCCCCCTTCCCACTGGTCGGGACGGGCTTATATCCATTCGTCAGACACGAGCCCGTGTAGACCTCTACCACAGGCTACCAAATAATATTTTCAACAACATGTTTATGATCTAATTATATTACGAAGTATCATTTAATTGCAGATTATTTAAGTCGGTTTAGTGAATATTTTATATTATGTATTACAGTGCTATTTCGCAGTCAATCTCTAAATTATAACGTCATTAAATAAATATTTGACAGAATTTATCAGATGGCGCAGAAACACAGCCAACTGAAAATGCAGTACGGTGAAAGGAATTGTCAAGTGAAAATGCGCCCATTCCCTCACCAAAGAATATACATATTAGTCTGTGTACATATACACTCTTGCCCCACGTTCGAATGAACTTGACCAACAGTGCATATCAGCAATCTTACAATAAAATTTACACGCCACACAGGCGATTCTGCGCCAATTTTGTTGTACCATCTCATCGTTTTCGCCAAGCAATCCCAAAATCCCTTGCGCGAGCGTAGAGAACCCTGTCTCTAACACCTTTGAATGGGAGGACTCATTCAACATATGAATATTTAAGAAGAGTCAGTTTGTGTTCATTTAATAAAACAAAATCATTTGTCAGTCAAATAATCAGTTTGTGTATTAGGAAGATATCATTTGACTATATCATGAAATATTTTTGTGAAAGATTATTTTGATAAACATTTCTGGTAAAAAAAAAAAGAACGCTGAGAATTTGCTAGGGCACATTTTGTACTACAAAGTTTTAAGTATGAATTAGCAATATTTGTGTTATATTTAGCTAAAATCTTTTTACATAAATACTACCTTTGCTGACATATACTAGCATCTAGCAATACACCAACTGTGTGTGAAACAAGATACAAAACATTTCCACAAAAGTGTGATATAAATAAAAAAAACACAAACAAGAACATTTGAAAGCAATTAACATGAGAAAATGTCAAGAAAGTACTTTACACCCAAATTTTCTACAAACCGGATGTGAAGTGGAATATATTTGTAAATGACTTATGTCAGCAAGTATCTCTACAAAATAATAATATTTGAATATACATTTTGTGTACACTGGGAAATTTTTTTTTTAATGTAAGATATGCTATATTGTACTTATTTATACAAGAGTTGTTTTCATAAACAAATTTGTTGACAATAAACATACTAAAACTATTCACCTGGAAAATGTCTTGGGAAAACAATTTCAGAAAAAATTCATTATAAGCTTGTGCACATATATGAAAACCATATATATTTGAAATATATCATAGCATTTTTAAAAAAATGTCTTTAAAAGGTCACAAACTTCTGCACACAGGTGAAAAGCTGTTTATATGTGAAATATGTCAGAAAGCATTTTCACAGAAATACCATTTAAAAAGACACAAATATAGGCACACTGGTGAAAAACCATTTGAATGTGAAATATGTCAGAAAGTATTTTCACAAAAAAGTAATTTAAATAGACACGAAATTGTGCACATAGGCGAGAAACCATTTGAATGTGAAATATATCAGAAAATATTTTCACAAAAAATTAATTTAAATCAACACAAACTTGTGCACACAAGTGAGAAACCATTTGAATGTGAGATATGTCACAAAGCATTTTCACAAAAATGTCATTTAAAACGTCACAGACTTGTGCACACAGGTGAGAAGCCCTTTGAATGTGAAATATGTCAGGAAGCATTTTCACGAGAAAGTAATTTAAATCAACACAAACGTGTGCACACAGGTGAGAAACCATTTGAATGTGAAATATGTCAGGAAGTATTTTCACAAAAATGTTATTTAAATCAACACAAACTTGTGCACACAAGTGAGAAACCATTTGAATGTGAAATATGTCAGAAAGTATTTTCACAAAAAAGTTATTTAAAGCAACACAAACATGTACACACAGGTGAGAAACCATTTGAATGTGAAATATGTCAGAAAGCATTTTCACGAAAAAGTGATTTAAATCAACACAAACGTGTGCACACTGGTGAGAAACCATTTGAATGTGAAATATGTCAGAAAACATTTTCACAAAAATGTTATTTAAAATATCACAGACTTGTGCACACTGGTGAGAAACCATTTGAATGTGAAATATGTCAGAGGGCATTTTCACAAAAAAGGAGATTAAATCAACACAAACTTGTTCACACAGGTGAGAATCTATTTGAATGTGAAATATGTCAGAAAGCATTTTCACGAAAAAGTAATTTAAATCAACACAAACGTGTGCACATGGGAGAAATTTGTATGTGAAATATTTTAGAAAGCATTTTCACAAAAATGTCATTTAAAACATTAGACTTCTTCACGCAGATGATAAACCCTTTGTATGTGAGATATGTCAGACACATTTTCACTAAAGCATGCTTTAAACACTCAATATACATGCTTTAAACACTCGAAACACACAAATATCTGCACTCAGGTGAGAAACCATTTCTATGTGAAATATGTCATAAAGTTTTTTCTCACAAGTGGTATTTAAAACAACGCAAACATGTTCATAGGTGCAGAGTTTTCAAAATCTCAGGGCAGGCAAAATCCAATAGAGTTATACAAAAGATTCATATAGTGAACATAGTTCATATAGTGACATATAGTGATTCATATAGTATAATAACTTACAATACTTCCTTGAAGTAAGCAAGTATATGTCTGTTAGGTGAATATAATTGATTCAAGAGTGTTATAATCTCCCTACTTCAGGTACAAAGAAGAGTATGTGCCCTTAACAACCACTAAGAAAGAACTACCTAACGAATACCAATCTTAACCTAACGAAAAGAACATATTGCGATCGAAGCAACTGTAATCACCTAACTGAGATATGCTTGCTTTCTTCAGCGAAGTCTTGTAAGTTATTGTCTTACAAACAGAAGTTTTGGGGTGGGATAGCCCAGTGGTTAAGGCACAGGGATTCTACTCTGATGACCCAAATTCGATTTCAGACTTTGTCCAAACTGTTACCATGTTTACGCTGAGTACGAACACATTAAATCTGCAAATTCGAAAGTCCTTCCGAGAGGTCGGTCACAGGGGAAGAAAGGTACGGTCCTTGTGGATATTGCCCCCCATTGGCTTCTGGTCTAAATTGTGTGACATTGACCCGGCTGTCTAAACAGAAACATACTTTCAGGTAGGTAGGACAGTCTGTGTCGAAGGAATGAAATCAGCAGTTTTATTTACTATACAATAAAATTATACAAAGAATCTGTGTAGGCTTGCACTATTCTTTACCAGTTATACAACTTGAGCTCTTGGTTTCCTGAACTCACTCATTTGTTGAAGGACTTGTTAGAATATTGTCTATGTAATGCATTTTCTTCCTTCGAATAGCAATTGGGGGTTGAATGTGGGGGGAGGGTAGCTACAAGGTACTATAAGAATCCATCACATAATCCTCTCCAGCATATTGTTAATTATCTACACCAGACCCGGATATGGCCGGTGAGATCTCTGGAGATTTTCTTCTGAGCTGGGTCCATTGCATTTAATGTTTTTATTATTAATGACATATATATGATGAGCCAAATTTGAAAAGGACGATCATGGCCCATTTCTCCTGGGACAATCTCTGAGCTAATATCCAAACCTTATTGATACTTATTGAGGGAAAAATATGATAAATTTGAAAAACAATAAAATTAAAGTTGGAGTTAGGATATGTGATGAAACCTTAGAATTTTGTCTATATAAATTTATATGAATCTGGATGTCCATGCCATCAACTGTGTAAGATATGTAAAAATAAGTCTCATTAAAAAAACATAAATGTATAAATAAATGGCTTGGAGCAACAACATGACTAGCGGCATTTTTTACTAAACTGGAATTTTCCATCAAATGATATGTAGCTGTATGCAGTTATTTCTGGAAAATTTTTAGTCAAATTGTAGAATTGACATGCTTCACCAGGCCCTTTAAATGATAGATCTAATATAGTTAAATTATTTAATTCAAAAACAAACCTATCATTACAATTTCACATAATGCAATGCACAGAGCCATTATAACATATATACTTACAAGATAGTGTTGCTCTTAAATCAAAATCTTCATGATTTTTAATATAATATTCAGGTCTTTCAGTAGTGTAGGGATTTCTCATGCAAGAAGAAACTTTTGCTGTAATTTAAATTTATCTGTAAGAAATAAGTATGTTTTTTCAATTACAAACTGAAACAAAACCTTTATGAATAGTACAAAACTATTGCGTTCCTTTTTCATCGGAACCAAAACATCACATTGCCTTCAACAGTAAAACATAATTCATCTAAGACCGCACTAGTTGAGGATATGCCAAATCCTCCTACAAAAAGCAACCATTTTCCCACGAAGTTCCTAACGAATCAGGTATTTTCCATTTTCTCACAATTTATACTATAACTCTCTGGTCTTAAATGACTTTGGCAGTCTGGTCTTAAACTACGTTTGGCAGTCATCAGCCATGGGCTAATGACTGCGAAACGTAGCTCTATAAGGCGAAGCTACCCGTGGGCTTCGCAACTTCGAGCGGATATACTATTATACACAATACACCTAGAAAGATGGTACTGGTTTGTTGTATAGTGTTGTTGTTGTTGAGACCCAGACCGTCCGACCTACCAGAAAGGTGTAAGGTAACTGTATGGACGGCCGGGAAGTGCCACCCAATTTAGACCGGAACCCAGTGGAGGAAGCATCCACAGGGACCGTACCCTCCTTCCCCTACCACCAACCTCTCGGAAGGACTTACGGACCCACATGTTTAACGTGATCGTACTCCGCATGAACACGGTGGCATTTGTGGCAGCGTGCAAATCTTAGCGCGCAAACCACGGGGATACCGCACCCGAGATGGCCAACAGCACGCGGTGTTCCGTGGTGGTCACCCACCAAGTACTAACCGCGCCCGATGCTGCTTGACTTCGGTGATCTAACGAGAACCGGTGTTTTCAGCACGGTACGGCCGTTGGCCCCTGGTTTGTTGTATAGTGTAGAGAATCAATTACAGATAAGATCTCTTTGGTATATAGTAGACCAAATAAGTCATCTTACTTCGTGGTTATCCTTTATAGTTATAACTGGAGACAGCTACTTTTAAAAGATGTCAATCCCATGGCTGTAAATATTTCTTTTTCTCTTTGAACTGAGAGGTCAATAGAAAAATTTCTGGCAGGCGGATGCTGTTGTCATTATTGTAAACATGTGACCTTGGGGTAAAGAGGGTCTTGATTTGTGTGTGAGATAGTTTATGGCCCTGCGGTAAGGAAGATGTGAACAAGATAGAACTGAAATGTAACATTTATAGTTTAGAAGATTTTTTACAATTTTTTTTTCTAGTTAAAAATTGCATTTTCTGGTTTTTATAAAATATGAAGTTAAAAAAAGAAATCTTGAAATTCCCCAGAGGGTGCAATGCCCTTCTGGGAAATTCCAGCAGGGCTGGTGAAAGCAATTATCAAGAGAAAATGTCAAAAAAGTACTTTACACCCAAATTTTCTACAAACCAGAGGTGAAGTGGAATATATTTGTAAATGACTTATGTCAGCAAGTATCTCTACAAAATAATAATATTTAAATATACTTTTTGTGTACACTTGGAAAAAATAATTTTAATGTAAGGTATGCTACATTGTACTTTTTTTTTTTTCAAGAGTTGTTCTCATAAACAAATTTGTTGACAATAAACATACTAAAACTATTCGCCTGGAAAACAATTTCAGAAAAAATCTATTATAAGCTTGTGCACGCATGTAAAAACCATATATATGTGAAATATGTCAAAGCATTTTAATAAAAAATGTCTTTAAAAAGTCTCAAACTTGTGCAGACAGGCTAGAAGCTGTTTGTATGTGAAATGTGCCAAAAAGCGCTTTCACATAAATGCCATTTAAAAAGACAAATACAGGCACAATGGTGATAAACCATTTGCATGTAAAATGTGTCTGAGAACATCTTCACAAAAAAATGAATTAATTCGACAAAAACTTATGCACACCGATGAGAAGCCATTTATGTGTGAAATGTGTCAGAAAGCATTTTCAAAAATATGCCATTGAAAAAAAGACAATCTTGTGTACACTGATGATAAACCATTTGTATGTAAAATGTGTCAGCATTTTCACAAAAAAGTGAACATTAACATGTGCACACAAATGAGAAACGATTTATATGTGATACATGCCAGAAAGCATTTTTCAAAAATACCCCTTAAAAAGTCACAGACTGATTCACACAAGTGGGAACCCTTTGTATGTGAAATATGTCAGACAGCTTTTTCACTGAAATGGGCTTTGAACTCTCACAAATTTTTGCATACAGGTGAGAAACTATTTGCATGTGAGATATGTCAGAAAGCATTTTCTCTTAAAGCGCATTTAAAAAGACACAACCTTGTACACACAGATGAAAAACCATTTGAATGTGAAGTATTCCAGAAAGCATTTTCTCATAAAGGTGCTTTAAGTACATACAGTGCTGTGCAGACAGATGCAAAACTATTTGGGTGTGAAATATCTCAAGAAACTTTTGCCCCCAAAAATGCTCTGTATATTCATAATTTTTTCAAAACAAAGGACAACCTTTTGTTCAATAAATATATCAATCATTTATAGGAAAAATCTAGCTTAAATAAACACAAACTTTAACACTAGTAGAAACCATTTATTAGTGTGTGGAAAATATGAAAAAAATTCTATACAGAAATGTAATTTAAATACTTTTTAACTGTGCACATTGTTGAGAAACCATGTTAGAAAGCATTTGTAAAATATAAGCTGTCTATGATAATAAGTCCATCTATGTCATCTGTAGCAAAGAGTGAAAAATTGTCTTTTGAACAATTTTTGAACAGAATCCACACCATTAATAGACGAATCTTCATGAATTTTAAAAATATATATACTTTTCACATGTCTAAAACATTAATTTTTAATTTGCAAAATAAAATAATTGACACGCAATCGCATCTTCATGATTTACCAATTTTCTTCCGAGTATCATACTCTGCTTCTGTGGTATTCCATTCATTAATTAGGAATTTTAATGTGAAACCTAATGAATTTTCAAAAGAATTCTAACAGCGCATAAAACAAAAAATAAACAGCTCCCCCTCCCCCCTTCTGTCTTTGAACACACCTTGGAGCAGAGTTAAGATGGAGTTTAAGAACCTTTGAGTCAAGAGTTGGTATGTCTGAAGTCATCTTTATTTGGATTGCAAGTTTGTACTAGAATTGGATATATTATCAAAATTTTAAGAATTTTCATTTAGAAAGCATGCTGTTGATTTTAATTGAAGGAGTTTATGTAGCTTATGTAATGAATCGAGTTAAAGCATATTATGCCCACACAAAGGGTGAAAGGCATATTTGGGGCACATTAAAGGAACCTATTTATGGCATAAATATTATGGCAAGGCTTATTTAAGGCATATAAAAAGAACTCATTTAGAGTTTATTTAGGGTGTTATTAGGGAACTCATTCAAGGCATATCAAAGTTTACTTAGGGCGTATCAAAAGTGCTTATTTAGGGTGCATCAAAAGTGCTTATTTAGGGTGCATCAAAAGTGCTTATTTAGGGTGCATCAAAAGTGCTTATTTAGGTCATATCAAAAGAGTGTGTACACCTGCGTTGAGGGCAAAAGTTGTATTTAGGTTGTATTATACCAAAATTTCACCAAACTTTATTAAGAGAGTAATATGTTATGCTTATAGTAGATAAATGATTATTGGTGCTAAAATACAAAAATTACCCGAAGTATCTCGGGTAAATTTGGGTGAATTGAACAAGCTAGATCCACAAAAAATGATAAATTTAACTCATAATATTTCAAATGCAAAGTGTACCTCCCCCACTGGGTTCCGGTCTAAATTGGGTGGCACTTCCCGGCTGTCCATACAGTTACCTTACACCTTTCTGGTAGGTCGGACGGTCTGGGTCTCAACAACAACAACAACATGCAAAGTGTACATATGTATTTCATAATAGTTAATATAACACTTCACTCAATAAGTCTCCGGTCTGACACATATATGGCAACACTGTTGACAGACCCATATGATTTCTGGATAGTACCAACCTTCAAACGACACGTCAAAATTTCATGACATTCTGACAATTAGTTTATAGGTTACAGTGGTTTGAGTGACTCCAGTTTTTTAATTTTCAAAACAATGGATAAAAAAGAATTTCGTGTGTTGATTAAACATTGTCTTTTAATGGGGAAAATACTGTTGAAGCCAAACAGTGACTTGATAAGAATTATGGAGGCTCTGCACCAGGGAAATCAACTATTATTGACTGGTATGCTGATTTTAAACGCGGTCGTACAAACACCGATGATGCTGAACGCTCTGATCGCCCAAAATCGGCAGTTGTTCCGGAAAACATAAAAAAAGTAAACAAAATAGTTTTGAAAGACCGTAAAGTGAAGTTGCGTGAGATAGCTGACACCTTAGAGATATCAGAAGGTAGTGTTTAAAATTTTACACGAAAATTTGAGCATGCGTAAGTTGCTTTCGAAGTGGGTACCGCCTACCGCGTTTGCTCACACCGGACCAAAAACAACAGCGCGTCGACGATTCGGAGCGCTGTTTGGAGCTGTTCAAGCGAGATAAGAAGGATTTCTTGCATCGGTATGTGACAATGGATGAAACATGGATCCATTACTACACACCTGAATCAAAAAGATGCTCCAGGGAAAGAAATTTGGCTTAAATGAAGAAGTGATTGCCGAAACTGAGGCCTATTTTGAGAGCAAAAGCAAATCGTTCTACAAAAAAGGCATTGAAAAGTTAGAGGAGCGTTGGAATTAATGTATCATTCTTGAAGGAGAGTATGTTGATGAATAAAGTCGAATTTCTAAAAAAAAATTGTTTTTCTTAGTTAGACCGAAGACTTATTGAGTAACGTAGTATATATTTTTAATTTTATGTGATTATTTGAAAAATGTGGAATATCTTAAGAACAAATTTATTCATTTTATGAAAAAATGTTAAAATTTTCAAGCAAAAAAAATGTATTCTAAAAATTCTAGATTTTTTTGTTTATAGAACGCTGAAAAGTACAATTTCTTTTAAATAGCACTCATATTTGTGAATTTTGATAAAGAATGCTAAAAAATTTGAAAGTCGTGATTTTTGAGAAAGAATGCTGTTCCATGGCAAATATGGAGCATTGCGAATTGTGGAGGGAGTACAACCTATAAAGATGGTCCCTGTGCTACTCCTACAATACTTATACATTTCCCTTGGCCAACACCTGCAAAAGGGTAAGCAAGAAATGTTTCTGAGAAATATGGACAGAAATAGCTCAGTTACAGAGGGGCTCACAACAGGGCGCTTTTGGGAAAAGCTGACCCCTTGACCGTTTTCCGGACGCACGTGCGCCCAGTTTCGTGAGAACTTTGGCCCAGCTGTCAGATATTAATTCTGGGGTGCTAACCATCCCCTTGTCATCACAGCACCCAATAGCTGGATATAATTCTGTGTTATCCAATAAAAATACCAGGTGCTTCAGTTGGAGGAGCCAATAATTGACCCGGGGCTTATTTGTGTAGGAGGTGACATTTTTCGTCCGAGAGAGAGTAAGATTTTGGAAAAGAGAGGCAGAATTGATTTTGGGAGAGAAGGTTCTCCAATAAACGACTGCAGAGATGCCGCTCAACTGATGATTCCTCGCCCGAGGACCTCGCACCCGATGGCGGTTCAATCCGATGGCGGTTTCGTAAGGTACGAAATGCATGTCCTTTACACTCAGTCTGTTGACGCCAAGGTTACTATATCTACGCTATGTTGACGCTATGTCACTGCTCTTTCTCGACATCTTATTCACTTTACATTTAAGTAAAGTAATCAGTGTGAAAATTGTTCTTAATTGTATTTTGATAGATTCTTAAAATTATTACGAGTATGAATTTAATTATAACCTTAAATGAAGGAGTTTAATTGTATACTCTAAATGTTCATGATTAAGAGAATTGTGCATATGGCACGTAACAATTATTGTCACAATGGTAATACACGTGAATGTCAACACAAATGTTAATGGGGAGTAATTATGGTTTAGTGAGAGTGTCAATTAAATATGTTCTTATTACTTTTAATTTCTTTTTTTTTTGTTAATAAATGTGTTATTGTTTTAAATTCTGTTCGCTGTCCTCATTTCAAATGAATATCTTATTGATTGATTATATGTATTTTTATTCGACACGGCCAATGACGAAGATTGCCTTAATGGGTAATAATACTGATTTATGCGTTCTGACAGGACGTGTGGTGAAAATCCACGCAACAAATGCTAAAAAGCACAGCATTTTTTAAATAGCGCTGAAAGTCGTGACATTTTAGGAAAAGGCGATAAAATTTGCAATTTTATTTAAAAGTACTAACACGCGTAATTTTAATTAAAAGTACTAACATGCGTCATTTTAATTAAAAGTGCTAAAATTACATTATTTTATCTAAAAGTTCTAAAATATGCAATTTCACTCAAATGCACTGAAATACACTCTGTAATTTAAAAGTGCCAAATTTCACTCTTTAAAAATGCTAAACTCATAAAAACTGTCTTATTGATCTCATTTCAGCATCTTCTCTCAAAAATTGTTAATATTTACGTTCTTTTAAAAATTAATTGGAATGTGGTTCAACTGAGACTTTTTCATACCAGAATTTTACTTTCCCTGCAATACATGCTATTGTATAGGGAAAGTATTGGAATTGTGCCGAAAATCGCAACTCGAGTTTTCGACGAAGCTACACGTTTCGGGAGCACGAAAACACTATTTTTAACGTGACGTCTCTGTGTGTGTCCCAGGTAACACACATACGGTATTATAACCGTTGTTAAACCGTTTATACGTTATATTTTCGTATGTGTTATACGATTAACGGTAATACATCGGTTATAATACCGTTATGAGTAAACGGTATATAAAAATACCGTATATCATACGTATGAATTACCGTGTATGAACATACCGTATGTAGAAATACCGTTTTAAATACGTATGTATTACTGTTTATTTTACATTAAAATAACCGTTTTTATTACATTAAAAATACCAATTTATCATACGTAAAAATAACCATTAACGCTCCCCTCTTGCTCAAATCCTCTTTCAGCTTTGTTCTCGAACCCTTTTCCCGAAGGCATTTTCATGTATTACCGTTTAAAATACATTATAAATAACGTTTATCATACGTTATAAATACCGTTTATATTACATTAAAATTACCATTTTTCATACGTAAAAATAACCATTAACGCTTCCCCCTTGCTCAAATCCTCTTTCAGCTTTGTTCTCGAACCCTTTTCCCGAAGGCATTTTAATGTATCCCTTCTTGTTTATCTTCACCCTCCCAAGTTCTAACCCCACCGTGACGTCACGCAGTTCTGGAAGCTTCCAGAACGGACTCATTTCTACCTCAGGGAAGCCATAAGCTTTGTCCATCTGGCAACACTGAGTGCAGTAATCATTCTTCAGGGGGGTGCCACTCCGCTGCCTCGAACATTATCTGTGACGTCAGATGGAGTCAACTTGCAGTAACGACACAAAGTGCCACAAGATGGCGCGGCAATCGCCGCCTGAGATTATATATATATCTCGCCTGAGAGTGCCGGCGAAATACAAGAGAGGGTGAACTGGAACGTTTTCAAAAGAGCACTTTTTGAGCCGCACTTGGCAGTACCCAACATTATGAGCACGGCGGATATTGACTCTGCCACACACACACTCACAACAGAAATCAAGAGAGCTATTGCCTCTGCCACAACACATCGTGAGTCACCAAAAATGCCCACACTTTCCCACCATGTCAAACAATTAGTTAGGCAAAGGAACAGAATGCGTAAGACATGGCAGGCTAATAGAGACCCTACCCTCAAAAGGGAGCTTAACAGACTCACGTGGAAAGTCAGGGATAAAATTGTCGCAGAAAAGCAGCAACAGTATAAAGAGTTAATTGAATCCCTTAGCTCGGAAGACGCATCGCTCTGGCAATTCGCTAAAAGACTCAGAAAACCTCAAATTAAACTCCCGCCACTAATAGATGGCGTTAAAATCGCTTACTCAGACGAAGAAAAAGCAGAGGCGCTTGCTAGGCATTACGAAAAGCAATTTGAACCAAACCACGATCTAATGTGTCAGGACACCCTAAGAATGGTTAGGCAAACTCTAAACAACTTCAGGAACTCCTCGGTCACGGCTGAGATTAACCCAGCCACCCCGCAAGAGATAATTGATATCATCAAAAACCTTAAAAACCGTAAAAGCCCAGGGCACGACAAAATCAGGAATATTGCGGTCAAAAACCTACCCTTAAATATAATATTTTACTTGACCACCCTAATAAACAAAATACTAAAACTAAATTATTACCCCAAAGAATGGAAGGAAGCGATAATTATAGCGATCCATAAGCCTGGTGAGGATGCCACAATTCCAGCCAACTACAGACCAATCAGCTTACTACCGACACTTAGTAAAATTACTGAGAAAATAATTCTTAATAGACTGAACACGCACCTTAGTGAGAATGATATTATCATTCCGGAGCAGTTTGGATTTCGGCCAAAACACTCCACCACTCATCAATTGCTGAGAGTGGTAGAGTACATATCTTCTGGACTTAATAGTAAGACACTCACAGCTGCGATTTTTCTTGACATACAAAAAGCATTTGATAAAGTGTGGCACTGTGGATTAGCATACAAATTGATCACTCTAAAAGTTCCTGACGCCCTTGTCAAACTTTTAATCTCATACCTAAATAACAGACACTTCCAAGTTAGAGTAAAAGATAACTTGTCTACACCCAAGTTCATTAAAAGTAGTGTACCGCAAGGATCCATCCTGGGCCCGACACTCTTTAACATATATCTAAATGACATCCCCAGGACCCTGGACACGGAGCTGGCACTCTATGCAGACGACAGTGCGATACTTGCAAAACATCCTTACGTCTCAGTAATGCACAGACAGCTACAACAACACTTAGACATACTCCAAACATGGCTGGAAAAATGGCGAATAAAATTAAACCCCAATAAATGTCATTGGATTTATTTCTCTAGAAAACGTAAACCTCCGCCGCCTCTGTACATAAACAACCATGCCCTAAAAGCGGAAAAATCTACTAAATACCTAGGTGTAACGATAGATTCCCACCTAACCTGGAAACAGCACGTAACGAACTTAATCAAAAAAGCGTATATGGCCACAGGAGCCTTATACCCAATGATAGGAAACGGAAATCTAAGTTATCAAAATAAACTCCTAATTTATAAATCGGTCATCCGCCCGGGAATGCTGTATGCAGCACCCGTATGGGGATATGCCTGTAAAACTACTATAGACTTACTAGAGACAAAACAAAACAAAACCCTAAGGATTATAAGGAAAGCTCCTAGATACTTAAGAAACTCGGTAATTAGGAAAGACTTCAAAATAAAAACTGTTAGAGCCCAAATTAAAAAGCTAGCGCTTAAATTCTATAAAAATCTGCCAACTGTTCCAAATGAACTACTATTCAATCTGCATGACTATGATCATCGCAAAGCCAAATCACGTAAGAGACCCCGCGCGGTACTTAATATTGAAAATCGGAATTAGGTAAGTCCCAACTTAAATAGTTGATATTAAATTAAAACTCTATCAATGTTTTCTAAAAAATGTTCTTAAACCTTAAACTGCCAAATTGATAGGAAATCCTTAGAACTGCATCAACTCCCCAAAATTACTCAAACTCTAAATGTGCAACAAACTGCCACACTAGGAGCTAAGTCAAATAATAAAAACAGTAAATCCAAAATCTCGAACCTCCAACTATGGGCAAATGAAATAATGTCACAGTATGAAGATAAGAACCACACCTTGAGATTGGAGATTAAAGGCGCTTCGCGCCTGGTGCTCTTTTCTGGACGAAACCCACATCCGGCGAAATATTTTATTATTTCTCAAGCTGTTTCAATCTGATCGTTTGTTGCGGTTGTTGTTTCTTACGTATCTTTTTACGTAAACTTTGTTTTGTTTTAAATCAATCCAGTCTTTATTAAGGCTAACTTATCCAGTCTTTATTAAGGCTATTATTTCTACTATCTAAAATCATCGGCTTATTCATTTTGTGAGTTTTGTCGAACAAATTTCGATATGCCGAACAATTGTGCAATTGCAACTTGCCACATATAGCAGTTTCACGAGTAAAGCGATTTCTTATTATAGATTTATTAGAGATAAGTATTTATTCTAGTTATTGTCAACTTTGAAGTGCTTTAATATATACATAGTTTTATTTAAGTATTTGTTCATACAAACTAATATTGAATTATTTGAACATATACAACACCACATTGTAGGCTGGCAGCAAGGTTAATTTTCTATTCTAGATTTCTCAAGACATTTGAACAATGATATAATAAAATAGACTTTCTTGTTACTAGTTGATTAACTGATATAAAGTAGGATTATTTTAAATTTTCTACTTTGTTTTGGTTGATTTGCTGGTGTGAAATGTCTTATGTATATCTGAAGATTGAAAATATAAAATTATATTCTGATGAAGATGCTTAACCATAGTAAGAGTTACGGAGTGCAAAACCGTTCTTGCGAATGCTGTTATATGCTCCAGGAGCCCGAAGCGGGTGACCACCACCACCACCATAGTAAATGAAAAATAAATGTAATGATATAATTTGCTTGCTCGTATATTTTTCATCATGAATCAATATACTATAATACATTTAATTTATTATTCTGAAAGTATATCATAGTGAGTGTGTTAAACGATTGGTTTCTATATTTTTATATGTTTACATTGCATTTCGATTTGATATAAATTCTCTTTTTGATCTAAAAAAAAAACTAATAAAATCAAGTGTTTAGCAATAATATAAGTTCTTCACTATAAAAGCATCAATTAAATTGTTTACTAGTTAGGCATAAGTACATCCCCCCCCCCCCCCCCCCCCCCCGAAAAAAAAAGAAAGACATAAGATTCTTAGTGTTAGCGTTCTATTTATTGTTTTGATTTAATCTCGCACATTTTGTATTAATTAAATTTTATTACATTACATTTTATTAATTAAATTTTAGTACATTCAAAAAATGAAGGGGGGGGGGGGGGTACGATTTAAGAAAATAAACAGGCGCTTGCTCGTATATTTTTCATCATGAATCAATATACTATAATACATTTAATTTATTATTCTGAAAGTATATCATAGTGTGTTTGTTAAACGATTAGTTTCTATATTTTTATATGTTTACATTGAATTTCGATTTGATATAAATTCTCTGTTTGATCTAAAAAACACTAATAAAATCAAGTGTTTAGCAATAATATAAGTTCTTCACTATAAAAGCATAACTTAAATCGTTTACTAGTTCGGCATAAGTACATCCCCCCCCCCCCTCCCACTAAAAAGATATACAACTCTTAGCGTTTTAATTATTTTTTTGATTTTCAATTATTACAGATAACATAATCGAAAATAACTTTATTTATATGCATTTAGAAAGAAATTACGCGATGTTTATTTGTGTATAATGAAAATTTCAGAAGATTGCTTGTTTAGAAAACTTTCCGAACATATTTCTGTAAATTCGTGTATTTAAAACAAAGTTCATTAATAAAAAAAACATCGCCTCCTGTAATAACAATGACAGGTGTCAAAAAGCGAAACGAAACTTTCAGATGATTTACATTTTTCAGAAAGGGAAATACAGTTTTATTATGTATGTACCCTTCCAAAAAACCCCAATACTGCATATTTAAGTTGTGTTCACGTAAAATTAATGTTATTTGAGTATTTATTTTATATTTTAAATTAAAAAAAATGATTAAATTAATTTTATTACCACCCTTTAACATTGGAGTCTACCGGGGCGTTCCTGATTTTTGACTCCAAGTGACGTTGCGTCTTTACGTGCTCTCATTGGCTAGAGGTGAAGTGGCGCAACCTTATAGATATAATAACCTTGATCATTCTTTACGTTTCGCGCCATGTTTGTAGGTTTGTATCTTGAACTTGATTTTTCCGTGTTAGGTTAACATGTTGCTTAATTTATATATTTTAAATTATTTAATTATATTTAGCTTTAACTTTTATTTTATTTTATATATCTTCTTAGCTTTGTTGTATGTATGCACATATTGCTTTAAAAGCAAACGGGAAAAGTGCATGTTTTCAGCATCGTGGTATGTGCATCCATGCTCGCATTTAATACTATCTAAGGGGAGATTAAATGAAAACGTGGTCCGAGATTGCATTTGTTGTCATGCATGCATGTTTATTTCAAATATTGTAAAATCAGAAATTATTCTTTTACATGTTTTTATGTATTTTAAACTTAAAGACGGTATACTTATACTAAATGAAAGTTGCTTCATGTATAACCTACCTGCAAGTAAAAATACTTATTTAGTGTTGGTTAGTGTTTATAATAAATTAAATTTAATCTATATAATAATAACTGAAGCAACTTTCATTTAGTGTAATTATACATGTATGTCTAAAACTAAAATCTATAAAAAAACATGTTAAAGAATAATTTGATTTTAAAAGAAAACATGATACTTAAAAGAAATAAAAACACACATAATTCTTAGAATTATTTTAAAAACACCGCAAAATTATATTTCATAACGTAGTAATTATAATTTTTGCAATTGTTAGAAATTAGAATTAAAAATATACTTAGAATTTTTTCGACTAATTATATTTGCGAAATTTGGCAAAAAAAAAAAGTATTTGACCTAGAGATCTCAAATTGGTGTCATTTTTTTTCTTTCAATGGGTCTTAATTTGATATGACTATGCTATTTTCTAAAAACAATTTCTCTTTTAGTTTGTAATTACTTTAGAAACTCCAATTTTAAAAAAGAGTTAAATACCATAATCATGTTGTATATCAAATTAAGGTCCATCGAAAACAAAAGACTGCACTAATTTGAGCTCTCTTGGTCAAATAGTTTTTGATCTACCACTGTTTAAAGATTTCAAAACTTTACCAGATTTGGCTTTTTTAAAAAAGTGAATAACTGAAAATCTAAGAGCCCCAAAAATATGAAATTTTACAGTTTTTTTAAACTTTACTGGTACTATCACTGTACCAAAAATGATCAATTTTTTAGATATCAAGGTTCAAACCATTAAGTGATTTGGCACAAAATGACATACATTTAGTACATAACTCATTAGCCCGTTTTTTCATACATTCAGCCCACATATGTTCTCAATTTTTACAATTTGCTACACACTTAATATTCAGGGTGGCCACTCAACTGGGAAAAGTCAGGGAATTTTGTGAAAATTCTGTTTTTTTTACTAGTTGTAAAACAGAACTGCCCACTTTGTATGCCATTTTCGAAAAATTTCGCCAAGTATTATGCTGTACTCGTAACTTCTAAATAAAGGCTGCCATGTGTCCATTTGATTCCGTATAAAAACAAAAATGCAGAGTTTGTGCTCCATTTTGGACAACTGTTGCCAAGAATATTATATACATTTTACAATATTTTTTCTATTTTAATGACATTCTTTTGACATTGCTGAATTGACATTAATTATTCAATGGCTGTGGCTTGTTACAGTGTAGTTTTTGCATATCTTTAATGTCTGTCATTGTGAACAATTTGCAATGCCCATATTTAAGGACATCAGTTTAGACTATTTCTTTTTATTGTCTTCAGTGAAAAAAAAACATTAAATTCTTTTAAATATTTCAGTAGTTCAATTTTGCTGCATTTACATGTATTTTTTATTAAAAATGTCAAAATTTATTTGTAAAAACAAAAAATGTGTATTTTTTTCTCCTGATTTAATATAACTTTTTTTGAATAGTGGAGTTAAATTGTTAAGATTCTTTAATCAAATTTGTAACTAAATAGGGATGTGCGCGCATTTTATGTTAAAATTACTGGTCTGGAATTTCTTTTCAATTCACCTGGAAAAGTGGTTAATGAGTTATGTACTAAGTATATGTTACTCCGTGTCAAATCAATTAATGGTTTGAACCTTGATACCTCAGAAATCGATCATTTTTGGTACAGTGATAGTACCAGTAAAGTTTACAAAAACTGTAAAATTTCAGATTTTGGGGGCTTTTAGATTTTCAGTTATTTACTTTTTTAAAAAAGCCAAATCTGGCAAAGTTTAGAAATCTTTAAACGGTTGTAAATCAAAAAATATTTTACACAGAGCTAAATTTAGTGTCGTGCTTTTGTTTTCAATGAACCTTAATTTGATATACAACATGATTACGGTATTCTAACTCTTTGTAATTTTTTAAAAACTCCAATTTAATAAAAAAAAATTTTTTTTTTAGAAAATCCAAAAAAAAAAACTGATTTCTTTAAAATATATATATATATATTAAAGACATTAAGGGACTATTTGTGTGCCAAATTTCATAGTCTGTCGTTAAGGGGTTCCTATGGAAATTAAATTATTTTTTGTAATTTAGCTAATTTCACTTATAGTTTAATACAAAAAAAAATAATTTTCATAGGAACCCATTGGCTTCCCATTATGAAACTTGGCATACAAGTAGTCCATAAAGCATATATTTTTTTTTCAAAAAAATTAAAAGGGGTGTTTTTGAGATTTAAAAAAAATTTTTTTTGAAGCTTTTCAAAAAATTCAAATTTGAAATAGTATCGTCATGTTATATATCAAATTAAGACTCATTAAAAGCAAAAGAAAATGACACTAATTTAAGCTCTCTAGGTTAAATAGTTTTTGATCTACAGCTGTTTAAAGATTTCAAAACTTTGGCAGATTTCGCTTTTTTGAAAGTCAATAACTGAAAAACTAAGAGCCCCAAAAATCTGAAATTTTGCAATTTCTGTTGTCTTTATAGTTACAGTAAATAAACACTTTTCAACTATGTTGTAAAGTGTTAAAAAGGAAAAGATTTCATTATGAACAAGAGTACATTTTGAAATTGACACTGAAAGAAATGTGAAAACATGAATAGTCGAATTTTCATAAAGAAAAAAAAAATTGTACAGAAAAGTCTCATTTATAAGCATTTAAAAAACGATATTTCGGTATAATTTTTTTAAATACAAGATTTGGAAGAATTAAAAAAATATATATACTAGGAAGAAATTTTAAAATAATATGCTACTTAGAACAAATTAAAAAAAAAAAGTTGATACAGGGGTGAAATGTTAAAAAACACAATACTAAATTAAAATAATTTGATACTTTAAGAAAATAAAAAAAAATACCTGGAAGAAGTTAAAAAAGCCTTATACTTAAAAGAAAATAAACATGATACGTACAAGAAATAAAAACACACGTAATTCTGGGAATTTTTTTAAAAACATTACACACAAAATTATATTTCATAATGTGGTAGATTATAATTTTTGCAATTTTTAGAAATAATTGTGAAACAGTTTGTGTTCTGTGTATCTAGAAACATGTTCTACTTGGCCTCTGTGCCCTTACTTACTGTTTTCACTCTTAAAAATCATCACAGTTGCATGATACCACCATTGATCAGAGATGTGTAGTTTTAGCATGCACATATATAATTTAAAATAGCCTATAAACTTAATTACAATATTATTAATATTGTTTTTTTTATATATTTTTAGTATTGAAGTTTACTTTTAAAAAATTAACTCTTTAAAAATTGCAAAAATGTTTTAAGTATTATATGTTTTAATATATCCCAAAATTTTATTCTGTATTTTTAAGTTATTTTCAATTTAAAATAGCTTATCTTTTAGATTTAAAATTATATTTCATAATGTAGTAGATTATAATTTTTGCAATATTTAGAAATAATTAGAATTAAAAATATATTTAAATATAAACTGAAAATAAAGGAAAAAAACATTTTTGCATTAAAATTATTGTATTAACAATATATAATATAAATTTAAATAAAAATTTTATTACATATGAACAGAGTGATTCTATAGTATTGTGAATTTTGCATATATGGCACATTTGATATATCGTATCTTTGTAAAAATATGATTTAGATGAATGTATTTTAAATTTTAAAGATACTGTTTCAGATTGTGTTGATTTCAAATTTATAAATTCAAGTACATTATTGAAATCAACACAATCTGAAAATTTGACATCTATTATAAAAATATATTCACCTGGCTCAATATTTTTGTTTTACAAAGATGCATAAAACTTTGTAAATATCATGTCTGCAACATCCACTATTCTGTAGAGTTGTCCAATGTGTGATAAATATGTATATAAACACGTAATAAATACGTGTAGAAACACAATATAAACACGTAATAAATACGTGTAGAAACACAATATAAACATGTAATAAATACATGTAGAAACACAATATAAATATGTATGGGAATACATTATAAATGCGTATGGGAACGCATAAATACATATGGGAACACGTTATAAACATGTATGTGGATATACGTAAGAAACACGTATGTGAATATACGTAATATACACGCATATGATATGTAATAAACATGTATCTGGATACGTAATAATAACGTATGTGGATATACGTAATATACACGTATGTGATACGTAATTAACATGTATCTGGATACGTAATAATAACATATGTGGATATACATAATAATAACGTATGTGGATACGTAATAATAATGTATGTGGGTATACGTAATAATAACGTATGTGGATATACGTAATAATAACGTATATGGATACGTAATAAACACGTATGTGCATATACGTAATAATAACGTATGTGAATATACGTAATATTAACGTATAAGGATACGTAATAATAATGTATAAGGATACGTAATAATAACCTTTTTTATAACGGTTGGTATACCGTATTCTAACGTACCATTTTTGCGTAATAATTACGTATGGCCTGACACGTAAAGATTACGTATTGCTTGATACGTAAGAATTACGTATTTGTGCTACCTGGGGTGTCTGTCTGTACAATGAATATATCCACTCTAACTCAAAAACGAATAGACCGAATTGCATAAAACTTGGTAGGTAAGTCACTTGTGCTTGACCCTGCTGCTGATTAGTTTTTGATACGATTCGGAGAAAGTAATCCGTCTTTTTTTTTGCGAAATGGCCCGCAAAAATCATCAAAATCTAAAATAAAATACTACGTATGCTCAAATATATCAATTAAATGCTTGTTTTATACATAATTTTTAACAATGAAAAGAATAAGACCAACCCCATTACACTTCGGTTAGCCGTTCTCGAGATATTTTAGTTTTTTCGCATTTGCTCTGCGCCACCGTTTAAAAAACGTTCAGTTGCCAACTGAGAACGAAAATTAAATTAAAACTACCAATTCAGTGTCATTTTAAATAACTGAGGGCGTTATTTTGTACAGTTAAACCGTTGTGCAAGATGTTCTCGAGATATTTTAGTTTTTTCTGCATTTCTATATGCCGATTTCGAGTTCATTATTTATGCGTGTAATTTAGTGCAATTAAACTAAATTTAATGAATTAGTAATGAAATAAAGAGACAATGAATTCTTGTCTGCAGGGAAAGTCATGTGCTGCTCACATCGGATTTTTAAGTACCTTGTGGGTGTTTTATTTGTTTCAAATTTTACAAGAAAAATTAAAATAAAAAATAGGTATTGGTGGTATTTAATATATAGGTATTTTTCACAGCAATAATTGCAACTAAGTCTCGTGATTATTGAACCATAAATAAACCCTTTTATGCTTTAAATTTACCTTTTAAATTTTGTCCTATGCTGCCATGTTAAAAAAAAGTATAATTTCGAAGTTTTCACTCAAATTAAAAAATATATATATTTAGTTCTAGATTTTCCACTAACAAAGCCGGATATGAAGGTTCGGGAAACTCCATTAATATTTGTGACAGTTATCGTGTAAACAAGAAATCGGCCACAGACAGACATCACTCCAAAAATAGTCAAAACGTGTTCAGGAGGTCCTAAAACGTATATTAGTATCAAAATGTCGAATTCGAAATTTTCGCGAAAACAATACTTTCTCTATACTAAGTTACTTAGTATGTGAGAGAGTAAACATTGTGAATTTTAACGTCCTTTCTCAAAAATCACGAATTTCTTTGCTGTTATATAAAAATTTACAAATTTTAGCACTATTTTATAAAAACAGATTTCCTCAAACCGATTTTCTTCACTTCGTTTCGTGCATCGTATCATTAACTCGTCGAGTATTTTTCCTGATATGATCGCGATTGGTTATAAAAGTAAAAAATGAGCTTCCAACTGTGGAAAAGAAGAGAAAAAAAGGAAAGTGGGAATGATTTTTAAAAAGTAGGGAAAAGATGGAACCGTGCGATCCCTGTAAACGTTCGCATAACTTTGTAAAATGCCACAATAACCAGATGAACTGGATCATGATGAGAGATACATCCTTATATACATAGTAAAATGTTTAAGGAAAGTATTGTGACGGGGTCGAGCATTCGAATTCGAGTTTTCGACGGGAGAGCACGTTTCAAGCAGCCCTGAACACGAATCAGACGTTTATGAGGTGATGTCCTTCTGTGTGTATGTAGAAGACCCAGACCGTCTGACTCATCCAAAAGACTTGAGCAACTATTTGGACGGCCGGCTTCTGTGTGTATGTGTACCAGTGAGTCTGTGAAGACGATATCTCATGAACGAATGAATTTAGTACAAAAATCATAATCAGTGAATTCTGGAAGCCTGTTGTTTTTACACGCAATCCAATGTTCAGAACCCTCCTAAATTTTGAAATGAAATTAAAAAAAAATCATCAAAACATCCAATAAAGTTACGCAAGTGGCTATTTCATATATAATGTTACATTAGAAAACGATTGACATAAACTTTAGACGGCTATCATGAACAGTTCTAGAGATATTACACATTTTTCAAATAAATTTATCAAAAAATATATGAAACTAAAAAAGAATATTAACTATTGTGAAATCTGTTCACGTTTCATATGTAATATTATGCTATAAATTAATTATCATTCCCCTAGATCTAGCTCGTTCCATTCATGAGAGAAGACACTTTTTGTAATAGCTTTGTAATTTGACACCATTAATTGTTATCTACCATAAGACTAACCTATTTATCCATAAACAATGCTTGGTGAAATTATGGCGGCGAATTTGGCGGGAAATCGCCAACTTGGCGAGTTTTTTAAATGTTGCCAAATGAACGAAAATATCGCCAAATTGTTAAAAATAACGCTAAATAAATGAAATGAGGACTAATTGATGAAAATCCAATATCTTGGAAAGAATAAGAATGTACTATAAGAGAAGATACTTTGGGAAATAGTTTTGTATTTGGACGTCATTAGTCGTTTATCTGCTATAAGAATAACCTACTATTTCTCCGATCATAATACTTGTTTTAGCGACGAATTTGGCGGAATATCGCAAACTTGGCATGTTTTTTTAAATGTCGCCAAATAGATAAGAATGAGGCTAAATCAATAAAAATCTCAACTAATTGATTAAAATTTAATATTTTGAAAATAATATAAGATTCCACCATAAGACTCCGTCTGTAACTATTAGCAGAATTTTGTCTGTATATCGCCAACTTAACGACTTTTTAATGTTGCTAAATTGACAAAACTGTTGCCAAATTGATAAAAATGTCGCCAAATTGATAAAAATGACGCCAAATAGAATGCAATATTTTGGAAATTTTTAATTCCGCAATATGATGGACGTACCTTTTATTATATAAGAAATGCTCTTCTAAATATCGTCAACTTGGCGATTTCTGGCCCCACATTGACGAAAATATCGTCAAAATTGCAAAAATGACACATAGTTAATGGAAATAACGTCCAATTGATGAATTTATTATTAAAATTTTTAAATATATGGACTATATTGCTTATTGAGGATACTATCATTATTGATAATTGTTAATTTAGAGTTGCGTAAAATGTAAATTAATTGGGTACGAAATAGTTTTAGATGTTGTCATCTGGGTGCAAAATTTACTGTGCCAAATGTACAATTTAACGTTATAAACACTGTACCGTGGATCTTTTAATCACTTTTTCACCGTTAAAGAAGTAAATTCATTGCATTATATAAGGAAAGTCATGTGCTGCCCACATCAGATTTCTTTAATTTAAATTTTCTCAAATTTAGTATTTTTCGGCAATTAACTGCCAGGACTTCACATATAAAAATCTGATGTGGGCTCCACATGACTTTCCTAACACACCCAAACTCATTTTTCTTTATTTCTTTAATTATTCCTTAAATTGAAATTAATTGCACAAAATAACACGCATCATTATTTGAAATGACACTGAATTTGCAGTTTCAATTCAATTTTCGTTTCCATTTGGTAACTGGGCGTATGTTCAAAGTCGGCGTAGGGCGTAGTAAAAATGCCAATAAAACTACAATTTCTCCGGAACTGCTAGTCTTAGAGTAATGCCATTACTCTCAGTAATGGGGCTGGTCTTATTATTGTCACAGTCAAAAATTACGTATAAAACAAGAATTTAATGGATACATTTGAGCATAGTAGTCTTATTTTAGAAATTCAAGATTTTTGCGGACTATTTCATACACAGCAAACAGCCAGGTTCTTGCTTTCCGAATTGTACCAAAATCAAATCAACAACAGGGTCACTTACAAATGATTTATCTACCAAATTTTGCGAAATTTGGTCCATTAGTTTTTTAGCTTTATACATACGAATTTTGCGGGCTATTTCGCAAAAAAAAAAAAGCAAGTTCTTTTATCCCGAATCGTATCCAAATCTAGTAAGTACCAGGAAACCCCACAAGTGACTTACCAATAAAATGTTATGAAATTTAGTCAATTAGTTTTTGCGTTAGAGTGGATACATACATTGCACAGACAAATACACACACACACAGACGTTATGCTAAAAATAGTTTTTCGTGTTCTACAGGTCCCAAAAGATGTAAATCCATCGAAAACTCGAGTTGCCATTTTCGGCATGATTCCAATAATTTCCCTATACATTAATTACCATGTATTGTAGGGAAAGTGAAAAAATCTGATGTGGACAGCACATAACTTTTCATGCAGACTTATACCCACGTTCTCTTTATTTTAATTAAATTTTCTTCACTTTTAATTCAATTTCCGTTCTCATTTTGTAACTGGACTTATTTTCAAAGGTGGCGTAAAGAAAATACGAAAAAACTAATATATCTGGAGAACGGCTAGTCCTAGTGTAATGGGGTTAGTCTTATTCTTTTCTTCCTTAAAAATTTCGTATAAAACAAGCATTTATTGGATATATTTGAGCATACGTAGTTTTTTATTTTAGATTTTGACGATTTTTGCTGGCCATTTTGCAAAATAAGGCAGATTATTTTTTTTCGAATCGTATCAAAATCTAATCAGCACCAGGGTAACCCACAAGCAACTTATTTACCGAATTTTATGAAATTCGGTTCATTAGTTTTTTAGCTAAAGTGGATACATACTTTGCACAGACAGACACACACACAGACGTCACGCAAAAAATAGTTTTTTCATAATATAGATGTATCGAAACGTGTAGATCCGTCGAAAACTCGAGTTGTCATTTTTGGTATGATTCCAATAATTTCCCAAACATTGCCATGTATTGCAGGGAAAGTAAAAATTTGATGTGGGCAGCACATGACTTTCGCTGCAGAATTATATACAAGTTCTCTTTATAATTCAATTTTCGTTCTCATTTGGTAACTGGACTCATTTTCAAAGGTGCTGTAGAGAAAAAACAAAAAAAACTAAAATATCTTGAGAACGGCTAGTCCTAGTGTAATAGGGTTGGACGTATTATTTTCTTCTTTAAAAATTACGTATAAAACAAGAATTCAATGGATATATTTGAGCATACGTAGTTTTTTATTTTAGATTTTGACAGTTTTTGCGGGCCATTTTGCAAAAAAATGCAGTTTATTCTTTTCTGAGTAGTACCAAATATAATCAGCACCAGAGTATCCTACAAGTAACTTAATATTTTAGTATTCAATTAGTATTTTAGCTAGAGTGGATGATACATGAAAGTTTTACGGACCATTCCGCAAAAAAAGGCGGGTTCTGTTTTAACGAATCCTACCAAAAACTGATCAGCACCTGGGCCTCACCCAAGTAACTTACATACCAAATTTTATGAATGTCGGTCCATTAGTTTTTGAGTTAGAGTGGATACATTCATTGCACAGACACACAGACGTCACGCTAAAAATATTTTTCGTATTCTAGAGGTCTCGAAACGTGTAGATCCGTCGAAAACTCGAGTTGTGATTTTTGGTATGACTCCAATACTTTCCCTATACATTGCCATGTATTGCAGGGAAAGTAAAAATCTGATGCGGGCACCACATGACTTTTCCTGCAGACTCAAATTCATATTTTCTTTATCTCTAAAAATCCAATAGATTGAGTGTAATTGCACCAAATAACATAAATTTGCATTTTAATTCAATTTTTGTTTTTATTTGGCAATTGAAATTTTTTCGAAAACGGCGTAACAAAAATGCAAGAAATTTCAAATATCTTGAGAGGTTAGTCCTAAAATATAATGAAGTGTGTTATATTTTTTTTCTCGTCAAACATTGTATAAAACAAGGATTTAATGGATACATTTGAGCATACGTAGGCTTTATTTTTTAGATTTTTGCTGGCCATTTCGTAAAAAAAGGCAGGTTGTTCTTTTCCGAATCATACCAAAATGTAATCAGTACCAGGTTAACCCACAAGACATATCTACCGATTTTCTCAAAATTCGGTCCATTAGTTTTTCAGCTAGAGTGGATACAGTCTTTTGCGTGCCATTTCGCAAGAAAAGGCGGGTTCTTTTATCCCGAATCGAACCCAAAACTAATCAGCACCAGATTTGCCCACAAGTGACTTACCCTTCGACCAGAGCACTTTGCCTTGCAAGATAGCTTTTTCGGAATTGTGCTCCAGTTCTCTTGACTAACAGGAAAAACAGATCCCGTTGCTCCGTCCACTGTGGGTGGTCTCTATGGACTCTATCTGCACACCTGCAATCCAGCCAACTGATGTCAAAGCTTCAAGATACTCAAGGTTTCAAGGACGAACCAATTAGCGGAGTACCTAGGTCAGCCAAGGCTTCCTTTTATCTCCAATCCTAAGGGTCGGCTGGGGAGTATTAATTAATTTTTTTTAATGAGAAGAGGTTTCAATGAGAAACGGGCAGTGCTCTTAGATCCCGATTGCGACGAATCACAATCGAGGTCTGTCGAGTCGCATAATTTGGAATACGAGGAACCAAATGTCCTAGGGAAAAAAGAGGGGGGGGGGGCATCTAACAGTGCTCCGAGGAACACCGGCCTTGAAACGATGAAATCTGCGTTTACCTAACGCGGAAAAGATAAGACAGCATAGCGGGCCCTAAAAAACAAATTATTCTATGGGGAGACCGTTTAAGCTAGCAAAAATAATTTGTATTCTTTCTAGATTATCTTTTAAGATGCACACATCGAAGATATGGCATAACTTGCCAGGCGCTTCATAAATGACGAAACAACGCTGACATTTCCCATTGGCCCGCTCTTCCCCTGGTCCCGCCCTCCTTTTTCAGCCACATCCCAGTTACAGCCATCCCAAGTCGAAGACTGCTTACCGCCAACCGTCTCTGATAAGGCTCCTCTATATACGAACTGACTCATCAAGCATATTGAAGCCCACCGTAGCTGGAAGCGCAATCCATTAGCATTAGCTCTATTCGTATTTTCACTTTAGAAAATATAATTGAAATAATTATGGGTGGTTGCTCTGCATCGAACTGCTCTGATCATTCTACAAAGGATTTTAGGCTATTTCACTTTCATAGAAACGAAGAAAGAAGAAAACAACGGCTAATGAAGAATTGGATACCCGGTACTGAAGCATACTTGTGCGAGCTAAGTTCTACAATATTCTAATTCAAATTTCTTTTTTTATATAAAGTATTTCTTTTAAACACTTATTTCATAATTTCTGTAACTGTAGTATGGAACCCTATGGGCTTCAATATGCTTGATAAGTCAGCCTGTAGTAGAGGAGCTCTAGTCTCTGACCTCTACAGAGCACCCATGTGTACGAGAAGTGCAATTCGCTATCTCATATCGTTATTTGGAAAATCTACTTTACGTGGATTTTTTACATTTTCTGAGTTGGAGGTGAGGGTCCTTCGGACCCAGGTACTCCGTAAACAAGCGTCTTGGCTCTTGGCTTAATTTATTATTATTTTCAAAATCTCCAGATGAAATATTGCGTAAGTTCACCAATTTGCAAGCCACTACCAGCGCTTGCCTCCAAGACTGAAAGAGATGAATCAATTCTATACTTTTTGTCTGAAGGTGATTGCTAACGAATAGCGAAGAGTTTTGTCCACTGGCAGTTTTTAACCGCACTTGAATTGTTATAAATAAAATATTAATTGTTCATTGAATAATGTCCTGGAAAATGCAGGGTCGTCATTTCATTTACCACCAGGCATATGCTGGAGCCCTTCAACTTTTTAAGGTGCCTATTTCTTTTGCCTCACCAATATCTCGAGTAACTTTTGAAATATTTCCTCCCCCCTCCCTTCGACAGCACTTTTTTCACCTGAAAAGGAGTTTTATCTCATTTGTGCACAAAAACATTAAACAATTACAGTATTCAATAAGTTAAAAAAAATTGGAGGCTCGAAAGATAACAGTATTGTAGTAATGTTTCCGTTAATGCACCCCCATTCCTTTTATCCAGTAAAAATCTGGTAAGAGTACAGAAGACTTTTTTTGGAAAAAAAAAACAGTACGGCATTTTACGAAGAGGTTATATATAATAAGTTGAGCATAATTAATTTATTAATTATATAATTTACTATACAACCAGGTTTAAATTAATTTCTTAATAAAAAATTTCCTACTTTATTTAATAAAAATTCTTATCTAAAAAACGTGGCCACTTATAAGTTTCTTGACAAGAGGAATTTCTAAGTTCTCGATGTTTTGAAAATTTTAGAATACATGATAAGGTGTCATTTTGACAAGAGGACCGGTGGGGCGGTATTTTTTAATGTCAAAATGTAGTATTGGGGCAGGCAGGGCGAGGTTTTTAAGTTTTTGAGGGCTGCGGGGCGGGCCGCTCCGCGATACAGTTCAAACTTTATCGTACAAACTCCTTTCAATTTATTATAGCTAATAGCATCAAGAAACTGATTTAGATCAAAGAGGTAAATTTGTCAAGTTTATTACGAAATATAGCCAATATCTTTTTCTCCGTATACTTTTCACTCCTAAAGTTTGAAAAATTGGACAATGGTTTTTATCTTAGTTATTTTTGCACTTTTTATAAAGCTGGAGAACTTTTTATTTTTTACCAGCTTTTTCTTTACCTTTTTGATGAGTATTATTGCTTTTGGAATTACTATTATTTTCTATAGAAATAATGCTATACAAATATTAAGATTCGTTCGTGAGGTATCAGTCCCATCCCATACAAATATTTTTCAACGAGCATCAGTCAAAAAAAAGTAACGGTCTGCGAGCAGCCCTACCTCACAGACACACACACATATATATATATTTTTTAAAGGTGTTTGAAATGGGTTCAGGGGGTCATAAAACGTGCTTATTCGAAAACATCTCAAATTTGAAATTTTTCGGGAAAACAATACTTTCTCTATACAGTAGCACGAGAAAGTAATTTTTTTCTTGTGTGTCTGTCTGCGTGTATAATACATTTCAAACAAACTGACGGAACTGAATAAAATTTTGCATCCTTTCTGAAATCGATAAACGTCAGATGCCTATTGATTTGGGGGAGTGAGTGAACGTACCAAGGGAAGAATCTCATTTTTTTTTAAACATTTCTTTTTTTCAAAACTCATACAGATGTTATAAAAACGTAGTTACGAATAAAAATGTTACGTAAATAGATATTTAATATAGATAAGCGATATCGGTTAATACCGAATATTAAAGTATTCGATATATTTAATATAACATCGCTAAAAGTAATTCGAATACCTCGTCATGATTAACAGCTACAAAAGATCGAGAAAAAGAAATGCGAAAGGAACTAGAATAAAATTTGCTTCCACCAAACGACAGAAAATAAGACATATATAAGAATGATTATATTCAGGGCCGCCGAGAGCGGGCCCGGGCCCCGGGACAATAATAATTCCGGGCCCGATAAAAAAAAAACATGTGCGTACTGATAGAAATAGTTTTTTATTTTTTCTCTAATATAATGAGAAAATTGAATTAGAGCGATGCAATATTTGCTAAATAGAAAATAATAGTTGTTTAACAAGAAAGGACGATAGCAGAATGTATTGAGTCTCGGATTTAAGTTAATTCACAAAGGCGCTTTGCGAGCCTTATGACTTGCAAATGTATCTATTATTTGGGAAAAATCACAATGTCTGGCTAGCTCAGCCTCAATTGATAATAAGCCCAAAGACTAAAGTCGGCTTTGACCCATTGTTGACTGTAACAAACATTTTATCCTTGATAGGCAACTAAAAGATCGTTCTGCTTGAGCCACAGTCACGGGAATTGTACAAAACAACCTCAAAGCAATAACGATGTTAGAAAACAGTGATTTAAGATTTAGATGGTTTATTTTGTTGAGCAACTGTATAGGTGAAATATTTCTTTCCTGTATGTTTGCATCATATATCGATTTCAGATGTATTAGTTCTTCATAGAGCTGCTCACTGACATCATCTTCATATTTGTGTTGTAGTTTTCTTGCATTTTCCCGAATTTGTACTTGATGTAAGTCGTGAAATAACCACAGCGCGCACATTGAATAAAGTGTTTATCGATCTGAAAATTCAACTTGCGTATTTAAATTTACAGCTACAAGATTACATTCATTTAGGATTACCTCCCAACTATTTCTAATCTTTTTCAAATTTATAAAGACGCTGGAAAGATTTGCTACTTCGATATCGATGGTGGAATTTCGAGCTTGTAAGACCGCGCTTCGGTAGTTTATGGATGACAAAACTTTGAACCGAACTGTTGCCATCACGAGGCATTCAAATGATTCCATATATGTCTTTATGCCATTTAAATCTGTTTGAGTGTCTGCAGTTAGATTAAATTCTAGCACCATGTCGATTGACGCCTTTATCGAAGGAAGATTTTGTGCTAATGGTTTCACACTCTCAGTTCGAGCACACCAACGTGTGTTGGACAGGGAATGAAGCGAGCAGTCCGTGTTTTTTTGCAAAAAATTTCCCATCTCTAAGGACTGCTACTAAATATATTATACAGCTTCTGTACAACACCAAAAAACGTTATTACTTCAGGATAACATTCTGCCGCATGAACACCACAGAGATTCAGAGAGTGACAAGCACAAGGAGAAAAAATGGCCAATGGGTTAATTTCCAAATATTCGAGCTTGAACGCTATTGTATGTACCACTCATGTTAGGGCCATTGTCGTATCCTTGTGCACGGCACTCACTTATTGGGATATTGTGTTTTTTAAGTGTTTGATAAATCAAACTTGCAATAGCATCTCCTGTTTTCTTATTGCAATCTACAAATTCTATGAATCTTTCAAATATTTCATATTCATTCGTTTCTCTGTTTGTAAGGACATAACGCAAAATGAATGTCGTTTGCTCCATATGGGCGGAATCTGGCGTTGAGTCTACAATTATAGAAAAGTATTTGGCAACTTTTCTTTCCTTTAAAATGCAGTTTAGGACATTTTCAGCACAAAATGAAATAAATTCATTTTGAATTTCAGCTGACAAATAATGAACCTGCATTCTTTTGCCTTGAATTTGTGATTCCTTCACTTTTTCAAGTGCTCGTCAAGGAGAGGATCATAATGACTTATGATTTCCAGCATCTCTAAGAAATTTCCATTTCTTGGATCACCAATCAAGTTGTTGCTCCCTCTGAAAGCTAATCCACGTTCGGAAATAAACAAAATTAAGGAAGACCACAGGAAAATAAAACATTGCCATCTATGTGGTGGAATATAAACTAAAGTTTAATTTTTTTTTTTAACATCCGGTTTAGGGTCCCGGGCCTAAAAATACTTTTCTTTCGAGTATTGCTATTACCGACAAGAAGGAAAAAAAAATTCCATTTCTGCTCGGGCCCCCAAAGCGGCACGGGCCCCGGGAATTTGCCCCGGGTCCCCCCCCCCCCTCTCGTCGGCCCTGATTATATTCAATTCATTTAAATTTTTCTTTGACAATTTTGATTTAATAATCTGCCATCCTTATAATATGCAACAACTTAAGCAAAAGTAAATAATTGAAAACTACATATTTGAAAAACAAATTTTTTAAACATAAATAATTTTTGTTTTATAGGTAGTTTTGTAGTTGTGTATCTAATATCAAAGAAAAGAGGCATGGGTAGGTATTGCTCAGATAAGGAAAAGGCAATGGGCGCTTATGATTCCTCTTTCTTTTGACTGCATCTATCATATATTGCTCCCTGCAGGAATTTTTTATAAAGAAAATTTTGTACTACCCAAATCGGAACTGTTACCAATATATAAAATGCGTAGATATCCTATATTTTACTAGAATATCTATAATAAGTTACAAGTGGGGAGGGGGGGGGGATTCCGAACCGGCACACTTTGAAAATTTCGAAGTTTAAAATATGGTTATTTTAGTAATTTTATAAAATATCTTAATAAAATTATCTGCAAAATATAGTATTATAAAATATTTTGCATATCGAAGGGGGGGGGGGGGGAGATCACGTCCTTCCTAAGATAATTTGGCCATGAAATGCAGGATTATCCAGCTGACATCCCTTGAGTGGGAATAATACATAGGGGTAACATACGTAAAATTAATTACGAATTTTTATTTTAAATGAACACATATTATTAGTTAAAGAAATATATAATTCTAATAAAATGTGATATATAAATATTGTTGAAATTATTTTCAATGGCAGCAAAAATATTTTAATCGACAAATTTACTTTATACTTTATTTTAAAGAAGTCGAATAGCGTTGTATAAGACATAAAAAATTAGAATGATATAATATAAAATGTATAATGTTTATGTTGCTGTTTTTTTTCTTTTTCGTCATGAATAAATAATTTATCCACACAAAACGTACTGTGCACTTTTTAGTAAATACAAGTGCTTAACTTACAAGTTGTTTCACCCCGAACTCTTTAATTTTAATAAAACATGTACGGCCATTAGAATAAACAAATGTAATCATTATGATATATAACGGATAAACCCCAACAAAAAAATTAGAAACAATTTTATAAAAAGCTGTGCGCTACTGCACGTAGAAAATGGGAGTGGGGGTGTACTTTTAACAACAGGTGATATTGAGGATAGAATCTGGCACCTTGTTCGATTACTAACTGCTTAGATTTTTATCTTCCCTAAAAGTTTGAATTTCAAAATATCATTAAAAATATCTTATTGAATAAGAGTAATAGTAATTCAGGTGTGTAATGATTTAAAAAAAGTAAAAAACTGCTTTTTTTTAATTGCTCATATCATGAGTATTCAACATTTAATCGATGCAACTATTTGGTTTAAAATGATTTCCTTTCTGTTTAACATTTTCAACACATTTTTTTCAATATATATCTAGATATTTATGTTCATCATTTAATAATCCTAAATAGTAGTTAGTTTTAGACATTTCAAAACATTTTGATTGTTTTAACAAAAGCGACATACAATTAGACAAAATGTAATTTATAGATCTGCAGAATTTTTATATTTCCTATATTCTTTACTTCTCAAACAAGAAATGTCTACAGTATTTCCATACCAGTCTCATAGCAGTGTTCCTACAAGTGCCGCAAAAATATCGTATCATTGCTTTCCACAGGACACAGAAGATTGCAAGTCGTTAATCTAGACTTAATAGAGAACTTAGTTTATTCCTTCTTTGACTTATTTATTCGTTCGTTATTATTTTATATACACATTACTTACTTATAAAAACCATAATTATTGATTATGTAATTAATGTATTTTAAAAGTAATAGAGGGTGAATTCAATAACCTCTCTTCACTGCTATAGATATTTTATCTCTTTCAAATTCAAAATGAAAACATGTAGAATAATAGTGAGTTGCAAATTGTAACATCAGATAACAAATGCAAAGAAGGTCGGAGGATTGACAATTGTAGAGGCCTTGCGTTAATCCTTATTTCGGGGCATAGCATAACGTCATACAATTGAGTTATGTCAGTTATCATTAAACTATGTTTTATTTCTTATTTGAAGATTCTATACGTTCTTGTTACGCTACTGCTTTCACGCATGCTATCAGCTGCACCACTTCAGCAACGTAAAGCTCGAATTACTTTACATCATGACAGTGAAGAAAGTATGAAGTGGCAGATATGTAGCAATACAACATCGAAACAATGCCGTCAAATACAAAGTGACAATACAGTAAAATATCATATGTAAGGATAATTGGATAACACGTTGCATCAAGCCCTAAATAATAATGGATCCATTTAATTTTAGTTAAAAGTACTTACAAAGCGTTTAAATATTTACTAATCGAAAACATGCAATATCTTGAAAATGGTGGATGTAAATATTCTGAAAATGTCAAATTGAATGCTTTCTCTTAATTCTGTCATGCTTAAAATAAATAGGCTTCTGGTGTTTATAATGAAAATAATCGCTCAAGTTTCATTCAATACTCCCAATTTGTTCGAGAGATATCGTGTCAATAGACTCAGAAATAGACAAAACACACATACATCATTGAAGAAATGGCTGATTTCACAACTGGAGCCAAAATTTGCTCACACTTACTTTACTAAAATATAAATTCATTTTTAATTAAAAAAAATTAATTTTAAACTATTTTTGTTTAAAATTAGTAAAATTAAGAATATGTACTTTTACGTAAATAAGAGTGAAATGCAACCCTCAGAAATTATAAAGAACTGACACAAAATGAATATCACTAAATTAATTTTACAATTATAAAAACTGTTGCAGTAAATTAAATACACTTAGTAAATTATGATGTTTTATATATAATTTGTATATAAATGTGGAAATAAATTTGTTTTATTTACGGTACTATACAGGGACGGCAAATAGGGGGCGCGAGGGGGCGCGGTCGCGACCCCAAATTTTTCCTCGTCGTCTATCGGCTTCTCCCTTTTTTATCGACTACCCACTGGTCAGTTTTCTCACGCTGTGGAGCTTCAAAAAAGCCGACCTTCACAGTGAAGCTTCCCACTTCCGGCTGGAACGAATTATTTTCAACTTGAAAATATTGGGCTGCAGTTATCCTTTTTACTTGAAAATTTCAATTGTCCGAATTCTTTGCAGCCCTTCGGTTCCCATGCTGTACACGAAAGAGATAAACAACTTGGGGGTCTTAGACGAGGAGGTGCTACAACATTATTTAGCATTGATGAGCTGAGGATACATTCTAAATCAGTCGTATAACGAGCTTTTATTGCTCACTCATACAATAGATTCTCTTGGGCTCGTATGTGTTGGCACCAGCGAAACAGTATTTATTCATTGTTGGCGCTGGTGAAACATTCTCTTTAGCTGCTTGCTTCACAAGACGAATGGTGACATTGTGTTTGCGTTGAAGGAATAAACGCGATTAGAAACATATTTTAGGGCAGTTATGAGTTCGAAAAAGCGTCGCTGGAATAGAGACATTAGTGAATTTTTCATAAAATGTCCAAAATTAAATGAAAATGTGCCTCCCGATGAAAATCATGAGGAAGATAATACTGTTTATGAAGCAGAAATTGGAAGCATAGATGAATTTGGAATTGTGCTACCAGAAAGTTCGATTGAAACAGAAAGTAAAGCAAAAGGAAGTTTGACATATATGTTTCATGAAAGAGGTCCTGCTAACGGTCCTCAAAGTGCCAAAGAAAGCATAATTTTAAGTCCTATATCGGCCTGAAATTTTTTTCTTCCCAACTCATAAAAGAAATCGCAAGTTTAGAAAAGAGTAGTATAATTTATATAAATGGCTAGAATACAGTCCTTCTACGAATACAGCGTTTTGCTTTTCGTGTAGAGCATTTTCAGAAGCTAATAAATGATACACTGAATCATCCTTAATTCTTGATGGCTTTAGTAACTGGTCAAAAATTCAAGGCCCGTGATTCATGTTCTTCTCACAAAAAAGCAGAAAGCTGTATTTTAAAGTTTACTTAAACTCTGTCTTCAGGTTCCGTCTGTGCCAAACTTGATAAACAGTATTCAAAAGACGTTGAAGAAAATCGCCGTTATATGAAAAGGTGTGTGAAACTGTTGTATTTTTTGTGCACGACAAGGTATTGGTTTGAGAGGACATGATGAAAAAATAATTTCGATAAATTGAGGAATTTTTTTAGAATTAATGAAATTAAGAGCTAAAGACTGTTCTTTAATTGAAAGAATAGTTAAAAATAAAGAAAAATCTTTTGCTTACATTCACAAAAACCACCAGAATCATATTCTTAATTTACGCAAATCGCAAATCAGTAACCATATTCAAAATAAAATAAAAGAAGCATGCTTTTATTCTATAATAGTAGATGAAACTCAAGATATTTCCAGGCATGAACAAGTGGCTATAATTTTTTGATATGTGGATGATGACCTATAAATACACGAGTCATGTGCCGGCCTTTTCATAACAGAAAAAACTGATGAAGAGTCATTGCTCCATTTAATTAAAGAAGTAATTTCCTCATTTGGGCTAAATATTTCAGATTTACGAGCTCAATGTTATGATGGTGCAAGCAATATGAGAGGTTCGCACTGTGGTGCGGCTGCACGATTTTTACAGGAAAATTCATTGGTAATTTATATCCATTGTTATGCGAAATTTTAAATGTATGTGTAGTTAGCGCATGCTCATCCATTCCTTCTGCTAGAAATGCATTTCAGCAGCTGAATGCATTATATTCTTTCATAGAAACATCATATAAAAGACATACCATTTTCAAAAAGATTCGCTCATTAACAAATGCTTTTTCTGGAGGCTTTTCATCTCTACAATCACTAAGTGTAGGAGGTGGTCTTCCAGAATTATAGCCATAAAAGCAGTACTTGATAATTTTGAAGCGGTGATTTTAACACTGGAAGAATTATCTGGAAACGATTCTCTCATTGGTGGAAGAGCCGAAGTCCTTTTAACATGCATGACATGCGGTCGAATTTTTGTTCACTTTGTTTATATTGCGCAGTGTTTTTGTTCAATGCAATACTCTCTCAAAGAATCTTCAGTCATCTGATCTTAATTTTCAGATTGTGCAAGCTTTGGCTAAAGCTACTATTGAAACTGTTAGTTCATTTCGCACTGATGCATATTTCAATCAAGTGTGAAGTTTTGTGACAGAACTTTGCGAAAACAATTCTTATTCTGGACCAAAACTGAAAAGGCGTAAAAAATTCCAAGCGAATTCGGAGGCGGTGAAAAAATCCCCATGATGATGTTAAATGGTATCACAGAATCAATATTCAATATGAAATTATAGATTCAGTATCTAATGAAACAAGATTTAATGAAAACAAAATATCTGTTTTGTTTGCCCATAGTTCAGTATTATCCGGATAATATGTCGAAAAAGAAAAAGAAACTGTTTCAACCATATGCAAAGTATATAACTTCCAGAAAGAGGTATTGTTATGTGAATTGCGACTGTTTTATTCAATGGTGAAAAATGAAAACATAGACCATCCCAATTTTAAAAGTCGCCTGGATTATTTTAAAGAGCGGAATTTAAAAACTGTGTTTCCTGTCATGACATTATTATTTAAATTTTTTTTGACAGTGCCAATCAGCTCAGACAGTTGTAAAAGGTATTTTTCGTATCACAGGAGGCTGAAAAATTATTTTCACGGTACAATGGGACAAGAAAAACTTTCATCTTTAGATGTTTTAGCTATAGAACAAGATATATCACTGGATTACGGTGATATTATAACAAAATTTTTTCTTCTTCCAGACTCTAAGAACCGGCGTTTAAAACGCCAATAAAAGGTAAATAAATATAGATATTTATATTTAGAAAAATTATGTTAACAATTATGTTAACACAATTATGTTAACAACAATTATGTTAACACAATTATGTACAAAAATTATGTTAACAACAATTATCTTAACACAATTATGTACAAAGATTATGTTAACAACAATTATTTTCTCAACATCAATTCAATTTTGTGGTCTCTTTCCCCCCCTCCCCCGTTAACAAACATTTTATTTCTTCCATATTCTGGATTTTCATACATATAAATCTCGCACCCCCAAATGAAATGCTGAAATGCCGCCCCTGGTACTATATTACTTCAGGCGGTATATTACTATATCACTTTATATTACTTCATTATATAATAATAATTTTATCATTATATCTGAAGGTTCTTTGTATATATCGAATGTTTTCTACAGGGAGAAATCTTTCGTGATATTATCGTTTAAATATTCAGGAAATTGACATATATTTTTGAAAATATATCTAATGGACTTTTTTAACTTAATTCCCAGCCTCTCAGGTAGGGTAACCGCTGGCTAGAGGCCAAAATTTTAGACTTTCACCCAAAGAAATTTACGAATGTAGAACCCGAGTCCCGCGCGGCCCGAAGGGCATTGAGTATCAGTCCGGGCCAGATCGAAATGTTTTGCATTCAAATATTTTAAAAACCTGAATTTGTGAATTTTATATAAAAATAAAAATTAGATTAAAGTTACCTTACTTTGAAACATTATCTTTACATGGCTGAAATTAGCACAATAATTTCATTTACTCTATTAAAATTAATTTAAAAGGTTTTCAAAATTAAATGTGTTCGGCCCGACCAGAGTTTTTTAAATCTAAGCACAAGTCTGGCCAGAGTATTCCCACTGGTCGGGTCGGGCTTACATCAGTACGTCAGACACGAACCCGTGTAGACCGCTACCACAGGCTACCAGTTAATATTTTCAACAATATGCTTATGATCTAATATTATATTACGAAGTATCTTTTACTTGCAGATTATTTAGGTAGGTTTAGTGAATATTTTATATTATGTATTACAGTGCTATTTCGCAGTCAATCTCTAAATTACAACGTTATCAAATAAAATATTTGACGGAATTTTAAAATATTTTTCTTAAAAGTGATTACAATCTTATCAGATGGCAAAGGAACACAGCCAACTGAAAATGCAGTACTGTGAAAGGAATTACCAAGAGAAAATATGCCCATTCCCTCACCAAAGAACATATTAGTCTGTGTACATATAGACCCATGCCCCCACCTTCGAATGAACTTGACCAACTGTACATATCTGCAATCTTACAATAAAACTTTACACGCCACACAGGCGATTCTGCGCCAATTTTGTTGTACCTTAACTCTCATCAATTTCGCCAAGCAATCCCAAAATACCTTGCGCGAGCGGAACGACCCCTGTCTCTAACGCCGTTAAATCGGAACGACTCATTCAACATATGAATATTTAACAAGAGATAGTTTGTGTTCATTTAAGGGTGAGCGTCAGTAAATTTTCTACCCTATCCGCGCTTTGTTAACTTTCGCGGCACACATATTTCGCCGAAATTCTGCTCAAACAGTTGCGAAATATTTTCTTATAGATAAAATGCTATGCTTAGATTATATTAAAACTAAATTTAATACCCAATAAAACATAGAATATATGTTGTATTATAATTTAAAATATTTTTGGTGCTGCCATCTGTTGTCGTAATTTAATTCATACCGACTATTTTTATTTTTTAATGAACATTTTTAAATGTCTATTCCTTCTAATACGCTATTAGTTACAACAACAGATCATATATAATGCCATAATCACGGAAACGTAATTGAACTTGGACTTGAAGACAAAGGAACTTGAACACAAAACTGCAGTCCTGAGTGATGTACATTCAGATACCCTTATCAAATTTATAGAATGATAAATTACCTTTCCGTGATTGTGGTATTATTATATATAATCTGTTGTTGTATTTAACACTGTATTAGAAGGAATAGATATTTAAAAATGTTCATTAAAAAATAAAAATAATCGGTATGAATTAAATTACGACAACAGATGGCAGCACCAAAAATATTTTGAATTAAAATAAAAAATATATTCTATGTGTTTTGGGATATTAAATTTAGTTTTAATATAATCTAAGCATTGAATTTTATCTTTCAGAAAATATTTCGTAACTGTTTGAGCAGAATTTCGGCGAAATATGTGTGCCGCGAAAGTTAACAAAGAGCGGATAGGGCAGAAAATTTACTGACGCTCACCCTTAATAAAACAAAACAAAATTATTTGTCAGTTAAATAATCAAGTTTGTGTACTAGAAAGATATCATTTGACTGTATCATGAAATATTTTTGTGAAAGATTTATTTGATAAACATTTTTAGAAAAAAAAAAGAATGTTGAGAATTTGCTAGGAAGCATTTTCTACTACAAAGTTTTAAGTATGAATTAACAATATTTGTGTTATATTTAGGTAAAATCTTTTTTAAATAAATACTACCTTTGCTGACACATACAAGCGTCTCCTGCCACACATTAAGCAGCCATAAGCCTTAGGGTTGGTCCTGTGGTCTGGCCCTTCAACATACTAGCGTCTAGTAATACACCAACTGTGTGTGAAACAAGATACAAAACATTTCCACAAAAGTGTGATATAAATAAACAAAACACAAACAAGAACAGGTGAAAGCAATTAATAAGAGAAAATGTCAAAAATGTACTTTACACCCAAATTTTCTACAAACCGGATGTGAAGTGGAATATATTTGTAAATGACTTATGTCAGCAGGTATCTCTACAAAATAATAATATTTAAATATACATTTTGTGTACACTGGGAAAATTTTTTTTAATGTAAGATATGCTATATTGTACTTATTTATACAAAAATTGTTTTCATAAACAAATTTGTTGACAATAAACATACTAAAACTATTCACCTGGAAAATGTCTTAGAAAACAATTTCGGAAAAAATTCATTATAAGCTTGTTGTGCACATATATGAAAACCATATTATATGTGAAATATGTCATAGCATTTTTAAAAAAAATGTCTTTAGAAGGTCACAAACTTCTGCACACAGGTGAGAAGCTGTTTATATGTGAAATATGTCAGAAAGCTTTTTCACAGAAATACCATTTAAAAAAGCACAAATATACGCACACTGGTGAGAAACCATTTGAATGTGAAATATGTCAGAAAGTATTTTCACAGAAAAGTAATTTAAATCAACACAAACTTGTGCACACAAGTGAGAAACCATTTGAATGTGAAATATGTCACAAAGCATTTTCCAAAAAATCTTGTTTAAAATGTCACAGATTTGTGCACACAGGTGAGAAACCATTTGAATGTGAAATATGTCGGGAAGCATTTTCACGAAAAAGTAATTTAAATCAACACATACTTGTGCACACAAGTGAGAAACCATTTGAATGTGAAATATGTCGCAAAGCATTTTCACAAAAATGTCATTTAAAACAACACATTCTTGTGCACACAGGTGAGAAACCATTTGAATGTGAAATATGTAAGAAAGCATTTTCACAAAAAATTTATCTAAATCGACACAAACTTGTACACACGGGTGAGAAACCATTTGAATGTGAGATATGTCAGAAAGCATTTTCACGAAAATGTTATTTAAATCCACACAAATGTGTGCACATGGAAGAAATTTGTATGTGAAATATTTCAGAAAGCATTTTCACAAAAATGTCATTTAAAACATCAGACTTCTTCACACAGGTGAGAAACCTATTGTATGTGAAATATGTCAGATAGAATTTTCACTAAAACATGCTTTAAACACTCACAAATATCTGCATACAGGTGGGAAACCATTTGTATGTGAAATGTGTCAAAGTTTTTCTCCCAAGTGGCATTTAAAACAACACAAACATGTCCATAGGTGTCGAGTTTTCAAAATCTCAGGGCGGGCACAATCCAATAAAGTTATACAAAAGATTCACAAAGTGAAATTCTTTAAAGTTATAATAACTTGCAATACTTCCTTGAAGTAAGCAAGCATATGTCAGTTAGGTGATTATAATTGATTCAAGTGTGTTTATAAGAAGCTCCCTACTTCAGGTAAAAAGAAGAGTATGCGCCCTTAACAACCACTAAGAACTAACTACCCAACGAATAACAATCTTAATCTAAAGAAAAGAACTTATAATGCCATCGAAGCAACTGTAATCATGTTGTGTTTGACAGATAGAATAAAACAACGGCAAAAGTGACCTAATAGACCACATGAAAAACACCTTCGGCTATCCTTTGTCACTCTAGTTTGAGGCAGCTGTGGTTTGGTGTTAATCTGAGTTTGCAACTCAGCAAGCCTTTTAGTGAGGTTCTCTACCTCCATTTTATTTCTCTTAAGCTCATCATGGAGCTGCTTATTTTCAGACTCTCCAATACTCATGACATATTGGGGATCATCCCCATGTTGCTTGCTCCACACCTCTTCCTCCGCCACAGCATGCCTTTTTGCAGAGTCAAAACTCTTGTGGTTTTGAGGTAGGATTAGCCGTTTGAAATGAGGCTTCAAGCCTTCAATGAAAACCGAGCACAAGACATCAAGTCTTTGCTGGTTTGCCACTCTGTCATTTAGTAAGCCAGGTGAAACAGTTTTGTATGAGGAAGCCTCAACTCTAGCAGCAAACTGACGCACAGATTCATTTGGTCTCTGATAACTCTGCAGAAATGCTCTCAAGTTACTGTGTAAACATTCTATTGAGGAAAATCTGTCGCGCAAAGCTTTAAGAATTTGAGAGAAAGATTTCTCTTCTTTTAACTTAGGATTATCTCTAATAAATCTTGCAGCTATGCCTGACAGTTTTAACTTTAAAACTAAGACCTTGTCTGACTCAGACCAATTTGCATGGTCAGCTAACATTTTAATTCTATCTATGTAATCCTCTAATGGGAGGCCAGATTCCTCTCCTGAAAATACTGGGATTGAATCTAAAAAGTCTCCTATTGAAGAGACTGTTTTAAAATTACTCATTACATTACATTTAGAAGAATCTATTTTTAATCCCTGTTCATTTGAGTCATATTGTTTACTATTAACATTTGAATCAATATTTTTGTTACCAACAGAATTTACATTATCAGAGGTTGCCTCAATGTTTATTTTAGAAGGTAAATTTCTTTCCAATAAGGATAACCAAGTTTTCTTGGTACTAGCAACCTGACTTCTGGGAATTAAATCCCAATCTTTACCATCATTTGAATTTGTAAGAAATGAAGGAAATGGCTCTTTACCAACAAAGAACATAGCATATAATAAAGTTTCAAAAGGCTTATCTTTAGAGCCATCTCCAGTTTCATCTGACCCAAATACAGAAACATACATACAGTTACTTTCTCTAATATCATCCATAATTGCAATACAATTGAAAGTTTAATACTACTAATAAATATTATAAAACATGAGAGCAATTTCTAGACTGGTACACGACACCAAAACTACTGTTGTGTTTGACAGATAGAATAAAACCTGCTGTGTTTAAAAAAGATAAATGAAGACATAATATTTAGTTTAAAGAAAATTAGTTTATTAAATTGTAACTTCAATTATTTCCAATTAACAAATACAAAAACACTGCTCACAGGCAGGCAACTCAGGAAGAATTAACATTAGAATTTTAGAATTTTATCAACTTAGTTAAAATTAAGGAATTAGCATAAAAAACTTAACTCAAAACAATCTATTTAAATTTCATCAAAAATCATTAACAAAAATATTAAATTTAAAGAATTTTAGAATTTTTAACCCAGGCTCTTAAAAAATTATGAAGGTTTAGAAATTTGCTCTCAGAATGAAGTTTAGAATTTTAATTTTACAGAATAAATTTTAGTTAAATGCATTTCAAAAATATTGAGAAATCATATTCAGAATTAAAGAAATTAAGGGTTTAAATAAAACATCAGTATTCACCCGGATGGGCCGCCAGACAGGGGGAAAGTTCCAATCATTGGAGCAGCACAGATTTTGGAAAAAACTGGTTTTCTTGGGATCAGGATCTCAACAAACTTTAGTCAGGAAAGGATTCAGCACTTTTGAAAAACATCAGCAGAGGCCTAACAACCACATCTGGAACGCTAGGATTTTCTCAAAACTCGGACGTCATCGTCAGACGCTTCATTCACATAACTCGCAAAAGGAATTTCACCATACACTTTTCTGGAGAGTTACATCGCGAATTACGCGAAAAAGCTTGAAAAATGCATAATTTAAATTAAAACAACTAATGAAAAAAAAAGAATAACGCGAGGAACTTAACGTTCCATAAAAAAAACTCGCGTGGAACATAAGTTCCATTCGAAAAAAAACAACGCGCTTCTCGCGCTAACGCACAATGAAGGATTTCAACAAAAAAACAAACTGAAAAGTTCTACGCGCGTATTTATACTTGCGGCAAAAGGGCGAGTTTAGATAAACGGCAGCAATTAAAATTCGCTTACCGAAATTAGAATTGCCAAAATAATACTCATAATTCCGAGAGCAGACGATCCGTAAAAACGCGAACCAATTAAAAAAAATCCCGAATTCTAAAGAGGCGCGAAAAACGCTTAGGTGGCGGCTTAATCGCAGTAAAGGGCCCGCGAAACAAAATTCCGAAAATGGCCGCAACAGAAATTTTTGAATTACAGTGAGACATGGAAATAACTTGAAACTGTAGAACAAACGGAATTTCTAACCAAAATGGGAAAATGGGACGTCAAATTAAAGGGAATTTTAAGGGGAATCAAATAAATAAATAATTTCTAAAATTTGCAAATCAAAAGTAATATTAATTTAAGGAATGGAACATTTTTAACTAAGAATATCATAAAGAAAATTAATTTAGAAGATTAAAAATATTCTAATTAAAGAATAAATGAAAAGCCAATAAATATTATTTAAATATTACCAAATTAAGAATATTGAGCCAGGGAAAAAGAAATAAAAGTAAATTTTCAAATCTCCAAATTACCTAAATACTAAAGCAACCCAACAATCACCTAACTGAGATATGCTTGCTTTCTTCAGCGAAGTCTCGTAAGTTATTGTCTTACAAGCAGAAGTTTTTGGGGGGATAGCCCACTGGTTAAGGCACGGGGATTTTACTCCGATGACCCGAATTCGATTCCAGGCTCCATCCAAACTGTCAGTGTTCACGCTGAGTACAAACACATTAAATCTGTGAGTTCGAATGTCTTTCCGAGAGGTCGTTGTCAGGGGAAGAAAGGTAGGTCCCTGTGGATGTCGCACCCCACTAGGTTCTGGTCTAAATTATGTGACATTGACCCGGCGGTCTAAACAGATACATTACACTTTCAGGTAAGCAGTGGCGGGAATCGAACCCAGGCCTACCGAGTGCAATTCCCGTGTGCTAACCACTGGACTACTGTGCCCTCCACGACAATCTCCATAACTTTCTTTTTATTCACCCAATTTAGACTGGAACCCAGTGGGGGAGGCATTCACAGGGACCGTACCCTCCTTCTCCTACCACCAATCTCTCGGAAGGACTTACGGACCCACATGCTTAACGTGATCATACTCCGTGTGAACACGGCGGCAATTTTTGGCAGTGGTGGGAATCGAACTCGGGCCTACCGAGTGCAATTCCCGTGTGCTAACCACTGGACTACTGCGCCCTCCGCGACAATCTCCATAACTTTCTTTTTATTCACCCAATTTGGACAGGAACCCAGTGGGGGAGGCATCCACAGGGACCGTACCCTCCTTCCCCTACCACCAACCTCTCGGAAGGACTTACAGACCCACATGTTTAACGTGATTGTACTCCACGTGAACACTGCGGCAGTTTTGGCAGTAACGGGAATCGAACCCGAGCCTTCCGCATGCAGTTCCTGCACTCTAATTTAAATTTTATAATGACCATAAAAAAGCTCTGAATTCCAAGCTTTGCTAAGCTCTTAATTCCATCATTTAAAATATAACGTAATATTTTAAATATCCTCATTCCATCATTTAAAATATCCATAAAATTAAAATATTCATAAATTGAAATACTCATTTAAAATGACCATATGCTAAGCTCTTAATTCTATCATTTAAAATATCACATAATTTTCTAACCCGTCTCCATGGAAACAGGTGACGTCTCTGGCGTGAGAAAAATCTTTAATTATTTCTTGCAATTTTTAATTATTTCTTGACCAGATTGGGCTTGTAAGAAAGCCAGATCTTTGAGCTTTTTAAAAATGCAAATTATTAGTCGAAAATCTGGCTACCTTTTCGGATGCGAGGATATAAAAACGAAAGTTCGTTTTTTTGATCCGAAAGTGACTTTTGTTTTAAAATCTTTAAAAAATATTAGAAATTGAAATTGAGATTTGTAATTGATATATTTTTTCTCACAATTGACTGCTCTTTCTGGTTGTGTGATTTGTGTTTTTCTACGATGTCTGGATGGTGAAGATAAAAGGGGAAACTGTCGAAATCACATAAAACATTAAATAACAAAAATAATAATTCAAATTTTAAAAATCGATTTTTGACCTGTTACAATTGCTAATTTCGATTGCACTCTGATCACTAAATTTCGTAGCTCTCCGACGTGCGGTCGCTGAACCTATAGTGTATAAGACACACACAAGACAGACAGACATTGCCTTTTATTATGTAGATGACATATATATGATGGGCCAAAGTTCAAAAGGATGATCATGGCCCATTTCTCCTGTTACATTCTCCGAGTTAGTATCCGAACCTTATTGATACCTATTGAGGGTAAAATATGATAAATTTGAAAAACAATAAAATCAAAGTTGGAGTTAGGATATATGATGAAACCTTAGAATTTCGTCCATATAAATTTATATGAATCTAGATGTTCATGCCATCAACTGTGTAAGATATGTAAAAATAAGTTTCGTTAAAAAAACATAAATGTATAACTTGGAGCAACAACATGACTGGCAACATTTTTTACCAAACTGGAATTTTTCCATCAAATGATATGTAGCTGTATGCAGTTATTTCTGGAAAAGTTTTAGTCAAATTATAGAACTGACATGCCCTTTAAATAAAGATCTAATATAGTTAAATTATTTAATTCAAAAACAAACCTATCAGTACAGTTTCACATAATGCGATGCGCAAAGCCATTATGACATATATACTTACCGGTGTTGCGCTTAAATGAAAATCTTCATGAGTTTTAATATAATATTCAGGTCTTTCAGCAGTTTAGGGATTTCTCATACGAAAGAAACTTTTGCTGTAATTTAAATTTATCTGTGAGAAATAAGTATGCTTTTTTAATTACAAACCGAAACACAACCTTTATGAATAGTACAAATCTATCATGTTCTTTTTTCATCAGAACCAAAACATCACATTGCCTTCAATACTATAAACATCACTCATCTGAGACCACACCAGTTGAAGATATGCCAAATCCTCCTACAAAAAGCAACCATTTTCCCCACGAAGTTCCTAAAAAATCGGGTATTTGACATTTTCTCACAATTTATACTCTTAACTCTCTGGTCTCGAACGGCTTAGAGACTGATGACTGCCAAATGTAGCTCTTTAGGGTGAAGCTACCTGCGGACTTCGCAACTTCAAGCGTATATACTATTATACACAATACACCTGGAAAGATGGCACTGGTCTGTTGTATAGAATCGAGAAGCAATTGCAAATGAGAGCTCTTTGGTATATAGTAGATCAAATAAGTCATCTTACTTCTTGGTTATCCTTTATAGTTATAACTGGAGACAGCTATTTTTAAAAGATGTCAATCCCATGGCTGTAAATATTCCTTTTTCTCTTTGAACTAAGAGGTTAATAGAAAAAGTTCTGGTAGGCGGGTGCTGTTGTTATTAGCATATACATGTTTCCTTGGGATAAAGAGGGGCTTGATTTGTGTGCAAGATAGTTTATGGCCCTGCGGTAAGGAAGATGTGAGCAAGACAGAACTGAAATGTAACATTTATATTTTAGAAGATTTTTACAATTTTTTTTCTGGTTAAAGAATTGAAAATTGCATTTTCTGGTTTTCAATAAAATGTGAAGTTAGAAAAAAAAATCTTGAAATTTCCCAGAGGGGGCAATGCTCATTTGGAAAATTTCAGCAGGCCAGGTGAAAGCAATTAACAAGAGAAAATGTCAAGAAAGTACTTTATACCCAAATTTTCTAAAAACCAAAGGTGAAGTAGAATATATTTGTAAATGACTTATGTTAGCAAGTATCTCTGCAAAATAATAATATTTAAGTATGCTTTTTGTGTACACTTGGAAAAAATAATTTTAATGTAATATATGCTACATTGTACTTTTTTCTTTTTCAAGAGTTGTTCTCATAAACAAATTTGTTGACAATAAACATACTAAACCTATTTGCCTGGAAAACAATTTCAGAAAAAATATATTATAAGCTTGTGCACGCATGTGAAAACCATATATATGTGAAATATGTCAAAGCATTTTAATAAAAAATGTCTTTAAAAAGTCTCAAACTTGTGCACACAGGCTAAAAGCTGTTTGGATGTGAAATGTGTCAAAAAAGCATTTTCACATAAATGCCATTTAAAAAGACACAAATATAGGCACAATGGTGATAAACCATTTGCATGTAAAATGTGTCTGAGCATTTTCACAAGAAAATGAATTAATTCGACACAAACTTATGCACACCGATGAGAAGCCGTTTATGTGTGAATGTGTCAGAAAGCATTTTCACAAATGAGTTTGTGTCTTTTTAAGACACAAACTTGTGCATACTGATGATAAACCATTTGTATGTAAAATGTGTCTGCGAGTATTTTCACAAAAAATGAACAGTAACATGTGCACTCGGTAAGAAACCATTTATATGTAAAATATGCCAGTAATCATTTTCTCAAAAATATCCCTTTAAAAGTCACAGACTGACTCACACAGATGAGAAACCCTTTGTATGTGACATATGTTAGGCACCATTTTCACTAAAATGGACTTTGAACTGTCATAAATTTTTGCATACAGGTGAGAAACTATTTGCATGTGAGATATGTCAGAAAGCATTTTCTCTTAAACAGCATTTAAAAAGACGCAATCTTGTACACACAGGTGAAAAACCATTTGAATGTGAAGTATTTCAGAAACATTTTCTCAGAAAGGTGTTATAAATAGATACGGTGCTGTGCAGACAGATGTGAAACTATTTGTGTGTGAAATATATCAAGAAACTTTTGCACCAAAAATACTCCGTATATTCATAATCTTGTCAAAATACATGACAAATCTTTTATTAAATAAACGTGTCAATCATTTATGGGGAAAATCCAGCTTAATAAACACAAACTTTGATACTAGTAGAAAACCATTTATTTGAGTGTGAAAAATATGAAAAATATTCTGTACAAAACTGTAATTTAAATACTTTTAAATTGTGCACATTGTTGAGAAACCATGTTAGAAAGTATTTGTAAAATATAAGCTGTCTATGATAACAATAAAAGATGTCTATATGTCATCTGTAGCAGAGTGAAAAATTATCTTTCGAACAATTTTTGAACAAAATCCACACCATTAATAGACAAATCTTCATGAATTTTTAAAATATATATACTTTTAACATGTCTAAAACATCTCTAATTTTTAATTTGCAAAATAAAATAATTGACCCGCAATCCCATCTTTATGATTTACCAGTTTTTCTTCGAATATCATACACTGCTCCAATAAAAAAATTCTGTTTCTGTGGTATTCCATTCATTTGGAATTTTAATGTAAAACCTAATGAATTTTCAAAAGAATTCTAACAGCGCATAAAACGAAATATAAACAGCATGTTAATAAATGTGTTATTGTTTTAAATTCTGTTCGCTGTCCTCATTTCAAATGAATATCTTATTGATTGATTATATGTATTTTTATTCGACACAGCCAATGACGAAGATTGCCTTAATGGGTAATAATACTGATTTATGCGTTCTGACAGGACGTGTGGTGAAAATCCACGCAACAAATGCTAAAAAGCACAGCTTCTTTTAAATGGCGCTGAAAGTCGTGACATTTTAGGAAAAGGCGATAAAATTTGCAATTTTATTTAAAAGTACTAACACGCGTAATTTTAATTAAAAGTACTAACATGCGTCATTTTAATTAAAAGTGCTAAAATTACATTATTTTATCTAAAAGTTCTAAAATATGCAATTTCATTCAAAAGCACTAAAATACACTCTGTAATTTAAAAGTGCCAAATTTCACTGTTTAAAAATGCTAAAGTCAGGAAAGCTGTCTTATTGATCTCAAATTTCAGCATCTTCTCTCAAAAATTGTTAATTTTTACGTTCTTTTAAAAATTAATTGGAATGTGGTTCAACTCAGACATTTTCATACCAGAATTTTACTTTCCCTGCAATACATGCTATTGTATAGTGAAAGTATTGGAATTGTGCCAAAAATCGCAACTCAGGTTTTTAACGGAGCTGCAAGTTTCTCGGGAGCTCTAAAACACGAAAACACTATTTTTAACGTGACATCTGTGTCTGTGTGTATGTGTCTATCTGTCTGTGCAATGTATATATCCACTCTAACTCAAAAACGAATGGACCGAATTGGTAGGTAAGTCACTTGTGTGTGGCCCTGCTGCTGATTAGATTTTGGTACTATTCGGTAAAAAAACAAACCACCTTTTTTTTTGCAAAATGACCTGCAAAAAATGCCTGTATGCACTCTAGCTGAAAAACTAATAGATCAAATTTCACAAAATTGGCTAGATAAGTCGCCTATGGGTGATCCTGGTGCTAATTTGATTTTGGTACAATTCGGAAAAAGTAACCTGCCTGTTTTTGCGAAATGGCCCGCAAAATTCATTAAAATCTAAAATAAAATACTACGTATGCTCAACTATAACAATTAAATGTTTGTTTTATACATAATTTTTAACAAAAAGAATAAGACCAACCCCATTACACTAGGGCTAGCCGTTCTCGAGATATTTTAGTTTTTTCGCATTTACGTTGCGCCACCGTTGAAACTACTAATTCAGTGTCATTTTAAATAACCGAGGGCTTTATTTTGTACAATTAAACCATTGTGCAAGCCCTTCGAGATATTTTAGTTTTTCTGCATTTCGCTATGCCGATTTTGAGTCCATTATTTATGCGTGTAATTTAGTGCCATTAAACTAAATTTAATGAATTAGTAATGAAATAAAGAGAGAATGAATTCGAGTCTGCAGGGAAAGTCATGTGCTGCTCACATCAGATTTTTAAGTACCTTGTGGGTGTTTTATTTGTTTCAAATTTTACAAGAGAAAAATTAAAATAAAAAATGGTATTGTTGGTCAAAATGATTACAATTATAGCATGTTACCCTTCTCTTTAAAGGCCTCTAAGAAATTTTTCAATTGATATCATGCTTGAAAATGTACCCTGGGGGGAGAGCGGGGGTGCTAATGATGTCATGAACACAAAAATCATTGCAGCTATTTTTCGCAGCAATAATTGAAACTATTAATTCACAGCAATAATTGAAACTATTTACCCTTTAAATTTTGTCCTATGCTGCCATGTTAAAAAAATATATAATTTCGAATCAATTTCAAAGTTTTCTCTCAAATTAAAAAAAAAATTATATTTAGTTCGAGATTTTCCACTAACAAAGCCGGATATGAAGGTTCGGGAAACTCCATTAATATTTGTGACAGTTATCGTGTAAACAAGAAATCGACCACAGACTGATATCACTCCAAAAATAGTCAAAACGTGTTCAGGAGGTCCTAAAACATATATTAGTATCAAAATGTCGAATTCGAAATTTTCGCGAAAACAATACTTTCTCTATACTGAGTTATTTAGTATATGAGATAAAAATTGTGAATTTTATCGCTCTTTCTCAAAAATCACGAATTTCTTTGCTGTTATACATTTGCACTATTTCATAAAAACAGACTTCCTCAGACTGATTTTCTTCACTTCGTTTCGTACGTCGTATCATTAACTCCTCGAGTATTTTTCCTGATAAGATCCCGATTGGTTACACAAGTACAAAATAAGCTAAGGACGGTGGGAATGATTTTTAAAAAGTAGGAAAAAGATGGAACCCTGCGATCCCTGTAAACGTTCGCATAACTTTGTAAAATGTACTCGTTAGCCACAATAACCACATAAACTGGATGATGATGAGAGATACATCCTTATATACATAGTATAATGTATAAGAAAAGTATTGTAACGGAGTCGAACATTTGAATTTGAGTTTTCGACGAGAGAGCACGTTTCAAACAGCCCTGAACACGAATTAGACATTTTTGAGGTGATTTCTATGTGTGTGTATCTGTGCCAGTGAGTCTGTGGAGACGATATCTCATAAACGAATGAATTTAGTATAAAAATCATAATCAGTGAATACTGGAAGCCTATTGTTTTTACACGCATCTAATGTTCAGAACCCTCCTAAATTTTGAAATGAAATTTTTAAAAAATCATCAAAACATCCAATAAAGTTACGCAAGTAGCCATGTCTTATGTAATTTTTTATTAGAAAACGATTGACAAACTTTAGAAGGCTAGCATGAACCATTCTAAAGATATTACACATTTTTCAAATAAATTTATCAAAAAATATATGAAACTAAAAAAAAATATTAACTATTGTGAAATCTATTCACTTTTCATATGTAATATTATGCGAAAATATTGCCAAATTGATATTAAACGAAAATATCTCCAAATTGATAAAAATTACTCTAAATAAATGAAAATGAAGACTAATTGATGAATATCCAATATCTTGGAAAGAATAAGAATGTATTAGAGAAGATACTTTGGGTAAATTTTTGCATTTGGACGCCATTAGTCGTTTATCTGCTGTAAGAGTAATCTATTTCTCCGAACATAATGTTTGTGGAAATTTTAGCGACGAATTTGGTGGAATATTGCAAACTTGGCGAGTTTTTTTGGAAATGTCTTGATTTTATGAAATTCATTCCATTAGTTTTTGAGTTACAGTGGATACATACATTGCATAGACAGACAGACACACACACAAATAGACGTCATGCTAAAAATAGTTTTTTCGTGTTCTAGAAGTCCCGAAATGTGTAAATCCATCGAAAACTCGAGTTGCGATTTTCGGCATGATTCCAATATTTTCCCTATACATTACCATGTATTACAGGGAAAGTAAAAAAATCTGATGTGGACAGACAGCACATAACTTTTCCTGCAGACTTATATCCACGTTCTCTTTATTTTAATTAAATTTACTTCACTTTTAATTCAATTTTCGTTCTCATTTGGTAACTGGACTTTATTTCAAAGGTGGCGTAGAGAAAATACGAAAAAATATCTGGAGAACGACTGGTCCTAGTGTAATGGGGTTAGTCTTATTCTTTTCTTCCTTAAAAATTACGTATAAAACAAGCATTTATTGGATATATTTGAGCATACGTAGTTCTTTATTTTAGATTTCGACGATTTTTGCGGGCTATTTTGCAAAAAAAGGCAGGTTATTTTCTTTCGAATCATACCAAAATCTAATCAACACCAGGGTAACCCACAAGCGACTTATCTACCGAGTTTTATGAAATTTGATCCATTAGTTTTTCAGCTAGAGTGGATACATACATTGCACAGACAGACACACACACACAGACGTCGCGCTAAAAATAATTTTTTCGTATTCTAGAGGTCTCGAAACGTGTAGATCCGTCGAAAACTCGAGTTGTGATTTTTGGTATGATTCCAATATTTTCCCCATACATTACCATGTATTGCAAGAAAAGTAAAAATCTGATATGGGCAGCACATGACTTTCCCTGCAGAATTATATACACATTCTCTTTATTTTATAATTCAATTTTTGTTCTCATTTGGTAACTGGACACATTTTCAAAGGTGGCGTATAGAAAAAACAAAAAAACTAACATATCTCGAGAACGGCTAGACCTAGTGTAATGGAGTTGGTCTTATTCTTTTCTTCGTTAAAAATTACGTATAAAACAAGCATTTAATGGATATATTTCAGCATACGTAGTTTTTAATTTAGATTTTGAGATTTTTGCTGGCCATTTTGCAAAAAAAGGCAGGTTATTATTTTCTGAATCGTACCAAAATTTAATCAGCACCAGAGTATCCTACAAGTAACTTATCTACCAAATTTTGTGAAATATGATCAATTTGTATCTTAACTAGAGTGGATACATGAAATTTTTACGGACCATTCCGCAAAAAAAGTGCGGGTTCTGTTTTTACGAATCCCACCAAAACCTAATCAGCACCAGGGTCGTACCCAAGTGACTTACCTACCAAATTTTATGATATTCGGTCCATTAGTTTTTGAGTTAGAGTGGATACATACATTGCACAGACAGACACACACACTGACGTCACGCTAAAAATGGTTTTTTCGTATTCTAGAGGCCTCGAAACGTATAGATTCGTCGAAAACTCGAGTTGGAATTTTCGGCATGATTCCAATACTTCCCTATACATTGACATGTATTGCAGGGAAAGTAAAAATCTGATGCGGGCAGCATATGACTTTCCCTGCAGACTCAAATATGCATATTTTTCCTTATTTCTTTAATAATTAATTAGATCAAAGGTGGTGTTTTCAAAGGTGGTGCAGAGAAAATACGAAAAAACTAAAATATCTCGAGAACGGCTAGACTTAGTGTAATGGGGTTGATCTTATTCTTTTCTTCGTTAAAAATTACGTATTAAACAAGCATTTAATGGATATATTTGAGTATACGTAGTTTTTTATTTTAGATTTTTGCGGGCTATTTTGCAAAGATGCGCAGGTTATTGTTTTCCGAATCATACCAAAATCTAATCAGCACCAGGGTGTCCCACAAGTGACTTACCTACCGAATTTTGTGTAGATTCGAGTATACGTAGTCTTTTATTTTTAAATTTAACGATTTTTGCGGGCCATTTCGCAAAAAAATACAGGTTTTTCCGAACGCGGGTTCCTTTTTTCTACCAAAATCTTATTAGCACCAGATTGACCTACAATTGATTTATCTACCAAATTTTGTGAAATTCGGTCCATTAGTTTTTCAGCTAGAGTGGATACAAGCTTTTGCGGGCCATTTCGGAAGAAAAAACGCGGGTTCTTTTATCCCGAATCGTATCCAATACTAATCAGCACCAGATTCGCCCACAAGTGACTTATTTACCTACCAAATTTTATGAAACTCGGTCAATTACTTTTTTAGTTAGAGTGGATACAAAATCTGCACAGACAGACAGACACACACACAGACGTCACGCTAAAAATAGTTTTTTCGTATTCTAGAGGTCTCGAAACGTGTAGATCCGTCGAAAACTCGAGTTAGGATTTTCGGCATGATTCCAATACTTTCCCTATACATTACCAGGTATTGCAGGGAAAGTAAAAATCTGATGTGGGCAGCACATGACTTTCCCTGCACACTTAAATTCATATTTTCTTTATTTCTTTAATAATTCATTTGGTTGAGTTTAATTGCACTAAATAACACTAAATTTGCCTTTTTAATTCAATTTTTTGTTTTATTTACTAATTGGACATTTTTCCGCTAGCGAAGTAATGCAAGAAATCTCAAATATCTTGAGAACGGTTAGTCCTAAAGTATAATGGAGTTTGTGATATTCTTTTCCTCGTCAAAAATTGCGCATAAAACAAGAATTTATTTAATACATTTCAGAGCATACGTAGTATTTTTTTCTTTTTAGAATTTGGCGATTTCTGCAGGCCATTCCGTAAAAAAAGGCAGGTTGTTCTTTTCCGAATTGTACCAAAAATCTAATCAGCACCAGAGTATCCCACAAGTAACTTATCTACCAAATTTTGCGAAATTTGGTCAATTTGTATTTTAGCTAGAGTAGATACATGAAATTTTTGCCACTAGTTTTTACGAATCGTACCAAAAACTAATCAGCACCAGGGTCACATCCAAGTGACTTATCTACCAAATATTATGAAATTCGGTCCATTAATTTTTGAGTTAGAGTGGATACAGGCTTTTGCAGGCCATTTCGCAAAAAAAGGCGGGTTCTTTTATCCCGAATCGTACCCAAAAATAATCAGCACTAGATTTGCCCACAAGGGACTTACCTACAAATGTTATGAAGTTCGGTCCATTAGTTGTTGTTGTTGTCGTGTCCCTATACATTTACATACATAAGGAAGAATGGGTGCATTACTTCTGTTTAGTCTAATGACCCGGGGCACCCCTACGGTAGAAGTCTGACTTCTGCCCCAAATAAGACATTACAACATCCATGCCCGCAGGCGGGACTCGAACCCGCAATGGCAGCCGAGCCATCACGAGGAAACGCCTGCCTCTTTGACCGCTCGGCCACCACATCGGCGGTCCGTTAATTTTTGAGTTAGAGTAGTTACATACATTGCACAGACAGACAGACACACACACACAGACATCATGCTAAAAATAGCTTTTTCGTATTCTAGAGGTCTCGAAACGCGTAGTCCGTCGAAAACTCGAGTCTGCATGATTCCAATACTTTCCCTATACATTACGATGTATTGCAGGGAAAGTAAAAAATCTGATGTGGGCAGCACATGACTTTCCCTGCAGACTCAAATTCATTTTTTTTTATTTCTTTAATAATTCATTAAATCGAGTTTAATTGTACAAAATGACATTAAATTTGCATTTTTAATTCAATTTCTGTTTTTATTTGGTAATTAGACACTTTTCTAAAAGTGGCATAACTAAATGCGAAAAATCTCAAATATCTCGAGAATGGTTAGCCCTAGAGTAATAATTATTATTTTCCTCATCAAAAATTACGTATAAAACAAGCATTTAATTGATATATTTGAACATACGTAGCTTTTTTTTAGATTTTACGATTTTTGAGGGCCATTTCTTAAAAAAAGACCGGTTGTTCTTTTCCGAATAATACCAAAATCCAATCAGCACCAGAGTATCACCCAAGTAGCTTATCTATCAAATTTCGTGAAATTTGGTCAATTAGTATTTTAGCTAGAGTGGATACATGAAATTTTACGGGTCATTCCGCAAAAAAAAGGCGGGTTCTGTTTTCACGAGTCGTACCAAAAACTAATCAGCACCAGGGTCATACCCAAGTGACTTACCTACCAAATTTTATGAAATTCGGTCCATAAGTTTTTGAGTTAGAGTGGAGGCATGCATTGCACAGGCAGACGTCGCGCTAAAATTTGTTTTTTCGTATTCTACATGTTTCGAAACGTGTAGATCTGTCGAAAACGCGAGTTGTGATTTTCGGCATGATTCCAATACTTTCCCTATGCATTACCATGTATTGCAGGGAAAGTAAAATGCAGCCAATCATGCTCGGCATGAACCCCCCTCAGCACTTCAATGCAAACAATCATTAAATAGACTCACCCATATAAATCATTTCTATGGGAGCATGGCAATACCTCGCAGATTGACAGATTTGTAACTGTATGAAAACTTATGTAATGTAAGTTGAATGGGTCTGAGTGTTTTAAAAATTTTCATTTTATGTCACATTTACACCAAATCTAGTATATTAAAACAATTTACTGTGAGGAATTTGAAAATCAAATTAGGTTTTGTTTCATGTGACAATGCAAATTTTTAAAACAAGTCAATCAACATTTCGAAAAGCATTTGCTATCCAATTCAGTCTATGCTTTCAAAATGCATAAAACGCAAGTATGTTTTAAAAGTATTTAATAACATTTTAATTAGAAAGATTATTTAATTTCCCCATCTCGGAAATTGTTGAAAAGGTGAAATTTTCAAAACTGAGTAAAAATAGAAGGGTTTACTATCAGCGAAGCATGAAAGCTCATATGAATAGTGGAAAACTATGCGAATAGTAGCACGAGGCTATGTAAATTCATTGAAATGACAGAAACAAAACAGTATATATTCAGTACTTTTCACATTATTAAACATATTGAAAACAGGCCACTCAGAAGATATATACAAAAATTATAAATAGGAGAATGAAAAATAGAGGTTTAGACCAGAAGTAACAATTTTTATAAAACTAGATTAATGCGTGTTTATAATAACAGCAAATTCTGTAAACTATCTATATCTAGCATAAATAATTTTATCAGTTTATTAATTTAGCAATTTTAGATAACAGTTTTATTATTTAACTAGCACGCAAAATATATATTGTAGAATTATTGCAATGCGCTTAAATGTAATCTTATGGACATAAATAACACATTGGCAGTATTTAGTAAAAAAACATAACATACCTTCATATTACATTCTTCCATCGAGAAAACATCAAAAGGAACTTCACATATATTACGTTTTGTTATACATTTTTCGAGATTTTGCAATAGATTGAACGTGAAAATAATTTTATTAAGCAATTGTAACACAAAACTAAATACCAAAATGGATGTAATACAATTAGTTTTAAAAGCATTAGTGACGATTGTAAAAGATTTGGTTATTGCTTACTCAAAGTAAACAACCACTATATTGGAAATATAGTACATAACGAAATATCGAAATATATAACGCAGGTTTTCCGCATTTCGTTTCGATATTGAAGATTTATAACGAAAACAATTCGTTAAAAAAAAATTCCAGCCGCGCCGTTGTAGGTTTATCAAAGTACAACAAAGTTCGCACGAAATAAAGATAACGAAGACACAAAACTTGAGTTTCAAGATTCGAAAAACCGAGTGGTCCGTGGCCATTGAGATTGATCAGTGAGATAGTCCAGGGTGGTTCAGAATAGTGGTCGGAAGTAGCGAAACTACAGTAGTCACTACTTTTTCTCGTAGTTTGTAGTATAACACGCTACTTTTAAAAATAAGTTGTGTAGCGAGTAGCACGATACAATAAATCACTAGTTTGTATCGAGTTTGGACGCTACTTTTAACGTTACTTCAGTAAGCAAACAAGGTGCCATGCTACATATCATGTGATCACCCTTTCTTCATTTGGACGAGATTTAGTGCTCTGCGCAATGATGTACGATGAATGTCTGCAGGGATAGGAAGGCCATTGCCTCATGAAGTTGATTTTTTATATGGATATATTCAGATGTGTTATTTCCCAAAAGATCCTGCTTATCTGATTGCAATTTTGAGATGCAAATTCTACTAGAAATGAACAAACATGCTTTTAAATAAATAGTGTTTACTTTTATTTTATTTTATACTTTTAATAAATAAAATGGATGCACGTCAACTGTAGTTAAACTTTAAAATCAAAGACAACCAAAAATAGGTTTAAAAATCCTTTAATAAAATCTCCCTTCCTCCACGTACTAGAATGACACGACCAAAACACTTTCGGACATCACGGCCAAAACGCTTTCCTTTATCCACTGATGAAGGACACTTATTCTTTGGCGCATTTGTAAACAAGTCTTCTCTGTCATTTAGTTAGAACATAGTCAGTCTCACTATTGATTGAGTGATACGTGTTTAACCTTTTTAAACGAATTCTGTCTTCCTCCCCCTATAAATGAACTGTGAATACAACTGAGAAGATATAGTTTTGCTGTCTTAAGTCATATAATTAATTGACAAGGAACATCAATTTAATAAACTTAACATTCAGTGTGTAACAGTTCTATATACACTATGTGACAGTGAAAATGAGGCACCAAGAAGGAGTGGGCAGAAAAATATGCAAATTGCAGGGTAGACTCAGCTCACCGAGTTATGTAAATGATGCGAAATGCGCAGCAGATATCCCGCGCACGTTGAGTGAGATATAAGGGAAGAAACGTGCAGAATCGGCAACAGTCGCGACGCTCTGTCTACCAGGAAAATCATTTTGCAATATTTTTTTTGTCTCAGAGGAAACGTGTAGTAGCAGAGAATGCAAGGCCGCTTCCAACCGAGGCAGTTCCAGCAGACAGACAATTTCACGAGGGGTATGGTGATCGGACTCAGAAGAGCAGATTGGTCCATACGTCAAATCTCAGCGGACAGCCACCTACACGTGTTCACGGTGCACCGGCTGTGGTGAAGATGGTTGGAACAAGGGAATGTGGCACGATTGAGGGGTGCCGGTACGGCCAGAGCGAGTCAGCATGCGTGGACCGACGTAATCATCGGCAAGTGTTGGCCGCCCCGCAGGTCACTTCCGTCGCCCTTTTGCAGAATGTACCATTATCCCCCAATTGGTCCCCGGCGACCTGCACTCTTGGCGCCCATAAAGAAGACTGCTATTGGCCCAAAGCATAGACGCCTCCGTTTACAATGGTGTCGGAATAGGAATGGCACAGGGTTATGTTGTCAGACGAGTTACGCTTCTGTTTTAGTAATGACAGTCGCCGTGTACGAGTCTGGCGCCGAAGCGGTGACAGGTCCAATCCGGCCGCATCTGTGGAATGCCACACCGCGCGACAACGCGACATCATGGTTTAGGGCGCCATAGCCGTAGCAGGTTATCTATGATCCGTATTGAGGGCACTATGACGGCCCAACGATACGTGGATGACGTGCTGCGATCGGTGATACTATATTTCCTTTAGGGGATGACCCATGCCATTTACCAGTAGAATAATGCCCGACCACACACGGCACGCATTAACCAACATGCCCTGCAAGGAATGCCGCCAGGTGCTTCCCTGGCCACTAGTCTCCCCTGGTCTCTCACCAATCGAACACATCTGGGACGTGATCGGACGTCTCTTGCGTGGGCTGCTACCACCGAGTTTAGAAGACAAACTCTGGCAAATGGTCGACAGGGAATGATCAGCCATCCTTTAGAACACCATCGGCACGCTCACTGACTCTGTACCTAGACGTGTTGCTGCCTGTATCGCCGCCCTTGATGGTCCTACAACCTATTGATCAGACGGTGTTGTCGCTCAGTGTATAGGCGTATCACGTTCAATAAACATCACTTATTGCTCGTTGCTGTCTCTCTCTCCGTTTGCCGATTTTCATCACTTTCTGTCCACTTTTTCTTGGTGTCTTATTTTCACTGTCACGTAGTGTATATGCCGTATCAAAATTAAGACTGGACAAAATGGGATGCCTGTGGCTGCAATGGTCATAAGAACGCCAAATCTGCTTGGTATGCATTTCTGAATATGAGGAAACGAATGACGGAAAAAAAAATTGCTCAAAAAATGGCCGATAGAAGGAGATATGGCCCTGCGAGCAGTCCCTATTAAAAACATAATTCAATGAAATGGCTTGGTATTCGTGATGCATATGAGTTGCGAATTGTAAGTGGCATAAACTTGCGATAGATGCTGACAGTAGACATAAACACCCAAATGCCAAATTAATGAATGCATCTAGAACATGCTACACCTGGAACGCTTGGACTGTTCGCAGCGCCCGAAATCTCTTCCCCTATCGATCATTTTTGGTTTGTTCGCGCCATTCGTCTCCCCGTGTTCTGAAATGTATACCACGTAGGTTTAGTGTTCTTATGACCACTGGTTTTTTTTTTCTACAGTGTTTGCTTTAAACGGGGATACTTTAATTATAACCACCCTGTATATAAGAAAGGAAAGTAAAAAGTTGTCAGCTTGACGTCATGGGTTTCGTCAATCATGATGTTATCAGCCGTGTGATGTTACGGTCCGGAGTAAACTGTGAAAGGCGTTGCCAAAACATAAAAAGTGTTCGCATTATTACGGTTAAAAATTGTTTGTTAATTTTGAAGTGGCAATATCCAAGCATAAGCAACTTTCGCAAAAATTTTAAATTGTTCTGTACACACAGGATCTAGTGACGTCCAAGGAAATTGAGTGACGTCAGTAAAGTAAGATGGCAGTTTCAGTTAACAAGTTCGATTCCTCGTAAGTCCGAGAACAAAATGCATGCGTTCTTAATTACCATTTCGTCATATGCGCAAAGCCAAGTAAAAATAATTGACTTAGTCATGCCCATCACAAGAACCCCCAGGGGTAATTAGTTTTAGTATTACATGAAAATGATTCATCCATTCTGAAGCTTTACTACTATTACTTTCACTGCCATAGCATTGCCATGCATGACTTATTACTTAAATGGATGATAGCTTTTCATCACTGCGTGAATCGTGACTGTCTAAGAATAATTCCACGTCTTTTCGACAGCCTCGTTTGCTAAAGTCATCCATAACATCGATTACACCGTTGTCACAGATCTCCAAGGAAATAAAAGGCTGTTTATCGTGGGTCTGACTTGCGGGGGCAGGTGTTGGACTCACGCTTTTGGAGATTTTGGTTCCAGGACTTGGCGCCCACCGTTCAGCTGAGTTCGTGGGGTGAGGGAACTTGTTCTCTCTGGAACTCCTACATACAGAGTGAAATTTAACAATTTAAACGCGGGTAAATTTGATAACTTGTCTTGATATTGTGTGTTATCTGTGAGCCTCGATTATGTGGAAAGATGAATAGGATAAGTTTCTACAGACGAGAAAAATGTTTTATATTGTTTCTTAATGGAACATTCAAACGTAGCATTTTTGCTTTCCCTGCAATATATGGTAATGTATAGGAAAAGTATTGAAATGGTGCCAAAAATCGCAACTTGAGTTTTCGACGGAGCTACATGTTTCGGGACCTCTAGAACACGAGAAAACTATTTTTAGCGTGACGTCTGTGTGTGTGTGTCTGTCTGTGTAGATTTTGTATCCACTCTAATTGAAAAACTAATTGACCGAATTTCATAAAATTTGGCAAGTCCATTGTGGGTGATCCTGGTACGATTCGGGATAAAACAACCTGCCTTTTCTGCGAAATGGGCAGCAAAAATTGCTTGTATTACTCTAGATGAAAAACTAATAGACCCAATTTCACAAAATTTGGTAAATAAATCACTTGTAGGTCAATCTGGTGCTAATAAAATTTTGGTACGAAAAAAGGAACCCGCGTTCGGAAAAAGGAACCTGTATTTTTTTGCGAAATGGCCCGCAAAAATCGTTAAATCTAAAAATAAAAGACTACGTATACTCGAATCTATCAACCAAATGCTTATTTTATACGTAGTTTTAGACGACGAAAGAAATAAGGCCAACCCTATTATTTTAGGACTAGCCGTTCTCGAGATATTTTAGTTTTTTCGCATTTTCGCCACGCCGCCTTTGAAAATAAGTCCAGTTACCAAGTGAAAACGGAAATGAATTAAAAGCGCAAATTCAGTATAATTTAAAGTAATTATGGCTGTTATTTTGTGCCATTAAACTCAATGTAGTGAATGATAGCAGAAATAAAGAGAAAATGAATATGAGTCTGCAGAGCAAGTCATGTGCTGTCCACATCAGAATTTTACGTTCCCTGCAATACAGGCAGGGCCCGATTAAGTTAAAGAGGGGTCCAGAGTTTAGTAGTATTTTGTGACCCCATACATCCATGGCATACAAAACACCTTCACATACCGAATTTGGGAACCCTGGACCGCAGCGTCGAAGAATCTTTTGTACATGCAGACTTCCATGCATTTTACTTCAAGGCAATATATTAAGAATTAAAAGGATGTTTAATCATGGGCGTATTTAGGAGGGGAGGGGGTCAGGAATGTTTGAGACCCAGACCGTCCGACCTACCAGAAAGGTGTAAGGTAACCATTTGGACGGCCGGGAAGCGCCACCCAATTTAGACCGGAACCCAGTGGGGGGAGGCATCCACAGGGACCGTACCCTCCTTCCCCTATCACCAACCTCTCGGAAGGACTTTCGGACCCACATGTTTAACGTGATCGTACTCCGCATGAACACGACGGCAGTTGCGGTACTGTGCAAATCCAGCGCGCAAACTACCGGGCTACCGCGTCCGAAATGTGTCATCATAGTCATGGGGCCAGGAACGTGTCATAGCACCCTCTGGAAAATTGTTAATTTAATTAAAAGCCAATATGAGAGAAGAGAAATAAGAAAAATGCTTTTTGGAATTAGAACATTCAACTACAACTGTGTGTTTTCTCCCACGTGTATATCAATAAAAACAATTTAAACTTATACCTAAATGGAAAACTTAGGATGATTGCATTTGGTATGTTTATGAATGTCCGATTTATTAGTTTAGTTGCTCTGACTCCAACAAGGTTAGAATTCTGTTACTAAACGGGGAATATTTTTCAAAGGTGGTATAGACTCATTTTTACTTTCCCTGCAATACATGGTAATGTATAGGGAAAGTATTGGAATCATGTCGAAAATCGCAACTGGAGTTTTCGACGGATCTACACGTTTCGAGACCTCTAGAATACGAAAAAACTATTTTTAGCGTGACGTCTGTGCAGATTTTGTATCCACTCTAACTAGAAAACTAATGGACCAAATTTCATAAAATTTGGTAGGTAAGTCACTTGTGGACGAATCTGGTGCTGATTAGTTTTGAGTACGATTCGGAACAAAAGAACCCGCCTTTTTTTGCGAAATGGCCCGTTAAAGCTTGTATCCACTCTAGCTGAAAATCTAATGGACCGAATTTCACAAAATTTGGTAGATAAGTCGCTTGTGAGTCATCCTGGTGCTGATTAGATTTTGGTATGATTCGGAAAAAAAATAACCTGCCTTTTATTGCAAAATGGCCCACAACAATCGACAAAATCTAAAATAAAAAAAACTACGTATGCTGAAATATATCCATTAAATGCTTGTTTTATACGTAATTTTTAAAGAAGAAAAGAATAAGACCAACCCCATTACACTAGGACGTGCCGTTCTCGAGATATTTTCGTTTTTTCTCTACGCCACCTTTGAAAATGAATCCAGTTACCAAATGAGAACGAAAATTGAATTAATAGTGAATTAAATTTAATTAAAATAAAAAGAATGTGTATATAAGTCTGCAGGGAAAGTCATGTGCTGCCCACATCACATTTTTAAAATTGGATGCATACTCACTTTTAAAAGTGCTATGCACATTTTATAATGTTTTAAATGTGACGCCCATACCTTCTATTCAAATTTACTTTGTAACAATACATATTTCAAGGTTGATAGTAATCTTTGAATGCAATCAATTTTAGCCCCCCCCCCCCCCCCCTCCGCCTCGTTGGAGAAAATCCTGCATGCGCCCATGTGAATCATATTTTAAAATATTGACATATTTGTAAGGAGGTAAACTGCCTGTACATTCTGAAATTTTAGAAAGAAAAAAAATATTTTCAATGATTACTTTTCGTAATTTCAGTTTTATGCTTTAATTTTAGGAAGATTTACTTTATGAATATTATTTTTCTTAAACTGCAAAATTTATTTCTGTTTAAAATTTATCACATACAAAATTTAGGTGGACCCAGGGCTGCAGCCCTCGGCCGTTAACCAGGCACTGAATAAAGCAAAATGCATTGTAGGGAAAGTATTGGAAAAGAGTCGAAAATAGGAAGTTGAGTTTTCATCGGATTTTGGGCAAACCACAGAACACGAATTCACCATGTTTAGCGCGACGCCTGTTTGTCTACGCATAGAAGTTCAAGTTACGCCCCCCAATAAAAAAATCTGATGTGGGCAGCACATGACTTTCCCTGCAAACTCGAATTCAGTTTTTCTTTATTTCTTTAATAATTCATTAAATTGTGTTTAATTACATAACATAACACTAAATTTGCATTTTTAATTCAATTTTTGTTTTTTATTTGGTAATTGGACTTTTTTCCAAAGATGGCGTAACAAAAATGTAAGAACTTTCAAATATCTCGAAAACAGTTAACCCTAGGTAATGAAGTTGGTCTTATTCTTTTCCTCATCAAAAATTACGTATAAAACAAGCATTTAATCGATACATTTGAGCATACGTAGTCTTCTTTTTCTTAGATTTTGGCGTTTTTTGAGGGTCATTTCTAAACAAGAAAGATCAATCATGCTTAAAGCATTGATTATGAAACACTTTCCAACTTCAATGCAATTTTATTTAAACATGTCTAAAACGCAATACATTCCTCGGTAATATTTTAAAACTTATCACAATACTACATTAATTTATTATATTTGAAACCTTAAACCTTCATCGACAAAAATTAACTTCATTCAAATGACGGCATTAAAGTATAAATTGCTTGGTTTAAACATCTCTAAAATGTGATACATTCCTCGGTAATAATTTTAGAATTATCATAATACTACGATAATTTATTATATTTGAAAACTTCATCGAAAACAACTGAAATTGATTCAAATGACGTCATAAAAAAATAACACGCCTGGCTCTCTCTATAAAAGCAACATTTCATTCATAAATAATTCCCCCATTCATGTCATTCATCACAATACTATAATAATTTATTTTATTTAAAAATTAAGACCATGGAGCTAGAAGTAAGTAAACTCTATGCGTAAAACTTCATCGAAAAATATCGTCCTTCTCTTTCTAAAATCAATGAATATTTCATTCATATCAGCTAAACAGACTCCATGGACTAAATGATTTTGTGTTAAAGAATTACAGCGATTCTAATACAACTCATTCTACATATTTTGCTGTTTACATTTTACATAGGTGAAAAATAGGCTTAATAGTAGAAATAATCAAATTTGGTTGAGCATTTAAACTGAAATATATTGTCATTGCGTTGTATCAGTATGTAGATGCACAGAATTTAGGCAAAAATAAAGTAGTTTTAGGATGGATACAACACTCAATATGAATTAAAAAGAACTTTAAAAATCACGATTTTGACACAAGATGGATGCCATATATCATTTTGAAGTGGGTCATGTGATCGTTTCATATCATGGACACGTGATCGATTCATATAAGAGGTGTTATTATTATTTTAATTTTTATTTAAAAAACTACTGAATATATTTCGCTGAAATTTTTTTTATATATTTTATGGAACAATTTGAATACTGCCTAAAATTTTCGAAGCAATTTGTGAATTTTAAATCTGCTTAAAAAATGCTTGAAAAATTAGGTCCCATAGGGCTCAATGTATTCCATTTTTTCAACCCGGGTTCAATCCAAAACTAATTGGGTGATATTATTCATTTATATTCCCATAGGTCCTATAGACCGTCTGAACAACATACTAAAATTTCATTTTGATTAAGTCATTTTTACGGCAGTTATCGTGCTAACGGACAGACAGACAGACAGAATGAACAAAGTCATAAACACTTTTCAACTTTGTTGTAAAGTGTTAAAAAAAAGGCAGGTTATTCTTTTCTGAATCGTACTAAAATGTAATCAGCACCAGAGTATTCTCCAAGTAACTTATCTACCAAATTTTGTGAAATTTGGGCAATTAGTATTTCAGCTAGTTTGGATACATGAGGTTTTTGCCGGCCATTTCGCAAAAAAAAGGAGAGTTCTGTTTTTCCGAATCTCGTACCAAAAACAAATCAACACCAGGGTCACACACAAATGACTTACCTACTAAATATTATGAAATTCAGTCCATTAGTTTTTCAGTTAGATTGAATACATACATTGCACAGATAAACACATACACAGACGTCACTCTAAAAGTAGTTTATTCGTATTCTAGAGGTCTCAAAACATGTAGATCTGTCAAAAACTCGAGTTGCGATTTTTTGCATGATTCCAATTACCATGTATTGCAGGGAAAGTAAAAAGCTCATAAGTGTACAAGTTAAGTGTATAAATAAACTATGCTCGATAGAATAAAAGTAATTGTAGTGTCCCTAGCGGAGAATTAAAAACGTTAAGATAACGAATTCGACAACAAAGCGATATAGATGAAAAAAGCCAATTACAAAGTTGAAGAGCATTGTCTAATGAGTAGTATTTGACACTGGAGCTGTTGCAAAAGGTATTTATTTGACACAATAGACTTATTTAAGCCAACGGCCCTACCGTGCTGAAAACACCGGTTCTCGTTAGATCACCGAAGTCAAGCAGCATCGGGCGCGGTTAGTACTTAGATGGGTGGCCACCTGGGAACACCGCGTGCTGTTGGCACATTTCAGGCGCGGTAGCCCGATGTTTTGCGCGCTGGATTTGCACGCTGCCACAACTGCCGTCGTATTAATGCGGAGTACGATCACGTTAAACATGTGGGTCCGTAAGTGCTTCCGAGAGGTTGGTGGTAGGGGAAAGAGGGTACGGGCCCTGTGGATGCCTCCCCCACTGGGTTCCGGTCTAAATTGGGTGGCACTTCAGGGCTGTCCAAACGGTTACCTTACACCTTTCTGGTAGGTAGTGCGGTCGGGGTCTCAACAACAACAACAGCAATAGACATTTTGGCGAATGGCTGCTTTATTAAAAAGCATTTACCTGAATAAGAATCTAGTGTCTGTACAGTCATCTGCACGGTTTCTGTGCACTAACGAATCCGGGGAGGGGGGGCTAGGAAGTTTCAGCCTCTCGAAATGAAATCGTTTGCACTAGGTAAAGTGTCTTTTTTACCTATAATATACCTAAATACGTATAGTGTACCTATGTACGAGATTAAAAAAAAATTTACCCCCCCCCCCCACTTCTACAAAAAAAAAAAAAAAAAAAAAAAATTGAATCTTCCACTGTATCTGTACAGATGTACTGAAGATCCTCTTCTTAAAGATTGTGAGGAAAAAAATTAAATTTATAAATTTTGACTTGCATATTAAAAATTTGGAAGTAATCAATGAACAGAAGTCGGAACACACTTTAAAGGTAAATTTTGCTTTGGGATTTTGAGCCAACTGAAAGTGTATAGGGGGCAAGTGGATCTTGGTGGGTAAGTGTTTTCTTGTTTTTCCTTTTAAGATGTTAGGTGGCTTTTTGGAGTTTTGGTTTTGATAATTATATTACTTATGGTTATCAAAGTATGTTCGTTTTTGATAACCTGAATTATGGTCGCACGATTTGACGTTTTCTAAATAGGAAGCTTTAACTCTATTACTCTTTTACCTTCATGCCATAGCGCATGTGCTATCAAGTTTGATGTTTTAATACAGCTATGGGCGCCCATATGGAGAGCAAGAGGGGGAACTTGCCCCCCTGGACGTTTAAGATCACAAAGATGGGTACCATGCTAATCGATATTGTACATTATCTTATCTTTGAGTTTGCCTCACTGATGTTAGTGTTTTGCAAAATACGTGGACGACCGTCTTATACTGTGCTTATATTGAATACCCTTGTGGTCCTGAAAAAATTTCTCTTGTATTCTTAAGAAATAAGACAGATTATTAAGCAACAATTTTAATTGCATGAAAACACTCATATATATGTATATGTGTGTATATATATATATATATATATATATATATATATATATATATATATATATATATATATATATATATATATATATATATATATTATACATATATAATATATATATATATATTATATCTATATTATATATATATATTATACATACATATATATGTTGAACCCATGTTGATTATATATATATATATAATCAACAATCAAAACAATTCGAACACAACTCATTCTTCAAGCATTCGACGTTCGTCGGCAGTTCATCTATGACTGTAATATCCATCAAAATGCCGAAGTGACAAGTCACTCCTCGACCAGTTCTATCACATTGATCAGCACATTTCCAGTTCAGTTAAAGAGGCTGGTGATGAAGACAACTGAATCTGAAAATTTCATTTAAAAGCACGAAGATATTGAAACAAAATCCGTATGAAGTTTATGCGTGTCAGCGATAAAATGAATTATAAATTTTATTACATAAATCTATAGGATCTTATTTCGATGTCTATTGTTACCGTTACGTCTATCGTTACTATTGGCTGTAGAGATCTTCGAGTGTTTCTATACGCACTGAAAATTACACGAAACTACTGTGGACAGTTTTGATAGCACAGGTTCAAGGAGGTAATCCTCCACTAGAGTTTATGCGACCTCCACCGAGGGGCTGTTCTGGTATATAGTATACAGGTTCTGGGTTCGTCCAGGTTGTTTCGCTGGAAAAGGAAATGAATAACGAGTTTCGAATATAACGATTCGAATGTAACGATGAATACGAATTTCGAGTAACGATTGTTGGTGAAAATCGTGGCCCGAGCCAAAACAACAGAGTGTGTAATTCTATTCAATAGCAATTGTCAATCTTTAGGCAAAGGCATTCTGCTATTGTGACGAAGATAATACAATTAAGTTGGGTTAAATAAAACATATTTTGCTACGTATCTTCAGAGAATACTAAGCGATATATGAAATTTCAAAGCAGCATTGAATTGCATTCAAATGTATCAAAATGGTGGTTAAGATCATACAAAGCCATCAAACAATGCCTTGAAATTCATTACACGTGTGAAATTCATCCATTGGTATAGCGGGGAAGTTTGGCAAGAATCGTTTCAAATAACTTTCTGATACAAATACAAAAAATTATCCAGAATATTCCTTTACTTCCGATTAAATATAATTTCTTATACATGTTTTGGAAGTTTTTCATATAACATCTTTCTCGCTCAGCGAATTTTCCAATAAAATCGATAAGATTTTACTCCTTTTAGTACGTACTGTATATCTTTATCAAAAATTGTATTTTATTATTGGCATTTTAAAATTATTTTATTACTCTTTTTGTAGAAATTAATTATTTACCCTGTTATCGCCTATTTTAGGTTGAAATGGTTAGCTCATTGGTCGGCATTATGGTGTGGATACGCCACAGCTTTTGATGGATGATGTCTTTCCATATGTTGTATTTATATGTGGTTTCTACATACTTTTCTTTGTGTGTGTGTGTGGGGGGGGGGGAAGCTCGATTGTTGGCCATTGGCAATAGAACCCACGTCCTATAAGTTACATACCCGAGACTAAGCAGTTAGACTAAAGGATACCTTTAGCTGCGACTGATAAATTCGCGATAGCATTCGTTTGGAAAGTTATACTAATCAATTGCCGGTGTGAATACTGTGAGTGTTGTTCGCCATATCTTATTGCCGTGATATTATATTTAACTTTTTAATAATCTGATTATTATTATTTTTTTTTTTTATATAAAGAATATTTATCAAGTTTCACACAAAATAATTATTTATTTTCAACTATTCGTTTCACGTGACTGAGAGGATCTCTCGTTGGCAAGCTTATAAGGCTGTGAGCAATTTTTAAGGACTATTTTTTTTTTTCAAGTCAAATATTTTCGTAGCCCCTACGTGTTCACTGTGCCTACTGGGCCTGATCAATAAAATAGCCCTGCATGTACGTCGCCACTTCAGTTTTAGTATCCACATGCTTTTAAAAGTATGTCAACTTTCAAGCACATACACACATATCACGGTATATATCCCAACTCATCTTGTATATTCGTATTGGACCACCTCTGGAACGTATCAGTCCCCATGCCATGCTGGACTTTCACTCTCGTAACACCGTTGCTGTTGGTCTGTCGTCCGAGGTCGGATCCCGTCTTTCTGGCACTGTTATCGGAATGGTAGGCTGCCTCGACTCCGGAGTCGGAAGACGAGGAGCTGCGACCGGCTTTCCGACGTCTCCGGTGTTTTCGTCTGTGAGGAAGATTGTGGCTCCTGCGAACGGTGGGTCGCTCCACGGCAGCCGTTCTCAGGTCGTGGAAGCTCCACGACTGTTGGCGGCGGGCAGCACTCTTGGGTGCTGGTTGGCGGGACGGTGAGGACGAGCCTTGTCGGCCACTGGGACTGAGACAGACTTCGGAAGTGTCGTAGGCTGAATCTTCAGAACCATCAGCAGAGGATCGTTTGGGGCCCATGAGCTTTGTTTTCATACTAGAAATAAACCTGAAACGAACAAATCATCATTTACAGGATTAAGAATGTACAATCTATACAATCCACAGCATCCATTTGCAAATTTTACCTTCTCATGTTGTTTAAAGAAAGTATTGTTTTTCCGAAAATTTTCAAATTTGAAGTTTTGACGGATAACTACATTTTAAGACCTCCTGAACCCAGTGTTTCTTTTAAGCATACCTCAGGGGGGTGAGTATTCACGCCCCCTCTGGAGATGTTTTATGTTAACCTAGTTTCTATTTATGTGACACAGCATTTAGATATATTTATATAGGGCAAATAGAAAGCTTGCAACTTGCCCCTCTTCCCCTGCTTAAAATTTCATTCGCCCTCCCGACCAAAACGTCCTGAAAGAAACACTACCTAAAACAATTTCGAACATTTTTGGAAATATGTCTATCTGTGTTTGTACGAGATATGGATACGATAACTCAAGAATATCTCGCATTAAAATATTTTATATGTAGATAAATAATGGGAAAAACTAGAAATTGATATAATTTTTAGTAATTCTCATGGTTAAAACTCTAATTATTCGCATTTTGAGAACATGCATTTCTTGACAGGAAGCCTGATGAAAACGAAAACTTTTCCTTTGTAACGAAAGAATCTTGAAAATTGTACCAGGTATGTAAAATTATCAATTTTGTGAAAAGGACTTCAGGTAATTCATGGGGAAAATGAAAACATTTTCTGAATGCTTTTGAATATTTAATGCTTACATGTAATCACAGAAACGTTGCACATAGCTTTGTAAGGACTAGCAAACGATATCAAGTATTGTACATTATTTTACAATTTAAAATAATAAACATGCATTTGCAATTTACAGGTGCTAGTATAATTTTTTCAAGTTTTATACATAAAATTTACATTTCAACATCTTCGCTAAGAAACAAATGTGAGTAATCCGAAAAGGTAAAATTTAAAGAAAAAAATCCCTTCCCCCTCCCCCTGCGATTTTTTTCGGTTAAAAAAAAAAAAATTCTCGGGCCATTTTAAAATTTCTGGCTTCTTTTTTAGCACAGTGGGTTTTTTAACACATTTAATCCTACACATAGCTATGGTTTAAATTTTTTCCAAAATACATCAGATCACGAGTCTGTAAATGGGGGTCATTCTCAAAGTTTCTATTACTATCTCATTGCAGATAATAGCATCCATGGAATTTAAAGAAACTTGAAGCCGATTACGTGGGAGGATTGAATTGGGAGGGCCCTACCAGGAGATTCGTAAAGTTGTAGCACATAGCGAGTTTTTTTTTTTTGCTGCCGATGTCTATTCAAGGCTGATGAGCACATAATAAAAGCAAAACCACTTGATGGATGCTGTTATCTGCAATGGGGGTTGAACCCTAACTTTGGATACGCCCCATGCAGTTGGGATCTGTGGCCATGTATAGTTTACTTCATGGTTAACTAGAAAATTGCCCAGAATTTAAAGCAGGGATTCAGTGATTTCATTCATTAAAATTTTCAAAATACAAGAGGGCTGATATTGGATAAATGATTCCTTGTTGTAAATTACGGGAAATGCTGATTACAAAACAAATTTTAAATAATGGGGTTTTAGCAGACTACGGATCTCTGATTTCTCCAAGTTTGACCTGTTTTTGGCTCTTTTGCCAGCCCCTTTTCTCGAATCCCCATCCAACATGATATCAATGAACAACAATATTAGTTCAAGTTTACAGTAAAGAATTTAATTTTAAAGACGACGCAACAATTATTTTCCAAGCGAGTAGAAAAAAACATTAGAAAGAGAAATCGTTACAAAAGCAATTGTGTACGCTCTGATGACAAATATTTGATGAAATTTGCAAAATAAACTAATTAAAATTTAAATTCGGTCTAAAAGAACATTCAAAATATCAATAAATTCTCGGAACAGACGTTTATGTCTTTAAATAACGTCATAGATGACACCAACAGAATTTAAAGCACTCGGAAAATGTTGCAGAATCTCTAGAATGAAAGTTAGGACCGAATATGGGCAGCGGAATCACTGGAGATTTCCCAGTGGGCCGAGCCCTTTGGATTTAATTTTTGTCCTTATCGATAATGTGTACGATGGGCCGAAGTTGAAAGGGTATATCATGCCCCTTTTGAACTGTACGTAAAATCTGAAAATAGTTTTAGCAGTTAGTTTTAACAATGTGCAATAGATGGCGCTACCGATCAAATTGAGTCGCTATATTGCCATGGGACTGAATTTCGACTCTAAAATTCTTTACTTTTAAACTAATCTTAATAAAAATTAATTGCTTTTAAACTAATCTTTCAGGAGTCGCGGTACTATAATGTACCCAATTTCATGGCTATGGGTCTCTTACATTTTTAGCTGTAGGCGACACAAACACACATCTTCTTTCATTATGTAAGATACTTACTTTCCGGTTTTATGTTTGGCCTTGGTGAGGGACTGCATGCCGATCCTCTTGAGGCTCCAGAAGAATCCACCGCTCTGCCGCCTCGGCAGTCTGTCTTCGGACGACCACCTAATGACTTTGGTGGCGGTCGTAGAGGACCGGGGCGGCGGCAGCGTCGTGCCCCTGTACGTGGAGGAGGAGGACGAGGCTGATGTTTGGCTGAGAGAGGACCAGTTGCGGACATGGCCGCTCTTGTGGAAAGAGCGCACGCCGTGTGGAACAGTGCGAGACGAGGTGGATGATGTGCGACTGGAAGGTCGATACGGGATGTTGATGGTCACTTTGCCAGTTCCGTTGCCCTGGATCACACCTGGAAAAGTCAAATTGAAGGGTGGTATTTTATTTTTAGACACAAAGCAATTATTAAAACATATTATAGGGGCAACATATGACTCTCCTACATATCGGTCTCTACTTCTTTCACAACGAAATGGTATGCATTTGCAGAGTCCATTTCAAAGATAAGAGCTTGTAATTCTGTCCCAGTATCTCAACGGTAGAGCGTCGGTTGGACCATTCGGAGATCCGGGGTTCGATTCCCGGTTGGGACAGCAAGGCTCTTTACAATGGCGCCCGAACAAATCAACCCTGTAGGTTAGCGCAGAGCTATCGGAGGTCTGAAAGTGACCTTAGTACGACTAGCACGGATTCTGTGGAGTCTGGGATATGGAGCTCCGCTTTCAAATGGAGAGGATAGCGACAGCGCAGGATACTAACCTGGTTAAAAATAGTAATATCAGGCGGCTAACCTGAGCTAAAAATAGCAGGAGGTGGTCAGTCAGTTGCCGCCAATCTGACGTCAGATTATTAGAAGAGGATGCAGAGTCCACTTCGAAGATAAGAACTTGCAATTCTGTCCCAGTAGCTAGAAGTAGGGAGTCGGCCGGTCAGTTCGGAGATCCAGGGTTCGATTCCCGGTTGGGGCAGCAAGGCTCTTTACACATTATCCACAGCATACTGTTTTTGGTATCGATTTAGCACAAAGTAAGTTGAAACTGGACGCTTTTGGCAACTTATTAGCCTAAACAGGATGACTTAGTCATGCCAAGTGTTGTTGTTGTTGAGACCCAGACCGTCCGACCTACCAGAAAGGTGTAAGGTAACTGTTAGTCATGCCAAGTGTTGAAAATCCAGACCGTCCGACTCATCCAATGGACTTGAGCAACTATTTGGACGGTCGGGAGGGAGAGTTAGCAGATGTCAACTCCCAAGTCATGCCAAGTGTAGAAGACCCAGACCGTCCGACTCATCCTGAGGACTTGAGCAACTATTTGGAAGGTCATGCCAAGTGTGTAAAATCTTTGTGTGTAAAATCTTTATCAAAATAGAATTGATATTAACACACCGTGAAATAAATGCGTATTAAATAATTTTTTGACGTTAAAATACAAAACTATTACAAAAAGTAACTTCTTTTGTGAATGGAATAAACAGATCTACGAGAATAGTCTCAACAGATATGTTGCATAATATTGCATATGAAAAGGGAACCTATTTGATAATGCTTACTACTTTCAAAATTTCATTCCAAAATTAAGGGGGGGGGGGGGAATCTTCTAAGCATGCGATTGTGTTTAAAATCAATAGGGTTTTAGTATTCACTGATTGTAATAATTGTACCAAATCATGTTCGAAAAGCGTCATTCGTACGTAAGCTATCGCATCCACACACAGATATCACTGTAAAAACGTTCGATTCGAGTTCAGGGATGCTTAAAACGTGATCATCCATCGAAAACTAGAATTCACATTTTTGACCCTATCACAATGCTTTCCCTCTACATTATACTATGTATGTAGGAAAAGTAAAAATATTTAAAAAAATCTGGATGAGAGGCTTCACATGGCTTTTGTGAACCACAAACCAGTCTGGTTGGTAGTAAATCAGTAACTGTCAACAGCTTATCTAGCGTTTTCTTTATTTTCCATAAAAATCTACAGGTTTTCTGGTGACCGCCTACGTTGAGATCAAATTATTTGATATATAAAATATTATAAAAAATATTTTTTAAGTTACACTGATTTAGTAAAATGCACTAAAAAGTACAAAAATAATAATTTTCAGCTATCACAACGTTCTTGGTCACATGCGACTCAAAATAAAACATAAAAAATACAATTTGGACATTAATCGAATTTTAAGGTACAATATAAGTGATTACATAGAATGATGGATTGTTAAATCAAAATTGTCAGAGAAAAATTTAAATGAATTGGATGTAATCCTTCTTATATATGTCATTTCTATGTTATCATTTCTATTGTTCGTTAAAATTCTGTTAAGGGCTAAATCGAATCATTAAGGACCAAAAGTTCAAATATTGGTTGTTATTGTGCGATAAATAAATTTTTGTAAACTATACAGCAGCTTCTGCCCGATAACCTCGATGTTTTTTATTCATCGGAAATGGATTTTAAAAATCATTTGTTGTCAATAGTTTGCATTTTAGTGTATTTTATTATATTTTAATCTGTATATTTTGCAATGTATTTTATCTTGCACGCTGTTATTGAAACTTTGGCCTGCAGCTTGCATTTATTTATTTATTTTTAAATAAATAAATAAATAAATTTTCAAAAAATACAATTCATATATGTTTTATTTTTACTCGCATATGACCAAGAATGTTTTGATAGCTAAAAACTATTTTTTAATTTTTAGTGCATTTTACTAAAACAGTGTAACTTAAAAATATTTTTTATAATACTTTTTTTATACGTTTTAGTCCTTTGCGATTTTATAATCGATTTTTCATCAGATATCCAATCAAACCGTTTTCAAATATTTTATCGAATTCGTCATGACCGACTGGATGTCTGTTTCAACTTCTTTGATATGCATTTTCAGCATACTTCCCTATGTCCTTAAAGGTCTGAAATTCGGTACTCAGCTTAGTCTAGTGGAACATTTTGATTCATTAACATTTGGTGAATCCTCGAAAAATATAAACAGTTTTGGACTCTTATACCCCGAACTTAATACATAAAAATGTAAACAACTTCCCTTGTTTTGTCGGAAATGGGGTTGAAATAATGAATATATAAAAAATAATTTTAATATTTTAATATTTTTAACTTTTTCTTCTTTTAAAAAAAACTTAATGTATCTGTTCGAGAGAGTGTTTTTTCTTCATTTCCCTGGTTTTCTTCGAAGCTATAAGAGATAGATGTAAATAGTAAGCGACAAAAATATGTACTCGGAAATTTAGTATCAAAATCTATATATATTTTTTTAAAAAGCTAGCTTTTAAATTAACGTTTCACGAATCGAACGGAATCGGATCTTCGTACTGATCAGCCGACGCTCTACCGTTGAGCTACTGGGACGGAACTGCAAACTGCTATCGTCGAAGTGGATTTTGCAACACTGGTAAGGGTGAACCAACGTATCTTTGAAATAGCTGTATGCTATGCTGCGGAAATTATGATTAATTACGATGCTTAATATTCTCTTTTCCACAAAAACATGTAATGTTTGCATATACGATATTTGTCCCCATCACAAAACGAATTTAATTTTCATATTTCCCACACGAATTTTACCTTAGTATACTGAGAATAATGTAAATAGGAAAATCTTACAGATGTAATTTGACATTATTTAAGCTATTATAAACCATTATTTAAGCTATTATAAAACATTAAGTACACTAAATGTTATGTGTATTGGACAAAAATTTGCCTATTATTAAATTGCACATGTGCGCTTTTAGATAAATGTAGTTATGAGGCACAAAATATTACTTCACTTTTAAGTTCATCCTACCACATTTCTGTAGGATACTGAAATAGGTATAAATTGCTTTCACCCCCTAATTCAACAACACATATTGGGGGCCAACGGCCGTACCGTGCTGAAAACACCGGTTCTCGTTAGATCACCGAAGTCAAGCAGCATCGGGCGCGGTTAGTACTTGGTGGGTGACCACCTCGGAACACCGCGTGCTGTTGGCCATCTCGGGTGCGGTATCCCCGTGGTTTGCGCGCTAGATTTGCACGCTACCACAAATGCCGCCGTGTTCATGCGGAGTACGATCACGTTAAACATGTGGGTCCGTAAGTCCTTCCGAGAGGTTGGTGGTAGGGGAAGGAGGGTACGGTCCCTGTGGATGCCTCCCCCACTGGGTTCCGGTCTAAATTGGGTGGCACTTCCCGGCCGTCCATACAGTTACCTTACACCTTTCTGGTAGGTCGGACGGTCTGGGTCTCAACAACAACAACAACACATATTGTTCTAAATGCACTGCACTAAATTAATATAGTTTAACTAGGATTAAGTCACATGACACAGAATATAACTGTATTTTTAAATTTCCCATAATAAATTATCTTATATATATATATATATATATATATATACAAATTTTTTTTTTTTATAATTTTCTAAAAGATCTGGAGGCCCCTTGTTTGATGGGGAAGCCCCAGTAGGGCTATCCACGCATAATGTGAGCCCCAACAAACATTTTTCACGGACCCCCTCCATATTTTATTTTCCCCTCCTTGTGAATTTCTATTATCTTTAACTCCTTCAAAACAGCAAAATCGGAGGTGTCGGGCCCCCTTTGACGTCCGCCCCTACTCGAGTGGTATCCTCCGCCCTATGGGTGCCCAAGTTTAAGTTTCGCAATAAATTCTTCTGTCCTCCATACACTGCCCCCCTCCCTGCATATTGCCCGTAGATGTCCTATATAATAGATGGTTGATACACGCTTCCAAAACAGTTTAAAGCTGGGTTGGACCTAAACGTTCTATATAACGAAACATTCTATATAAATCAAAACGTAGATGACCTATTCTTTAGAATATCTTCGATATTACTAGCCAGGGTGTTTTACCCAGTGTTTCTTTCAGTACTTTTTGGCCGGGGTCGAATAAAATTTTAGGGGGGTGGGCAGTTTTCTATTTGCCCTATATAAACATATCTAAATGCTGTGTCATATAAATAGAAACTAGGTTAACACAAAATGTCTCCGGGGGGCTTCGCCCCCCCCCCCCTCCGGAGACATTTTATGTTAACCTAGTTTCTATTTAGCAGTATGGGTCCCCTGACTTCCACAAATATGGCACAAACTTAGCAAAGATCCATCACTCACCCTTTTGTCCTGTCCTGCTCTTCGTTCTGCGTTCTCCCATGTTCTTGCCATCGGCAGCACTCTTCTTGTCGAGCCTCTGCGCAATCGACACATGGTTAGACGTGGGTCTGGCGTAGGTCTCGTATCCGAAGTACGTGTACTTGACTAAAGGAGGATCCTCCTTGCCATTCGCGATCGGCAGCACGGGCCTCCAGCCGCCGCCTCCCACGGACGAGCCGCCGGAGGTCGAGGTGGTCTCGCTGCTCAGGTCGATGGTCTCCGCCAACACCTCCGTCCCTGTGTCTTTGGGTCGCGATTCCGTCATGGTGGAGCTGTGACGAAAACGGGGCTCTTGCGGTGGGTCATCGGACGGTGCAGGGTCGTCTGCAGAAAGCGAAAGCAAATATTTGTGAGAAGACATGTGATAATGCATATTTAATAATTGCCTAACCATGGTAGAACTAAATATACCCGTTTCTTTCTTCCCCTACCAATGATAAAACAAAACTAAAATATCATTTCCTTCCCAATAATATCGACTCTGCTCAAATTGCGCCCTTATGAGTAGTGTTTCTTTCAGGACTTTATAGCCGGGGGGGGGGGAGCGAATGAAATTTTAAGGGGGGGGGGGGCAAGTTTTCTATTTGCCCTCTATAAATAATGCTGTGTCACATAAATGGAAACTAGGTTAACATAAAATGTTTCCGGAGGGGCGAATACTCGTTTCCGGGGATGCTTCGCCCCCCCCCCCCCAGAAATATGCCTCAAAGAAACTCTGCTTGTGGTTTACCCTGGCGCTGATTAGATTTTGGTACGATTTCGAAGAAAATAATCTTATTCTCTTGCGAAATGACCCGAAAAAATCGTCAAAATCTACTAAAAAATCGGATGTGGGCAGCACATGACTTTCTCTACAGACTCAAATTCATTTTCTCTCGCTTTCATAATTCAATAAACTGAGTTTAATTACATGAAGTAACCCGGATAATTATTTGAAATGACCCTGGATTCGCAGTTTTATTTCAAATAATTATTCATGTTATTTTGTGAAATTAAAACTCAATTTATTTGAAGGTGAAGGGAAATGAGAAATGCAGAGAATAACCATATCATATTTGAAAAAAAAAAATTGGGGAAGGGGGGGATCCGTCAAAAATTGTGGATTTCTATATGGAACAAACATATATACACACACAGACACAAATATATATATATACTGTTTTGACGGTGATAGTACCTATCAAGACGAACAATATTTACAATGGAACCTAGGGTCCACTCTAAGTGTCAGAAAAGCGTAAAGTAAAGTTGAACTTTCATCAGTGAAAATAAGGAGAATTAACGTAATCATAAGTTGCACAATCCTATTTATTTACACCAGAGAAAGACTGGAAGTAGATGCTCAAAGTGACGGTCAAGGGTGCCGTTGCACAATTCACAATGGCGAATAAACGACTGGTGCACTCTTTCGAAGACACCTGGTGCCGTGTTTATCCTGTCCGCTGCAACAACGATTCTCGCGATGAAATTTCCTACGGAGTTCACAGTCTCGTACACCAATGATTTTATGTGCCCCCAGAAGATGTCCAGTGGGTTGAGGTCCGGTGAGCGTGGAGGCCAAGCCACAGGTCCACTACGTCCAATCCACCGTCCGGGATATGTGGCATTCAAGAAGAGTTAGATGACTAGAAGTGACGGTGATGTTCTGGAGATGTGATACTTCTCCGGCACGACAGCTTTGTCGTCCGAAGTGGCGACTTGTGCTTGTTGGACGCGTTTCGAAGTGGCTCTTTTCTGACACTCAGAGTGGAATGCGACCCTAGGTTCAATAATAAATATTGTTCGTCTTGATGGGTACTATCTCCCCTCTTACTTTGTCAAAACAGTTTATATACACCCTGTATATATAAATTAAAATAATAAAAACGAAAGTGCATGAGTTCAAATCAGTAAACACTATATATTAACTTTAATAATTTATTTGCGAAACATCAGCACTTGTTACCTGTAAATGATATCAAAATACAAAAATCGTTCAAATATAATTTACCAATTAGTAGAATTATTTCAATTACAATGAAGTTTCCAGGTCATTAAACTCTGATAAACATACATCATGTGTATGCAGCGATAAGAATTTTACACCTTATGTCAACTCATCTCATGGACATATTATTACTGGGGATCTCAGTATAGTTCAGGATGATATACTTAGGGATATTATGAATAAAGGGTCTAAATTTCGCATTCCATTCTACCATCACCCCAAACTTCTTCAGTCTATATCTTTTGATTTTGATAAATTCATATACCAACAGGCTTGTTCACATTCCATTCCTATTGAAGCATTCCATCTATGGAAGTATACTACCTTACATCTTCTTAAAAATGCTATTATAAATATTAAATTTACGAGGCCTAGTTATCCTTATATACAACTCCTTTCTGCTATTAACAACACTTTGCCATGACTTATGTAGATAAAGCTTCTAAAAATTATGCCGTTATTTGTAAAAAATTATTATGTTTCTCTGTTACAGAATTACTTAAAAAATAATCATATTTTTAAACCCATTAATAATCAGTCTATCAAAATGAAAACTAAAATGCTAAAATTATATACACAAATAAATCTTAATTGTAAGTTTTATAAATTTCCATATGTTTCTTTGGTTCCTAAATTCCACAAATCACCTCTCAGTTTTAGAACGGTTACTTGTGGACATAATACCTTTACCACTACAGCTAGTAAGTACTTGCTAAACTGTTTAAATAGAATTAATGAATCTCTTAAATTTAAGAATTCAGGCTATTTCATATTGAACAATAGTTTTGATTTAGTTAATCACCTTAGCAAGCTTCCACATATTCTTGGTTTCCATACCTTTGATATTAAAGACCTATTTAATAATATTGATATTAAAGATTTATGTAAAGTTATTATCTCTCTTTATCATGAATATCAATCTTCCAATAATGTTCCATTTAATGTCAAAAACTTTCCTATGCTATTGCACTTTGTGTTATACAACAATTATATTATCCAAGGTGATAACATATATTTAGAAACATCTGGTGTACCTCAAGGGAGCTGTAGTAGTAGTATTCTAGCTAACTTATATCTTTATTACTATGAACGTCATTTTAACTCTAATTCAAATATTTTATATCGATATGTTGACGACTTAATTTGTATTATCATTGGTGATTCCTATCCCATTAATATTGATTTTTACCCCTCTAACCTAGAATTAATCCTTAATGAGCCTAGTGTTAGTCAAACTATAAATTATTTAGACCTAAATTTGGATACCCTCAATAATCATGTTATCAAAAATCTATATGGTAAAAATGATTCTTATAACTTCACTATTATTAAGCAGCTACCATATTGATCTTGTAATTCTATTCAATTGTTTAAAAACATCATTTTAAACCAGCTATTTCGAATACATCGACTTTCTGATCCTCAGTTTCACTTACTCCACATCAATAATCTTAAACGCATTTGTCTAAATTACCACTATCCGGAAGTATTTGTGAATAATATTATTAATAATTTCAAATACACCACATAATAATTTTACAAATGCATTATTTATTCTTGATTGGATAACTCTTTTTTGTGAATTTCACCCGTTCTTATCACCTACTTACCACTAGGCCTGAGTCTGATACTGCTTATTATTTTTGAAAGACTACTTTCCATTTGTCCTGAGTCCTATACTGCTTACTATTTTTGAAAGTCTTCATACACATTTTTTTTTCGTTCAAGTGTATTCATTCCGGTGTCCACTCGCTTTGACGAAGAGATGTAAAATGATCTGTCGAATGTTCCACTGCGAACATGTAGATTCCAATGTGGTGGCTGTACCTGCGAGTTAATATTTCTGTTTTTTATATTTCTGGTTAATAATTCACTTGGTTTTTATTATTTGTCCTTCCACTAGCCAGTAGCCAGTTCCAATGGTGTCCATAGGTAAATACTATCGCCATTGTCAGAAACTGGCTATTCTATCAGTTTTAATTCGAATTGTATGGCTGTCCTGACGAGAATGCAATTTCGAACTAACTGCCGTTTTTTGTGTAGTTTCAGTTGATTGTTCTCCATGTCTTGATCTTCAATCTTGAGCTATTTATTATTGCCTTTTCTCATTTTTGCCGTGTTTGCTTATTTATTATATATATATATATATATATATATATATATATATATATATATATAAAAATATAAATTAGTAAATCCAATATATATATATATATATATATATATATATATATATATATATATACCTCTTTAATTATGATTTTTGTATCCTAATATTCTTCTCATCCCCCTTTCCATTGTAGTGATAAGTTACCTTCTATCTTTATCCTTAGTCTTGGTCTATAGTTACTTATTTGTAACAGATATGCTAGAGATGGGTTTTTTTGTACTTGCAGTAGTTTATGCATAGTTTTAAAATTTCAATTAATATATATATATATATATATATATATATAATAGTTTGAAAATCCAATGATAGAATATATAGAGAGAGAAAGATTGAGATATTTCTAATAATTAACAAATACTATTTAATAAATGTAAAAATTATTTATTAACACTTTGAAATAACTTTGACTATTCAGCGCATTCGAATATTCAAGATCTGGTTAATATTCGAATTCTCATATTCGAAATTCGAGAATAGTGTTATTCGCCCAACTCAAATTTAAAGGGATGAATTTCTAGTTCTTCTAGGAGGAAGTTAGATGTCTCAGTATATCGTCTGGAATTTCTTAGTTATTGCGGATGTAGGTTCTTTTGTAGCAAAATGTTTTAAATTTAGAAAACTCTTTTCCGGTGAATTGCGAATAATTAAAAATCTAATCATTTTTTAATTTTCATGCCCATCATAGACATCTGAATATCGGCACCCCTCATTCAAGACAAACCGCGTTTTCCTACAACGATAATTTGCATTTTAAAGCACTAGACATCCCTAGATTATGAAATGTTTTGTGGTTTGTGACTATTTTTCCAAGTAGTTAATTATTTTTTTAATATTTTAACTTTATTCTTCACGTTTTAATTAAGACACATCTCTGTTTTCTACACCCAGAAGAATTCGCATTCTAAACCCTTGGACTGTCACAAAGGCGCTTTGTAACAGTGTTCCGAGAGGGTAGGCCAAATTATCAATTTCTAGTTTGATTATACTATCATTATATATTATACTACCAGTGCATTACTATTAAAGGTCGCCTCTTGCTCGCTGTCGCTCGCCACCCCACTTCGCTCGGCCTCAACAGCATGGGGCTGCGCCCGATGATTGTAACCGGCTGCCACCGTTTTAAAGCATTTTAATCGGGAAATGCGTCTTCAGCCATGGCAGTGTATGTTCAGCAATAGCTAGTGGCCTCTAGGTTGGTTTGTCTGATGACCTACGTAAAAAAAAAAGCTTAACTGGGTTTAGGAAGTCTTAAAACGGGTATTCTATTTCTCCAGAAACATATATATTTTGTGTTCATTTTGAGAAAATACTTGGACCCGACGAAGAGTTTTGTAGAAATGAACAATTCAATTAATTAGGCTTAGTCCTTGTCCACGTGTATAGCATTAACGCTTGGATTTTATTTGTTTTTCTATTATCGATATCATATCATTGATATTTGTTGATTATCTTTAGCTTGATGACTCAAAATTTGCATTTTTTCCCCAATTGATTGAAGATTCGTTATTTCTTTTACTTCTTTTTATTTTGTAGGTTTTATATAAAGTTAGGATTTTTGAGTTTCAATTTCTCTCTATTTTATCACTGGACTTTCAAACTATTATTATTATACGTGTTCATATATATATATATATATATATATATATATATATATATATATATATATATATATATATATATATATACACACAAAATAAAAATAAATATAATAAGGCTAATTTAAAGCATGTATAGTGGCATACCCTGGTTTAATAGCATTAAGGAGATTAATAATGTTAAAGAGGATTTGAAATAAGATGTCTGTCAAAAGAAAACCAAAGATACCATAGAATTCAAATTGATCTTAATATTAACCTATAACGTAATATAATTAATGATACATGTGAATAAATTATCGTTCAAGAATAATACATACAAACTAAGCACGAGTATCAAAGGATTGCTAAAAGCTGGAGGCCCAAAATATTGAAATGACAATAAGAAATAAATTGTAAAGATATGATGCAAATTGAATATATGAAATTGGAAAGAACTTCTGTAGATGCAGCTTTTCAAGGATCTTTACTTCTACAGAGGTTCCAAATGTGTTTCGCTTAACGATGCAGTCATGTGGTTGAAACATCGCTATATATGCAGGGTGTCCAGAAAGTTCCGGAACGGCGCAATATCTCGAGAAATACACTTCTGATCAAAAACATTTTGGTATCATTGGATAGCTTTTCTAAAAATATTGAATACGTGTTTTTTTATTTTTTGATCCGAAGTGTATTTCTCGAGATATTGCGCAGTTCCGGAACTTTCTGGACACCCTGTATATATATATATATAATTGAAATTTTGTCTATTTATGCAAATACACAATTTTCGACGGATTGTTTCCAAATTTGTATAGTTTATCTCTACTTCACTGCAGGTATCTATCTCTTCATGTTTTGAGTATTCTACAACCAGGGTTTCGGTCGAGATATTATAACAAACTTAAATTTAAATCTTCCATAGAAATAGCATTATGGAGACGATTTTCTTTTTTCTCAAAACATTTATTTAACGAAAATTATATCATATATGACGTTTCGACGAAATTACATTAAATCTTCAGACGATTTTTGACGATACATATGCAGATCTCGCAGACGATTTTCATTCAATGTACAGTCGGCCCCGCTTGATCGGATCACGGATATTCTCATACCCCGCTTATATATGCATAGAATATTGGCTGACCTATCTAGACACAGAATATTGGACGCTTATTTAGAACTCGGGTAATTCATTCTAGTAGTTTCATATAAGACGTACACTCACCCCTTTCATAGCTAGATGTAGATCTCTGCTGGTCATCCTGGGGCAAGGGATCCTTCCTTCTTTGCGGATTAGTCTCCCATCTCACCTCTTCGGGAGGCAAGGGCCTTGCAGGCTCCCTGTACTTTCCTATGAGGGCCCGTGCTTCCCTGTGATGCAGATACCTCTTTTGAGGGCGGCCTATGTGTCTGGGGGAGCGGGCAGCCCCCAAGACATATCGCCGTCTGCCCACACAGGGAGAAGAAGCTTTGTTGACAACACTGGCATACGAGTTGGATTCCTGAAAATAAATTTATTTATTTATTAGGATACTCAAGACAAATCCAGTTACAGGCAAGGTGAACAAACATATAATATGCAGGGTTCTCAGGAAAGTCTATATCCCTCCCCTAATAACTTTGTCAGGAAAGGTCGATGAGTTACGTTTATCTATAGTAGAGTGACCAAACTAGATCGAATAAAAATAAATGCAGCGCCCCCTAGCGAGAAATTAAAAGTTTAGGATAACAAACTGCGTTACAAAGAGGGATACACGAAAAGTGGCAGTTGCAAAGTTGTGCAGCATTGCCTAAGGAGTGCGAATCAACATTAAAACATAAGGCATTTCATAAGCACACATGGCATTTACCTTCCATAAGGCATGTATTTGACATAATATGGCTCTTTCTTTCGACCCAATCAATCACCTTGAGCCAGGGACTTACCATTGTGTTTACAACCTGGCTGTGCCTCGCCATAGAATTTGATACGCATATAAAATCATAACACATTTAGATTGTGACTTCTAACCATTCTGCACCATTCCCTTGCTTTTGGGAACACACTTTTCGTTGGTTAGCCTTCTCCTTTGTCCGCTAGTGTAACTCAAGCTCAAGGCCCCGCGCCCTCTCCCGTCTTATCTTTCTTTATCTCTAGGAAGCTCACTTGGGCCCCAGTTTATTCCTTTCTGAAGATTTGGAGATGGGCACGACTTCGGTCGTCGTCCTCCCCCCAAGCACAACTTAGATTTAAACTCTATCCTTTTTATGAAACACCTTTCTCTTATATCTTCTTCTTTTAGCTAGGAGTTTAAAGGGAGGATCCCTGGCCAATTCTTTAACACCGTCTTTGAGATCTTGAGATGTAAAGTCATAACAGTACTAAATGTAACCTTGCTGTTTTTTAAATACAGGGTACCACAGATACCGTATGTAAGGTGTCGATTACAGCGGTTAACTCTCTTGCATCTACCCACAGTACAATGTACCAAAACATAAGTCAACTCATATGCTTAAATCTATCAAAAATAATATATGTTAAACATTTTTATATGGCATATGACTATCCAAACTATTTTCCAAAGATAAATATAGTTATATACATATTTGCATAAACATGATTAAACTCAAATATACACACTTGATCGAAGAGCTATATATATACATAATACGAAATTTAACTTTACTTTTAATCCAGACCATTCGACCTAGTCGAAAGTGTAAGGCATCTGTTAGGAAGGCCGGGATCGTGCCACCCAATTTAGACCGGGACACGCCTTCCCCTGCCACTAGCTTCTCGGAAGGACTTTCAGACCCATCCTATTTAACGTGCCCATGCTCTGCGTGAACCCGGGTACAGTTTGGGCAAAGGAGGCAATCAAACTTCAGTCCTCCAAGTGCAATCGCCGTGCTTGCAGATATCTTTCTCTCTTTCGACCCAGACCGTCCGACCAACCCAAATGCGTAAGGTATCTGTTTGGCCGACCGGGAAGTGAATCGACAAAATTACACGGATACTTGTTCGATATTGTATTCAATCAGAAATTTTAATACATCTTCCTTTTTATTTGGCAACTAAACTCATTTTAAAATATCAGCTCCTGAAAATTCAAGTCTTTTATATCAGATTTTGACGATATTTGCTGGTCTTTTCGAAAGAAAAGTGGGTTGTATTTTTTTCAAATCGTATCAAATTCAAATCAGCTCCAAGTTTCAAGAAAACTACCAAGTTTTAAGAAATTTCATTGAATAGTTTTTGAACTGCAATGTAAAATGTCGTTAGCTTCTCAAAATTCCAAGAAATGAAATATCTCAAGAATGGTTCATTACAGAGTAATGGATTTTGTCTTATTTACTTCGTCGTCAAAATTTACGCACAAAACAAACATTTAATTCGTACTTTTATGCATACTTAGTCTTTTATTTCAGATTTTGACAATTTTTGATATTCTTTCAGGCAGACATACACGCAGACGTCACGTTAAAAATAGATAATTCGTGCTCTAGAGCAATGATTGCCAAACATTTTTTATCACGTACCTTCAAATTCCTACATTTTTACATCACGTACCCCTAAAAACTTCTTTCTCATATCGCGTAATCCTAAAAACTTCTGTCTTATATCTCGTACCTATAAAAATTTCTTTCTTGTATCGCGTAACCCTAAAAACTTCTTTCTTATATCGCGTAAGCCTAAAAACTTCTTTCTTATTTCGCGTACCCATAAAAACTTCTTTCTTATATAGCGTAATCCTAAAAACTTCTTTCTTATATCTCGTACCATAAAAATTTCTTTTTTACATCGCGTAACCCTAAAAACTTCTTTCTTATATAGCGTAACCCTAAAAACTTCTTTCTTATATCGCATACCCATAAAAACTTCTTTCTTATATCGCATACTCATAAAAACTTCTTTCTTATATCGCGTACCCCTAAAAATTTCTTTCTTATATCGCGTAACCCTAAAAAATTCTTTCTTATAAAGCGTAATCCTAAAAACTTCTTTCTTATATCGCAATACCCATAAAAACTTCTTTCTTATATCGCGTACCCATAAAAAATCCTTTCTTTATCGCGTAACCCTAAAAACTTCTTTCTCATTTCGCGTACCCCTAAAAATTCATTTCTTATATCGCGTAACCCTAAAAACTTCTTTCTTATATCGCGTAAGCCTAAAAACTTCTTTCTTATATCGCGTACCCATAAAAACTTCTTTCTTATATAGCGTAATCCTAAAAACTTCTTTCTTATATCTCGTACCATAAAAATTTCTTTCTTACATCGCATAACCCTAAAAACTTCTTTCTTATATAGCGTAACCCTAAAAACTTCTTTCTTATATCGCATACCCATAAAAACTTCTTCCTTATATCGCATACCCATAAAAACTTCTTTCTTATATCGCATACCCATAAAAACTTCTTTCCTATATCGCGTACCCATAAAAATTTCCTTTCTTTATCGCGTAACCCTAAAAACTTCTTTCTCATTTCGCGTACCCCTAAAAAAAATTTTCTTATATCGCGTAATCCTAAAAACTTCTTTCTTATATCGCGTAACCCTAAAAACTTCTTTCTTATATCGCATACCCATAAAAACTTCTTTCTTATATCGCGTACCCATAAAAATTCCTTTCTTATATCGCGTAACCCTAAAAACTTCTTTCTCATTTCGCGTACCCCTAAAAATTTCTTTCTTATATCGCGTAATCCTAAAAACTTCTTTCTTATATCGAGTACCCCTATGGTAAATACAGAAGTTTGATTATTTATTTATTTTTTCGTTCTAAACAGGCATTCTAGTAAAACAATAATCCTCATAAGCATAATATTATTATCATATCTTTCTTTCAATATAAATATATATATATATATATAAATAAATTATTAAATTTTCTTGACGTACCCCCACGCCTCAACTTGCGCATCTCATGGAATAGAAGTACCACACTTTGGCGACCGCTGTATTAGAACGCAAGCATAAACGTACGCGCTCGAAAAGTATAGACTCGAGTTGCGATTTTCGACACGATTCCAATACTTTCCCTATACATTCCTATGTATTATAGGGAAAGTAAAAAAGCACGAAACATTTTTAGGAAATTAAGAACTTTTTCGTTTCACCTTGGCCCAAACCTTGCATTTTGCTGTCAATGCATAACAGGAGTTGAGAAAGACTGTCTGTACTACACCTACAGGCGAAGGATGCTCAGTCTAACAAAGGTTAGGAGGAGAAAATGCCGTTAAGGTTTCGCAACTCCTCCAATGCCTTTCTTAATACCAAGGTAGAGATGTGGTTTCCCAATTGCATCTCATAAAAGTTTATTAGAATTTATATCTTACAGGGACTTGAACGATAAGTTATGAGAAAAATCGAAAATTTCGGAATTTTATTAGAAAAATTTATAAATTGGGAGATATTTATAAATTGTTAATTTATAAATTGTAAATTGTTGTTTGTATAAATTGCAAATTGTTAAAAATTTATAAATTGTTACAACATCCTTTTAGCTATAGTTCGACAGCGGTTAGATACATAACATTCATTTTTATACCATCACCTGTAGAAAAAATCTGATGTGGGAGGCACATGATTTTCCTTATATAATGCAATAAATTTACTACTTTTACAGAAAAAAAAATAGATTATTATTATAGTAGATATTCATATTCTTTCCAAGATATTGAATTTTCGTCAACGAGTTGTCATTTTCATTGATTTAGCGTCATTTTTATCCATTTGGCGACTTTTTCGTTAATTTAGCAACATTGAAAAAGTCGCCAAGTTGGCAACATTCAACCAAATTCGTCGCCAAAATCTCGCCACGCGGCGTTATGGACGGAGAAGTAAGTTGTTCTTACAGCAGATAAATGCCTATTGGCGTTCAAATACAAAAGTATTACTCAAAGTATCTTTTTTCATGAATGGAACGAGCTAGATCCACGAGAATGATGTCACCCAATTTATCGCATGGTATTACATATGATAAGTGAACATGTTTCTCAATAGGAAATATTTTTTTTTATTTTATATGATTTTTTGATAATTCTTTTGAAAAATGTGCAATATCTCGAGAACGGTTCATATTAACGTTCTAAAATCTATGTCAATCGTTTTCTAATGAAAAATTGCATAAGAAATGTCTATCTGCGTAACTTAGCGGTTTCGATTTTTTGACGATTTTTTCAAAATTTCACCCGAAAATTTAGGGGGTTCTGAACATTCGATTGCGTATAAAAACAATAGGCTTCCAGTGTTTACGGATTGTAATTTTGTACTAAATTTCATGCGAATCGGTCCATTCGTTCGTCAGTTATCGTCTCCACAGGCTCATTAACACACACACACACACTTTCAGGCACACACACACACATACTTTCACACACACACACGGAGATAACTTCAAAAATGGTCGATTCGTGATCAGGGATGCTTGAAACGTGCTCTCCCGTCGAAAACTCGAATTCGGATTTTTTACCCCGTCACAATACTTTCCTTATACATTATTGTATATAAGGAAAGTAAAAATAAATAAATCTCTCTATATTAAAATAAAAAGTAGCTGACAAATTAAAAGTATGTTGTTTGACAAATTTTGCATCCCTCGAGTTCCTCTGCCTTGTACCACAAAAGCTATAGTATTAAGAAAAAATGAAATTTGTAGAGGAGAAATGTTAGGGGAATACCTTGAAATAACCCTGTTTTGGATTTCAACTTTAGTTTAAGAGATATTTAATATCAATGTCAATGGAAGGCCATTTAAACTGCGAGTTCGCGTCCTGGACAGACTAGTTATAGCAGGCATGCACCGACATAGTTGAATCTTTGCAAGACGGAGACTCTTTTTAAAAAATTCATTTAGTTTATGAGTTACTCTACTTTTTATGCACTTCTTAAGTGAAAGACCAAGGCTACACGACTCACCCTAGGGTAAGAGCAGCTCATTGAGTGACCGGTGCACTTCCTAAGTGAACTTTTTTCTTCAGTATGGACAAAGATTTATAATGAATCGAGTTGATTGAGAACACGTGCGAATCAGTGTGAAAGAGCTTGCGAAGAGGTTAGTGAGGGCCAATTCACACGCCATTATACCTCGCTATGAGATTTATTAATACTGATTTGCTAATGAGATGTACTAATGACTGGTCATATAGGCGTGGATTTATTTAGACTTCAGGAAATTTTACATTGGCAAGCGTATGCATAATACATAAAACATATACAATACATAATAATGAAGAATTTCAAAATGAACATTATATAATAAAAAAATCTGATGTGGGCAGCTCATGACTTTCCTTATATAATTTTCATGTCCCACAGTATAGAACTAGAAGCTTGAATTTATTTGCCATTAGGAAGTTTGGGTCGAGTATTGGCAATAATTGTGCTATAAATTGCTTTTCTAAATTATACAATGGTTTCCCTGATTGTCTTGATATTTTTTATTCTTCTGAGAAGGATTTTAAAGAGCATTTGTTGTGAACATCTTGTGTTTTATTACATGTATTCTTGTGAAGTGTTTTTTAATTTTAATGTTTTAACTTTTTAATGTATTTTAACTTTTTTTATGTATGTCATGGTATTTTGAATGAGTTTAGCTCCTGCATGCTGTAACTGGGACTACGTCCTGTTGCTTGCAGTCTTTGTAAATAAATAAATAAATAAATAAATAAATAAATAATGCAATGAATTTACTACTTTTACAATAGAAAAAAAATCTGATGTGAGCAGCACATGACTTTTCTTATATAATGCAATGAATTTACTATTTTTACAGTAAAAGAAAATGGATTATTTTTACAGTAGTTATTTATATTCTTACCAAGATATTGAATTTTCGTCAATGAGTCGTCATTTTCCATGTCGTCATAATCAATAAGTCGTCATTGATTTAGCGGCATTTTTATCCATTTGGCGAGTTTTTCGCTAATTTAGCAACATTTAAAAAAGTCGCCAAGATGGCGACATTCCAACAAATTCGTCGCCAAAATCTCGCCAAGCGTTATAGACGAAGAACAAAGTTATTCTTACAGCAGATAAATGACTATTGGCGTTCAAATACAAAAATATTACTCAAAGTAGCTTTTTTCATGAATGGAACGAGCTACATCCACGAGAATGCTGTCATCCAATTTATCGCATGGTATTACATATGAAAAGTTAACATGTTGTTCAATAGGAAATATATTTTTTTTATTTTATATGACTTTTTGATAATTTTTTTGAAAATGTGCAATATTTCGAGAACGGTTCATGTTAGCGTTCTAAAATTTATGTCAATCATTTTCTAATGAAAAATTACATAAGAAATGTCTATTTACGTAACTTAGCGGTTTTGATTTTTTGACGATTTTTTCAAAATTTCACCCGAAAATTTAGGGGGGGGGTCTAGACATTCGATTGCGTATAAAAACAATAGGCTTCCAGTGTTTATGGATCGTGATTTTTGTACCAAATTTAGTTCGAATCGGTCCATTCGTTCGTCAGTTATCGTCTCCACAGACTCACTGACACACACACACACGCACATACTTTCACACACAGACACACACACACACACACACACATACTTTCACACACACACACACACACACATAGACATCACCTTGAAAATGTTTGATTCGTGATCAGGGATGCTTGAAACGTGCTCTCCCGTCGAAAACTCGAATTCGAATTTTCGACCCCGTCACAATACTTTCCTTATACATTATGTATATAAGGAAAGTAAAAATAGGTTATTCTTATTGTAGATACTCATATTCTTTCCAAGATAATGAATTTTCGTCAATGAGTCGTCATTTTCATTGATTTAGCGTCATTTTTATCCATTTGGCGAGATTTTCGTTAATTTGGCAACATTTAAAAAAGTCACCAAGTTAGCAACATTCCGCCAAATTCGCCGCAAAAATCTCGCCAAGCGTTATGAACGGAGAAAAAAAAGTTACTCTTATAGCAGGTAAATGACACATTGGCGTCCAACTACAAAAGTATTAGCCAAAGTATCTTTTCTCATGAATGGAACGAGCTAGCTATCCACGAGAATGATGTCACCCAATTTATCGCATGATATTACATATGAAAAGGGAACATGTTTCTCAACAGTTCATATATTTTTTTTTAACTTATGGGATTTTTTGATAAATTTATTTGAAAAATGGGCAATATCTCGAGAATGGTTCATGCTAGCGTTTTAAAGTGTACGTCAATCATTTTCTAAGGAAAAATTACATAAGAAAAAGGTTCATTAAAGGTTTGGATTTTTTGATGATTTTTTCAAAATTTCACTCGGAAATTTAGGAAGGTTCTGAACATTCGATTGTGTTTAAAAACAATAGGCTTCCAGTATTCATGGATTGTAATTTTTGTACCAAATTTCATTCGAGTAGCTCCATTCGTTCGTGAGATATCGTCTCCACAGACTCACTGACACAAACACACACACACACAGACATCACCTTAAAAATGTTTGATTTGTGATCAGGGATGCTTGAAACGTGTTCTCCCGTCGAAAACTCGAATTCGAATTTTCGACCTCGTCACAATACTTTCCTTATACATTATGTATATAAGGAAAGTAATTATAGAATAATAATAATAATAATAGAAAAACATTATATAATATAATTTGAAGCATAAAAGTCCTATATTTAAAGTTATTCAGAATATTACCATATATTCTAAATACGCAATAAAAGTGAGTACCAGCGAACAAGGGACGGACCCCAACGGGCGTATTACGTCTGTGTAACAAGCGGCACGAAAGAGCTCACGAAGCGAGCTCATTGAGTGCCGGCGAATGGGGGGAACAAGACCCCTCCCCCACACTCCATTTTACGAATGGGAAAGTAAAAATTCTAGTATTTTAATTTCTCGGTGCATTATATAAATTTGGAATTAAATGTGTTCTACTTTTTGATCACCTTGCATATGGCCTTGTAACCTGTTCTAAAAGGATAGAAATTTGATAGAAAAGGATACAAAGGATAGAAATTTGAAATAACAGCATCTTGTACAACAATTAAAAACAGATATTTACTTTCTCATACGTAGTATTGAATAGGTATTATTTTCACGAAAATTTTCTGTTTCGAGATTTTGATGGTAATATATGCTTTAGGGTCTCCTAAATACGTCTTGACTATTTTTGGAGTGACGTCCGCCTGTCTGTGGTCAATTTGTTGCGTGCACCACAGCTGCCACAAATATCAATGGATTTTCGTGAAACTTTATATTCTCTGCTTTGTCAACGAAAAGTCTAGAACTAGGTAAAAATTTTTGAAATCCGAGCGAAATCTTCGTCAAAATTTTATATTTTCTTAACATGGCAGTATAGGACATAATTTGACATAATTATGCAGGAAAGGGGTTATTTATGGATCAGTGATGACTAAATTTCAGTTTCAATATCATTGTAGTGAAAAAATAGTGACGATACAATTTTTATGTTTGTGACATTATCAGTCCCCTGAGGGGGGGAATTATACCTCCCACCTCACCCCCGGGAGTACATTATCAAACTTGGTATGAATCGAAAGTTTTCAAGACATTGATTCAAAAAGAGGCATGGAAGCCTGGGATGCAAGGGAAAGGGGCACTTGCCCCCCTCCTGGACGTTCAAGGTCACAAAGGCAGACATCAAGCATTGTCGATGCTGTACGTTTAATCCTCGAGTTTGCCTCTCCTGGAAAAAGTTCTATGGGCACTCAGAACATGGGCACGCGCGCCAATAAACAACCTGCGTAGTAGAATGCGCAGAAACGTATGAACAAAAGGGTATTCATTTTTCCATAGCGTGTACTGATGATGATGATGGCTCATAAAAATTGAAACTAAACCCATTAAACATCGAAATTTATCTTTGTGATAAAAATAAGTTATTTAGAATACTTGAATAACAACATATATTTAAAGATTTCATTTGCTAAAGTGCACTTTAATTGATTTTAAGTGAATGTACACTACTACTTATTTTTACCGTAGTCACTCAATAACGTTCTAAAGATATATAGATTTACTAGCAATTTCTGCGAGCGAAGGGGAAAGGTACATAACGATTTTTCTTAAGAGAAAAAAAAAATTCGTGTATATATTTTAATGAAAGTTAATATTTTATTTTCCGGTAAATTAAAAATATCCATCCAAAAATATAAATTTAGATATATCCTACTAAAATTATAGGTTAAACGATTGTATGTTTCTAAAGTAGCCGTTTTTAATACAGAAATAATGACAATTTGCATACTGCTAAGTTAACCAGTATTTTGTTTTGTAATCGTAAGGGCAAAATGGACGTCACGTACCCATGCTCTATGAAAAGCGGTAGAGCAAATTATCTCGAGTAACACTATTAAAAGCACGTGCAAACAAAATATTCCAGCTTCTTTGTGGCAGAAACAGTTATATTCAGAAAAAAAAAATGAAAGAAAATTCGGCGATTGTTCATGTTTGTCGGAACATAGCCGTATAAAAAAGAAGAAAAAAGAGAGAAAGGGGCATTGTTTTTAAAAACCCGATACCGAATGCTAAGGTTGTGTAGCAGAAATAAAAAAAGAACATTGTTGCAAGGTGTTTCAGGATACAATCGCTGTCCTGCTTCAACGAAACGGAACTAGCACTCTGAAGGATTGAATGGTTTGGTGCTGGTGAGGAGAAAAGGGTTTTCCCCCGTGGGTCTTTTTTTAACGCCTAAGGCCTTTCGCTTCACACATATCCTTCGGGACCCATAAATTATAAGTTGCAAGCAGGGGCGTCTTGAAGGCCAAGCGAGCGCTTTAGGGGCTCGTGATTGCAGAGGACCTCAAAATGTTGTGCATTATTTTTTAAAGTACTATTCTACTTCAACCCAAGATCGTGACTCTTGTATAAACCATTACAAATTACTTCACTCTAAATTAAACATCCAATAACCTAATAACTAAGTTCCACGAAGGGAACACAACCTTTAAGAAATAAACAGCTTTATTTATAGCTAGCTTGGCTGGGAACTCAAAACACACATGTATATATATATATATTACAAATCTGTATACAACTTATTTACAACGCTAGCATTCCAAATTCTACCCGAGGATTACTAATCTGCAATGAAGTTCAACCCTAAATTATTGCTAAACTAACCTTCAATCTGAACCTATGGTGATCAAACTATGACACAATATATATACAGGGTGTATGTAAACCGATGGTCAGAACTGTAAAGGGTTATAGAACTCACCAAAACAAACAACTTTCACAATACAATGTGGGGTCAGAAAGCAACCGGCGAGCCGCGAGAGGGCGCTTTATCTGAAGTGGATGAAGGAAAAAACGGACAGAAGTACCTCACCTTCCTCCAGCAGGTGCTGTCAGATTTACTTCGTGTTGTACCAGCAAATCATCAAGTGACTATGTGGTTCCAGCACGACGGAGCGCCAGCACATTGCACCAGGATTAGGCGGAACTACCTGGACATTGCCTTTCCGAACAGATGGATTGGCCGTGGTGATTCCTTCGCGTGGCCTCCCAGATCTCCTGATCTGCCCTGCCTGGATGTTTTCCTCTGGGGACAGCTAAAAAGCGCCGTTTACGAGACGCTCATCGAATCACCAGTCGTCTGAATTAGTGTCGCAGCAGCAGACGTTCGTGAAATGCTAGGAATCTTCCAAAGTGTAGGCGATTCACTCTGTCGCAGCTGTGACGCCTGTCTCGCAGTGGGTGGTCGTTCATTTGAGCATTTGTTCTAAACATTTTGTCAATAAATTTCCATTATTCGTCTTCGCTGTATTCGTCTTCACGTCACTTCATTTTGACGCGACGTTTCCTCCACTCCCAGAGAAAGGGCCCTCTCGCGGCTCGCAGGTTGCTTTCCGACCCCACATTGTATTGTGAAAGTTGTTTGTTTTGGTGAGTTCTATAACCCCTTACAGTTCTGACCATCTGTTCATATACACCCTGTATACTCACAAGATTGCAGGCTATAACTCTCGATACTGATCAGAACACACACACTCGAACTCGGCAGAATGGCAGAGACGTCATTCTAATCTGCCCTTCCTATAGATCTGGCCAATCGTGAGTATGCGATTCTTCGGAATGAAAGTTGAGAAGTTTAGGACATACATTAAAATCATGAAAAGTAGAATGAGAATAAAAGGATAATAAATAATGGAATCCTCACAATTTTTATTGATCCCCCTTGGCATATTTTTACAAGACTCATTTGTGCATCATAGCTAATCCATAGTTTTATTGCATGCTATTGATGCAATTGTATCCTCTGGAATCGTGGATGTGCGCTCAAGATACAAGAATGAGTCCAAATTTCCGGATAACTGACACGTTTATTCACAAGCAGAGCGTAAACAGGAACAATATGCAGTTAAACAGCACTTAAATGCTCCACTCATTTCACAAAATAACGGATACTATTCTCAAAGCATGGACGAGATTCACAGTTCAGTGTAGCTCGTATCTCGTCAACTCCACTCCCACTGAGCGATGACTCCTTTTTATAGACTCTTCATAGAAACTTCTGAAAATTTCTCATATCACGTAGAATATTGGTTATTTTGAGGTGTTTCTCAAAGCTTCGGATAGTCGCCAAATATCGCCAAATTGGCGATAAATGGTCTAATCTGGAAACACTTTTTCGAACTTCAGCATGTGGCAACCATAGACTCACGTCATGGGAAAGGATGTCGGTACGGGAGTTTTCTTCGTCTGGTTTTCAAAAGAGATAAAAGTCGAAGGTGAGAGGTGGGGAAAGAGACTCCGAACTGTTTTACAAGTTCGTAGCATTATATAATTCTGCATTTTACCATGAGTCGTCATTTGTGTATCGCTGTTCAGTTGTTTTTACGTATATAACGCTTCGGCTATGACGATTTTTTCGGAATGTAATTGAGCAAATTGAGATCATCATGATACTATAATCTCCATAGTGTGATTTGATAGTGTTAATGTAAGCTTTGTAGCATATTATATTTGTTTTGGTCTCTTCGAGTTTCGGCATTTTGTGATTTGCAAAAGACTTGAACAGACTTCGGCCTAAAAGCATTTACATAATCAATATCCTTTTTACTTTCCTTATATACATAATGTATAAGGAAAGTATTGTGACGGGGTCGAAAATTCGAATTCGAGTTTTCGACGGGAGAGCACGTTTCAAGCATCCCTGATCACGAATCAAACATTTTTGAAGTGATGTCTGTGTGTGTGTGTGTGTGTGTATCAGTGAGTCTGTGGAGACGATAACTGACGAACGAATGACCGATTCGAACGAAATTTGTTACAAAAATCACAATCCCTAAACACTGGAAGCCTATTGTTTTTATACGCAATCAAATGTTCAGAACCCCCTAAATTTTCGCTTGAAATTTTGAAAAAATCGTCAAAAAATCAAAACCGCTAATAAAGTTACGCAAATAAACATTTCTTATGTAATTTTTCGTTAGAAAACGATTGATATAAATTTTAGAACGCTAACATGAACCGTTCTCGAGATACTGCACATTTTTCAAAAAAAATTATCAAAAATGTATATAAAATGAAAAAAAATATATTTCCTATTGAGAAACATATTCACTTTTCATATGTAATACCATGCGTTAAATTGGGTGACATCATTCTCGTGGATCTAGCTCGTTCCATTCATGAAAAAAGATACTTTGAGTAATACTTTTGTATTTGAACGCCAATAGTCATTTATCTGCTGTAAGAATAACTTATTTCTTCGTTCATAATGCTTGGCGAGATTTTGGCGCCGAATTTGGCGAAATGTCGCCAACTTGGCGACTTTTTTAAATATTGCCAAATGAACGGAAATCTCGCCAAATGGATAAAAATGACACTAAATCAGTGAAAATGACGACTAGTTGACGAAAATTCAATTTCATGGAAAGAATATAAATAGTTACTATAAAAAAAACCTATTTTTTTATTGTAAAAATAGTAAATCCATTGCATTATATAAGGAAAGTCATGTGTTGCCCACATCAGATTTTTTTTATCTGAGCCAACGCCGCTGACTTTGTGGGTTAGAGCGGGGCTATCGTGATTCCTCTTCTCTTCTTCCTTTTCATTTCCCTTTCAATTTCCCTTTTCATTTCCATTTTCAATTTTAAAATTAGATAATATGTGAATTATAACCTGCATGCTGTTCTATATTAAGTGTTTGAGATTTTTCTACATGTATTGTATCCTTATGAAAGTATATGATTTTTTTCATATTTTCTTTTGATGTCACTTTTGTTCACTTCTTATACAAGTAACTTGTTATTATAATTTTCGTTTCCTTTTGTAAACGTGTTATTAATTGTAATTCTTGCATTTTTATGCATTCTTTTCAGTCAAAAAACATTGAATTTCATTTCGTTTCAGTGAGGATTTTTCTAAAATTTCAATATTACTTTACATTTTACATTTATAGTCAATTTCAGATTAATTGCTTTCTCTTTGACAGCGATTATTCTACATACAAAATTTTGTATTGAACATTCAAAGACATAATTTTTACATCTGGTGGAACAATGCAAAAAATAAAAATGCCTGTTATTTGCTATATATATATATTTAATTTGTAAAGTTATATATTATATGTGCAGTTTAAATTTTATGCTATTCTACTATTACATGTTTGATATTATTTTAATGGCTCTTTAGAAGTGTATATATTTTATAATGGTTTCTGTTTTTCATATTCTCTTTATATACAAGTTTTTTCGTTTACTTTGTAAACAAGTAGCTTGTTATAAATATTTTTTGTTTAATTTTGTGAAAGCAAAATTTATATTAATTATACCTGCATTTTCAAGCATTTTTTTAAAGTCTAAAAGACATTGAATTGCATTTTATTTGCTAGAATGTTTTTAAACTCGATATAACCTTTCCATTTTACGTTTATAGTTAATTTTTGTTCAATTGTTCTCTCTCTGTCAGTGATTATTCTATACACAAGTCAATTTTTAACATACTGTGTATATTCTTTTCATGCGCCATATAGCTTTTCTACGGCTGTATTGCATTTTCTTGTGTGATAATTAGTGCTTAAAACAGGATTCCTAAAATTTTATTTACGTATTATATACTTTCTCTGTATTAGTGTGCTAGATTTATTCTTAAATTATGTTATACATATATCTTTAAATATAATGTCTACAAAATCCTTTACGAGAAACGTCATTTCGCTAGGATAGCTGGGAGAAAAGTCCATCGTTTATCAAACGCCCAAAACTGAAGGGCCAGGCCCAGTAAGCGAAGGGGAAAAGAAAGAATCTCGAGGGTCCCGGTTAGAGACACTTTTCGAATCCCCAATAATTTTGTTGTGGGTTCCTTGGACCCTTAATATTTTTGTGTGTATTTAGTGGGGAAAATGTACGCATACACATATATGCACAAATTTTGTTTTTTGTTATTAATTCTTTTATTAATTCTTTGCTATTAATTCTAAGTTTTTCATCATTCATTCCCTGTTTATTCTATATAAAGCCGCTTGTATAGAAATTGACCCCTCAGACAGTTTATCGTATTCTGAATACAAGATTTTAACTCAAATGCAATAAGATAAATTTACTGACATTTTAAACATTGGTAAAAATTTGTGAATTTTAAATGTACTTAAAAAATATTTGAAAAATTAGGTCCCATAGGGTTCAATGTATTTCATTTTTTCAACCCGGGTTCAATAAAAAACTAATTGGGTGATATGATTTATTTATATTCCCATAGGTCCCACAGACCGTCTGAAAAGCATACTAAAATTTCATTTTGATAAAGCCATTTTTACGGCAGTTATCGTGCTAACGGACAGACAGACAGACAGACAGAATGAACAAAGTCATAAACACTTTTCAACTATGTTGCAAAGTGTTAAAAAAATGAAATAAATAATTATCTACATAAAAAAATGAAACAAATAATTATCTACAGAAAATAAAATGAAATAAATAATTATCTACAGGAGGAAAAAATGTTTTTCTGTACTTAACTATAATTTGCTTCATTTTAGCATTTCAAACGTCTGCCGATAATCTGACTGAATGAAATTTCAATTAGGCTTAAATCTTTTGAAAACTGCATGGGTCATTCGATTTAAAATTTTCGGAACCGCCAATAATTTTTCAAGTCGGCGGCTATGGTCTAAGCTATTACTGTGAACCTTTAGGTGATAGATTGTTAAACTATGATTGTGTAACAAAGGTCAGGCAAGTTAGTTTCGGGGCCGAGAATATTTTTATATCATGATCAAAGATCCCCAAAACATTATATATCTGCCGAGGGGGGTTGGGGGGAAGACATAACATTTTATGCCAGAACTTAAGGTGAAAAGACTGATGCAATAAATTCGTAGTTATTTTTTAACTTATTACAGCACCATGAATAAATTGTCGGATAATCAGAATGTCGGATTACCAATTTTCGGATTTGTGACGTTTTATTGCATTTATTGTCCAGATGCGGCCTTTCACGAAAGTTCGCTAGGAAAACCTGAGGACGCTACTGGTTGCAAGCCCTGTTTTACGAGTGCTGTAATATTGTTATATTGTAATATTGTTATATTCTAATATGTACAGCATTTATTTACAAAGTTATTGGGGCCTGGGAACTCTGTTTATGTGTGTATATGTGTCTATGAAGCATGGACACGAAATTTCATAATGAATGCATTGCTATAAAATTTATATACACTATGTAATATACACTATGTATATACACTATGTACTATATACACAAGTATTACTCAACTTACGAAATCTATTATTACAAACTCTGAATCCGCACCTAATATTTCAAACCCTCAAAGAATAACTGATTTTATTAACCTAGTACAAGCGACATTGAAAAAATTGGCTCTGTCTATTTAACTGTGTAAATTCAAAAATAGGCACTAAATTCGGTCCTCAAATTTTATCAGAAAATGGGCCATGGCTTCGCCCCAGTTTTGGATGGGCATACTCCATTTTCGTGTAATGTAATCTATTGTCAAGTATAAAGTTTTAAAAACTGAATCGTCACTAGGAAAAACCCGCTTATTATTAGTAACCTTGCGTAATTGGCTATTTAACCCCTCTATCGTGTTGGTAGTATAGATGATACGCCTAATCACCTCAGGGTATTGAAGGAATACTACTAAGTTTTGCCAATTATTCTGCCAATAACTATGTATATACACTATGTAATAAATTACAATTAAATAAATTTAATATATAATAATAATATATAAATAATAAATAAAAACGTTATTCCCATTCGTTTATGAGGAGATGTCATTGTGTGTGTCCATGAGACTGTGGGTGCGATATTTCATGAACGAATGCAGCGATTCAGACGTAATTTGGTACGATTATTACGATCCGTGAATACTGAAACCTTAATGATTTTGAACGTGATCGAACGTTCGAAAGACCCTCAAATTTGGAATGAATTTTTGAAACAATATAACATTTTATGACAAATTTATATTTTATTAAATCTATGATATTTAATCAAATATATAACATTTTATGACGCATTTGAAGGCTCATTTGGCGACTTTTTTAATGTAGTGCCAAATTGACGAAAATGTCGTTAAATAGGCAAAGATGACGCTAAAGTTAACAACAAGACGTCAAATGGATCCATTATTAATAATTAACGTATTTTAATATAATACAATGGAATATATTGCTTGGCAAATGTTAGCAATATTTCCAATGGTAAAGTTATATTTGCCTGAAATACAGGGTGATTATAATTAAAGTTCCCGGTTTGAAAATGGTCTCAAATAAAAAGCACTGGTCAGAATGATTTGAAATTTTGCGTGAACACTCGTGGAGCAATGGAATTTTGTTTGGTGAAGAAAAAAACAGTAGTTCAAAAAGTCGCCGCTAGGAGAATAATTGGCGTTTTACTACACTAGAATGCAATACAAAAGTAATAAACGTTGGCTTACTCATTGGCTAATGACGTAATAAATGTTTAATATGCTGCCCTTCGCATTCTGAAGCAAGCTGAAAGCGCAAAATAGCGTGTTCAACAACAGATTTGAGTGTTTCTGTAGAGATGTTGTGGATGTGATGCGTGATGCTAGCTTTAAGTTCCGCTAAATTGGTAATGTGTCTATCAAACACCACATTCTTCAGATGCCCCCAAAGTCAAAAATCACATAGATTGAGGTCAGGGGAACGTGCTGGCCATCTTACAGGAAAATGGCGGCTGATGATTCTGTCATCTCCAAAATGACTGCGAAGTAGCCGCTTCACTGGTTTTGCAATATGTGGTGGAGCCCCATTCCTGCATGAAAATAGTGTTATCGATACACTGACGATCTTGCAGTGTGGGTATAACGTGACTTTTCAAAAGATGTTCATATCGATGGCCATTGACAATACAGGTGACCGGGCCACGAGGACCAACTTCCTCAAAAAAGAAAGACCCGATAATAAACGCTGCTGTAAATCCGCACCACACAGTGACTTTGGGGAATAAAGAGGCACTTGGCGTAGTTCCTGTGGATTTTCGGTTGCTCAGATTCTGCAATTTTGCGTATTAACAGTTCCGTGGAGATGGAAGTGTGCTTCGTCAGTCCACAAACCTTCCATTCATCGTCCACTTGTATCAGAGCCAGAAATTGAAGTGCGAACATTTTACGTGCAACATTGTCCGTAGGTAGCAACTGTTGAACATGGGTCTGTTTGTAAGGATAACATTTCAAAATGTGTTTCAAAATTGTTTGCACCGTACTGGAGGGTACGTCTAATGTTCGGGCAATTCCACGTGCACTGGTAGATGCATTAGCGTTACGCTCTTCTTCTAACGCTGTAGCTACGTCTTCCACTATCTCTCCATCGACTGCTTTCCGTCCCCTGCCAGGTTTGATGTCCAAAGAGCCAGTCTCTTCAAATTTTAAAATCATTTTGTGCAAGCTTTTGCCACACAGAGGGCCAGATTTTAACTTTTTCAACGTTCTGAACTTTCTAAGAGCTACTAAACAAGAGCTGTTATTCTCATAAAACAATTTAACAAGAAGAGCACGATCTTTTAATGATAGAGTCATTGCAACAGAACAATAGAGATTTTTCATTAAGTTATGAGAAACAAGTTCCGATCTTCCTTTTTTATAGCAAATGTTTATTGCAACGTCATTGTCTTATGCAAATTTGCAGCAGCATTTGAAGAGCAATTATGCAAAACAAAGTTAAATCCACTTTTTGTGAAAAAAGATACGGCTTACGTTTGCTTAGAATTTAACATTGTTTCAATGGATGAAATATTTTTTTCATTACTTGCATGCATATGATGATGAAAGATCGACTTTTAATTCAGTATTCGAAGGACAGCATATTGAATATTTATTACGTCATTAGCCAATGAGTAAGTCAACGTTTATTACTTTTGTATTGCATTCTAGTGTAGTAAAGCGCCAATTATTCTCCTAGCGGCGACTTTTTAAACTACTATTTTTTTCTTCACCAAACAAAATTCCATTGCTCCACAAGTGTTCACGCAAAATTTCAAATCATTCTGACCAGTGCTTTTTATTTGAGACCATTTTCAAACCGGGAACTTTAATTATAATCACTTTGTATATGTTACTTGGGTTCATCAAAATAATTTTTCTTGTTGTCATCCAGAAAATTGCCCAATGTCAGTATACGTTTCAACATTAAAAACATTGTGCTTTAGATTGTGTCCATCACTAATTAGCATTAAAAGAGGTAAAACACTTGCATATTATGTAGGGAAGGACATGTATTGCACGCACCTGGTTTTTTTTTGTTTTTTTTTTACTAAATCTTTTCCCCTTTATTCCCAACTGCTTGGCTAATGAGATACTTACTGTCTCAAAACGCTATTGCACACAAAACAAATTATTCTCCCGCAGATTTTTTTCTTAATCAACCTACTTTCTTACTGGCTAATGACTTAAATACTGCATTTTTTTTTTATTTTTTTTTGCCAAATTTGCCAACCAGTTCTTCAAGGCCGAACAGGTTCGCCGCTGACAATCACTAATGATGGTGTGTTGGAAGTTTCTTCATTAGGTCCTTATATTCGCATGAACGCAACTATCAAGTTTTGATTAATTCAATCGAATAATTCAATTACGGCAAAAGGAAAAGTGCAACGGTTACTAAATCCTTTTTCTTTTGCCACAGATACATTTAGGCACACACATCTCACTTTAAAACTCTCGATTCGATTTTAGAGATGGTTGAAACGTAATCTTTCGTCGAAAACTCGAATTCGCATTTTCAACCCCATCACAATACAAGGTAGGATCAAAACGTTCGGAGACTGTGCTGATATCTTCAACCCTGATTGCAAAAGGGGGGGGGGGACTATTTTACCGTGGCGTAGAAGCACGGGTGACGCGAGATATGAAGAGGAAGAAGCAGGTCCGCAGTACAGAATTTTTCCAGACAATGCGTGTCAGTGAACTATAGTCGTTCGCATTCGTCGAAAATGGAAATGGCGTTTGAAGAACAACGTGCGAATATCAAATTCTGTCAGCGTTTGGGGAAATCATCGACAGAAACATTGCACTAGAATAGTTTTTGATCATACCTTGTACATTACGTACGTATATAGGGAAAGTAAGGACACATCACCTAAAATTTTCGCAAAAATCGGCAGGCTTTTATCGGCTAATCTATAGTACTAGTATCTTCAGGGTTCCTAGGAAAGTCCTTAATCACCCCAATAATTTTGTAAGGAAAGGTCCCGAGTGTATACGTTATATGTATCTACAGTAAAGTGACCATGCCCGATCGAATTAAAGTGATGACTGCGCCCCTAGCGGAGAGTTGAAAATTATGATAGCAAACTAGACAACAAAGCCGGATAGACAAAAAAATCTACAAAGTTGTAGAGCATTATCTATTGAGTAGAAATGGACACTAAAATTGTTACAGAGAACATTTATTTGACACAATAGGGTTAGGGACGAATGACTGTTCTATTCAGGAATGATTCAAGGAACAACACTTCGGGGACAGGAATACAACAGGGACAGGAATGTAATGTACAGCCCGTTCAAAATGCATTCCATCAAAAACAATGCACGTTTGATTTCCGAAAGTGTCACCGGGTTCGAGATTCTGATCACTATTATACAATAAAAGCGCAGTGTCACTATGTCAACTATCTATATACCGACGTCACTATGTCAACTATATCAGACAACACTATACCGATTGCAACCCCGAGAGCTGAAAAACCTCATGTATACTCATTCAAATACGCTGAATCCAAATCTGAAATCGGTCTTTCAAATTAACTCTTGGATGTGGTAAAATAGCCTCTCAAAGTTTAGCATCTTTTGCTTTTTTGGTGCTTATCATCTCAGACCAAAAGCGTTGCCACGACACGTCATGAAATTTTAGTGCCTACAGAAACTAAAACTGTATTCAGCTCATGGAGTTAGAGATGACACCATCTTCATGATTCAGCAGAATATATGGAAAGTTAAAATTGAGAGGTCATCCCAATTTTAAAAATGCAAAATATGAATATTTAAACCATGGAGTTAGCTCACTTCCTCCTTTATCTCCAAATTCATGTTTTAAACAATGAAATTATAATGCAAACTTCGTTTATAGATAGATTAGTTTCAGCTGAATTGCACAACGCACGAAGTTAGAGAGAGTGAGCCCCTTTACTACCATGGTTTAAAGCAGTATTGAAAACTCAAAATAACATGCTTAAGGCATGCAGTTAGAGAGAAGGAGATAAAACTCCTATGTATGAAACGCTTGAAAATGCCATAATGCTTTGACAATTATATCTAGGTGTCGATAGTGTTAGTAAAGTAGTCGCTATTGTTAGTTGACACAACAGAAAGGCGTAGTACTTAGAATATGTAGTTTTGATTATTTTTAAATTAAAGATTCCCTTATTATGAGTATAATTAAACAGTATTTTTTCATAGATGTAGGATAAAATACAGAATATAGGGAGAAAAAAATAAATTGAAAGATAAAATAACTTTGAATATGTAGGAATATTCTTTATTGTTTCAGTTCAACTTTGCATTGCGCTAATCATTTATTTTTACAAAATGGGCAGTTTAAATAAATATTTTAGGCCTTTCGCTATAGAAATGCATACAATGAGAGCTACTTAACTATCCCAGCGCCACCTGAATGATTGTCTCAAACGATATTGGTGTTTTCTTAATAAGAAGTTTTAACTCCTTACTTTTATCTCCAAGATTTAAGGCATTAAACTTGATAAATTCGTTTATTAGAGGGTCTAGGGCAGCGTAAAAGTCCACTACTAAGAAACGGGTCTCGATTCCTGGGATGTAAAAAAATAAGAAAATTGTGATGAGGCTCTGCAGCAGAAAATATCAGGTAATGATGGAAAAATATATTGTTAATGATGCGCTGTGGGCCTCAGAAGATATCTATATAACACACACAACTAATAGAAGTCAAAAATACCTTGTGATTCAAATTAAACGTGGGGTGTTATTATTCATGTGTGCATTATTCATGTCAATAAAGTCATAAATCGTCCCACTTACCTCTTCTGTATCCGTCCTCGTCACAACACTTTCCCTGTACTCGTACATCCTATCCTCGTCCTCCCTGTTGTTATCACTGGGACTGTAGTAATCCGTGCCCGAATCCAGGGAGGCTGCTATCCTCCTCCTGGGAGGCGGCATGCCCATGTAAATGCGCCCCGATTCGCCCTGCCTGCTGGCCACAGTGGCGAAGGCGGCCACGGCCAGGGCATCCTCGGCAGTGGCGCACACGAAGGCATGGCACTCGAAGGTGGTCGGCGAGGAGACGCTGCGGTAGATGCAGGCGAAGACCGAGGGATGTGTCAGGCTGACCAGAAATCGCTGCTTGGAGGCGAGGCAGATGTAGGACTTGTGGTCGAGCACCCCGTCAGAGCAGGCAAGGGGAACAAAAGCCGCACCGAATACCTGGAAAAGAAGTGGAAATGTATAAAAATCATGACACGACAGATATCAAAAGTTAAAGGCGTGTAGCGAACTCTTATAACGCAGTGTTAAATTACTTGATATGAATAAGTCTTTAGCTTAATTTAATGATGTTCACCTACCACGCTTTGAATCTGGAATTCAACCCCGGAATTTCCAAACTGATGATTTTGCGTTCTTTCTAAAGACCTTTTACACGATGCAAGAAATGGATTCAACAAGTTGACCGTTCAAGTTGATTCGCACATTTTCAGTTGACATGGAGCGATTTATTCAACGAACCGTTTACCGCAAATTTCCAACATTGATCTATTTTACCAGGCTCAACTTATCGAACGTACAATCTCATACTTTCACCGAGGACTTGTTACAGTCTTTCAAGGTGCGTTATAACAGGAAATTCTTGTGGGGTTGGGCAAAACATTTATTAGGATTGTAAAATTGGATGGACTGGTTCTATTGATGGAAATAGGATTCGGTAAAAGAGAATATATATAAAACATAATAACAGGTAAATTCTCGGCCGAATATCTCAGGTCGAAGACATTGCCACAACAGGATGCAATTGAATGGTCATGAGATTTTAATCCTTGAAGAAACTAAAAAGAAAACTGTATTCAGCCCATAGAGTTAGAGATGCGACCATCCCTTTTACCTCCATCATTCAGTCGAATAGGAAAGTTAATATTGAGAGTCCATCGCTATTTAAAAGATGCAGAATATGAATATTGAAACCATGGAGTGGGACAAACTTGTTTCCTGTTATATCTTCAAATTCACCTTTTAAAGGTGATGGTGGACGTTAAAATTTTTATTATTTATTTATTTATTTACTTAGAAACATGAAAATTTGTATAAATATTCCTTTTAACATTACTATATAAAATACCATTAATTTTTTTTTCAATTTTGTCATAATTTTGTATTTTTTTTTTTAATTTAATTTTTTTTAACAAAAATTTGAAAATCCTCTTTGCGTGCCATTTGTTCCCTTTTTTTAATTAATTTTACATTATAATCACCTCAAAAACACATTATGAACACATTTGAGTATTCATTTTTAAATCCCTTAGAAAGTTAATTTTTTAAAAATATTTTTCTGCATTAAAACTTAATTTTCATCATTTAATTAGGTTCTTATTCGCTTTTAATGACCTTAATAAGGTTCAATTATAAAATGCATACCCAGTTTCATTAAAAAGTAAGAGAGGTGTCTTCTTGCCAAATTTCATGCATCTCAAACAAAAATTAAGACGCATGGAGCATTTTAAAAATGTAAAACTTTTGAAAATTCCGTTTAAAAAAAATGCATTTAACCTTTCGCTTACGGGTGGAACAGTGTCCATCCCAAACGAAGAGCCGCCCAAAAAGAAGATATTTGAAATGTCCTATCCCAAACAGTTCGACCCCCTTTGCAGGCATTGGCGTTCATGGGCATTGTCGACAGAAACATTGCACCTGCTGCGTGCAGCAGGTGCAATTACCACTGATAAACAAATAGCTGCCACCGCAACCAATGAGGATATTAAAATATAAGGTTCTGGAAAGGATTCAAATGTCGAACTTAACCATCTTTCTATGCAACAAAAGAAGCTATGGAAGGTATTTGAGAAAGTGTGCATCTAGAATATTTAAAAAAAGTTGATGTGGGCATTACTCCCTACAGGTTCAAATTCATTTTTTCTTTATTTTTATTTGTTTTTTTCATAATTCATTCCATTGTACAAAATAACACGGATGATTATTTGAAATTACACTGAGTTTGCAGTTTAAATTCAATTTTCGTTTTTATTTGACAACTGGAGATATTTTTAAAAACAAAGATGCAATAATAATAATAATAATAATAATAATAATAATATATCTCAAGTGCGACTGGCACTAGAGTAATTAAGTTGGTCTTATTCTTTTCTTCATAAAAATTTAAGTATAAAACAAGCATTTAATGGATACATTTGAACATATGTGGTTTTTTATTTTAGACATTGACGATTTTTGCAAGCCATTTCGCAAAAAAAGGCGGGTTCTTTTTTTTCCCACATCATACTAAAATCTAATCAGGGTTACTCAAAAGCAACGTATCTATGATTTTTTTTTAGGAAATTTGGTCCATTAGTTTTTCAGTGAGAGTGAATACATACATTGTACACACACAGACACACAAACATACCAAAGAGACACGCACGCAGACACACAGACAAACGGAACGCTAAAAATGGTGCAAATGGTACTCTAACAATAAAGATCAATCATGCTTAAAACATTGATTATGAAACACTTTCAAACTTCAATGCAATTTTATTTAAACAAGTCTAAAATGCAATACATTCCTCGGTAATATTTTGAAACTTATCACAATACTGCATTAATTTATTATATTTGAAAACTTAAACCTTCATCGAAAAAAATGAACTTCATTAAAATAACGTCAATGAATTATAAATTGCCTGGTTTAAACATCTCTAAAATGTTATACATTCCTCGGTAATAGTTTTAGAATTATCATAATACTACGATAATTTATTATATTTGAAAACTTCATCGAAAACAACTGAAATTAATTCAAATGACGTCATAGAAAAAATAACACGCCTGGATCTCTCTATAAAAACAGGATTTCATTCATAACTTTTTCCCATTCATTTCATTCATCACAATACTATAATAATTTATTTTATTTAAACATTTTGTTTAAGACCATGGAGCTACAAAAAATTAAACTCTATGCTTGAAACTTCATCGAAAAAAATCGTCCTTCTCTTTATGAAATCAATTAATATTTCATTCATGTCAGCCATGCAGACTCCATAGACTAAATTATTTTGTGTTAAAAAAATACAGGAATTCTAATACAACTCATTCTATATATTTTGCTGTTTACATTTTACATAGGTGAAAAATAGGCTTAGTTGTAGAAATAATCAAATTTAGATGAGCATTTAAACTCAAATATATTGTCATTGCGTTGTTTCAGTATGTAGATGCACAGAATTTAAGCAAAAATAAAGTAGTTTTAGGACGGATACAACACTCAATATGAATTAAAAAGAACTTAAAAATCACGATTTTGAAACAAGATGGATGCAATATATAATTTTGAAGTGGGTCACGTGATCGTTTCATATCATGGTCACGTGATCGTTTCATATAAGAGGTGTAATTATTATTTTAATTTTTATTTAAAAAACTACTGAATATATTTCGCTGAATTTTTTTTATATATTTTATGGAACAATTTGAATATTACCTAAAATTTTCGAAGCAATTTGTGAATTTTAAATCTGCTTAAAAAATGTTTGAAAAATTAGGTCCCATAGGGCTCAATGTATTTCATTTCTTCGACCCGGGTTCAATCCAAAACTAATTGGGTAATATTATTCATTTGCATTCCCATAGGTTCTACAGAACGTCTGAACAACATACTAAAATTTCATTTTGATTAAGTCATTTTTACGGCAGTTATCGTGCTAACGGACGGACGGACAGACAGACAGACAGACAGACAGAATGGACAAAGTCATAAACACTTTTCAACTTTGTTGTAAAGTGTTAAAAATAGACACATACACAGATACACACGTACATACACACACACAAACGTTACGCTAAAAATGGTAGTTTGATGTCGTTGAAAACCCGCGTTATAACACAGTATTTCGGTTTACCGTGTTTTGGAAATAAATGCCATCGTCAGTATCACATTCACAGTCATTCATTCATGAAGGAGGAGGGGGGGAGGAGACGAATTTTCGTATTTAATTGCATCACTATACATAATGCATGAATCCAAGGAATAGAGGAAAGTGAAAACGCGATCGTGGGAAGTTTCCTCCTGACGTCATCGCGCTCTCACATTGGGAGCCACGCGAGAGCATTCCTCCGCCGTTAAATCGGAACCGAAAACATAAACTTCCTCCCACCAAACACTGATCACTTCTGAAACCCGAGACGATTTTAACTTGACCGAGGGCGGACCGTAGAGTTAAAAATAAAGAAAGTCCATTAAAGGAACAAGAGAACGGTTGTGGTAAAAAAACAAAAATGAGTCGAAAGGTATCCGCCCTATGTCTCCTGATCCTCTCAAAAAGGGTGTATCGTGAAAAAGAATGAAAAGTGACATACTGGGTAGAGAAAAAGTGTGCCTTTGAAAGAGTTCTGTATGAAGATTGTAATCTGAAAGTTTGAGTTATTTTGCGGTCTGAAAACGCATATAGAAAAATCGGATGTCGGCAGCATATGACTTTTCCTACATAATGCAATGACTTACTTCTTTCCATAGACGCCGACTTGAAAAATTATAGGGCGTTCCGGAACATTTAAATCAAATGACTAAAATCACTAAATCAAATGATTTAAATCAATTCCATGCACTTTTTTAATTTTAATTTTATTTATTCAGATTATCTGGCACAATGAAACGTCTGAAATGCTAAAATGGACCAAATTATAGTTAAGTACAGAAAAAGACTTTATTTTTCATTTATTCTGCAATTGAAGATACAACATTATTATATATAATATACAGATACTGTGGGAATTTCCAACTCAATTATATTGAAGTGACAAAAAAAAAATGCAACATTTATTTTCAGGTATTTTTACACCAATGTTAAAAATGTCAGCCAATTTCTCTTTAAATCATTTCTGAATTAAAATCTTGTATTCAGAATACAATAAACAGTCTGGGGGATCAATTTCTATACCCTCGACTTTATAGTAAACAGGGAATGAATAATAAAAATCTTGAAGAATTAATAATAAAAACAAAATGTGTGCACATATGCTTACATTTTCCCCACCAAATACGGTCAAAAATATTAGGGGTTCGAGGAACCCACCACAAAATTATGGAGATTCAAAAAGGGTCTCGAACCTATGAGATCAGCAACGCTGCTTTTTTCACAGCAAAATTACGGTGGAGGCAAGATCAGTGCCATAAATACTTTTGGTATTGAACTGAAATAAATTGGACTCTTTGAGAAAATTATGAGTCCAAATAGAATAATTTATTCAGACGCATGTGCAATGGGGCGCGGTAGCCCATTGGTTAGCGCGCTGGAGTTGCACTCGGTAGGCCCGGGTTCGATTCCAGCCACTGCCAAAACTGCCGCCGTGTTCATGCGGAGTACGATCACGTTAAACATGTGGGTCCGAAAGTCCTTCCGAGAGGTTGGTGGTAGGGGAAGGAGGGTACGGTCCCTGTGGATGCCTCCCCCACTGGGTTCCGGTCTAAATTGGGTGGCACTTCCCGACTGTCCAAACAGTTACCTTACACCTTTCTGGTAGGTCGGACGGTCTGGGTTTCAACAACAACACGCATGTGCAAGTTGTTGGCACATTTCGGGTGCGGTAGCCCGGTGGTTTGCGCTCTGGATTTGCACGCTGCCACAACTGCCGCCATATTCATGCGGAGTACGATCACGTTAAACATGTGGGTCCGTAAGTCCTTCCGAGAGGTTGGTGGTAGGAGAAGGAGAGTACGGTCCCTGTGGATGCCCCCCCCCACTGGGTTCCGGTCTAAATTGGGTGGCACTTCCCGGCCGTCCAAACGGTAACCTTACACCTTTCTGGTAGGTCGGACGGTCTGGGTCTCAACAACAACAACGCGCATGTGCAAAACTTTCATCAGAATGCAATGGGCATTCAATGAATATTCCGTAAAATAAATAACTATTAACGAATTCATAGGCGTTAGAATACAAAACTATTACAAAAGGAAAAAAAAACTTGCTCGGGCAGACACTTCGTAAAGAACCTTGCTGCCCCATCGAACCCTGGATCTCCGAACTAACCAACCGACGCTCTATCGTTGAGCTATTGGGACGAAATTGCATGCTCTTATCGTCAAAGTGAATTTTGCTTTCTCCTCCCTTTAATGTCAGATTGGCGGGCAACAGACAATCTGACTGACCACCTCCTGCTACTTTTACCTCAGGTTAGCCTGCTGCGACTGCTATTTTTACTCAGGTTGGTATCCCGCAGGGTCGTTATCCTCTCAATTTGAAATCGACGCTCCATCTTCCGGAGTCCACTGAATCCGTACCAGACGTGCTAGGGTCATTCTCAGACGCCCGATATCCTTGCTATTATTACATTTGGCAATAGAAATGTCCTTGAAACTAATACCAATTCCCTCTTTAATTCCCTTTCTACTTTCCTCAATAATCTGATTTTAGAAATATCTATTGATAAAAGTTGCTCCGTTATTTTCCCAAAAAATTTACTCTAGTATGAAAAGAAATCCCATTTTCAAATTTAACAACAGATCCGTTAAAATTAAAAAGCATTTAAAAATTTTAGGTTTAATCATTGATAATAAATTAAATTGGGACCCTCATATTCGATATCTCCAAGAAAAATGTTTTAAATTTTGTACTACTTTTGGCCAAATTTTTGGAAAAAATTGGGGTGTCAAAAAATGTTTCCTAAAATACTGGTATCTATGTGTTGCGGAAAAAGTTATTACTTACGGTTCTGTTTTATGGGGTAAAAAACTAAAAAAATAATGCAAATTGAAAAACTTCTTTCACTCCAAAGGATCTTCCTTTTAAAAATCTGACCAGGATACCGTGCAACATCTAATATCTCCTTATTTTCCCTCAATGGTATTACCCCCCCCCCCCCCCATTAATTTTACAATTTCTACCCTCTATAATAAATTTAATTTTTGGAAACAAAAAATTGATTCTTTTCTTCTCCTTCCCTCCCTCTGATTTTGATTTCCTTGTTCCTTTCTCTAACTTCACCCCTCTAAATGGTCCTTAAATTTAGTTAACAGAATGCATAAAGACTCTGCCATTTATAATATATATACTGACGGTTCAAATATTGACAATAACACTGGTTTTTCAGTCTGTATTTTTAAACGTGACGTTCTGGAAAAGGTTCTCTCCTATAAACTTGACAACAGGAATACAGTATTTCAAGCCGAACTTACCGCTATTTCTTTTGCGATTGACTGGGCTTCCTCTAATAATACCCCTGTTAATATTTTTCCGATAGTCTCTCTTCCATTCAAGCTCTTAACTCAATAAAAAATAAATCTAATTATCTTAATTCCATTAAATCCACAGCTCTCCTTGCCAAAAACCTTGTCAATATTTCTTGGGTAAAAGCTCACAATAATATATCTGGAAATGAAATTGCTGATTATCATGCCAAAATTGCTGCTATCTTTGGTTCCCCTTTTACTATTCCCTTTCCTTACTAGCTCCTCTGAAAATTTTGTAAATCTCATATCCTTAATCTTTGGCAAAATTATCTTAATGATTATATTTCCACCAGGACTGGTGATCCGGCTAGAATCCTGTCTTACCTCCCTATCGTGAATCCTAATTTACAAATTTTTAATAAATACCACATTTACTTTCTTACTGGTCATGGCCCCTTTCTTGATTACCTATACTTTTTAAAAATTAAATCCACCTCTAACTGTATTTGCAATAAATTCGGTGACGTTGACCATTACATTTTCGATTGTCTTTTTTCTAAAAAGTTTCATCTCTGCAAACCCTCCCCCTCTAATAAACCAATTTGGTTTTCCAAAGTTCGTTCAAATCCCTCTTCAGTAGATAAAATTAAAAACTCTATTCTTGTTGCTATGGTAATTTCTAATAAAGTGACCTAAGTTTATGAGTAGATTCTGCTCTCAATTAATTTGGATCAATGAATCCCTTTATTTCATTCTTATTAACTTATATATGAACTTATTGTGCTCCCTCCATATTTTCTGTTCATAAAAAAAAGCTGTGTTAACTGTTCTTATTTTCTCGGTCCTTTCTTTTTCTTTTGACCCTTTTTATTTGTACTTTTTCTAATTTTTTTTTTTTTCTAAATTTTATTCTAAATTTCTGTTTTTGTTTTCCATGTGCCTAATTTTTTGTTTCCTTTTCATATATTTTCTAAATTTTACTTCTAAAATTTTATTATTTTCTTTAATTTTAATCTATTTTTCATTATGTTAATATACCTCACTCTAAATTTTATTTTTCAATGATCTTTTTATCTATATTCGCAATAACCCTTTTCCCATTTTTGAAAAATGGACGGACTTGTCAAGTTCAAATATAATGTAAAACTGTCTGTTTAACCACACTATTTTTCATCAGTTGTTATCTTTTTAGACATAAATAAATTTTCGTTTGGCGGGATGGTAGACCTTGGGTGCCTCCTGAGTGCAGGAGGTATCCTTTCCCGGCCGCGCAGCTAGCTACTCTAAACCCACTATGTGAGTCGCACGGTCTGGGATCTCTTCAGACGTCCGACATCTGTGCACTAACCTACAGGGTTGATTTGTTTGGGCGCCATTATCAGGAACCTTGCTCCTCCAACCGGGAATCGAACCCCGGATCTCCAAATAGTCTAGCCGATGTTTTACCGTTTCGTTACTAGGACAAAATTGAAAACTCTTATCGTCGAAGTGGAAAGTGACAAAATTGAAAACTCTTATCGTCGAAGTGGAAAGTCTTTTAAAAAAAAAGTTTAAAATATTGAAATTATTTTTATACATTCATAATCTGAATCCTATAACAAGAATTTTTTTTTTCCTTTTTAGTCTTAAAGTTCAGGGATATAAGCAGTGTTTCATTCAGACATTGTGTGTGAACCTAGTTCTATTTATGTGACAGCATATACTTGTTGATATATTTATATAGGGCAAATAGGAAACCTGACCACAAACTCCTGAAAGGAACACTGGGTGTAAGTGTTTACATTTTTGTATCGCCCTGATTTCCGCCAGGGATACCCCGAGTCAAGCGCAGAAGTAAACTCTTGTAAATGGAGCAAAGTATATCCGCAAGAATGATATAGAACTTAATATGCCGCATAATAATGCAATGTGGAAGGTGAACCTATTGGATAATACTGACTACATTTTAAATTTTATGAAATTTTTGAGAACCATGCATTTCAGAAACGCGCAATATCTCGAGATCTATTAATACTGTCGTTCTAAAGTAGTGCCATTCGTTTTTTAATGAAAAATTACGTATGAAACGATTCTTTTATTTAACTGTGTTAAAGATCTTGATTTTTTTTTTTAATGATTTTTTCAAAAATGCATTTGAAAAATAGTACAATATCTAGATAACGGTTTCTTCTAAAGTGTGTATTATTCGTTTTCAAATGAAAAATAAAGTTTGGAATGAATACTTATTTTTCCCATTACTAAAAGTCTTAATTTTTAAATGATTTTTTCAAAAATTCATTCGAAAACAATCGGGGGGGGGGGGGGAGCGAATATTCGATCGCGTTTAAAATCAATAGGGCTGCAGTATGCACTGATTGTAATAACCGTACCAAATTATGTTTGAAACGCTCCGTTCATGAATGATTTCTCTCTCTCACACACAGTGTGTATGCATATATAATATATATATATATATATATATATATATATATATATATATATATATATATATATATATATATATATATATTTAATATATATATATATATATATATATATATATATATATATATATATATATATATATATATATATATATATATATATTTAATATATATATATATATATATATATATATTTAATATATATATATATATATATATATAAATTGAAAGATTTTAATCGAAAATTACGCATAAACTACTGTATGTACAGAAAAACCCATCACTAGCATATCTGTTACAAATGAGTAACTATAGACCAAGACTAAGGATAAAGATAGAAGGTAACATATCACTACAATGGTAAAGGGGGATGAGAAGAATATTAGGATACAAAATTCACACAAGTAAATGTCACACAAGTAAATTCACACAAGTAAATGTCCATGATGTGGGCGGCCCGTTCCCTACATAATGCAACGACGATACTTCTTTCACAGCGAAAAACTGCGAGGAAACCATGGAGCTTTATGAGCGTATGATATCAGATACTGAAAGTGAGTCCATGATGTGAACGGCCCGTTCCCTACATAATGCAACGACGATACTTCCTTCACAGCGAAAAACTGCGAGGAAACCATGGAGCTTTATGAGCGTATGATATCAGATACTGAAAGTGAGTCCATGATGTGAACGGCCCGTTCCCTACATAATGCAACGACGATACTTCCTTCACAGCGAAAAACTGCGAGGAAACCATGGAGCTTTATGAGCGTATGATATCAGATACTGAAAGTGAGTCCATGATGTGAACGGCCCGTTCCCTACATAATGCAACGACGATACTTCCTTCACAGCAAAAAACTGCGAGGAAACCATGGAGCTTTATGAGCGTATGATATCAGATACTGAAAGTGAGTCCATGATGTGAACGGCCCGTTCCCTACATAATGCAACGACGATACTTCCTTCACAGCGAAAAACTGCGAGGAAACCATGGAGCTTCATGAGCGTATGACATCAGATACTGAAAGTGAGAGCATAATGTTCTTTTATTTCTTATAATTTTATAAATTTTTATTTGAGATATACGACTCAACTCGGTAAGCAAACTCAACAAAAGTACGAAACTTTCTTGCGTGGTTTTGTTTATTACTTATAGGGCAGAATGCCCCCGCGGGTGTCACTAGTATTGTAAATAACTAAGTTGTATGGACTTACCCTTTTCTTTATGATTCTTGCATGAAATCTAACAGAAGCCCAAAGTATGACATTCGATAACGGAGTGATGACTTTTGTCACAACTGTTTCTCCCCGATTGGTGCCTTCAGCGACCACCAAACCATAATCACAAACTTCCAACTGCTGTGTTAAAGCCAGGGGATGTACGCTCCTGTGGCTCTCCCCTCTGCGCCTGGCCCCAGTGTACAAATCCAGCAAGGGCCGTTGAAGAGACACTATTCCCTTCAATGGCTGGCGTTTCTTCCTCGTGAAAGAAACCGACCCCAGGTATTTTACCTGAAAACCAGCTGTTAGGTCGGAATCCAGAGACATTTAGGTAATTTAGTTTGGCAACAGTTTAAGCGCTTCTTTCTTCTTCGCATAGCTTCATAGTCTTTAGCCTTTACTGAGAAGTTTTGTGGGTGGGTGGCGATGCAACTTTGGCACTGGCGAGTTTCTTGGGGGTGGACCCATTCTGTAAGACACTTCCAAATGTTCTGAAGAGATGTGGAAAGTGAGTCGGGAGTCGAGTTGTTCAGCGGATGAACGTGTATTCCTAAAAGGACAAAGAGATAGTTTTTAATTTGAGATTAAATACAATAAATAATGGCAGACACTTAACCATGCATTCCAGTGATCATTAGGGCTGAATTTAAATGCACTGAATGTGGTTAAGACTATTCAGAGATAGTTAAGTTAATACAATTGTAAACACTGACAAATATAATAGTTGGCATTTGAAGCTCTATATAAGAACTAGCCATTTACATCCGCTCTTTGCGAGTTTGAAGTGGTCACTCAGTTATTTCAGTGCATATTGTTACCTTTCTAAAATAGCTGTGTCAGTATGTCAGAGTACTAAATGCAACCCCCAGGGCTGATGCTGAATCCAAATCCGAAATCCATTTTCAGATGAACCCTTAGATCTGGAGAAATAGCCTTCCAAAGTGTGGGATTTTTTTTTTTTTTATAATTCGAGGAAGAAGGCGTCGCCACAACATAATGCAATTTCATGGTCAGGACACTTTAATGCCTAAAGAAATAAAAAGCAAACTCTATTCAGCTCATGGAGTTAGAGAATGAGACCACCACCTCCATAAATTCAGCTGGATAGGAAAGTTTATCTTGAGAGGTCATCCAAATTTAAAAATTCAGAATACGAATTCAGAACCATGGAGTTAGAGAAACATCTTCACATTCGCCTTTCAAACAAGACAATTAATGTAAAACATGGAGGTAAAAGCAATGAGTTAAAACTTCCTATTAAGAAAACGCCCATATCGTTTGAGACAATCATTCAGGTGGCGCTGGGATAAGCTAAGTTGCCTTGCATTGTATGCTTTTCGATGGCGAAAGGCCTAAAATATTTTTTTAAATTACTAATATTATAAAAATAAATTATTAGCGCAATGCAAAGTTGAACTGAAACAATAAAGAACATGCCTATGTATTTAAAGTTATTTTACCTTTCAATTTACTTTTATCTCCCTATATTCTGTGCTCTATCCTACAACTATAAAAAAAATACTGGTTAATTCTACTCATAATAAGGAAAATTTTAATTTAAAAATGATCAAACTTACATATACTGAATACTACGCCTTTCTGTTGTGTCAACTAACAGTAGCGAGTACTTTATTAACATTACACCTAGATCTAATTCTTAAAGCATTATATCATTTTCAAGTGTTTCATCCATAGGAGTTTTATCTCCTTCTTTCTAACTCCATGGTCCTTACTTTGTTCAGAGATAGATTGGTTGGAGTTGAATTGTAGGACTCATAAAACTAGAGAGTGTGAGTCCCTTTTCTTCCGTGGTCAAATTAGAAATTGAAAACTTGAGATAACACATTTGAGGTATTAAACTCGATAAATTGGTTTATTAGAGGGTCTAAAGGGAGCGTACATTAATTACGTTATGTTAGGGGTTGGTATAGCATGTACATTTTGATAGGAAGTCGTATAAAAATATTAATATATGCGCATGAAGCGCGCAGATTTTACTGGTTTAAAAAAATTGTAATTTTTTGTCCCAGGCTATTTTTGCAAAGTATGCGTAGTGTCAAAATACTTCTTTAACAGGCAAATGAAAAAATATATTAAATTTAATAGCTACAACACGCATTAAACAAATTAAGATATGTTTAGTATTTCTTTTAAATTTTATTGAACCCTCGGTCATTCCATATGGGGACACCCGATGAGTGTTGCTCTGAAGTCACAGATTTTTTAATTTTTACCATGGATACACATGGTAATAAAACCCCCAAATCTGAATTTGTAATGTATATATCCCAATAATGACCCAGATACAGGCATTTGAAAAATGGTCATTTTTGCGAAATGGCGGCCAACTTGGATTTTGCACTAATGTTTAAAAATGTAATAGCATGAGAACTAATGGCTCAAATTAAATAATTCTGGTGCCAATTTAAGACTATTTATATCAGGAATATAAGTGCCATATCAAAACAATTAAAAAAATATATTTTAATATCTATATTACATGAAAATTGCAAAAATCACCTTCGGATTGATGGACAACTTAAATGGTCTATAAAAAAATGGCCCCTAATATTTTTTTCTGAAACTTGGTACAAATACTAACTAATATGTGGGCTTTAAGTAAAAAAAAATTAGAAAGGTAATATTTCTTATTGCAGAGAAAATAGCTTTAAAACATATATACATTTAGTTAACATTTGACATGCAATGCATTAATCATTTTTAAAAAAAATATTTTTTTAAAACAAATAATGTGCAAAAATAAAACATAGGCATTTTTTATACACTAACTATTACGTGTGCTTTAAGTAAAAAAAATAGAATGGTAATATTTAATTTAAATAATGACTAAAAAAATACTGTTATATGTATGGGAAATCAGTGTAAAATTTCTGGAGTGCTGAAAAATTCTAATAAAAATCTTCCTAGAAACCACGCAGTTATCTCTCTTGTATTTTATTTTCTTATTTCAAATTTTAAGAAGGTATTTTCTATATTCAGTAGAGCTAAAGGTGCACATTTTTTCCTAGTGGCCACTGGTTTCTAAACCAATTTCACCTTAGAGGCAGTAAGTACAATAATCTTTGGCATATTGGTTATAAATGACAACTATCACTTAATGCTGAAGCTTTACAGCATACATATAGTTAATTCCACAAAAAATAATTTGTAATTAGATAGTATAAAACACTCATTTTCACGAAAAGCATTAAAATTAAAAAAACTATCGCTTAATGCTGAAGCTTTACAGCATACATATAGTTAATTTCACAAAAAACAATTTGTAATTAGATAATATAAAACACTCATTTTCATGAAAAGCATTAAAATAATAATAAAAAAAAATTAAACAGAACTACGGCATGTTGATCACCAAAACATATCTTTAGCCTTCTGCCAACTCCAAAGGAAACACTAGGCAATATCCCCTATCCAGTTGAAACAGGAGCAACAAACTAAACATAAACAAACAAGATATTGGAGAAGAAAATTATCCTACAGCACGAATATTGTTTCTGGAACATTTAAAAACACCTGTTTCTGGTCTTTGTGTACATAAGACATCAGCTGCCTACAGCCCCTCCAAAGTTTCAACTCTAATACTCATAGTTCTGTTATATAAGTAATAGCAATTAACATATACCAGTTGTCAGTTCCTGAAATGATTACTTGTACTGCATCATCTGTTTTCTCTTAGGTTCAATTTAAACTAAGATGCAGCATTACATTTCTGGGTGACTTATTGCTTTCAGAGCTCATTTTTGCTCAAGTGTTCAGAGCTGAGTATGTTCAACAAATAAATCAGTGAATTGTGCTTCAATGATTATTTCTTTTATTTATGTTACATGATTAGTTCTTGTCTTGCTATAAAAATTGAAAGTTTTGTATGCAAGAAAATCAATGTGTCATTAAGCCTTCCTGTTTATGCCCGTATTTGTGTTCTGAGTGGTAGTATATGCAAGGTTCACAAGGATGAATATCTGAAATGGTGCAGTTTAAGACAGAAAACTTGTGATCTATTTAATAAACCACCAAAATCAGAACTAAGTCCCTAAAACCAATTTCTCTCAGACTGTCAATGATAAATCAAGAATTACTCATTCCAGGGGAAAAAAATTCTGCATGTCTTGTTATTCTTCCTTCCATTCATCAATTAGTGAGTCATAGGTTTTTACTGCTGACATGGAAATGACCAATGATGCAGATTATAGTGAAGTTACAATAGTAATGGAACGATTGAATAAAAGCTGTGAACGTTTGGATTTATCACTAATAAAGTTCAATAAATTTAGCTCTAAGAGGTAACTTAGTTATATGCAAGTTAAGAACTTAAGTAGCCACGTTGCTACTAAAACTGCTACAGTGTTGGGTATTGAAAGTATTAATAAGCTACAAAATTCAAGCCATTATTTGCCAAAATTGCACGGTTATGATGGAAAATTATTGAATAAGTTTTCTTTAGATGCATCATTTAAAGAAAACGTGCAGATTTTAAAATTAGTCCAAGATTCATGGATAGTCCAACAAACAAAGACATGTTATATTACTACAGAGAATTTAGTTAAAAAAAAAACAAGAAAAATTAAAAGAAACAGAAGGGATGTTATCAATGCCTAGTGAGATATAAGTGTTAAATTAAATTTGATACTATACAAAAGTAACTAGTTTTTATTATAACAGTCGTATGTGTCCAGGAAGAAAATATTGCATATCTATACCATGGGAAAATATTAAAACAAAAGAGATTACTTTTGCATAATTTAAAAGAATTATATGCTGCATTTAAAGAAAATCATAATGAAATGAAAATACTATGTAAATTTTGCACACTACATCCAACAGAATATGTAACTGTTGGAAACAAAGTTATTCATTCTGTACGTGTTTGTATATACATACCATCAAAATATTAAACTCATGCTCCGTGCCATCCATATCAGTGAATATATTACATCGTTGTTAAAAGAAACACGTTTATTGCACTGAATCAGAAAAGTATGGTGAGCTGGTGTGATAACTGTCCATCTCCAGAAATTCTTAGAGTACCAATGCATCCCAATGAATTAGAAATTAGTGTGTGTTTTGTTTGTATATGTTATGCTTATGTATTCTTATGGCCCAAATGCATTATATATATGGCCAAGACCTTTAGATGTGTGCCAAAGATTATGATACTTGCTATTAGATGAAATTGGTTTAGGAGCCAGTGGCCACTAGGAAATACTGGGTATCTTCAGCTCTACTGAATATAGAAAATACCTTTTCATAATTTAAAATAAGAAAATAAAATATAAAACGGATAACTGTATGGTTTTTAGGAAGATTTTTATTAGAATGTTTCAGCACCCCAGAAATTTTACATTGATTTCCTATACATACAACAGTATTTCTTTAGTCATTAAATTAAATATTACCATCCTAATTTCTTTTGTGCTTAAAGTACACATACTAGTTAGTGTGTAGAAAAATTCCTGTTTTGTTTTTGCTCATTATATATTTTTAAAAAATATATATTTTTAAATGATTAAAGCATCATATGTAAAATGTATATATGTTTTATAGATATTTTTCTCTATAATAATAAATATTACCTTTCTAATTTTTTTTGTACTTAAAGCGCACATATTAGTTAATATTTGTACCAAGTTTCAGAAAAAAATATTAGGGGCTATTTTTTTTATAGCCCATTAAACTTGACTATCCATCTGAAGGTAATTTTTGCAATTTTCATGTAATAACGATATTAAAATATATATTTTTTATTTTTTGATATAGCACTTATATTCCTGATATTAATAGCTTCAAATTAGTACCAGAATTGTTTAATTTGAACCATTAGTTCTTAAGCTATTACATTTATAAACATTGGTGCGAAATCCAAGATGGCTGCCATTCGGCAAAAATGGCCATTTTTCAAATGCCTGTATCTTGGCAATTATTGAGATATATACATTATAAATTCAGATTTGGGGGTTTTATTACCATGTGTATCCATGGTAAAAATTTAAAAAAATTCGTGACTATGGAGCAACAAGTTTTTCTTAAAATGGGTGTTTTCACGTGGAATGACCCCCATTATTCATTCCTTTACTATATCCCCATACCTACTGGATAAATAAACAAATTATTTTGTCAAAATATTTTGTTTGCTTTTGAATAATATATACATGTTACTCGTATCAAGTTTGTAAGAAGAAAATTACCCTTTATATTTTTCCCAACACCCCTCCAACAAACATGCAATAGATGTCGCCATCTTTTAGCATCATTCCCTCCCATCAATTGTTCTTTTCAATTACACTTCCAAGGGGGTAATATACAAGGTGATTCAAAAAAGATGGGCCAAACTTTGCGAGGCGGTAGAACGCATCAAACCAAGCATTTTTCGCCATAGTTTACCGGTCGGAAATGAAACTTAAAGACATTTACACTTTGGGAAGCGGGCGCTCCTCAAACTTAAAAGCGTCGTTCTGGTTATTTTTGGTTGAAGAAGAAAACCACGTATGCAAATTTCGCCTGGGGAAAAAGAAGAATCCTTATACAATTTATTTCCGCTTGCCCCCATTTAGGGGAGAGGTAAGGAACTATCTGGACGTCACTCTTCTGGGCCGATGGATTGGGCGAGATGGTCCCATAGCTTGGCCCTCACGAATCCGATCTGTCACGCCTTGACTTCTTTTTGTGGGGATATCTCAAGAGTCTCGTCTGTGACACTCCCTTTGAATCTGAAGAGGAACACGTCGCCGCTGCTGTTGAAGTGCGCGACTTGCGTGGTCTGTTCGAGAAAGTGCGCCAATCTCTTCATCGCCGCTGTGAAACGTGCATTCAGGTTGGCGGTCTCTCTTTTGAGCCATTACTGTAACTATTGTTTATTAAATGCGATTTTATAACTTGTAAGTCATTCTTGTGTTTTCGCCTCACCCCGTCAATTTCACCATTAAGTGCCCACTGGCGCCTTTACGTTTCATTTCCGACCCTGTAAACAATGACGAAAAATGCTTGGTTTGGTGGTGCTGTTCTTGAGACCCAGACCGTCCGACCTACCAGAAGGGTAACTGTTTGGACGGTCGGGAAGAGCTTGGTTTGGTGTTGTTGTTGAGACCCAGACCGTCCGACCTACCAGAATGGTGTAAGGTAACTGTATGGACGGTCGGGAAGTGCCACCCAATTTAGACCGGAACCCAGTGGGGGAGGCATCCACAGGGACCGTACCCTCCTTCCCCTACCACCAACCTCTCGGAAGGACTTACTGACCCACATGTTTAACGTGATCGTACTCCGCATGAACAAGCTTGGTTTGGTGTGTACAACCACCTCGTAAAGTTTGGCCCATATTTTTTAAATCACCCTGTGTGCTGTAAAAGATATTAGGAAAGATATCAGGCAAGATGGTAGCATCAGCTAATGTGATAATACGATTTTACTTATTCTTTTTGTGCATCAAGGTTGTCACAAGCTAAATTACAGCCTTTCTTGCAGTAAATACATTTTTTAAAATGGTTGATGGTAACTATACCTTAATAAATTAAATAGTCTACTTGATCGAAATCAAAATTTTTGCTTAGAAAAATTTTAAAGTAGGATTCCATCATTCCCCCATTGTCAGGGAATGATTTTTTATTTTTTATTTTAATTATAATGCCCTGTTTTATTTTAGACGCGATTAGGAATAATTATCTATTCAATAGATAATATATAATGGACTTAATAAGATATGAGTATAATTGGTTAAAATGTTCAGTTGAATAAAAATAATAATACTTATAGGTAGTAGCAAGTTTGTAGTGGCCTAATTCAAACGTTGCTTCAATTTTTTCAGCCAATGTATATATGCAGATTTTTAGTCTCTTAAATGAAAAACTGTGCAAAGCAATCACTATATAGGATGATTCGAAATTCTCTGTACAAACTTTAATAGGAGAAAGGGAAAAGTAAAATAGACTTTTTCTGTCAATAAATAAATGTATGTCTGCGGCGTCACCCTTTGGAGCTAGAGGGTACTGATAGGCGGTGCGGCAATTGGCTAGTTTTTGTTATCATCATTCGTAACACGGACTTCGCACCTGTGACATGGAGAATTTCAAGAAATGTAAGGTGGCTATCTATGGCATAGGAGTTGCCAATGGAAAAGGAAGAGCTTCTGTCCGATTATCGGTACAATCTTGCAGCAGCTCTTTCATTTTTATTGACAGCATCATAAGCTGGATACCCAGACCGTCTGAACTACCCGAAGGTGTAAGGTACCTGTTTGGGAAAGGGGAGCTCCACCCAGTTCATACCGATACCCAATAGGGATGGCAACCACGGGGACTGTACCATCCTTTCGTAACACATCATATATCGGATGAATTTTAGCACATACAGATTTATCGTTTACGTAGACACAGGAATAGTTTTGAGCAGCGTCGAGAATCGAAAGCGAGACTACCGCGTGCGACCCTCTAGCCCTAACCTCTGCGCTATCCCAGACCAAACGCATGTCAACTATCTCAACATTTGCAAAATATCCCCATTTTATAAGTACGAAGTCTGCGTTACGAAGAACGACGGCGAAAAATAGCCAATTCATGCGACGCTCAACAGCGCCCTCTAGCACCAAAGGGTGACGTCTGTGGACAAGCATTCATTAACAAAAGATGTTTGTTTTAGTGTGACCTATCTTCCTTCTAAAGTTTATACAGAGAGTTTCGAATCACGCTGTATATGTATACTTGTCTAACGTGTTTAACATGTTTTTGTTTGTATAGACGTTCTAAAACTCTCCTGTGACTTAGAAGGCTGAATCTTTGCACAACTGTAGGTCTGGTTTACATGGTGATAGTTGGTGTGCCGATTATTAATTTTGTTGATTAAAATTAATATTGTCAAAAAATGCATTTTACATTAAATTAATTATTTATTAGTATATTAACTATACATGTAATCTGTTCTAAAACTTACTGCTGCGTACATTGCGTTGGTGGCCGCAAAACCCACCTATTTCTGTGCTTAACGGGATACTAAGTTAACAAACTAAAAAATTAGGGTTAATAGTAAAGGAACAAACATTTATTTTTCACATACTCAATTTACACTCTTTAGTTTTACAAATTAAATAAATATCACAATAGTGGAATACATCTCAATGGTAGTTCGGGGGGTGTAATGCCAGATGAATTGATATTTGGTTGGAGCACGTGGTGGGATGCATTAATTAGCTTTTCCTTAAAAACACAAATTTAGACAAAGAGGTTATCCTCATATAGTTTAATTGTATGGTACCTGATCTTCTTTCATATAACTTGGGTAACACCGATGCTTTGTCACACTTTACACTTGCAATACCAGATGAACATGAGCTCTCCTTCGAATTCCTATATCAGAGACGCACACACAACTCTTAACTCTGCTACCGTCGCTTCTTCTTGACTAGTCTAACTCCAACAGCCTGCCTTGACCAATTCTGACCCCCACTTCGAGCAACTCTCACTTATATCCCTTTTTCGGTCGGCGGTCCACGTGCTGAAATGTAGAGCTGAGAGCTAATCCGTAGACATGGCGTCGCCGTCTCGGTTGCCGCCAAACGGCTTAGTGTGGTATGTAAGATATGGGGCCACCTGTATATTATCGCCCATCTGCTTAGCGTGGGGATAATCCGCCCGCATTCCTGGTTCCATTATTTTTTAATCCTTCCAAATATTTATTACTTTACATTTCTGGCATTACATTCTCACCCCCCCCGCGAAAAAAAAGTCCAAAAGTTACTCTCCCACAGTTTCACCCCAGTGGTAAGAAATTAAGTTCACAATGGTTCCTCGCAAACACATAAGTTCATCCATCGTGAGAAAGGCTGAGTTCCACTTTTTAGCCTCGTACAACTCATAGCTTTGATAGTTCTTTGTAGTTTCTTGATAGTTCCCTGTCAAGTTAGTCCATTATTCATAATTGACATAATGTACCATAAATTACATGAGGATTACCAACATTCACATTATTATTAAATTGTAAATTTTGATATATATTATTTGCAATGCATAATTTTCATTTCTCCTTTTACATAATTATTTACATACGACATATCATTACATAACAGCATTCATTACTTTATTATTATTATACATTTTCTTGTTATCATTTCATTTTGTAACATATTGTAGTAGTGCAACTATCAACTTCCGATTCTTGGTTATGGTTGAATTCCATACCACCATATTATTTATAAATTACTTTGTTATTTCACTTTTTTTTTTTTTTTTTTTGAACTTGCCATATATGTAATGTCAGAAATACATAACATACTTTTTGAAATATACTTATATCCACAATTTAAAACATAAAAACATATACATATACACTCAATTATCACTTTCTATTTATGACATTAATTACAAACTTTTTACATATTTTTCATATTCTTTGTTTTATGAAATTACTATTTACAACAATTCGAGGGCGAAAATTATACCCTCTGGCATTATAACAAACCTCATCATCATTTCTATTATTTTCACAGTTTAATTGCTTTTCTTTAGTGACCTTCCCTTCCTTAATTTGACTTTGATCATTATTTCTAATCACTTTCTCATTTTGATTTTTTTCTTTGTCCTGTGTGTGTGTGTGGTTTGATTCGCTTTCGTCACTATCTTTCAAATATTGTTTTCGCTCCGCTGCCATGTATAGTTTATTTATGTGCACTTTATAAGTTTTATTTTCATCACTTTTAAGACATATTATAACATTATTATTTCGGACTAATTTCGTAATTCTAAATGGTCCATCATATCGATCCTCTAATACCCTTGGTTTTAGGAACTTTTTTAGGTACACTGTCGCTCCTATAAATATATCGTTTTTTCTCACTATTTTATATTTCTTTATTTGTTTGTCATTTATCAGCTTTTGTTGTTCCGATGCGTCTTTCACGACTTTATCTATATTTTTTAAATGCTGTGCCACATAATTTTTATAATTATTTACATCACTATACATTATATCTATTTCTTCCTTACTTGGTATGTTTGTTTGTTTAATATTTTCAAATGGCAATGATAAATCTCTAAGATAGAACAGGAATGAAGGCTCAAATCCTGTATTACTGTTAATAGTGTTATTCACATAAAACTTAAACCATTTTAAAGATTCATCCCATTCAAACGTAGTCTTTGACAAACACATTATACATTGTTTCATGTCTCTGTGTATTCTTTCACAACGACCTAAAGAACTTGGGAAATAAACCGAACTGTATCGCCTTTCAATATTTAATGCATTTGTAAAATCTATGTATTCTTTACTTTTAAAAATTTGAGCATTATCGCTTTGAATAATAATTGGAACTCCATAAGTTGTCACGAAGTTTGTTAGCTTATTCACTATTGTTTTAGCAGTAATGTCTCTGACTGCATAGGCCTCAAAGTATCGTGAAAACATGTCTACAATTGTAATTACAAAATTATTTCCTCCATTACTGCGCGGTAGTTTTCCTACGCAATCCAGTTGTAAATATATTCCTGGTTTTAATATTTCTGGCATAGCCTGAAGTCTGGCTGGTGGTATATTTTTGTGTTTTACTAATAAGCATTGATTACAAGACTTACAAAAATTTTCCACGTCTTGGAAAGCCCCTATCCAAAAATATTTTCTTGAAAGTAATTGGTATGTCTTTTTTACTCCGAAATGAGGGAAATGTGCTATCTCTATTATCTTTCCCTTTAGCGAGTGCGGTATTACAATCTTATTCTCATTTATTTTCCTATACGTTTGTCTTTTATTTTCCTTCTTTACCATTAACAGTTTATTTTGGCTATCAATATAGTATACCTTGTTATTGTGATATCGGTTTCTTCCTTTTTGTAATTCCTCTCTAATTTTACTTAATTTTTCATCTACCATTTGTTGCTCTAATATTTTCTCCACATTTATCTCATCATTTTTAATTAAAGTATTTACATATTTGATTTGGTTATCATTGTCAAATACATATCTCGAGCAATAATCACTTGCGTTATTTTCACCTTTTTGATATTTGAATTTAAAATCATACTGACTTATGTCAATTAGCCACCTCGATATGATATTTGGCATTTTATCTAATTTTATGTGGTACATAAGGGATTTTGCGTCACTCAGCAAGGTGAAACTCCTTCCGAACAGATATTCTCTGAAGTGTTGTAAGGATGCGTGTATAGCTAGCAATTCTAGCTTTATTGCAGGATAACGCTTCTCTGCCGGGTTCACAGGTCTTGAATAAAATTCGATAACATGATCGACTCCATTTACCCTTTGCATCAAAATACTACTAATTCCCTTACCTGAGCCATCCGTAGTTAAGACAAACGGGTTTACTTCATCAGGCTGTCTTACAACTGGTTCTTTAAAAATTGCATTTTTTAATTTTTCAAAAGCTTTTCTACATTCATTATTCCACTCGAACCTAACATTCTTTTTTGTCAAATTTACCAACGGTTCTGCAATTTGTGCATAATTTTTTATCAGACCTCTAAAATAGTTTGTTGTCCCAAGAAAGCTTTTTACTTGTTTAACCGTTTGGGGTTGTTTGAAATTTTGCACTTTTGCACAGTTTTTTATTGATGGGCTTATACCATTCGCATTTACTTTATATCCTAAAAATTCAATTTGCGATTTGCATATCTGTAACTTCGCCGGGTCGAGTGTTAAATTATTTTCTTTCAATCTTTGGAAAACAATTTTGATTTTCTCTAACATTTCGTCGTTATTTTGTGCGCATATGACTAAGTCATCTAAGTAAAAGTATATTTTTAACTCTGATAGATCTCCTAACACTTTGTTCATTAAAAGTTGAAAATATGCTCCTGAGTTTTTAAGACCAAACGGAATTCTTTTAGGATTAAAATTTCCCATAAAAGTTGTGAACGTTAAGGCCTTTCTATCTTGTTTTCTTAGTTCGATCTGAAAAAACGCCGCCTTCAAATCCATAACTGTATAAATTTTACTACCAGCGATATTTTGTAATATATCCTTCACCTTTGGTAAGTTTATTGGCAAAAGTGGTAAATACGCGTTTATGGCCCTATAATCAATAGCAAGTCTATATTTAGGTTCTTCATTTGGTTTACTTGGTTTCTTTACAAGAATAATGGGACTAGCGTACGTGCTTTGTGAACTTTCAATAATGTCATTTTCCAATAATTCCCTAATTTCTTTTTGCGCAATTTCTCGTACTGCTCTCGGAATTGGGTATGGTCGACTCTGAATAGGATAATTGTGCATAAGTTCGATTTTCGGTACTATTGCTGATGTTTTACCTAGGGTAGCATATGACTTTGAAAAAACCTCTGTATTGGTCATCATTAATGCAATAACTTTATTTCTATCTTCCTTATTTAAGTGCTGTACTTGAAAATCGTCTGGAGATATTTCTTTCTTTCTTAATTCCCGAATTTGTTGATAATCTGTTTTATTTAAATTTTGAATATTATTAATTTCCAACGTGGGTTTACTGCTTTTATTTTTTGTATCAACAATTTCGATTTGTTCTGTTATTATACCCACGTTCATGTTTTTATTAAGTGTAATTTGGCAATTTTTTTCATTGTATAACAACATTCTAATCTTATTTTTATTTTCTATACTTTGGATCGCTTCCTCCGTGATTAATGTTCTTGCCATTTTTATTGGAGAAAATAAAACATCCTGTCCCTCATTTAATTCCTGTGACAAAATCAATTGGACTATTTCTGACTCCCCTGGCTTTAATGTTATTTTTCTTTTCAATTTAGCGAAAATCTGCTTTTCCTCTTTCTTTTTAACATTCTTATTCTTATTACTTTCATTAGAACTTGGTAACCATTTTTCATCATTTACATTATCGCGAGTGCTACAATTTTGCCTATTAGCGTTTTTTCTATCGTTATCGCTTTCATTATCCTCGCTTATTCTACCTTCATTCTCATTATTGAATTCATTACAACAATTATTTATTTCCTCATATTCGTCGTCATCATTATCATCGCTTATTCTATCTTCATTCTCATTATTGGATTCATTATAACAACTATTTATTTCCTCATATTCGTCGTCATCAGTATTATAATTTTCATAATTACTATTATATCTATTTTCATCGCGAATTCCCTGGCTTTGTGGTTTTTGTTTTGAATTCTGTATTGGGTTTGTATTTTCACTTTTATACAATTTAATCGCAGTATTCCCAAATTGTACTTCGTTATCTTTTGTATTTAAAATTGCTTTATGTGAGGATAAAAAGTCGTAGCCTAAAAGCATTTTATATTGCCCCTGAAAGTTCTGTTTTGTCACGAAAAAATAATTTTTGCATGCCTTTTCCCCAATTCTAAATGAAAATTGAATGCAATTTAAAAATTCTATATTTTCTTTAGTAAACGTCTGAAGTATTACTCTTCTGGTTATGTATTTTATTTTTACATTTCTATTCTGTTTTAGTTTTTGAAATGTTTCCAAATCTATAATACTAACTTGAGCCCCACTATCAATTACACTTATTATTTTTATTCCTTTGCAATCTATTTCTACCATCGGTAATTGTGGGCTAGATACGTTTTCACATTCGCTTGAAAGGATACTTTTGGTATCATATTTTGCCTTATCATTATTTTCATAATATTGTCCTCTCTCCAAATTTGTACAGTTTTGCCAGTCATCTCCATTTTTGTTATTTCTATATGTTTGTGAACCGAATTTATTTATTTCTCTGGAATTTGTACGATTCGTTCCTTGGTCCCAAATTCCAGCTCTTAGTTTAAATTACTATTATTATTGTTTCTCTCATATGTGTTTGATCTTATATTTCTTCCGTTGCGCCCCCTAAAATTTCCTCTTATACTTTGCCTCTCTCTATTTTCTACGTTGGTTTCTAATTGATCGTAATAATTTCTTTGATCATTATTATTTCCTTGATATTCCCTATTATTTCTATTATATCCTCCTCGTTCAAAATTTCTGCGATTTTCGTTTCTGTTTCCTCTGATATAATTTGTTTGCTCCAACCCATATTGCTGATAATTCATTCGTTTGGGATTCCTTGCAAATGCAGTATTACACTCATTGAACCAGCAATCTGAGAAATAATGTCCATTTTTTCCGAACCCTATGCAAAAAACAGCTCGTTCCATGGATTGATTTGGTATATTTTGCAATTTTAATTTATTAATTTCTAAAGTCAAATCTTGAACCTGTGTTGTAAGTAACATTTCTTTCAGTTCGTTATGTGATTCTTCTGGAGTCCTATCATTAAGAATTATTTCAAACAGTTCGGCATCTTTTATGGCATCTTCAAACCGCTGCGGATCTTTTTTCTTCACTTCAATTGCCAAATCAGGGCGTAATGCGCTAATGAATTTTCCCAACATTATTTTATTGGTTATTTTCTCTACCTCTCCATCTGTTGTATCCTTAAGGTTCAAAAATTTACGCGCTGCGTTTTTTATTTTTAGCACAAGCTCGTCCACTGACATATCAGGCGTTTGTTTTATTTTATTGAAAGCGTCCTGTTCTTGCGTTATCGTTATTCTGTTTGAAAATTTATTTATTAGTAATATTTTTATTTTATCAAACTCCTTTTCGTTTTGTAATTCAGGGTTTTGAATTAAAAACTGCATAGCCTTATCTTTTAATCTGGTTTTAATGATAGCCACTTTATGCTCTTCCTTCCAACTTGCTAACTCCGCTAATTCATCAAATTGTTTTATAAAGAAATTTATATCTTCCTCCTTACTCCCACTAAATAATGGCAGGATCTGCATTACTGGAATATCCATATTTTTATTATTTCTATCCAATTTACTATAATTTTTATTTGATATTTTTGAATCTTCTTTCAAACTTGAACTCCTTGTTATAATTGAACTTTTCACCACTTTTTAACTGGTCCCATTCCTATATCCCATTTTTCTAATTATACCTTTGATCTCATTTAAAAGAACCATTTTTTCCATTTCATTGATAAAACTTTACATAATCATACATATAACATAAGGAGAAATGAGAATTGTGCACAATATTTTCACAATCATCTATGTCGCCACCAGTTGTCCAACCTTATCAATATTTATTTTTTATTATTATTATTCCTTTTATTTTTATTAATTTCATAAATCCTTATTTTATTCCCGTTACTGCTAAAGTCACGAGCACCAAATGTGCCGATTATTAATTTTGTTGATTAAAATTAATATTGTCAAAAAATGCATTTTACATTAAATTAATTATTTATTAGTATATTAACTATACAAGTAATCTGTTCTAAAACTTACTGCTGCGTACATTGCGTTGGTGGCCGCAAAACCCACCTATTTCTGTGCTTAACGGGATACTAAGTTAACAAACTAAAAAATTAGGGTTAATAGTAAAGGAACAAACATTTATTTATCACATACTCAATTTACACTCTTTAGTTTTACAAATTAAATAAATATCACAATAGTGGAATACATCTCAATGGTAGTTCGGGGGATGTAATGCCAGATGAATTGATATTTGGTTGGAGCACGTGGTGGGATGCATTAATTAGCTTTTCCTTAAAAACACAAATTTAGACAAAGAGGTTATCCTCATATAGTTTAATTGTATGGTACCTGATCTTCTTTCATATAACTTGGGTAACACCGATGCTTTGTCACACTTTACACTTGCAATACCAGATGAACATGAGCTCTCCTTCGAATTCCTATATCAGAGACGCACACACAACTCTTAACTCTGCTACCGTCGCTTCTTCTTGACTAGTCTAACTCCAACAGCCTGCCTTGACCAATTCTGACCCCCACTTCGAGCAACTCTCACTTATATCCCTTTTTCGGTCGGCGGTCCACGTGCTGAAATGTAGAGCTGAGAGCTAATCCGTAGACATGGCGTCGCCGTCTCGGTTGCCGCCAAACGGCTTAGTGTGGTATGTAAACATGGGCGTGGTATGTAAGATATGGGGCCACCTGTATATTATCGCCCATCTGCTTAGCGTGGGGATAATCCGCCCGCATTCCTGGTTCCATTATTTTTTAATCCTTCCAAATATTTATTACTTTACATTTCTGGCATTACAGTTGGCATGCCAGTTGATGATGCCAGTTGATGGTGTCAGATAAGGACTTCATGTAAAACACGCTGATAAATCACCACCTGTCGCCAAGTGAACGCTGGACTTCACAGAAATAGGACAGATGTGACCGAAAATCCACCAAATTAGCAACGTTTAAAACAAGTCAGTAGCTGGCATCGTGTAAACTAAGGCTCCTATATATACAGGAGCCTTAGTGTAAATAACAGAGGCCAATGAAAGAGGTATCAGTAAAGTAAGCTAGTTACCCAGTTGGAGGCCAGTTAGGAATCAGCTGTTGGTCTGCTGACTAGCCTGTAGATGGCACTGCATAAATCAGGCCATAGTATCGACCACAGTACAAAACTTAACGGAACCAGATTTTCGATTTACGCCCTACCCCCTCAGTGAAGGGAGAAAATGGGGTATTCAAAAAGTCTTTCCAGACGTTCCAAAAGCCTTTTCATTGATATAGAAGGCTGAGGCTTTGCACAGTTATAGTATCGACAACGATACAAAACTCAACGAAGCCGGATTTTCAATTTACCGCCACCTCTAGAGATGGAGAAAATGTAAGGGGGCGCCGAAAAGTCTTTCTAGACCATCCAGAAGCCCCGCCATTAACCCAGATGGTTGAATTTTTGTACACTTATGGTATCGACTACAGTAGAGAGCCTAACTTAGCCACGATATCGGACGGACTTACCCCCCCCCCCCCGCGGGAGCCATAGAAGGCTGAATCTTTGCATACATATACTATATTAACGACCCCGTAACAGAACGTAAAGTGGCTGGATATTCGATTACCTCCTCCCCAATTCCTCTAGGAGCGGAGAGAATAGGAAGGTTTCGAACAATATTTTCAGACGTCCAGAATCCTTCCTTCAGACAATACAGAAACAATGCTTCTTTTCAGCGAGGGAAATAAAATATACGTTCAATATTAAGTTACACTATTAAACAATAAATTACAGCTAGTCTGTCTATTCAGTGATATTTTATTGCTATCCCAATGCGCACAATTAAATGTAAGATATTTATGGCAATAAGTATTGGTTATTATAATTACAAATCGAAGAAATTTTGATATAGGCCATTACAAACGAAAATCAATAAATTCACTTCTGCTGTTGGCCGTGTTATCTTTTTGATGGTTTTAATCACAAGTTGCGGAAATGCATCGAGTTAAATTTTACAGCCTTCAGGATAATACCTCAACACGTAAGCAATCTCTTTCATGCCCAAGGTAAAGGTTTTACGCTTTTAATTAGTATTGTAATTATGGCTATAAATACTGATCGGAAATATTATTAATTTTACTGTGTTTAGTCTATTACACACTCTGTTGAAAAAAAGAGTCAGATGCACCTCCTTAAAGAGAGAAGAGTCAAACTTGATATGCAATTTTTTTTTTTTTTTTTTTTTTTTGGCCTAGATATCAAAATTTCAAGAGATCAAAATCAAATTTATTATCCAATCATCAAATCATTATCAAATATTAAAATTCAAAGAGAGAGAGAGGGAGACAGCGAGAGAGGAGGGGAATAGAGAGAGGAGAGAGGGGGGAGAGAGAAAGAGGATAGAGAGAGAGCTTGTTTTTATTCCGTAAGGGTAGTTAAACATCACTAGCCGAATATCCGTTGAAAATCAACGGTTTCACAATAAGCAACCCCCGAATAACGGTAATTTTTGAATAATTCGATTTTTCCAGTGGTTCTTTCCAAACTGTTCATCCGTGCACCAAATTTCAAATATCTGTCTCACTTCAGACTGGGCATTTCTCATTTTTTCAGCCAATCAAACATTTAAGTGTGCGGAACCCCTTTATTAGCAAATATAAAAAAGCTGATATACTCTTTTTCCTATTTAGCGATCTATCCTTGCACCAATCTTAAAGTTTCTATCTCATTAAAGTCCGTTTTACTGTCAATTCACATTTCAGACGTTTTGATGTAGGACACCCATTAAATGAAAATTTTTGAAAAATACAATTTTTCCTGGGATTTTATTGATTGATTAACCCGTGTATCAAATTTCAAATATTTATCTCTCAATCCACCCTTCGAACGTTTTGATGTGGAGCATCCCTCTCTACGGAATAATTTTGAAAATCTCGATTTATCCAGAGGCTTTTATTGAACGATTGCAAGAATATCTCGAATAAAAAAGGCATTCTTCATTTATTCGGAGTATCAAAAATTTTAGCGCACAGCACTCCTAAATTGTCACATTATGGAGAACTGAAATTGTACACTTTCTTTTTTACCATATATCATTACGTCAAATTTAAAGTCTCTATCTCATCGCGAAGGGTGGTTTTCTCTTCGAACGTTTTTGTGTGGTGCACCAACACCCTAAAATGAAATTTTTGAAAAATTCTATTCTTGGCTTTTTTATCAAATGATTGGCTCCGGTAACAAATTTCAAGCCTCTATCACATTTTAAAGGAAGAGTTTCTCCTTTTTCTGGCAAATCGAACACTTTGGTATGCAGAGAGCCTAAAGTTGCAAATATTGGAAAACTCCAAATGCACACTTTCTTTCTTTCGAATTATCTACCCATACACTAAATTTGAAGTCTCTATCCCATAGCAAAGCATGCTTTTTGCATCATTTAACCTTTCGAGCGTTTTTGTGTGTAGTACCCAGACCTTTAAAAGAACATTTTTGAAAAACCCTATTCTTGGGTGTTTTATCAGATGATTCGCCCATATACCAAATATCAAACCTCTATCGCATTTTAAAGTAGGTTTTTCTCATTTATTTGGAAAATCGAGCGTTTTGGTGTGAGGGGGAAAAAAAAAAGAGAGTGGAAAATATTGAAAAATTGAAATTGCCCATTTTCTTCTTTTCGAACTATCTACCCGTACACCAAATTTGAAGTCTCTATCTCATTATGAAGCATGCATTTTTTATCATTCAAATTTTCAAACGGTTTTCTGTGGATCACACCCTTAACTGAACATTTTTGAAAAGTTTTATCATTCTTGGTTTTTTTATTAGATGATTGGTCTGTATACGAAATATCAAGCCTCTATCACATTTGAATGGAGGCGTTTCTCATTCATTCAGAAAATGTACGGCAATATCCCCCACCCTCTCCAGAACATTAAAAAAATCCATTTTTCCAGGGTTTTATCGAACGATCGATCGACTTGTGCACCAAATTGCAAGTTTCTATCTATTCACGAAATGCCTAAAAAAAACGTGACAGACACTTGGCAATTAGTATATACTAACCGAATACTGGATGAAAATCAATAGTCTCGCAATAAGCAACCCCGAATAATGTGAATAATCTATATCTATATCCGTTTATAATTTATATCCGTTTTACTATCATTTTGCATTTCTAACGTTTTTATGTGAAGCACCCATTAAATTAAAATTTTTGAAACATACGTTTTTTTCCTTAGGTTTTGTCGATTGATTGACCCATGCATCGAATTTCAAGTCGTTATCTCTCATTTCACCTTTCGAAAGTTTTCGTGTGGAGCCCCCCCCCCCCCTACCCCACCCTCACCCCACCCTATACGGAAAATTTTTAAAATACTTGATTTTTCTTTAATCTTACGATTGATCCGTATATCAAATTTTAAGTCTATATCTCATTTAAAATAAAGAGTTTCTCATTCATTCTCCAAGTAGAACATTTTAGTGTGAAGCACTCCTAAAGAAGTAAATATTGGAAAACTGAAATGGAACACTTTCTTCCTTTCGAACTATCTACCCTCACACCCAATTTATAATCTATATCTAATACTGAAGTATCAGATATTATTGAAGTATCAGTATTCTATCATTTCACCTTTCAAATATTTTAGAGCGGAGCTAGCTCCCCCTTTACTAAACATTTTTAAATAATTTGAATTTTTCTGAGAATGATATTAAATAATTGACCTGTGCAAAAGAAAATTCAAGTCTCCATCTCACTTAAAAAAAGACGTTTATTATTTATTCGGTAAATGGAACATTTTAGTAAGTGACTAACACTAAAGTAGCAAATATTAAAAAACTAAAATTGCCACTTACTTTTTTCGAACAATCTACCCATACATCAAATTTGAAGTCTATATATCAAAGTCTATCTATCTTCTATTTGAAGTCTATATATCAAAGTCTATCTTCTATTTGAAGTCTATCTATCAAATCTTGAAGCAAAATATGGTTTTCTATGGTTTCACATTTAGAACGTTTTGATGTAGAACACACCCTGTACAGAACTATTTGAAAAACTCGATTTTTTCAGAGGGTTTTATTGAACGATTGAGCTATGTGCCAAATTGCAAGATTCTATCTCACTCAAAAAAGACATTCAGTATGTATTCGGAAAATCGAACATTTTAGCATGCAGTACCCCTAAAGTATTAAATTATGAAAAACGTAAATTGTACACTTTCTTCTTTTCGATCTATTTACCATTACATCAAATTTAAAGTCTCTATCTCGTCGAAGAATGTTTTTCTATCATTTCACCTTTCGAACCCTTTTGTGTGGAGCACTCACCCCCTTAAATGAAAATTTTGTAAAACTCTATTCTTCTTGGCTCCTCTATCAAATGATTGGACTATTTGCCAAATTTAAAGCCTCTATCACATTTTAAAAGAGGCGCTTCTCATTTGTTCGGTAATTCGAACATTTTAGTGTGCAACATTCCGTAAGACAGCTAGATACACACATGAAGATTACATTTTATTTCATTATTATATTTTACAACATTTTGAATTATTCCGGGGTTGTTCTCCCGTGTTCTTTGTAACTACACCATTTGATGTAACGGTGTGTACTGTATTTATTTTATTTTGTTCTTATAAAGTCCTCAGTGGGTGCTTCACCGGCGTTTAGAGGTGGCGCGGATTGCGATCTTTGTTGGGATCTCAGCTTTTTCCCGGCCGGGGAAGTAGATGCTCCAAGCCTTATGGCGAACCCCCACCCCCACCCCTCGGCCGTGGCTCTGAACCCTTTAAGACAGCAAATATAGGAAATATGAAATTGCACACTTTCTTCCTTTCGAATGATTTATCCATACACCAAATTTAAGTCACTATCAAATCGTAATGCATGCTTTTCTATCATTTCACTTTTCAAACGTTTTGACGTGGAGCATCCCCTCTATAGAACATTTTCAACAAATTCGATTTTTCCAGGGGGTTATACCGAACGATCGGCCCATGTACCAGATTGCAAGTCTCTATTTATTCGAGAAGGGCCTGAAAAGGCGTGACAGACAGACCGACAGACACTTGGCAATTAGTATATATAGATTCAACGAATCAATAAATTTGATAAATTTTGTTCTAAATCAAAAATAATTGTTGCATTATTAGGACACATGCAACAAATGTACAAAACTGTTATATAATTCGGATAAAAAAGCTACATTTAAATATTAAATCGAAAAAAGTTCACTACCAGATTTATATAAAAGTGTTTTTACCCAAATATATGAACTTTCACTGAATGATACGATATAGGCTTTAGGTTAACCTGAGCCTAGGGCAAAGAATTTCTAAACTTTCGCTTCATGGTATTATGTGACTGATATTGAAGAGGTATCAATAGTTTGTAGCTAATATTAACTGGTATAGCATAAATATGAGAAAGTTGGGTTTTATGTAGGGTATAGGGTCATGAAAAAAGTCACGACTATATTATGCCTCACATGACATCAGCATATGGTGTTGAATGGGTGTACGACGGGAGAGCAGTCTCTCCTAAAGTCCCCTCACATCATATCGATGTTGATGTTGAATGGTTGTATTTCGGTTGTAGCTAAGTATTGGTTCGAAAATCCTGAACACGGGATTGTTGGGATAAGACTAGGGCCATGAAAACAGTCACGACTGTGTTAGGCCTCCCATGAGATCGGTATATGGTGTTGAATGGGTGTACGACGGGAGAGCAGTCTCTCCTAAAGTCCCCTCACATCATATCGATGTTGATGTTGAATGGTTGTATTTCGGTTGTAGCTAAGTATTGGTTCGAAAATCCTGAACACGGGATTGTTGGGATAAGACTAGGGCCATGAAAACAGTCACGACTGTGTTAGGCCTCCCATGAGATCGGTATATGGTGTTGAATGGGTGTACGGCGGGAGAGCAGTCTCTCCTAAAGTCCCCTCACATCATATCGATGTTGATGTTGAATGGTTGTATTTCGGTTGTAGCTAAGTATTGGTTCGAAAATCCTGAACACGGGATTGTTGGGATAAGACTAGGGCCATGAAAACAGTCACGACTGTGTTAGGCCTCCCATGAGATCGGTATATGGTGTTGAATGGGTGTACGGCGGGAGAGCAGTCTCTCCTAAAGTCCCCTCACATCATATCGATGTTGATGTTGAATGGTTGTATTTCGGTTGTAGCTAAGTATTGGTTCGAAAATCCTGAACACGGGATTGTTGGGATAAGACTAGGGCCATGAAAACAGTCACGACTGTGTTAGGCCTCCCATGAGATCGGTATATGGTGTTGAATGGGTGTACGACGGGAGAGCAGTCTCTCCTAAAGTCCCCTCACATCATATCGATGTTGATGTTGAATGGTTGTATTTCGGTTGTAGCTAAGTATTGGTTCGAAAATCCTGAACACGGGATTGTTGGGATAAGACTAGGGCCATGAAAACAGTCACGACTGTGTTAGGCCTCCCATGAGATCGGTATATGGTGTTGAATGGGTGTACGGCGGGAGAGCAGTCTCTCCTAAAGTCCCCTCACATCATATCGATGTTGATGTTGAATGGTTGTATTTCGGTTGTAGCTAAGTATTGGTTCGAAAATCCTGAACACGGGATTGTTGGGATAAGACTAGGGCCATGAAAACAGTCACGACTGTGTTAGGCCTCCCATGAGATCGGTATATGGTGTTGAATGGGTGTACGGCGGGAGAGCAGTCTCTCCTAAAGTCCCCTCACATCATATCGATGTTGATGTTGAATGGTTGTATTTCGGTTGTAGCTAAGTATTGGTTCGAAAATCCTGAACACGGGATTGTTGGGATAAGACTAGGGCCATGAAAACAGTCACGACTGTGTTAGGCCTCCCATGAGATCGGTATATGGTGTTGAATGGGTGTACGGCGGGAGAGCAGTCTCTCCTAAAGTCCCCTCACATCATATCGATGTTGATGTTGAATGGTTGTATTTCGGTTGTAGCTAAGTATTGGTTCGAAAATCCTGAACACGGGATTGTTGGGATAAGACTAGGGCCATGAAAACAGTCACGACTGTGTTAGGCCTCCCATGAGATCGGTATATGGTGTTGAATGGGTGTACGGCGGGAGAGCAGTCTCTCCTAAAGTCCCCTCACATCATATCGATGTTGATGTTGAATGGTTGTATTTCGGTTGTAGCTAAGTATTGGTTCGAAAATCCTGAACACGGGATTGTTGGGATAAGACTAGGGCCATGAAAACAGTCACGACTGTGTTAGGCCTCCCATGAGATCGGTATATGGTGTTGAATGGGTGTACGGCGGGAGAGCAGTCTCTCCTAAAGTCCCCTCACATCATATCGATGTTGATGTTGAATGGTTGTATTTCGGTTGTAGCTAAGTATTGGTTCGAAAATCCTGAACACGGGATTGTTGGGATAAGACTAGGGCCATGAAAACAGTCACGACTGTGTTAGGCCTCCCATGAGATCGGTATATGGTGTTGAATGGGTGTACGGCGGGAGAGCAGTCTCTCCTAAAGTCCCCTCACATCATATCGATGTTGATGTTGAATGGTTGTATTTCGGTTGTAGCTAAGTATTGGTTCGAAAATCCTGAACACGGGATTGTTGGGATAAGACTAGGGCCATGAAAACAGTCACGACTGTGTTAGGCCTCCCATGAGATCGGTATATGGTGTTGAATGGGTGTACGGCGGGAGAGCAGTCTCTCCTAAAGTCCCCTCACATCATATCGATGTTGATGTTGAATGGTTGTATTTCGGTTGTAGCTAAGTATTGGTTCGAAAATCCTGAACACGGGATTGTTGGGATAAGACTAGGGCCATGAAAACAGTCACGACTGTGTTAGGCCTCCCATGAGATCGGTATATGGTGTTGAATGGGTGTACGGCGGGAGAGCAGTCTCTCCTAAAGTCCCCTCACATCATATCGATGTTGATGTTGAATGGTTGTATTTCGGTTGTAGCTAAGTATTGGTTCGAAAATCCTGAACACGGGATTGTTGGGATAAGACTAGGGCCATGAAAACAGTCACGACTGTGTTAGGCCTCCCATGAGATCGGTATATGGTGTTGAATGGGTGTACGGCGGGAGAGCAGTCTCTCCTAAAGTCCCCTCACATCATATCGATGTTGATGTTGAATGGTTGTATTTCGGTTGTAGCTAAGTATTGGTTCGAAAATCCTGAACACGGGATTGTTGGGATAAGACTAGGGCCATGAAAACAGTCACGACTGTGTTAGGCCTCCCATGAGATCGGTATATGGTGTTGAATGGGTGTACGGCGGGAGAGCAGTCTCTCCTAAAGTCCCCTCACATCATATCGATGTTGATGTTGAATGGTTGTATTTCGGTTGTAGCTAAGTATTGGTTCGAAAATCCTGAACACGGGATTGTTGGGATAAGACTAGGGCCATGAAAACAGTCACGACTGTGTTAGGCCTCCCATGAGATCGGTATATGGTGTTGAATGGGTGTACGGCGGGAGAGCAGTCTCTCCTAAAGTCCGCCTCACATCATATCGGTGTTGATGTTGAATAGATGTTGAATAGATGTTCGGTTGTAACTGAGTAGGGCCATTAAAATAGTCACGACTGTGACGAAAGTGACAATATTTTGCTCTAGATTGATGACAATCTATTAATTATTATTTTAGAATTAAATATTATTATATTATTATTTTCTATATATTATTCTATTAACAATACACTTGATTACAATAATGAATAAATTTATATACTTGTACATTATTACTTATATAATACTATTAATAATACATTTATTAATATTATTAATTAATAAATTAAGTCTATTATTTTATAAAATTTATTTACACATCGACTAATTTTTTTATTCTTATTTTTAATAAATTTATTTTTAATATAATTTTATTATAATTATTATAATTTAATAAATTTTATTATAATTGGCAATATAATTTTTAATAAATTTATTTATTAACAGTATAATAATTAATAAAGAATTTATTAATTAATAAATTAATTAATATTAATTAATAAATTATTTATTAATTTATTAATTAATAAATTATTTATTAATTAATATTATTAATAAATAATTATTAATAATTTAATAAGTGTAATAAATACAATAATGAATTTAAAATTATTCTATATATTATTTTCTAATAATATTATTATATTATTAGAATTAATAATTATTATTTTAGAATTAATTATTATTAAAGAATTAGTCATCCGCAAAATTGACGTTGAATTAACAAAAATGACGCCAAATTGAAGAATTAAAGTACCACTAGCCGAATACCTGTTGAAATTCAACGGTCTCACAATAAGCAATTTCCGAATAATTTTTAAATAATTCGATTTTACCACTGGTCCTTTTCACACTTATTCACCAAATCTCAATTACCTGTTTCACCTCAGACCGGGTTCCTTACTCGTTTATTCAGCTAATTAAGCATTTATGTGCTGGCATCCCTAAATCAGCAAATAATGGAAATCTGAAGTTACACACTTTATTTATATCTAACGATCTTTCCTTGAAACCAATATTAAAGTGTCTCTTATTGCAAAGTCTGTCCTACTATCATTTCACTTTTCGTACGTTTTGCTGTGGAGTTTCCCCCCACCCTACACAAATTTAAAAACTCTATTTTTCTTTAACGTTACGATTGACCTGTGTATCAAATTTCAAATCTGTATTTCATTTAAAATACAGCTTTTTTTCTGTTACTTCGCAAATAGAACGTTTTGTTGTGCGACACCCCTAAAGAGGTAAATATTGGAAAACTGAAATTTTATACTTTCTTCCTTTTGATCTATCTACCCTAACACACAATTTGCAATCTATATCTGATCGTGAAGTATGTTTTTCTATCATTTCACATTTAGAACATTTTGGTGCATGTAAAACACCCCACATTATTAAACATTTTTGAAAAATTCTGTGTTTTCCGTGTATTTTATTGAATAATTGTCCTGTGTAAAAAAGTCTCCATTTGCATTAAAAGAAGGAGTTTATCATTTATTCGGCAAATCGAATATTTTGGTGTGTGGCAAACTTTAAAGTTGCAAATATTGAAGAACTAAAATTGCACACTTTGTTTTTTTTTTCGAACTATGTACCCATACATCAAATTTGATGTCTCCATATCATCACGAAGTTTGCTTTTCTATCATTTCACATTTCAAACATTTTGATGTGGAACACCCCGTCTACAAAACAATTTTGAAAAATTCGATTTTTCCAGAGGGTTTTATTGAACCATTGATCCGTGTATCAAATTATAAGGTTCTATCTCACTTAATACAGGCGTTCTTCATTTATTCGGCAAATCAAACATTTTATCGTGCACCAATTTATGGAAAACTAAAATTGTGAACTTTATTACTTTCTAATCTGCCATTACATCAAATTGAAAGTCTCTATCTCATCGAGAAGTATGTTTTTCTATCATTTTACCTTTCGAACGTTTTTTGTGTTGTTGTTGTTGAGACCCAGACCGTCCCACCTACTATAAAGGTGTAAGGTAACCGTTTGGACGGTCGGGAAGTGCCACCCAATTTAGACCGAAACCCAGTGGGGGAGGTATCCACAGGGACCGTACCCTCCTTCCCCTACCACCAACCTCTCGGAAGAACCTACTGACCTACATGTTTAACATGATCGTACTCCGCATGAACACGGCGGCAGTTGTGGCAGCGCGCAAACCACCGGGCTACCGCGCCCGAAATGTACCCAGTGTGCACGTGGTGTTCCCAGGTGGTCACCCACCCAAGTACTAACCGCGCCCGATACTGCTTGACTTCGGTGATCTAACGAGAACCGGTGTTTTCTGCACGGTAGGGCCGTTGGCAGTGCTTGGTTTGGTGTATATAATGTTTTTGTGTGGAGCACCCAGCCCCTTAAATGAAATTTTTGAAAAACTCCATTCTTCTTGCGTTTTTCAGCACATGATTGACCTATATACGAAATAAAAGTTTAAGTTTTAGGTTTAAGTTTTCAAAATATAATAAATTAATGTAGTATTGTGATAAGTTTTAAAATATTACTTAGGAATGTATTGCATTTTAGAGATGTTTAAATAAAATTGCATTGGAGTTGGAAAATGATTCATAATCAATGCTTTAAGAATGATTGATCGTTCTTGTTTTGTATAACATTGTAATGTCACCGATTCTCAGAAACAAACGTGTATCAGTCATTTCACAAAATAATTATATTCTTAGAAACGTTTATAAATAAGGGTTTCCCCCCCCCCCCCAAGTTGAAATCTTAATTTCTAAAACTTCACTCATTTATTTCCATTATGTAATTTTCAACACTCTACAACATACTTGGAAAAGTATTTATGACTTTGTTCATTCATTCTGTCTGTCTGTCTGTCTATCCGTTAGCATGATAACTGCCGTAAAAATGGCTTTATCAAAATGAAATTTCAGTATGTTCAGACGGTTTGTGGGACCTATGGGAATATAAATGAATAATATTGTCCAATTAGTTTTGGATTGAATCCCGGTTGAAAAAATGAAATACATTGAACCCTATGGGACCTAATTTTTCAAACATTTTTTAAGCAAATTTAAAATTCACAAATTGCTTCGAAAGTTTTAAGAAATATTCAAATTATCCCATAAAATATATAAAAATATTCTCAGAACAATATATTCTGTAGTTTTTTAAAGAAATATTAAAATAATAATTATACCCTTTATATGAAGAGATCACGTGACCCACTTCAAAATAAAATATGGCATCCATCTTGTGTCAAAATCGTGATTTTTAAAGTTCTTTTTAATTCATATTGAGTGTTGTATCCATCCTAAAACTGCTTCATTTTTGCTTAAATTCTGTGCATCTACATACTGAAACAATGCAATTACAATATATTTGAGTTTAAATGATCATCAAACTCTGATTATTTCTACAACGAAGCCTAATTTTCACTTAAGGAGAATGCAAACACCAAAAAATGTAGAATGAGTTGTATAAGAACTGCTGCAATTCTTAAACGCAAAATTATTTAGCTCATGAAGTCTGCAATATAGCTGACATGAATGAAACATTCATTGATTTCACATAGAGAACGACGATTTTTTCGATGAAGTTTTAAGCATAGAGTTAAATTACTTGTACCTTCATGGTTTTAAGTTTGTAAATAAAATTAATTATTGTAGTATTGTGATGAATGAAAGAAATAGAAAAAAGTTAATGAATGAAATGCTGCTTTTTTAGAGAGAGCCAGGCAATTTATATTTCCATGGCGTCATTTGAATAAATTTCATCTGTTTTCGATGATGTTTTCAAATATAATAAATTGTTGTAGTATTATAATGTTTAAAATATTACCGAGGAATGTATCGCATTTTAGAGATGTTTAAACCAGACAATTTATATTTCAATGCCGTCATTTGAATAAAGTTCATTTTTTTTTTCGATAAAGTTTAAAGTTTTCAAATATAATAAATTAATGTAGTATTGTGATAATTTTAAAAATATTACCGAGGAATGTATTGCATTTTAGAGATGTTTAAATAAAATTACATTGAAGTTGGAAAGTGTTTCATAATCAATGCTTTACGCATGACGGATCTTTCTTGCTTTCTACTGATGTAATTAAGAGATGAAAACTCATGACTAGGAGACAGTGACAGAAATCATAAATTTGGCATTTTTATGAAGTCATTACATCTACATTTAGTAATATTAAAAAATACTGTTTTGTTGAGAAATACGTAAAACAGATTTATTTATTTATTGCCCAGGCCGTCCAGCTCACCCAAAGGGTATGGGGCAGTTACAGGGGACGGGCAGGACGTAAAACAGATTGTTGTCTAAACAAGTACGGTAAAAGAAATATCAATCTTGATTATTATTATTCTTCTTTTAAAGCTCAAGGAACACAAAATTATTAGCCAAAGATTTTAAGCATGGAGTTAGAAAGGAGGAGATAAGACTCCTATGGATGAAACGCTTGAAAATATTATAATGCTTTGAGAATTATATATAGGTGTCGCTAGTGTTAGTAAAGTAGCCGCTATTGTTAGTTGATACAACAGAAAGGCGTAGTATTTAATATATGTATTTTTTTTTTGGTTTTCTCATTAAGGGTTACCTAATGAGGAGTATAATTAACCTTTATTACTTTCCTTATATACATAAAGTATAAGGAAAGCATTGTAACGGGGTCGAAAATTCGAATTCGAGTTTTCGACGGGAGAGCACGTTTCAAGCATCCCTGATCACGAATCGAACATTTTTGAAGTGATGTCTGTGTGTGTGTGTGTGAAAGTATGTGTGTGTGTGTGTGTGTGAAAGAATGTGTGTGTGTGAAAGTATGTGTGTGTGTGTGTGTGTGAAAGAATGTGTGTGTGTTAAAGAATGTGTGTGTGTGTGAAAGAATGTGTGTGTGTGTGAAAGTATGTGTGTGTGTGTGAAAGTATGTGTGTGTGTGTGAAAGAATGTGTGTGTGTGTGTGTGTGTGTGTGAAAGAATGTGTGTGTGTGTGAAAGTATGTGTGTGAAAGTATGTGTGTGAAAGTATGTGTGTGATGAAAGTATGTGTGTGTGTGTGAAAGAATGTGTGTGTGTGTGTGAAAGAATGTGTGTGTGTGTGTGTGTGTGAAAGAATGTGTGTGTGAAAGTATGTGTGTGTGTGTGTCGAAAACCCAGAACGACCGGCTCGTCCGAAAACGTGAGCAGCAAATTGGGCGTTCGGATGTGTGTGTGTGTGTGTGAAAGTATGTGAGTGTGTCAGTGAGTCTGTCGAGACGATATACCACGAACGAATGGAGCGATTCGAATGAAGTTTGGTACAAAATCACAATCCATGAATGCTGGAAACCTATAGTTTTAAAACACAATCGAATGTTAAGAACACCCCCCCCACACACACACACACACATACACACACCTAAATTTTCGAGTGAAATTTTGAAAAACTCATCAAAAAATCAAAACCTTTAATAAAGTTACGCAAATAGACATTTCTTATGCAATTTTTCCTTAGAAAACGATTGACATAACTTTAGAACGCTAGCATGAACCGTTCTCGAGATACTGCACATTTTTCAAATAAATTTATCAAAAAATCCCCTAAATTAAAAAAAATATTAATTGTTAAGAAACATGTTCACTTTTCATATGTAATATCATGCGATAAATTTGGTGACATCATTTTCGTGGATCTAACTCGTTCCATTCACGAGAAAAAATACTTTGAGTAATACTTTTGTACTTGAACGCCAATAGTGATTTATCGGCTATAAGAATAACTTATTTCTCCGTCCATAACACTTGGCGAGATTTTGGCGACAAATTTATCGGAATGTCGCCAACTTGGCGACATTTTTAAATGTTGACAAATTAACGAAAATTTCATCAAATGGATAAAAATGACTCTAAATCAATGAAAATGACGACTCATTGAAGAAAATATAATATCTTGGAAGAATATACGTAACATATTGTTGTCTAAACAAAGAATAACTACTATAAGAATAACAATTTTTTAACTGTAAAAGTAGTAAATTAATTGCATTATATAAGGAAAGTCATGTGCTGCCCACATCAGATATTTTTTTTATAGTTGTAGAATAGACTACAGAATATAGGGAGATAAATTTAAATTGAAAGGTAAAATAATGTTGAATACGCAGGAATATTCTTTATTGTTTGAGTTCTACTTTGCATTGCCCTAATCCTTTATTTTCACAAAATGGACAGTTTAAATAAATATTTTAAACCTTTCGCCATGGAAATGCACACAATGCAGGACGCCTTATCTTACCCCAGCGCCACCTGAATGATTGTCTCAAACGATATGGGCGTTTTCTTAATAGGAAGTTTTAACTCCTTTTACCTCCATGAATCAGTCTGTCAAATTATCACTGATAAACAAATAGCTGCTACCGCAACAATGAGAATATTGAAATATAAGGTTCTGGAAGGGATTCAGAGCTCATCCATAACTCTAAACATACTTTTAGTTTTCAGATTTTATCACGGTTACAGTTATTCGTTTTTCATGAAGAACAGTTTGGGAGACTCAGTCGCAAGCAATTAGGAGAGGGGGGGGGGGGGGAATGATAGCATCCGCATAATCCACGTTCTGTGTGGATAGTTGTGATTTTTTTTTTCAACTATTTCTACGAAAAGAAGTATTACGGACCCCCATTAACTCGAGCACTGCCGGCTTTGCGGCCTGTAATTTAAACTGACCATATTTTTAGAGCTTCACCTGCGGATGATGAAGAGTAAGATTCGTGAAAAAGTTTTAATGTCGCCACGGGTGAATAAACGATATTCTCTTAGTTGAAAAAGTCTGTCGTGCGCAACACCTGACTTTTCCTACAAATTCAGCTTTACTCTCCCTGAACACAGGAGTTGTATGGAAAGTAAATTGATGGAGTCGAAAATTCAAATTCGAGTTTTTAACGGAAGGGCACGTTTCGAGCGTACATGAAATTGATCGATCGCTTTTGAGACGATGTCTGTATGTGTGTGTCCGTGAGTCTGTGGAGGCGATATCTCACGAACGAATGGAGCGATTCGAATGAAATTTGGTACAAAAATTACAATCCGTGAATACTGGAAGCCTATTGATTTTAAACGTGATCGAATGTTCGGGAAGACCCCCCCCCCCCAAAAAAAAAAAAAAAAAATTTTTTTCGAATGAAATTTTGAAAAAATCATCAAAAAATTACAGCCTTCAATAATGTTACGTAAATAATCATTTCTTATGTAATTTTTCGTTAGAAAACGATTGACATAAATTTTAGAATGCTAACATGAACCGCTCCCCAGATATTGCATTTTTTTTTCAAATAAATTTATCAAAAAAAATCGCATAAAATTAAAAAATGTATTAACTATTGTGATGTAGGTTCACTTCTGATATGTAATATTATGCGATAAATTTATTAGCATCATTCTAGTGAATCTTGTTCTTTTTACTCACTAGAGAAGATACTTTGTGTAATGGTATTGTACTTTGACGCTTTATAATTTGCTAACACTCATTTATATATAAGAAATACTCTTTTTTCAGTTTGTATATAACGTTTGGAGATAAATTTGATGTAATTAGTAAGTAATTTAGCGATATATTGGCAACTCTGTGACATTTCGTTCCGGTTTGACAAAAATATCGATAAAAATTACAAAAATGATGCTAAGTTAACAAAAATGGCGCCAAATTGATGAATTAATTATTAAAATATATTTGGACTTTATTGCTTATTGCAGATGCTATCATTATTGACAATCGCCAATTTAGAGTTGCATGAAATATAAGTTAATCGGGTACTTCTAAATAGTTGTACATGTTATCCTGTGAAGCGCCAAAAATACACAATTCAACGTTAAGGGGACGGTGGACGTTGAAATGAGCAAAAATCGACTAAAAAAAGTTTTAATATATAACATTATTTTACACATTTAAGATTTGCTTACGGGCGGGACAGCGTCCATCCCAAACGAAGAACCTCCTAAAAAGACAGGTATTTCACCTACCCTATCCCAAACAGTTTGACCCCCTTTGCAGGCATTGGCGTCCATGGAAATCGCCGACAGAAACATTGCACCTGCTGCAGCAGGTGCAATGTTTCTGTCGATTTCCATGGACGCGATTTTCATGGACGTTGTGTTTCCATGGACTGTTTCGGCGATTTCCATGGACACCAATGTCTGCAAAGGGGGTCGAACTGTTTAGGATAGGGTATATCAAATACCTGTCTTTTTAGGAGGTTCTTCGTTTGGGATGGACGCTGTTCCACCCGTAAGCAAAAGGTTGAATGCATTTTTTTCGAAACGGAATTTTCAAAGGTTTTACATTTTTAAAATGCTCCATGTGTCTTAATTTTTGTCTGAGATGCATGAAATTTGGCAAGAAGACACCTCTCATACTTTTAATGAAACTGGGTATGCATTTTAGAATTGGACTGTATTAAGGTAATTAAAAGTGAATAAGAACCTAATTAAATGATGAAAATTAAGTTTTAATGCAGAAAAATATTTAAAAAAAATTAACTTTCTAAGGGATTTAAAAATGAATACCCAAATTTGTTCATAATGTGTTTTTGAATGAACCTAATGTAAAATTAATCAAAAATGTGAACAAATGGCACGCAAGGAGCATTTTCAAATTTTCATTAAAAAAATTAAATTAAAAAAAATACAAAATTATAACAAAATTGAAAAAAAAATTGAATGGTATTGTATATACTAATGTTAAGAGGAATATTTATACAAATTTTCACGTTTCTAAGTCAATAAATAAATTAAAAGAATTTCAACGTCCACCGTCCCTTTAAAAACGTTGTGCAGCAGATCACATACATCAATTTTTTTTCACTGTAAAAGAAGTAAATTTATTGCATTATATAATGAAAGTGCTGCCCGACATCAGATTATTTTACTTAAAATAGGAAACACAATTATAATTCGCCAATAGCGCAGTTCTATTTTTACTTGACGAAAAAGCATGTTTCAAGTATTCCTGAACTCGAATCGAATGTTTTAGAAGTGATGTGTGTGTGTGTGGATGTGATATCTCACGAACGAATGGAGAGTTTCGAACGTAATTTGGTATACGATTATTACGATTCGTGAATACTGGAACCTTATTGATTTTAAACGCGATCGAACGTTCGGAAGACACCCAAATTTTCGAATACATTTTTGAAAACATCATAAAATAGTCCGGACATTTAATAATGTTAAATGAATGATCATTTTATATGTCATTTTTGTATTCGGAAACGAATGAAATAAACTTGCTTGAATAAGCTAGTTTGAAGCTTTATCGATATGTTGCACGCATTTTTTTTTTTTTTTTAAATATATTTATATAAAAAAATTACATAAAATTGAACAGTAGGAAATATTATCAAATATATAACACTTGTCTATTAATTTGGCAAAATATCGACAAATTGGCGACTTTTTATAGGGTGTCAAATTAAAAATACTGTCAAATTGGCAAAAATAACGCTAAAATTACAAAAATGACGCCAAATTGATAAGCTGATAATTATCATATTGCTGGTATCTGCTAGGTAATATATTTCAATATAATGGAGTATATTAATGGCGTATGCCAGCAATATTTCCGATTGTCGAATTAGATTTGCGTGAGATACATGTTAATTGGGTACTTCAAAATAATTTGACATGCTGTCATTCTGAAATGCGCCCCATGTCAGTGTGCTTTCCAACGTTAAAAAAAATCTGATGTGGGCAACACATGACTTTCCTTATATAATGTAAAGCATTTACTACTTTTACAGTAAAAAAGATAGGTTTTTCTTATAGTAGATAATAATATTCTTTCCATGATATTGAATTTTCGACAATTGGTCGTCATATTCATTGATTTAGCGTCATTTTTATCCATTTGGCGAGATTTTCGTTAATTTGGCAACATTTCAAAAAGTCGCCAAGTTGACGACATTACGCCAAATTCGTCGCCAAAATCTCGCCAAGCGTTATGGACGAAGAAATAAGTTATTCTTACAGCAGATACATGACTATTGGCGTTCAAATACAAAAGTATTACTCAAAGTATATCTTTTTTCATGAATGGAACGAGCTAGATCCACTAGAATGATGTCACCCAATTTGTCGCATGGTATTACATATAACAAATGAACATGTTTCGCAATGGGAAATATTTTTTTTTATTTTATATGATTTTTTGATAATTTTTTAAAAAAATGTGCAATATCTCGAGAACGGTTGATGTTAGCGTTCTAAAATTTATGTCAATCGTTTTCTAATGAAAAATTACATAAGAAATGTCTATTTACGTAACTTAATGAGTGGTTTTGATTTTTTGACGATTTTTTTCAAAATTTCATTCGAAAATTTAGGGGTTTCTGAACATTCGATTGCGTATAAAAACAATAGGCTTCCAGTGTTTACGGATTGTGATTTTTGTACCAAATTTGGTTCGAATCGGTCCATTCGTTCGTCAGTTATCGTCTCCACAGACTCACTGACTGACACACACACACACACACACACACATACTTTCACACACACACACACACACATACTTTCACACACACACACACAGAGACATCACTTCAAAAATGTTTGATTCGTGATCAGGGATGCTTGAAACGTGCTCTCCCGTCGAAAACTCGAATTCGAATTTTCGACCCCGTCACAATACTTTCCTTATGCATTATGTATATAAGGAAAGTAATATTGAGCCCTGAGGGAATCCTGCCCATCATTATTTAGCACTGAAGGAAGTAAAGTACTTGCATTATGTAGGGAAAGTCACGTGCTGCACACATCCGATTTTTTGTAGCAGAATGACTGCAACTACAATAAGTACAATTAGTAGTGTACATGCATGTGTTTCAGTTATTACGGTGCTGCGAAAGCCATAAAGTGCCATTTTAGGTTGTTGATATAAAATTATTTTGTTCATAATTTCCCTTTTTATGGAGGCTAATTGGATTCATCTCAGTGGCGAAGTGGTGTCGTTCTGCCTTTCAAACCATCGCAGAACAGCATCAATACCCTTCAGAGCTCCTTTTGTTGCAGGAATTTCGTTAGGTTTGACCTTTGAATCTATGGAGTTAGAAAGAAGGAAATAAAACTCCTATGGATGAAGCGTTTGAGAATGCCATAATGATTTGAGAATGATATCTAGGTGTCGCTCCTGTTAGTAAAGTAGCGGCTACTGGTAGTGGACACAACAGAAAGGCGTAGTATTTAGTATATGTATTTTTGATTATTTTAAAATGAAGGGTTCCCTCATTATGAGTGTAATTAATCAGTATTTTTTCATAGTTGTAGGATAGAGTACAGAGTATAGGGAGATAAGAGTAAATTGAAAGGTAAAATAATTTTTAATATGTAGGAATATTCTTCATTGTTTCAGTTCTACTTGACATTGCGCTCATAAATTATTTTTACAAAATTGACAGGTGAAATTAATATTTTAGATCTTTCTCTATGGAAATGCATGCAATGCAGGGCTACTTATCTCAGAGCCACCTGAATGATTGTCTCAAACGATATTAGCGTTTTCTTAATAAGAAGTTTTAACTCCTTACTTTTACCTCCATGTTTGAATCATTTCCACTCATCCATCAAAGAATAAATTTGGCGATCTTTGGCGGCACTTGATAAATTTGGCGACATTGGGACCGAAATTGAAACCCAATTTTCTTTTGTTATTTTTGAGGAAGGGGCAAACAAGAAAAAGTTACAAAAAATGGGAAAATAAAATATGGAGAGGGCATGATATAAGCTAGTGTGTATGTCGGGGGGGGGGCGTACTGGTATCCCCGATAAGTATGTAAGGAAAGTCAACAGAGAGATAGTTGAAGCGCATAAGAAGATATGCCAAGACGAGACAGATATGTAGCCGTAATGATGAGAAGTAATCGGTGTGCATACCGTATATCCCGGAAGACCAGTCACTAACACGAATCATTTCTCGATCAACCTTGATTTCAGGTGAAGGGATTGAATTATTATGCACGGTGAATATATATATAACGATATCGTACGACACTGCATTGAAATCAAGAGATAAAAATATCTGATATAGACAGCATATGACTTTCGTTGCAAACTCAAATTAAGTCTTTTTTTTTTTTTAAGGAAAGATAGTAATGGCATATATTTTATTATGTCTTTGATTTTGAATAAAGGAACAGTTTTTTTATACCTTATCATTAGCATCTTGTTAATATGAAAACGATTCTGTTTTATTAACACTTTACAACATAGTTGAAAAGTGTCTGTCCGTCCGCACGATAACTGCCGTAAAAATGACTTTATCAAAATGAAATTTTAGTGTGTTGTTGAGACGGTCTGTGGAACCTATGGGAATGTAAATGAAAAAATCTCAATTTAGTGAAAATTACTTTTTGATCTGAATAACATCTATGTGTGGGGGTTTCTCTGGCGGAAATTAGGGTATTGCAAAGAGAACAAACACTGTGGATGCTTATACCTCCGAACCTAATAAATAAAAATTCTTGTTTTGTCGAAAATAGGGTTCAAATTATGAATATATAAAAATAATTTCAATATTTTAATATTTTGAACTTTTTTTTTTAAACTTTAAGAATAAAAAGTATCTGTCCGAGGAGATTTTTTTTTCTTAATTTTACTTGAAATGTCTTTTAATCAATGAAAGATAGATTTAAATAGTAAATGGTAAAAATATGCAGTAGGAAATTTAGTTTCCTAATCTATATTTATTTTTAAAAAAAGCTCTTATAGTTTTCGAGTCATTGTGTAGTTAATTTGAAGTATATTGATAATGTTTCGTTTTTCCAATTTGTAATGCTTATATCTCAAATTCTAAAAATGCTGTGAACAATAATCAAGGCTTGGAGCTCTTCAAAAACCCTAAAAATGTTGTATGTAATTGGATTTGGGATCGAGTTCTTAGTTTTCGAAGTACAGTGGTTATAATTTCAATATTTTGGTATTTAAACCTGGGGTTTTTCAATCAGTGGGAAAGTGGTGATACTTAAAATGTCCCGATTGTTGCAGTTCAATTTGTTTATTGACCCCTTGGTGAAATATGGGTGCATAAGCACGAGATATTTTACTTTGTTTAAAAAAATTAGGAGGTTAAAGGAACTTGGGGATTCTAAAGATGTTCCCTGATTTGGTGAGATTTTAACAGAATAGATGAAAACACATGTATTCGAGTACTTGTATTTATGTGCTGCCAAGCAAGTCTATAGATTAACTTGAATATAAAATTTCGCCAGATACATTGTATAAGCTGAATTTATTTACCACAAAGCAAGTTAATAAAATAAATATTTTGACTTAGGTCTATGTTGAGAGAATCCAGGTGATATCTGGGCGAAAACTAAAAGTGCTAGTTCGCTATAAACACTTGGCTAGCAATTTATATCGCTTTGAAAGTCTGCAAACAAAACAAATGCGGAGAAAATCAAATAAACTTATTGAACTTTACTGGAGTCCTATTTTACGAAATGTTATTCAAGCAAAACCATTGCCACCGTAAATTTTTTTAGACAAATTACACCATCTCTCGTTTTATCTTAAGGCATACGAACGAACAACCTTTTTTTTCCCCTTTCTTTCTTATTAAAAAGAAAACACTGTTTACCCGAAAATTATCGAATTCTAAATTTTGAAGGAGGAAGAACATTTTAAGACCTCACGGGCTTGTTTCGAACACTTTTAGTGATATACACTGTTAAATTTTCAGTTTAAGAATACGGGCAATACAAGGCAACAGAGTTGCCAGCTACTGCTCTCATAATCAAAGTTGCTTGTAAAGTACACTGAAACACAAACCGCAATAATCTTGCCACGACCACAATAGTATAGCTATGACCGTAGATGACACATTATGTTTGCCCGTAATAGTTATGCCGTGACCGTATGAGACCACATATTTGCCCGTAACAATTATGCTATGACCGTGACACTTTTGTTTGCCAGTAATAGTTATGCCATGACCGTAGAAGACATTTTTTGTTTGACCGTAATAGTATAGTGTTACAAATTTGTAAAACGCTTTGAAATCTCTCCCCCCCCCCCTCTCACTTTCGTCTCTTTCAAAGATCAGACGGAGAAAACACCAGTACAGTTCCCATAGCGTGAGTCTAGGGTTGCCACATGCCACCTTTCGAATAGAGGTCGTCAGATTTAGCAATTTATCGCCAATTTGGCGACATATGACGACTTTTCGAAGCTTCGAGAAGCACCGCGAAATAACCAGTATTCTACGAGATATAAGAGATTTCCAGAAATTTCTATAGAGAGTCTGTAGAAGGAGTCATCACTCGATTGATGAGCAGTTCACGTGACACGAGCTGCATTAAACTGTGATTTTTGTCAATGTTTTGAGAATAATATCGGTTGTTTTTAGAAATGGATGGAGCATTTAAGTACTGTATTAATGTATATTGTTCCCGTTTACGCTGTGTTGGTAAATAAACGTGTTAGTTATCCAGAAATTTGGATTCGTTCTTGTATCCTCAGCGCACACCCACGATTCTCGAGGATATATCGTAACAATAGTCATGGCTGTAGATGACAATTTTTGTTCATCCGCAGCAGTCCTATCATGACCGTAGAAGACAATTTTGATTTGCCCTTTACTCAATAATGAAAAGTATCGTATATCAATCACTACATGAGTAGGAAAAGTCATGTGCTGCCCAGACAGTTTCTTTTTCTGTTGGCACAAATCTGTCAAAAGCTCTCTGAAAGAATATATGACACCTATCAGCGTAGAATGATTTAGATTTTCTCCTGACCTGTCAACTGAGAAACGTGAATAATTAAAAGGAAATCGAGCCGATCGTGAGAAAACGCATTTCATTTCACAAACTGGTTCGTTTTCTGGCCGAAATATCCGAGATATGTCAGTCACGTGATTCGCTCATTAGATATTTAGGAAATATCTTTTCATGAGCTGCCGGAATGGGAAAGGCGACCCGGTTTAAAATGTCAAACCATAATAAACCATTTCGGCGTCGAATGCATACTGAGTGGGAAATTTTTAGAAGTAAAACCCGTTCTTATTCTTTTATTTTGACAAATTAAACTCTCAGATTGATACGCATTTTCTATATATTTCTCTATATTATATACATAAAAAAAAACTAGATTCAGTCGCTGACTCAATCATTTTTTTTAAAATAAAGAGGTTTTTTTGTCAAGGCTAGCAACCTATAACATCAAATGATTCGCAATTTGACATGACCATTTAGACTACTCCGGCATGTTTGGACTCTTATTTTGGTTACAATCGGATAACAGTTTCTATTTTTTTATACAATTTTAAAGTGAATATTTTTACTTTATCATACTATGTAATACAGTATCGAGAAAGTATAGTTTTCACGAAAATTTTCGAATTCCAGATTTTGATGCCAATATACATTTTAGGACCTCCTGAACACGTTTCAACTATTTTTAGAGTAATGTCTGTTTGTCTGTATGTCTGTGGTCGACTTCTTGTGCACACGATAGCGGCCACAAATATTACTGGATTTTCACGAAACTTCATATCCGGCTTTGTTACAAAGAAATCTAGCAAAAACATGCTTTTGCTGCCTATTTGAATAAAGAACCTTCAGTGTTTGTTCTTATATTAAATATTTAACCGATGACGTCTATTTTATCTTCCGTCTGGGGTATAAAGCTACGCCAAGGCTCAAGGAAGAAGGTGTCTAAAGGGGTGCCTTATCTGGGAAAGTACCAGACTTTAATCCCCCGTCTAATAAGAAAGGAAAGGATTGCTACGAAAATGAGGAAGATTAAACAGAGTACAGGTTGCTTGTCAGTTTAATCTGCCAAGTCTTGGTATCGAGTATTTTTAAATTATCATAAATAAACTTTAAATTCCAAAGGGGTAGAAGGATAGAGTATGAAGCTACCTATTCACATATCCTATAAAATATGTTCTGGCATTCGTTCGAAATTCCCCTTTTCCCAACCCCCCGCTCTCCTCGCCTCGACCGCTAAATTTTCGTTCAGATCTAGTTTTCCTTATAATACTAAAAATTTGCGGGCCAGTTCTGTCGAGAATATAATTTTCAACAGGTTCGTTCCACTGTTATTTATTTTAGCAGTCGTATTTGTACTGGTGCATTTAAATGCAATTCTTCACACCACGCTTTTGCCCCTCTTGTCTCGCGTGATAACAATTAGATATTACGTTCACTGCAATGCATGGTAATGTATAGGAAAAGTATTGGAATTGTGTTGAAAATCGCAACTCCAGTTTTCGACATACACGTTTGGGATCTCTAGAATACGAAAAAAAACATTTTTAAGCGTGACGTTTGTGTGTGTGTGTGTGTGCAATATATATATCCAGTCTAACTCAAAAAAGTAATGACCCAAGTTTCATAAAATTTTACAAGTCACATGTCCATGGTGCTGATTAGATTTTGATTAGATTCGGGATAAAAAGAACATTCCTTTTTTGCGAAATGGCTCGCAAAAATCGCATGTCTCCACCCTCGCTAAAAATCTAATTCACCCCATTTCACAAAATTTGTTAGATAAGTCACATGTGGGTCACCCTGGTGCTGATTAGATTTTGGTGTGATTCGAAAAAACAAAACATGCCTTTTTACGGAATGGCCCGCAAAAATTGTTAGAAGACTACCTATGCTCAAATGTATCTATTAAATGATTGTTTCATACGTAATTTTTGACGATGAAAAGAATCAGACCAATCTTATTACTCTAGTTCTAACCGTTCCCAAGATATTTTATTTTTTCGCATTTTTACTATGTCGCCTTTGAAAATACGTCTAGCTACCAAATGAAAACGATAATTGAATTAAAAGTGCAAATTCAGTGTTTAAGTCATGTACTGTCCAAATCAGTTTCTTTTTATATTGGTAGCTCTAGAAAGACTATTAGTATTGGTCTATCTGTGCTTTAACAAAAAAATATCTTACCCCGGAACATTATGCTATTTGAATCTATGTTTATTTATCTCTATAGCGATTTTATTTGCAATTATAAAATCTTTATTCTTGGCGTCTAATACTTGAATTGGCGTCTAGTACTTGACTCCATAATGATAAGACCCCTGTCCACGTATCGAATACCATTATTTAATCTTTATATATATATATATATATATATATATATATATATATATATATATATATATATATATATATATATATATATATATATATATATATATATATATATATATATATAATCTTCGCTTTCGATGTGAATAACATCTATGATTGTGGTATGTCTGATTGAAATCGAAGCTTTACGAAAAATGTAAACACTTTGGACGCTCATATCTCCGAACATAATCGATATATTAAATGTAAAAAATGTTTACTTGTTTTAATGGAAATAGGGTACCGTATATTATTATACAAAAATAATAATTATACCGTTTATATAAAAATAATTTCAATATTATAATAATTTGCACTTCTTTTCTTGGAAAAACGAAAAACTTGTTGTCCGACCGAGTTTTTGTTTCGTTTTCTTATTTTTAGTCGAAATATCTCCCGAACTATAAAAGGTGGGTATAAACAATAAATCACAAAAATGTTCAGTTGTAAATACATTTTCCGGATTAATAACTCTAGATTATTTACAAAGCTCTTCTAGATATCGAGGGACCGTCTTGTCAAATTACAGAAGATTGAAAATTATTTGTTTTAAAGTTTCAACTGCTTATATCTCGAAAACTAAAAGTGGTTGTTATGAACAGTATAAGCAATTAATTTCCAGCCCTTGGAAAGCCCTACAAGTATATGTATTTGGATTTTGGATGGAGTTCTTAGTTGTCTAACTATACCAGTTATAATCTCACTGTTTTGATATTTTGACCCGTTGAAGTTTTCCAAAGGGTTCCAAAGCATTTAAAATGTTGCATTTAAACACTGCATTTAAACTGCAACATTTAAAATGTCGCTTGTGCTGCATCTTTAATTCTCGGTTGCTGAACAAGCACGAGATATTTTATTTGTTTTAAGGGGACGGTAGACGTTGAAATGAGCAAAAATCGACTAAAATGAGTTTTAATATATAACATTATTTTACACATTTAACATTTGCTTACGGGTGAGACAGCGTCCATCATAAACGAAGAACCTCTCCAAAAAGACAGGTATTTGACATACCCTATCCCAAACAGTTCGATCCTCCTTTGCAGGCATTGGCGTCCATGGAAATCGCTGACAGAAACATTGCACTGGCTGCAGCAGGTGATGGATGCTGTCCCACCCGTAATCAGAAGGTTTAATGCATTTTTTTCGAAACGGAATTTTCAAAGATTTTCATTTTTAAAATGCTCCATGCGTCTTAATTTTTGTCTGAGATGCATGGAATTTGGCAAGAAGATACCTCTCATACTTTTTAATGAAACTGGGTATGCATTTTATAATTGGACTTCATTAAGGTAATTGAAAGTGAATAAGAACCTAATTAAATGATAAAAATTAAGTTTTAATGCAGAAAAATATTATTAAAAAATTAACTTTCTGAGCGATTTAAGAATGAATACCCAAATTTGTTCATAATGTGTTTTTGAGTGATCATAATGTAAAATGAATCAAAATTGTGAACAAATAGCACGCAAGGAGCATTTTAAAATTTTCGTTAAAAAAAATTAAATTTGAAAAAATATACAAAATTATAACAAAATTGAAACAAAATTGAATGGTATTGTATATAGTAATGTTAAGAAGAATATTTAAACAAATTTTCACGTATCTAAGTCAATAAATAAATATAAAAAAAATTCAACGTCCACCGTCCCCTTAAAGAAATTAAGGAGTGGAGTGAACTTGGGGATTATAAAGATGTTTAGTAATGGGTGAGGTCTGGCGAGTAATGGTAGTATGAAATTGTAGTACATATTTATGTGCCACCAGGTTTATAGAGTCACCCGAATCTAAAATCTCGTCAAGATACTTGCCCCGGCTCTGGATTTAGTCTAAAGTATTTAATTATCTAGGCTAATATTCTGAGATGTAAGAAATAAATAAAAAACAAGAAAGATCAATCATGCATAAAGCATTGATTATGAAACACCGTCAAACTTCAATGCAGCTTTATATAAACATCTCTAAAATGCGATACGTTCCTCGGTAATAGTTTTAAAATTATCACAATACTACATTAATTTATTATATTTGAAAACTTAAAACTTCATAAAAAAATGAACTTCATTCAAATGACGACATTGAAATATAAATTGTCTGGTTTAAACATATCTAAAATGTGATGCATTCCTCGGTAATATTTTAAAAATTATCATAATACTACAATAATTTATTATATTTGGAAACTTCATCGAAAACAAATGAACTTTATTCAAATGACATCATCGAAATATAAATCGCCTGGCTCTCTCTATAAAATCAGCATTTCATTCATTATATTTTTCCATTCCTTTCAGTCATCACAATACTATAATAATTTATTTTATTTAAAAACTTAAGACCATGGAGGTACAAGTAATTTAACTCTATACGCTTAAAACTTCATTGAAAATATCGTCTGGTTCTCTGTTAAAGACCCAGACCGTCAGACTCATCCAAAGGACTCGAGTAACTGCTTGGACGGCCGGAAGTCTGGTTCTCTGTGCAAAATCAATGAATGATTCATTCATATCAGCTATATTGCAGACTCCATGAGCTAAATAATTTTGCATTAAAGAAATGCAGCAATTCCTATACAACTCATTCTACATCTTTGGTGCTTACATTATCCATAAGTGAAAATTAGGCTTCGTTGTAGAAATAATCAAAGTTTGATGATCATTTAAACTCAAATATATTGTAATTGCGTTGTTTCGGTATGTAGATGCACAGAATTTAGGCAAAAATAAAGTAATTTTAGGACGGATACAACACTCAATATGAATTAAAAAGAACTTTAAAAATCACGATTTTGACACAAGATGGATGCCATATTTTATTTGGAAGTGGGCTACGTGATCTCTGCATATAATGGTCACGTGATCTCTTCATATAAAGGGTGTCATTATTATTTTAATTTTTATTTAAAGACTACTAAATATATTTTGCTGAAAATTTTTTTATATATTTTATGGGATAATGTGAATATTTCCTAAAACTTTCGAAGCAATTTGTGAATTTTAAATTCGCTTAAAAAATGTTTGAAAAATTAGGTCTCATAGGGTTCAGTGTATTTCATTTTTTCAACCCGGGTTCAATCCAAAACTAATTGGTTGATATTATTCATTTATATTCCTATAGGTCCGACAGACCGTCTAAACAACATACTAAAATTTCATTTTAAGGCAGTTATCGTTCTAACAGACAGACAGACAGAATGAACAAAGTCATAAAAACTTTTCAACTATGTTGTAAAGTGTTAAAAGATGGCGAACTGTTATGGGGGTCAAAATACAAGGCACTACTCGAAATATCTTCTCTCGTGAATGGAAAGAACTAATCAAAACTGATAGAGTTTTTCCTGCACCTTTGTGTTCTAAACAATATAATTAAGCCTAAACTCGTTGCTATTCTGCAAGAGGTAATTGACTCCTTTCTTCACGCTACGTGCTAACTTTATAATAAGTTAATAAGTTAACTTTATGACTTGAAACTAAACTTAAAGACATAGTATAGTATAGCACCTAAAACTAATCAATATGTATGTATATATATATATATATATATAATAGAAGTTTGAAAATCCAATGAACGAAAAGTAAGAAGATGTAACACGATAAACCTAACTTTTTAAAACACCCACAGAATAAAATATAATACAGCAAATCATCAATCAAATGGATAAAAAATACAAAACACGAGCTATCAAGTTACAGAAAATCAACCGAATTAAAAGGTATGGAAACAAAAAAAGAAAAACTTAAACTAAATTCAACTGTCTAACAAAAGTAAAACAAAAGTAAAAATCAACTAATCCTCAAGCAAATGGAAAAAAATAAATAAAATAAATATCGAATCAACTAGTCAATGAAAAATATATAATACAAAGGTATGGAATCGAAATAAGTATAACAAACGAAATCAAGCACAAACGCCATACACGTGGACGAGGCTCTAAGCCTAAATCATGAATTGTTAACCTCTACAAAAATCTAATCATGTCCAAGTTTTTGAAGAAGCAAACACAAAAATGTATGTTTCTGAAGAAATAGATAGATTATATCTATAAACTATTTCTACAAATATATATATATATACACACATACATATACAAGTACTGTATACATACATACATATATATACAGGGTGTCCCAAAAACATTGACCTCGGCTTTTATTCCTTAAATATTGATCCAAGACATATATAATAAATTACAAAGTTGCTTAAAAAAAAGGAACAAAATCTTATGAAATCGATTAAAATTTTCAAGGGAATTAAATTTTAAGAAATACAAGATTTAAATTTTTATACGGCCCCCGTACAAAAACATTTCCAATGAGTAACATGTGCCCCATACACTAATAAGGTGATGTGCAAAATTTCAACATTTTATCATAAAAAGTCCTAAGAGATATCAAAAGACAAAAATGATGACCTAAACCACTTTTCGATGCATCGACATGGGTTCTCAGAGGGGAAAAATCATGTCGGCAGATCGCGTTTCAGGGATCATACACAAATTACGAAGGAAAACAATGATTGTATAAATAAATAATAATTTTGCTATTTATTGGTACAAAAGTATTTACACTGTGTAGAAATAATAACTTTATACAAAGATTACAAAGCTTTTTCAAAATGTTTTCCATCCATGCCAAAGATCCATTAAAGATAAGAGGCAGATATTATTTGCTTATGATGCCTTTCTGCGTTGCGTCATTTGCACTCTTGCTGTAAACATTTACATTTTAATGTGTGATCAATCCCTCACCAATTTTGTTTAAACATATCTCTGGGACTTTTTATGATAAAATGCTGAAATTATGTGCATCGCCTTATTAGTGTGTGGGGCACATTTTGCTCATTGGAAATGTTTTTGTACGAGGGCCGTATAAAAATTTAAATTTTTGTATTTCTTCAAATTTAATCCCCTGAAAATTTTTATCGATTTCATAAAATTCTGTACTTTTTTTTTTACGCAACTGTAATTTATTATATATGTCTAAGATCATTTTTTAAGGAATAAAAGCCGAGGTCAATGTTTTTAGGACACCCTGTATATATACATATATTCATATATATTACCAATATTGATGTTTTTATCATGTCACCAACCGATTTTAAAATGCCTGTCTTGACGTGCTTAGCATGTTGGTCTTACGTTCTGTTGAATTTGTACTTAGTGGTTACTGCAATTGGATTCTATCTATTATATATCTTAAAATGAATACATAAATAAATATTCTATCATTTGCAATTTCCAATATACTCCGTATTTTCAGCGAAAACCTTTCCCAATTTCCATTATTTACCTAACCTTCTCAATAAAAATACAAACTGTCAAATGGGTTCATCAAGCGCGCCACTCATTTTACAGACACTTGGGTTTAGAGGGATACAGATTGGAAATGCTATTTTAGGAAGATTTGCCTAGTAGTTTTCAATTCTGGATCGTGAATATCCGATCGAAATACACCCCGGACCATTAGATATTATTAAAGCTAAAAGTATTCCTTCTAAAAGTGCCCAAATTACTTAACATCGTCCTACTTTGAATCCTTTAAATTAAAATTTTAAAACTATTTGAATAAAAATTTATACGATTCTTTAAACCTTGTGACTAAGAGAGATCCAATTTTGAATTCCTTTGAAAGTATGGACTACACACGTGGGTGCTGGACCTGCATTGTACAGAAAATGTATTGTGTTCTCGATAATTTTGGAATTCGAACTTTTTTGACTGATAAGTACGTAATTACTGATTTGGTGCTTTTTGGTTTAAAATACCCTTTTCTTTTCCACGTCAAGCAGATTTCCTCTTGTGCAGAAATGTTAATGTAACTCTTATGCAGAGGTCTGTAAAGAGTTTCCCTCTTAAACAAAATTCTATCACTTAAGATGATGCGTTTTTTCTTACTCAGATTTCACTGTACATTGTTCTGTGATGGTTATTGCCCAAGTTTTACCCAGAAACTTTTGGATTAATATTTTTTATTTAAATGAATTATTTCATTTTCTTGAAATGTTTATGTTTATAGGGCAGTTACTTGCGTTCCATTCGATCCCAAAGCATTATTTTCAAGTTTTAGCTTTCAAGATGTAATATTACTAATTTTATAAATAATTGTTGTTGTCTATTTTAATTTATCGAAGTATTAAATTAAAAATATCAACAGGCTACTTTTATAATAAAGTTAACTGGTGTGGCTCAGCTCGTCTTTCTCATAACAGAATCCAATTTTAGTAGAATTTTTTTTTTCTTTTTTTCAAATTTTACAAAACCATTTTTGAAAAATTGGTATGATGGGTCCAAATGATTATAATTTTTAGCGTGTTACCCTTCACTTTAAAAGCTTGAAAAATCTTTCGATTGATATCATTAGTCAAGTACCCCCCAGGGTAGTAACTTGCCTCCGAGGGGGGGCTAATGACGTCACAAACAAAACAAAATTGTACCGCGGCTATTTTTCACAACAATGATTGAAACTATTAAGCCTCGTGATTATTGGGCCACAAAATGAACCCTTTTATGCATGATTATGTCAAATTGTGTCCTATGCTGCCATATTAAAAAAATATATAAAATTTCGAATCCATTTCGAAATTTTCGCTGGAACTAAAAGTTCTATCTAGTTTTATATTTTTTGATACCAAAACTGGATATAAAATTTCGTGAAAATCCATTTATATTTTTGGCCGCTATCGTGTACACAAGAAATCAAGAATAGACATACAAAAAGGCGGACATCACTCCAAAAATAGCCAAACCGTATTCAAGAAGTCTTAAAACATATATTGGTATCAACATCTCAAATTCGAAAATTTTTATAAAAACAATATTTTGTCTATATATTACATAGTATGATAAAGTAAAAATATTCTTCAAATTAAAAGTATTCTAATTGCGATTTTTCAAATCAATTAATACAATTATATATATATGAAGTATACTATAGTGTTTATCTAAAACTACACTTACTCTAATCAAAAATTATAGTTCTACTTCTATTTTGTCGAATTAAATTTAATATATCAAAATTTAAACTGTTTTCAATTGTTATATTTTGTTTCGCAAAAGTTAAAAAGTACTTTACGTGTTTTTTCTTTTATAACATATTATTTTAAAATGTATATTTAGTTCTAAATATAAAATGCCACAATACCATATAAGGTATTGTAATAAAATGCGACACAAGTTACTCAAATATTATACTTGGAAGAATATATTTTGCATATTCAAGTAATCCACATTGTGAATAAAATCGCCTCCCATTTTGTTAAATTCAATTTAATATCGCGGAATTATTTTTTTTCATTTGTTATATTTTGTTCCACAAAAATAAAGTATTTTGAGTGTTCTTTTTTTCCCATCGTTTACAACATATTATTCTAAAAATCATACCTAGTTATAAATATAAGATGCAGCATATAAAATATTGTAATAAAATACAAAACGACTTATCCAAATATTACATTTTGAGAAACAACCTTTGCAAATACAAGTAATCATGTTGTAAATAAAATAACCCTGTCATTTGGTCTAATTCAATTCAATATAATAGAATTTAAAATTTTACTCAATGGTTCTATGTTGTTCTTCAAAAATAAAATACTGCGTGTTCCTGTTTTTTGTTTAAAATATATTATTCTAAAATTTATCTTTAATTCTAGATGCAAGAAGGAACATTTAAAATATTGTAATGCTAAACAACTTACCCAAAGATTATATTTCCAAAAATATCCTTTGCATATTCAAGTAATCATATTACGAATAAAAAAAAACCCTGTCATTTTGTCTAATTCAATTCAATTTTTTAAATATATTCTTTTTTTCAAGGATTTTATGTTGTAAAGAGCATATATAAAATATTGTAATAAAATGAAAAACAACATACCGGAATATTATATTTCCAAAAATATCCTCCGCATATGAAAGTAATCCAAATTGCGAACGAAAAACACCGCTCGTGAAAGTCACCACAGAAAAACTTCAATCCGCACTGCAATCATTCTTCCGTAGCGCAAAAGAACACAACTTTAATAATCCTTTCATTTCGGTTTCTATTCTCGTTCTGTCCAGTCTTTCCCAGAGGTGCTGAGTTGTTTCGAAACTGAGTCCAAACTAGCAGACGACATCTCTTGCAGCCAGGAGAAAGCAGCTGCCCTACTTCCCAAATACGGCCGGAGAGTCGTTATGGCGTTTACCTTTCTTGGCCTACATCGGCCCAACACTCTTCCTTTCCCCCTGCAAACAGGTTGTTGCGCGAAGATTGGCTTGGTCAGCGATTAAAAAAAAGGAAACGAATGAAAGAAAGTACAAAAAGTGTTCGGCTTCACTTCGAGAAATCCTATTGAAGCACTGTCACTTTTCCTCCATGGTTTCTATTAATTAGTTTTTTTTCCCCTTAGCAGATTTGTTGGACAGCAACTTTAATGATTTGGCTTATAAGGGGAAGTTCGGGAAAAGAAGCTGTTTTTAAAACTAGATAAAAAAAAAATATCATGCGTTATATTTGCGTTATATTTTCAAAACTGGCAACCTTAATAGCCAAAAGTCTGTATTTTTTTTTTAAACAAGGAATCGGGATTTAATGGGGGATATGAACTAGCAAAAAGCGCGCATATGAAGTATGCGAGCTGGGAAATATTTCAAAGCAAAACTTAATTTAACAAACGCTTATGAAATTAGAAATATAAAACATTAATGTCAATCTTTGAGAATCCTATAATGGCATATAGGCTTTTAGAATTTAAATATTAAATGAAACAAATTAGAATACAGAGAAACAATGAAATCAAAGTAGCACATTTAAATGGTAACAAGAAAGATCACTCATCCATAAAGCATTGATTATGAAACACTTTCCAACTTCAATGCAATTTTATTTAAACATCTCTAAAATGCCATACATTCCTCGGTAATATTTTTAAAATTATCACAATACTTCATTAATTTATTATATTTGAAAACTTAAAACTTCATCGAAAAAAATGAACTTCATTCAAATGATGACATTGAAAAATTAAATTGCCTGGTTTAAACATCTCTAAAATGCGATATATTCCTCTGTAATATTTTTTAAATTATCATAATACTAAATGATAATTATAATTGAATATACAATATTTGAAAACTTCATCGAAAACAAATGAACTTTAATGAACTTTTTTTTCAAATGACGTCATCAAAATATAAATCGCCTCTATATAAAAGCAGTATTTCATTCATAAACATGTTTCCATTCCTTTTATTCATCACAATACTATAATAATTTATTTTATTTAAAAGCTTAGAACCATGGAGGTACAAATAATTTAACTCTATGTTTAAAACTTCATCGAAAAAATCGTCTGATTTTCTGTGTAAAATCAATGAATGTTTCATTCATATCAGCTATATTGCAAACTCCATGAGCTAAATAATTTTGCGTTAAAGAAATTCAGCAATTCTTATACAACTCATTCTACATCTTTTGGTGATTACATTATCCATAAGTGAAAATTAGGCTTCGTTGTAGAAATAATCAAAGTTGCATGATCATTTAAACTCAAATATATTGTAATTGCGTTGTTTCAGTATGTAGATGCACAGAATTTAAGCAAAAATAAAACGGTTTTAGGACGGATACAATACTCAATATGAATTAAAAGAACTTTAAAAATCAAAATTTTGACACAAGATGGATGCCATATTTTATTTAGAAGTGGGTCACGTGATCTCTCCATATAAAGGGTGTAATTATTATTTTAGTTTTTATTTAAAAAAACTATTGAATATATTTTGCTGAATTTTTTTTTATATATTTTATGGGGTAATTTGAATATTTCCTAAAACTTTCGAAGGAATTTGTGAATTTTAAATTCGCTTTAAATATGTTTGAAGAATTAGGTCCCATAGGGTTCAATGTATTTCATTTTTTCAACCTGGGTTCAATCCAAAACTAATTGGGTGATATTATTCATTTATATTCCCATAGGTCCCACAGACCGTCTGAACAATATACTAAAATTTCATTTTGATAAAGTCATTTTTACGGCAGTTACCGTACTAACGGACAGACAGACAGAATGAACAAAGTCATAGACACTTTTCAACTATGTTGTAAAGTGTTAAAAACGTAATTTAATATGCAGGAGCACGTTTAAATTTCAATGCATGCAAATGCACTCGCTTTGATGAGCCGTTTAAAAGTTATTGTTTACTTGTTAGGTGTGTGAAGCATAGTGTGCATCCGCAGTCTGATGTAGCAACACATGACTTAATTTAAATATTTCAGGACTTAATTTAGCACATGATTTCATTTAAATTTTTACTTTCAATACAGACTAAAATCTCTTTATTTCTTTAATAATTTATTAAATTAGTTCTAATTGCACAAAGTAACATTAATAACATTAAATAATTATTTAAAATTAGACTGAATTTGCACTTTTTATTCAATTTTCGTTATCATTTGGTAATTTAAAGTATTTTCAAAGGCGGCAAAATGCGAAAAAACTAAAATGTCTCGAGAGCGGCTGTCCTAGAATAATGGGGTTGGTTTTATTTTTTTTTCATTGCTAAAAATTACGTAAGAAACAAGCCTTTAATGTATACATTTGAGCATACGTAGTCTTTTATTTTAGATTTCGACGATTTTTGCGGACGGTATTGCAAAAAATGGCCCGCAAATTCTGTTTTCCGGAATCTTACTAAAATCTAATCAGCACCAGGTACATTCACAAGTGGCTTACCTATAACATTGTATAAAATTGCGTCGATTAGCTTTTGAGTTAGAATGGATACGTATATTGCACAGACAGACAGACACACACACACACACACACACAGACGTCATGCTTTTTGTGTTTTGGAAGTTCTAAAACGTGTAAATCTGTCGAATACTCGAGTTGCGATTTCTGAAACGATTCCAATACCATGCATTGTAGGGAAAGTAAAATTGTGCAATTCGCCTTGTTACAGTTCGATTTAAGTTCTAATAATTGAAATTATGATTCTGCAAATGTACGCACAATTTCACGTGCAAATTTTCACCTTCCTTCCTATTGTAGTTTCGAATAAAAGGGATCACAAAATTCAGGAAAATGTCGATTTTGCTTCATTAGGAATGGAGAATACACCTTGCTTCGTTCGCCCATAATAATAAAAAATCTGATCTGAGCAGCACATGACTTTCCCTGCATTCATTAGATTCAGTTTCATTGCACTAAATAATACGCACAGTTAATTGACATTACACTACATTTGCATTTTTACTTTCCCTGCAATACATGGTAATGTATAGGGAAAGCATTGGAATCATGCCGAAAATCACAACTCGAGTTTTCGACGGATCTACACGTTTCAAGACCTCTAGAATACGAAAAAACCATTTTTAGCGTGACGTCTGTGTGTGTGTCTGTGTGTCTGTCTGTGTGTCTGTGTGTCTGTCTGTCTGTGCAGATATTGTATCCACTCTAACTAAAAAACTAATGGACCGAATTTCACAAAATTTTGTAGGTAAGTCACTTGTGGGCGGGGCTGGTGCTGATTAGTTTTGGGTACGATTCAGAATAAAAGAACCCGTCTTTTTTGTGAAATGGCCCGCAAAAGCTTGTATCCACTGTAGCTGAAAAACTAATGGACCGAATTTCACAAAATTCGGTATATTAGTCACGTATAGATCACCCTGGTGCTGATTAGATTTTGGTACGATTCAGAAAAAAATAACCTCCCTTTTTTTGCAAAATGGCCCGCAAAAATTGCCAAAATCTAAAATAAAAAACTGGGTATACTCAAATATATCCATTAAATGCTGATTTAATACGTAATTTTTAACGATGAAAAGAATAAGACCAACCCCATTACACTAGGACTAGCCGTTCTCGAGATATTTTAGTTTTTCGTACTTTCCCTACGCCACCTTTGAAAATAAGTCCGGTTATCGAATGAGAACGAAAATTGAATTAAAAGTGAAATAAATTTAATTAAAATAAAGAGAACGTTAATATAAGTCTGCAGGGAAAGTCATGTGCTGCCCACATCAGATTTTTACTTTCCCTGCAATACATGGTAATGTATAGGGAAAGTATTGGAATCATGCCGAAAATCGCAACTCGAGTTTTCGACGGATCTACACGTTTCGAGACCTCTAGAATACGAAAAAACTATTTTTAGCGTGACGTCTGTGTGTGTGTCTGTGTGTCTGTCTGAATGTGTGTCTGTCTGTCTGTCTGTGCAAATTTTGTATCCACTCTAACTAAAAAACTAATAAACCGCATTTCATAAAATTTAGTAGGTAAGTCACTTGTGGGCGAGTCTAGTGCTGATTAGTTTTGGGTACGATTCGGGATAAAAGAACCCGCCTTCTTTTGCGAAATGGCCCGCAAAAGCTTGTATCCACTCTAGCTGAAAAACTAATAGACGAAATTTCATAACATTCGGTAGATAAATCACTTGTAGGACACCCTGGTGCTGATTAGATTTTAGTACGATTCGGAAAAACATAACCTGCCTTTTTTTGCAAAATAGCCCTCAAAAATCGCCAAAATCTAAAATAAAAAACTACGTATGCTCAAATATATCCATTAAATGCTTCTTTAATACGTAATTTTTAACGATAAAAGGAATAAGACCAACCCCATTACTAGGACTAGCCGTTCTCGAGATATTTTAGTTTTTTCGTATTTTCTCTACGCCACTTTTGAAAATAAATCCAGTTATCAAATAAGAACGAAAATTGAATTAAAAGTGAATTAAATTTAATTAAAATAAAGAGAACGTGAATATAAGTCTACAGCGAAAGTCATGTGCTGCCCACATCAGATTTTTTATGCAACTTTCGTTTTGATTTAGTAACTGGACTTATTAAACCGGCGTAGCAAAAGTGCGAAATAACTAAAATATCTCGAAAACGGCTTATCCTAGAGTAATGGGATTGGTCTTATTCTTTACGTCGTCAAAAATGACGTATAAAATAAGCATTTACTTAATATATTTTAGCATACGTAGTCTTTTATTTTTAGATTTAACGATTTTTGCTGGCCATTTCGCAAAAAAAGGCAGATTCTTTTATCCTGAATTGTACCCAAATCAGCACCAGGGTCACCCACAAGGGACTTGCCTATCAAATTTTATGAAATTCGATCAATTAGTTTTCCAGTTAGACTGGATACAAAATCTGAACAGACCCACACAAACGCCACGCTAAAAATAGAAAAATAGATTTTTCGTGTTCTAAAGGTCCTGAAACGTGCAGATCCATCGAAAACTCGAGTTGCATTTTTCGGCATGATCCCTACATATTACCATGCATTACAAGGAAAGTAGAAATCTGATGTAAGCAGCACATGACTTTCGCTGCAGATTCAAATTCATTTTTACTTTCCCTGCAATACATGGTAATGTATAGGGAAAGTATTGGAATCATACCGAAAATCACAATTCGAGTTTTCGACGGATATACACGTTCCGAAACCTGTAGAATACGAAAAAACTCTTTTTAGCGTGACGTCTCTGTGTGTGTCTGTCTGTGTGTCTGTCTGTCTATGCAATGTATGTATCCCCTCTAACTAAAAAACTAATGGACCGCATTTCATAAAATTTGGTATGTAAGTCACTTGGGTGAGATCCTGATACTGATTAGGTTAGATTCGTAAAAACAGAACCCGCTTTTTTTTGCGAAATGGCCCGTAAAAATTTTATGTATCCACTCTAGCTAAGATACTAATTAACCAAATTTCACAAAATTTGGTAGATAAGTTATTTGTGGTATGCTCTGGTGCTGATTAGATTTTGGTACGATTTAGAAAAGAACAACCTGTCTTTTTTTATGAAATGGCCCTCAAAAATTTGATGTATCCACCATAGCTAAAATACTAATTGACCAAATTTCACGAAATTTGGTAGATAAGTTACTCGTAGGATGCTCTGGTGCTGATTAGATTTTGATACGATTCGGAAAAAACAACCTGCCTTTTTTTTATGAAATGGCCCGCAAAAATCGCCAAAATCTAAAAAAAAAAATGACTACGTATGCTAAAATGTATCAATTAAGTTCTTGTTTTATACGCAATGTTTGACGAGGAAATGAATATAATACACTCCATTATACTTTAGGACTAACCGTTCTCTAGATATTTGAGATTTCTTGCATTTTTGTTACTCTGCTTTCGGAAAAATGTCCAATTACCAAATAAAAACAAAAATTGAATTAAAAATACAAATTTAGTGTTATTTGGTGCAATTGAACTCAATCTAATGAATTATTAAAGAAATAAAGAAAATATGAATTTGAGTCTGCAGAGAAAGTCATGTGCTGCCCACAGCAGATTTTTTTTATTTCTTTAATAATTCATTAAATTGGGTTTAATTGCGCAAAATAACTCTATATTTGCATTTTTAATTCAATTTTTGTTTTTATTTGGTAATTAGACATTTTTCCAAAGGCGACGTAACAAAAATGTGAAAAATCTCAAATATCTCGAGAACGGTTGGTCCTAGTTGGCCTTATTCTCTTCCTCGTCATAAATTATGTATAAAACAAGCATTTAATTGATACATTTGAGAATACGTTTTTTTTTTAATTTTGGCGATTTTTGCGGATCATTTCGTAAATAAAAGGCAAGTTGTTCTTTTCGAATCGTACCAAAATCTAATGAGCACCAGAGTATCTCACACGTAACTTATTTACCAAATTTTGTGAAATTTGGTCACTTCATATTTCAGCTAGAGTGGATACATGAGGTATTTGCAGTGCATTTCGCAAAAAAAAAAAAAAGAAAAAGTTGGGAGGTCTTTTTTCCCGAATCGTACCAAAATCTAGTCAGCACCAGTGTAACCCACAATTTACTTATCTACCAAATTTTATAAAATTTCATCTATTAATATTTTAGGGCCATTTCGCAAAAAAAAAAAGCGGGTTAATTTATCCCGAAACGTACCCAAAACTACTCAGCACCAGGGTCACCACAAGTGACTTACATACCAAATTTTATGAAATTTGGTCTATTAGTTTTGAGTTAGAGTAGATACATACATTGCACAGACAGACACACAGACACACACACACACACACACAGACGTCATTCTAAAAATAGTGTTTTCGTTTTCTAGAGGTGTCAAAACGTGTAGATCCGTCGAAAACTTGAGTTGCGATTTTCAATATGATTCCAATACTTTCCTTATACATTAACATGTATTGCAGGGAAAGTAAAAATCTGATGTGGGCAGCACATGACTTTCCCTGCAGACTCATATTCACGTTCTCTCTCTATTTCTTCAATAATTCACTATATTGAGTTTAATTGCACAAAATAACGCCCACAATTATTTAAAATGACTCTAAATTGGCACTTTTAATTCAATTTCAGTCGGTAATTCTTAGTTAACTGGACTTTTTTTCAACGGTGGCGCAGTATAAATGAGAAAAAATTAAAATATCTCTAGAACGGCTAGCCTTATAGTGTAATGGGATTGGTCTTATTCTTTTCATTGTTAAAAATTATGTATGAAATAAGCATTTAATTGATATATTTGAGCATGCGTAATATTTTATTTTAGATTTTGACGATTTTTGCAGGCCATTTCGCAAATAAAGACAGGTTACTTTTTTCGAATCGTACCAAAATCTAATCAGCATCAGGATAACCCACAAGTGACTTATATACACCAAATTTTGTGAAATTTGATCTATTATTTTTTCAGATAGAGTGGATGCAGGCAATTTTTGCGGGTTATTTCGCAAAGAAAGGGCGGGTTGTTTTGGGCCGAATCTTACCAAAAACTAATGAGCACCATGGTTACACACAAGTGACTTACCTACCAAATTTTATGAAATTCGGTCCATTCGTTTTTCAGTTAGAGTGGATGCATACATTGCACAGACACACACACAGACGTCACGCTAAACATAGTTTTTCGTATTCTAGAAGTGTGAAACGTGTGGATCCGTCGAAAACTCGAGTTGCGATTTTCGGCATGATTCCAATACTTTCCCTATACATTACCATGTATTGCAAGGAAAGTAAAAATATGAGTGAACGAGGATAAATAGAAGAAAATGCAGATCTTTTATTAAAATGATATTGGCATATTTAATATATGTGTATTTGCAAATGCTATACCTAATGTGCCTATGTACAAAACATAAAATACACAACATTTTCAAGCAATTTTAGGTCAATGAGACCGGTTTTATTTTATTTTATTTTATTTTTACTTTTCCTATATAGTGTGTTATATAGGGGGAAATCTTGTGACGGGGTTGAGCATTTGAATTTTAGTTTTCAGTAGAAGAGCACATTCCAAGCACCCCTCAAAACTGGTATAACTTACAATAATAAACTATGGATCTAGAAACTGAATTTTATGCTGAATATTTTTATTATTTATATCCATCTTTTACATCTCAGATATTTCAAGTTAAATTAAGCAAAGCGAAGCAAAAAAATCTCACGAACAACACTTTTTACATTTTTTTTCCTAAAATAAGTAATTCAAAAGATAAAATATTAAAATTATTTTCTTATATTCATAATTAGTATTTTATTTTTAATAAAACAAGTATAAATTGTCTAGATTTTTCGTAACAGCTCCGGTTTCAGTCGGATACCCGCAGACGTTTATCCACCTCAAAACTGTATATTCTTCAAAATGACGGCCAAATTTCAAGAAAATATCGTTTTTTTCCCGAAAATGATACTATATAGCATGAGAAACGAAAAATTGCAAAAGAGAAACGAGAAAAATCTGCAAATTGATTTCGGAACTTGTTATGCCATTTCTCCTTGTTCTGCGTACGCCCGCAAGGAAAGTCGATGTACAGGCAAAGTTGCGCAGATTAGTCACCGCGGTGTGCAGAAATTTGACTCGGAATTCAGACAGAAAAATTCGATGATACTGTTTGATGGCGAAACTTTTTCTCAAAGAGAATGCTAGGCACTTAAATAAATTTTTAGATTCACTAGCGGGCTCGGCCTCCAGTTCCTGACGCTCACCATCCCCGTTTTAGATGTGTGTATATCTGATTTTTAAAAATGTTAGACGTATTTAGTTGAATAGCTACTGCAGTTGATCTACTTTAATAGATTTTATCCCCCGAAACGATTTTTAACACTTTACAACATAGTTGAATAGTGTTTATGACTTTGTTCATTCTGTCTGTCTGTCCGTTAGCAAGATAACTACTGTCAAAATGACTTTCTCAAAATGAAATTTTAGTATGTTGTTCAGGCGGTCTGTGGGATCTATGGGAATATGAATGAATAATATCACCCAATTAGTTTTGGATTGAACCCGGGTTGAAGAAATGAAATACATTGAACCCTATGGGACCTAATTTTTCAAACATTCTTTAAGTGAATTTCACAAATTGCTTCGAAAGTTTTAGGAAATATTCGAATTATACCATAAAATATGTAAAAAAAATTTCAGCAAAATACATTCAGTAGTTTTTTAAATAAAAATTAAAATAATAATTACACCCTTTATATGAAGATATCACGTGGCCATTATATGAAGAGATCACGTGACCTACTTCAAAATAAAATATGGCATCCATCTTGTGTCAAAATCGTGATTTTTAAAGTTCTTTTTAATTCATATTGAGTGTTGTGTCTGCCCTAAAACTGCTTTATTTTTGCTTAAATTCTGTGCATCTACATACTGAAACAACGCAATTGCAATATATTTGAGTTTAAATGATCATCAAACTTTGATTATTTCTAGTTGTATAAGAATTGCTGCATTTCTTTAAAGAAAAAATTATTTAGCTCATGGAGTCTGCAACATAGCTGATATTAATGAAACATTCATTGATTTTACAAAGAGAAGCAGTCGATTTTTTCGATGAAGTTTTAAGCAAAGAGTTAAATTACTTGAACCTCCATGGTTTTAAGTCTTTAAATAAAATAAATTATTATAGTATTGTGATGAATGAAATAAATGGAAAAAAGTTTATGAATGAAATGCTGCTTTTATACAGAGAGCCAGACGATTTATATTCCGATGGCGTCATTTGAATAAAATTCATTTGTTTTCGATGAAGTTTTCAAATATAATAAATTACTGTAGTATTATGATAATTTCAAAAATATTATCGAGGAATGTATCGCAATTTAGAAATGTTTAAACCAGGCAATTTATATTTCAATGCCGTCATTTGAATAAAGTTCATTTTTTTCGATACTACAATAATTTATTATATTTGAAAACTTCATCGAAAACAAATGAACTTTAATCAAATTACGTCATCAAAATATAAATCGCCTGGCTCTCTCTATAAAATCAGCATTTCACTCATAACCATTTTTCCATTCCTTTTATTCATCACACTACTATAATATTTTATTTTATTTAAAAACTTAAGACCATGGAGGTACAAGTAATTTAACTCTATGTGCTTAAAACTTCATCGAAAATATCGTCTGGTTCTCTGTGTAAAATCAACGAATGTTTCATTCATATCAGCTATATTGCAGACACCATGAGCTAAATAATTTTGCTTTAAAGAAATGCAGCAAATCCTATACAACTCATTCTACATCTTTTGGTGTTTACATTATCCATAAGTGAAAATTAGGCTTCGTTGTAGAAATAATCAAAGTTGCATGATCATTTAAACTCAAATATATTGTAATTGTGTTGGGGGGGGGGGAAAGAACTTTTATGATATACTAAAAGCATTTCTAAATATTCCAAAAGTTCTAAAGTTATTCTGAAGTAAATCTGAAAATACTCTCTAAAAAGTTCTAAAGTTCCTCCCTCAAACCTAAAACATTCTAGAAACATAACTGAAAGTCTTAAATAAACTCTGAAAGTGGACCTATTGACCAGCTACCCTACGTGTACAAATATGTACTCTACATGTAATTAAATGGAACTTTCCTAAAAATAAAACATTTAAAGTAAAAGAAAGAGAGAACACAGAATTTAGGTTTTCAAAATCTAACGTTTATTAAAATTTAAACTTCATTTTTAAAAGAATTTTTAAAACATTTTACATCTCATTAACTAAAATCAAACATCTTAAATAATAAAAATAAATGGAATGGCCGGTCGTATAGTGGTAGAAAAAACGTTAGAATATTAAATTTTAAAGTTAACAATATTAAACTTATACAACTATTTATCAAAACTAAAATTTGGGATAAAAGAACATAAGTTAGCCAAAAGGGAATTTAGAACATCCTAACAATAATCCAGGATTCGAAACTTAAAATATATAAGTGTGATGGGGTCTTATTCATTAACTAAACTGAGAACAATTGAAATAAAGACATATTTTAACTATTGAGAAATATTAGAATTTGGAGGAAAAGGAATAATATCACCAAGGCTCCAAGAAAAACGGCGGAAATCGGCGGGAGGTAGAATCCCCAAACGTGCAGCAGATCCAGAAAACACCAGAAGAGGAAAATCCATGGCACAGGATCACAATATGTCCAGCAGAAAATCCGGAAAAGGCCGTTCCACGGGATTCAACTCCAAAGAGATTCTCCACACCAGCTGGACGTCGAGTAATAAAAAATCCTTCTCCCAACTGCCGCACCGGACTACTGACATCAAAATGGAGAACTTAACATGTGTCCGTCAATTGGGCTCGGAAATGCGAACTCCATTCATCATAAAATAGAACTGGCAGCTTGTCAAGATAAAAAAATTTCTAATTGGCCGGTAAGACTTCCTCGGCCGACATCACATAAATCGTGAAACATCTTGGATCATTATTTAAATGATATGAAACTAATTAGCATGACTCTTCATTCCGTCGCAGCTTCCAGACATAAACAACATCAGAGAGCACAGCGGCAAAGGACTGCTGATTGATTATAAACTAAACAAATCAATCCACATCTTGAAAAACAAAACACACATCACAGCCGGGAATAATGATACATTTCAAGCCGAATTCGAACTACGGCTCGCGCCGAAAACAACAACTTTGACAGATCACATCTCAGGTTCTAATCAATAAACAGAAGAGAGCGAAAAAACGCGCGATTTTGCTTATATACTGCGAAACATCGCTGCCACAGATTGTAAACAAAATTATCAATGAACGATAAAATAATTAATGACAGACGATTGTAATATTTCGGTCAACCAATTAAAAACTCGAAATTTTAAAGAAGAGAAATGGAATTTCAGAGCAGACGAAAATTAAAAAGAAATGAAGTGAAACGATTTGGAAAATACGAATTCGGCAACAATTTAAATATGGACGATCCTGAAATATTTAAAATGCTGAAAATAGAATAAAACCGAAAAACTGCAATGAATTAACCAATTTTTAACCGAGAGTAATAAATTTGGAATCAAATTAAAGGGAATAAAAAGGGCAATAAATGGAATCACAAATTAGCCAATTTAAATAAATTTAATTTGCTAAAACCTAAAAAGAACGAACTTTCGCCGTTTTTAACACAAAACCTATTGAAAAGAACCTATTTGAACAAAGAATATCAAAAACCTAAACAATTGGAAAATGAATAACTAAAAGAGAATGACTATGTAAATAAGACCCCTGAACACGCTTAAACTAAAAACAAAATTTCTAAAATTATTAAATATCCTAAAGTATAACCCAACAATTGCCTTGTTTCAGTATGTAGATGCACAGAATTTAAGCAAAAATAAAACGGTTTTAGGTCGGATACAATATTCAATATGAATTAAAAGAACTTTAAAAATCAAGATTTTGACACAAGATGGATGCCATATTTGATTTTGAAGTGGGTCACGCGATCTCTTCATATAATGGTCACGTGATATCTTCATATAACGGGTTTAATTATTATTTTAATTTTTATTTAAAAACTACTGAATATATTTTGCTGAAATCTTTTTTATATATTTTATGGGATAATTTGAATATTTTCTAAAACTTTCGAAGCAATTTGTGAATTTTAAATTCGCTTAAAAAATGTTTGAAAACTTAGGTCCCATGAGGTTCAATGTATTTTATTTTTTCAACCGGGGATCAATCCGAAACTAATTGGGTGATATTATTCATTTATGTTCCGATAGGTCCCACAGACCATCTAAACAACATACTAAAATTTCATTTTGATAAAGTCATTTTTACGGCAGTTATCGTACTAACGGACAGACAGACAGACAGACAGAATGACCAATGTCATAAACACTTTTCAACAATGTTGTGAAGTGTTAAAAACGTTCATACTGCTTATAAAAAAAATTCCGTTAACATATTTAATTTCATTCCCTTATAAATTAAATAAAAAATGATAAAAAAATATCTGTTCACGTATAATAAATTATCTGCTCAGACAAATTTGAAGAATAAAACACTCTAGTCCGGTTTGTAAACTAATTTACAAAAATATATAGTTTTGTCCACATGCGGCAAAATAAAGCAGCTCAAATGATATGCAAAAATTATTCCCGTACCATTTTTGATACTTTGTAACATCATTTAATCACATTCGGAAGTGATTAAAAAAAAACTATTTGCCAAAATGAAACAAATAGTTTAAATTGAAAATAGCAGTAACTACTGTAATCTGATATCACATAGCGGTAGCAGATATAACCTAATAAAAAATAGTGCTGTTCATTATAAACTTTATTTTTCCATTATTTTCTGAAAATCGTTTGCCATACAAACAGATTTAATTTAATTTTGTGGCACCGTTATATATGATATAATTTAAAAAAAAAAATTCTTGACAAATATCGTCTACATAATGCTTAATGGAAGATTTAAATTTAAGTTTGTTATTAATATCTCGACAACCCACACTTTGTTGTTGAAAACTCAAAACATGTGAACAGAGTTACCCGCTATGCAGTAGAGGATATCCATACCAAATTCGAAAGCAATCCGCCGAAAAATGTGTATTTGCATAAGGAATAAATAAACAGACAAGCTTTCAATTATAACATGTATACAGGGTGATTAAAAAAAGAAGGGTCAAACTTCACGAGGTGGTAGTACCTACCAAACCAAACAATTTCGTCATAGTTTACCGGGTCGGAAATGAAACGTAAAGGCATTACAGGATGCTTACTTGTTGGAAGCAGCCGCTCCACAAACTTAAAAGCGTCGTTCTGGTTGTTATTTTCTGAAGAAGAATGCCACGTATTCAAATTTCAACTCAGGATGAAGAAGAACCCTTAGGCAAAATTTCGTAACACCGAATGTACGGCCTTATCAGTTTGTAGCAATTATTCACAGCTCCAACTTTTGAGACGACAGAGGAATTTACAAATAAAGAAAAAGCCAATATGCATTTCATCTATGGATCTTCTTTTTGTGGAGATATCTCAAGAGTTTCTTCAATGACACTTTCCTTGAATCTGAAGAGGAACTCGTCGCCAGAATTTCGGCCGTTACTGTCGAAGTGCGCGACGTGCCTGTTCTGTTCGAGAGAGTTCGCCAATCTCTCTATCGCCACTGTCAGACGTGCATTCAAGTTGGCGGTCGCTCTTTTGAGCCATTACTGTAATTAATGTTTATTAAATGGCATTTTATAACTTCATTCTTGTGTTTTCGCCTCACCTCATCGGTTTCACCATTAAGCGCCCACTGGCGTTTTTACGTTTCATTTCCGACCTCATAAACTGTGACGCAAAATGTTTGGTTTGGTGTTGTTGTTGTTGAGACCCAGACTGTCTGACCTACCAGAAAGGTGTAAGGTAACCATTTGGACGGCCGGAAATTGCCACCCAATTTAGACCGGAACCCAGTGGGAGAGGCATCCACAGTAACCGTACTCTCCTTCCCCTACCACTAACCTCTAGGAAGGACTTACGGACACACATGTTAACGTGATCGTACTCCGCATAAACACGGAGGTAGTTGTGGCAGCGTGCAAATCCAGCGCGCAAACCACCGGGCTACCGCACCCGAAGTGTGCCAACAGCACGCGGTGTTCCCAGGTGATCACCCACCCAAGTACTAACCGCACCCGATGCTGCTTGACTTCGGCGATCTAACGAGAACCTATGTTTTCAGCACGGTAGGGCCATTGGCAGTGCTTAGTTTGGTGTATATTATCACCTCGTAAAGTCTGTCCCATCTTTCTTAATCACCCTGTATACTAGCAGTATACCTGTTCTTCATATGGAATGTAAGGAAACTTAAAATTCACAATCATGTACAAATTCGTATGGTATTTTAAATGACATTGTTATGTGAAAAACATTCTATTAAAATATTTAAATGAATGGTCCTAAAAAGAAGTTAAAAGATCTCTGTTACAAAATGATCTTCACGGGCAGATCTGAAGAATAAAACATTCCGATCTCGTTTCTAAACAGATTTACAGAAAATATGAAATTGAATCAATATATGCCAAAATAAAAACTCTAAAATTGTATTAGAAGATATACCCATAATATTTATATTCTGTTGGATTAGATAATTTTCCATACTACTTATTTCGTAGATTAGAAGATTATACCCGTAAATTAGAAGATATACCCGTAAAACATCTTTCACCGAAATAAAACAACTGACATAAGAATGTGAAAATATCAATACTCCCCGTAATCTTTAAACCCAAAGACCGTAATGAATATAATCCAATCGAAAATGCAATTCGAATAAAATTTATTCATATACTACATTTCTTTATTTAAATCAAAAAATATTTACTGCTGTATTAACTCATTGGGTTTAATTCCGTTGCTTAGCAACATTTTTTTTTTCAAATATAAGCTCATTGGGTTTAATTTCGTTGATTATAGTAACATGATGTATTTTTTTTCTCAAATAACTTTGCGAAACAAATATCGTCTGCACAATACGATCTCAATAAAATATTTAATAGTGCGTTTTTTATTAATATCTCGATAACCCCTGGTCCTAGAAACTGGAATAATGGATTTTAAGTGGGCTATTCCAAGTCAGCCCCGAAAATTTCATCCCATTCGGTACAGTCATTCTCCCGTGATGATAAGACAAACCCACAGACACACAAACATAAACAAACAGGCAGATTTTTAATATAATTTATGTAGATAAAATAGAAGATAATACTAAAACTGGGTCACGGACAAAAACATCGAAGCTGTAGGGTCACTGAACGCAGTACAGAGCGATTAATGTCTAAAACAAATAGAGGTGCACTAATGATAAAACAAATAGTTGAAAAAAGAAATGAACTCAGATTTGTTGATATTTAAATCTAACAATGACAGTGGCAGGTAGGTTAGAAAGATCTTAGAGAGTACTTAAATGCGTATCTGTCAAGTTTTGCCAAGCATGTGCCTTTTATACAAACGAAATAAGTGTTTATACTTCAGAGCTCTCATAAAAGCGGCGTTTGCAAAGCTAAGAATGCGCTCCCATGGCAAAGGGTAATGGGAACGTAGCAAAAAGGGGTAGCGTTTTTCTATAAAAAATATTTGATGTCGGCAGCATATGACTTTCTCTAGATAATACAATGACTTTACTCCTCTCAATTCAAAATAATGATGCCCATAGCAAGATGTTTTTGGCATTAAATTAACACCACGCATATAGAAATTGGGCGCTTTTGACAATTTATCACTTTCCTTATATACATAGTATAATATGCAGGGAAAGTATTATGACGAGGTGTAAAATTCGAATTTGTGTTTTCAGCAGAAGAGCACGTTTTAAGCATTCCTGAACTCGAATCGAGGAGTTTTGAGGTGATGTCTGTGCATGGGTGGGTCACGTGTGTATGATGTGTGTGCGTGCACATACACACATACATACTAAAATGCACGCAATTGCAATTTCGAAAACTTTCGTGAAAACAATACTTTTTGTATACAATATTGCATAGTGTGATAAAGTAAATATTTTAAAACTGCATATATGTAATTGAATAGAATTTTAAATAAATATGCTTGTTATTTTGTTCAATTAAAGTTAATTCAGTGGGTAATGTAAAAAGTAAAAAAAAAAAAAAAAATATGAGCCCGTAGGGAAAATCATATGCGGTCCATATCACATTTTTTTTTTTTTTCTTGTATTCTGATTGTAAAATGGACCCAAACATTCTGCATTGTGAATGTATGAGAAAGTCAAGTAGCGCCTCACATTCTACATATCTGTTAAAACGAAGTCTAAACAGGTTTATTCGACTACATCAGATATGGGTTTTTTTTTCTAATGCGCATTCATGGGTCCCTTTCTATATTCTCCCCCACACACGTGTTTCATTTGAATTTCTATTCTAAAAACGCCCTTCATAAATACATCTGCGATGTTTCCCAGGTACTTTTAACTCAATAAATAACCAAAAACTCCAATTCTTTGTGTGGAGATATTTTAAAGAACTGGTTCCACGCTCAAGAACAAGATCGCAAGTGTAAGTCACGCATTTTGAAATGATCGGTGAAATAGGAAGGGTTTGTAAATTAACGCCTTTTTGAAGCACTTTGTGATATCTTCTTGAAAATCGCGGCGTTCTGCTTACGCGCGAAACTTACCTTTTACCGATAAGAACAAAGAGGTGAAATACCAAAGTATAAAATTCTTGGATATAAATTATTATAAGATTTCACAGACCGGGATAAAACTCAGTGTTGCATCCACGTCACGCGGTGGTGAAGCGTGATATAAAAAAATCTGATATGGACAGCAGATGACTTTCCCTACATAGTGCAAGTATTTTTGCCTCTTTCAATGCGAAATAATGACGGACAAGGCCCACGACACGATGTTTTTAACGTTGAAAAGAACATTGGGTGCTTTGTGACAACATGTAAAATTATTTTAAAGAACCCAATTAACTTATATTTCACGCAAATATAGCTTGACAATTAAAAATCGTACCAACATCTGCCAAGCAATATTCTCCATACTATTAAAATATGTTAACTGATAATTCATCAATTTGGCGTCATTTTCGTAACTTTAGCGTCATTTCCACCAATCGGCGACATTTTCGTTAACATTTGAACAATCATAGCGGTAAAGATAAGGCGTTAAAACCCCATACTGAGACGGTGCCAATATCATTTGGGACAATAATTCAGGTGGTTCTGCGATGAGATAAGAGTCCCTGCATTGTATGTATGTCTATGTGGAAAGACTTAAAATATTTATTTAAACTGTCAATTTTGTGGAAATAAATTAGTAGCATGATGCAAAGTAGAACTGAAACAGCAAAGAATATTCCTACGTATTCAAAATGATTTTACCTTACAATTTATTTTTATCTCCCTATATTCTGAACTCTGTCCTACAACTGTGATAAAATACTGATTAATCATACTGATAATTAGGGAATCTTTATTTAAAAATATTGAAAAATACATATACTGAATACTATGCCTCTTTATTGTGACAAATGGAAACAAAGGACGCTTTACTAACACTAGTGACACCTAGATATAATTCTCAAAGCGTTATGGCATTTTCAAGCGTTTCTCCTTCTTTCTAACTCCATGAGAACCCCATTTAAAAAGTCGCCAAGTTGGCTGTATTTTGCCAAATGAATCTGAAAGATCGCTAAATTTATCGCCAAGTGTTACATATTGGAGGATACTTACTGTTATTCATTTTTGTTCATACTTAATGCGTTTCATTTTTGTTCATACTTACTGTTGTTCATTTTTGTTCATACTTACTGTTGTTCATGTAGTTTTTTAGATACATTTATTTGAAAAACGTACAATATCTCGAGAGCAGTTCAAGCTAGTAAGTAGCCTTTAAAATCCCTACAAGGATATATGATTGAATTTTGGATCGGGTTCTTCGTTTTGAAATAGATTATAGTTGTTATAATATCAAAGAACTTCAGTGATCCGTATATAACCATCCTATTAGAGATTTTAACGTTGACATCAAACAAGAAAGATCAATCACGCATAAGCATTGATTATGAAACCCTTTCCAACTGAAATGCAATTTCATTTAAAAATCTCTAAAATGTGATACATTCAGTGGTGATATCTTTTACATTATCACAGTACTACAGTAATTTATTATACTTAAATATTTAAAACCGTATCGAAATATAAATCATCTGATTCTCTATGCAAAATCAATGAATATTTCATTCATATAATTTGCATTCCAGACACCAGAGCTAAATAATTTTTTGTGAAAAAAATTCAACAATTCTTATGTAACTCACCTTACAATCGCTTGAAATATTTGCATTCTGCATAAGTTAAAATTAGACTTCGTTGAAGAAATAATAAAAGTTTAGGGATCATTTAAAATCACAACTATTGTAATTGCGTAGGCACAGAATTTAGATACACAGATAATATATGTGTGTGCGTATGTATGTATTCAAAGTATTGGAATCGTGCCGAAGATCGAAACTCGAATTTTTTGAAGGATCTACACGTTTTGGGACTTCCAGAACACGAAAAACTATTTTTAGGAAGACGCCTGTGTGTGTAAGAGTGTCTGTGTGTGTTTCTGTGTGTCTGTGAGGATATTGCATCCACTCTAACTGAAAAACTAATGGACCGAATTTAATAAAATTTGGTAGGGAAGTTTTTTGTGGAAAACCCTGATGTTCATTTGATTATAGTACGATTCGTAATAAAAGAATCTGCCCTCTTTGCGAAATGGCCGGCAGAAATTGCCTTTATCCACTCTAGCTAAAAACTAATGGACCAAATTTAACACAATTTGGTGTATAATATTTCAATAACCTACAAGTGATTTATATACCAAATTTAACAAAATTTGTTATATAAATCACTTGTAGGTCATTCTAGTACGATTCGGGAAAAAGGAACGGGCTGTTTTTGCGAAATGGCCCGCAAAAATCGTTACATATAAAAATAAAAGACTACGTGTGTTCAATTATATCAATTAAATTCCCATTTTATACGTGATTTTTGACAACAATAAGAATAAGACTAGCCCCAGTACTCTAGGGCTAGCCGTTCTTGAGATATTTTAGTTTTTTTTTTTTTTTGCGTTTTCGCTACGCCACTTTTGACAATAAGTCCATCTATCAAATGAGAACCAAATTTAAGTTTAACGTGCAAATTCAATGTCATTTAAAATACTTATGGATGTTATTTTGTGCAGATAAACTCAAATTATTATTGAAGAAATAAAGAAAACGTGAATACGAGTCTGCAGAGAAAGACATGTGCTGTCCACATCAGAATTTTTAACAATATTACAACAATGATTTATACAAGTGAACGGGGATTATTTGCAGGCCATTTCGAAAAAAATGTAGGAATTATATTTAAATATCCACCAAATTGTTGTAAAATAAAATATTCTACAAATTTAAACTGTGTACCAAATTTTAATTCTTTAGGACGCAGTAAAGTGCCCTAAAAACGCCATCAAATAAGTATATCATGAAAAGTTATATAAAATTAAAAGAAAATTTGAAAAATTGTTATCTACCAAATTTATTTTAAAATGTGAAGCCTCTCTCATATACAAAATAATTAACTCTTGGAAATATATTTATAATATAATATATCTATTTTTTCTTTCTGGAGGATATCGCAAAAGTCAGAATTTAATTGAATTCGTTTTTCTCCCTATATTAAATAATTTTTAATTAAAACACTATTTAACATATTTTACTGAAATTTTTTTTATATATTTTATGAGATAATGTGAATATTTTCTAAACATTTCGAAGCAATTTGTGAATTTTAAATGTGTTTAAAAAATGTTTGAAAAATTAGGTCCCATAGAGTTCAATGTATTTCATTTTTTCAACCCGGGTTCAATAAAAACTAATTGGGTGATATGATTTATTTATATTCCCATAAGTCCCACAGACCGTCTGAAAAGCATACTAAAATTTCATTTTGATAAAGTCATTTTTACGGCAGTTATCGTGCTAACGGACAGACAGACAGACAGACAGAATGAACAAAGTCATAAACACTTTTCAACTATGTTGTAAAGTGCTAAAAACCATAAAATGTAAAGTTATTAGACTTAATGTCGGCTTAACTTGCACCAAATCCTTCAACTTTACTTCCATCAGATCCTGTAAAATCTATTACGTACAATCAAATATGCATGGACTTGATATTCGTTTGTAACTTAGAACGAAGTTAGTTATTTTCAATTTAGAAGTTATTTGAATCACGTATTTTACTTCACTTTAGTTACCATAGGCCCTTATTATCAGCTGTAAACGAAACAAATGAAATTTAAAACGATGAAATGATTTATTGAACTTTATTGGCGTTCCATTTTACGAAATTTTATTCGCGCAAAACCTTTCCGCTTCGTCGGACTGAAGCTGCCGCCGATTTTCGCTCTAGAAGAATAATAAGAGAGTTGAAAATAATTTTTCCATTGATTCTCACATGACAGATTAAGGCCACTTCAACAAAAACGCTGTTAATATCGAATTCTTACATTTAAGAAATTGTAAGCAATTTCGGAATTGGACACTAAAAGCGCTTTTAGCAGAACTGGATAAATCCGCAACTAACGAAAAGGTTACGGTCCATCCTAAGGTTCCTAAATATACAGACTGGCGCAACAACGGCCATCTTGATTCCCAGTTGAAGCGATGCTGTACAGGAGTTAGTTACTTACACGTCCTTTTCCTGGAATCTCGAGAAAATCAAAACTTTCTAGACTAATTCTTTGAATGATTGGTATAGTTTTTGAAAGCAAAAGCACCAATTTTACAGCTAAATTGAGTATCGAATTCGAATATCAGCCGTGCAACATGCGTGCCATTGAAATACAGGGCTCGAAAAAAGTATAAGGACAACATATAATTGAATGAAAATATACTTTATTTCCACTTTATCAAAATGAATTTTTGATACTTCTGACCTCTCTAATATGAAATTATACGATAACATTTACAACACATAAAACAACAAATATGAACCTTACAAAAGTTCACCTTATAAGGATTATCATTAAAGGAAATATAGAAAAAAATATAAGAACATGTTCCAAATTACTTGACATTTCTCTTACTAATCAAGAAAACAACCTTTTTTTTTCAATTACTTGAATAAGCCGAGAAGTCATCGATGCTGAAAGTTCTTTTAAAGTTTCTATGGAAATGTTATTCCAAGCTTGTTTGATGGCTAGCACAAGATCCTGTTTACACTGATATTGTGTGCCATTTTTATAAACTTCTTGGGCTAGAAGGCCCCATAAATTTTCTATTGGATTGAGATCGAGACGCCATGCCGGCTAATCAAGTAAATTTACTGAATTAGCTTCAAACCAGAGTTTTGCACTCTTAGAAACGTGTATGGAAGCGTTATCCTGTTGGAAAATATAGTCTCCTGAAGTAATTAGTGGGGCCTCAGGTAACAAATGTTCGCCTAACATATCAACATATTTGTCAGAGTTCATTTTGTAGTTGATAAAGACTATAGGAGTGGTCCCGTTTGCTGCAAAAGCGCCCCAAATCATTAGTGTGCCCCCACCGTATTGACGTTTGGAAATAACTTCTTTGGTTTTACGCAGATTATATCAAAAATAGCGAAAACCATCTGGTCCATCAAGATTGAACTTCTTTTCGTCCGAAAAGATTACATGAATCCATTTTGGATCGAGAGAAATATATTTGAACTGTTCGTGTGGAACATGGTAAGTGCAAATTTCTTCTAACTTCATTTGCAGTTTCCCTTTTCCCGCAATTTCTTCTTACAACCATTCTTTTCTGTCGATGAGTTAGAATTTCTGGTCTTCCAGTTCGTTTTTTCATTCCATATATTCCCTTTTAGAAAATTCTAAACTACAGTTTTAGATCTTTTAATTTTTTTTTTTTTTTTTTCGAAATTTTATGCCCACTCAATCCACATGCTTTAAAAGCAAGAATTTCTCCTTTATCAAGGTCAGACAGATAAGTTCCTTTTGGCATCGTATAAAAATCGTGAAGGAATGAGGCAAGTGTGAATTTTGTTTAGAAACCCAGTCTTTATATTTGAAATTATAATTTTCTGCTTTGAAGTATGCAAATTTTACTATAATTTTAAATGAAAAAACAGTTGTCCTTATATTTTTCTCCAAGACCATATGGGTTTATAATTTATAAAGTAAATTTATACATATTTATTTTTGGAAAATGTAACTAATTTACATGAAAAAAACTTAATTTTATCAATATTTTTGCTTAAGAAATTTGCATACATTTCCGTCAAAAAGATTTCTAGATTTGGCGAGTTTTCGCTTATCCTTATACATTTTTCGCGCACTGTAGTATAAGCAGACGATAATTGACGGCTGGAGTCAAAATGACGATTGTGTCAGCCTATATATTTAGGAGCCTTAGATCATCCATTGTGTGTTTCGAGAAAACTTTCGTTTACCACGAGTTTTGCCTCGACCGAATCGCGTTCAAGTATTAGAATCACGTTCTTCACGATCTCGCACCACGAAAATAAACAAGAAAGATCAATCATGCATAAGCATTGATTATGAAACACTTTACAACTGAAATGCAATTCCATTTAAAAAATTTTAAAATGTGATGCATTCAGTGGTGATATCTTTTACATTATCACAGTACTACAGTAATTTATTATACTTACATATTTAAAACTGTATCGAAGTATAAATCATCTGATTCTCTATGCAAAATCAATGAATATTTCATTCATATAACTTGTATTCCAGACTCCAGAGCTAAATAATTTTGTGTGAAAAAAATTCAGCAATTTTTATGTAACTCACCTTACAATCGCTTCAGATATTTGCATTCTGCATAAGTTAAAATTAGGCTTCGTTGAAGAAATAATAAAAGTTTAGGGATCATTTAAAATCACAACTATGGAAATGCATAGGCACGGAATTTAGATACACAGATAATACACAGATACGCAGATAATATATATGTGTGTGTGTATGTATTCAAAGTATTGGAATCGTGCTGAAGATCGGAACTCGAATTTTCGAAGGATCTACACGTTTTGGGACTTCTAAAGCACGAAATAACTATTTTAGGAAGACGTCTGTGTCTGTAAGAGTGTGTCTGTGTATGTTTCTGTGTGTCTGTGAGGATCTTACATCCACTCTAATTGAAAAATTAATGGACCGAATTTCATAAAATTTGGTAGGTATGTTTTTTGTGGGAAATCCTGATGTTCATTAGATTATAGTACGATTCGTAATAAAAGAATCTGCCTTCTTTGCGAAATGGCCGGCAGAAATTTCCTTTATCCACTCTAGCTAAAAACTAATGGAACAAATTTAACAAAATTTGGTATATAATATTTCAATGACCTACAACTGATTTATATACCAAATTTAACAAAATTTGGTACATATATCATGTGTAGGTTATTCTAGTACGATTCGGGAAAAATCGTTAAATATAAAAATAAAGGACTACGTGGGCTCAATTATATCAATTAAATTCCTATTTTATACGTGATTTTTGACAACAAAAAGAATAAGACTAACCCCATTACTCTAGGACTAGCCGTTCTTGAGATATTCTAGTTTTTTCGCGTTTTCGCTCTGCCACCTTTGACAATAAGTCCAGCTATCAAATGAGAACCAAATTTAAGTTTAACGTACGAATTCAATGTCATTTAAAATACGTATGGCTGTTATTTTGTGCAGATAAACTCAAATTATTATTGAAGAAATAAAGAGAACGTGCATATGAGTCTGCAGGTAAAGACATGTGCGGCCCGCATCAGAATTTTTAACAATATTACAACAATGATTTATAGAAGTGAACGGGAATTATTTGCAAGCCATTTCGAAAAAATGTATGATTTATATTTAAGATCCACCAAATTTTTGTAGAATAAAATGTTCAACAAATTTAAGCTGTGTACCAAAGTTTAACTCTCTAGGACGTAGGAAAGTGCATTAAAAATGCCATCAAATAAGTATATCATGAAGAGTTATATAAAATTAAAATAAAATTTGATAAATTGTTATCTACCAAATTCATTTTAAAATGTAAAGTCTCTCTCATATACAAAATGATTAAGGTCTTGGAAAGATATTTATTATATAATATATCTCTTTTTTCGTTCTGGAGAATATCCCAAAAGTCAGAATTTAATTGAATTTGTTTTTCCCCTATATTAAATATTTTTTAATTATAAAACTACTTAACATATTTTACTGAAATTTTTTATACATATTTTATGGGATAATGTAAATATTTTCTAAACATTTCGAAGCAATTTGTGAATTTTAAATTTGCTTAAAAAATGTTTGAAAAATTAGGTCCCATGGGGTTCAATGTATATCATTTTTTCAACCCGGGTTCAATAAAAAACTAATTGGGTGATATTATTTATTTATATTCCCATAGGTCCCACAGACCGTCTGAAAAACATACTAAAATTTCATTTTGATAAAGTCATTTTTACGGCAGTTATCGTGCTAACGGACAGACAGACAGACAGACAGAATGAACAAAGTCATAAACACTTTTCAACTATGTTGTAAAGTGTTAAAAATATAGTAACAATAAATGAATAAAAATAAGGACACAATTTTATCGTGGATCAGCTGAGATCAGTTTTCTGTTTACTGTCTTATACTATTGTACAGAAATCTCTCTCTCTCTCTCATTGAATTTTGATATTTGATAATGACATTTGATATTTTATGCATTTTAAACTTTACACATTTCAAATATATATCTGGAATATAAGTTTCCACATTCATATTCCATAATATTTCGTTCTATTTGTATTATTACATGAATGAAAACAAAAATAATATATCATTTTCAGATTTCTTACTCAAGTTAATCTTTTAAAGAATTTCGTAAAAATAATTCTCTAAAGTTGTTTTTTTTATCAAAGTTTTAGATTATACCTAGTCTGGTCTTGGCCTTCGAAACCAGTTGATACTTATAATCAATTTTTCTCTGTACTATTGAATATTTGTTGCTGGAGAAAACTTTAGTAAATAGAAGATTTAACAAAACATTTTTAACACTTTACAACAAAGTTTATGACTTTGTTCATTCTGTCTGTCTGTCTGTCTGTCTGTCCGTTAGCACGATAACTGCCGTAAAAATGACTTAATCAAAATGAAATTTTAGTATGTTGTTCAGACGGTCTGTAGGGCCTATGGGAATATAAATGAATAATATCACCCAATTAGTTTTGGATTGAACCCGGGTTGAAAAAATGAAATACATTGAGCCCTATGGGACCTAATTTTTCAAACATTTTTTAAGCGGATTTAAATTCCACAAATTGCTTCGAAAATTTTAGGTAATATTCAAATTGTTTCATAAAATATATAAAAAAAAATTCAGCGAAACATATTCAGTAGTTTTTTTAATAAAAATTAAAATATTAATAACACCTCTTACATGAAGCGATCACGTGACCATGATATGAAAAGATCACGTGACCCACTTCAAAATGATATATGGCATCCATCTTGTCTCAAAATCGTGAGTTTTAAAGTTCTTTTTAATTCATATTGCGTGTTGTATCCTTCCTAAAACCAGTTTATTTTTGCTTAAATTCTGTGCATCTACATACTGAAACAACGCAATTACAATATATTTGAGTTTAAATGCTCATTCAAATTTGATTATTTCTATAACGAAGCCTATTTTTCACCTATGTAAAATGTAAATAGTAAAATATGTAGAATGAGTTGTATTAGAATTGCTGTATTTCTTTAGCACAAAATCATTTCGTTCATTGAGTCTGCATAGCTGATATGAATGAAATATTCATTGATTTTACAAAGAGAAGGACGATTTTTTTCGATGAAGTTTTACGCATAGAGTTTAATTACTTGTAGCTCCATGGTCTTAATTTTTAAATAAAATAAATTATTATAGTATTGTGATGAATGACATGAATGGGAAATATGAAATGCTGCTTTTATAGAGAGAGCCAGGCGTGTTATTTTTTCTATGACGTCATTTGAATGAATTTCAGTTGTTTTCGATTAAGTTTTCAAATATAATAAATTATCGTAGTATTATGATAATTCTAAAATTATTACCGAGGAATGTATCACATTTTAGAGATGTTTAAACCAGGCAATTTATATTTCAATGCCGTCATTTGAATGAAGTTCGTTTTTTTCGATGAAGGTTTAAGTTTGCAAATATAATAAATAATTAATGTAGTATTGTGATAAGTTTTAAAATATTACCGAGGAATGTATTGCACATTTTAGACAAGTTTAAATAAAATTACATTGAAGTTGGAAAGTGTTTCATAATCAATGCTTTAAGCACGATTGATCTTTCTTGTTTATTCGTGTTTTTAACCGTGTTGAAGTTTTATCGTTCTTAAACAGCTTCAGACAAATTTAAATATAATCCATTTATAACTGGATTATTTTTACAAGAATTATAGCCTTCTTATTATCCTTCAAAGTGTTTGAAAGTTCTCTTTTTGTGTGTGTGTTCGACCCACGAAACTTGAAACCGCCTCCACTCAACCAATGGCCCTATCCGGTTCTGATGACGAGGAACAAAATGTCGTAATCAATATTCTTGGGCATGGCATTCAACTCTAGCCTTTCAATTAATATTTTCAAGCTAAGTCGATGCCACGACATAGCGCATTCATTAGAAATGCAGTAATAAAATGAGGTTAACAGAAGATAAGTCTACAGGGCAATGTTATCTCTGTTTTTGAAACCTATTACTTTCCCTACATGCATGGTACATACATATAGAGAAATGACTGTGACGGAGTCGAAAATTCGAAGTCGAGTTTCGACCCTTTCAAGCCTCCATGAGCACGAATCGAAAATTTTTGAAGTGATGTGTGTGTGTGTGTGTGTGTGTGTGTGTGCGTGCGTGCGTGCGTGGGTGCGTGCCTGCCTGCCTGCGTGCGTGTGTTTCAATGAGTCTGTGATAGCGATAGATATTTAAGGAGCGAATGGAGCGGTTCGAAAAAAATTTAACACTTTTTTTAAGTTCATTTTTTTTCCGAACATGTTGGATTTTTTTTGGCACGTTCTAGTAATCAATAATTATTACAATTATTGATTGCTGAGACGATATTGGTTTTAAACAGTTACAAAAAATTAAAAATTAGTAAGTATTGTCCATACAATAGTAAGTATTGCTCACAAAATAGTAAGTAAAAGTACATGCTCTCCACAAGGAAAAAAAAAAGATTCAAAATCTCTAGGAGATGAACGTAGCAGTAGATCGTGACGGTAGCCGTTAGATCGTACGGGTAGCTGTTACATCGTATCGGCAGATGAAGTGCCGGTAGCTATTAGATCGTGACTGTAGCTGTTAGTATCGGTAGCGGAAGATTAACTAATTTTAGACTTCAAAATTCGTTAAAATATCTAATTAAATATTTGAGAAAAGGAGACTCATTAGTTCAGGTATAGATGCTTCTGTGTTGAAGACCCAGGCCGTCCCACTCACCCGAGGGCTAGCAGCTATTTGGGCTGTCGGGAGAAGCTACTGTGTCGTTGTTGAGACCCAGACCGTCTGACCTACCAGAAAGGTGTAAAGTATCTATTTGGACGGCCGGCAAGTGCCACCCAATTTAGACCGGAACGCAGTGGGAGAGGCATCCACAGGGACCGTACCCTCCTTCCCCTACCACCAACCTCTCGGAAGGACTTACGGACCCACATGTTTAACGTGATCGTACTCCGCATGAACACGGCGGCAGTTGTGGCAGCGTGCAAATCCAGCGCGCAAACACCCGGGGCTACTGCACCCGAAATGTGCCAACAGCACGCGGTGTTCCCAGGTGGTCACCCACCCAAGTACTAACCATGCCCGATACTGCTTGACTTCGGTGATCTAACGAAAACCGGTGTTTTCAGCACTGTAGGGCCGTTGGTTAGATGCTACTGTGTTTGTTTGTTTGAGACCCAGACCGTCCGACCTACCAGAAAGGTGTAAGGTAACCGTTTGGACGGCCGGGAAGTGCCACCCAATTTAGACCGGAACCCAGTGGGGGAGGCATCCACAGGGACTGTACCCTCCTTCCCCTACCACCAACCTCTTGGAAGGACATAGATACTACTGTGTTGTTGTTGTTGAGACCCATACCGCCCGAGCTACCAGAAAGGAGATGCTACTGTGTTGAAAACCCAGACCACACGACCAGCCCGAAAGCTTATGGTAGCTAATTGTGTGACCGGAGATGCTACTGTGTTAAAAACCTCAGATCTATAAGTGCAGTAGATATCGCGCGGTATCGCAGACAGATAGGCAAACATACAAATTTTTCTTTTTATTAATATAGTTAAAACGTAATTAGAATTTGGATTATGAATTTTAGGAATTTCAGTTCTGATTTTTAATGACATTTTCAAGGAGTCTTCCGAACATTCGATTGTGTTTGAATTCAATAATACTCACCAATTGTAATATTTGTACCAGATTTCCTTCGAAATGCTCTGTTTGTTCTTGAAATATCACATCCGCAGACTCACGAACACACATATACACACACACTAACATACATACATATATACATACATGCACGTATAGACACACACAAACATGACCTCAAAAACGCTCAATTCCAGTTCATGAATGCTTGAAACTTGCTCTTCTGTCAAAAAAACTCAAATTCGAATTTTCGACCCAGTCACAATACTTCCATACACACACATTAACGTACATACATTCATACACACATTAACGTACATACATACACACACGCACTAATTTACATAGACACATATTAACATACATACACACAGACATAATCTCAAAACATTTCGATTCGAGTTCCGGAATGCTTGAAACGTGCTCTTCTGACGAAAACTCGAATTCGAATGTTCGATCCCGTTGCAATACTTTCTCTATATCTTCTATTATATATGCAGGGGAAGTTAAAAGTTCAGTAACCGGCGAAATAGAGATAACAGAGGGAGGAACATATATTTGATGCCTAGGGACCCGAAAAATTATTTTAACGGCACTGAAAATTATTATGGACGAGCAATACGAAGTCCATTCTCCATTCTTAACGAAGCGAAATCAGCATTTGCCTGAATCCTTTGTGTGATCCCTTCTCGAAAACTGCAATAGGTAGGAAGATGAAATTTTAAATGTATTATTGCACGCAGTATAATTGCACGTAATATATAATTGCACGTAAAACTGCACGCAGATTTGCAGAATCCCTATTTCAATCATTAAAATGAAATATAACACAGTAAAACACCCACTTTTAAACCACTCTACGCTTCCTACAAACAGCAACTTTTAAACAGCCAATCAAAGCGTGTGCAATGCATGCATTATGATTTAAACATGCTCCTGTACATCAAATATGCTTCTGCGATTTAAATGTATTATTTTGATTTCATATTCTAATTTGTTTAATTTAATATTCAAATTCTAAAAACTTATATTCTCTTTTGGATAGGATTCTCAAATATGGAAATTAATTTTTTATACTTCTAATTTCATAATTATCTGTTAAATTAAGTCTTAATTTGAAATCTTTCACCGCTCGCATACTTCCATTCAAAGCCTGGCTTTTTGGACAGTCCTCTATTCCAAATAATAATCCCTATATAAGTCCTCTATTCCAAATAATAATCCCTATATATATCCTCTATTCCAAATGATAATCCCTATATAAGTCTTTTATTCCAAATAATAATCCCTATATAAGTCCTCTATTCCAAATAATAATCCCTATATAAGTCCTATATTCCAAATAATATTCCCTATATAAGTCCCCCATTCCAAATAAAAATCCCTATATAGGTCCTCTATTCCAAATAATAATCCCTATATAAATCCTCTATTTCAAGTAATAATTCCTATATAAGTCCTCTATTCCAAGTAATAATCCTTATATAAGTCCTTTATTCCAAATAATATTCCCTATATAAGTCCTCCATTCCAAATAATAATTTCTATATAAGTCTTCTATTCCAAAATTAACTTTTGGTATTTTACTTACTTACTCATTATATATTTCAGAGTTCAGACCAACTTTACCCAACCCTGAAAACAACAAGATTTTTCGATTATCTCTTTCGCATTCGATTTGCATGAATTTCGAAATAAAAGAACGCTTCTCGCACGACTCGACTTTTACGTTGGAAATTACAGGGTTAGGAACAACACCCACAAGGACCCGATCCAGTTCCATAAAAGTCGAGCCATCAGAATCCTGTCATTCGAGTTCGAAACCTGTCGGAGCATCGTGTCCACCATTTTGAAACAAAAAAATAAAAATAAAATAAAATAAACAGAAGAAGACCATCTGAAACTCTGGAATCTTTTTGTTTAAAACCTAACCTGCGATTCGCTTAAAAACGGACTCGCCCACTCTGTCCCTGAACTAATTTTCCGGCTCTGGAAGGCGGCCTTCACATACCAGGCTGCGTTAGTTCGGACTTCCTCCTTTTATTTTAGAAAGAAGATCATGCCCGGCTTTTTAAGAGAAATGCACTATCACCTCGTGATACTGTCCTGATGCAAGATTGAGGTCGTAACCCGGTGAGGGCGTTGTTGCCATTGGACGTTTCCTTTACGTTTTGTGAACGTAAAGGAATAATTAACGATAATTGTGCCTGGAATGTTTGTTACGTTGCATAAAACGGGGGTTGGTGATAATTGTTCTCGCGCTTGAGAGTTTCCTACGGTTTCCGTCCATTGTTAGTTGTCTTTACCCCATGAAGTCGTCAAAACGCTAGATAAGAACTGAGTTCACACCATGGAGTTAGAGAGCTCCTATAGATACAACTCCTATAGAAGAAATGCTTCAAAATGCCATAGCGCTTTGAGAATTATATCTACATTGCAAAACATTAAAGCATGTTACTGAAAATTGCACAGAAATAACACTTCAGCAGGCATTAATTAGCTGAATATTTCAGAAATGAAGCTGGGATTTTCATGAATGCCTGCAATTGTGGCTATTCTTATCAGTTTACCGAAATTATCAACAAAGTAGCTGAAAAAAAATGAGCAAAGGCTGCAGAACGTTTTACAGTGTAGGTGTCGCTAGTGTTAGTAAAGCACCCTTTGTTTCAATTTGACGCAACAGAAAGGCATAGTATTGAGTATATGTATTTTTGATTATTTCTAAATTAAGAGTTCCCTAATTATGAGTATAATTTACTTGTTACTTTCCTTATATACAATAATGTATAAGGAAAGTATTGTGACGGGGTCGAAAATTCGAATTCCAGGTTTCGACGGGAGAGCACGTTTTAAGCATCCCTGATCAAGAATCGAACATTTTTGACGTGATGTCTCTCTCTCTCTCTCTCTCTCTGTGTGTGTGTGTGTGTCAGTGAGTCTGTGGAGACGATAACTGACGAACGAAATGGACCGATTCGAACGAAATTTGGTACAAAAATTACAATCCGTAAACACTGGAAACCTATTGTTTTTATACACAATCGAATGTTCAGAACCCCCCCCCCCCCCCTAAATTTTCGAGTGAAATTTTGAAAAAATCGTCAAAAAATCAAAACCTCTAATAAAGTTTCGCAAATAGACATTTCTTATGTAATTTTTAATTAGAAAACGATTGACATAACTTTTAGAATGCTAAAATGAACAGTTCTTGAGATATTGCACATTTTTCAAAAAAATTATCAAAAAGTCACATAAAATAAAAAAAAACTATTTCCTATTAAGGAACATGTTCACTTTTCATATGTAATACCATGCGATAAATTGGGTGACATCATTCTCGTGGATCTAGCTCGTTCCATTCATGAAAAAATATACTTTGAGTAATACTTTTGTATTTAAACGCCAATAATCTGCTGTAAGAATAACTTATTTCTCCATCCATAACGCTTGGCGAGATTTTGGTGACGAATTTGGTGGAATATCGCTAACTTGGTGACTTATTTAAATGTTGCAAAATTAACGAAAAACTCGCCAAATGGATAAAAATAACGCTCAATCAATGACGACTCATTGATGATGACGACATGGAAAATGACGACTCATTGACGAAAATTCAATATCTTGGAAAGAATATAAATAACTAGTACTATAAAAATAATCTATATTTTTTTACTGTAAAAGTAGTAAATTCATTGCATTATATAAGGAAAGTCATGTGCTGCCCACATTAGATTTTATTTTTCATAGCTGTAGGGTAGAGTACAGAATATAGGGAGATAAAAATAAATTGAAACGTAAAATAATTTTAAATACATAAGAATGTTCTTTATTGTTTCAGTTCTAATTTGCATTGCGTTACCAATTTATTTCTACAAAACTGACAGTTTAAATAAATATTATAAGCCTTTCGTCATAGACATGCATACAGTGCAGCGCCACCGGAATGATTGTCTCAAATGCTATTGGCATTTTCTCAGTATGGAGCTTTAACTCTTTACCTTTACCTCCATGGTTTACACTTTCAAAAGCACGGCGAGCTCTCTTATAAGTCGTTAGGGATCCCTTTAATTTTCGATTGAAGTGTTCTAAATCTGCAGAAACAGGGTTTACCGGTAGGAAAGCGAGCTATTGATTAATAAAATTTGCAACGCCTCTATCGGTGAAATGAAGAAGTTAGAATTCCAATCTTGGAAACGAAAGAAGATACGCGAAAATTTTCAATTGCAAAGTTGAAAAATGTCCTTTATTCAGATTTCTGTTCATGCAAGTGAGATATATGTGACCTATTGTGTCGAATAGATTCCCTCTGTAACACTTTTATTGTCGATTCCTACCCATTAGAGAATGTTCTACAACTTTGTAATTGGCTTTCTGCCGAGTTTGTTAGCCTAACTTCTTAAATTCTCCGCTAAGGGAGCTGCAATCACTCTTACTTGATCGAGCGGAGTCACTTTACTATAGATAGGCCTAACGTGTATACTCATTAACCATACCTTACAAAGTTATAGGAGTCCTTAAGGGGGTCACATTTCTTTTAAAACTCAAAATATGCTTAAAATGTGACCATCACTCAGTTTCTTTTATTTCCATTAATTATGAATTTATAAAAAGGAAATTTAAGACGCATTTATTAAACTATACTATTTTCAAAAATGGCCACAGAGAATGCCCGTTTATTTATAACCAGCAAATCCGCGAGCTTCGTCTGCCCAAGTACACCACGGCCATGCATGGGAAAACAGAAACCGGCGGACGTCCACTGTATAAACATGACATTTAATTATTTTATGCATGTATTTCATGCAGGTCACTTTAATTTTTTTAGAGACATCATGCGTGTAAAAACACTTTTTCTTAAGACGGTCGCGTTATAGTTAAAACTTACTTTTGCATGTTGCGCACATGATTTCTTTAAAGGGACGGTGGACGTTAAAATGAGCAAAAATCGACTAAAAATAGTTTTTTTTTCAATATATAACATTATTTTACATATTTAACCTTTTGCTTGCGGGTGAGACAGCATCCATTCCAAAAGAAGAACCTCCCAAAAAGACAGGTATTTGACATACCCTATCCCAAATAGTTCGATCCCCCTTTGCAGGCATTTGCGTCCATGGAAATCGCCGACAGAAACATTGCACCTGCTGCAGCAAGTGAAAATGTCAAATACCTGTCTTTTTGGGAGGTTTTTTGCTTGGGATGGACGCTGTCCCACCCGCAAGCAAAAGAATAAATGCATTTTTTTCGAAACGGAATTTTCAAAAGTTTTACATTTTTAAAATGCTCCATACGTTTTAATTTTTGTTTGAGATGCATGAAATTTGGCAAGAAGACACCTTTTATACTTTTTAATAAAACTGGGTATGCATTTTATAATTGGACTTCATTAAGGTCATTAAAAGTGAATAAGAGCCTAATTAAATGATGAAAATTAAGTTTCAATGCAGAAAAATATTTTTAAAAAATTGACTTTCTGAGGGATTTAAAAATAAATACCCAAATGTGTTCATAATGTGTTTTTCAGTGATCATAATGCAAAATGAATTAAAATGTGAACAAATGGCACGCATGGAGCATTTTCAAATTTTCGTTAAAAAAAAATTTTTTTTTTTAAATACAAAATTATAACAAAATTGAAAAAAAATTAATAGTATTTTATATAGTAATGTTAAGAGGAATATTTATACAAATTTTCAGGATTCAAAGTCAATAGATAAATAAAAGAATTTCAACTTCTACAGTCCCCTTAAAATGGCTGAACAGAATCGCATAAAATTTTGAACACCTGTACAAACACTATTTATTTATTAAATGACGAATTATTCCGTTATTAAAATGAATACTTTTCGAATTATTAATTTTTTTATAGCCTAATAGAGTGGCGCTCTGTATATCGCGGCCTCTGACACAATGCGATGAAGATTATATCTCCGCGAATAAATGGTTTGGAGTAAATTCGGCTTTCTCACACCAAAATCCATTTTAAATACTTTGTGTCATTTTTCCATCCTTTACAAATTTCACAAAAAAAAATTGAAAACTCTGATGTGGGCAGCACATGACTTTCCCTGCAGACTCATCTTCACGTTCGCTTTATTTCTTCAAAAATTCATTACATTAAGTTTAATTGCACAGAATAACACCCATCAGTAGGCCAACGGCCCTACCGTACTGAAAACATCTGTTCTCATTAGATCACCGAAGTCAAGCAGCATCGGGCGCGGTTAGTACTTGGGTGGGTGACCACCTGAGAACACCGCGTGCTGTTGGCATATTTCGGACGCGGTAGCCCGGTGGTTTGCGCGCTGTATTTGCACGTTGCCACTACTGCCGCCGTGTTCATGCGAAGTACGATCACGTTAAACATGTGGATCCGTAAGTCCGTCCTTCCGAGAGGTTGGTGGTAGGGGAAGGAGGGTACGGTCCCTGTAGATGCCTCCCCCACTGGGTTCCGGTCTAAATTGAGTGGCACTTCCCGGCCGTCCAAACGGTTACCTTACACCTTTCTGGTAGATCGGACGGTCTGGGTCTCAACAACCCATCAGTATTTAAAATGACACTGAATTTGCACTTTTAATTCAATTTTCGTTCTTATTTGGTAACTGGACTTCTTTTCAAAATCGGCGTAGCAAAAATGCGAAAAAACTAATATATCTCGAGAACGGCTAGCTCTAGTGTAATGGGGTTGGTCTTATTCTTTTTATCTTTAAAAATTACGTGTAAAGCAAGCATAATGGATATATTTGAGTATACGTAGTCTTTTATTTTAGATTTTGACGATTTATGCGGGCCATTTCGCAAAAATAGGTAGGTTATTTTTTCCGAATCGTACCAAAATCTAATCAGCACCAGGGTCACACACAAGTGACTTATCTACCAAATTTTGTAAAATTTGATCCATTAGTTTCTCAGCTAGAGTGGATACAGGCAATTTTTGAGAACCGTTTTGGAAAAAAAAGGCGGATTCTTTTATCCCGAATCGTACTTGGTGACTTTTACCAAAATTTTACCAAATTTTATGAAATTGGGTCCATTAGTTTTTGATTTAGAGTGGGTACATACATTGCACAGACAGACACACAAACAGACCGACACACACACAGATGTCAAGCTAAAGATAGTTTTTTCGTATTCTAGAGGTCCCGAAACGTGCAGCTCCGTCGAAATCTCGAGTTGCGATTTTCGGCATGATCCCAATACTGTACCATTCCTATACATTACCATGTATTGCAGCGAAAGTAAAAATATGTATTGTTGGTCCAAATGATCCCAATTATAACGTGTTACCTTTCATTTTAAAGGGCTTGAAATAATATTTCGATTGATACCAAGTTTGACGATGCCCATGGCGTCATGAACACAAAAACTGTATCTCGGCTATTTTCACTGCAACGATTGAAACAGTTAAATTTCGCAATCACTGAGCCACAAGTAACCCCTTTTGTACCTAATTATATTACATTTCGTCTTACGCTGCTATGTTAAGAAAATATAATATTTTGAATCAGTTTCGAAGTTTTCGCTCCAATTTCAAAAAATTCCATCTAGTTCTAGATTTTTTTCAATAACAAGCCATATACAAAGTCCCGCGAAAACCCATTCATATGTGTGGCAGATATCGTGTACGCAAGAAATTGACCACAGACACTCTAAAAAGTCGGAACGTGTTCAGGAGATCATAAAACCTATATTTGCGCCAAAATCGAAAATTTTCGTGAAAACAATAGTTCATATTATATTCAATACCTCAGTTAAACTATATATAACTTGAGGTAGATAGAGGCTTTTACCGTACACACATATTCATGCATATAAGCTATAAGACGCTACGGGAAAAGAGCATTTCGAAAACACAAGTTGAAAGCCACTTGCATTGCAACTAATAGTGTCATTTGATTTCAGATAATATAAGAAATATTTTCCACATATGAAAACATCCCTTACCTTCGTTCTTAAATGTTTGAAAAGAAAGAAACTTTTCATCCAATATTCGTGCAGCGTATTCTAAAATTATCAGACTTTATCATTTTTTTAATTTCCCGGTATCACATGCTTCACACTATAAAAATGACTGTGCGTAAATAATTTTACCACCTTCATTGACGATCACGGCAAAAACACACACTCAATCTGATGATTTTCCATACTTCATGACCACTCATTCGCGTAAATGTTAATCACTGTCACATTGAAGGATTTTTTTCTTGCAGCGGGTTGCAAAAGATGACATGACACCGCAAAAGGGCTTCATACCCCATGCTAATATTATATGCATGCACATAGCATACATGATCATGACAATCACTGTAACTCGACCATGGGGATCATTTGGTTATCACTGCAACTGATGATTACCGCAAAAAACGCATATTTGATGTATGGCGATCACTGCAACTCAGTCATGACTGTCACTGCACTCACTGTTGATGATAACTGCAAAAACGCATACTTGATGTATGACTGAGGGTTTTCTAATTTCACCACCACTCATTTACCTATAAATTAATACTCGTAATTTCTTCACTGTCACATTGTAGATACGCATGACACCACAGAGAGATTCATTGCCGCATGCCCCTTGTGAATATTATATACACATAGCATATAAGATCATGTATCTTCTGTTAATTCCAGCAGTGTTTCGTTTAATTTTCTCATCGTTTAAGAATCCATTAATGAGCACAGTTCAAGGCAGTTTCTGCTTTCTATTGAAACACCACAATTTCTTCTTTCAGAGTTACACCTGTTCTACATTGCTTATAGTATCTACAGTTTTTAATAAATTTGAATTTTTATATTGGATGCGATAATCCTTATAATCAGTATGCATAACACTTTCGCGATCTTCATTTAAATTAGATTTATGCCTGAAGAACTCAACAGTTATAAGGAAATATAGTCATAGTAAAACTAAATATGATAGTAAAGAACTTTCGTTTTATAGATTGTCTTCACAATCTAGATAACTATTAATTATCTTGATATACTTTAAAATCAAAGACAACCAAAAAATAGAGGTTTAAAAGTCTTTTATTAAAATCTCCTTTTTACGACGTATAAAATCGCACGGCCATAGCGCTTTCAGGCGCAGTTATGCTCTTCATCAGTGGCAAGAGCCACTGATGAAGAGCATAATTGCGGGAATGTGCCAGGAACATTTCCTATATAAGTATATTACATAAATGGAATGGTGTGTTCTAAAGACTCTTCCCTTAAATTTTATTTTGCATATTTTCACAAAATTGATTCCATTCTACGTCCCTTTTTTGCTCAACTCATAATAATCCAAGCTGAAAGGGTTTTTACCCTCCCAGTTTCTTTTAAGGGTCAAATATTCAAAAGTAAATCTGAATTACATTTACCACGAAATTGAAGAAGATTACCACGAAATAAAAGATTCTCCACCTAGCTCATATCGTTCTTTCTCGGAACTCTGGAGCATATAAACAATGCATTTATTACCAACTATGAATGCGATCATGTAAGAGCAGGGCTAATTGGATGGCAGCAGGTAGCGGCCATTTAGAAGAATATAGTAAACGCTTTCACATGGGTTGGGCAAACAATGCTCGACAAAACGTGATTGCATTGTTATTTGTCCTCTGGGATCGCTTCGATTTCCTTCCAATAAGCTGGGCATCCTTAATCGTTCATTGCTCTTATCTGATGTGGGCGGTACAGGGCTTTCTCTACGTAATGCAAGTACTTGACCCCTTTCAATGCGGAATAGTAGTGAACAAAATGTTTTTAACGTTGAAAGGTACACTGACAGGGGGCGGTTTTCTAGATGACAGCATGTGAAGTTATTTTGAAGTGCCAAATTCACTTATATTTCGCGCAGATATAACTGGACAATAGGAAATATTGCCAACATCTGCTAAACAATATACTCCAGTATACGTTAGTTATTAAATCATCCATTTGGCGTCGTTTTCGTAACTTTAGCGTCCTTTTTGAGAATTTATCAACATTTCCATCCATTTGGCACCCTATTTAAAACTCGCCCATTTGGGAAATATTTTGCCATATTCGTCACCGTCGCCAAACTGATTACCAAGTATTACGTATTGGATGATACTTACTACTGTTCATTTTTATGTACTTTTTAGCTACATTCGTTTGAAAATAGTGCAATATCTCGAGAATGGTTCGACACAGTTTACAGCTTGTGTCATTCACTTTAGAATAAAAAAGTACGTAAAAATAATTATTTATTTAACATTTTTCAAAAATACATTCAAAAATTTAGGGGGAAACGCTTAATTTTAATCGCAATCGAACGTTCGATTACGATTAAAATCTATAGGGCTCCAGTATTCACGTTTCGTAATAATCTTACAATATTAGTAATAAGACACAATAAGTACAATAATAAGCACAATAAGTAGAATACTCGTAATAAGACACAAATCAAAGAAAATACAACTTTATATTGAAGAAGAACGTATTGGAAATCACATTCATGTAACTATAATTTAAACGTGCTCCTGTTTATCAAATACGTTTCAGAGCGATTTAAATATGTTACTTTGATTTCATTTTTTGCCTGTATTCTAATTTGCTTAATTTAATATTCAAATTCTAAAACCTTATAAGCTCTTTTGTATTAGGATTCTCAAACATTGAGATTATTTTTTTACACTTTTGATTTCATAATTATTTATTAAATCAAATTTAAATTTAAAATCTTTTACAGCTCGCATACTTCATCATACGCACGAGTCTACAGAAAGCCGGATTTTTTATAGTTATAATAACAATTAAAAAATTTGTAAAGGTGTCAGAATGAACATGCAGGTATATTTTTATAAAAACAAGAAGTTTATTCTTAAACTTTAAAAATCATAAAATAAACTCTATTAACGTAGATTACACATAATAAATCAGCTTGTACATGGTCTACCTTTTTTACTATCGTCTGCATCCATACACATAACGTTCTACGTCGTACCAACTCGTATCATCTCTAACCCCTCGAACCATCTCTCATGCTTTGCACTTCGCCTTTTAATAACCTAGTTGCCAGCACCCTCTACCGTCCGCAATCCGCGTGGCTGTTATTTAAATTTAGGCTCTTCTTTCCCCGGGAAAGACACTGCATGAAAATTAAGAAGTTGAGAATAGAAATTTTTAACCCTTACAAGTTTCAATTTTCCCTAAAATTTGTATGTTTTTCCCCCCCTAGGCGTTGCAAATATTCCAACTCGCTCTGGACCCCTATATTTCTTGGACCTTAAACATCGCTTAACCACGCTTAATACTAGTCACTCTATTAGTTAAAGAGCAAATCTATATATTTCTGACCTTAATTTTGCTTTTAAATTCTCTTTGTCAAGACGAAAGTTCAAAGCTCTACCGTGTAATAAACCCAGCCGAACAAAAGTGAGAACAAAATTATCCTTCCAGAAATCTCCTCAAAAATGTTTTCTCCTCATTCAAAAACTTTTAACGCCAAGTCCTTTTTTACAATGGTAGTCCATAATTGCATTTGATTTTTTCCTTTTTTTTTTCTTTCTTTTTTATTTTTTAAGACACCTAGCGTTGCAAGTTGTTTTCCTAAAAATTATTCAGACTTAAACCTTCAAATAAACACAAAGAAAATGTTTTTCTCGTTCCATACTTTTTCACGAAGGAACGTGACCGCTCTTCTGTTGTTTTGCTTTGCGTTTCTTTAGGACGTATGGAAAGAGAAAAAAGTTTACAACGAAGGCCGTTTTGGAATTGTCACATCTTTGTGAAGGTCGGTGATTTCTCTCCCAGGGTTTTTCTTAATGGCAGTAGCGGGCAATTTTAGGAAGTAAGAAAAGAATGTGTGCAGTAGGAAATCGGAATGTATGAAGTATGAAACACGACTTTTCATTCATTTTTACTTCCCCTATATATATAGTATAATGTATAGGAAAAGTAATGTGACGGAGTCGAAATTTCGAATTAGAGTTTTCGACGGAAAAGCACGTTTCAAGTATCTCTGAACTGGAATAACACGTTTTCGAGGTGATGCCTGTGTGTCTCAGGTTCCGTGTGTGTGTGTGTGGTGTGCATAAGTGTGTATATGTACAGAGGCTGTTCACACATTTTTTAGACGATGTATATTGTATTCACAAAACTAAATTACATAAAATTCTTGTGTTTTAAATGTTCTATTTGACATCCCTTATTCTGAACTATCTTTTGACACCGCAATTTCCAGGATAATAATGCCTTTTGAAGTGTCAGAAGAGGTATTCTATCCCATTCCTCCTGAACAGCTTTCCAGAGTCCTGTAAGAGTTTTGGGACGACGTTTGGATAATGCAGATTTTAAAAGTCCGAAAGCACAAAAATCCATAGGTGATACATCGGGAGATTTAGTAGGGATATCAGTGAAGGGTATGGCCTTGATACCAGTTTTTTGTTCCATTTCTTTTAGGAAATTTACAGTGGATTTTGATGTGTGACTGCTAGCTTTGTCCTGATGGAGTCTCACAGATTGATGGCACTGTGGGTAAAGCGATGGTATTTCATTCAGAAAAATTGGCGATAAAATATGTTCCTGATAGTATTTGGAGTTAATCTTGACATTTTTTCCCACTCTCTTTATTTTTAACTTGCCATTATAAGAAAAACCAGCAACAATCATGAATCCCTTAGAAAAACTTTCTTTCGATTCTTTGAACCATGTACTTAAATTTTTTTCTCCCCTTTTATGATAATAAATGGCTCTTTTATTGTTGCAATCATTTAAATACACCCATGATTCATCTATTGTGACAATTGTTTTCCATTTTTCTTTGGATAAGTGTTTCTCATATAGAATTCTGCAGCGTGTCCTGCGTTCAGCGATATGATTTGGAAGAAGACGATGCACATTGCGTTTTTTCGCTTTCTTAAGATTTAAATCAACGTTTATCATTTTGTTTACAGTGGACACCGAGCATTTTAATGATTTTGCAACTGTCCTTTGACTAGGGGGATTTTCTATTAACATTAAACAACGTACCTTTGCAATAGTCGAAGATGTCCGTTTTTTCCTTGGATACTTGTTTGGAATTTTTGTCCCACTTGAGGCTCCAATTTGACGTTTTTTTCCTTTCCTGTTGACGATATTACCTATCGACGCTTTAGATATCACAAAACCATGACTCTCACATCGTTTTTGGATAACAGAGTATGCATATTTCTCTTCGGAAAGAGCATAAATGTAGCCTTCGAACCACTGTTTTGTTAAAAACGCCATTTTTGAATAAAAACAAAACTTTCAAGCCGCAGACGATAATTTTGACTTTTAAAAACATAGTACAATTGGAATTATTTCTTTTGCAGCAAACGATTTTTTATTACCGCTTACCAAAATCGTCTAAAAAATGTGCGAACAGCCTCTGTATATGTGTGTATAAACATATATATGTGTGTGTGCATTTGTGTGTGGTTTATGTGTGTTGAAAACCCAGACCATCCGACTCGTCCGAGGTCATGAGCAACTGTTTGGACGGCCAGTGGTTTATGTGTGTGCAAGTGTGTGCCCAGTGAGTCTGTGCATAAGTGTGTATATGTATATGTGTGTATAAACATACATATATGTGTGTGTGTGCGTTTGTGTGTAGTTTATGTATGTTGAAGACCCAGACCGTCCGACTCGTCCGAGGACATGAGCAACTGTTTGGACGGCCGGTGGTATATGTGTGTGCAAGTGTGTGCCCAGTGAGTCTGTGGATGCGATATCTCACGAACGAATGGAGTATTTCGAAAGAAATATGGTACAAACATTACAATCGATGAATATTGGATCCCTACTGATTGTAAACGCAATCGTATGTTTGAAAAATCCCTAATTTTCGAATAAAATTTTGAAAAATATGTATTAAACAATTAGAACTTTCAATAATATTACACAAATGATCATCTATTATGTACTTGTGTAGTTTTTCATTAGAAAACGAATAGCAGACACTTCAGAACGCTAGCATGAAGCGTTCTCTAGATATTGCAGCGTTTTCAAATAAATTTATCAAAAAAAATTACAAATTAAAAAGTATTAACTATTGTAAAATGAGTTCATTTTTCAAAGGTAATATTATGTGATACATTTGTTAACATCATTATCGTGAATCTAGTTCACTCCATTCACTAGGGAAGATACTTTGGGTAATAGTTTTGTATTTTGACGCCTAACAATTCGCCAATGCCCATTTATAGTACAGAAAAGCTCTTCTCTCCGTTTGTTTATAATGCTTGGCGATAAATTTGGCAAACTTGTTTAGCGAAATATTGCGAACTTGGGGATATCTCGTCCCAGATTGACGAAACTATCGTCCAATGCGCATTTCAACAACTAAAAGTCTGTGCCGTAAATCTTGATACATCATCTTTGCACTGTGAAAGAAGTAAATTCATTGCATTAGACAGGGAAAGGCAGGTGCTGTCCACATTAGATTTATTTTATTTGGAAGCGAATATTTTTTTTATTTGAAAATCATCGTAACTGAAGTAATTTAGAACTTAAAAGAATGTATTAAATATAAAAAAAGGAATGTATTAAATACGAAAAGACAATAAAATCACATAGAATAGCATCCTTTCATCCGCAACGTTCTTGACCTTAAATAACTCGAAGAATAAAAAAGTTTTATACTTCATTTTTTTCTCAATACACTTTAGTCGTTATAGATAGATGCATTTTACAGCTGTTACATCCCTGGAGTTAGAAAAAAGGAGATAAAACTTTTATAGATGAAACGCTTGAAAATGCCACAATGCTTTGAAAATTTCATCTAGGTGTCGCTAGTGTTAGTAAAGGAGCTGTTATTATTAGTTGACACAACAGAAAGGCGTATAGTATTCAGTATATGTATTTTTGATTATTTTTAAATTTAGGATTCCCCAATGATGAGTATAATTAACCAGTATTTTTTCATAGTTGTAGGATAGAGTACAGAGTATAGGGAGATAAAAATAAATTGAAAGGTAAAATAATTTTGAATACGTAGGAATATTCTTTAATGTTTCAGTTCTACTTTGAATTGTGCTCATAATTTATTTTTTCAAAATTGACAGTTTAAATAAATATTTTAAACCTTTTGCCATGGAAATGCATACAATGCAGGACTCCTTATCTTATCCCAGCGCCACCTGAATGATTGTCTCAAACGATATTGGCGTTTTCTTAATAAGAAGTTTCAACTCTTTACCTTTAACTCCATGGTTACACCCTTGCAATCTTTCTGAACAGACCGACATCAATGGCATCAAATGGGAAGTAGACGCAATACCGTCAAAGTAAGGACTCGTGAAACTTTACGCTAGACAAACAATGGAAGTGATGCCAACCTTTGTAGAAATATTAAAGTTTCTTTAAAAGCTGGAAATTTAAAAAATCGTCATTATCGTTCATAAACACTTTTAAACTGCGTAAATAGAAGCTTATAAATGAAATTGAATGGGAAAACTTCCACGGATTCACGTAATAAAAACTAATACATATTACATGTTGTGTACGAATATGACACATTACAGTTGCCAAGAGACTAAACTTTTAATTTATCAGTGAGAGTTGATTTAGAAACAATATGGAGAACGGAAAATTTTTACTTAAATCACTTGTAATATATTGTATAGGGAAAGTATTGTGACAGGATCAAATGTTCGAATTTGAATTTTTGACGGAAGAGTTTCAAGCATTAAAGAACTCGAAAGAAAGTTTTCGTGTGTGTGCGTGTGCGTATGCGTGTGTTGTGTGTGTGTATGTGTGTTGTATGTGTGTGTGTTGTGTGTGTTGTATGTGTGTTGTGTATGTGTGTGTGTGTGTGTGTGTGTGTGTGTGTGTGGGTGTGTGGATGTGTGTGTGGTCGCGATGTTTCACGAACGAATGAAGCGTTTCGAAAATAATTTGGAACTATTATTTTAATTAGTGAATACTGTAACCCTATTGATTTTATACGCTATCGAATGAGCAAATGAATGGCTTTGTGAAAATATCAATAAAAAATCAGGCCTTCAATAATGATAAATAAATAATCATTTCATGCGTAATTTTTCATTAGAAAACGAATGATATAAATTTTTGAACACTAGCATGAACCATTCTTTAAATATTGCGGTTTTTTTTTTAAACATATTTATCAGAAAAATTGCATAAAATTATTAAAAATAGTAAGTATTATCAAATATGTTCACTTTGCACATACAATATTATATGACAAATCTATTAACACCACTCTATAGTAAATCTAGTTCGTACCGTTCGCGAGAGAAGATGCGTTATGTAATAATTTTGTATTTTGACGGCCAAGAATTCGCCCATAGTCCTTTATTAATTAAACGTCGATTGCATTGTGATGAAGATTTTGCTGGAGATGATGAATAAGTTGTTAAAAGCAATAAGTTGTTAAAAACAAGTCGAATAAATTGTTAAAAGCAAAAACGAGAAAATTTAAAGTTACGAAATTGTAATTCAATACCAAAAGCATTGTGCATCTTACATTTAAATCACAAAAGTAAATGGGAACTCTATCTCCACGACAAAAAAAACTTCGTTAAAAGTGTATCTCAAATATTTATTGATTATTATTTTTCAGGCTTTTGTTCAACGATAAAAACTATAATAACTTTACAATAGTTACTTAATTATGTGCCTTTTTGGGGCAATATTTTGCCATAATCAGTGTAAAGTTTTTTTGCACTCCACATTATATATTGTTTGATTTGCAGTTAATTTAATTTAAATAAGTATACGGTTTATATGTTTCATGAAATGATTGTATAATAATGAATCCGCTTGTGTCTGAAGATATTAGAAGTGTAAGAGCTATACCTACATTCTGATAATTGTTGTGAGACAAACAAGATTAATGCTATTTAATATTAATGTTTAAAAAAGCCATTTACTACTCAATACAGACTTACTACTCAACCTGCGAAGTGCAACGTACACTCCGCAGATTGAGTAGTAAGTTTGTAAAGGCGTCGGAATGAACACGCAGGCATCTTTTGATAAAAAGAACGTTAAGTTTATTCTTAAACTGTAGAAATCATGAAATAAACTCCATTAACGTAATTTACAAATAATCAATACAGAATGTACATGGTGCATATTTTCTACCATCGGCTGCAGCCACACACGTCACATTCTACTCGCATCATCTCTCTCGTGCTTCGCACCTTGCCTTTTTAGAACCTGGTTGTCAGCTCTCTCTACAGTCCGCAATCTGCGAGGTTGTTATTTTGATTTAGACTCTTATTTCCTCGGGAAAAACACTGTTTGACAAATAAGAAGCCGAGAAAAGAGATTATTAATTCTTGCAAGTTACCAACGGATATCGAGTATTGCGAATGTAAAACAGATTTTAATTAATTGTACTAAATATAAACACTTTTGTTCCAAACATTTCAAGACTTGCATTATAACTTTGGCAGACTTGATTGAAGATTTTTTTTTTTTTTTTTTTGCAAAAGAAACATTGTAAAAATCTATATCGTTAGTCCAAACGATCACAATTATAGCATGTTACTCTTCATTTTAAATCGCTTGAGAAAAATATTTCGATTTAAACCACGTTTGACATTGTGCTTCTCTCCCCCCCCCCCCCCCACCACCACCACCACCACACACACACACAAGAAAGGGGTGGCTCTAATGACGTCACGGACACAAAATTGTATGGCGGCTATTTTTCACTGCAATGATTCAAATCGTTAAGTTTATTAATCGTTGAACGATAAATGTTAATTCATTTTATGCATATTACGTTCAATTTTGTTCTATGCCGCCATGTTAAGAAAGTATAAAATTTCGAATCAGTTTCGAAGTTTTCAATCGAATTTTAAAAAAAAAAACACATATTAGAAACATCAGACGATATTCCTGGTATATTTTTGAGGGTATATTGTTGCAACCTGACTGAGAAAAATCTACTATTTAAGTTGGTACATTATATGATTTTAAAATTGAATTTGTGCTACTAGTCGATATATCTGTATAACTTAGCTGAGGTTTACATTTCTTCCCTTTACTTCTTCACATCAAGTTAGCTTTGACTCATCAGGGCTGCTCAAAGAGCGTTCGTCCATCCATCAAAACAGATACTCAGATTTTTAACCCCATCCGTGCTTTATCTTTTCATTTACCATATATTGTAATTACAGCCGGTGATTCACAAAGAAACAAATAAAAACTCATTCCGGAACCTCCAAATCCCTTTACCACGTTCATAGCAGAAACGTGATCAATGCATCTGTTCCTTGGCGCTCGATCCTACCCCAAGTCCGCTCTTCGCACAAAAATCGTGATTTTCCTAGCGTCCTGTGTCAGAAAAATGAATTTACCCGTCGCTATCGGCAATCGCAGACGAAAACTCTCATGCCCCCAGAGCACGTCGAGTATTTAAAAGGAAATATCGCTTTAAAAATTCTCCAAGGACTCTGTTAACCAGAGACTCAAGGCCGCCATTTGCAAAAGAATAATATACCTTCTGTTCTGAAGGCCGCTGTATTTGATTTCAGGTGGGAAGCATCCATATCTCTGATATCTTTGGCACAGTAAGCCCACTGCGAGTGACATCACAGGGTAATGTCAGTGCTTTAATTTAATGGCAAGGAAGATGGAGATAGATTGCGTCAATGATCCATTGTTTGCATGTTGCCACAACAAAATTGCTCTTCCACAAAACAATATTTACTTGTTCTACTCCAGTTATTACAACTCGGTTCGCGAGATCAGATATAGTAAAAGTGGTTTTTGATTGTAGAAGAGTCTGTCCTACGCTTTTATTGCTATCGTGGCGGATTTTCTAGTTATGTTTCATGCCGAATAGCACGGCTTGGCAACGAAAATAACAGGCTTAGTGTTTTAGAATACGTTATGTTTGTTTTCGATAGTTTGAAGCTCATTTACATCGGAAAATATGTGGGCGTGTTCGAGTTAATAATGTATTATCAGGCATGTTATTATTCAGTGATGATTATATCCGAGACAGTACAAGTAATAATAGCAGATCTTGTTTGGCATTTGATTGTAACTCGGCAACACGAAAGATATCAATTCATAAAGTAGATCGGCTTGTTTTAATTATATACATTACTGTATAGAAAATCTACAGTAGCGGACAAAAAGAAAAAAAACCGCTTCACGTGATGCAGTTTTTGACGTAAATAACATAGTCTGGGTTTACGGCTGAAATCGAAGCTTTGTATGAAAACTGTAAACACTTTATGGACACTTATATTTCCGAACTTAATTGATAAAAATATAAATAATTTATACTTATGTAGTCACAAATAGGCTACTGCTTATTAATATGCAAAGATAGTTTTAATATTTTGAACTATTTATTTAAAAAAAAAATGCTTTTCCCCGAACACGTTTTCGCTTCACTTTGCTTACTTTCTTTCACTCAAAATATCTACTAAACTATAACAGGTAGATCGAAGCAGAAAGCGATAAAACTGCGTAGCAGGCAATCTAATTTCTAGATCATTGTTGGTTTTACAAAGCTCTTATAGTTTTTGGGCAATCGTTTCGTGAAGTTGAAGAAGAAATTTCCGGTTTTAAAGAATGGAATGCTTATACACTACCTTATGCTTATACGCACAGAAAATGCAACATCATGAAAGAGCGAATAGAGAGTGACGATAAAAGACACAAAGACAGAGGTGGTATATATAAATAAGTGATGTTAATTACAGAAGGATAATGCAATGCAATAATGGCACAGACAGGGTGATCAGTAGGGCCACCTCTTGTGGCGATACAAGCAGCAAGTCTTCGAGAAACAGATGCAATGAGCGTGCGATAGTTTCCTTAGGGATGGATAACCATATGCTTTCAACCATTCTCCCCAGGTCGTCCTCTGTTTGAGGCGGAAAAATATTGGGAAAATATTACCCTATTTCCAATGTAACACTAATATTGGCGTAATACTGTAATGAAAATATTTGCCCATATTGGAGGCCAATGTAACCCCAATATTTGCCCGATATAGGGATTACATTCGAAATATTTTCGATCTAATGCCAAGCTATACGATATTGGTCCAATTTTAAATGCTACTAGGGAAGAAAGTTTTCTGAGTTCGCTCCTGATTCGTCTACGGAACAACATTCAGCAATTGAAAAATTTTATCACAGAAAGTGTCAAGGTAAATGCTGATTAGTTATTTCAAAACCCATTTCTACAAGCGGAAACTACTGTCATTATTCCAGGCCATTAGAATTGATGTAACAGTTGATTCTTTATGAAAATGGCGACCGTAAACAAAAGACTTTCCCCCGTGTTCGATTAAAGCAATTCCCTACTGGCACTGTAAATGAAAACCGTTTTCCCCTCGTAAGTTTAAATGGAGTCAAGGAAAATATTATATGATAAGAATTTCGCAAGTCCGCAATCAAAAAAGTTCTGTGGCGGGAAACGGAAATTACAACATTCCACTCGGAGTAGGTAGGCGATGAAAGTTGAAGTGATTTTTCGTGCAGACGAAAATTGAGAAGTTGGAATTCAGGCATATTGGGTTGAGTGAAATAACTTTTCGGGAAAATAGTTTATCTTATATAGAAAAAACGTGTTTCATTTTCTAAGGTTCGCTGCCACAAAAATATATTTTGATTGATGAAGTTTGTATAAAAGAGATAATACTAGATGAGGGAATTCGCGAGTTAGATGAAAAAATTGAATTCTGATTTAAAATGTGGTAAATTGTGGAAATTTACATATGCTTAACTTCATTCACGGTAACTGACATCGAGGATTTATCTTTATTGTGGAAATAAGTTTTATTTTTTTCAAATGAGAGTTATCAGAGAGAAAACTCGATTAGAATATATCGACGAATCTTTATATTCTATAAACTAATAAAAGATTATTTAATTGGAAAAGCTTGGAATTAAATAAAAAATTAAAGCGATTAAAAAACATAAGGTAATTTAAACAGCGTTGAAAGTAACCACTGGACCCGAGATTGGTGAAAGAAACTGTACTAGTGAACTTTAAAAGAGGATGAATGGTGGTCGAATTGAAAAGGTTGGCAATTAAATCAGATTTTAATAATAAATTCTTTACAACTAAATTTTATTCTATATAGAAACCGATATTTCATTTCTTGATCTTATAATATTCACATATCTCATTCTATTATTAGAAAAGTACATACTGAACTTCGAAAAAGAATAATTACCTATAGAAACAGTAAGTTAAATTACTTGAAGGCGAATACACAAATATCTGAATCTCCATTCAACTTCATGGTGTTTAGTTTAACTTGAATCAGAATTATATAAAAATGAAATAAATATATTTTCAGTTTTCATATCCAAGTTATTCTTTTAGAATATTTCGTAGCAAATCCTTTAAAAGTTTCTTTTGTCAAATTGGCAACAGCTCGGTGACGCCAATGGATGCATTTAGCTTTTTTTTTTCAGTTAATAAAAACTATTTTGATACGATTGTTATAGACTGGTGATGTGATGCGTGGTGTGCGATCGCTGCGGACGGTTTCTCAATGGCGTCGGAGAAGATGGGAGATCCGCGCTGACGTGGCGAGGGCACCAACTGTTATGCGCTCCCGTTAGCACATAATTGGCTGTGATCGTAACTGGAGGTTTGAAGCTCTAGTGTCGCAGGCGGACGTGTGATGATAACAACGGAAAGGAGTTATCGGCGATGAAGGAGAATTGCTCCGAGTTTCCAGTTGTGACTACTCGTAAATATGCATGAAGAAAAAAGGGGAATCGGCGTCAAGTAGGAAGAGTAGTGTGGAGGATACGGAAAAGGCATGAAACCACAAGAACAATCTTCAAATAACATTTTCTTCGTTATTTCCGATATGTAGATGTTTCCAATTTAAACATACATGGATTCACTTCATTCTAAATAGGTCAAAAACATACGTTTCCAAATCAATACAAAACAGTAGTAACAGATACGTCTTTCGCAGAACGGAATTTCAAATATCTCACCGCTGATTAAATAGTTACTAATTAGATTTTAAAGGCACAGTAATTTTGTAATCACTTTTCATAATTTAATGTTTTAAACTTCACAAATTTGAAATATTAATCAAATCATCCTGCCCCTCGGGCATACGCGTCCTACCGCTTTGAGAATACATCGCCAACCAGGGCCCTCGCTAAGGGGTGGGGGGGGGGAAGCAGGGGGAGGAGTCTCTCCCCCGAATGTCGAGAAATCTCTGTACAGTTGGCAAAATCAAGATCCAAGTTGACAGACTTGGTACATTGTAGATAAAATGATGGATGATATTATATCATGATTTACACTCCAGAGATCCATATAAATGGAATATGGATAAAAAAAATCTGATGTGGGCAACACATGACTTTCCTTATATAATGTAATGAATTTCTACTTTTACAGTAAAAAAATAGGTTTTTCTTATAGTAAATACTAATATTCTTTCTAAGATAATGAATTTTCGACAATTAGTCGTCATTTTCATTGATTTAGCGTCCTTTTCATCCATTTGGCAAGATTTTCGTTAATTTGGCAACATTTCAAAAAGTCGCCAAGTTGGCGACATTCCGCCAAATTCGTCGCCAAAATCTCGCCAAGCGTTATGGACGAAGAAATAAGTTGTTCTTACAGAAGATAAATGCCTATTGGCGTTCAAATACAAAAGTATTACTCAAAGTATCTTTTTTCATGAATGGAACGAGCTAGATCCACGAGAATGATGTCACCCAATTTATCGCATGGTATTACATATGAAAAATGAACATGTTTCTCAATAGGAAATATTTTTTTATTATTTTATATGACTTTTTAATAATTTTTTTGAAAAATGTGCAATATCTCGAGAACGGTTCATGTTAGCGTTCTAAAATTTATGTCAATCGTTTTCTAATAAAAAATTACATAAGAAATGTCTATTTGCGTAACTTTATTAGTGGTTTTGATTTTTTGACGATTTTTTCAAAATTTTATTCGAAAATTTAGGGGGGCTCTGAACATTCGATTACGTATAGAAACAAAAGGCTTCCAGTGTTTACGGATTGTGATTTTTGTACCAAATTTGGTTTGAATCGGTCCATTCGTTCGTCAGTTATCGTCTCCACAGACTCACTGACACACACACACACACACACATACTTTCACACACACACACACACACATACTTTCACACACACACACACACACACACTTTCACACACACACACACACACATACTTTCACACACACACACACATCCGGACGCCCAATTTGCTGCTCAAGTCTTCGGACGAGCCGGTCGTTCTGGGTTTTCGACACACACACACACAGACATCACTTCAAAAATGTTTGATTCGTGATCAGGGATGCTTGAAACGCGCTCTCCCGTCGAAAACTCGATTTCGAATTTTCGACCCCGTCACAATACTTTCCTTATACATTATGTATATAAGGAAAGTAAAAAGGTTTTACTCTGTTTAACTTATTACTTTCCTTATATACAATAATGTATAAGGAAAGTATTGTGACGGAATCGAAAATTCGAATTCGAGTTTTCGACGGGAGAGCACGTTTCAAGCATCCCTGATCACGAATCGAACATTTTTGAAATGATGTGTGTGTATGTGTCAGTGAGTCTGTGGAGACAATAACTGACGAACAAATGGACCGATTCGAACGAAATTTGGTAGAAAAATTACAATCCGTAAACACTGGAAGCCTATTGTTTTTATACGCAATCGAATCTTCAACAGCCCCCTAAATTTTCCAGTGAAATTTTGAAAAAATCGTCAAAAAATCAAAACCTCTAATAAAGTTACGCAATAGACATTTCCTATGTAATTTCTCATTAGAAAACGATTGACATAAATTTTAGACCGCTAAGATGAACCGTTCTCGAGATATTGCACATTTTTCAAAAAAATTATCAAAAAGTCATATAAAATAAAAAAAAATATTTCCTATTGAGAAACATGTTCACTTTTCATATGTAATACCATGCGATAAATTGGGTGACATCATTCTCGTGGATCTAGCTCGTTCCATTCATGAAAAAAGATACTTTGAGTAATACTTTTGTATTTGAACGCCAATAGTTATTTATCTGCTGTAAGAATAACTTACTTCTCCGTCCATAACACTTGGCAAGATTTTGGTGACGAATTTGGCGGAATGTCGCCAACTTGGCGACTTTTTCAAATGCTGCTAAATTAACAAAAACTCTCCAAATGGATAAAAACAACGACTCATTGACGAACATTCAATATCTTGGAAAGAATATAAATATCTACTATAAAAATAATTTTTTTTTTTACTGTAAAAGTAGTAAATTCATGGCATTATATAAGGAAAGTCATGTGCTGCCCACATCAGATTTTCTTACATAAACACGTATTCGTCTTTGCTTCAGGCAAGACCACCTTTCCACAGCATCTTCCAAGTTAATTTCGTTTCCCAAGTCTGCTTCGCACTTCAAAAGCATCAAGCTGTTATGAATTAACTGTATTTTTGTAAAATTCTACTACACATTTTGCTACATTTTATACTTTAAATTACCATATATGGTGCAGTTGAAAGTCATGTTCAGGATCAACTTTAATGTTTCCAGCAAATGTTTCCGCACTTGTGATCAAGTTGTCCATTTCTGTGGTGTTAATATTAATCTCTTCAAAAATTATTACTGTGTTTTCGACAAATGTAATACAATCAATCAAATTCAGATCAGGGCTTTCCAAAGTTTCTGTCAAAATCTTCATCTTATACATAATGTTTTTCATAAAAAATAAACTAACAATGAAATCAAATGATTTCATCTTTTTGCATAGCCCGTGCGCTTTTGCTTTTGTAGCACCGTCTAATTCCTGTTGTGTGGAAATTTCTTCTAATGCAGATAGGATAGGTTCAAATGATATGTTTACAGCTTTTATAGTCTCTGCTCTGGCTGTCCACCTAGTCCTAGACATATTTCTCAAAAGAAGGGCATTCTTCACTTCTTTGATCTTATTCCTCAACTGTCTGAAACGTTTAGTACTTGAATTAGAGAACACATACAATGCTTCAAGTGTGTCGAATAAGTCTCTAATAATAATGCTGATACTGCAGCTGTGTTCTACGGCTGTGTTCGTCCTGTGATCTTGGCATGGAATGTATGGTATATGATGCCCTATGATTTCTAAGAGTTTCTTTTGTGCTCCATTAAACTGTCCTGTCATTGAATTTGCAAAATCATATGACTAAAAAGCCAATGAGGATGTGTCAATTTCTTTCTTTCTTAAAGTCTCATAAATTTGCTTTGCCATTCCAATACCTGTTTTTTCAGCACATTCAGAAACATCTAGCAAGCGTTCTCTTGGTTTGCAGTTTTCATCGACAGTACGGACAACAATCGAAAGCATATCCTTTTGTGAACTGTCAGGTGTGGTATCAGCCATCACTGAGAAAAAATCACAGCTCTTAATCTCCTTAACAATGTTTCTTTCCATTTCTTCAGCAACGAGAGATATAAGCTCATTTTGTGACTCGGGACTCATGTAACTCACGTGGTACGGCCGTAATTCTCTTTCATCAAACCACGTTTTCAAGATGTGGTTATATCTTGAGATCAGCGATATTATTTGTACAAAATTACCATCATTTGATCCTGATCCTTGAAATGCTATCCCTTGACGTCCTAGGTTCCTGCATGTGTCTAGCAAGATTCTTACTACTTCTCTGTTCTGAAACTGTACTCTTTCATTTTCTATCAGAGCTAATCTCTTAGTTTGATCAAGAAGCACATCAATGTGCCGCTCCTTTATTAAAAAGTCGCAATAGTTGTGGAGTGCTGATCTGTGTGCAATAGATGAAAAGTGAGTTTGTAACTTTCCCAGCTTTTGCTTTACGGCACTCCTCATTTTCTTCCAGTTTCTTACTCCAATCTTCGAGCATGCATTTTCACTCTTCTCTTGACTTACTCCATGAGGAAACAGAAAGCACACAAAGCAGTATGCACAATCTTTAATTGTACTGTATTCTAAGTATTGAAATTCTTTAAACCAATGGGGATTGAATCTGTCTTTACCATCACTTGGAAAGAATGCCAAAATTGGTTGATGAGGCCCTAATTTGATCAAATAGTTTTTCTGATTATCTGTCAAATCTGAGGGTCAAATTAGGGGTAGGGTAAAAAAAATTTCTCTCTTGGCAATTTTATGATATAGTATAATGCAAAAAAAATTTAAGATATTTGAGTATTGAGAGACATTATGGATACATTAATCATACCGATATATCGATATAAAATGTGTTATCGGTGCAAAAAAAAAAAAAAAACTCCCTAAACTTTACTTAAGTTGGTAAAAATCATTACTTGGCAATTTTATCGGCTCTCCCCCCCCCCCCCCTCCCCAATGATAAGTCTTAGCGAGGGCCCTGTTGCCAACTAAAAACTAATTACATTATTCTAACCCAAGCATCTTAGTGTGAATGCGCGTGCTCATGACGAAACAGAAAAGAGTTTCAATACATTTCAATACGAAATGTGAATCGGGGTAAATGTACAAAAGTGCGGGATTGCGCCAAGGGTTATCGAAACAGGCAGGAAAACTTCAAGAAGTCGAAAGACACAATTGGCGTTTTATCAATTTGGAATAAATATTTAAGAACAAGTTTTAGAATCAAAACGAAAATAGAATTTACCGAATATTAAATTTAGAAAGTAATTAAATAAAAACACATGTTATGCATTTCATAACACCATTAACATTTAGAGCGCAATTGGAATTATAAATTTTCCCCTTATACTATATACAACCATTATTGTTCTGGGAATAATCATTGTTTTCTTTAGGAACTAATACTATGAAAATTTTAAAATTAGAATAATACGAGTTCTAATAATAATAATCATATAAGATTTATTAAAATTTCTATCTAGTTCCATGTGTGTTTGATAATAAAATAGTATTAGTGAATAACATTTATGGCTGGGGTATCTTTGGCTAAAATCGGAATATTACAAAAAGTATAGATACTTTGGGCGCCGATATCTCCAAATCTGATAAAAATATAAACAATTTATTCCCATTTAGGAATATACAATTAAAATTATATATAATTGAATTAAAAGATTTTTTTAAAATAAAAATATTTTTGTCCGAGTGAGTTTTCGCTTCCCTTTTCTTGCTTTCACTCCAAATATCTTCTGAATTATGAAAAATAGATATAAGCAGTAAAAAACAAAAATGTTCAGTAGGAAATTTAATTTGAAGATCAGTAATTTAATTTTTACGCAGCTCTTACAATTTTTGCGCAATCGGCTTATCAAGATAGTTTTTTTACTACCCAGGTCGTCCAACTCACTCAACGGATGTAGAGCAATTGGACGGCCAGGAAAAACACAGAAATAATAGAAGGGATTGAGAGTTTCACTAAGGATTTCCACTTCAAATATTTTTCTTAAAACATATATTACTTAGGATCGACTATACAGCTTACATGATGACTAATATGGATTCCGCAGGTGGGTGTTTACTAGGGATTTCCACTTTTGGTTCAAATATTTTCATTGAAACGTTTATTTCTTAGAATAAGCTTAGATGATTCCAGCTTAGATGACGACTAATACGGATCCAACATCAAATTACGGAGGCGCTAGGGGAATTTACTAAGGATTTCCTCTTCTTGTTTTGGAGATGTCACTTTGGAGGATTTCTGAAAAGTCGTATAATTTTACGAAAGATGTTGGAAATGAAGATAATACATCGCTTGTCACTATATGAATGTTCCTACATAAAACTTTTATTATAGTACTTTATTTCTTAATTAGTAACTACCAGGCATGAAGTCAGAAAAAATATTTCGCGGGGGGGGGGGGGATCCGCAATTTCTGATGAAAACGTAACAATATGTTTAGAATAAAACACATTTAAAATTGTTTAATAATCATATATTTTAAATGCGTGAACATCTTACAATACATTTAAAAATATATTAAATGGCAACAGTGGGAAAAAGCATGTTATTTTAGGAGATGGCTTAAAAACATATTACAAAGAACCTAAATTTCTGGCGGGACAGGCCCCGGAGGATACGCCTCCTGGTTACGTTGTAAAGGTGGCGAAATGAACACGCAGGCATTTTTTGATAAAAACAACAAGTTTATTCTTAAACTGTAGAAATCATAAAATAAACACCATTAACGTAATTTACACATAATCCGAATGCACATGGTCCACCAATTCTACCATCGTCTGCATCCACACACGCCAAGCTCCATGTACCAACTCGTATCATCTCCTATTATCAGCGTATCTTCTCTCATGCTTCGCACCTCACCTTTTTATAACCTGGTTGCCAGTTCCCTCTACAGTCCACAATCTGCGCAGCTGTTATTTAAATTTAGACTCTTCTTTTAGTCAATGCAAATGTGGGTTATTAATTAGATAGTCATTAGTCATCTCTCTCACTCTCTTTCTTGTGACGTTATAGGGATACTCGCTAAAAAAAATGGGAAAACTCTGATCTCACACTGATTAAAAAATAAGAAATCGAGGATAGAAATTGTTAATCCTTACAACGCCCCTGGTAACTACTATCTTACAAATTATTGTATCAAGTAACGAATACTGCAATCGTAAATCTTAATCCGATCAAAATCAACTCAATGCAGTTCTTGGCGCGGGTCATTTGATTCGGTAGATATACGCCTTTCCGTGTTTTACGGATTGCGTGTGGATTTCCTATATACTTTCCAATAACCTTGGATTATGTTCTACTAAAAAAGTAAACATCCTATCAATTTCGGTGTTTTAAACTCCAAACACAATGCCATGATTGCACTGAAATTAGATTTTAACATGTATTTTCTGATACTACTGTATAGAGAAAATAGTGTTTATCCGAAAAAATTTTTCGCATTCGAGATATTGACGGATAAGCGTGTTTAAAGACTGCATGAGCCGATTTCGAACTTTTTTGGAAAGAAGTGTGTCTGTGTGTGTGTGAGTGTGAGCGTGCGAAACAAACTTGAGAAACGTAAAATTTTCATACTTCTTCAGCATAGACAAGACGATTACTCGAAAACTATAAGCTTGGTTTTTATAGTAAATATATAGATTTTAATAATACATTTTTCAGTACACATTTTTGTCATTTACTATTTATGTTTATATTTTATAATTTACTGCATATTTCGAGCGAAAGTTAGAAGAATAAAAGAAAAAACACTCGGAAAGCTACTTTTTGAAGTTTTTTAGAAAAACAAAAAAAAGTTCAAAATATTAAAATATTGAAATTATTTTTATATATTCATAATTTGGACCCTATTTCCAATAACGCAAAAAATAATTCTTTACATTTTTATCTATTAGGTTCGGGGTCTCGCTTGTAGAGTGGTGCTTGCTCTTGGCGTTTAAACTAAGGATTTCACATTTTGTGGAGATTTGGAAACTGAGTGGTATTACTTAAGTATCGGCCGCTTATTTAGGACCCTAAATAAGCTGCCTAACGCGTGCACTCATGGACCTAAATAACAAACCTAATATAGACTAATATAGATCTAAAATACCGCTTATTTAAGACTCTAAATAAGTGGCCTAATTTGTGCACTCATGGACCTAAATAATAGATCTAATATAGACTAATATAACCTAATAAAGACCTAATATGGCTGCTTAACGTGTGCACTAATGGACCTAAATAATAGACCTAGCATAGACTAATATAACTTATAACCTAATAGAGACCTAATATAGCTGCCTAACGTGTGCGCTCATGGACCTAAATAATAGACCTAAATAATAGACTTAAATAATAGACCTAACGTGTGCACTCATGGACCTTTTCTTGCAAAGTTATCGGGGTTCTTAAGGACTTTTTAAAGAACCTGCATTGTAGGGAACGTAATGCATATTTTGCTATCAGAGATCAATCAATATATCCTTACACAATGACTTTGGGTAGACTGCTCTCATTTCCGAATAAGAAATGACAGAATTTTGTCCCTTCTCACTGCAATAAGAAGAAAAAAAATTGCAAGGCTGCGCCTTCCCGAATCGGAGCACTTTAAGCCTTTGATTAAGCATTGTACAGCAGTTCTGCGAAATCCCGATTCCGAAGCAAAGCGGGAATTAATAATTGCTGGGAGAGCGAGCAAAACAATGGACAGCGCTTGTAAGGTGTCGTTATTGCCCGCTGAACCGCAACGAAATGAGGACGGATTTTTGAAGTGAATATAACCATCCGTGTCGGTGGGATATCCCTGGCTGAAAAATGTAAATACTTTGAACCATGGAGTTTTAAAGGCTTACTAGCTTGAGCTAGCTTGAACTACCTCGAACAGTTCTCGAGAGACTGCACGTTTTTCAAATAAATGTATCTAAAAAATTACATGAAAATGAACAGCAGTAAGTATCATCCAATATGTCGCACTTGGCAACAAATTTGGCAATCATCATTTGGCATCATAAATTTTTCATCAAAATATTTTTGCTTCCGTTGTAAACTATTTCGCCATACGATGTGACCTGCAATCCACTCAATAGAACCCGCCAAACGTCTTTTATCAATGTCTAGTCCGACATGGCTCAAATCGACTGTTTTGTTTGAAATCGGAGTTTTGTGGTAATTTCAACACCATTTCTATTTATTTTTCTGTTGTAATGTATTTTATTAAAAAAAATTTGTAATAAAAAATGGAATACCTGGACATTTTGTCCTTACTATTATTATCTGTTTTAAATAAATATTAGCTAGAATAGGAGCAGGTATAAAAGACTCTATAAAAGCCCTTGACGTTAGTTCAGAGTGACATCAAATTAAAATCTCCAAACCATGAATTCTTTACTGCACGACATGGTACTCAGTTGTTTAATGTTCGTTATAGATTAAGTTACATTTTTATGTTTTCTTTGACATTATTGTGAGTTTACCTTAGCAAAGTTCTCACGATTTTTTTAATCAGTACTGATATTTAAACTATATACAAAAATTTTATTCAAATTGGTTGAGTTTTACCCATGGAGTTAGAAAGAAGGAGATAAAAATGAATGAAACGCTTGAAAATGCCATAAAGCTTTGAGAATTATATCTAGGTATCGCTAGTGTTAGTAAAGCGCCCCTTTGTTTCCATTTGACACAATAGAGAGGCATAGTATTGAGTATATGCATTTTTATTCATTTTAAAATTAAAATTCCCTAATTATCAGTATGATTAATCAGTATTTTTTCACAGTTGTAGGACAGAGTTCAGAATATAGAGAGATAAAAATAAATTGAAAGGTAAAATAATTTTGAATACGTAGGAATACTCTTTATTATTTCAGTTCAACTTTCCTTTGCACTACTAATTTATTTCTACAAAACGGACAGTTTAAATAAATGTCTTGAGCCTTTCACCATAGACATGCATACAATGCAGGGGCGTTTATCGTATCGTTGAGCCAACTGAATGATTGTCTCAAACGATATTGGCGCTTTCTTAATATGAACTTTTAACTCCTTAAAATCCATGCTTTAAAAGCTTATACCTCCGAACCTAATAGAGGGAGAGGGAAACAATTTTTACTTGTTTTGTAGGAAATAGGGTACAGATACTGAATATATAAAAATAGTTTTAATATTTTAATATTAAGATTTTTATTTTATTTTTTTTAATTAAAAATTTCTGACTGAGCGAGTTTTTGCAGCACTTTGCTTATTTCACTCGAAATACTCTCATTTGAAAAAAAAAATATATGCACCCATAAAAAATGAGCTACTTAAAACTCTGAATGCATATGTCGTTATAAGAGTTATGCAAATAATCGAACTATCAGGGCCAATGATGTTACAGGACATGAGAACGACGCACCGTGCAGCATTTAAAGCGACGGGTGTTCTCACTCACGGGAAATTGGAATTGGATTTTCTGCTTTGATACTGCAAGTTGTGCACAAAGATGACTTTGAGACATACTCGACGGCGCTACGAACATATGTCGGATGTAGAAAGAACTCGAATCATAGGCCTAAGGGAAGCTGTTGGGTCCAACAGAAGAGTCAGTCGCCATCTTGTTCGGAGAGTGATGGTAGTAGCTCGGTATTAGCAACAGTGGATCAGAGAAGGTGCCTGTAACCGACGCAGACAATTAGGACGCTCCAAGCATACAACTGCTCGAAAGGATTGCTCAGTCAAGATAAGAGCCACGTGCACGCCAATGGCGTCACTCAGTAATTCAAAGGCATTTGCCGTCCTCCATGCATCCTGTATCAAGGAATACGAGAGAGACGACTGGAAGAAGTTGGACTTCTTCCAGTCGTCGACGTCCACGAAGGTTTTTGAACTGCTGTGTTCTGCTTGTGTTTGACGTCCATGAAGGCGCCTACCACTGTCCCCTCAACACAAGCAGAACTGTCTGAATTGGTATCGAGCTCGGTCAGCGTCCGATTGGAGGCATATTGCCCTTAGCGACAAATCCTGTTTCTCTCTCAGCATTGATGACCGCTGAATACGTGTGTGGAGGAGGACTGGCCAGCATTCCGATCTCGCATTTGTTGGCGAGCGGCACAGGATCATCACACGTGGTGTGACAGTCTGAGAGGCATTTCTCAAGTTAGCCGATCTCCTCTAGTTGTGCAGTCAGCTACTCTGACGGCTCGCTTGTACGTCGACGATATCCTGCCGTCTATTGTTCTGCCTATGCTGCCGCTGCTAAGCCGCCCAGGTTTCATTTACCAACGAAACAACACTCGATCACATACTGCACGACTTTCTCAACAATGTCTTTGGGGGTTTAAAAATCTCCCGTGGCCATCCAGGTCCCAGACCTATCACCAATCGAACACGTCTGGGATGTGCTGGGACGGCAATTACAGTCTACCCACAGATTTTTTAAAATGTGTTAACTTTTTAATTAATCTTTAAATTTTTATTTACGAAAGTTAAATGTGAAAAGAACGACATGTACCTTTAAACCTAACGGTTCCGAAAAAACTTAAATCCTCCATTGAACACAGGTCCCATCTTCCATCTTCTTCAGTTCGTAAAAAACTAAATAGCAGTTCTTGAACTAAATTATGGTCATTATTCCTTCAAAATTTTCATGAACAATCTGCTCGACTTCTAATATTTTTTTCAAGTTACTGAACAGGATTTAGTGGGGTGTAACCATTATACAACAATAACATAAAAAAATTATAACTTTAGAATGAAATTGTACTGGTAATTGTATAACTCCGAAAACAATAAGCAATTGTTGTAAATGACGGAGCGCACTCTAGTGTGACAAACACTATTCTAAAATCGCCGTGTTTTATTCTAGCAGACGATAATTATCACTCGTTTGTACGAGAATTGTAACTTGAATAATAATGAATATATGGTAATTAGATAGAAGTATGAAACATTCTTAATACAATGTTCTACTTTTCCATTATTGATTGCAAGGATTTGAAAGAGAAATGTTTTCTCTCTACTTCTGCAATATAACGCTCGTGATTTTAATCAAGCATTCTTTTATTGTTCGTTTCGTGAAAGTTACGGTTATTTGAGAGGCGTGAAAGTTACAAGTCATTTAAGCGAACTCATTGTATAAGGATAAAACCTTCCGAAATGTTCTTAGAAAACATGATTTCTTCTGAAACGGCGCAAACAATAAAATGGTGGTTTCATTTTTACTTTTGCACAAATTGTAAACTTGAAGTTAAATTTGTGGAAATAAAATTTAGAATATTTTAAATTTTACTTCATACCTATGAGAACGGATATTGTGAAAATTTCTGAAAAACGATGTTGGGAAATTTAATTATAACGTTATTACTAAAATGCCATATAATGAAAGAATTTTGAAGCACCATCGATTTCTTTGTAACGTATCGTGGCGGTACTCTGTTAATCAAGAACGTGCCCAGAAATTTCATTTCGGGGGAGGGGGGGGGGGGTCCAAAGTATAGTGAACTTTCAATCCAAAAAAAAAGAAAAAAACTAACTTGACTAAATTGATACTGGATCACAATTTAACGAGAAAACACGAGAGCACAAGCAAGGACGTATCCAGAAATTTCATTTCGGGGGGGGGGGGGGGAGGGGGGGGGGGTCACGACACACCGGCCCTCTCTATGAATACGTCATTGCTTCTAATTATAGTGAATCTTGTAAATGAGTTTAAATAATTAGTAAGCAAATGTATGGACTGCAGAACAGCTGCCACTCTGTGAATTTATTATTTATTTCAAAATTCTTATCTCACCAGGGTATGACTTAACTACTGACTGAAGGAATTTCATCATATTTTGAGTGCCTTTCTCATATATTTCACCACAGGAATTCTCAAGGTTTCCCCATTTATATTCCACAGAAAGAATTACGCAATATTTCAAATTCGGTTGCTGTAATTGGAGTTCCACTAACAACTGAAGCAAAAATGGCAAAATATTCGTGGCAAATTAACAAAAAGAATGCATTAAAAGCTGTGCCATATTAAAAATTTTAAGACCAACTTTGCATATAGTATACAATGAAATCTAATTAAAATAAAATCATATGGTACATACAGCTGAGTGAGACTAACTAAGGGACACTTCCACAGTCTAAGTTACTAAGGGTAGGAACTTGAAATTTGTACACGTGGGAATGAATTCAAACCTAGATAATGGAAAAAAATTTAAATTTTGAAATTTTATTCGAAAATAAAATTCGCGAAATTTTTTTTTCTATGCAAAACAGCTGAATGTGACTTTGCTCACAGACAAAGGTATACTTCCACAGCCCAAACAATTGAAGATAGAAACATGAAATTTTTCATGCAAGTGGTACTTGACTTTCAGATACTGGAAATATAAAATTTTGGAATTTTGTTCTATAAATTTTATAAATCACGGAATTTTTTATTCTACCATTCTTTCAAGTGTAACTCGTGAACGGCTAGCCACACAAAATTCGATTTTATGCAATTCTGCTACAGAAAACATGTTGTTATTTTTAAGTTAGCTTCATAATTGTGTAATCAACCGTTCTTTAGACATTTTTCATTTATAGTTACAACAAACGTTTAATTTTTAATCAATGAATTTGTAGTTTTGATTCCATTGTGATCTATGGAAACCGAGTTACATTTCAAATACCAAAATCTTTTGTTGGCAATTCTTCAAATCAAAAAGTTGAAGTCTTTACATAATGGAGTTAGAAAAAAGGAGATAAAACTCCTGCGGATGAATCGCTTGAAAATACCATAATGCTTTGAGAATTATATCTAAGTGTCACTAGTGCTAGTAAAGTACCCGCTATTGTTTGTTGACTCAACAGAAAGGTGTAATATTTAGTATATGTATTTTTGATTATTTTTTACCAATACTTGTACCAATTAACTATTGGTACTAATTAACTATTGGTTAAACCAATAAATAGTTTCTCGTAGTTGTAGAATTGAGTACAGAATATAGAAAGGTAAAATAATTTTGAATACGTAGGAATATTATTTATTGTTTCAATTCTATTTTGCATTGCGCTCATAATTTATTTTTACAAAATGGACAGTTTAAATAAATATTTTAGGTCTTTCGCCATAGAAAAGCATACAAAGCAGGGCTACTTATCTTACTCTGGCGCCACCTGAATGATTGTCTCAAAACGATATTGGCGTTTTCTTAATATGAAGTTTTAACTTCTTATTTTAACCTCCATGGAACCGATACTCAATTCTTCGATCTGCCTAATTGCAGCTGACATGTCCCTGCCCTTGAATTCCTGTGCATGATTACCGAATTCTGGAGGTTTCACTGAACACGATCCTCAGTGTTCTTTCCTGTAGTACCAGCTGATTAACGGCGTGCAATTTGCATGTCAAATGCTGTGCAATTCATATGTCAACGAACGTGTAAGGAGATTGGTCAATTTATTATGGGAAGTAACCTCAGGTGTAACCCAATCAGCGGCGTCTATTATTAAATCAGCGCTGGAAGCCATCGTAATCTTTGATCCATCATATTCAGCTAATGGAAGATTTGTATCATTACTTTTCATACAATATACAGGGTGATTCCTATAGCCCTAATTTGGCTAAATAACTTTGGAACAAATACAGCTACAGCTATGAGAGTTATATATATTGATATAGCAAAATAACCATGCGCTATCAGATAAGAGTGAGAGTGACCATAGCACCCCCTAGTAGCAAAATTTGGAACTTAGAATTCGTATCATCTTGGAAACTATAAGAGATACAGAAAAATCTAAATTAAAAACTTGTAGAGCATCCATGAATTAGTAAAAAATGACATATGGTACAAAAGGGTGGCGTAATTAGAAGTCTGTAAACGTAAGGGAAACACAAGATTTATGATATTCAGCCATGAAGAATATTGAGTACATTATTAGTATTTAATGCAACAGCGAAACTTACATAGCTTTTAATTAGATACAAATGTCTACCTGTAGTATAAGGTTTGTCTACTGGATTTTTGCTGCGACGATGACAATAATCGGCTTCAGAAAAGTTAACGCTTACAGTCTTCTACTTACACCATCCTTTTATGCAATATGTCATTTCCTACTAATTCGTGGATGTTCTACAAGTTTCGATGTTCTCAAGTTCTAATTTAGTGTTTCACCGTATCTCTCATAGTTTCCGAGATAGGTGCTGTGGCCATTCTCATCAGATACGGCATGGTTATTATACTATACCAATATCTAATTTCCATAGCTGTAACTGTATTTGTTCCAAAGTTATTTATCTGAATTAGGACTTTAAGAATCACCCCTTTTATAGAATAGTATTGTGATAATATACAATACAATAGTATTGTGATATAGTATTGTGATAAGTCACAAATCTGACTCTCAAATTTGGAAGGATCTACGCTACGCATTCCTATCGATGGGCGCCCATAGGGTAGGGGAAAATGAGCCACTCCCCCCCCTCCCCCGGACGTTCAAGGTCACAAGGCTAGATATCAAGTTATTCGATGCTGTACATATTATTCTCTCGTTTGTTTTTCCTAAAAAAGTTCTATGGAAGCCCATGTTCCTGTCTATGAATCAATCAGTTTTCCAGTAATGCCCGTTTGTCCGTCTGTTTAACTGTCTGCTGGCACGATATATCTCGAACAGATTGATAAAACTGAATAAAATTTGGTACGATTATTTCAATTGGTAAACATCAGGGGTCTATCGATTTTCTGGAGAAGGGTTCTCAATTTTTCGAACATTTTCTTTTCCTTAGAAAATTAAAAAACTCTTTAAAATAATAATATGTGATCCTGTTCATGACCCTAAAGCGCAAAGATTCATAAAAAAAAATAATAAAATAAACTCACTATTATCAAATGAGTGAATACATTCTAAATACTTCTAACGCGAAATGAATAGCCATCCTTACGAGATAATATAATTTCTAGACTTTCCATTTGCATTACCATGTATAATGGGGAAAAGTGAAATACACCAATATTGTTCTAAACCTTAAGGTAAATTTGAATGAAATTTACCGTTAATATAGTAATTTTATTTTACAAGCTACTTTGATTGTACTTTGAAAATTCGAGCAAGCCTGGCCTATTTTTCTTATTCTAAATAAGAAAATGAAATAATAAAAACATTAATCCACTCTAATTTTAGTACGTATCCAAAATAATTCCAAATTTAGATAAAACAAGATATCGCAAATACAAAGATAGATTTTATTTATTTACAAAGATAGATTTCATTTTCCACGGTCAAAACACAAAACTGGTCATTACTTGCGAAAATAACATTTTCTACCATTTAATAACTTTTTGAGGGAGTATTTTAAAATTAATTCTAAAACCACACGAAATTCACACGATAATTTTTCTCAAACAACTTTCAAGTGGCATAGCCACGTAACACAAATCCTTCCAATAATGACAAACATTCTGCCAGATTACGGAAAAATATTTTCTATACATTGCAATTTCACCGTCAAAACTTAAAAATTGCTCCAACTTGCATGAAAAAATAATTTTCCTCCATTAAATAACATTTTAAATCATTTTTTCTTTCTTTTTTCTGGTAATAATTCTAAAACCACATGAAATCCAGACGATAATATTTCCCAAAGACGTCAGCGGGCTCCGTGAAGTTGGCCCCCCCGTGGAAAGCACAAACGACAAAAACTAGTGGAATCGTTTGTACTTCGTTTGTGCTGGTTTGTGCTGCAAAAATTTTCGTTTGTGCTTCTTTCGTTTTCGATTTATAGCATTTTCTTTTCCGGGGGGGCTAACTTCACGCTCAGCCATTGTTTACATAAGAGATATTACATGAATATCGAAAAAACGTTTATGCCATTCGTTTGTGCTTCGTTTGTGCTGGTTTGTGCAGCAAAAATTTTTCTTCTGACCCTTTTCAAATTTGAACTATAAAGCTTTCATTTGTTTGGCGCCAAAACTGGCTTTGTTGACATACAAGAAATTTAAGGAATTTCGGAAAAACGTTTATGCCATTCGTTTGTGCTTCGTTTGTGCTGGTTTGTGCCGCAAAAATTTTCGTTTGTGCTCTTTTCGTTTTCGATTTATAGACGTTTCTTTCCCCGGGGGGGGCTAACTTCACGATCAGCTGTTGTTTACATAAGAGAAATTACATCAATATCCAAAAAACGTTTATGCCATTCGTTTGTGCTTCGTTTGTGCTGGTTTGTGCAGCAAAAATTTTTCTTCTGACCCTTTTCAAATTTAAACTATAAAGCTTTCATTTGTTTGGCGGGAAAACCGGCTTTGTTGACATACACGAAATTAAAGGAATTTCGAAAAAACGTTTATGCCATTCGTTTGTGCTTCGTTTGTGCTGGTTTGTGCCGCAAAAATTTTCGTTTGTGCTCTTTTCGTTTTCGATTTATAGACGTTTCTTTTCCCGGGGGGGCTAACTTCACGATCAGCTGTTGTTTACATAAGAGAAATTACATCAATATCCAAAAAACGTTTATGCCATTCGTTTGTGCTTCGTTTGTGCTGGTTTGTGCAGCAAAAAGTTTTCTTCGGACCCTTTTCAAATTTGAATTATAAAGCTTTCATTTGTTTGGCGGGAAAACCGGCTTTGTTGACATACAAGAAATTAAAAGAATTTCGAAAAAACGTTTATGCCATTCGTTTGTGCTTCGTTTGTGCTGGTTTGTGCCGCAAAAATTTTCGTTTGTGCTCTTTTCGTTTTCGATTTATAGACGTTTCTTTCCCCGGGGGGGGGCCAACTTCACGATCAGCTGTTGTTTACATAAGAGAAATTACATCAATATCCAAAAAACGTTTATGCCATTCGTTTGTGCTTCGTTTGTGCTGGTTTGTGCAGCAAAAATTTTTCTTTTGACCCTTTTCAAATTTAAACTATAAAGCTTTCATTTGTTTGGCGGGAAAACCTGGTTTGTTGACATACAAGAAATTAACGGAATTTTGGAAAAACGCTTATGCCATTCGTTTGTGCTGGTTTGTGCCGCAAAAATTTTCGTTTGTGCTTCTTTCGTTTTCGATTTATAGCATTTCCTTTCGTTTGCTTCGTGTAAAGTTGGCCCCCCCGTGGAAAGCACAAACGACAAAAACTAGTGGAATCGTTTGTACTTCGTTTGTGCTGGTTTGTGCCGCAAAAATTTTCGTTTGTGCTTCTTTCGTTTTCGATTTATAGCATTTCCTTTCGTTTACTTCGTGTGAAGTTGGCCCCCCGTGGAAAGCACAAACGACAAAAAATAGTGGAATCGTTTGTACTTCGTTTGTGCTGGTTTGTGCCGCAAAAATTTTCGTTTGTGCTTCTTTCGTTTTCGATTTATAGCATTTCCTTTCGTTTGCTTCGTGTGAAGTTGGCCCCCCCGTGGAAAGCACAAACGACAAAAACTAGTGGAATCGTTTGTACTTCGTTTGTGCTGGTTTGTGCCGCAAAAATTTTCGTTTGTGCTTCTTTCGTTTTCGATTTATAGCATTTCCTTTCGTTTGCTTTGTGTGAAGTTGGCCCCCCCGTGGAAAGCACAAACGACAAAAACTAGTGGAATCGTTTGTACTTCGTTTGTGCTGGTTTGTGCCGCAAAAATTTTCGTTTGTGCTTCTTTCGTTTTCGATTTATAGCATTTTCTTTTCCGGGGGGGCTAACTTCACGCTCAGCCATTGTTTACATAAGAGATATTACATGAATATCGAAAAAACGTTTATGCCATTCGTTTGTGCTTCGTTTGTGCTGGTTTGTGCAGCAAAAATTTTTCTTCTGACCCTTTTCAAATTTGAACTATAAAGCTTTCATTTGTTTGGCGCCAAAACTGGCTTTGTTGACATACAAGAAATTTAAGGAATTTCGGAAAAACGTTTATGCCATTCGTTTGTGCTTCGTTTGTGCTGGTTTGTGCCGCAAAAATTTTCGTTTGTGCTCTTTTCGTTTTCGATTTATAGACGTTTCTTTCCCCGGGGGGGCTAACTTCACGATCAGCTGTTGTTTACATAAGAGAAATTACATCAATATCCAAAAAACGTTTATGCCATTCGTTTGTGCTTCGTTTGTGCTGGTTTGTGCAGCAAAAATTTTTCTTCTGACCCTTTTCAAATTTAAACTATAAAGCTTTCATTTGTTTGGCGGGAAAACCGGCTTTGTTGACATACACGAAATTAAAGGAATTTCGAAAAAACGTTTATGCCATTCGTTTGTGCTTCGTTTGTGCTGGTTTGTGCCGCAAAAATTTTCGTTTGTGCTCTTTTCGTTTTCGATTTATAGACGTTTCTTTTCCCGGGGGGGCTAACTTCACGATCAGCTGTTGTTTACATAAGAGAAATTACATCAATATCCAAAAAACGTTTATGCCATTCGTTTGTGCTTCGTTTGTGCTGGTTTGTGCAGCAAAAAGTTTTCTTCGGACCCTTTTCAAATTTGAATTATAAAGCTTTCATTTGTTTGGCGGGAAAACCGGCTTTGTTGACATACAAGAAATTAAAAGAATTTCGAAAAAACGTTTATGCCATTCGTTTGTGCTTCGTTTGTGCTGGTTTGTGCCGCAAAAATTTTCGTTTGTGCTCTTTTCGTTTTCGATTTATAGACGTTTCTTTCCCCGGGGGGGGCCAACTTCACGATCAGCTGTTGTTTACATAAGAGAAATTACATCAATATCCAAAAAACGTTTATGCCATTCGTTTGTGCTTCGTTTGTGCTGGTTTGTGCAGCAAAAATTTTTCTTTTGACCCTTTTCAAATTTAAACTATAAAGCTTTCATTTGTTTGGCGGGAAAACCTGGTTTGTTGACATACAAGAAATTAACGGAATTTTGGAAAAACGTTTATGCCATTCGTTTGTGCTGGTTTGTGCCGCAAAAATTTTCGTTTGTGCTTCTTTCGTTTTCGATTTATAGCATTTCCTTTCGTTTGCTTCGTGTGAAGTTGGCCCCCCCGTGGAAAGCACAAACGACAAAAACTAGTGGAATCGTTTGTACTTCGTTTGTGCTGGTTTGTGCCGCAAAAATTTTCGTTTGTGCTTCTTTCGTTTTCGATTTATAGCATTTCCTTTCGTTTGCTTCGTGTGAAGTTGGCCCCCCCGTGGAAAGCACAAACGACAAAAACTAGTGGAATCGTTTGTACTTCGTTTGTGCTGGTTTGTGCCGCAAAAATTTTCGTTTGTGCTTCTTTCGTTTTCGATTTATAGCATTTCCTTTCGTTTGCTTCGTGTGAAGTTGGCCCCCCCCGTGGAAAGCACAAACGACAAAAACTAGTGGAATCGTTTGTACTTCGTTTGTGCTGGTTTGTGCCGCAAAAATTTTCGTTTGTGCTTCTTTCGTTTTCGATTTATAGCATTTCCTTTCGTTTACTTCGTGTGAAGTTGGCCCCCCCGTGGAAAGCACAAACGACAAAAAATAGTGGAATCGTTTGTACTTCGTTTGTGCTGGTTTGTGCCGCAAAAATTTTCGTTTGTGCTTCTTTCGTTTTCGATTTATAGCATTTCCTTTCGTTTGCTTCGTGTGAAGTTGGCCCCCCCGTGGAAAGCACAAACGACAAAAACTAGTGGAATCGTTTGTACTTCGTTTGTGCTGGTTTGTGCCACAAAAATTTTCGTTTGTGCTTCTTTCGTTTTCGATTTATAGCATTTCCTTTCGTTTACTTCGTGTGAAGTTGGCCCCCCCGTGGAAAGCACAAACGACAAAAAATAGTGGAATCGTTTGTACTTCGTTTGTGCTGGTTTGTGCCGCAAAAATTTTCGTTTGTGCTTCTTTCGTTTTCGATTTATAGCATTTCCTTTCATTTGCTTCGTGTGAAGTTGGCCCCCCCGTGGAAAGCACAAACGACAAAAACTAGTGGAATCGTTTGTACTTCGTTTGTGCTGGTTTGTGCCACAAAAATTTTCGTTTGTGCTTCTTTCGTTTTCGATTTATAGCATTTCCTTTCATTTGCTTCGTGTGAAGTTGGCCCCCCCCGTGGAAAGCACAAACGACAAAAACTAGTGGAATCGTTTGTACTTCGTTTGTGCTGGTTTGTGCCGCAAAAATTTTCGTTTATGCTTCTTTCGTTTTCGATTTATTGCATTTCCTTTCATTTGCTTCGTGTGAAGTTGGCCCCCCCGTGGAAAGCACAAACGACAAAAACCAGTGGAATCGTTTGTACTTCGTTTGTGCTGGTTTGTGCCGCAAAAATTTTCGTTTGTGCTTCTTTCGTTTTCGATTTATAGCATTTCCTTTCATTTGCTTCGTGTGAAGTTGGCCCCCCCGTGGAAAGCACAAACGACAAAAACTAGTGGAATCGTTTGTACTTCGTTTGTGCTGGTTTGTGCCGCAAAAATTTTCGTTTGTGCTTCTTTCGTTTTCGATTTATAGCATTTCCTTTCATTTGCTTCGTGTGAAGTTGGCTCCCCCCCGTGGAAAGCACAAACGACAAAAACTAGTGGAATCGTTTGTACTTCGTTTGTGCTGGTTTGTGCCGCAAAAATTTTCGTTTGTGCTTCTTTCGTTTTCGATTTATAGCATTTCCTTTCATTTGCTTCGTGTGAAGTTGGCCCCCCCGTGGAAAGCACAAACGACAAAAACTAGTGGAATCGTTTGTACTTCGTTTGTGCTGGTTTGTGACGCAAAAAGTTTTCTTCAGACCCTTTTCAAATTTGAACTATAAATCTTTATTTGTTTGGCGCGAAAACAGGGTTTGTTTACATACAAGAAATTAAATGAATTTCGAAAAACCGTTAATGCCATTCGTTTGTATTTCATTTGTACTTGTTTGTTCCGGGAAAAAAAAATTTCGGACCCTTTGCATATGCAAAGTATAAAGCTTTCGTTTGTCTCCGGGACAAGTGTTTTTTTTTTTTTACATAACAGAAATTAAATGAATTTTAAAAAACTGTTTATGCCATTCGTTTGTGCTTCGTTTGTACTAGTTTGTTCCGGAAAAAATTTCTTCGGATCCTTTTCATATCCAAAGTATAAAGCTTTCATTTGTCTCGGGGACAAGTTGGTTTTGTTTCAGAACAGAAATTAAATGAATTTCGAAAAACCGTTTATGCCATTCGTTTGTACTTCGTTTGTACTAGTTTGTTCCGGAAAAAAATTTCTTCGGACCCTTTTCATATCCAAAATATAAAGCTTTCATTTTTCTGGGGGACAAATTGGTTTTGTTCACATAATAGGAATTAAATGAATTTCGAAAAAACGTTTGAAATAACCAGATCTAAATCTGTCGTTACTATTCCTAGCATTATTCAATTGATTCAATTCATAGAAGCTTAAAAAATTTAGAAGTAACATTTCAGTATTAGTCTAATTAACCTCATTTGACATGACAAAAGGCAAAACAATACCATGTAAATTAAAGTCACCTATAGTAACAATGTCGTAATTGAAAAAATTAAAATTAGCTTCGAACAAATTGATGAATTCATCATACGTATCAAAACTGGAAGAAGGGCTTATATATACCACACAGAGAAACAAATATTTACCAAAAGCACGATCAATTTTTAACCATACCGATTCCGTTTGATTTTCACCCATGGATAACTCATTGAACACAATGTTAGAATTGAGTACAATAAACAAGCCCCCGGCACGAAGGTCTCGAATATCCATATTAGTCCAATCTCCACGTATAATTGTATATCTGTCATCAAAACATTCCGCACTACTAATATTTTCACAGAGCCAGGTCTCAGTTAAACATATTACATCATAGTTTTGAGTTAATACCGATAAGAATAGTTTGTTTGTTTTTGTCCGTAGACCCCTAACATTCTGATAATAAATTTTCATGTCACGATTTACAACACATCCACCAGTGATCAAAGACTCATCAGGTAGTCACTTCCCTGCTTCATTCTCATTGCCACGCATTTCACCCTCTTGAAGAATCTGCTTATCATTAAGTTTACCAACTAATTTGGTAATGAAACATCCATCGGGCCAAACATCACTTTCAACAACTTTGCCATGTCCTGTTCCTGGACCTCAACATGAAAAGGAAAGTAGGTATTACATTTAGTAACTAATGGCGTACAAATGAAATTATCAATAAGACCGTTCTTTAAATCAATTTCAATATCATCGGCTCTCGCATTTGAACTCAGTCTCAAGAGAAATATTACTCCCATTCTGGGACGTTTCTCAACCGCCACTAATGTGGAAACTTTACATGAACCGTTTACAACTGTCTTTGATTTCGGTGTAGCAATATATCCCTTATCGCCTTTTTAAAACCAGATCCCATAGTATTTATAAACATATCCCTGTGTATGTGCAGTTGAGCAATACTAGCTCCATCTTGTAAATTTGGCCACTGTTCAGCATTTCCATTGCTTTATTCAGCAACATCATTGACAGTTTCCCTCATGTTTTCCCTGATACTATTTCTTCGATTTAATTCCGAACGTAGTTTAATCACATTCAAATCCATCCAACAGTGTTCCCGATCAACGAAGTGAACATTTACCTCTGTCTTTATGATACCATTTATACCAGTACTGCCTGAATATACTTTTTATTCGATGCTGACCACTCTCCTAAGGAGGTCAGTGTCATTATCTTGCACTTTTCTATTCAAAAGTTCCACTAAAGCTAATTAATTTTATCCGAAAAGTGTGTGTTGTCATCAGAACTTACTTCCGCTCTGTAGGTTTATTCCTATCATTCAATGCTTGTTCAAAAATCTTCAGCGCGTTTTCTCTATTGAGATCGAGACTGACCCTATGTTTAAAGGCTGATTTTCTATCAGAAACAGAAATGAACAAGTTATTCAAGTTGCACACTCCAAAAATGCTTTGCGTAACACTGGCTCAACTTCTTCTGAAGTCGAACCACTATAGTCCGCCATGACAAAATTAAGAACAATTCGTTAAATTCTTCTTAACTACTTGTCAGTATCTAAAAAATAGTTTACTCACAGTATAAGCCACATTAAAAACACAATATTAAGAATAAAAACTCTTTAAAATTTTAAAACTGTAAAAAGTTTATCTCTTTCTAGCCTTCCTCCTCCCTTTCGTGTTTTAAATTTTTCTTCCTCAAACCCTTCCTCGTTTTCTAGGTTTAATGTATTCACAGATGGTCAAAACTGGATAATAATGTAGGTTTATCAATATGCATTTTCGAAAATGATCGACTGATCGAATCATTATCCTTTAAACTTAGAACTGGAAACACAGTTTTTCAAGCCGAACTTGAGGCCATCAACCAGGTCATCCTCTGGGCCGGCAAAAACAATTTAAAAATCAACATCTTTTCGGACAGTCAGTTATCTATTTCGGCTTTTAAATCTATCAAGAATAAAACGAAATTTCTATCTAAAATTAAAACTAATGCTCACCCCTACAAATCATTAATTAACTTATCCTGGATCAAGGCCCATTCTAACATTCAGGGCAACGAAGTCGCCGATGAACTGGCCAAACAAGCTACGATCTCCGGCACCCCACTCCTTATACCTTTTCCCTACTCCTTTTTGATTAATAATTATAAATCTTTCCTTCTTAAAAATTGGCAATCTCTTCTTAATGATTATATTTCCCCCCGGACTCCTGACCCTGCCAGAATTCTAAGCTATTTACCCAAAGTCAACCTCAATTTTCAAATTTATAACAAATTCTTAATCTATTTTTTAACGGGTCATGGTCCTTTTCTTGACTATCTTCATTTTTTCAAACATAAACGTTCTTCAAATTGTCTTTGTAATTCATATGGTGACGTAGATCATTATGTCTTTAATTGCCCCCATACCTCAAAATTTCACTTAACCCGTCCTCCAGATAATCTTCGTGCGACATGGTTCTCTGGTGTCAGAACCAATAAAATTATTTTAAATAGGTTGAAAAACTGTGTTTTAATTGCGAGAGAACTCTCCCATCAGGTTCCTTAGCAAGCTTGGTGCCAACTGCTTTCAATTTTCTTCGGTCAATGTTGTCTACCCCCTGTTCCAGGCGTTTGTCTCTTATTGTTCCTGTACTTACACTTTTTGGTGTCCGTCTTTTGTATATTTTGTTTCCTGTCTATATTCCTCTGTTGTATATATCTGTTTTCCCTGTGTTCCTCGGCTGTTCATATATTTGAAAGTCTTACCATGTACATGTATTGCATTTAACTTTGTCTTATCCGATTACCTCAACTGATTGCATGTAACCTTTGTTCAGCCATGTTCTTTTTGCTTTCTTTTTGTTGGTTTTTACTGCATTGTCCCTTTTCCCGAGATTGCTCGGATTCTTTTGGCCATACGTTTTTACATAAATTTAATTTCATTTTAAGAAAATAACTTAATTTTTACCTCAAAATTCAAAATTTGTTAAAATCTACGTTTCTTTGCCCCCCCCCCTTCCCACTGTATTTTATGTAAAACATGTAAAACTGTATTACTGTCTGTATATATATATATATAAATATTTACCTTGTAACCACTTTATTGAATTTTAAATAAATGCAGACTAAAACTTGGTGGCTGACCGTGGAGGTCGGTTTCGACTAACCTCTCCCGGCCACACATTAAACTGCCGTAAGCCCTAGGGTTGGCCGTGTGGTCTGGGCCTTCCACATAACCGACCGATCTTCACATTGTCATAATTTTGAGTAACCTTTCAGAAGCTTTGGGATAGTTTGTGTTTCGTTTTCATTCCAACATCTTTGACCTTCTTAGATTCAAAATAAAAAGCTTGCTGCTGTTTAAAATTTTTTACATTGCCAGGCCATTATACTAGCTTTTCAAAAGTTATAGCTTCTATCTTAACACCAGCCTCTATCTCAACACCAGCAACAATTAGATCCCGAATAATATATTGTTCCAAAAGTTCATGGAGTGAAGTCAAGAATTCGTAAACATTTAATCCAACAAGCTGAACGCGGATGTTGAATTTGGACCCACTCGTGAATAACATTACATTTGCGATAAAATAATATTAATAACTTTTCAACACATTTTAATACTTTTTCTAATTTCAGCATTCAATATTAGTGCATGTGGAATCAGTTCAGCTTTCGTCACCCCTAGTGCAAACGAATCGACTTGTTCTGAGCCAGGTTTGCTCTACATAAAAATTAACAGAAGGAAGAAATATTTCCTAACTCACAGATAAGATGTCGATATCGACTAGCTTGGCATCTAGATTTGTGACCTTGACCGTTTAAAGGCGGAAAAGTCCTCCTCCTTACCTCCTTTATGAGCGCCCATTGCAAGGGCTTATTGTGCAGCTTGTTTTTACGAAAGTTGGTTCAGACTGCTTTCGCTGGCTACATGAAAGGTGGTGGAAAATGTGAAGCTCAATAAATCTGAAACGAATATATCTGAAATGAATAAAAGGAAAATCGTTGAGGTGCAAGCCGGTACAAACCGGTAGAAACGAAATACAAAAGAATGGCATAAAGACCTTTCTAAAACTCGTGAATTTTATTTTATGTCAACAAAGCCCGTTTTCGCACCACACAAATGAAAGCTTTATAGTTCAAATTTGAAAAGGGTCCGAAGAAAACTTTTTGCTGCACAAACCAGCACAAACGAAAGGCATAAACGTTTTTTGGATATTGATGTAATTTCTCTTATGTAAACAATGGCTGAGCGTGAAGTTAGCCCCCCCCGGAAAAGAAAATGCTATAAATCGAAAACGAAAGAAGCACAAACGAAAATTTTTGCGGCACAAACCAGCACAAACGAAGTACAAACGATTCCACTAGTTTTTGTCGTTTGTGCTTTCCACGGGGAGGCCAACTTCACACGAAGAAAACGAAAGGAAATGCTATAAATCGAAAACGAAAGAAGCACAAACGAAAATTTTTGCGGCACAAACCAGCACAAATGAAGCACAAACGAATGGCATAAACGTTTTTTCGAAATTCCTTTAATTTCTTGTATGTCAACAAACACGGTTTTCCCGCCAAACAAATGAAAGCTTTATAATTCAAATTTGAAAAGGGTCCGAAGAAAACTTTTTGCTGCACAAACCAGCACAAACGAATGGCATAAACGTTTTTTGGATATTGATGTAATTTCTCTTATGTAAACAACAGCTGATCGTGAAGTTAGCCCCCCCGGGAAAAGAAACGTCTATAAATCGAAAACGAAAAGAGCACAAACGAAAATTTTTGCGGCACAAACCAGCACAAACGAAGCACAAACGAATGGCATAAACGTTTTTTCGAAATTCGTTTAATTTCTTGTATGTCAACAAACCCGGTTTTCCCGCCAAACAAATGAAAGCTTTATAGTTTAAATTTGAAAAGGGTCAAAAGAAAATTTTTTGCTGCACAAACCAGCACAAACGAATGGCATAAACGTTTTTTGGATATTGATGTAATTTCTCTTATGTAAACAACAGCTGATCGTGAAGTTGGCCCCCCCGGGGAAAGAAACGTCTATAAATCGAAAACGAAAAGAGCACAAACGAAAATTTTTGCGGCACAAACCAGCACAAACGAATGGCATAAACGTTTTTTCGAAATTCTTTTAATTTCTTGTATGTCAACAAAGCCGGTTTTCCCGCCAAACAAATGAAAGCTTTATAGTTTAAATTTGAAAAGGGTCAGAAGAAAAATTTTTGCTGCACAAACCAGCACAACCGAAGCACAAACGAATGGCATAAACGTTTTTTGGATATTGATGTAATTTCTCTTATGTAAACAACAGCTGATCGTGAAGTTAGCCCCCCCGGGGAAAGAAACGTCTATAAATCGAAAACGAAAAGAGCACAAACGAAAATTTTTGCGGCACAAACCAGCACAAACGAAGCACAAACGAATGGCATAAACGTTTTTTCGAAATTCCTTTAATTTCTTGTATGTCAACAAACACGGTTTTCCCGCCAAACAAATGAAAGGTTTATAATTCAAATTTGAAAAGGGTCCGAAGAAAACTTTTTGCTGCACAAACCAGCACAAACGAAGCACAAACGAATGGCATAAACGTTTTTTGGATATTGATGTAATTTCTCTTATGTAAACAACAGCTGATCGTGAAGTTAGCCCCCCCGGGAAAAGAAACGTCTATAAATCGAAAACGAAAAGAGCACAAACAAAAATTTTTGCGGCACAAACCAGCACAAACGAATGGCATAAACGTTTTTTCGAAATTCCTTTAATTTCTTGTATGTCAACAAACACGGTTTTCCCGCCAAACAAATGAAAGCTCTATAATTCAAATTTGAAAAGGGTCCGAAGAAAACTTTTTGCTGCACAAACCAGCACAAACGAAGCACAAACGAATGGCATAAACGTTTTTTGGATATTGATGTAATTTCTCTTATGTAAACAACAGCTGATCGTGAAGTTAGCCCCCCCGGGGAAAGAAACGTCTATAAATCGAAAACGAAAAGAGCACAAACGAAAATTTTTGCGGCACAAACCAGCACAAACGAATGGCATAAACGTTTTTCCGAAATTCCTTAAATTTCTTGTATGTCAACAAAGCCAGTTTTGGCGCCAAACAAATGAAAGCTTTATAGTTCAAATTTGAAAAGGGTCAGAAGAAAAATTTTTGCTGCACAAACCAGCACAAACGAAGCACAAACGAATGGCATAAACGTTTTTTCGATATTCATGTAATATCTCTTATGTAAACAATGGCTGAGCGTGAAGTTAGCCCCCCCGGAAAAGAAAATGCTATAAATCGAAAACGAAAGAAGCACAAACGAAAATTTTTGCAGCACAAACCAGCACAAACGAAGTACAAACGATTCCACTAGTTTTTGTCGTTTGTGCTTTCCACGGGGGGGCCAACTTCACGGAGCCACGTCAGCGATGTGATGTAACACAAGTCATCCACTAATGACAAGCTTTCTGCCACATTACGGAAAAATATTTTTGTACTTCCGTTATTTTCATTTACTTGCGGCAAATTGAAAGGCCCTTCCTTCTTCCTCGGGCTAATCTTCAGCCTAGATCTGAATTATGGAGGAAAAAGTCTATTCATTGCTGAAAGATTTTTCAATTTTTAGATGCAGGACACGCATGGCTGCATTTCAGTTAATCAGCATTTATGCTAAAAGTGCTTGCGGCTACCCTTGCTTTGTCACCTGGAGCTTTGTTTCACTTTGTCCGTAGTTTGTTAGCATGGTGATGAATGGAAAATAGTTGATTTATGCATGTTCTTATCATATCATGATATCCATTGTTGAAAAAAGTCTAACGTGGGTAGTACATGACTTTCCCTACATAATGTTATTTTACTTTTTGCAACCTTTTATTTAACTTGGTCTGGTATTTGTTCGTTTGTGTGCCATTGTGATTCAAATCTTTGACGTTCTAACTAATCAAGTTCCATTAATCATAGTAAATTGAAATTTGGTTTATATTTATCTTTTGTGGTACATTTTAATTCTTTTGATTTTCAACTTTATCAGGCCAGCCTGTCATGGAATGCACTCAAAGGTTATGATTTTTTTTTCAAAATGTCATTAAAAAATTTAAGATTTTCGGATGATTCGATTGCATTTAAAATCAATAAGGTATTCACCCGTTATAATATTTGTACTACATTTCGTTCGAAACGTTCCATTCGTTCGTGAGATGTCGCATCCACAGACTCACGGACACACGCACAGACATCACCTCAAAAACGTTCTATTCGAGTCCAGAGATGCTTGAAACATGCTTTTCTGTTGAATACTTGAAACCTTCTGTTCCTCATTACTGCCCTTTTCTCCAAATCCTGCTTTGATGAAGCAATGTTTTATAGTTTTCTTAGTAACATTTCTTCTAAGCTTTCGTTTCTCTGGCATAGGAGTCTGTATTTTTGAGATAGCAAGGGTTTCAAAGCAAATGCTTCGAGATACTTATGGAAAATAATGAGCCAACGGCTCTACTGTGCTGAAAACGCCGGTTCTCGTTAGATCACCGAAGTTAAGCAGCATCGGGCGCGGTTAGTATTTGAGTGGTGACCACCTGGAAACACCGCGTACTGTTAGCTCATTTCAGTCGACGTGGTGGCCGAACGGTCAAGGCGAGCGTTTCCAACGATTGATCGGCCGCCACGTTGTGGGTTCGAGTCCCACGTAAGACATGGATGTTGTGTGTTGTGGGCGTAGTGTGTTCCGCCCCCCTCTGGTGCTCCTGGGGCAACGTCCCTGGACGGCTAAATAGTTCACGATTTCGGCCGTACATAAAGCAAAAGACGCAAGTCTAGTGCCTGGGCATTGGGGGAAAAAAAAAAAAGCTTGTGGGAAATATATTGGTTTAATGCCAAAAATGCAAGGGGATTTTTTTTTTTTTTAATATCGAGAAGCTCGACTGTATTTATTTACGATTATTGAAGGACGTTATTTTTTTAAACATTCGGACTCCGAAACCATTTTCTTGCGAAATATTGCGTTTACACACACACACACACATCACCTCGAAAACGTTCGATTCGAGTTCCGGTATGTTTGAAACGTTGGCTTTCGCCAAAAATCCGAATTCGAATTTTTGACCTCCATCACAATACTTTCCTTATAAATTATACTATGTATGCAGGGAAAATGATAACATAGTTTAATATAACGTGACAAGATACAATTGCGTCATGATAAAAAAAATAAAGTAATTGCTGATTAGCCATTAAAATGATTACCAATTTAGTTTAGGAATCCCAAGAATAAATGAAGAACCTGAAATTTCAAGACATCCAGCCCCATCAGAATCGACAACACATATTGCCCAGGAACACGTCTCCAGCCCCGCCCTCTGTTTCCTGAAGTTCTTCGCCCGAGTTTTGGCCAGCCTCTTCTTAGTTTATATAATAGTATCCTGTGAAACGCATGATCCGGGCAGAACTGACGGAGTGGAATGTGGAGTAAATCTTACAAGCAAACAAGAGATGACAATTGGTATGTAAATTGCGATATATCATTTCATTATACGGGGGTTCTTACAAGCACCCTAAAAAGGAAAGGTACCTGAGTGAACACGTTAGATCTAGCTACAGCAAAGTGACTATGCTCGATCAAATAAAAAGGATTGCAGCGCTCTTGGCGGAGAATTGAAGAAGTTGGGATAGCGTACTTCACAATAGAACGACGGAGAAAAATTAATTGGATTTTGGCTTAACTCGACTTTCTTTTACCAAGATCCATTTTTAAGATTTCTTTTTATTGTTTTCAAGAAAATTTTCGATTTCGAGATATTGATGTCACTCTATATTTTAGGACCTACTGAACACGTTTTGACTATTTTTAGAGTGATGTCCGTCTGTCTGAGGTCGATATCTTGCGTATATGATAGCTGCCACAAATATCAATGGATTTTCACGAAATTTTATATCCTGCTTTGTTAACAGAATCGATAGAACTAAATATAATTTTTTTTTTTTTAATTCGAGTGAAAATTTCTTCGAGATTTTATATTTTCTTAACATAGCAGCATGGGACAAAATTTAACACAATCACACATGACAGGGATTATTTATGGCTCAATGATCTGAAAAATAGCCGCGATACAATTTTTGTGTTCGTGATATTATTGGCCCCCGGAGGGGGGGGGGGGGAGAGTTACCTTCAGGGTAAAGGGCATTGTCAAACTTGGTATCAATATCAATCCAAAGATTTTTTAAGCTCTTTTAAGTGAAGGGTAACATGCTATGATTGCGATCATTTAGAACAACAATACAGCTTTTTCAAATTTTTTCTTAAAAAAATAAAATTCCAAGCTGCTTCAGAATAGATTTTAGTATGAGTTGAGTTGAGCCACGCTTCAGTTAATTTTTCTCGAATTACAATGTGCATTGTTGCTGACGGAGGGATTTTGAACATGATCATTTAGATTCCAACGCATGTCAATGTTGTTTATTTTAGCATTTCTGAATAGGACATCCACTCGCCGATATCCATATTATATGAAATAAATGCGTTCTGTAACGGTCCTGTTGTCAACTTCTACCCACTAGGCAATACTCTACAAATTTGCAACGAGTTTGTTTCGTCTGTCTTGATTGGTTGCAGAGTTCATTATCTCAACTTCTTAAATACTCCGTTAATTACTTTGATACGGATCGAGCACGGTCACTTTATTATACAAGGTAGGATCAAAAAGTTCGAAGACTGTGCTGATATCTCCAACCCTGATTGGAGGAGGGGGGAATTATTTTACCGTGGCGTAGAGGCATATATGACGTGAGATGTGAAAAGAAAGAAGCAGGTGTTTTTCCAAACAATGCGTGTCAGTGAACTGTAGTCGTTCACGTTCGTCGAAAACGGAAATGGCGTTTGAAGAACAATGTGCGAATATCAAATTCTACCAACGTTTGGGGAAATCACCGACAGAAACATTGCACCTCGTGTCAGTGAACTGCAGTCGTTCGCGTTGCAGCAGGCGCAATGTTTCTGTCAGCGATTTCCCCAAACGCTGGCAGAATTTGGTATTCGCACGTTGTTCTTCAAACAACATTTCCGTTTTCGACGAAAGCGAACGACTACAGTTCACTGACACGCATTGTCTGGAAAAACACCTGCTTCTTCCTTTTCACATCTCGCGTCACATGTGCTTCTACGCCACGGTAAAATAGTCCCCCTCTCCTCCAATCAGGATTGGAGATATCAGCATAGTCTCCAAACTATTTGATCCTACCTTGTAGATAGATCTAGCGTATACGCCCGTGTAACCCCCGTTTTTTTTCCAGGCATATACCCGGGGGGTGGGGGAAGGCCTCCGGCCCAGAGACATTTTATGTTAACCTAATTTCTATGTGACAGCATTTAGATTTATATAAGGCAAATAACTTCCCCCCTCCCCCGGACAAAAAGTCCTGAAAAAACAAAACAAAAAAACCCACTGCTTTCCTTACGAAGTTATTGGGGTGCTTACAGACCTACCTTGGAACAACTATATAATTGCAGATATTGATTATTCCGTGATGGGGAAAGTTATAAAGCTTGTAACCGCCCCACCGATGTTAGTATCTGCTATAGGAGCGCGATTCTATTTTTATATAATATTAATTTCATTTTATTTTTCTCTCCTAGATAGGAACACAAGTGCAGTCAATGAATCTACACCTAGTCCATTGAGTTCACATTTGCACCCAAGAAAATCGTCTGACATGTTAGGTGACAGCAACAAACAGTTGCTTTCGCGCGTTTTGGAACGCATTGCAGATCTCATAGTCTCCTGGAAGAGCATACTGCCAAGCATCATTTGTTTTTTCGGCGGTTATTACTCTTTCAACTTTCTCTACATGATCTGGTGGCAGGGGATACGTTTGCCAGAGTTCCTTCGTGGGAAATTACGCAACAACTGATATCATCTGAAAAAGGAGAGCTGAGTAAGTTATGGGAAATGTCAACAAGAGTTTTCAATCTCACAATCTTTGGTTTGTGTATAATCATGATACCGCATATTACAAAAATTGGGATAAAATATGTATGGCTTCGGAAAGTATTTTAAATCAAAAAACGGTAGTTAATTGATGATTAATTTGAAATTCTGGAGTTCAATAAAGTTTCTTCTTTTCTCTCTCTTATAATTATGTGTACTTATACAGCCAACCAGTGGCGTCGCCAAGAATAGGGTTTTGGGAGTCATAACTACTCCCTGGGACCCATCAGAATCCATCCAAGTTCGTGGAAAGGATATTTAGAGAAATAAGAAACAAAATATTTGGTTACCAAAACTCCACTCAAGGTTTTTTTTTTTTTTTTTTTTTTTTATGTTAGTGCAGGCAACCACACAAAAGAAAGGGGCACTTTGAACTATCTCACATTTTAATTAACACTAGAACGACGGAAGCGGCCATTTTGACCGCATATTGAGGTCACAGTGAAGTCATTTTGGTCATTTTCATGGTCGTTTGTGACGTCACATTGTAGTTGCCATTGCAATGTCGTCACATTGTTACGTGTTAATTAAATTGTGAAAACGTCACAGAATATAGTCACAATGAAGTTACAAAGTTACTAATACGTAACGTCGCATAGCAGTCACAAATATGATGTCACATTGTGACCCAGGTGTCACGTGACTACAACGTCACTGTCACACATGCGACGATCTTTGCTGTGAGGGTACTTTGAGAAACGATTCCTCCAAAAACGGCTAATCGCAGCCCATTGAAATTTTATGACTTTTCTTATTTTCTTAAAGTTATTGAAAACACAGAATGTGTCGAAGAAACATCCTAAATACTGTAACTATGATGTTCCGGTTTTGAATTAAAAGATGTATTTTTTTCTATGGCGGTCAAATTGACCGCTGCCCGTCGTTTTAGATAGTTCAAAATATCCGTCGTTCTAGTGTTAACCAATCGAAACACACGATAGATCTGCCGTGGGCCGGGCCAAATCAGATTTTTCTCAGATATTAAACTAAAGATAAAGATATGAGATATAAAAAATACTAAAATTTGAAGGTGGCTCTTCTACCGTGTCAAAATGCTTCTCTCAAAAGCAGCGCCGAATGGAAGTTTATACGGCCAGCTTAAAACGATAAACAGCAAAGAGCATATGGAATTTTACGATATCGATGTGACGTCATCATAACTCAATAAAAAAATATACATATGTCATAAAGCCACGAAATATGATAATGCTATATCCCCAAGGAGAGGTCATTTTATGGCCCTCCAAGAATCTAAAACCTTACCTGAAAGGATAGCAAATCAGAAGTCTTAACAGAAAGTTGGCACATCTGAATGCGGCTCATACTAAGCGTGTGAAATCCACTCGCACGCTATTGATAACAATTTAGGCGCTGTGTAGACATAGTTTATAAAGTGCAAAAATGTGGTATTTAAAGCAGAAAAAAAAAAACTAATCATAAGCTGGGTATTTTTGTACAATCCATTACAGCATATCCCACATTTTGCGAATATTCTAACATACTATTAAAATGGTGCATAGAAAAACTTTACCCAAATTATACCTTAAGGTATTTCGAAAGATTTTTTATTTGTTCACGAAGATGCTAATGATTCCAGCAGAATGCGCAAGTCTTCCATGAGCTCACCCCTAATGATCTTCAAACACACGCAGTTAGCTCTTTCAAAAGAAGGCGAAACCTCCCGCCATTTAGCGACCGTTCCGAAAGTAATGAATCAGGTGTTCCACCTCCGCCATGATTACTCAACTTAACTCAACAGCATATTAGCTGCGTCGAAAACGAAAGTGGGAACTCTCTCAATTCATTATGAAACCTCACAAAATGAAGGAGAGAATGGGTCAACGGTAGCCGAGGCAGGAATTAAAATTAAAACACCCCAGGACAAAACGTCTTCAATGACTGACCTGCTTTACGGCAATAAAGAAGAGGCACTCGTTAAGAGAGTATTATTGCAGGCATTTATCACTTATGCCTAGAATTTCGCCCTTTGTCTTCGTTGTTAATAGCTCTGCGGAAGTTGGAACGGACAATGGAGAATTTGTTTTTGCATTTTGTTCCTTTTACTAGCAGGAAGTTTCATTAAATAGCTAACTTGCCATAGTGCATAGAGAATTAATTTTAAATTGTATGTTTCAAATCAATTTATACGAAACACTTTGGGGTTCAAGGCTAGTCCGGGGTCAAATATTGTTAGGATGACCACTAGGGGACGGACTGGGAATATCAAACCGATCCGGTAATTTTTGTTTTACCGGTCCTAATAATTGATTCTCTTGACTTGCGTACAACACATGTTGTCCACCTGAAAGCCCAGACACCAAATCTTACCAGAAAAATAAATAAATAAATAAGGATACAAAGAAGTAAAAGTAAATAATTTTCAGCAGTTTAAATAAAAATGTTTTGGGTTGTATTCATTTTTTTGCCAAACGTTGATTCATAAGCTTTTAATTTATTTTTCAGAAATAAAATAAAGCATTCTAAAAACATAAATACGTAAAAGTGTTACGAAAATGGATATTTAATGAATAATTTTTTATTTTATATTAAAACAAATTAATTCCCCTGTCTATAAAATCATTTTTTTTTTGTTAGAATGCTGAAGATTTTAAAAAATCCATCTCACGGCAAAACAATAAATCAAAAAGTCTTTGTTTTAGAGCCGTTAAAAATCTTAACTGCTAATTTTAGAAGTTATTATCAAAGAAACATGATTTTTTCTTCTTCTTCTTCAGGGAATGCTTATAATGCTGTTACAATCTTATATTTCAAAATTCAAATCTCTATGTGTAAAACTTGGGATCTTAAATTTCTGAATTTTAAATCCTACTACCGAAGCGCCATCCGTCTGATATTCCTGGTTTCACGAGAGGCGCTATCTATGATCTTATCGCCCCGCCTCGAATAAAATTTGAGCCGCAGTTTTCCCCACGCGCTTTTAGCAGTGGCAAAGGAAATTTGAGCCTATAAAATAACTAAAAAAATAATTTGAAATTAAAAAAAAAAAAAAAAAAACAAGGGGAAAAAAAAAAAAAAAAAAACACGCAGAGGTGCACCCGTTCGGGTTTTGTAGTAATTGTGTACAAAATTTCATAGTCATACAACACTTATAGATTTCCCGCTACAGACTGCGCGCACACACACACACACAGAGAGAGCGACATCTTCCTTTATTATGCAAGATGCAATTTTTTATTTTTGCTACTTCCAAAACCTAATGAATCGCGCTTTACGAGACAGTATACCTCTACTACGCAATTAGGTAGGTATACTACGAAATAAAACGCTACCATATTTCCATTTGTCATACTGCAGGAGCTATGTGATCCGAATATGTAATCAGATCAACTAATTAATGGCTGCAGGTATCAAGTGGGGCGTCCCAATCTGGGCCAAGGATGGCGGCATCTTGCCACAGCAGGCCGTCGTTGATCGGTGGAATGAGACTTAACTAACATCTTTTAAATAACTTCGTCACAGTTTGGGCGATTTAAAGTTAACCTCCTACTCGTGCATGTTGCAAATAAACATGTTCCCGAATGGTGTTATCGTAGCTTCCTTCGCACGATTAGCAAGGACAGAGCCCTCTCGGTTTGGACCGCCTGCAAGATATTTTCTTAGTGGGGGCAATAGAGCATTTCTTAAATAAATAGTAAAATGTCTTAATAGCAGCGGCGTAACCAGACTTTTAGCGACCTGGGGCAGAAAATTGTTTATAATGCATATTTTAGAATCTTTTCTATAGGTCAAAAATAGTTTCTAGTTTTAATTTATTATATTATTTTTGCTTTCTCGTACAAAAAAATATAGTATAAAGAAAGCATTGTCTTCTTGAAAAATTTGAATATCATGACCAACATATGTTTTAGAATCTTCTGAACACGTTTTGACTATTTTTAGAGTGATGTCCGTCTGTCTGTGGTCGATTTCTTAGTACACGGTAGCTGTCACGAATATTAATGGATTTTCCCGAAACTTTATATACGGCTTTATCAAAAAATACCTAGAACTAGATAGAATTTTTTTGAACAAACTTCGAAATTTTATATTTTCTTATTTATACATGGTAGCCTAGAACAAAATTTGACACAATTATGCATAAAAAAAGCTATTTATCGTTCAATCATCCCGAAACTGAACAGTTTCAATCATCATAATGACAAATAGCCTGAATACAATTTTTGTGTTCGTGGCATATTAGCCTGTCGAAGGGGAAGGGCAAGTTGTCCCCCCCCCCCCCCCAAAGGGGTTTGGCGTCAATATATAGATTTTCCAAACCCTTTAAAATGAAAGATAGTATACTATAATCGTGATCATTTGGACCAACAATACAGATTTTTCAAACCTTTTTCTTTCATAATTTACAAATAGAAAAAAAATTACAAGCTATTTAAAACTGATACTACTTATTTTTATTCTGTTTCAACAATTGGCTAAACGTACATGAGTTAATTGGTTAAACACAATGGTACATGAGTTTGAAAAATATTTGCCAAAATGAAACAGACGATGCAAGAAAAATATCAATATTTCCTGTAATCTTTAAAACCGAAGGCCGTAATCCAAATCCATTCGAAAATGCAATTCCAATAAAATTTATTTTTATATGCATTTCTGAAAAGGTTTAATAAAAATCATCCAGTCTACTGTATAAATACATTGGATTTAATTCTGTTTCTGAGCAAGATGATATAATTTTTTTCAAATAAATTTGCGGAAAAAATATCACTTGCATAATGTCATTTCTATGAAAGGTTTGTTTTTTATTAATATATGGATAACCTCTGGTCCTAGATACTCGAAACATGGACTAAATTTTAAGTGGGGCTATTCAAAGGATACCCCCAAAACGTACTATATTCTATAGTATGAGAAAATAATAAGAAAAATGAATATGAAGGAATTGTCCTACAGGTTCGGTTCAAAGATCGAACAAGAGATCAAAGAGAAAGAACGTTCTTCTATCTTTCCGATGATATCAAGATGAAAACTCTGTGATAATATTTTTGATCTTTAAGCAACCGATTTGTACGAAAATTGCTCAACATCATGCTTTATCATAATATAACCAATTCGATTAAAAACAAAAGGGAAAACTCTGTTGTATCGAAAATTCAGCTAACTCTGTACCAAATTTTACGGCTTTTATTAAAAGCTTAAGATTTTCCGTTGCAGGTGACACACATAGATGGACAGAAAGACATCTTCTTATGTAAGATATATATAAGATTAAGAATATAGCTCACATAGCTCTTATAGGATCACATATGTAAGTTAAAGAATTGTAGATTTCCTGAATAATTTATGTAAGATAAAGAATTGTAGATTACCTGGATAATTTCGCAACTGCTATAAATTCCATAATTAAAATTTAAATGTGTTCTTGAGTTATTCAAAATTATTGGACAAATCTGTATACGTCAAAACCTTTTATTTAAAAATAAGAATCATGAAAATGGGTTGTTTCGATTTTGCTGCTCTCTGGACATAAATAAATTACGTAATTAAGAAAATGGTCATCATTCAAAATTAAAGTTAGACAAGGGAAAGGCTTAAGGGGGGTCATACCCCTATTGGATGAACAATTACATTGGTTCTTGATTGGGTCCATATTAGCTAAATGATATCTAGCACTGCAATTGCCCCCCCCCCCCTCCCTTTCAGAAATCCTATGTCTAGGTCACCTGAAAGAACTTCGGGCATGATCAAGATGAGAATATTGTATAATGCACCAATAATACCTCAAACATTTATAAACAGGCTCAGGGGGACTTAACATATAAATATGGTACCGAAAATCTTGGAAAGCAGGGGGGGGGGGGGGTAGTAAGGTGTCAACAAAATATAATTTTTATAAAAATTGAACAAAAGAAATGAAATCAGGGTTTGAATATTATTTTGGAAAACTATAAACTTCCACTTATTTTAAACCACTGTCTAAAATCTTCCTTAAAGTGAGACATTGAAAAAAAAAAAAATCATACATATACACTGACTTCCAAAGGTTAAGCACGCAATGCAAATTTTCATTTTTCGAAAGTGCATTTGAATTTGAGTGACTGAAAATAGCTATGGATGTAGATGGCAGTAAGCAAATATCACATGTTACAGCCAATCATGATTGACTGTCCAAATATATGCTAATTAGGCAGTCGTTGAAGACGCCAGCATTCTGAAGGGTTTGAGGAGGTGCATTTAAATGCTGATATAAAGTGTTTATAACTTTTATGGGATTATTTTTGATGATATTCGAGTTTCTATGGCTGAAAGAAGATGAATGACAGATAGTGAGAGCTGTCGTGCTGTCGGACGCATTGAAGCAGGACAGTCAATCAAAAATGTCACTATTTTCTTTGAGGTTGATAATTCGGTAATTTCTCAATTATGGAAACAATTCCAAACAAATCAAACAGTTGTCCGGAGACCTGTACCCGGTTGTCCAAAGGTTATCACCCCCTCTGCTGATTGGTATATTGTTATAAGCCAAGCGGAATCGACGAGCGACCTCCACAACTGTTACATCCATGGTTGCAGTGGCACTTGGTAAGACAATATCTGTTAGTACTGTGCGCCGAAGGCTCCACGTGAAAGGACTGTATGCCTGAGTACCACGTTTTTATCTTCCATTAACCGTCCAAGCCAGAGGGCAAGATTAAAGTAGTGTCGTCAACATATCAATTGGACTGTCTCGAATTGGTGCAATGTCCTGTTCAAGGACGAGACCAGATTTGCCCTGGAATCAGATAAGACTGTAAGGGTCTGGAGAGAACGAGGCACATGCAATCAGGTCAAGAACATCATGCATTCAGAGGTGACAGCATCACGGTGTGGGCTGGAATTTCAATGGGATATCACACAGAGCTGCACATCTTTAAAGGCGGTTCTGTGACAGCTGCATGGTATCGGGATGAAGTCCTAGACCCCATTGCGAAACTCTATGCTGCAGCAGTTGGTCCTCATTTCCTCCTTAGGGACGATAATGCCTGTCCCCATCGAGCTAACATCATTAATGAATACCTGGAAAGTGAGGGCATTTCTCGTATGGAGTGGCTTGTATATTCCCCTGACCTTAATCCTATTGAAAATCTTTGGGATGCCCTTGGGCGTGTTGTCTCTGCATGTTTACCTCCCCCAATCAGTCTCAGCAAGTTGGAAACTGCCCTATTAGAGGAATGGCCATTGCTCGCATCTGCGATGGTTGATCACCTCATTGAAAGCATGGAAAATCCTTGTAAAGTTTGTGTGAAGATCCGGGGTGGTCACATACCATATTAATGTAAGTTTTGTTTGCCTTTAAACATCATTTTGTTAATGATCCAAGTGTGACGTCATCATATAACTTACGAAAAGTAAATATTTTTTTCATCTTTGTACATAATTCTTGTTTTCTTTAAATGCATAAACACATTTGCTACCTTCATGTACAATAAAGTTAATCAAAGCTTTACTTTTCCATTTTTGTTGATTTTACCATCCGTGCTTAACTTTTGGAAGCCAGTGTATTAGCTAAGCTGGGCGTTTCAAATAAGAGATTTAATAAAACAGTAAATATTGGGAGTTCATTATTATAAAAGAAATTTTCATGTTTTTTGTTAGAAAACACAAAGCTCTTCATACTAAGAACTTTTTTAACACATTGGAACACAGCCGTTTGGGCTCTTCGTATTCCAAAGCCTGCAAGATCCACTTGTGGCTAAATGGCTTTCGAATTTATATGTGGTGAGTTCGAACTTCTGGTATGGGTGAAACCCGAGTATATATACATACTAGTTGCATTTTGAAATTTATTATAAACTATAGGATCCTGTAAGTGCACATGTGCACAAAAATAATAGTAGAATGTCTAAACATTCCAATCCTGTCAAAGAATGGTTAGTCAAAGCATGCATTCTTCAGGGTAAGTACACTTTCTCTTAAAAAATTTCAAGAACTTTCAAGTATCAAGTAATTATTTTTCAAGGACATCAATAAATCCCTCATTATGAAATTGTATGTATTTCTGGGGGGGGGGGGGGATAAATAGCAAACTGATATTATTGTTTATTGTCAAAACCATTGAGGAAATTTTTGGTAAAAACGATGTTGTTCAGAAAATTTTTAGGAACAGCAGGCGGAACCGTTAAGAGAAATTTCTAGGGAAAGCAGAACTTCTTGGGGAAAAAACACAATGCCACAGATCCACGGAATATTTTCAAACCTGCCTTTTTCAAGCACTTTTAAGGACATAACCAAGAAAATGGTCATTTAAAATTCAAGTACTTTTCCGATTTTCAAGCACCCATATGCGTCCCGATTCTTGATTTAAATGGAAACCTTCACCTTCAGGGCAGCTGATTGGGTACTATGAAATAGATTTACATACTGTCAAGATAAGCAACCAATATTAATGCACAACTCCTAGCCAAAAACATTGTGCCAGGAATTTTGTACATTATTCTTCTGCTGTGAAAGAAGTAAAGCCATTGCATTATGTAGGGAAAGTTATATGTTACCTACATAAGATTTCTTTTTATTCTGATATTGATTATGATACAAATAGGCCTAAACAATTAGGATCTAACGGAAAATAGGAGCGCCTAACAAATATTTTAAAATTTATGTTTTACCAATAACAATAAATAATTTTTTTATAGTAAATAGAAAATGTTATGAAGCAGCACTCTAGATGCAGATAATTACAGCAATATAAATGTAACTTAAATTCAGAGTAAAACACTGTAACAAAAAATAATAGTTTTTCTGAGATTTTTTTACACATCACTAATATTAGTGTTGTTTTGGGAAACTTTAAAAAAATTCTGAACTTTTAGTAGAACATGGGGCTTCCTAAACTTACCCAGGGCCACAGCCTCATGCATAAATCAGGCCCAGTAAGCAATATGGAAATATGAAAAAGTTAAGCAGAGCCTCACATGATACATGTAAAGTAAAAGATGCCTTAAAATAAGAAGTAAATAAAAATAAGAAGCATTTTTATTTGCAGCATTATTTTTTATAGCATTTATATTTTATATATATTTTAATTTTCCTAACTTCTAGAGTACAATGGACAGTAGTGGAGTATTAAGAAAAATACAAAAAACCCTAGTCTTATAATGTATGAAAGTTTAAATCAATTTCTTTGAGATAAATAGACCTAAACTTGTAATACAAAAATTGAATAAAATTAAGTAGAGCATATAAATCATAATTTCTAAGAGATAAAAGAATGTAAAGAAAAAAAAATGTGTATATAATTGAACATGTTTAAACATATGAAATATAGAATATATGAAAAGTAGAACATATGACTGATAATCTTAAAATGTTTTTTAAAACAAAGAGCTTTTTAACTACAAAAGAGAGAGAGTATTTCCAAAGCAAGCCCAGTGCTATTATTACTTTTAAATAGAAAAATAATTTGGAACTATAAAAATAAACATTATTCTATTGCTATTTTATGTGAAGAGGTTTTGTATGTATTACATATGTCTAAATACATATTAAGCATGGTTTTATATGCATGTAATGTATAAAACTTTTATACATCAAGTGTTCCATCCCTGCGAGATGTCAGATACTTTACATATACATTTATATATTAAATGAAATAAAAGCATGAAATATTTTTTTAGAAAATACAATTCATTCACACTAAAGAAATTTAATCAAACTGCAAGTTAAGGGGTTTTTCAAAGAATTTATTAAAAATACATTTAACTGTGATTTTGCAAGTAAACAAACTAAGAAAATATTGAAACTCCGATTTCATTTATTAGCAAACATATGAAAAATATTGAACTCTGGTTTTTATAATAAGAAATTAAATGTAAGTTGGTAGAAGTAAAATGGGAAGAAATCTGATTTTCTTTTCCTTGTCTCTTTTTTTTTACTTTTAGTAACAATAAGTAAAGTGTGAACAAATTCAATGCAAGCTATATTACATAGGAGACAAAATGTATCTACAAGACAACCAATTAGATTTCAGTAAGTTATATTCATAATATACATGAGTTTTTAAGACAATAACAAAGAATATAAGATTATATTAATGATAATGCAACGTGTACAAACAAAATTTGTTCTTTAACTTCTTAAGATCATATTTATTTAAATATTGGACAACAAATTTTATTAAGATCTGTTAAAAATTTCCAAACTTGGAATTTGAGGTGGTAGCAGAAGTTGAAATTTAAAGAGACATATGGTTCAAAAATCATGCATGATCTTGAAGAAAAATGAATAAAGTGTAATATTTAATTCTCTTAATTCAAATAATTTGATGATTGAAAGATTTTCCAACGATTCTTACAATATCCGTGTTATTTCTTATATTTGATTATCCAGTTAGTTATTTTTACGAAGTCTATCTCATTCTTTTTTTTCCCCCCTAACAGCCACCTAATGAGCTTTTTTAGAAGTCCCAAAGTCCCCACTTTCCTTAAAAACATTTCAAGGACTTTCAAGTACCATGCAATTATTGTTCAAGGACACCATTTCTTCCATATTATGAAGTTGTATGCATTTTTGGGAGGAAAAACTATAGCAGTTTAATGTTGAAGCCGTTGAGAAAATTTTTGGGGGAAAACAATGTTCAGGAAAATTTCAGCAACAGCATAACTACTAGGGAAATTTTCATAGAAAGCAGAACTTCTCAGAAAAAAACACAGTGTTGTGAATCTGCAGAACACTTTCAACCCTGCCTTTTTCAAGCACTTTTAAGGACTTAAGCAAGAAAATGGAAATTTTCAAGTACTTTCCCAATTTTCAAGCACCTGTATGCACACTGTTATCCAGTCGATTATTTTTACTAATTCTATTTCATACTTTTTTCTTTTCCAAATAGCCACCCAATTAGCTTTTTTTAGAAGTCCTCTATAACACATTAAATTTAGGTATATACTTATATTACAATGAACCACAGTTATAATGTCAATATTTATACTACTGATTCAGATATTCCCAACCATCCAAACTGCTGCTCTTGTCCTAGGACGAGTCAGATGGTCTGGGTCTTCCACTACTGATTCAGATGTACGGCAGATTTTAGAATGTTTCTATAACTTTTCAACCTTGAAAAGTCATTTGTTTGGGGGTCATTTCAATTGATGCCATTCAAAGGAAACAGGGCCATAGCCAGAAATGAAATCCAAGAGAAGCTGGAGGGAAATTCGAGGCAGCACAACTATCCTAAAAGAGAGGCTCACTGAAAACTGTTTTTGAGAGAACAGATGCACTAAACTATTAAATTTTAACCTTAAAATAAATTACTCTTTTATATATATTTTTAACAAATAGCTAATTGTATAGCCATATTTGTAAACTAATAGTTGATTTTGAAAATCAATTTAGCTACTATCATCAATATTAATATATAATAATTACAATCAATTTTAATATAAGTATTAACTGTAGCAAAGCTTTTAATTGAAGAAAATTTCTAAAAGTTAATACAAGTTAACACATAATATTAACTCTATAACAAATCATTAGTAGATTTTGACACTTAATTTATAACAGTGAACCAACCCCTCAATAATACAAAAGTACCCTAAAAATACTATCTTATTTTTTTAACTTTTAAATATTTCTAAATTAAATATGTAAATAAATTGATTATCAGTATAACCACAAATTTAGCTAAACTAAAAAAATTCTAAAAATTTTTTTTTTTTTTGCAACATTTTGTATCAGAGAGACCAAGTATATCTCTTATGGAGGCTCAGCCTCCTGCCTGGCTACAGCCCTGAAATGAAGTCCCAAGCATCCCCCCCCCCTCAACAACTCCAGAATGAAAAGTTCCTGAGTGTACATGTTACCTTTATGTAAGTGATCATGCCTGATCAAAAAAAAAAAAAAAAATTGACTGCATTGACCCTAGCGAAGAATTATGAAGACACTCAGTAACAAAACAAGATCAGCCTGCAAGTCTGCAAGATTTGTGATGTTGCCATGCCATCAGAGCATGTAACACGATAATACCTGTAATGTTTGTCAAATGCAATAATGTTTTTTTTTAAATTCAAATGTGCTTTGTTACTGACAGAGGGCATTTTGAACAAACTATACACTAGATTTCTGTGCATATAAGTGTTGTTTGTTGTATCATTCATGAAAATGACAACAATTCACCTATTGCCATATAGTGTCAAATAAATACTTTCTGTAACTAATTTAGTGTTGAAACCTACTCATTAATCAATGCTCTGCAAATCTGACATTTTTCTTCAATTTCGTTTTGTTTGTTGAATTTGTGTTCCTGTTTTCTTCAATTCTCCCTAAAGGCACTGCAATCCCTTTTATTCAATCGGGTGTAGTCACATTTCTTTATTACAGACCCTAACGTGTGTACTTATTGGTTTTTCCTTACAAAATTACTGGGGTGTTTCAGGACTTTCTTAGAACTTTGTATAATGGGTAACACCACAAAATTCTTGAAATTGCAAGCAAATTGTGAATAGGCGAGCAATGTATGCAGATTACAAACTACCACTTTAATTTTTCAAGACCTTTTATTCTTTTCAGCTTTGACTTATTAAAGTTTGACTATTTAAAACTTTAACAACACTTTTTATAGTATTCTCTGCCAAGTAAGTTTTAAGTGGAAAAGAACTTTGTATAAAACGTTTCAAATCATTCTGTAACTTATTAACAAACATTTCTGGATGATAATCACCCCTGCAATTCTTACTCTTCAAAACTTATATTATATTATTTTTTATCAGTAAATCTTACAATGTTTTAAACAACTAACCTAATTTGTACACGAAATAAAGTTATGTCACCTAAATCTATCTATTCATATAAACATATATACATTTTATTTACTTACATACATACATTTGTACACTATGAACTAAATTTACAAAAGTGAAATGGGTTGAAGTGCAGTTTGGTTGGACAGGAAAGGTTTCATTTACATTTTAAATTAAAAAGCTTCATGTCAAATAAAAGATAAGTCCACTACTTTTTTATTAAAAAAAAAAAGAATCATGTTTTGCAATTTAAATTCTGATTAGATTACAGCATTTTGTAGATATGTCTTCTTTTCTTTTTCTATGTGAATGTCTGTTGAGGTAGTGTGCTGAAATAGGAACTTTATGAGAAATGTAAGCACTTTAGATGCTTATATATTTGAACCTAAAAGATAAAGATATAATGGAAAACTTGAGCAACATATATAAGCGGAGAGTTATGAAGACAGACTCAGTAACAAAGCAAGATCAGCCTGCAAGATTTGTGATGTCGCCATGCCATAAAATGACAATACCTGCAATGTTAATAACATATATAAGCGCAAATAACACAGTGCAGAAGAAGAATGCTTAAATGCATTGCTCAAGTTTTCCTTATCTTTTGCATAAAGTGTATTTTACTTACTGAAAGATGTAATGGTATTAACATAACAACAGAATCAAAATTACGTACTTTTGTTGACTTATGAAATATCAGTATATAACCACATTGTTGTGAAACAAACTTTATTTACTTTTTGACTTTAATAGATAGTACTCATGTTTTGGGATCAAATCAATAATTTTTAAATTCATAGCAAATGTGCTACAATAGCAACATGCTAGTCAAAGTACACATTATATGCAAGTGATTAGATAAAACTGAGTAAGAGACTTTTTACTAACAATGTATCTCTAATGTGTAATGCTCTGCCTGGGCAACAGATATAGGTACTTTCATAATTTAAATTAGTCATTTTCCACATTCATAATTTTTTATCGCATGATATTCAACACCAAGGTTTGAACCCGAAGTCATCGTGGGGCAAGCATACATTATTACTGAGTAAAAAAATTTTAAAGCTCATGGCATTTAATATTTTCATGAGAATGTGACACGACAGCATCAATTATGAAAAAGCAAGTTAGTTTTTTCATATGGGAAAACTTGCAGAAATGATTGGTTTCTATCAAAATGCCCCAATTCAGAAACAAAATGCCATATAAATTCACAAAAAAACTAAATATACCATGCAGATCTACAGGTCTTGTCCTTTGTGGGTTTGCTATATGAATATTTAGCAAGATTTCAAATGTGAAGTAAAATAACTTAGTAGCAATAATATATGTTTCATATCACAATAATATATAAAATAATATGTTTCTTTACCTCTCCCACACTAAAAATTTTGCAATATCCAATATATAGGTAACAAATTGTTCATTATAAGTGATATGTTTAACAAAGTATTGCAGATCCAAGGTGACAGAAAAGATTCGTAATAACCAATATTTTGCTACATCAGAGATCACAATAAGAGGGCTCCACTGCATATTATAACACATGCATTTCGAAATATTGATGCATAGACATCAACATTGGAGGTTGGTAAACGTAGCGAATAGTTAATTTACAAAAATGTTTTGCTTGCTTTTAAATATTTTGGCATTATGATGTCAAATCACATATCTATCAATTTATAAACAGTAAATGCTTAGAAACAATATAGCAGTTTGTATTTTTCATTTGACATAGAAGCCTTTTACTTGAGATAGAAACAAACCCAATCTGGCAAACTGCATTTTAACCATGAAATGTTTATCTATGTAATAAAAATTCATGTATAAATATACAATATTTCAAAGGCACTCGGCATTTCAAGTATCTAATGCAATATGCAGTGAAAAATTGGTTTAAAAATTATAACAAAAACAAGACCCATCAGATAAAATCCATAACCAAGAATACAAAAACACATTCAATAATAAAACACACATCAATTTGATGCAGTTAAAAACCCAATCTAAAATGCTTTTTACATTTTATAGAAGCAATTCAGTGACAGAAACTTTTAAGGAAAATCTGAGAAATGTATTTAAGGACAGATAGAATAACAATGAGTATACCAGAGTGAGTACACTTTCCTTAAAAAAAATTTCAAGGACTTTCAAGTACCATGGAATAATTTTTCAAGGACATCATTTCTTACATATTATGAAGTTGTATGCGTTTCTGGGAGGAAAAATCATAGAAAACTAACATTATTGTTTAATGTTGAAGCCATTGAGGAATTTTTTGGGAAAAATAATGTTCAAAATTTTCAGTGACAGCATAACTTCTAGGGAAATTTCCAGAGAAAGCAGAACGTCTCAGAAAAAAACACAATGCTGTGAATCTGCAAAACATTTTCAACCCTTCCCTTTTTCAAGCACTTTCATGGACTTAACCAAGCAAATGGGAATCTTCAAGTACTTTCAAAGCCTTGAAAATGTTAATATAAAATCCAAGTACTTTCCCAATTTTCAAGCACCCGTATGCACCCTGGAATACACTGAACCCCTTTGTAAGTGCTAGATAACCAACAAATCTGAAGTTATAAAATGTGTTCATTTCGTCTTTTTGACTTCGGGTTTAATGGTTATCTAGCACTGATGAAGGGGATCCAGCATATTACTAAAACAGCTGTATGCTGGCTGCATTGTTATTCATTTCTGCTTAAACATGTTGACAAGAATTCCTAATCTTTTGAACAAAGTGTTTTTTACTTATTGATTCTGACACTATTATTTTGTGAATTTGTAACTTTTAATTCATAGAATGTCAAAACATACCATTCATGCATACAGGTGAAAATGGTTTTAGTCATTAGACAAATTGTACTTAAACACTTGTTTATAACTATGTACATAACAGATTAATATTATTAAAAATTATAGAACACAAATATAAGCAGCAACTGATAAAATATAAATCACAAGTCATTCTCAAGTGACGATTTTTATGAAAATTAGAAATATAAATATTACTTCCAACATTTAAATTTTATCAATGTGTGTCCAGAATATAAGAAATCTACATAAAATACAAGACAATACAGTACTGAATAAAAATTTAAATCTTAACTCATTTTCTAATATTCTGAATTCTTTTTCTGAATAAGCAATAAGTATACAAATATATATACATCTATAACTGAATAAGAAATTTCAAAAAGGGCACATCTCAAATTTTTGACCAATATAATCTTTTAAAGGAAACACAATCTAGACGAGATTGCTCATTATCCTGGGGGAAAATGGGTACCATTCTGGGTCTGACTCAAGGTACAAAATGGGTTTTTTGTTTGATAGACATTTTGGAAAGAGCTATTAGAATTTCAACTATCACTCCTAGGTCTAGAACCATTGTTCAGATGTATACTCCAGCTGCTTTAACCACCAAGTGAAAATACACTAACTGAAAGAGTCCAGTAGTATGGCACTAGAACAGAACAACACTGACAGTAGTTCAATACAAATCAGATATACTGACAATACAAGAAATGACTGCAACAGAGGAAATGCATAAACATGCTTAGCACACGTTACTCTTTTGAAAGTAAGAGGAACATATGTTAAATTAACAAACATTGCACATTACCCTGCTTATCTTAGCAAATTACCAATAATCAATCTCAAGATTGTGGATCTAGAGAAAGTGAAGAAGTATGTGCCAACAGAATTTAGAGATTTATTCGACTCAATTCTCCAGTGGCCTACAACTACAAACTTAGACCCTCCTAGAAAATATTTCTAATGAGTTATTAATACAATTTTCGATACATGAAATGGTTCATTATTCTTTTGCACTATCAATAACTGTATTAACTTTTATTAACCCTTTTCTTATTTTGTGGTAATTAAAACAATTTTACAGTTCTAAATTTTAATGAAAAGACCTTAAATTTTTTTTTTCTCAATTTTGCAAAAGCACATCTGGGAAAAGTTCAATGTATATTTTCATGAACTTTTAAAATTAAAAACAACCAATATAGGTTTTAAAAGTCGTTTAATAAAACCTCCTTTCCTCAATGTACATAAATTTACAAAACCAAAGTGCTTTCGGGCATAACCATGCCCTTCATTAGTGGTGAAGTGACTATGCCACTAATGAAGGGCATGGTGATGTCCGAAGGCGCTTTAGCTTTGTAAATTTATGTACATCAAGGAAAGGAGTTTTTATTAAATGATGACTTTGCCACTGATAAAGGGCATGGTGATGCCCAAAAGTGCTTTGGCTTTGTAAATTTATGTACATTAAGGAAAGGAGTTTTTATTAAATGACTTTTAAAACCTATTTTGGTTGTCTTTAATTTTAAAAGTTTATTAAAGTTGATGTGTATCCATTTTATTCATACATTTTCATTGACTCAATTTTTCAAAATAATGATTCTATTATTATTATATTACTATTTGGCCCTAAATACTCCTGTAAATTATAGTTTTCATGCCATCACCAATACTGGAAGACATTTTTTTTTTCTTAGTTCTCGTAAAATTTCAATTTTCAGAAAGGTGCACTTTTGAAAATTCCCCTTTCAATTAAGCAATAGCCTCATACTGCTACTACACAAAATATGTTAAGTGCCTACATTTTTCACATAAAATTCAAACTAAGACATAAGACAAAGATAAAAGTTTACAATAGAAAAAGTAATAAAACTCGAACCATTTTGCAACTAAAACTGCATTCCAAAAGACAAACTGCCGAAAGTATACATTCTTACTTCATTCATCTCCATGGCCTTTGTGTTCTTATAAAGTAACAGACTTCTATTGTATTAGAATAATAATACAATTACAATCAATAATGTTAAAATTTTAATAAAAATGTTAAAATCTAGTTATCACTATTAAAATATCATCATGCAAGATAAAAAAATATTGATTAAATATCTTTTTATATAATATTTTTTATACATCAATCTTATTGAGTTCACATTACATTTTATATACATATCTGACCAGATTTATTTCTTTTAAACCTCCTACCAGAACAATAGAATATAGATGTAAATGAGTACACAGATGCTTTCGAAATTGATTGCCAATATGAAGGCAGCAATGTTTATGTCAACAAACTTTTATCTACAAGAACTGTGGAACAGAAATGAACTTTTTTTTTCATTATTGATCAAAAAAGTGCATCAAAGGTATTTTCCATGCCGATCATTCCAGAAGATAATTATGGATTATTTTTGTAACTAGAGCAATAATAGCAATAATATTAATAGGTACATGTAAAAACTAGCACTGTGTTGTGCTATTATTTATTCTTTAGTTTTTACATTAAACTAGTTATATATATAATATTATGTTTCACAAAAAATTCATAACCACATGGAATCTGAACATAACTGTTTCTGGACATTTCAGCTGATTGTGCATTTTCAATTGAAACTAAGTATAGTAAAATTTCGGCTATAATGAACATTACAGTCAGTCCCCTGACGGTTCACAATAACGGGGTTTGATTGTGTATCATTTAGAATAAAATATACAGCTGATATTTTAATACAAATTTGGTGTTCTCAGAAAAATACTTGTATTATATATTTAAAAAATACAAATAGCTCACTGTTATTTAACATAATAACAGTTATAAGTAAATTTGTTACGAAATTTTGAAAAATATTTCCTTTAAAATATGCTTTAACATTAAGATAAAAGTTCATCAATGATCAATCCCTTTCATTGCTAAATCTATTTGAAGTCCAGATAAGCCAAAAAATTCTGTATTTAAAAGTGACATGCCTATCAAGAAATCTCTCCACTTTCAACTCACAGAGCTAAACAATAAATACCAGTAGTGGTGGCAGTATGCATGTGATACTTAATTTTATTCTATGGCTTTATCAAACATACCAATCAAACAAATCCAAATATTAGGAGACTACTGTTCACTTGTAAAGCAAAGATGTTTGTATTTATTGGCATTTTTCAGAATCCAGTGCAGTGGTATTTTCTATGCATAGTTTTGGGTTTTCTGTTTATCATTAATTATATGCTAACTTATAAGTGATATTTGCATAAAGATCAAAATTGCGAGCAAACTTTGGTTACCAGAATACAAATTTAATAATAAAATTAATCTTGGTGTTTCAGAGTGCTGAATTTAGTTTCCCAATATGGACTGTATATAGAACTAATGCAATTTTTCCACTAAGAAGATGGAGGGGGGGGGGGGGGATTTATGACACCCAATCCACTCCTCTGTTTTCTTTAAGTGACACAATCATTAAAGGCTGTATTAGTCCAATTATTATTTCAAAAACTGACTATGGTCATTCACACTGAATATAGCGGCTCATCATATTACTTCAAACCAAAAACAATAAATCCAACATTTTAGCTTTCTTGGAATGATGGAATACCAAAACTGATCATGCAGAGACTCGCTAACATCATGCAATTACTTGTGCATGCACATTATGCTACTTTGAGCTTTTGCTTTGAACCGAGTTCATTATACTCATTCTGACAGTTGAAACTCATTAGAAACTAAGCATCAAGGCAGCCCGGTACTGAAGATTTTGGTGCAACAGGTGTGTAGACAATTCCTGTTACACTGGTAACAATCCAGAATTGTGTATGGACATCTTAATACTCTGCATTAACATGTAGAATTATGGAAAAATAAAATTTGATTTTGACGATATATTGTTATTCTTATTCTTTGTATTCAAGTGTTATGGAAAATTGAAGTCATGATAAACAGTATAAAAATCTTAAATACAGTCCTTTCTGGACACGATCAAAAGAAATGAGCACGAGCTCACTGAATAGGGAAACACATATTTTGGGTAAAGAAAATAACATTCATATTAAAATTCCTAGAATATAAAGTAATTCTACAATGGCTAAAATCAAGCAAATATATAAAATTAATTAAGAGATTAAAATCAACAGTCGACAGGACTACATTATCCTTGAGAATGACTCATAATATTGCAGCAAAATGAAACACAATGAAAACATTGGCAAAGAAAATGAAATATAACAACTTAAGCAAAGATATTAGATGAGTGTTTCTTAAACTGTGCTTCTTGAAACTATATGGTTTAGATGAATTGCATTATACAATCCATGTTCCCACCCACTTCTTAAGATAAAATAAAAAAATATTTCACAAACATTATCCACCATGTTTCTTTGGTATAGTTCAACTTTCAAAATACACAACTCAAACAACTAAGCACCAATAGGGTTGGAAAATTTTACAGGGTTCTTGCCTATTTTTCATTAAAAAAAAAAAAAAAAAAAAAAACTAAGCTCCTTTTAAAGACCACAGAAAAATTTTAAGTACTGTGAAAAAAGTAGGTTTAATGCATTATGAAATTTCATCAAACTTTATAAAATATAAAATAATTTAATTTCAACACTATATCAGAAATCTCGAGGAATGCATATAAAAAATGTCTGCAATCACAGATATTTTTTTATTTTTATTTTTAATTTGAGCAAAATTGGCATATTTTTTATCTTACTGATTTAAAAATATTTGTCAGATGTTTGATGATATTTTATTTGAATGATCACAAGTAAAAAATGGTGAGCTTTCCATGAGTACATTCGAAACTTTAATAACCTTTTTTCTTTTTCTATAATTAAAAAAACAGAAGAAAGTGTTTCCGATTAAAAGATCAGGCAGTTATGGATATAATTGTTCACTAAAATGAAATAAATGCTACACAAAAGGGCCCTGTGATTTTTCAGGTACACCCTGATTATGGGTGCTGCAGAAATCTATTATTAGACTCATGGAATCAGGGTTGTGTTTCTATCAGGACAGGACAGTGGGAAAAACAGGAACCACAGTTTGGAATCTGACTACCACTCTTGAACGGCAGACAATATTTCCTACTTTTATTTTAATTTCTGAATTGTGATATCTGTTAGCAAATTAAGCCCTTTGGTGCAAATGTAAGTAGATGTAAGGTCCTTAAAAATCAGAGTAAGCAAGTAAGCAGTTTTTAAGGATCACAATTATCCTATTTTAAAACATTGTAATGCAAGTAGTTAAAAAAAAAGGAGCTAAAACTCCTACAAACAAAAATAATTGAAAATACCAATATGCTTTGAGAATTATATCTAAATATCATTAGTGTTAATTCTGTCCTAGCTGTTCTTAACTGAAGTAACAGGAAAACAGTGTTTAGTATTAATATTTTTGAATGCTTTCAAATTAAAACTTCCAAATTATTAGTAAAAGTATTATCAGTAAGTGTATTGTTCCTGGCTGTAAAACAGGCTACAGAGTATATATAAAAACAAAAATAAAGCCAAACTAGGAAAAATTTGAATACAAATAAATATTCTTTATTCACTAAGCTATAACTTGCATTACACAGATATTTTATTTCTGTGAAATTAACAATTTAAAAAATTTTAATGCAATAAGAGCCTTTCGCCATAGAAATACATACAATGTTGTGTAAGATTAAGAAAAAAAATGTAAGTATAACTAAAATTACTGTTTCAAATAATTTTGATAATTTCCCAACATAGAGTTTTCATTATTTTCTTTTGCCTTTATTTTATGGTGTAATTTCCCCCTATTCTTAAGATCTTTTCCCACTCCTTAACTTCCCAGTAAACTTTGGTTAATCCAACATCCAATTATTCAACACACTCAATAATTCAGCATGCTCCATGAACAGCATAGGATCCACTTGGCTGTACTGCCGCACATTTACTAAATGGTTTTGCATGTAGAATTCTATCCATTGAAGTTTACGTTATAATTTAAAAATTAATTTAAATGTTTTTTAACATACTGTAGAGTATAATATAGTCTGTGTAAGATTTTGGGCAAATAAATATCACATTTATTGTCCATTATTTTGTTTTAAATTAATTTTCCAAGTTCTCACCTTATTTTAGTTTGATATCCGAGAATTCAGCAAATTTAATCTTGAACATGTTAGATTATTAAAAATTAACTGCTCTTTGAATATTTTCCGACTTATGAAACCATATGTGTGCTACAGAGAGAGAAGTGATAGTTTAGTAGGAGTTAAAAAAGCCCTCCGAAAATGGTACAGCTAAATATAACAAAGATATATTTTGTGAATTGTAAATCATGTTTAGCGAACATTATTGAATCTTTGAATTCATTTGTGATGGTGTCGCAATAGACAGATAAGATAAAAACAGGATTGTAATACCCAACGGAAACTAATGCAATGCTTGTGAATTGCTGGTTCAAATCCATCCAGGAGAAATTATTTTTACTTTTTAATATTGTTTCATAGATTTTCTTGTTATCAATTAATTGCAATGTCATCCATGGAAAACAATTACAAATGCTTCCCGTTTTCAAATGAGATTAAATTTTGGCAGGATAATTTTTATTTAACAAAATTCAATGTCATTAGCAAGATAATGCTAAATGCCATTTTTATTCAGTAAAATTCAATGTCATTGGCAAGTAGGGTTGCACCGAATACCATCTTTTGCCGAATACCGAATACTGAATATTCGGTTAAAATTCTTACCGAATATTCGGCCGAATACCGAATATTTGGTTAAATTTTTTTAAAGGTAATATTTCTATTTTATGCCAATTTAAAATGGAAAATGTTTCTATTTTGTGCCTTTTTTAAATGCATTTACATTTAACATCCTAAATTTATTTGCATTTACATTAAGTATAATTATTAATTTAAAATAAATAAAAAATGAAATAAATCATTTCAAAAGCAAATAAATATAGTACTTAATTTGTTTTATGTTTATCTGCATAAATTGATAATTGATAGTTAATTTCTTTTCTGATATGTGATAATCATGGCTTCATGTTATGTTATAGAGAATCTTGCATTTACCTTACATACAAATACAAACCCAAGTTGCTTAAAATATCATTACAAATTAGAATTACAATTTATTCAAGTAAATTTTTGCTATCTTAGTCTCTTCTATAATGTAACTAATAAATAATTTTATCAAAATTGAAACTGAGCAGTCAAATTCAAACATTGTCAAATCATTTTTCTTTTTTTAAAGTGCAAAGGATACTTCGCCAGAATGCCTAGCCATTCTTTTTTAAGTTGTTGTCACAACAAACTACAACAGAGTAGATACTGATAGATAACTAAACAGTTACACCCTGTGACAAAAGACTCAACAAAGTAATCTTCTCTTCAGAAATCATGAAAGAAATTAGAAGGGTTGACTACACACACAGAGAGAAATTCTTTGGTTATCTTACTTGACACATTTTAATGGATACAAAGGAACACCTATGGCACCCTCAGTATTTTCTCTATCTCTATCGAAATTAAAATACTGCAAAATTGAATATTCACCAAAGTGCTTTTTTTTATATATTAATGACCTTCACCTTTTTTTAATATTGGTGAAATGATAATTGATTTTTTTAGCTGCATATTTTATAAAAAATTAACAGTTATATTTTTAAACAAGTAATATTATGAGTTTTATTTTCTGGTTACTGCTTCATATTTAAACGAGTTAGTAAGGTTAAGGTGTGATAAGATTTAAGAAAAATTGAAAAAACAACAAAATTTAATATCAGATTGTTTACTTTTACATTAAAATTATTTTAAATACGATAATATTGGTAAGTAACAATTTGAATTAATTTTGCACTATGATACTATAACTTTCATTGCATAAAAAAATGTGCTTTACCAATTATCAAATATTTAAAATTTTTCTTACTATTCGGTTCGGCCGAATATTAAAGTATTCGGCCGAACCGAATATTCGGTTTGACTGCTGAATAGGCAGTATACCGAATACCAACCGAATATTCGGTGCAACTCTATTGGCAAGACACTGCTAATTTCACATAAAATGTTTATAGGACACTACAGAGGCTGTTCGCACATTTTTTAGACGATTTTGGCAAGCGGTAATAAAAAATCGTTTGCTGCAAAAGAAATAATTCCAATTGTACTATGTTTTTAAAAGTCAAAATTATCGTCTGCGGCTTGAAAGTTTTGTTTTTATTCAAAAATGGCGTTTTTAACAAAACAGTGGTTCGAAGGCTACATTTATGCTCTTTCCGAAGGGAAATATGCATACTCTGTTATCCAAAAACGATGTGAGAGCCATGGTTTTGTGATATCTAAAGCGTCGATAGGTAATATCGTCAACAGGAAAGGAAAAAAACGTCAAATTGGAGCCTCAAGTGGGACAAAAATTCCAAACAAGTATCCAAGGAAATAACGGACATCTTCGACTATTGCAAAGGTACGTTGTTTGATGTTAATAGAAAATCCCCCTAGTCAAAGGACAGTTGCAAAATCATTAAAATGCTCGGTGTCCACTGTAAACAAAATGATAAACGTTGATTTAAATCTTAAGAAAGCGAAAAAACGCAATGTGCATCGTCTTTTTCCAAATCATATCGCTGAACGCAGGACACGCTGCAGAATTCTATATGAGAAACACTTATCCAAAGAAAAATGGAAAACAATTGTCACAATAGATGAATCATGGGTGTATTTAAATGATTGCAACAAAAAAAGAGCCATTTATTATAAAAGGGGAGAAAAAAATTTAAGTACATGGTTCAAAGAATCGAAAGAAAGTTTTTCTAAGGGATTCATGATTGTTGCTGGTTTTTCTTATAATGGCAAGTTAAAAGTAAAGAGAGTGGGAAAAAATGTCAAGATTAACTCCAAATACTATCAGGAACATATTTTATCGCCAATTTTTCTGAATGAAATATCATCGCTTTACCCACAGTGCCATCAATCTGTGAGACTCCATCAGGACAAAGCTAGCAGTCACACATCAAAATCCACTGTAAATTTCCTAAAAGAAATGGAGCGAAAAACTGGTATCAAGGCCATACCCTTCACTGATATCTCTACTAAATCTCCCGATGTATCACCTATGGATTTTTGTGCTTTCGGACTTTTAAAATCTGCATTATCCAAACGTCGTCCCAAAACTCTTACAGGACTCTGGAAAGCTGTTCAGGAGGAATGGGATAGAATACCTCCTCTGACACTTCAAAAGGCATTATTATCCTGGAAATTGCGGTGTCGAAAGATAGTTCAGAATAAGGGATGTCAAATAGAACATTTAAAACACAAGAATTTTATGTAATTTAGTTTTGTGAATACAATATACATCGTCTAAAAAATGTGTGAACAGCCTCTGTATATAGAATAATTACCATGGAAACAATACAGACCTTTGCCCAATTACAAATTTTGTCATCTCTCACAAATATTTTTAACTCATTTTTAAATTTTCAACGAGTGTAGCAAATTCGCATGTTTACAAAGGATGTTACGATGAACATCACAAACGATGTTATGATGAACATTACCTGTAGAATGACCCAACAGTATCTACTATGTTTCAAGTTTCTAAGCCAAAGAGGTTTAAGTCAGTGGTGCACAATCCTTAGGTCAAAGATTTATTAACCTTTTGCTTACGGGTGGGACAGCGTCAATCCCAAACAAAGAACCTCTCAAAATGACAGGTATTTGACATACCCTATCCCAAACAGTTCGATCCCTTTTTGCAGGCATTGGAGTCCATGAATGTCAATGTCTGCAAAGGGGGATCGAACTGTTTGGGATAGGGTATGTCAAATACCTGTCTTTTTGAGAGGTTCTTTGTTTGGGATTGACGCTGTCCTACCCGTAAGCAAAAGGTTAAGGGGTCAATGAAATTTTTTAATTGAAGACAAAGGATACAAAAAAAAAATTGTTTTATTTTTTTGTTTCAACATATAGATTTAAGCTTATATTTTAAATTAGGACTGTCAAACATTCTGTGTAATCTTTTTTATTAATAGTGTTTTTTTGTTTAAAAATATCCAACATACTATTTCTAGTTAGATGAAATATTTTGACATTTTCAATTACTAAATGTAACTAATATTGGCAAATGTAAAATATATGCTCATTTTTTCAATTGTGTATTTAATTAGAATTTTTTACCCTTTATTTTATTTACGTGGTGGTATGGGGTCTCCCAAATAAAAAAATACTTCAGTGGGGCTCACACTAACCAAACGGTTATGCACTACTGGTTGAAATATCAATAAAAAAAAAATACAAAATTAACACTTTCAGTGATATAACATTGAGCAGATTATTTTTTTATTGAACTTTATTTGAAGAAAGAAATTATATCATATTAACTAGCAACACAATTACGTATATTTTATTCTGTAAAAAAAAAATTGTTTATTAGTCAGCCATGAGATTGTAGAAAGATAAAAAGAGGAAAAATTTGAATTTATGTAAAATAGTGTGTGATGAACACCCACTTACTTTATCTTGTTAATTGTAAAATGGAATTAAAAATGCATCAACTCTATTTTAGTTTAAATTTATAATTAAATTTATCAACATGGAAATATCCAAATTTAAATATATTTTATGAAATTTTAATTTTTCTATTATACAAGATTAAAATATCACATCTTCAGCATTCTTCCACATAAATACTAACATCTACACAGTTACAAAAACCTTCTAGTTTTCTATCATCTGATACTTTTACACAGCAATAATACTGTAAAACAGATCTTCATTTCATTAATATGTTTGAAAAACAACATTTTTGTATACAACTTGTAATAATTATAAACATTTTAGTCAAGGGGAAAATATTTCCACAATTAAATGAGATATGCCGAGGATTACACACAAATACTGTTTTCTACGAAACAGCTGCAAAATAGCTCTTTATATTGCAACTTATTATAATTATAAATATTTTAGTCCATGCAAAGAGATTGCATACATGGAAGATATTTTCACAACTGAACGAGATATGCCAAAGACCACATACAAATGCAGTTTTTCACAAAATTGCTGCAAAATAGCCCTTCATTTTATTAATAAAATAATATGTTTGAAAAACAACTTTTTTATATACAACTTATTATAATTATAAACATTTTAGTATATGCAAACAGATTGCATTAGTGGAAAATATTTTCTCAATTAAGCGAGATATATCAAAGAACACACGCAAATGCCCTTTTATAATAAAACTACTGCAAAATAGCCCTTCAATTTTTTAATTTATTTGAAAAACAACTTTTTTTGTAGACAACTCATAATAATTATAAACATTTAATCTATGCAAGCATAAGTGGAAAATATTTTTACAATTAAACGAGATATACTGAGGATCATGTACAAATGCCATTTTTCATGATACTGCTGCAAAATAGTTCTTCATTTCATTCATTAATAATATAATTTCAAAAATAATTTTTTTGCATACATAAAATAATTATATAAATTTTGTTTGATGCAAAAATATTCCAAAAGTGAGAGAAAGATAATTACTGTTCATCTCCCTCGTGGCGCAGAAGGAATCGTAACCTGCGAGTACCAATTTTGTAACCACAGGACAACATATTTCCAGATATATGATCTCAAAACTTCAATCTCAAAATGTGTCACATTGTAACATATTTGTGACCTGTAGACATCCTGCTTAAGGAAAAGAAATTTTAGAATTCACAAGGAAAATATAAAAGAAAATTTCCTAGGCAAAAAACAAGAAAAGCAGAAATACTTGGGGAAGGGGACCCCAATACAAAAGCGGAAGTTTGCAGATCCACAGAAGGATCTCATGTCTGATTAGTTTAATGTGTTGATAAGGCACATGAATTATATTTATCCAAATTAAAAAATAGATAAATTAATGTAATAAATGAATGGCATATTTTGAATTGTTTTATCAGCTGTAGTCATGCATTGAAATAAATTAAGATGCATAATTGATACCTGTCATCTGATTTCAATTAATTGGCTGAGATTTTTCATATTCAAATATTTTCAATGTCCTTTAACACTAGAATGACGGAAGAATTTTTGGAGGAATCATTTCTAAATGTAGTTATGTGGTCAAAATGACCATTTCCATCATTCTAGTGTTAATTCATTTTTACAACAGGATAAAGAAAAAGTATAGGAATATATTTTAATTTTTCTTTTAGCATCCTCATTTTGACAAGTGAAACAAACTCAATATTTTTTATAAATTGGTTTAAAATGAGACCAGGATGTTTTATTCTTTAAACTTACATGGAATACTTTCTATGGTGAGAATAAACAGGCTCTAATACTTTTCAATTTTTATAAGGAAACTGGTTTAAATATTTTAATGGAATTTAAAAACAGACTGATATAGAATGGCTATTAGAATTTGCATATATTCTAAGTAATGCCAGGGTTATCTGTAAGTTTGTAAAATAAAAGCATTTTTCTTTGACCCGGTTAAAAGTAAAAAAAAATCCTAGGTTGCTTTAAGTGCTTCATTTCAGAGATTAATATTACTTGTGGGTTTCACAGTTTAAGAAACACAGCTTTGGAACATCTAATAATACGAAACTATGGCACAAGTTATCACTTCACAACAAATTATACACAAGATAAAAAACACAATAAAAACTTACTTCCGACACTACTGCATCATAGAATTTAACTTATCTTTAACCTTTTTCAGCACATTTCTCATTTTCTGATATGTACCCGTCGAATCTGGTAAATTTTCGAAATGTATATGAGAGGACACATTTTTAGAAAATTGGTCATAGTCTGGCAATTTGGAAAATGAGCTGTGTTGCGATATTGATGGAGTACCCAGTGTAACACACTTTGAGTGACTTGGGGTCCTTTGCGGTGATTTTGAACTATCAGGTGTATTGCTTGATTCATTAAGCAGCACAGTATTGGAATCACTATTGTTAGATACATCTCCGCTATTTTCAGATGCAATAAATTCCTCTTCAATAATGTAGGGTTCTTCTGAATTTCTATCATCGCCCAAATTAGTGTTCTGGCTTGATTCTTCATCTTGGGATGTATTACTTGACGGATCATCATCTAGACCAATACATAATTCCATAACTAATTTTTTCTTCAGTTCTTCTAATTCCACCAATGAAGGTGATGAGGTACCAGAAGAAAAGTCAGAGCATGATTTGCTTTTAAATTGACCTACTGCTGATTCGACATAAGGTGAGCTATTTTCATCAGGAGAATCAGAGACAAATTTGGATAACTCAATATCTTCAGATGTTTCTGCATTATCCACAGGTAGAGGGGGAGGTGATGGCGGTGGTGGTGGGGGAGGAGGAGCAGAATCAGGTAATGGTGGTATAAAATCAGCAGAAAAATCTGAATTATCATATACAGCTTCACTATCTGAAATGAAGATAGAAAAGTCAGCAATTTTTTAGATGAAGAAATCCCTGAATATAAAAAATACTTGTGCCCTGAGCCAGAGTTTGCCAACATACATAATTAAATGACTTGTACACACTGAAATAATATATACATTACAAACTTTTAAAAAAGGCCAATTTTCAATCTTCTTACACTTGACAAAAAGATTGCTCAAAAACTACATGTAAGAGCTTTAAAGAATTAATTATTGATCGAAAAACTAGTTCTTGTCAAAAAAAACTTCATCTTGGCATGACAATTGCACAAAAACCGCAAGAATTGAGTTAAAAAAAAAAAAATGCTAATCTTGAAATTGAATTTTTTACTGAACATTTTTGCTGCTTACTTTTTCTATCTATCTTTTATAGTTTAAAAGATATTTTGAGTAAAAGTAAGCATAGTGAAGCAAAAACTCACTCGGACAAATTTCTTAAAATATTTTTTGGAAAAAAAAAAATCTAATTGCCAATTTTGTGTTCCTTGAGCATTAAGAAAATAATAACAAATAAGGTATATTTTTCAGTATTATTTGTTAACATGCAATCACTTCTACATATCTTTCAACAATATTAAATGTAGTTTTGACTTCATAAAAATACAAATTTGACCTTTCTGTTACTGTCCTCTAGTGATGAATTGAGTTTTCTTTTCCTAATTAAATTGGTAAAAATTATAAATAGTGAAAATAAATAGGCAAAGCTTTCATTTTCAAAGATAAAAAACCTTAATTTTTAAAAATATTAACAATATTATTTTGTGAAATTGCTGTATGTCCTTGAGAAAAAAAAAATATCGTTTTCATCCATTAGATAATGGCAGTGATTTTTAGCCAGTTAAAGAAAACCATACAGAGTTTTGTTCCATATCTGTTTGAAGTTTTGGAACTTTGCTATTAACAGGAGAGTTAACAGCACAATTTTATGACTCAATTTTGATGAGTTTATTTATTACCTGTCATTTCTGACACACATTTAGTACTTATTAATATGAATGAAAAATTTAAAATAATGTGTCTCCTGTTAGTGCATAAAAGCAAATTAGGCATAGTGCATACTTTAATTCCTAACGCAAGTTTCAATTCCTGTGTGGAACAAGAACTATTTCTTACACAGGACCATAATGAATATGCATTAAAATTTCATTAATCATGTTAACCAGTTCAGTCATCTATTAGAAATCTTAAAAGACTTATTTTAAAAAGTTTCTAGAAACTTAAAATTGAAAAAAAAAAAGTGTTTTTATTTTAAAACTGAAAATTGACAATTATATATTAGATATTCAGACATACAACATATAAAATATGACTTAAATTTCTTATCTGAACACATCTGTTTGGAATTGTGCTCCCAGTGCAGCAACCAGCATCCGTTTACAAATAAACAAAAACATTTTTTGAAATACAATACTCAATTTGATAGTAACTAATCAGATATAGGAAGTAGTTATTACCCGAATCCCCAATTTCCATATCTTCTTCACACCGTTGAATTTTTGAAGGTCGATCAATTTTCAAAGTTAACTTTCTTTTCCTACTAGGTTGTGTAACCTAAAGCAAAAACAGATTTTACATACACATATGATATATAATATCTCTATATATAATTCCCTTATGAATTTTAATACTCAACCAGAAATTGCGAGACTTTGGCAAGTTGTAAGATAGTGGAAAATAGTTAATTTAATAAATTTCAAGTTTAGGGATTTGGAAAAAAAAAAGTTATTCCTCTAATTTGCAATAACTGCCTAAATAAACAGTTCATACAGACAAGAAGAGACCAAGAAATCTACATACATGTATAGAGATATATGCATGTATCTACATATATGTATAGAGAGCAGTATTCTGGAGTTCTACATTGTGTATCAAACCCAATATGGTGCAGGATCTATTATCCGGACTGCTTGGGACTTCAGACAGTCTGGATAAGGAGTTTTAAAGTAATTCGGAACACTTTTTCTAAAACTTACTGGAATGGTCTAAAATATTATAGAAAATTATAATTCATTTTAAGAATATGTATTAAATAAAGCTTTTTACAATCCATATGAAAAGATATACTTGGTTAACTAAAATGCAAATTACATGTAATTATAACATCAAATTTAGTGATTAAGAAATTTTTTGAAAGAAAAAAATGTCTGAAAAAAGTTGATTATTCAGGGTAGTTATTAGAAGTCTTTTTTTGGAACATTTCAACTAAAGTGGGCCCGCACCATATTCATCTAATATTTTGTCAGAAGCACCTTCGTTCATATGTTTCAAAATATTTTAAAAGTACTTTTAATAAAATTAAGATGAGAAGGATGTTCATTTTTAATTGAAATGAGAGATTCAACTATGGGTGCAAATATATCAAATTCTAATTTATGCTCTTCAAATGTATTTCTAATAAGCCTTATAATTCTAAATGCCTGAATAAATAAAAAAATTTTAATTTCGATATCCTAAACATATATCTCAATTTCATCAACAATATGTTTAAAAGATAATATCCCAGCATAAAAAGCACAAAAAATATAAAAATATTAGTGAATGGAAACATATTGAAAAAAATGGAAGATATTTAAAAATGAAACGAAATATACCGGCGATCGTGTTTAAATAAAAAAATTCCGCGATATGCTAAACTGTCATCTATAAATTACTAATTAATAAATGTAACACGTTAAAACCCTATAAATATACTGCAATGGAACTTTTTGCTAGGGCCAATTTTCGATCCAAAATAGCCATTTTCATCCAAATAATAGGATATAATTGAAAATAATTTTGATCTTGGAATTCCATCAACATTTTTTTAAATATTGAGGATGTGCATATTTCCATGGAGATGAAAAAAATTAAATTGTGCAAAATAGTGTGAATTCTGTGCGGCGTTTGAAGGGCGTAGACAAAGCAAATAGGATTTCTTTAGCGATATCGGAATACTTCTAGCAAAAAAGTTGGAATACTTTTACCGAAAATCAAAGTCCCGGAACAAAGCACAAAAAAGAAAATGCTGTTGGAATTTTTTCTTTCATACATTGGTAAAATTCGAAAACCAATTGTCAACAGAGCATAGCAGTGGATGTAACGGAAGTAGGCTTGACATAAAAAAAACTAAATTTATTTTCACGAACTTAAAACATTAGAATAACAAAAGAACATATCCATTTCCATAACTTCGAAAAGGTATCAGCAAAGGTTGAGTCATATAAACTCAGTCTTGAAAATTAACAAGACTTAACAGTTAGGCCTAACAACATCGGCCATGTATATCGCCATTTAATGGCATGCATGTAGAACAACTGCTAACATAAACGGAACATAGTAATATCATTAAATATCGACATCGAACATACTGGTAATCCAAAACCGAATACCAGATCAGTCATCAGATAGACAGATCCGATCGATCGAGAACATGAATATGACCATGAACATTCAACTGATACAACCACTAGCTTAAATAGTGCCGTATCATTAAAGTAGAAGTGAATGTTTTCTTCCGGAGTATGCTAATCTCTAATCGGTTGAAATAAAAATTAGCATAAACTGGAAGTTGACGTCTCAATTTGCAGGATCATAGACCATGGGGGTAAAACTTCTTAACAAGCGATCCGAGAGCGATTAGCCAATCAGAACGAAGTAACTTTTGGATTTTGATGGTACGTTGACCGATTCACGTACGTGGTTGTTTACAATTGAAGTTTTTCTAACAAATGCAACGAATTCAGAAAAATCAAAACTTTTGTGCCTAATGTTCTCTGCCCTATACACCCAGAAAAAAATGAAACGCTATTGAAAAAGCACCTTGCCGCGACTTCTCCGTAACTAAGGCTCCTATATATACAGTAACTAGTGTAACTAAGGCTCCTATATATACAGTAACATGCGTAACTAGTGAAAAATGGAATAACGCGTCTTGCCCATGCCGGATGCAGCCGCTTAGGAAATTTTTGGGCAAAACGGTGCTACTTCGGATGTTTTCCTCCAGAAAAAAGGAGTTACGCTATGGAGATGTGGAACTTCCCAGATAAAACACGATCCATGCAATATTTCCAGTCCTGCTTTCCATTCGCTTTCGAAAGAATTCCTGCGCGATATTTTCGAAATTTAACCCTTTCGCGAAGGCGGCATTCCTGACGGAGAGCTTCGCTTCCGAACTGGTCCCAAAGGACGGCACATTTTTTGCGCTAAGCCTAACTCTTGAAAAAAATTCACTAAAAATCACCTATTCAACACAGAAATCTACTTTTTTCAGGAATAAAAGAAATTTTTATTTTCTATTTGATGTATATTTTTCTTACAAATCTGAATACAAAATACTCGCTAGTTGCTCAAATTCTTTTATCCGAAATAAACGAATAATTTCACTGCCTCTAAAACCCAAAAAAAAAAAAAATACTCTCTTACATTCCTATGATTCACCAACAAAATCATAACACTGAAATAAAAATAAAAACCGAAACTCAATTATAAAATTGTTGATGCTACGAGAATTGCTCTGTCCATTTATATTACAAAATGATGTTTCACCGCTCCAAATGGAGAAATAATTCATTCGATCCTCTTCTGCCAAGGTCATGCCTCTGCAAAATACATTGAAGTTAGTTCCACGGACATGTAACGCCATCTAGTAGACAAATTAAAACGTTCCATGTGGAGGCACGAATGCATGCCACTTTCCGCTTACGGTAAAGTTTCCTCCGTCATGAGTGCGTGCCGTCCGTCCTTGAATGCAAGTTCGCAGCCGGCACGTGAGCGTGCCGATCATTGTGAAAGGGTTAAGAAGGATCAGTGGCGGCAAGTGCGAGCAAATTCCTGTGCGACATTTCTTTATGCGCGGGATTTTTGAATTTCGTGCGTGGTTCGAGCGTCCTATTTCAAACGTGCTAAAAATGTGGGTTTCAACGCATCATTTTTTTATTGATATTGGTAATTAAGGCAAAAAAGTATTTGGTGGGATTTTAAACAAAAAATCCACTATTTGGCGCAATATTTGGCAAATAATCGCTTGTTGGCGCAGAATTTTGCCGAATTCCAGTTTTGGGAGCGTCCGGATATTGAGACGTTGGATAAGAGGTCATGTACTGTACTGAAAACAAAGCTGGATATTGGAGTTTTTATTTACAACTAGCCGCCTTTGGCGACCAGCCTGTTCGCTACCCTTGAAAATTCTGACCATGGCAAACTCGCTGGCGCGACCCACCAGAAAGGTGTAAGGTAACTATTTGGACGGCCAGGAAGTGCCACCCAATTTAGACTGGAAACCATTGGGGGAGGCATCCACAGGGACCGAACCCCCCTTCCCCTACCACCAACCTCTCGGAAGGACTTACCGACCCACATGTTTAACGTCATCGTACTCCGGGTGAACATGGCGACATTTTTGGGAATCGAACCCGGGCCTACCAAGTGCAAATCCCGCACACTAACCACTGGGGGTACTTCACCCTCCGCGATATTCTTCATAACTTTCTTTTTATTCACCCAATTTAGACCGGAACCAAGTGGGAGAAGCATCCACAGGGATCGTACCCTTCTTCCCCTATTACCAACCTCTCGGAAGGACTTACGGACCCACATGTTTAACGTGATCGTACTCAACGGCAGTTTGGGCAGCGGCGGGAATCGAGCCTACCGAGTGCAACTTCCGCGCGCTAACCACAGTGCTACCGCGTCCACCCAAGAATTATCTTTGTAAAGGCTACTTTGCCCTCCGCGACAATCTCCATAACTTTCTTTTTATTCATCCAATTTAAACCGTACCCGCCTTCCCCTACCACCAACCTCTCGGAAGGACTCACGGACCCACATGTTTAACGTGATCGGACTCTGCGTGAACATGGCGGCAGTTTGGGCAGTGGCGGGAATCGAACCCGGGCCTACTGAGTGCAATTCCCGCGTGCTAACCACTGGGCTACCGCGCCATCCGCGACAATCTCCATAACTTTCTCTATATTCACCCAATTTAGACGGGAACCCTGTGAGGGAGGCATCCACAGGGACCGTACCCTCCTTCCGATACCACCAACCTCTCGGAAGGACTTCAGGACCCACATGTTTATCGTGATCGTACTCCGCGTGAACACGGCGGCAGTTTTGGAAGTGGCGGGAATCGAACCCGGGCCTACCGAGTGCAATTCCTGAGCGCTAACCACTGGGCTGCCTCGCCCTCCGCAACTTTCTTTATATTCACCCAATTTAGACGGGAACCCTGTGAGGGAGGCATCCACAGGGACCGTACCCTCCTTCCCCTACCACCAACCTCTCGGAAGGACTTACGGGCCCACATGTTTAACGTGATCGTATTCCGCGTGAACACTTCGGCAGTTTTGGCAGTGGCGGGAATCGTACCCGGGCCTACCGCTAACTTCCCGCGCGCTAATTTACAATTTAAAATGACCATATGCTCTCTAAGTTCTTAATTCCATCATCCTCATTCCATTGTTCCATCATTTAAAATATCCATAAAATTAAAATATCCATCGTTCCATCATTTAAAATATCCATAAAATTAAAATATCCATTTAAAATATCCATTTAAAAAATCCATATCGTTCCATCATTTAAAATATAAATATAATAATTTCTACAATGCATATGTTAAGCTCTTATTTCATTTAAAATCGGAAGCGCGGGAAACGGAAAGTAAAAACTAATTCAGTTTCTTATTGTCCCACCCATTGCTATGCATATACAGAACCGTGACGTCGCCTCCACCTTGACGTCCCCACCCACCACCTTCCCTGCTTCTGTGGGGGAGAAACGTCGGTTAAGAAATGCTTTAGCAGATCGCCGAGAAATTGAAATTCGGAAAATCTTAAAATCCCGATCCTGTGGCCAATACGGAATATTTCTTGACCAGATTGGACTTGTAAGAATGACAGATATTTGACCTTTCTAAAAATGTAAATTATTAGTCGAAATTCTGAGTACTTTTTACTATGCGAGAATTTAAAAACCAAAAATCGTTTTTTTGAGTCAAAAGTGACTTTTGTTTTAAAATCATAAAAAAATATTAGAATTTGTCCCTGAGATTTGAAATTGATATATTTTTACTCGAAATTTTCTGCTCTTTCCGATAGTGTGATTTGTTTTTTTCTACGATGTCCGAATCGTGGAGAAAAAAGAGCAAAAAGGTCAAAAAACGGTCGAAATCGCATAAAACATTAAATAACAAAAAACATAATTAAAATTTTAAAAATCGGTTTTCACGTGTCCCCTTCTCACCCCCAAGGGTCTCCGATTGCCAAATTTCATAACTTTCCGACGCGCGGTCGCGAAACGTATAGTGTATAAGACAGACACACAGACATTGCCTTTTATTATATAGACAATGGATATTATAATACCTCTTTTTGCATTGTGGCTACGCAAACAATGATTAAGTGCTGCCTTTTATTATAGTAGATATCCCAAGAATAAACTGGTTGTTTAAATTACTTAAGGGCAGAAGGCCCGGGGTCTCACTAGAGTTAGTAATGTGTGTTACTGTCATATTTAAAACTAAGTACCATGTATTTTAAATTCTTGCTACAGGGTAATATTGGTTTGCAAATCCCTGTTGGAATGTATTTAGTAATACCTATGCTATTGCTTTTCAATCATTAAATGTCAATCTTTGTGGACTAGAGATGAGTTTGGGCTCAATTTTAAGAGCCCAAGCCCACAAAAGCCCTATATATTCGAGTGCAAAAACTGTTCCACATAAAATACTGAATCTGCCTGAGCCTGAAATATGTTATTAACTTTCACATTTAATTGTTACTAATTTTCAAAAATTTCCATTTGTGGAAATGGACAATTAAGTTTAGATATCAAACTTGAAAACTACATAAACAAATATTTTGAGTGCTGAAGCTTAGGATTTATTACATGCTATGCTATACAGTTGCACTCATTTATACAGCAGTTTAGCAGTCTAGGAGCATTATACTCTAGAGATACTCCAGAAGAGTTCAGGAATTGCTAATAAACAATAGTTATACTTCCAAGAAAATGCTCAACTGGTCATAGCTTCAACAATTGTGGGCCATGGTTTTAAGATCATTGATGCTCATCTGCATGGGTCATGTAATGAGATGGCCAGTGAGCATAAAGTCCTTTGTTACTCATGTGGTACATGATTACTCGTATAGATGACATATGACATCCATTAAATAATTACTATATATGAAATTTTTTTAAATACATACTTAGTATCAGGAAAAAAAAAATAAAACATTTAAAAATTCACAAAACGATTCAAAATATACACTACAAACTTAGAAAATAAAATGAGACAAGCCCCTCTCCAATTAGGTACATCAGAGAAAAATGAAAACATGGATAAAGGATGCTATTCAAGCAAGTAACAAAACTCTCAAAGAACAATTTTAGAATTTTTCTGGTATAAATATTTAATTTGAACCAGTAATTATGAAGGGCATTACTTTAGCCTTGCTTACCATTAACAAAATTTGAAGTACTTAGAATTTTTTTTAATGATAGGTAAGGCTAAAAACATGCCCAGTGTGTGGATGTACATGTTGGAAAGACATACAAGACTACAAATTTTAAGGAAAATAGTATAGAATAAAAGAAAATTCAGAATACTAACCGGTTTTGACATGTTCTTTTCAATAAAGCATCGTAATTGGTGAGTTTGGAGGGGAGGAAATCCTAACTCATATGACTCCTAATATAGAAACAAAATTTAATACATCAATACTGGCAAAAATTGAGTAAATTCAAACATACAATAAATATAATTACAAAACTATGTGTTTTATAAATAATACATACATTTTGAAACTTTAAAACATTCAAAAAAGGGATTCTTCCCAATTATAAAGCTTTAATTACATCTAGTGAGTTGAAAAATATAATATACATGTATATATACTAAATAGGCATATTTGTACTTTTCACTTTTAAATAAAAAATATCAACTGAAAAATTATTAATTCTTATTTAATATAAATCAGTATTAAAAGGAATCAAAGTCCCAAATGTGCTCTGAAAATTGCAAAAATAAGATTCTAAATATATTTTTGCAACAAGGAATTCTAAATCATATGATCTTTAGATTCGCAAAATGATAAAAGCAACTTCTGGGAAAAGGACCACAACAGTATAAATACTGCAAAGACAATACACTAAGACACCATTCAAAAGTGAACATAAACAGCTGAGTGTAAATACTGCAGTTAAAATAATTAAAACTAGCTGCAATGCTGATATGCATATATTATATTGCATAATCCATATAAGTTGTAGTAAATTTCTGGCAGTCTTGTGGAAATAGATAATAAATAATTAAAAAAATAAAATGATTAATATTAAATTTCAATTTTCTCTCAAATATCTTTGGGTGTATGGTCAAATATTTTTGCAGGGTGGCAAATAAGCAGGTATAGAACAGTATTACTGGCTTGCACTTAATCAAAATATGTATTTTTGAATATACAGGGTGCCCACTTATATCCGTTACACCCCCCTTAACTCCTAAACTGTGACAGCTTAGGCTATAAAGTTGATGTCTAGATATAGTAAAAAGGCTATGCGCTACTCGATGAGACAACTTACAACGCCATCTATCAGCAAATTTTGGAATTAGCGGTACTATCTCGTAAACAGTGAAAGATACGTGAAAAAAGTCAATTAGAAAGTTGTAGAGCACTCTTGATTTAGTACGAAAAGATACCTTGCGCACATTAATACTCAAAACAGAATGCAAAAAAGGAACATTTGTTTGATTGTAAAGCGAAGCGAGAAAAGACCACCTTACGGACTAAATACGAGCCTGTGTTGTGGCGCAGGGGAAACACACGTGATTCGCATTTATGAGGACCATGGTTCTGTCCCCACCGGTTGCGTGTTTTACTGAATGTCTCTACAAATCATGAAAACTTTCTGCTGATCTTGCAAAATCGTCTCTCCAAACACACAGCTCAACAACTATGTCTGGTATAAAAATCACATGGATTTCATGTATTATGCAAATGAGGATGGAACGTCATGCCTGTTCACCAGAGACTACTACTATAAAAAGGATGTTTCTGCTGGGTTGTACGTTAAAGCGGAGCGTTATGGCAAAATTTGGCAGTAACGAGTATTGCGAGATGTTGTTAATTTACGGTGAATGTGGGCGTAAGGCAAAATCAGCTGCAAGGCTGTATCGTGAACTTTTCCCTCAAGGCCTGCATCCTACAAGGCAGACCATCTTAAAAGTTGTAAAACGTCTAAGGGAGACGGGCTGCGTGACTAGCCGACCTCGAATTCGTACACCTCGTAATGTAGGACGTAAAATGCAACCTGAAGATGTGCTGGCATACGCTCTCGCCCATCCTCAAAGCAGCACAAGAATGATCAGTGAAAATTGTGGCCTCTCAAAAAGCCGTGTCTGGAAAATCCTGAATGAATCAGGTGCTCATCCACACCGATCCACACCTGTGCAGAGATTGCTGCCAAGAAATGCTGAGAGACGTTACACGTGGTGCACCTTTGTGATGAATAACTCAAGAGGTTCACCCAACATTCCTGGCAGACATAATATGGACGGATGAGGCATGTTTTTCGAGGAACAGAATGTTTAATAGACAGAACGTTCATACCTGGTCGCTGGAAAATCTAAGATATGCCGTCGAAGTTTGATATCAACAACGCTGGTCGTTTAATGTTTGGTGCGGAAGTTTTAATGACAGACTCATTGGACCAGTATTTTACAAGGGCACGTTAACGGGACAACAGTACTTGCAACTTCTGCAGCTTTTACATATATATATATATATATATATATATATATATATATATACAGAGTGTCCAGTGCTATCGGTGCCCAATGGCTATTTCTTCAACAGTTAGTCACAGAGATATACTTCAAATTGCAAAAATGTTTTAAATTTTAAAATCTATTATCTTAGAAACAGTTTAAATCAATAAATACATTTCTGAAAGAAATACGAAATATAAATTTTCATATAGTCCCCTGGTCCTACCAATTATATTTAGGAAAATCATCCTCATACAATTTCATGCAAAATAAAAATAAAAAAATCTTCCTTTCACGACCAAAATTCACCGAGTAATGAAGCATTAAACTTAATGACTTAAGACACTTTTCCACGCATAAAAATGTCCTGTTTCAGCAACCAACCAATCAGGGACCGTATTGACCATTTCTCCAGGTAACCAACCAATCGGGGACCATATTAACCATTTCTCAACACAAAAAGTGCTCCAAATCTAAACAGCTATAAGTCAGTCAATTTTGGTCGTAAAAAGATGGTTTTTTTTTATTTTGCATAAAATTGTATGAAGATGATTTTCATAAATATAATTGGTAGGACCGGGGGACTGTATAAAAATTATATTTCATATTCCTTTCAGAAATGCATTTATTGATTTAAACTGTTTCTAAGATAATAGATTTTAAAATTTAAAACATTTTTGCAATTGGACGTGTATCTCTGTGACTAATGGTTGAGGAAATAGGCATTGGGCACCGATAGCACTGGACATCCTGTATATATATATATACAGGGCTGTAACTCGAAAAAAAAAAAATATATATATATATATATATTTTCGAGTTACAGCTTCTCACTTTTCATTCATTGGACCTTCAAACCTTTTTATTATACATATATATATATATATATACATAAATGAATCTTGTGCGTAAGTTATTCTCAGGCTCAAAGAATACTAGAACAAAAAAGTATGCAATTTATAAATTTATTGAACAAAATTCCAAGATTTTAGATTTTTTCTATTGTTTATGGGTCAAGTCTGTGTAAGGAGAGTTCAAAGTTTCTAGTCTACCTTCAGTCCCCATAGCAGAAAATAGAGTGATGTGCAATGTACGTCGCAGATCAATTTGTAACCTCTGCAGACACATTTTGAGTTGAGAATTTAAAAAAAAATGTTCCCAAACTATATCTGCAGAACAACTGTCTATCGCCTATTCTATCCCCAGATAATCTGCAAAATAAATATTTTAACTTTTATACTCTTTGTCATGCTTTGCATCCCTCCCCCAACTTTTATTCTTTATGTTTTCCCCCACAGTTTATGATATGGCCTCCCCTTAGTTTGCAGTAACAAGTTCTCCTCCAAAAAGCTCTTACCAGTTCCTAATTTCTTATCAATGTTCTCCTCTCCTTCTTAGTGAAATATCTTTAGCACCTACAAATTTTGATTTAATCAGAAAATTCACAATCTTCAATAAAAATTTCAGTAGAAACCATACAAGTCTGCAAATATATAAATGTGCAAATGCACACTGATTGCAAATGACATAGCCACACAAACAAAAAACAAATAACTATCTTGCATGATTTACATGCAAATAAATAGGAATAAAACAGCCATTTTGTTTAGATATAGACAGGCATTGGAGTTTCCGATTGCATGCACATTTTGCGCAAAAGGAATTCATGAAAGCCTAGTATGAGATTTAGGCCGAAGAAACACACAACTCATTTGTGTCACCAATGAGCTTTATTAGAGAAGAGAAAAAAACAAAACAAGCATGTTCATAATAGATAAAACATAGTTAAACCTTGAAAACATACCACTCTAAACTTTCTCAAAACACACCACAGCAGGCACTACACTTGTGTAGTGTTTCGCATCAATGATCACAAGACTGCCCAATCGTCATCTTCTTCTTTATTATAAAACTCGTTCTAGTTACAACCTTCAACTTATCAGCCACTGTCACAGCGAAGAACTGATGTTCTTTTATCCGCCCGAACAAGAATGCATATCTGCCGTGCTGTACTTGATTCTTGGCAGATGGTCAAAAATTGAATACGCATTGAATGCCATATGAGTATCCCCCCAGTGAACGAGGGGTACCAAGAAACAATCTCAAATACACAATATATACAATTTAAAATATACAAATTAGTTTAGGAATACACATCGAATCTACATTGATGTTACATGTATTGAACTAGTCTTTCAGGAAATCGTACCATCCTACCACTCCTGGTTTTGATGGCAGATTTTGAATTTTCATTCCATATATTAAAAGTCATAAGAGGTTTATGTTTTTCTGCCTCTTCACATAGGAGAAATGCAGGCTTCACTCGATCGAAAGATACAGTTTTTTTTTTAATCTTTAAGTTCAATTTTTATAGTTTTTTTTATTTCTTTCAATCGCTCTGTGAGGTCCCAGGTACGATTGACTTAAAGGTGGTTTCGTACAATCTGCGCGAAGAAAAACATGGGTGCAGCTTTCCAGAGATAGGTGGACGAAAATAGAATTTTTGCCATGTCTTGATGTTGCTACGGGATTCAGTGTTCTCATTTTTTCTCGTAAATTTGTCACCCACATTGAATCGTACGATTGTTTAGGTATGGAATCCTAAAACATGTCTGAAGGTAAAGTTAATGTCTTATCATATACCAATTCAGCACAAGAGGCCTGGATGCCATTTTTGAGAGCTGTTCGTATTCCTAAAAGTGTGATAGGAAGTGTATCTATCCAATTAGCATTTTCATGTGCTTTTAATGCACATTTTAGATATCTATGGAAACGTTCAATTATCCCATTTGAAATAGGGTGGTATGCTGGAGAACGAATGCGATTTGTACCCATCATTGTATTAAGTTGTTGGAAAAGAGAGGATTCCAGTTGTCTTCCTTGATCTGTTGTCAAGGTTGCTGGTACTCCGAAACGCGAAATCCAGGCAGAAAATAGTACTTTATACACAGTTTCAGCTTTTATGTCTGGAATTGGTACAACTTCAGGCCATCTCGTAAAGCGGTCGATTATTGTTAAACAATAATTGTTACCATTAGATGGTGGAAGTGGGCCAATTATGTCAATATGTATGTATGCGAACCGTGCGTCTGGGAGAGCAAATGTGCCAATCGGAGTTTTGGTGTGTTTATGCACCTTTGATTGTTGGCAAGGAATACAACATTTAACTTGATTCTTAATACATCTGTTCATATCAGGCCAAACATATCTGGCAGTAATAAACTTAGTAGTCACAGAAATTCCGGGATGAGAAAGTCCGTGAAGTTGGTTAAAAATGATTTTTCGATATGACTCGGGAACAAAAGGTTGAGGTTGTCCCGTTGACATATCGCAGAACAACTCAGAATTTGTAATTGGAAAAAACCTTTTTTCTATTCGGAGTGAAGAATTGTTGTTGAGTATAATTTCTAACTCAGGATCAGTTGCTTGAGCTGAGGCAAAATCTTTGAAATTTAAAATCGAAGATGAAATGTTGTCAATTTCAATACGTGACAGTGCATCTGCTACTATGTTTTCAGTACCTTTTATGTGACAAATGTTTGTCAAAAATTGAGAAATATAGTCCAGATGACGCAGTTGTCGAGGCAAACATTTATCTGGTTTCTGTTTGAAGACATAAATTAGGGGTTTTTGGTCAGTGTAAATAACAAAATCCCGACCTTCTAGCATGTGTCTAAATCGTTTGACTTATGTGTATATTGCCAATAGTTCACGATCATATGTAGACCAATCTTTTTGACTTTTTAAAAGTTTGACGGATAGAAATGAAATAGGTTCCCATTGAGTTGCGTGAGAGATCCTCCAAAAGCTATATCACTAGCGTCAACCCACATGCTTAATTTTGCACTAGGAATAGGATGATGCAGAAGACTTGCGGTACCTAAGGCATTCTTAGCGTTTATAAATGATTTTTCAGCAAAATTAGTCCATTGAAGCAAATCTTGAGCTTTGGTTTTAGTATTTTTAGACTTTTTTTTATTTTTGATACCATCTAAAAATTTGTTTAATGGACATAGTATGTGAGCAGCTTTTGGCACAAAATGCCGATAAAAATTAAATAATCCAAGGAATCGTCTTAGTTGTGTGATAGTTGTTGGCTTTGGAAATTTTTTTATACAATCTACAACACGTTCTGTGAGTGGCACAATACCAGATGCTGAAACTCTGAATCCATAGAACTCAATTGATGAAAGTCCAAACTTATATTTTGACGGTTTTACACTCAGACCATATTGTTTCAACCGTTCAAATAAAGTTTTCAGGTTGGCAATATGTTCTTCTGGCGATTTCGAAGCTATTAAAATATCATCGACAAAAGCGTATACAAACGGAGGATTACATGTTACTTCATCAATAAATTGTTGAAAAGTAGCAGCTGCATTACAGAGTACAAACTGCATACAAGTGCTTTCAAATAATCCGAAGGGCGTTGTGATTGCAGTTTTATGCACATCTTCTGGATTAATAGGAATTTGATGATAAGCTTTGATAAGATCTATGTGTGAATAAATTTTGCTTCCATGTAGGTTCGAAGTGAAATCTAGAATATTGGGTACTCCATAATTATCTTTTACTGTTTGAGCATTCAGTGCTCGATAGTCACCTACAGGTCTCCATTCAGTACTGTCCTTTTTAGGTACCATATGTAATGGGGATGAATAATTGCTTTTGGAAGGACACATGTGACCAAGTTCAATCATACTTTGAAATTCCTCCTTTGCAATGCACAAACGATCAGATGCAAGAAACCCTGCTTTAGAAGTTATGGGAGGTCCAATAGTTTCAATATAGTGAACTACTGAGTGCTTTACTGCTTGATCTGGACAATGTGGTCAGGTTATCTCCGGAAATTTTTTTAAAAGGTGATGATAAATACTGTCACCTGATACAGTTTTAATTGAATGGGTGTCACTTACACTCAATGTACAATGAGAACTTATTTTAGTTTCTGAATCAATCAATTTTTGTTTAGACAGATCCTGTATCAAATTAAAATTGTATAAAAAACCTGCACCTATGATGGGAGTAGAAACATTTCCAACTAAAAATGACCATTTAAAAATACGTCTCAGGCCAAAATCTAAGGAAATACATTGAGATGTATACACATGAATAGGTGAAGTGTTAGTTGGCGAAAGAGTCATTTGGTAAATGTTTCTTCTTTGTAATTTTGAAGCTGGAATGATAAATACGTCTGATCCCGTATCGATAAAATTTTTTACGTTAGCACGTTTGTCACACACAAAAAGACGACGAGAATTCTTAGGCAAGGCGCTAGTCGCCTTTACATCTGCCTCTTCTCGCATTTTTGGTATTTACAGGAAGAAATACATCTTAAAGCTTTTTGGCCAAATTTTTAATGATAATAACAATTTTCGTTAGTTTTAGTTTTAGATGTGCTTCTTTGTTGTGAAGCCCTGTTTCGGTTGAGACTGGGGCTTTTGCCATGAGAAAGATCATCTATCCTTAAATGTAATTTTTCTATTTCAGCCAGTAATCTATTTTCAATAGAATTTAAGGATGAAACAGAAGAACAAGCACTCACTGAAATCGGTGTCATTTCAATTACACGATCCGCTATTTCTGTTGCAGCGTTCAATTCCAAAAGCGTAATAGCTGCTAAAATAGTTTGGACTCGAGAGGGTAAATGCTGAAGAAAAAGTTCTAACATTAGTTCATCGGGTACTTTATAGTTTTCAGCGTGAGATTTCATGCTGTATAGTAGTTCCGAAGGTTTGCAATCACCAAGTTGTTCTCCTATAAGTAGTTTTCTAATTTTTAGGTGGGAGGATTCACTGCTGCGTTTAATGAGTTCGGTTTTTACATGAAGGTATGGGTCGTCCTTGTTAGGATTCATAATTATACCTCTAATGATTGTAGCAGCTTCTGGAGGCAAATGTGACACAACATAATTAAATTTAGATTTACTCACAGTCACATCTTTTGGTATCTTCAGTCCGAACTTATACAGAGATTTTCCACTTGAAGGTACCAGAGTTTTGGTAAAGTAAAATTTATCAAACTTCGATACAAAGTAATATTCTAAAGTCTGTCAGTGGATTTGATACGAAACATTTTAGAATGAAAAACATCTACACGAACAAATACATTACCGGGTCACCACTGTAGTGTTTAGCATCAATGATCACAAGACTGCCTAATCGTCATCTCCTTCTTTATTATAAAACTCGTTCTAGTTACAACCTTCAACTTAGCCACTGTCACAGAGAAGAACTGATGTTCTTTTATCTGTCCGAACAAGAATTAGAATGTGTATCTTCCGAGCTGTACTTGATTCTTGGCAGATGGCTAAGAATTGAATACGCGTTGAATGCCATACTTGCAAGCAAGTGAAGCAAAACAACAACTGCTGCCTGACTTGCAGCATGGCATCATGCGATTGGTGTGACATCACAGCCAATTCCATTCTTGTGAACGAGGAAGAAAAATTTACATATTTAGAATATTTAGGGATACACAAATAAATGTAAAAACTAAATACATTATAAAAGAAATAAATACATTGATAATATAAGGCCATATATTAACACTTTACACTTAATAATATCCAAAAACATACCTAATAAAATTTAAAGCTACTATTCTCCCCTTTTTGGATATTATTGAGAAAATATAATGTACAATTTTTTCAGAATTATTAAACACTTAAAAAATATCTACAGCATTTTTTTAGTATTTACATTTTCCAAATCAAAAGTATTATTATCATACCATTCTCTTACATAGTGGTATCGTATATCTATGTGCTTTGTGGGATTATTTTCAACAGTCTTTACAAAAATGAACAGCACTTTGATTGTCTCACATCAAAACTAGTTTTGAAAATGTAATGTCAAAAAGTTAGCATTCTTCAAGTATTCTGCTTACCCACTGTTCTTTGGGTTGCAGAATACTTACCTACTGTCCAGTGGGCAAGTCTGCTTACCCACTGAAGTTCTTTTGCTGCTTCTGCAGGGCAATATATCCTACCTCCATTGTAGACAAGGCAACACACCTTTGTTTACACATTTTCCATATAAAAGGAACTCCCCTTTAAAAAAGCAACAACAACACTCGTAGATTTGAGGTCATCAGCACATTATGCCCAGTTGGAATCTGTGTAACACACCAAGTCTGTTGTTCTAGCATTTGAAAGATTAATACAAAAGTCCACCGTTGATGCCACATATTGCAAAACTGGAACTGCAGCCTTCCAGTGGATCAGACCAGGATTACTGTTAAATTGGCTTAAAGTTGTCACTCCCGCACTCATTGGAACTTTCCTTCTTCAGGATGCTGTGATGTTGAACTTCTTTAATATTTTATAACTATAACCCATTTGATGGAAATAGGTACCTTCCTCCATTGTGTCAAATTCGACACCTAAAAACTTCTTTATAGGACCAAGATCTTTTATCGTAAACATCTTCGTGATTATGTTCACTACACACAGCACTTCATTATCATTCTTGGCAAATATGGCAAAGTCATTTACATATACTAAAATAAGAACTCTTGATTTATAAGAATATATACAATTACTACACTTGAATTTTATAAAACCACATGATATAGAGCTTTATCCAACTCATTAAACCATTATCTGCCACTGATGTAATCCATATAATGCTCGTTTGAACAGCAGTACTGAATCTTCAAACAGTTGTTCTTCATAGTCTTGTGGCTGCTAAATGTAAACCTCTTCCTGAAGTGAAGAATACAAATAGGCACTCCGTACATCCAAATGTTTGTGAATTCAACCTTGTAAATTACCAGTAGAATGAAAAATAGGCATACTAGTGTAAAATTTATAACTGAAGAGAAAGTTTCTGTATAATCTAGCCCTTCTATTTGCCCCAAACCTTGAGCAACTAAACATGCTTTGTATTTTTGAATTTCTCCTACTGCATCTTGCTTCACGCTGTATACCCAGCAGCAACAAATAACTCTTCTTTTCTGTGGACGAGGAACCAGTTCCCAAACCTCACTCTCTTTAATAATTCTCATTTCTTCATCCATATCCCTCTGCCATTGTATCTTAAATGGACAGGATACTGTTTCTTTATAGCTTTGAGGAACCTCAATATACATCGCTGAAGATGTAGTAACTCTTTAGTCAGACCCATCTACTTCTGTTGAAAAATTATATTCATTTTGATAAAATGGTAATCCTTCTTGTCTGCAATAATCTTCAACCTCCCTCATGCTTCTTAAGCGAATTTCTGGTTTTGGTTAATAATAGACATCTATATGGCCAGTAGTTTTCCCTGTTTTTCGGACTGTAGCCACTCGCTTCCACTGTTGCATCCAAGTTCTGGTTTCTGTAGTCTCAGAAGAATCCAACTCTAAACTGTCAACTGCTGTTATTACTCCATTCTCACCCTCATCATTTATTGATTCAATCCAACTTTCATTTGGGATAAACATCTCTGAATAAGCTTATTGATTCTTGAAGCAAGTAATGCCTATTCTTTTCTCACTGAAAAACACATATTTTGTTGCTTCAGTTTTGTCATTATCTGGGTACCATATTCTGTAACCTGTAGTTCTTTATGCATAACCAATGAAGACACCTGGCCTGGTTCTGTTTTGTAGTTTATTTCTTCTTTGCTTTGGAATGTAAGCAAAGGCTAGACATGCATATCTTTTCAGATGTCGAACAGATGGTTTCTTCCTATTCCAAATCTCATGTGGTGTTTTGTTTCCTGTCTTCTTGAGAAGAAATCTATTCTTTAGGTACATAAAAGCCATCAAGGCTTCAGTCCAGAATGGTTTTGACGCTTTTCCTTCTTGAAGAAGGGCTCTGACTCCTTCAAGTGCAGTACGATTGTACCTCTCAGCTATTCCATTCATCTCCAGCAAAAGACATTGGTACGTACATGTTTAATCCCACAAGATTGCAGGTGCTCTTCAAATTGATTTGAGCAAAATCCCATACTGTTATCAATACGAACTCTTTGTCACTGCCTTCCTAGTCTTCTCTCCACTTCAGCTTTATATTCATTAGAACAGCTAAAAACATTCTCTTATCCTTCATCAAATAAATTGTAACTTTTCTTGAATAACCATTTATTATACTTAGGAAGTATAATGCTCCTCCTCTAGATATTACTGGTGATGGTCCCTAAATGTCCATATGAACCAATTCCAGAACTTAGCTGGTTGTTTATCAGGAATCTTTTTATCATGTTTCTTAGTAAGTTTTGCCAATTTGCAAGTTTCACATAGATCAATAAATCCTCTAACTTCTGCAAGACCATGAACTATCTCCTTTCTTGACATCTTCAAAATATTTTCATAATTTTGATGTCCAAATCCTGCATGCCACAACGATAAACTGTTTTTGAGATAAGTACTGTTTGTCTCTTTGGGAGGATCTTTCTTGACATCTCTAATAATAATCTTACCTCTAATAATATAAAAATTATCTTTCATATAGGAGCTAGCTGTTAAAGACTTGCTTCCATTTGGCCAAAATACATCAATTTTTCTGTTTCCTAAAACAGCCTTGTAACCAGCTTGATCAATAAGTCGACCAGAGATAAGGTTTTGTGTCATATTAGGAGTATAGCATACATTATGCAATGTCAGCTGAACTGTGTTTGCTCCACTTCTTATCTCCATAACTATATCTACAATACCAACCACTCTTATAGTGACTTCACCCAGAACAGCTTCATTTTTTTGTAAAGCTTTAAAATTAATAAACCAACTCCTTTGGTTGCAAAAGTGATCTGTAGCAGCAGTAACTATTGCCCAATCTATATAGTTTGCAGCTGTGTACATTAACGATATAAATTGAGCATTACTTTTCTTGGATGAAAACCCATCTTTTGTTTAGTTAAATCTTGATTTATTTTTGGAAAAACAATTTCCTGCTATATGGCCAAGCTTTCCACAAATGTAACAGGTAAGTCCTTTCCTTTCCATTTTTACAAAGAATGGTTTGTAAACTATTCTTTCTTTTGATATTAATGCTCCAGCTTGTTCACCACTCTCCACAGACTTTCTAGAAATCAATCGTCCTTCTTCAACTAATAACATCAGTTTCACTTTATTGGGCATGAAATTCTTGTTACTCAACTGATAAATTTTTTGAACCACTCCATCATATTCCGAAGGTATATGATGCAGTGGTTGTAAACTTTCAATCATTTGATATGCCACCTCATCTTCAAGTACCTTCTTCTTTCCAGCATCTTCTAACATTCTAGCAGTTCGTTGAATTCTAGATAAATAAATATCCATAGTTTCTTCAGGCATTTTCCTTACGTTATAAAATTAACTTCTTAAGGCAGCAGTTCTTGCTCTTGATACTAGTGCATACACTTCTGCTAAGATCTTCAAGGCTACTTCAGGTATATCTGCATCTGCAACTAAATCCTTTTGCGGCTCTTCAAGACTAAGGAATATTGTTGCCAATGCAATAGATCTCCGACATAAAAACAGCTGTGTATCTTTAGCAGTTGCACTTTCTGCAAGAGCTTCTGTTTCTTCAAATAATCCATATAGGCTCCTATCCATAAGAAGCATTTTCACATCTCTTTTCAATGCCAGTAGTTTAAGCCATTCAGCTTGGGAAAGCTTAGAGCATTATTATTTTCAACAAAATGATTCATCTTCAAAACACAAAGTAATGCCTCTACAATAATGAAATAACTTTTAAACTGTAGAAATTCTTCCTAATATTCAATGACAGAAGCTGTATTGACTGATAATTCAAGTCCTCAAACATGCACGAATTGTTCACCTTCACTAAGCCTAACTGCTAGTAAGTGACTAAGTCTAATATCAGCATGCATATAGGCCTAACTGAAAGTGCTGGGTTGAAAATTTTTTTATAAATACCTAAGCTTGTGAATGCATGCACTAACAGAGCACAGTGAATAATGATGAGCTGGGCCCATAACCCTGAAAGCATAGTATGAGATTTAGGCCTAAGAAACATACAACTCATTTTTGTCACCAATGAGCTTTATTGGAGAAGATAAAGAAAAACAAGCATGTTCATAATAGATAAAACAAAACAAAGCCTTGAAAACATATCCCTCTAAAATTTTCTCAAAACACACCACAGCAGGCACCACACTTGCAAACAAGTGAAGGAAAACAACAACTGTTACCTGGCTTGCAGCATGGCATCATGGGATTGGTGTGAACACAGACTAATATATACAGATGTTTCAGTTGCTACAGCAGCGCCCTCCAGCTTCGACCAAATTCAAATCAAATTCAAAGTTCGAACGCTTGGCGATGATCAGTGATGGTTTTTGCCACGATGTTCTGTTAATATAATCCTATTTGACCCCGAATGAAACACTTAGACACAGACTTACAGCCATGCATTCTTGTAACATGATCTTGTAGCATGCAAAGAGATTATTTGTTAAGTGAATTGATTATTTCAAGAAATGGATTACCAAAAGAAAAACGATTACGTTATAAGGTATGTAATTTATTTTTATTTAAATAAAAAGAATATTTGTTATCCATCCCATGTACGTGTTCAACATAAGAAATTAGTGCGGGATTATCACTGCCGACCAGACTAAATTCTAAGAAGCAATGGTATTATTAATTAAAAAATCTTTGCTGCATTTTTATAAACTGTATAAAAATTGATATTTGGATAGCTTTTTCTTAGAATTAATTAAGTTGAATGTGATATTGTATGTGTATATATTTTGTATACTTTTTACTATGATGTAATGTGGAAAATCCCCCCCCCCTGTAATTAACAATTGAGTTCCACACCTTTGATAGTGCATTTATGTAAATTTGTTGTTATTTATTATAAGAATTTTAGTATATTTAAAAAATACATATATTATCAGTAACCAAAATAAATTAAGAACCAAGCAATTTAATAATCAACATGCTAGTATACTTTTAAGACAGAAAATATTATATAATATTTTAGTTTTTTGAGTATATTAGATTGTAATTTTTGGTGCATAATAATTTATAGTGATGCAATGTGTCTATTTATTTTATTTAGTTTTTGAATTAAATATATATGTCTATGCTTATTTAAATTTACTTAAACTAATAAATATATTTGTTACAGATAAAAGTATTTTTAAATTCTGCTCATGTTTATAGTCTAAAAATTATAGAAGTACAGTTCCATACTTTTTTCACTCGGCCACTTTCACATAAAATCGCCAAGAAAGTGATACTCGCCAAATCTAGCAGCCGAAATTTATTTACATCGTATAGTCAATGGTTGGCTCCATGAACGCTAGTGTCTATGCGAAATCCCATGTTAAAGATGTCGCCATATGTTCCCATGAAAGTGAACTTTCTGAATATAGTATTCTGTGGGTGTGACATCACAGCCAATCCCATTCTTGTGAATCAAGCAGAAAAATTTGTATATTTAGAACATTTAGGGATACACAAATAAATGCAAAAACTAAATACATTATAAAAGAAATAAATACATATATGGCCACATATTAACATTTTACACACAATAATATCCAAAAACATACCTAATAAAATTTAAAGCTACAATTCATATACACAAAAATTTTCGGTTTGCCAAATTAGTTTTTAATTGTTTGGATAATCATAACATATTTTGATTCGTAATAAATTAAAAAAAAATAATTTATATGCAAGGAAAAATTTCTTAAATATGTTGCGGATATGAAGGGAGCGAGCCCGCAACGTATTCGAGAAATGCAGCGTGCATTGCGAAGAGGGGGATAGGATATTCGAAAAGTGCGTCCATGGATGCCAATGTCTGCAAAGGGGGATCAAACTGTTTGGGATAGGGTATGTCAAATACCTGTCTTTTTGAGAAGTTCTTCATTTGGGATTGATGCTGTTCCACCCGTAAACAAAAGGTTAATGACAGAAATGAATAAAATCTAATGTAACATTACTCTCCCTACAGACTCAAATCCATTTCTTCTTTCTTTCTCAATTCATTAAATTGAATTTAATCACACAAAATAACATAGACACTTTTTTTTAACTGCACAGAATGAATGCAAAGCTTTAATTAAATTAAATTTTCATTATCATTTGCCCATCTCGCATATTTTAAAATGTAAAAAAATGAAATATCTTGAGAATGATTTATCCTAGGGTAAGGAGGTTGATCTCATTATTTTTGTTGTCAAAAATTACATATAATATAAAACAAGTATTTAATTAATACATTTAAGCATATTTAGTCTTTTATTTAAATTTTTGCAGCACATTTCACATAAAAAAAAAGCAGGTTTTCTTTTTCCAAATCGTACCAAAATCTAACCAACACCAGAGTAATCCACGAGTAATATAAGTAACCCCACACTAAATTTTGCCAAAATTTCATCAAATAGTTTCAAGCTAGAATGGATACATACACTGCACAGACACACAGACGGATACACAAAAAATCACACCGAAATGTGTAAATCTTTTAAAAACTCAAGTTCCGATTTTCAACATGATTTAAATATACATTACCTACCATGTATTTTAGAAAATATAAAAATCTGATGTGGACACCACATGCCTGTCTCTACAGACTCAAATTTATTTTCACTTTACTTTTTTTCATAATTCATTAAATTGAGAAATTGCACAAAATAACACCAATACTTATTTGAAATAATACCAAATTTGCAGTTTTTATTCAATTTTTGTTTTCATTTATTCATCTTTTCAAATAGCAGCATTGCAAGAAAAAGAAAAACCTTAATACTAAAATAATCTCAAGAACAGTTTATCCCAGAGTAATGGGGTTTATCTTATTCTTTTTGCTGTCAAACACTACATAGAAAAACAAGCATTTAATCAATACGTTTCAGCATATGTAGTTATATAGTTTATATTCTGATTGTCTTATTGTTTAGATTTTTGCTAAAAAAACCAGGTTTTATTTTTTCGACTAATCAGCACAGGGGAGTTGCTGATGAATTATCTACCAAATTTTGCAATATTCCATTGATGAGATTTTGAGCTAGAATGCATACATTGCACAGACATAGTGAATACATACATTGCACAGACAAACAAATACACACACACATCACACTAAATATAGGTTTTCGTGTTTAAATGTGCTTGAAGCATGTAGATCTACCAAAAACTTTATATCCAATTTTAGACAAAATTCCAATATAAACAAAGTGATCGTAATGTACATGTATTCAATATTGTCCAGAGAGAAATTTAGCAATCCAAAATTGCAAAAAATTTAGCAATTCAAAATTTGTATGACATTTCAGGACATGTGAAGGTGAATTTATGAAAATAGTTAAAAAAATTACCAACAGGGGAGATTTTGACAAAAAGGTGTTTAGCAAAATATGTCATTTTTTAGGTAAATAAACCAAAAATTTAAACCTAAAATGTGATTAACAAATTTTATTGATTTTCTGGGTTAATTTTACAAGTACATCAACACAATTACCATTATTTTTATTGATTCAGTGAGGCATTTCTTGCTATGTGAGAGTTATGCTTTTCTTACAAGCAAAAATAGCATAAAAATTATTAATAATCTAATCAATATAACAAAATATACACTAATTAGCCCCTTTTAGCATGGAAAACTTCACATCTTGTGAAATTACTCACATTTTTAATTTCAGTATACTGGCTAGTCAAATGCAAATAACTTGTACTTAATAACTCTTTAAATTTCTTTAAATTTAAAATTGGCTTTGTAAAATGTTTGAATTATATATATCCAGGGTTAGAAATTATAAGCAGAAAGTCAGGAGTCAATGACACCTAACCATTTCTCTACAAGTGCCAAAATGTTCTACTTGGGTGCAATGACAAAATTATTTATTTTGTTTATGTTATGAGGCTCAGAAAATACATTTGTCTTTTATTAGCAACTCCTTTGAACCACGGTGCAAGTGCATGCAATCCACACAGTGCATTGGTCAGATTGTTAAAAGGAAGAACAGCATAATACACCACAGAATAGCATAATTTGCATCATACATGTGAAAAAGATAGGTGTCAAAAATAACAACTATGTCAAAATCTTGGTCATCAAAACAAAATTTATAGGTGTACTAACGACCATTAATTTTGAACCCTGTATATATCTGAAAATATTGAAACAGCCAATTATCAAATAAAGTCACATTTGAAATTACAAAAAAACAAAGCAATCTATGTCAATAACCTATTGTCCATATCAAACTTACATCAATGACATCTGGGGGCAGAGGAATATTAAAACCTGGGTAGTCAATCAATTTATCAGGATCATATTGCACTAGAAGTAGGATCAAGAAGCAATATTAATAATATAGCAATAAAATATTAAAGGTGAAAAAAGTTTAGAAAATCTAAGATTTATTTAAGATGCCATAAAAAAAAATCAAAGCCTGAAAAAAGTTTAGTATATTTTCCACTAAAAACATTCATCTTGACTAAATTCAATGGCTTGTGGTGAACAATAGAAGCTGTCACATAAAAGCATGTGTATTGCAGAGCAAAGATACTAGTTATTCATCTATATAGGTATAAAGACCGCAGCATCCACACCAAAATCTGCTAATCTGCAAGTTGCAGCCCAAATTCGAGCACATCCCAGTAAATAGAATCAAAAACTGTATGGGCAAAAATCATTACAAAAAAAATTGATCAAGGCCACTTTGAAATTTTTTATTCCATTGATGTCAATAAAAAAAATTTTTAGTGCCCTATAATGCATGAAAAAAAAGAAGACAACTTTGATTTTTGGTTGAACAGGTTTTATAGATTAAAAGCTCTTCTATCCAAAAATATAAGTCACCATACTGGGAAAATTCAATTTGAGGAAATAATGGCCAGAAATACTCTTTTTAAAATGGCTTCCACCAGATGGCACTCACTGGCATGTGACGTCAATAAAAGGGTAGTGAAGAGTAGAATATACAATATTACACATGCCAATCAGTATCTCACTTTTTCCACATTACTACAGATTTAAATCATTAGTTTCGGTTTTTTATTTTCACTTTTTATAAACAAAAGTTTGCATGAATCATGATTTAAAATTGATTGATCTCTCATGTCACAAATTCGTTGCAAAAGTTAAGATGTAATTGTATTTAACTTATTATTTAAAGATATTGTCAGAGATTCTAAAATTTGCATTTTTTTATTACTCCTATTGTTGTTTGATGAATTACAGGGTAAGTAAAAAAATCATGCTTATCCCGTTACAACCGTAAAGTGAAGTTCAAACCAATAGCCTGCTCAATTGAAACTTCCTACCTCTATCAGTCCTTTTATACTTGGTAATGGCAGAGAGATGGTAAGTTGCACATTTTTTGTTTATTTTGTTGGCATTTAAAATCTATGTCTTTCTTGAGAAAAAAAGATAGTCGGTGGTTATGAAAATCAGTATTTCCTTCATATTTATTAAAATAAAATGTCATATTTTCTTATCAATAAAATCCTGTTTTTATCCAACTGTTTTGAACAATAGACAAATCCAGCAGAAACAGCAAAGTGCAATATATTAGGTATATCCAACAAGCCATTTAGGTTTCTCATGTGCAATAACTTAAAATGATGCACATCCATATAAATAACTTTGCGACAGTTCTGCGGTGTTTGGTGACAAGTTCTGGTGTTTTACAACTAAATGTTTTAAACAATATCATTATTGATTTGAAGAAGAGGCATCATAAAAAAGTAGGCATAATTATTTAAGAATAATAACTATTTTAAATTAACTACATTTCTATATCTGAACAAACAATTATATGAAAATATAAAAATTTATAAAATATTTTGGTTATTAAGAAGCAAATTAAAATTTAAGCAACCTACAAAATCATCAAATTTAAAACACAAAGACACTGATTAAAATTTAAACTTTGCATAAAAATTTTATCACTGGTAACAAGAAAGAGAACATAAAACCCCCTTTTCAGTCATTCCTATCATGTGAACCATCACCATTACACGAAAGGAACTTTCTGGAAATATCCACTAGTTTCAAAGGTACCGCCATCTTTCTAGGGATTTTTATGGAAAGTATATAAGGCAGTCATTGTTCCTTTGGACAAAGTGGAAGTAATATGAGTCAAAGTGAATTGTGAAACACAGTGTTTTGAGAACACAATCATCTGCTTTGTGAATTGGCGAAGCATTTAATTGCTGTTTTACTGTACTTGATAGTTATTTAATGATCTCATAAGACAGCTATAGTGGGTTTAGCTGTGTATCGTTCCTGTTAAAGCTTATTGGTACTTTAAAAGTGTTAGTTATCCAAAAATTCGGACTCATTTTTGTATCCAGAGAATACACCAATGATTTCGGAAGATACATTGTAACAATATAAACTGAAACACAAATAGATAGATTTACTACTAAATTTGGTTATGTCATAAGTGAATATTTAGTACAAAATTACCCATTACTACTAAAACAATGTTTAAGTTGACACATATAGCACACATAGTCATCTCATAAAGTGTGTCTTACATTAAGAATGTTCAGGTAATAATCAAAGTGAAAATTCGCTTCATTTGGCAGCAAAGAACATAGATTGCCCCAAAAAATCCATGTTTTCAGAATAATGTTAGAGAGAATAATGTTTTTTGGGCATGCTCTAACCCAGAGATTCCCGATTCCTAACCCTTTTTGGTTTGAAGGAACTCCTGAAATATTTCAGAAAATCTTGCTGAACCCTTAATTTTCTAACACATACTAGGTTCGTCAGGGGTAAATTAAAATAAAAAAACCAAATTAAAAAAAGAAAAAAGGATATAAGCAGTAGAGTTCATAAATAATAACTAACTCATGCTTTTGCATACAGTGTTACAAAAGTATGCACAGTCTATTTCTATTTATTAATTACTATTAATAAAAAATGCTTGCCTTACAGTTTTTTCCTTTACATATTTTTGCTTTAAATCTGGCTTATTAATTACAAACCCTTTGTATATATTTTGCAATGATTTTGTGTTAATGCAATTGTTTTCAAAATACTGATTTATGATAGATTCACAATTTCATATGATGTGATTAGGAAAGATATTTTAAATGATTGGGCAATTTTCTATTATTGTTTGGCTTATTCTTTTTAATTTTTATCTATAACCTTATAAGTAGTTGGTAGCAGGGCTGTTTAAAGCCCTTCGTTGATGGGGATTTAATGACTGGAAAAATGCATATGGGACTGGATATGGGATTTGATGACTGAAAAAATGCATGTGCAAGGATAACAGACCATGAAAAATCAAAAGATTATCTTGGCGCTCTGTCATCTATGTTACAATGCCAGAAGTCCAGTAGAATTAATGAAGAACTGCAAAAGGAAAAAGAAAAAGGGTGTGCATACAAGGTTGAAATTCTGAAAAGAATAGTGGCTGTAATAAAATTTCTTGCTGAACGAGGTTTAGCTTTTCATGGGGACACTCAATTACACAAATGTGCCCGCAATGGAAATTATCTTGGTTGCATCGATTTTTTATCTGAATTTGATCTGTTTTTAAAGGAGCATATTTGAAGATATGAAAATCCAGGAAAAAGCAATGTGTCATATCTTTCTGCTGTTATATGTGATGAATTCATTGATATATTGGGATCTCGAGTAACAAGCTAGTTAATATCTGAAAACAATGATGCTAAGTATTATGGACTCAGTATTGACTCAACTCCTGACATTAGCCAGTTGACAATTATAATTCAATATGTAAAGAACAATGGAAATGTTGAGCAGTTTGTTACATTTATTCCAATCAAACAGCATGATGGAAAATACATATTCGATATTGTACAAAATTTCCTCGAACTTCAAGGTATTAATATTGCAAACTGCAGATCACAGACTTATGACAATGCTAGCAATATGAATGGGATATATTGTGGTGTATAAGCTAAATTTAAAGAAGCTAACACCTTGCCAAATGGGTTCCATGTACAATGCAGCCTACAGCCTTAACTTGGTTGCATCAACTGCAGTGGAGTTTAGAAGCACTGAATTTTTTCGGAGTTTTGCAAAAAAAAATATGTATTTTTTTTCGGCGTCACCGCAGAGATGGTCTAAACTGTCAGAGAACATAAAAAATGGTTATGTAAAAAATTTATCAGGTACCAAATGGTCTGCACGATACGATGCTATCAACACTCTGTTTGTCAATTATTCTAAAATTCATCAAACACTATTTGATGTAACTGAAAGTGAAAGCCAACCTCCAGCAGCTGTTCATGAAGCAAGATCCTTAATGAAAAAAATTGATAATTTTGAAACAGCGCTGATGTGCGTAATCTGGAAATATTTACTACAAAATATTGATATTGTCAATAAAGCTCTACAGGAAACTGGCATAGAATCATGTACTGTTATTAAATTATATGGCAGTCTGTTAACACACATTTTTGGATAACTCGAAATAAATTTTATCTATTTGAAACTATGGCAAGACAACTTACATCATTGGATTACAAGGATTATGAACAATGTAGGCCAAATCCTTCAGGCCTATTAGCCTTACGTCTTTTCTTTTAAAGACTATTGAAAAGCTCATTGACAGGTATATCAGGGAAGTGACTCTGACTTCTAACTTCTATGCCTCTGTCTAACTCTCAGCATGCCTATCAACCGGGTAAATCTATGGATACTGCCCTCAACAGTCTCTCCTTTATTCTGGAGAGAAACTTTAATGCCAAGGAAATTGCTCTAGCCACTTTTCTTGACATTGAGGGTGCTTTTGATAAAGTTCCTAATGACACCATCCTACATGCTCTTGATAGGAAGGGTGTTGACATGACGATCTCTTGTTGGATCAAGAGCCTATTATCTAATAGGTATATCTGTGCATCTTTGCTTGGTGACAACAATACGGTGCATGCTCTGGCAGGCTGTCCGCAGGGAGGCATACTTTCACCAATTCTCTGGTGTTTAGTTATAGACTCTCTTCTGGACAACTTAACTAGTTCCGGTGTATCCTGTGTTGGATATGCTGACGATGTTGTCATCATTGCCAGAGGCAAATTTGGTAACACTGTCTCTGATATGATGTCCACTGCCCTTAGGGGTGTTGAGACATGGTGCAAAAATGCTGCACTTTCTGTAAATCCGCAGAAAACAACCATGGTTGTGTTCACAAAAAAACACATTCTTAACCTTAGAGACATTCGCTTCTTTGGTCAGAAGCTCATGTGCTCCAAGGAGATAAAATTCTTAGGAATCTTCTTTGACATGGGTCTCAACTGGAAGAGACACCTGGAATACTGCATAACTAAAGCCAAAAGAATCTTCTGGTCTTGTAGAAATGCTATTGGGAGAACCTGGGTTCTGAATCCCAAGGCTATCCATTGGATTTACTCTATGGTAATTTGTCCCATCATCTCCTATGGCTCCATTATTTGGTGGTCTAGAGTCAGATGTGAAACTGCAAAATTAGATTTAATTAAGCTTCAAAGGATGGTATGTACTGCAATCTCTGGTTGTATGAAAACCACTCCCACTGCAACTCTTGAACTTTTGCTCGGATTGCACCCTCTCTACCTGCACATTGAAGCTGAGGCTCCCATCTGCATGAACAGACTTAAATATCTGAAACACTGGAAGGACTATTCTAAGTATTTATCTTGGAGTGGTCTCAACAGTAATGTTATAAATCATCCTTATTTCCATATGCCATCTGATGGTATACAGGTTCGATATACATTTGACAAGCCCTATGTAATTCAGGCCCCTTCACGGGATGACTGGAAGAGGACTCCCACATACAATAAACAAAGTTGTATTGTATGGTACACAGATGGCTCGAAGATTGGCACCAGTACTGGTGCTGGTGTTTGCTGTCTGGATGATGGCACTAAAATGTCTTACCCTCTAGGCAGTCATGCTACTGTCTTTCAGGCTGAGGTCTATGCCATTCTAATGTGTTGTAGAATTTGCTATGACAGAAATTATAGGAGCAACCAGATTCTTATCTGTTCTGATAGTCAAGCTGCTCTCATGGCCTTAGGAAAGTCTACTATGATGTCTTCCCTTGTCTGGGAATGCTATAATGCACTGTGTAATATTGCTAGCAATAATAGTCATACTCTACTAGGTGCCTGGACATTCAGGCATTCCAGGAAATGAGCTGGCTGATGAAATGGCTAGAAAAGGCTCAAGTATTCCTTTTGTTGGTCCTGAGCCGGCTTTGGGTGTTCCCAATGAACTAACTAGAAGAACAATCTATGCCATCTTCAGAAAGTTTCAGTGCAAAAACTGGTGTAATACTAAGGCCCAAAGGCAGGCGAAAATTCTCAACTGCAATTGCCCTAGCATACATCAGAAGGAATTATTCAGGCTCAGTAGAACTGGCATCAGAAGGGCTGTCGGGCTCCTTACTGGACACTGCACCCTTAAAAGACACTTTAATATTATGGGTGTCACGAAAGATTCCCTTTGCAGAGGCTGCAAATACAGTGAAGAAACTGCCGTACACATTCTCTATAAATGTGAGGTGTTCTCCGCCCATAGGTTCGAACACTTGGGTCGACATGTGATCGAGCCCTGGGAGTTGTATGACATTCCTGTCAAGTGCCTGCTGATTTTTGCTTTGGCTACTGGTCTCTTTTCTTAAGGACCTTCGCCTGTTGGGGTAGTACAATAGACCTCTGGTCGATGTGCTGGGCACTTCTGGAGCCACCCACCTCCATGTCATTCATTCATGAACAATGTAAATGGAAAACTCGCTTTTCAGTCGAAGGTTGCAGATCCAAGTTTAAGTAAGAGTATCAGTGACAAGTTTCGCATACATTCATTTTATCCTATAGTCGACATACTTAGGATAATGTCATACTTAGGATTGTCATATAGACGACAAAAAGTATAAAATTCTGTGCAAAAGGTTTGATTTACTAATGGATAGATCTATGACTACAGACGTAGTCATTCATAAAGCAAAAGAACTAGTCAAACAATATCCGCTAGATATTGAAGAGTTTTTACTATTTTCAAGAATGTATGAGGATCGAAAATCTCTAACAGATATGATTCGTGCACAAATTGATGATAAGCTCGTAACAAGCTTCTCGAATGTGAACATAGCTTTCAGAATCTATCTCTCCATTTTTGGAACAAGTGCGGAAGAAGAACAGGGCTTTTCAAAGCTAAAATTGGTTAAGAATCATCTCCGATCAACAATGGGGCAGCAATGAATGGCGTCACTTTCACTACTTTCAATAGTAATTGATGTTTTGCGACGATTGCCCTTCGATGATATAATTTCCGAATTTGCACATAAAAAATGTCGCAAAGTAGCCTTTAAATATTGAACTTAAAGTACATACTATATACATACACACTACTGTGTCTGTGATTGTACAAATATCTAAATAAATATATTAAATTAAAATTTACATTTTCTTTTGTCTTTTTTTTAATCCTTCAAGTTGTGGGCTCAAAAAGGTTCGTAGGCCCTAGGCACTGTGCCTAGTCAGCCTAATGGATAAAACGGGCCTGGTTGGTGGGAGCACTGGTAATGTTTAATATTGCCAAGTGAATTTTTTACCCACTATAAAAATTCCACCACTTTGACAAAATTTCTCTTCCCAAGCAAAACCTTGCTACTTAACTTTTAACTATCCCACAAATATCTAAGTCAAACTTTCAAAATACTTTCACTCTTGGCTGGTACAATTGCGAGTCATATTGACTCTTACAAATCAAAAATATAAGTCAAACTTTCAAACTTGTGAATCCTCTTTTGTTATTTTCTAACACTGGTAATTTCAATTTAAAAATAGCAAAATTTTAATTTAAAAATGGCAATAAAAGTTGATGTCTTGCACATACCACACACATTTATACTTTCTTTCATTCGACCCACACCATTTGACTTACTCAAAGGTGTTGTTGTTGAAACCCAGACCGTCCGACCTACCAGAAAGGTGTAAGGTAACTGTTTGGACGGTCGGGAAGTGCCACCCAATTTAGACCGGAACCCAGTGAGGGAGGCATCCACATGGACCATACCCTCCGTCCCCTACCACCAACCTCTCGGAAGGACTTTCGGACCCACATGTTTAACGTGATCGTACTCCGCATGAACACAGCGGCAGTTTTTTGGCAGTGGCTGGAATAGAACCCGGGCCTACCGAGTGCAACTCCAGCGTGCTAACCAATGGGCTACCGCGCCCTTACTCAAAGGTGTGAAGTATCTGTTCAGACACATTTATAGAGTTTTGAAACAATCAACAAGTATAACTTTTGATACAGTTATTGTACTATAATTATTGTACATTTCAAACATAGGTATAAAATAGACAGCCATTTAATTAAAACTAGCCAAAAAGAAAAGTAAGAAATAACAGGTTAATTTTGTTTCAGTTTTTAAATAGAAAGTCAATTTATTTTTAAAAGTGTTGATCAACACAGCGATTGCAAGCTCTGACTTCATTGTTTTATTTATAGATCACATTAAAAGTAATAATTTTAATTTTTTAATTCATTACAAAAGAAGTAGCAGGGTTTTTGGGGGTTTTTTTCCCCCCTGCAAGCTTATGGAACCCTGGGCACATGGCCCATATTACTTGATGTTGACATTTTGGTTTTTAACATTACAGCAAAGACAAGATGACTTCAAAATCAACTTCTCTAACCCAAGATTGTTTCTCTAATATTCAGCCTGTGAAGCCAATAGCAAAAACAACTTTGAGAAAAAGCTTTTTGAGGATAAAACAAAGTTGTTGATTGCTTTAATTGTAGTTTTGTTATATTGACAGGAAACAAAAAATGCAAATTTCTCTGAAAATTTATATAAAATAGTTGAAAATTAAACTCTAATTTATGGATATTTGCATGTTTCTGATGAATGAAGCTTCTTTTGCTTCATCTTACCACACCCCATCCTTGACTGCAATATAAAATTATATACACTAGCACAGGGATTCTCAACTTGTTTTATGCTGTTGTATACTCAGCTGTGGTTTATGCTTCTAAAGCAAACTAAAAAAATAAATATTTTTTTGTTTTCATAAAAAAAATAATTATTTTTCATTTAAAAAAAGATTGCATAACTAAATATTGTTTGAACAATGGGTCGTAAATTCGTAGACCCAAGGAAATGCTTTAATTCAGGTAGACTATCATTGTATGAAAATTTTGATCACATGCCACTTTTTAGTAAAAAAAAAATACAGAATGTAAGTTTTTATATGGGCTTAAAAAAGATGTTTCAATTACAAAAATATTTTGCATAGTCCAATTAGTCAAACAATGAGTCCCATTATCATATGACCAAAATTAATTAAAGTTTTTGACAGGAAAATGGGGACAGCATAAAACTTTTGCTAATGATAGGTATTAGGTGCGCATGTAAATTCTAGAATGCAAATTTTGTCTGACTACATTCAATTCTTATACAATCCTTAAAATCTATGTTTTCACCACTGGTTTAAATAATGTCCTATATTTAAAATGTCTTATAACTTTGACAATTTATAACAGCCAATTTTGAATATTAGAAAAATGGGCAAAAGATCTTTAAATAAATAAGGAACAATTTACTGTTTTATAGAAAAAATTTTCCCATCAAAAATTAAACTTGAAAGTGACTTACTCATAAATTTTCCTCAAACATGGATGCTAAAGCAAATTGTATTTGGTTTTATATTTTAATATATATTACTTGCTTATGACATTTTGATTTTTAAAATTACCATGTTTTTAACAATATAACAAAATAGGCACATGATCTCAGAAATGATCAAAGCAGATTATAATATAATACACATTTTATAGCAGACTGAAAATTTTGTGGCACAATAAAATGCTATGACACAGATTGGAAATCTATGCACTAACATAACATTATATATATATATATATATATATATATATATAAATGAACACATCTGTCAAAAGTATAGTACACTATTTATAATATAAACCAGTTTCACTCTGTTTAAGAATCAACTTAGCTTATGCTCTTAAAAAGCTGAAAAGAGTTTTAAATAGCATTACTGCAATTGCAATAAGGAAACATTGGCTACAACATGATTGCAATTTAATGTGAATAAACTAGATATTTTTATCTTACCTCAATACAGGACAAATAAAATCTGGCATGACTGAGTATAAGTAATCTTACCTTTAAACACTTCTTGCACAAAAAAAAACAGTGTTTAGCTAATCTCATCATTTCATAGCTGACAACACAGTTAAATAAAAAAATGGTAAACTTTTCTGAGATGTCAATTCATAGTTAAAACAGGGATATTAGCTGTAATGAGGATGCAAAATTTTGTATATAAAGGAAATGAACATTTTACTTTGTGTGTTAGGAGAATTGTTTTAACGCCTACGTACTGCTTTTATATCTTGAAACAACTATAAGTAAATTTTCATATCTCTTGATAGGCAAAAGATATATATAAATAAACACTGTAATTTACAATTCTCCCAAAAATGATACATAGAGATTTTTTTATAGGGATTTAAAAAACCCCTGTATTAAGAAATTTGTCGAAAATAATTAGGGGGGAGCCTTACAGCATTTGGATATTTGCCAGGAGATCAGGAAAAACTGAAACAAAAAGGGCAAGAAATTTTGCAGAGAAAATTGGAAGAGTTAGCAGCTATGCAATATGGATATTAATTGTCTAGCTTCAACCATTCATAGCTGCTTTAACCAAACTTACCTTTTCTTGAACTTATTTTCTACCATTAATGATGCACACTGCAATGCAAACATTTTTAACCAATTTATCATGCTTCTCACCTGTTAATACAGATAAGTAATTTTCAGCCATATAAGTTTCTTTAGAATAAAACACAAAACTTATGGATAGTAATAGTAACCTTTTAAACCAGTGATTTTCAGCCTTTTTTGAACTGTGGGCCACACTTACAAAAAATGTGTGCATACTGACTGAAATCTGAACGTTACGTTATAGGGTACAATTTATGAATATGGAAAAATAATTTCTCAGAGCAAGCTTTTGCTTCACTTACAACGCACTTCTTTAGCATAAAACACAAAACTTATGGATAGCAATAGTAACCTTTTAAACCAGTGATTTTCAGCATTTTTTTAAATGGGGGCCACACTTACAAAAAATGTGTGCATACTGACTGAAATCTGAACGTTACGTTATAGGGTACAATTTATGAATATGGAAAAATAATTTCTCAGAGCAAGCTTTTGCTTCACTTACTTTCACCCGAAATACTTTTAAACTATTAAAATAGATATAAAAGTAAACGACAAACATGTTCAGAATGAAATCCAGTTCCTAATTTGTTTTCACAAAGCTATTAAATGTTTTGATGTCAATCAATCAATTTGGTATGCTCTTCAAATTGACATTTTAGAAAAATTATTTTCCCCAGTTGTCATATCAAATTGTTAACCTGTGTGCCAAATCTTATGTCTCATCTCTCTAAAAAGAAGGTATTTCTCATTTAGTCTGCAAATCAAGCATTTTAGTGTAAGAAGCAAATACTGTAAAACAAAAATTGTATACTTTCTTTCTTTTGATTAATCTGCCATTACACTACATTTAAAGTCTCTATCTCATTACGAACTATGTTTTCTATCATTTGACCTTTTGATATACAGCACCTCTCTACTGAACGTTATTGAAATACAGTAAAACTTGGAAAAGTGACTGCCTCAGAATACCGAGCTCCTGGCTAATGTGACCATTTTTCCTAAAATAAGCACAGCATTTTCATACAGTGACTATCACCATTTTCATAAAGTGACCTGTTTTTTTAGTCCACTTTAACCAGGTTTCAATGCATTTTATTTTTCCTGGGGGTATAATCATTCAGTTAACCCTTGTATCAAATTTTAAATGTAACCTCTTGGAGTAGCAAATAACAAAAAACTAAAATTGTACATTTAATTTTGTTCGAACAACCTACCATTACATCAAATTTAAAGTTTATATTACGTCACAAAGTAACTTTTTCTATCATTTTACCTTTAGAATGTTTTGGTATGGAGCACCCCTTTACTGAACATTTTTTGGAAATTTTGATTTTTCCCAGAGGTTTAATCAAATAAATGACGTGTGTATCAAATGTTCTATCTCACTTCAAAGGAGGCATTTCTCATTTATTTGGAAAATCAAATATTTTGGTGCACATTATGCAAATGTTTGCAGCACCCCTAAAGTAACAAATACTGAACAGCTGAAACTGTCCATCTTCTTACCATTGAACGACCTACATTTGCACCAAATTTTAAGTCTCTATCTCAAAGAATAGTATATTTTTCTATCATTTCATCTTTTGAACATTTTTGTTTAGAGCACCCTTCCCCCCTCCAAGAACATTTTTAAAACATTTGATTTTTTTCAGAGGAGGGTATCGTTGAATGATTGTCTTGTATACCAAATTGCAAGTCTCTATATCACTTAAAAGGAGGCATTTCTCCCTTATTCGGAAATTTAAATATTTTGGTGAGCGGCACTTCTAAAGTACCAAATATGGGTAAACTGAAATTGTACACATTCTTCCTTTCAAACTTTTTACCATTACATCAAACTCAAAGACTCTAAATTATCACTAAGTATGTTTTCCTATCATTTTACAATTTGAATGTTTTGATGTAGAATACCCCTTTTAATGGATATTTTTGAAAAATTCTATTTTTCTCGGGGTATTAAATGATTGAGCCATATATCGAATTGCAAGTCTCTATCTTACTCAAAACAGGCAATTTTTATGTATGTAGCAAGTCAAAAATTTTGGTGTGGGGCACCCCTAAAGTAGCAAATGTAGGAAAACTAAAATTGTACACTTTCTTCCTTTTGGTGTATCTACTTTAACACCAAATTTAAAGTCTATCTTATAGCTAAACATATTTTTCTATCATTTCACATTTCAAATATTTTGGTGTGGAGCACACCTTCTAATGAATATTTGGGAAAAATTTTGAGAGTTTATTAAACGGTTGACCTATATACCAAATTACAAGTATAACTTTGGGAAATGCCTGTAAAAGGCGTGACAGGCAGACAGACAGACACAATTAAAAATAATATTTACAATTAAAAATCTACAAAGAATATTACCTCTGACGCTTGTTGGCTCCACTTCCCCATCTTCTTGGTTTTCCTCTTTTTCAACTATAAATTAATAAAGCCATAAAATATCAGGAAAATGTGAAAAACTTTTCATCTAAAAATTTAATAACCTTTTATTTTTATTATATTTAACTCAAACTGCTGCCAAAAAATACTTGTTAGTAAACAATATAAAACAAAAATGCAACAAAATCAACCAGTTCTAGAGGTAACAAGTCTCCATCACCAAGATATAAGAAATAGAATGCACTATTCTTTCTTTCTGGGTGAAGTTAGCTCATTCAATTTCCAAAAGTGCTTCTTTTCTTTATATGTAACTGTCTGTTCTAAATTTCTTTTACCAATGAAGTTGTTGAAACACAACTGTGTGTTCTATATTTCTTTTACCCATTGTCATTTAGCTTTCAAAACAAAACCATTTCTCTATATATGACTGTTCTGTTTTTTATTTTCAGATTCTGTTAGCTTATTTAATATCCGAAACTAAAGGTTTTCATTTAGTGCAACTAACTCAACATTTTCCTCTATATACAACTATTCGGCTCTTTCTTTCCAGATACAGTTAGCTTATGTAGTTTCTGAAACTAAAGGTTTTCTTTTATGTGCAACTATTACATTTTTTTTCTTTCCCGATGAAGTTAGCTCATTTAGTTTTCAAAACTAAAAGTTTTCCTTTATGTACAACTACTTAGCTTTCTCTTTCCCTTTAAAGTTAGCTCATTTAGATTTAGAAACTAAAGGATTTCCTTTACATGCAACTATTCAGTTTTCCCTTTTCAGATGAAGTTAGCTAATTTAGTTCTGAAACAAAAGGTTTTCCTTTATGTGCAACTGTTCATTTTCTCTTTCTAAATGAAATTATTGAAATTATCACATTTAGTTTCTAAAAAAAAAAAAAAAAAAAGTTTTGTTTTTGTTATTGAGCAACTATTCAGTTTTTCCTTTTTAGATGAAGTTAGCTCATTTAGTTTCCGAAAATGAAGGTTTTGCTTTATGTGCAACTATTCAGTTTTTCTTTCCAGATGAAGTTAGCTGAGTTTTCGAAACTAAAGGTTTTTTTCATATGCAACTGTTCTGTTTTTTTCCCTCCCTTTCCAGATGAAGTTATCCCATTCAGTTTTCAAAATCAAATTGTAAGTTTTGTTTTAGAATTTATAAATTTATTTTGTTTATATATTATTTCTGTAAGCTTTTTACTGTACATTCAAAATCTTGGCAAACACTTAAGGGGACGCTTCAGTTAAGAAAAATATCTGTTCTCCTGAAAGTAGAGTCCCGTTGCTCAAGAGAAGGACAGTTCCTTTTTCCAAATGATTGACATCTTATAGGCCAATGAGGAGGTGGCAGAAGGCCCTTGGACCATCACCCCCGATGGTAACGTTTGGACCCCTAGTTTACGACTTGCTCCCCTGTCTGAAGGGATGAAAGGGGCAATTGCCTTTGGAGTGAACAGTCTGGCGGTCAAGATGAATAAAAGAAAGCAATAAACATAACTGGAGGCTCTTCCCCACCAAGATTCACTATCTATTCCATTGAAAGATAACCAAAGATCTTTGTTAATACAGGGGGGGGGGGGGGGGTAATGCTAGTGTAAATACGCATGTGTAATTCCAATGTGTGTTTTGGAGACTAATCCAGGTACAACAGCAAATTATCTGTATTAAAAATTGGAGTTCAAAACAAAATGAATATTTCTATACCCATCAGTCCAGAGTGATGTTACAGAAATTCACATTTACTTAGTCTTGTTATTCATTTATATTATTTCATTGTTTTCTTTTTTAAATAGTATACATTAGAGGGCATTTTATGCCATTATGAGTTTGAAATAGATGAGACAACACTAACACTATGCGATGCACGTATATGCAATATACTGCATTTATTAGCCTTGCGGAAGTACTCGAAAATTAGAGACTTTGCATGAAAATTACTTGTGCTGAAAATTGTTTGTTTACACCTATATCACTTATTTTTCTATTCGCTTCAAAATATTCTGCATGACAGATAGCTTTCCAGAGATAGATAAATATTTCTGAAGTGAATTGCAATAGCACAAGCAAATACAGAACAACAAAATACAAATACACATATTTATTTTTGCTAAAACTTTTTCTCCATATTTTCGTTACAAGTCAGGAAAGAGTAAAACCAGCATCCCATGGTCATAAGAGAAATTGATTTCATTTATGCAAAAACGGTAATTCAATAAACACCTATATAAAAATTAAGGAAAAACTCAAACAGCATAATAAAGCACAATTAATAAAACAAAGTTGTATACAGTTATTTTGAGGATACATTGGAAGAAAAATAATGATCCAGCTATTTTTTATCTTCCATTCAGAAACTCTGTGACCCAGATGACTAAACTTTGCACATTTATAAATTCGACTATTTAACAGAACCTAACACAGCCAGATATTTGATGAAGGAACAAGAAAGATCAATCATGCTTAAAGCATTGATTATGAAACACTTTCCAACTTCAATGCAATTTTATTTAAACATGTCTAGAATGCAATACATTCCTCGGTAATATTTTAAAACTTATCACAATACTACATTAATTTATTGTATTTGAAAACTTAAACCTTCATCGAAAAAAATGAACTTCATTCAAATGATGGCATTGACATATAAATTGCCTGGTTTAAACATCTCTAAAATGTGATACATTCCTCGGTAATAATTTTAAAATTATCATAATACTACGATAATTTATTATATTTGAAAACTTCCATCGAAAACAACTGAAATTCATTCAAATGACGTCATAGAAAAAATAACACGCCTGGCTCTCTCTATAAAACTAGCATTTCATTCATAAATAATTTCCCATTCATGTCATTCATCAGAATACTATAATAATTTATTTTATTTAAAAATTAAGACCATGGAGCTACACGTAATTAAACTCTATGTGTAAAACTTCATCGAAAAAAACGTCATTCTCTTTGTAAAATCAATGAATATTTGATTCATATCAGCTATGCAGACTCCATGATCTAAATGATTTTGTGTTAAAGAAATACAGCAAATGTAATACAACTCATTCTACATATTTTGCTGTTTACATTTTACATAGGTGAAAAATAGGCTTCATTGTAGAAATAATCAAATTTGGATGAGCATTTAAACTCAAATATATTGTAATTGCGTTGTTTCAGTGTGTAGATGCACAGAATTTATGCAAAAATAAAGTGGTTTTAGGACGAATACAACACTCAATATGAATTAAAAAGAACTTTAAATATCACGATTTTGAGACAAGATGGATGCCATATATCATTTTGAAATGGGTCACGTGATCCTTTCATATCATGGTCACGTGATCGCTTCATATAAGGTGTTATTATTATTTTAATTTTTATTTAAAAAACTACTGAATATATTTCGCTAAATTTCTTTTTATATATTTTATGGAACAATTTGAATATTATCTAAAATTTTCGAAGCAATTTGTGAATTTTAAATCCGCTTAAAAAATGTTTGAAAAATTAGGTCCCATAGGGCTCAATGTATTTCATTTTTTCAACCCGGGTTCAATCCAAAACTAATTGGGTGATATTATTCATTTATATTCCCATAAGTCCTACAGACTGTCTGAACAACATACTAAAATTTCATTTTGATTAAATCATTTTTACGGCAGTTATCATGCTAACGGACAGACAGACAGACAGACAGAATGAACAAAGTCATAAACACTTTTCAACTTTGTTGTAAAGTGTTAAAAAAGTGGCTGATTCATCAAAATTCTTTACATATATTAAATTATTCATAAACAAGAAATATATATATATATATCAAGTATAGAGAGATAATATTTCCATAAAAACATATGATGATAATTAAGAAAATACTGAACCAAAGCAATTAAGCACAAATTAATAAAATAATCATGAAATTTATATATATATATATATAAGTTTCAAAGTATCTGTATAATTATAATACTATAAAATACATTTGTATTGCAGGGCCCATGTATTGCAGAGAAAGTAATAAATATGAATTTAATACATTCATGTTTGTATGGTTGTGTAAATGAAATAATACACACAATGAATAAAAATGGTGAAAAACAAATTAATTCTGAATAAACATAAAATAATAAAACAGAGTAAAAGTGACAACATAAAACATTACCATTTCCATCTGATCCATATAGTGTTATGCCTGAGCTCTCAACAGCTGCTTCATGCAACCAACCTGGTGGATAGTCAAGGACTCGCATATGGTAAACATAGAGTGGAATTTGTGTCTTGTCAAGACTAAGAGCTTCTCTGAGTTCATCGCTGAAATCAATAAAGCAAAGAATTAAACAATTGAAGGTAACAACCGTCTATAACTGAATATCGGATAATTGTCAATTGTGTCCCCTGAGTTTTGAAAATATAACAAATAAAGTAAATATTTTTACGGTATTTGTTTAAAATGCAATCTGTCCTACATATTTTTCAACAATATTAAATGTAGTTTTGACTTCATAAAAATCAAAAATTGTAATTTTTGCCACTGTCTCCCAGTGATAAGTTGAGTTTTCATCTCCTAATTACATTAGTAAGAAATAATGGAAATACATGGGAAAAGCTTAAGAAATTATGATATTAACTCAGAAAAAAAAAAAAACTTATTTATAAAATTTTTAATAATATTATTTTACAAAATTGCTTATGCAAGTTTGACACTGAGAATTAATAGCATTACAATATTGTTTGAAAAATCCCCCTTTTCATCCATTAGATGACAACAGTATTGATTATAAGTCAGTACTAAGATTACTATTTAGAGTTTTGTTTCCCATCTGTTTCAAGTTTTGGAACATGAAACATTGTGCTATTAATGGGTAAAAGAAGAAAACAATTTTATTACTCATTTCTAACATACATTTAGTAATTTTCAATATATTCTATTCATTATATGGACTCCATCCAAAGTTTGTCTGAAAGAGAATTTTTCGATCTTTCCGATGGTGTCACGATGGAAACTATGTGATAATATTTTAGCTTGCTAAGGAATTGATTTGCGAGAATATCAGCCAAAATCGCTGTCAATTGGGCTAAAACATAAAATAACTAAAAAACGAATTCGAAAAAAAAATAATGCCAAGGTACGCCTGTTGGGTTGCTTTAGAATATATATAATTTGGGGTAAAAAGTAACCCAACACACCTCAGGGTGCAAAATAAGGGAATATTTATAGTAGCAAGCTGCTAATTAAAATTTTATTTGTGTAGCAGTTTCAACATATTGACTAGCAGTTAGTTCACAACTATTATTTCATAAGCTTTTCCTAAGCTCTTAAAAAGTGTACCTATACATATATTGAGATGTCAAATTTTGAATAATTTTTACTTTATTTATTTATATGAAATAAAATTACTATCAGGAAAATCATGTTCTTATTCAGAATCTAATAAAGCAACAGACTTTGTTCTCTTTTTTCATTGTTTCATACTGAAAAATCTTGTTACTGCTGGCTCAGGTGAAAACATTTCAAGTTTTTTCCCCTCTATAGAAATTCTAAACAGGTTGTTCAAACTTTCAGATCTGTAATCAGCTTTCACTCTTTTCATAAGTGAGAAAGCTTTTTTTCATGTGAATTTAACGTGAATCATTTGATTTTTAAAATGACCTTGTAAAATACGATGTGAATTATTTTTTACATTACAAAACACAAATTTTCCATTGCGATTTGCGATACGATACTGCTGATTTTGCACTCTGGTGCACATATTTGGGTCCTGAAGTGCTTGTGCACCAAATTTAATGGCCGTACAATGCTTAGATTTCCTAGTACAGACTGCACGAATAGCAACTGCCCAAAGCAGAACAAAATAACCTAATAAAACCAAACATTTCTAAATGTTTGCCGTTATTTTGCAATAAAACAAGCTACAATAATTATTCTACAAAATGTATTTGCAACACCAGTGACTTCAATGGTATTAGGAGGGTTAACAATTTGTTTCAAAATATAAAATATCATAAAATATATTTAAGCACTCTTTTTATTCTATTTTTCATTTCACATACTAGCTAAAATATTTTATCAAATAACACAGCTTGTGCTGAAGTAATTCCCATAAAATTCTTTAAGTATTTGAAGATGATTATTTCATAAGAAGAACACTACCTGACACAGAAAATGCAACACCATGAAAGAGCAAATAGAGTATGATGATAAAGGACACACAGACAGAGATGGTATATATAAATAAGTGGTGCTAATTTCAGAAGGATAATACAATACAATAATGACATAGACAGGGTGATCAGTAGGCAGTAGGACCACTTCTTGCAGCGATACAAGCAGCAACCTTTCGAGGAACAGATGCAATGAGTGTGCGGATAGTTTTCTTAGGGATGAATGACCATATGCCTTCAACCATCCTCCACAGGTCGTCCTCTGTTTGTGGAGGGTGACAGGGCAGGGCAGTCAAACGACGGCCAATTACGTTCCATACATGCTTGATGGGTGAGAGATCAGGAGACAATGAAGGCCAAGGAAGCACCTGGATTCCTTGCAAGACTTGTCTGCTGATGGTTGCAGTGTGTGGTCGCATGTTATCTTGCTGAAGAACAGCATTTTGCAACTGCTGAAGGTAGGACAGTGTAACTAGATGCAGCACCTCATCCACATATCGTCATGCTATCATTGTGCCTCTGACATGGACCAAAAGTGGCCACCAGCTATCAAAGCTGATGGCATCCCAAACTATGATGCTGCATTGTCGAGCAGTATGGCATTCCAACAGTTGCAACAGGATTGGATCTGTTTCCACGTCACCTCCAAACTCTCACATGCTGATTGTCATTTGACAAACAGAACAAAGACTCGTGGCTGAACACTACCCTGTCCTATTCAGTTATCTAAGAGGCTCAGGTCCAAAACCATTGCAATCTCTCACATTAGTGTCCTATTGTCAATGGCAGTCTTCGTAAAGAACGGTTTGATTGCAAGCCGCTTGCGGTCAATTATTGAGAAACTGTTCTTGCTGATATTGGAACATCCAATATGCTATGAAAATTCTGCAGAATGTTGGCAGTCGTCGTTTGTCGGGCCACCCCCACATGCCTTCGAATGCATCGATCAACGAATGCTGACATACGTCTGGATGAACATGAATCTTACCCTGTCCTATTCAGTCGTCCAACAGGCTCAGGCTCGACACCATTGCAATCTCTCAGGTTGAATTCCTATGACAATTAACATGTCCCTCTTCAATCCATCTTCTCCAAATCCTTTGCACAGTAGATGCATCTACGAGTGTTTCAGTGGTAATACGCCAGTACGACCACCCAGCCATACGTAGGCCTAAAATGAATTCCCTCGCACGATCGTCCAAATGCTGAAACAGACTTCGGAGGCGGCCAGGCATCTCTTCAACAACATGCATCTTCTGAAATGAAAAACAACTTGGAAAACAGGTTTTCGTAGGTGTTGGGTTATACTTTTGGATATTTAACAATTTTAGGTATTTTGTTTTTAGTTTAAATGTGTTCAGGGGTCTTATTTACATAGTCATTCTCTTTTAGTTATCCATTTTCCAATTGTTTAGGTTTTTGATATTCTTTGTTCAAATATATTCTATTCCATAGGTTTTGTTTTAAAAACGGCGAAAGTTCGTTCTTTTTAGGTTTTAGCAATTTAAATTTATTTAAATTGGCTAATTTGTGATTCCATTTATTGCCCTTTTTATTCCCTTTAATTTGATTCCAAATTTATTGCTCTCGGTTAAAAATTGGTTAATTCATCGCAATTTTACAGTTTTATTCTATTTTCAGCTTTTTAAATATTTCAGAATCGTCCATATTTAAATTATTGCCGAATTCGTATTTTCCAAATCGTTTCACTTCATTTCTTTTTAATTTTCGTCTGCTCTAAAATTCCATTTCTCTTCTTTAAAGTTTCGAGTTTTTAATTGGTTGATCGTAATATTAAAATCGTCTGTCATTAATTATTTTATCGTTCATCGATAATTTTGTTTACAATCTGTGGCAGCGATGTTTCGCAGTATATAAGCAAATCGCGCACTTTTTCGATCTCTTTGCTCTTTGCTCTTTGCTCTTTTGCTCTTTTGATTGGAACTAAAATGTAGTCTTATAGAGTTGTTGTTTTCAGCGCCTCGGCGCGAGCCGAGCGAAATGCGTTCTGAGGAACGAACGCCTTATTTCCCGGCCTGCCTGTAAATGTGTGTGGAATCCTGATATCAGATTGTTTTTTTTACTTGAAATGACGTTGCGAGCGAAGTGATTGATGTCTACTGAAGTATCGTCGGCGCCTTTGGAATAGTTGTTTACTTCCGGAGGTCAGATTTGTTCTTTCATAGTGAACTGAGTAGTTTAAATTTTCCGAGTCTTAGGACCGGACCTCCAATTGTTTACTTCACGGTTTTGATGATGGAGCTATCTGTTCTTTTGTTCCGAGCGATGTCCACTGGCGCTCTGCTACTCTCGGCTGAGAATTTTATGATGTGAAGGAGCTGCCCGTTTTTGTGCAGATCAGGCCTTGGGAGTGTTCTTTTCGCGGAGTTTTGGAACACCATATTCCACTTGAATGGTTGGACTCACTTGATGTACCGATGCCCTACGGGAGGTACTTCTCCGTATGGCCTCTTCTGGAGCAGGAAGGGACTGCACCCAAGCTGATGATGACTGACATCAATTTCGTCCTCGGGACTTTATTACTGCCGTTCAGCGTTTTCCCGTTTATGGGTGATATCTTTTCAGTAATTTTATTCTTTTGCAAAATTTAAAGTTAAGTTAAATTAGCATGACTAAGACCCCTTTCACTTATATATTTTAAGTTGCGAATCCTGTGGTTATCTTCTTTAACTTTTGTTCTAAATTTCCCTTTTGGCTAACTGATGTTCTTTTTATTCCAAATTTTAGTTTTGATAAATAGTTGTATAAGTTTAATATTGTTAACTTTAAAATTTAATATTCTAACGTTTTTACTACCACTATACGACCGGCCATTCTATTTATTTATTTAAGTTGTTTATTGGATTTGTTAGTTAATGAGATGTAAAATATTTTGAAAATTATTTCAAAAGTGAAGTTTAAAATTTTAATAAACGTTAGATTTTGAAAACCTAAAATCTGTGTTCTTTCTTTTACTTTTAATGTTTTTATTTTTAGGTAAAGTGTCAATTTTTAATATTTTACAGGAGTACATATTTGTACACGTAGGGAAACTGGTCAATAGGTCCACTTTCTGTTTATTTAAGAATTCAGTTTATTTTTAGAATGTTTTCAGGTTTTAGGAACTTTAGAACTTTTCAGTGTATTTTAGAAGCACTTTCAGATTTATTTTCAGATGAACTTTAGAAGTTTTAGAACTTTTGCAGATTACAGAGATGGTTTTTCAGGAATTTAGAATGTTTGTTTTTAATATATCATAAATGCAAGAAACCCCCCCAACATAGGCAACAGATAGAAACAACTATTGGCTCATCTACCGTTTCTATCCCTTTTATCCTGCACTCTAATCATGTGACATACTTGCATTTCAGATCATTTGCATACATCGGCTAGCTACGTTGGTCTCGCAATTTGCATAATTAAACGGCCAAAGCTTCATGGTGTTGCATTCTCTATGTTGGGTAGTGTATAAGAAATTACCTCTTGAAACTAAAATCAATTTTACACTGCAACTCTTAAGAAAAACTAATTATAAAAACACAAGAAATAGAAGATAGAATATTAACTATTATTAGATAACACATTATTCATTAATTTTTTTTAAATAAATTAAATACTTTCAATAAATTACCTGATATTTCCTGGTTTAAAATCACTCTCATTTCTTCCATGAACATGATATCGCCTTAAAATAGAAAAACACATTTAGCTACATTTTAACCCCTTAATTATTACAACTAAGTATACTTGTGTATAAACATTATTACTCTAAATAGTCAATTTTAAATATAATAGAACTAGGCTAGAACAAGCACGTTTGGATGCACTAATTTGCATATTAAATCCAGACATTTTCTAAATTTGTTTGGTGAAGAAAAAAAATATTTATAGTTTATGGAATGGACAGTAAGGGCATACCCAGGATATATGAGAATCAATACTTCATTTAAGTATCAACAATTAAAGTGTGCATTAAATACATAGCTTTTCATTTAAACATAAATATGTAATTTATTTATTTTTTTTAATTTTTTTTTGGCAATCAAGCTAATTATAAATATAAAAAACTTGACTATCATACTAACAGAATTTATACCAATATAAAATTTAAGACATATCAATATATTTGAATATATTATATAATTTCATATTATATTGTGTTAAGGTATTGGAAAAATATATCAAAATACTTACGCAGAACCAGCAAAAAATGGTCTACTCCTTTTCCTAGCAACAGCAATTTTTCGAAAATCCAACTTTCGGGGGCATTTATTTAGAAGATGGTCTTCTCCACAATTGAAACAGTTACTTGTAAATTTTGAAACTCTACATAAAAAATAAAACAGGGGAAAAAAAAAAATGTAATTTTTAAAACATGTTTCACAAAAATTTTGTATCTAGCAGATGGCACATGCATAATGTAAAAGTACTTTCACACCCAACTTATCCAGATTTTGAAATAATTTTAAATACAAAATGATGCCTCTATATTTTAATAGACACCACATGCTATTCATATATATTTAAGAAAAAAAAAACTGTATTCAATAAAGCAAAGTACAAGGTGGGTTTAAAGTCACGCACATCAAAGTTCATTTCACTGTTAGAAGTTGATGAACATTACTGCTGATTCCAGCAGGACGGTGCGACTTATCACACATCAAACAGCACTATCCATCTTTTAACCGATGTTTTCCATGAGAGCATAATTTCCCGGGGATTGTGGTCCTCTCACTCCCCAGATTTATCACACACACACCCCCTCCCTGATTTCTTCCTATGGGAGTATCTAAAAAATATGGTTTACGTGAATAATTCACACAGATTGCTGAGCTGAAAACAAACATCACAACAGCCATTTCAACATCAATACTGCCATGCTCCGCAGAGTCTTACGAAATCTGGCAAGACGAACACGCTTTTGCATTCGCAAAATAGGATGTCATTTCCAACATTTATTGTAACACCTAAAGTTTGTCTGTTAAACATAAAAGGTAACATTTCAACTAATCTCTGTTATACTGCACTTTCATTTAAATTCTCATACTGATACTTTTATGGGCAGTTAAACTTTGATGTGCGAGACTTGAACTCACCCTGTAATCTGTATAATTCCTATTTAGTTTAAATATCTTACATAATAAAGGAAAATGTCTGTGTGTCTTTCTGTCTGTGCAGTCTGTAGCGGGAAATCTAAGCATTGTACAACCATGAAATTTGGTGCACTGGTATTTCTGGACCCGAACAGGTGCACCTCAGTGTTATTTAAAATTTTGAATTAGTTTTTTAGTTATTTTGTGTTTCAGCCTGATTTAGGCCAATATATACACAAATCAATTCCTTAATGACCTAAATTATTATTACAGAGTTTCCATCTTGACACCATAGGAAAGATAGAAAAATTCTCTTTCAAACAAACTTTGAATGATGTTCATACGATGAATAGACAAATTTTAATTAATTTTTAAAAAATATATATTTGTGTGCATTTAAAACATCCCCGATTTTTATATTACAATATAAAAAAATTGGCATGCCATCCAACATTTATATTTTAACAGCAGCTACTAAATATAGCATAGGCTATTCTAGGAAAAAAAATTCACAAACCCATCAGTTGATTAATTATAAATTTTTTAATCAAGTCCTGGCTTTGATTTTTTTTTTAATGAACCTAGCAGTCAGCGGACTCCTCACCCTATCGAGGTGAGATATAGGGTCCATGGTTTTATCACTCCCAAATACAGTGGAAGAGACTCATTTTGTTGAAGGGAGAGTGAGGTGTTAACCTCCCCCCTTCTGGACTCTTGAGACATCATGTTTGAGATTCTATGAGGTTTCTGTATGGTGTTATGAGTATAGTTTCGAGATTTGAAATATAGTGTTATCTGTATCATTTAAGTAGTGGGCACTTATTTTGTGGTGGTCAACATACAAATTGGTTTAATTATGCTGATATTGCTGATATTAACATTTAAATAGTGGCATGCAATTTTCAGAATTATTTATACAACTAAATTAATTTATTTTGTTATTTTATATAACTACACTACTTTAACTTCTAGTCAATGCCGGGTACATTTTCTAGTAATACATAATGTAAGCATTGTGAAGTACAAAATTCAATATTTTATTTTGATGAATAAACATGTTTTGTATATTTTTGAAGTGGTATTTGTTCTAAAATATGTATACAAGTATTTGAATTCCCTAAAAAAAACATAAAAGTAAAAAAAAATAATGCCAAGCTTAAAAAAAAGAAAGAATTATATTACTTTTTTAATGAAAAAGTGGTTGCCAAGCACCAAGTGTACCAGAATTAAAAAAAGGAAAAGCTTGGCATCACAACATTTTTTAGACACAACATTCTATTTTTTCTTTTAATGATGATGTTTTTTCTTCTTTTTCTTTTAAGCTTGATGGGTTTTTTTTTTTAAGTGCATTTGTTCTTAAGCACTTGTGTACGTACTTCACAGCAAATATTTACAAAAATGTTCAAAATGTGTTTAAGATGTCTTCAAATGCATTTTTTGTCTAAATCTTCAGTTAAAAGAATTTGTCAGGAACTTCCTCTACACAATACTCTCTAAATATTGCACCTGCTGCAGCAGGTGCAATGTTTCTGTTGGCAATTTCCCCAAAAGCTGGTAGAATTTGATATTGGTATGTTGTTTTTCAAACGCTATTTCCATTTCTGACGAATGCGAACGACTACAGTTCACTGACACGCATTGTCTGGAAAAACACTTGCTTCTTTCTTTTCACATCTCGCATCACATGGGCCTCTCTCTACGCCACAGCAAAATAGTTCCCCTCTCCTCCAATCAAGGTTGGCGATATCAGCAGTTTCCGAACTTTTTGATCCTACCTTGTATAAGCAGAAACTCGTTCGGCTGGTGGTTGAGTATTGTTAGCTTCATTTCATTAATTGTGCTTCTCTCTTTTTTTTTTTTAACTTGTCATGGCAGGCCGACTGCCCTACTCGATACCGAAAAAAAACAATATACATAAACATTAAGGAAAGAAAATTATTTAAAATCTCATACAGCCAAACCTCGATATGTCGAATTTGAAGGGAGAAGAAAAAAAAATTAAGGAATTCATAAAAGATACTAGTCCTATACTTAACATACTAATCCTGTATTTTACACATTTTTAAAAGAATCACTTACTTTATTTTGCAGACAGAAAATTGGGTATTACCCAAGAAAATGCTGACAACAAATAAAGCGAAGATTGAAATGATTGGATACACATTTAATGTAATACTATGTACATACATACATTATTAAAATTTAATCTTGCATTTATTTACTTTACAAAATAGTCATCAATGACAGTTTGGTTACAGTTACTGAATCCTTCAATACCTATCACATTTTCCAAATGAGCTAGGCGGATCCAAATGAGCTTAATTTTGTGGCAATAGTTTACTTTAAAACTTGAATAATACCTTGGTCCAAAGGCTGTAACTTAGAAGTTGTTTGGTGGCATAAAATGAACTTTCACAGATTTTAATTTCGGCACACTATTATGCGTTGTACAGTTGTCCAAGAAGAGCACAATAACGCGATTTTCACAGGACATTATTCTGTCTAGTTCCTTCAATCAATTAGTGAAAATTTCAGCAGTCATTCAAGCCTTTTTGTTCACAAAATAAGTCATGAAAAGATTTCAATCCTGAAAAACATCGGGGTTTAGCAGATTTAACTATCATAAGAGGTTTGGACCTTTCTGAACCATCCATATCAGTGCAAACAGCACAGTTAATCTTCCCTTGCTCCTTTTCCTGCCATGACATGCTTCACCTTTAATGGCCATAGTTTTATCAGGCATGCACTTAAAAAATAGTCCTGTTTCGTCCGCATTAAACACATTTTATGGATCGTATTTTTCCAAATGAAAAGTTGAAAATGGTAAGATGATCCAAATGGTAAGATGACAAAATTCGAGATAGCGAGAGTTTGATTTGAAAAATTTCGAGTTAAAGAGTTTGTTTTACATTAGTTTTATACCGTACGTGAAGGGAGATGAAAATATTTCGAGATACCGAGGTTCGACATATCGAGGTTCACCTGTATTATTAAAACATAATGTCAAGAAAGAATATTTGAGTAGTATATGGTGATAATGTTTACCACTCGTAGACAAAATCTTTTGGCAATTTTGGTGCTGCATGTATCTGTGAAATGTTTAAACACTAAAGTCATAGGGTCATAGTAAAGTCCTTAGGTAAGTTCATAATCTGCATGCTTCTATAGTTGCATTTAGGCTTGGGCGATGTTGGAATTTCAACATCGTGATATATCGGCAGTCTAACATCGCGATATTGCGATATATCGTGATGTTAATCATGTGATCAACTCACGTGACTAAAAACTAAACGCGCTGCGACGCAGGTGAACAAACGTACTATTTATGTGAGAAATAATTTGGTTTAGTAAAATATCTGCTTATTTTTAGTCGCACTATAAAAATAAAGATATATTACTCTGATATGGGATATTTATTTAGAAAATGAAAATAGATGCAAACTCTATACAATTTATCTGCATATACAGTAGTACAACCTCAAAAATCTGGACTTTGCTAATTATGGATTTTAGAATTTTTTGGATTATAGAGTTTGCATAAAATTCAAACTTAAGCACTATAAAACTAAATACACTATAATACACTCTTCAAACTAAATGCACTATAAAATATTGTTTTTAAAAAAATAATGACAAAAGGTTAAGTTAACTCATTAAAAATATAATTTAATACAAAAAAAAAAAAATAATGGAGCAGAAGAAATTAAAAAAAAAAAATATACACATATACAAGAAATAAAAAGAAAAAGTTTACATGTTATCATTTTGTTTAAACATTTGAACTAATGTTTGTTGTTTCATTAATTTTGGTTTGTGGAAAAAGCAAATTTTCTTTTATCTTTTATCCTACAGGTAGATGGGCATTATTTCTTATTTGGTTATGAAGCTCCTTTGTTCAAGACCATTAATTACATGATCGACTGTTTGTACATGATTATAAATGGGTATTTTCTCTGTCGACTCCCCCCCCCCCCCCCCCCTCCCCACACACACCTCAATTCACTGGTGAAATGTCTCCATAATTTTAGTTTCTCATACTATAGAATAGAGGAAGTATTGTTTTTCCGAATATTTTCTATTTTGAACTTTTGGGGGCAATACATGTTTTAGGACCTGCTGAACACATTTTGACTATTTTAGAGTAATGTCAATATGTTATAAATTGCTAGTGTACACGATAGATGCCATAAATACTAATAGATTTTCACGAAACTTTATATATCCGGCTTTATTATCAAAAAATCAAGAACTAGATAGAATTTTTTGGAATTCGAATGAAATTTCATATTTCCTATGGCAGCATGAAACAAAAGTTTGCATAATAATGCATAAAATGGATCATTTATGACTCCATGATCACGAAACATAACAGCTTCATTATAGTGATGCTACTCAACTGATGAAGATGTCAATAGTGAGAAAAAGAAAATATCAGCAGTTTTAAGACTTTTTTAGTAGTCAGGTTAAGAAATTAAATATATAGGTTCATTGTTCACATAATACAAAAATGCATATACAAAAAATATTTAAGCATACTATATATATGTATAAATATGCATTAATATATATATTTATAAGTTTTTATCCAGTTAAACACAATAAATAATTATAAAATTAACGTTCAGCGATTTATGCGAAAATTAATTTTAAGAAGTACATTTATTACTTACATGAAAAAAAAAATATCTTTTACATTCCACGCAACGGTAAATCATCATAGTCACGGTGATTTGATTGGCATTACTGTGCACGCGGCCGTAAATATCCGTTATCACGCTAATTTGATTAGCATTACCGCGCACGCTGCAGTATACCCCGTTGTCATGTTAATTTGATTGACATTAACGCCCATGCCTCCGTAAATCCCCGTTGTTACATTGATTTGGTTGGCATTACGGTGCATGCGGCCGTAAACTTACATTGGCCTTCACAGAAGACAATTTCCCATAGAACACTATGCAAATTCCGTAATCGCAGGTTGTTTCCCGTAGAAACTACGAAGAATACGTAGTAATCGGCACTTCTGTGAGCAGGTCGCCAAGTTGAAAATTCCCTGATTTTTCCAGAATTTTGAACGAAAAATCGATTTTCGCTGCAATTTCCCTGACATTATAGTCCACTTTCAAATTCCCGATTTCCAGAGTGCGCACGAACCCTGTTTATTAATAACTAAAAAAATCAATATAAAACTTACGGGGGGGGGGGGGGGGGGGGGGGGGAAATCAGTATAAAGCTTACCGAATAAAAAATCTAGTACGACAAGATATTTCCCACGTAGCCACCGTAATCTTATGTTTACATCATTACGCATTCAGAAACTATGTTCCATTCCCTGGTCCACCCCCTCACTCCTTTTCCTATAAACAATCATTAAAGTTAACTAATGTCATTACCGGGCTGAGAGATCTGCGGCATCTATTAAAAACATTCTAGTCAATAATTTACATCCTTTCGCAATCAAAATAAAAGTAAAACATGAAAGAGCTTGGAATGCAGACTATTAAAGTTGAAAGCCGCTAAAGAGAGTTTCTTGGGTAATCAAGACGGACTGGATTGTTGCAGTTTGTGAATAAATTGTAAAAATAGAACATTAAGTTATTTTTACATTAAAACATAGCGAATGCGATAAAAATCGTTAGATGATTCGCACTTCCTTAATTACAAAATTTCAAGAGATAATCCACAGATTATATGCATTATCTATATCCCGAGAAAATATCAATGTGAAAATCAACAGGCGACGTATCTTAAAAGATTCAATGATTATTAATTAGTATAAGATTCTTTGATGCCACGGCATTGAAAAGCAAAGTCAGTGCTGTAATACCGGGAAATCACGATATACTGGTGGTAACAACGCCGGGAATTTGTGCGTGTGCGGTGAAAAACCGCGCAAAAACATCAGAATCGTAAAACTCGCCGATGGCGGTTTTCACCGGGATATCGCGCATGCGCTATGAAAATCCCAAAACCGGAATTATTGTTCTCAAGATCGGCGCTGGCGATGTTTGTTGGTTTGTTATCGAGAAATCGCGCATGCGCTATGAAAATCCCAAAACCGGAATCATCGGTCCTAAGATCGGCGATAGCGATGTCTGGGATATCGGAATATCACGATTTACAGGTGATGACAACGCCGCGAATTTGCGCATGCGCTAAGAAAATCCCAAAACCGGTATCGTCGATTCCAAAATCGGCGGTTAGCGCTGGTTATGAATATCGGGAAATCATGATATAGAGAGCGATATCGCGGTATATCGTCGACTTGTAATTTACGAAACCGGTATGGCGATGTTGACTTCATACCGGTATTTCACGATGTATCGATACATCGCCCAGGCCTAGTTGCATTCAGAAAATCATAAATTTTGTATTTTATTAAGGCTAAGACTTTTAAATGTTGGTTGAGATACTAGTGGTGGTACACCTATCACTGTTTGAGAAACTAAAATTAAGGTTTTATCAAATCTGGATTTATTGGATTAGAAATATCAGGTACAATGTTCTAGTAAAAAAACTAAATATAGTACAAATTAAGAAAGAAAATCTAACTACATAAAATTAAAATTTATATCCTTTACCTGTTTTCTTTTTTAGGTGATGCTTCAGTAGGACTTACAAGGATTTCATGAAAACTGGAGTCGTATCTGAAATAACATTTAAACATATCATATTTATTTATATTTAATAGTATACTCAGTTGTATTTTAGTAATATTAATAGTATAAACAAAAATAGAAACAGACTAAATTTTGAATGTATTTGAATATTGTTTACCTAAATAAAAATCTGCAATAAGTGAGATACATTTACAATAATTTTATTATCATAGTTAAGAGTACCTAAAATAAAAAATATTGTAAAATAATTAAAATTTCAAATAAAAAGTTTTACTTCTAAATTAATGTGGTTTTATTACTTCTTTTTAAATTACTTTATTAATTTATTTACTAACAATTCATAACACTTAATAAATGTAAATATTATTTTAATTTATTAACAATTTGAAATAACTATTTGAAGTATTCGCACATTCGAAATTTCGTCAATATTTCAATTCCAGAAAAATGCTATTCATCCATTTTTACTAAAAGGCATTTCAAAATCATCAAAGTTAATAAATTTTAATCATAACTATATAGATGAATGACTTGCATTGGAATGGAAGTATTTCCACTTTCAACATTTTCAACAGGATCTGCGGAATTATCAACAGCAAACAGGCAATCCTAAATAATTAAAAAACAATAATGACTGCATATGTAACATGAATACATTCAATCATTAACTAACTTAATGCATACAAGATATAGAAAACTTCTCATTGCATATGGCAAAATAGAGCCAAGTTGGCAATATTTCACTAAATGAGTTAGTTCCCAAGTTCAGGTAATTTATTGCCAAACATTACAGACAAATGCAGAGAGGTGCACTTTTTTATATATATAAATAAATATTATCTCCACAAACCTCTTTGGGGTATTGTTGAGTTTAATGTTCAAACACTGCTGCTGGTTCTTTGGTGCACTGCACCAGAAAACAAGGTTATCTGCAAGGAGAGCAGATTTGATTCAACTGTCACATGTCAAAATCTCTGGTAGATCGTTTATGTAAACATTAAATGAAATTGAACTAATAGCAGACCCTTGTGGTAGTCTTGTCTGTTTAGATATAAACATAACTTCTCCATAACACACAATAATAAATCTTTAGGTGATAAACCTCCTGATCCAAGTATCTATATATACCAAGTGTCCGTCTGTCTGTCACACCTGTTTTTAGCTCCCGAACAGATAGAGACTTGCAATTTGGTACACGGGTCGATTGTTTGATAGCCCCCACTGGAAAAATCGAATTTTTCAAAAATGTTCTCTAGAGAGGGTGCTCCACACCAAAATGTTCGAAAAGTGAAATGATAGGAAAGCATACTTTGCCATAAATTAGAGACCTTAAATTTGGTGTATGGGTAAATCGTTTAAAAGGAAGAAAGTGTGCAATTTCAGATTTCCAATATTTTCTACTTAAGGGGGTGCCACACACCAAAATGTTCGATTCACCGAATAAATGAGAAACGGCTCCTTTAAAATTTGATAGAGGCCTGAAATTAGGTATATAGACTAATCATTTAATGAAAACACCCAAGACAAATATAGTTTTTCAAAAACATTCGTTTAAGGGGGTGCTCTAGAGGAAAACGTTCAAAAGGTGAATTGATAAGAAAACATACTTCGGGATGAGATAGAGATTTGAAATTTGGTGTACTGGTAAATAGTTTGGAAGGAAGAAAGTGTACAATTTCAATTTTCCAATATTTTCTACTTTAGGGGGTGTCGCACACAAAAATGTTTGATTTTCAGACTGAAGTAGAAATACCCCTTTTAGAATGTGATAGAGATTTGATATTTGGTATATGGGTGAATCATTTAATAGAAAACCCAAGAAGAATGGATTTTTTCAAATATGTATATTTAAGGGGGGGTGGGTACTCCACAGAAAAACATTCGAAGTGTGAAATGATAGAAAAAGCATGCTTTGCAATGAGTTAGAGACTTCACATTTGGTATACAGGTAGATAGTTGGAAAGGAAGAAAGTGTGCAATTTCAGTTTTCCAACATTTGTTATTGTAGGGGGTGCCGCACACTAAAATGTTCGATTTTACGAACAACTGAAAAATGCCTCCTCTAGAGTGTGATAGAAGCTTGAAATTTAGTATATGGGTTAATCATTTGATAAAAAAAACCCTAAGATTATTACGGTTTTTCAAAAATGATCATTCAAGGGGGTGCAACACAGAAAAACATTCGAAATATGAAGTGATAGAAAAACATGCTCCACAATAAGTTAGAGACATCAAATTTGGTGTACTGGTAGATAGTTTGAAAGGAAGAAAGTGTGCAAATTTCAGATTTCCAATATTTACTACTTTAGGGGATGCCGAACGCCAATATGTTCAATTTTCAGAATAAATGAAACATGCTTCCTTTTAAATGTGATAGAGGCTTGATATTTAGTATATAGGCCAATCATCTGATAAAAATCCCAACAAGAACAAAGTTTTATAAAAATGTTTATTCATGGGTGTGGTGTGCTTCAGAGAAAAACGTTCGAAAGGGGAGATGATAAAATAGTATGCTTCGGGATGAGATAGAGACTTTAATTTGGTGTACTAGTAGATAGTTCGAAGGAGGACATTCGCAATTTAAATTTTCCAATATTTTCTTCTTTAGGGGGTCTGCACACTAAAATATTCGATTTGCTGAATAAATGTGAAACGCGAATTATTAAAAAAATGACAATATTCAGGGGGTGCTTATTGCGAGACCGTTGATTTTCAACAGATATTCGGCTAGTGCATATTACCAGTTCCTCCAAGAATGGAGTTTTGGGATTAGTATCAATCGTCAGACTTTATCATATCCTGTTTTCAAATCAACAAAGATTTCCAGAGTTGAACTGCATTTGTCGAAGCATCTTTTACATCCTAACTGAAGTAAACAACTTGTTGGGCAGTGGAATGGTATTTCTTAAAACCAGCTTGGGCTAGACAATTATTACTCTACAAATACCAAGTCAATCTTAATGAAATGATGCATTCTACAGTTTTGGTAGGACACTGGTCAAAGAAATTGGTACAAAATAACAATGAAGAAAACATGTTGCAGAGGGGGGGGGGGGGGAGATACAAAAGAATCCATGACAATGTTCATTGATCAATGAACATCAACGATAGTTTAGTGTTTGTTCTGCAGATCATCTGAGGATGGGATAGTGGATATGCATTTGTTCTACAAATTTAGTTTGGCAATACTTATTTTTTAATCACCAGAAGAAATTTTTTTGTCCGCAGAAGTTAAAAGTCAATCTGCGGTGTACGTCGCCTGTCACCCTACTTTCTGCTATAGGGGTTGCATATATATATATATATATATATATATATCCTCCATAATAACATCAGAGATGTAAAAAAAGGGGGCAAGAGCAAAACTTTCTAGTTCAACTTTTGTCCTTGTATGCATGTATGTCTCACTAACAAACCTGACAAAATAAATAGTAAACTGTAGAATAAATGCACCTTAATAACTTACAAGTGACACAAAATAAACATTCTCAGGAATAAGAAAAGCAGAATAGTCACACCATGAAAGCAAGAAAACAACTATAAATACATGCAAATAAATAATGGCATTTTTAGAAAAATATAAGAAAATGATTTATACTATTACCCATTATTACTTTCCTTATATACATAATGCATAAGGAAAGTATTGTGACGGGGTCGAAAATTCAAATTCGAGTTTTCGACAGGAGAGCACGTTTCACGCATCCCTGATCACAAATCAAATATTTTTGAAGTGATGTGTGTGTGTGTGAGTCTGTGGAGACAATAACTGACAAACAAATGGACCGATTCGAATGAAATTTGGTACAAAAATCATAAAAACACTGGAAGCCTATTGTTTTTATACGCAATCGAATGTTTAGAACCTCCCTAAATTTTCGAGTGAAATTTTGAAAAAATCATCAAAAATCAAAACCTCTAATAAAGTTACGCAAATAGACATTTCTTATGTAATTTTTGATTAGAAAACGATTGATATAAATTTTAGAACACTAACATGAACTGTTCTCAAGATATTGCACATTTTTCAAAAAAATTATCAAAAAGTCATATAAAATAAAAAAAAAAATATTTCCTATTGAGAAACATGTTCACTTTTAATATGTAATACCATACGATAAATTTGGTGACATCATTCTCGTGGATCTAGCTCATTCCATTCATGAAAAAAGATACTTTGAGTAATATTTTTGTATTTGAACGCCAATAGTCATTTATCTGCTATAAGAATAACTTATTTCTTCCTCCATAACGGTTGGCGAGATTTTGGCGACGAATTTGGTGGAATGTCGCCAACTTGGTGATTTTTTTAAATGTGTGTGTGTGTTGCTAAATTGACAAAAAACTCGCCAAATGGATATAAATGATGCTAAATCAATGACGACTCATTGATGACGATGACATGGAAAATGACGACTCATTGACGAAAATTCAATATCTTGGAAAGAATATAAATAACTACTATAAAAATAATCTATTTTTTTACTGTAAAAGTAGTAAATTCATTGCATTATATAAGGAAAGTTATGTGCTGCCCACATCAGATTTTTTTTTTTAAATACTCCACTTTGGAAAATTATTTTAGTAAAAATACTCATCAAAAAATTATTTGTAACTGCATTGTGGAACTTTTCCTCCTTTTTTGGATGGCTAATGAAATGATTTTGATTACTCATAAGTGGTTAAAAAATTTCTTGTAACATTCTAAAGCTCAAGATTAATTGAAAAAATACTACCAAATTTTTTTCATCAAAACCCTTTTGCCACTTTGAGGAAAATAATTGTAAAAATGTTCACCAAACATTAAAAATTTTCGACAATGGTGAAAATGGTGAGTGGTAGGAAAAACTCTGGTCCAAACTCTGGTGTTATTTCACAGCCCTCTAGGAGATATGAGCCATGGGAAATCTCTTACTAATCATTTCTCAAATTATTAATAGCTTTTATGCGTCAAACGGATTTAATGATCAAATTAGTGAACCATGAAATGGTTGTTATAATTGGGTCCTACTGTACACGAATAAAACCAAAAAAAGAAATTAAAACGAAATTAAAGAAATTAAATTAAGAAAATATACAAAACATGAATTTATCTTAACTCTAATGTAAAACAATATTCATTTGTAAATGACAACCTCAAAATTTACTTATGGACAGTCAATTAAGATAAAATAATAACAAACTTACTGGTTCTGGTGAATCCCTGGTTTCTTCAGACGGCCAACACGAACAGAATTTGTTTAGATCTTCAACAGGAATTTTTCCATTGAGTAACTTGGATAACAAACCTTGGAGTACATGGGAAAATTTTCTATAATAAGGAAGTAATTATGAATATCCATACAATGATTGGAAGCCAAAATTAAATTTTTGTTTTCAAGAAATTAATTAGTGATCTCTTGTTAAGTCAAGGGCCAACATTTATTGTATGTATGAGAGGGAGTTCATTATAGCAGACCATAAATCTGACGTAAAACAGTAATGAAATAGATAAATGGTATTGAAAGTTTGTAATCTTCAATTTTATGTAACATATTAGATTCATTAGAAAATGCAATCTTAAAACAAAAAAGGCAGAAAATTGTAATAAAAAAATTTTAATATGTATAATAAGATAAAAAAAAATAATATTAACATTCAAAGCATAAACAAAATATAGTTATACGTATTACTATTTTTTAAATGAAGTAATCTTTATTCGTTTCTTCTAAATAAACAATCTTCTTTTTATATCATTCTCAATTTTAGTCAATTGCCCAAAAGTATATTCTGAAACATTTTTTATTGATTGAAAAGTTAAATAAATTTTGTCTATCTTAACGAATGAACAAACATATTAAGCATTTATTAACATGCAACATCCATAGACCGTAACCGTATTTATAAGTAATAATGATAATTCCCTCTTAAACGGGTGCTATCTTAACGAGAGTCCACTGTAACTTATTCAAAAGTTTAAAAAATACTTTTTCAATAAAAATACTACATCAGACTTATGTGAACACTGAATTTTAACCAATTAAAAATTATTAAAATAAAAAATAGCAAGATTTCATTTCATTTTATGAAAAAAAAAATTTTAATTCACCTCTGCAACAATTTATTAAGAAGCATTTTGAATTAATTGTTATAATGTCATTTATGATGCACCAATTATGTACAGAAGTGAAAGTCAGCATACATCAATATTGATAAAACAATTAGTTTTTATTTCAATCACAAGTTATCCCCTTTGAAATCAGGTTTGGCAGGCTTTTGACGCATGACGGTTTTATCTGGTTTAATCCATGGTTTTAACTGTCACGTCAAAAACTGTCAAGTGAGAACGAAACAAACAATATTGCCAATCAAAATCCTGTCAACCTCTATCGGTACTGTAACTAGTTTTCATGTGCCTGTGCAAGGTTTTACTTTTGGGTCCCTTGTATTTTTAAGGGAGGGAGGATTAAAAAAACAAATACAATAAAACAATATATAATAACTGAAAGAGAGCAACTCTATTTGTAAATTGTATATTTACAAGGTCCACTCAATAAGTCTCCGGTCTAACTAAGAAAAATAATTTTTTTTTTCAGAAATTTGACTTTATTCATCAACATACTCTCCTTCAAGAGTGATACATTCATTCCAACGCTCCTCTAACTTTTCGATGACTTTTTTGTAGAACGATTTGTCTTTGCTCTCAAAATAGACCTCAGTTTCGGTAATCACTTCTTCATTTGAGCCAAATTTCTTTCCCTGGAGCATCTTTTTGACGCCTGAAAAAAGCCAGTAGTCACTGGGGGCCAGATCTGGAGAGTACGGTGGGTGAGGAAGCAATTCGAAGCGTAATTCATATAATTTAACCATCATTTTCAACGACTTGTGACACGGGGCATTATCTTGGTGGAACAGCACTTTTTTCTTTTGCATGTGAGGCCGTTTTTTCTTGATTTCTACACTCAATCGATCCAATAATGCCATGTAATATTCGCTATTGATAGTTTTACCTTTCTTAAGATAGGCGATGAACAAAATACCATGCATGTCCCAAAATATGGATGCCATAACCTTGCCAGCTGACTTTTGGGTCGCTTTGGACGACTTTCACTGGCTGCTGTCCACTCAGCTGACGATCTTTTTGATTCAGGTGTGTAGTAATGGATCCATGTTTCATCCATTGTCACATACCAACACAAGAAATCCTTATCACGCTTAAACAGCGCTCTGAATCGTCGGCGCGTTGTTGTTTTTGGTTCGGTATGAGCAAACATGGCACCCACTTCGAAAGCAACTTACGCATGCTCAAATTTTCATGTAAAATTGTAAACACACTACCTTCTGATATCTTTAAGGTGTCAGCTATCTCACGCAACTTCACTTTACGGTCTTTCAAAACTATTTTGTGGACTTTTTTTATGTTTTCCAGAACAACTGCCGATTTTGGGCGACCAGAGCGTTCAGCATCATCGGTGTTTGTACGACCGCGTTTAAATTCAGCATACCAGTCAATAATAGTTGATTTCCCTGGTGCAGAGTCTCCATAACGCTTATCAAGCCACTGTTTGGCTTCAACAGTATTTCCCCCCCCCCCATCAAAAAACAATGTTTAATCAGCATACGAAATTCTTTTTTATCCATTGTTTTGAAAATTACAAAACTGGGGTCACTCAAACCACTGTAACCTATAAACTAATTGTCAGAATGTCATGGAATTTTGACATGTGTCGTTTGAAGGTTGGTACTATCCAGAAATCATATGGGTCTGTCAACAGTGTTGCCATATATGTGTCAGACCGGAGATTTATTGAGTGAAGTGCTAATTGATTTGAATAAATTTATTATTTTTATTATATTGGTGAATAAAAATGGATAGCCCCTTGGAAATAAATTTTTGGAAGAAAAAATCTTTTTGCCACCTAAAATATGTACCCCACCTACTTTTGGGCGGCAACCTTGGACTCATACCCATCCCTTCAAGCAACGCAGAGAATGTCATTCAACATGATTGCTCATCTAACAGATTGGAGATATGGCACAGACTTGCCAGGAGCTTCACACAGGACCGACCAATGTAGTACCTAAAATGTAGGCCTATATACTATTCTCTTTTTCCTAACTTGTACATGTTTTCTGGTATGGGTGACAATGAATGACTTTCCTTATCTTGACTGCACAATACTGGGGACCTATACTTGACTGCATAATACTAGAGACAATAAGTTTTAACCACAGGCTATGGTCCACAGCATACCTTCCTCCCACTCCTTTCTCTATAGACATTCCTGAATTCTAAACAATAGTAGCTGATAAGATTGAACAATGCATACCCCTCCCCCCTTCTCTACCCAAATTCTATACTAAGTTCAACTAACAATGGTCTGACTCATTCTTAATGAAAAAATTTCTTGATCCATTCCATTACACCTAAAGGGTAGGGTAGAGATAAAAGGTTTCCTCCCTTACCCCTTTACTTTAAATGGAAGCACCCAAACCCCTAAAGGAAGGAAGACAAAGATAACTGTAGTCTTAGATGTCCTGCTAGTTTCACTTCATTTGGAATCTAGTTGTGGTTTGTCTGTTATTTTTTTATTTATTTTTTTTTTTAACAATTTCAAGCTGTGTTAGTACTGCAAAGATATTTGTGTGTATTGAAGTTTAAGCTGAATAAAGTGACAATGAATCATGGTGGAAAGCCGACAGATTTGATTTGGCAACATTATTATAAAGTGGAAAGGGATGGGAAACAATGTGTAAAGTGTAAAAATTGTAGAAGTATTCGAGCAAACCATGTAGAAAGGATGAAAACTCATTTATCACAGTGCTTGCAAAAGAGAACTTTAGATATAGATGGAGAAGTGCAGTCTGAGTCTGAAGTGGAATCCAGACAAGCCGAAAAAAAGCATAAAATGGATTCGCATGTTATCAAAACAAATACAGTTACTGCTGAAAAGATAGATGTATTGGTGGCCAAGTTTTTCTATGCAAACAATATTCCATTCAGCATTGTTGAACATTCAACTTTTAAAGATCTTGTCGATGCACTACGACCAGAATATTGTATCCCTAACAGAAAGGCACTAGCTGGACCCCTACATGATACAGTTGTAGCAGAAGTTGAAATAGCGAAGGTAAAACTTACTGGGAAGAATGTGACCTTAATTGAAGACGGATAAAGCAACTTACACAACGATCCTGTGATAGCAACATGCATTCATGCTGAAAACAAGGCCTACTTTCTTGATGCTGTAGATAGTGGCAGCAACAAAAAGGATGCTGAGTACCATAAGTATGTTATTCAGAATGTAATTGCAAAAGCCAAGGAAAAGTTTTGATGCCAAGTAAAAGCAGTTGTAACTGACAACGCTAAAGTTATGGAGAAAGCCAGAGAACTGTTTCATAAAATCAACAGAAATTTAGAAGTTTATGGATGTTCGGCACATTGGCTTAATTTGCTGGGTGAAGCTCTTACACCTGATGCTATTATCAAACAAGTGATAAAAGTCCAAAAATACTTTAGAAACCATTATCTACCCGGAGGATGGCTTAAAGCATATGAAAGAGCACTTCAGTCTCAACTTCCAGGAAATACAAGATGGAATAGCCAGCTTACATGCATAAATACCTTTATTCACAATAGACCATATTTTCAAAAGATAGCAGATGAGCACGAGGAAGAAATTGATAGAGCCATTCTTTGTCTTATTAATAACTATAATTTATATAAGCAGTGCAAAGACTTGATACCACAATTATGACCAATTGCTGATGGATTAGACATACTCCAAAGAGATACAGCAACACTGGCCGATGCATGCCACATTTGGCTAAGTCTTTTGAAAGAAGATTCTCTGCAGCCACATATTAAAATTGTTCAGAAAAGATTAGAACAGGCATTAATGCCAATCCATTTCCTCGCTTACATGATGCATCCGAAATATATAGGTAAAGACTTAACAGATAGCCAAATGGAAACTGCTCGTTTTTATACTACAGAAAAAATTGAAGACTGTTTACCATTTCTGATTGCACTTGAAGCCCAAGAAAGCCCATTCCCAACATCTTACTTCAGTACAAGTGCAAAACTCACCAATCCGATAACATGGTGGAAAGGTATTGCGAAGTGTGAAAGTTTTCAGGATGAAAACAGTGCAGCTTTTAAATTAGCTGAACTAGCAATAATACTGATATTCCAACCTGCTAGTTCGGCTTCTATAGAAAGAATATTTTCAAATTTTGGAAGCATCCATTCTAAATTGCGAAATCGTTTAGGACTGGAGAAAAGTTCTAAACTTGTTATGTGTTATCGAATGCTACGTGGGTGTAATGAACCCGAATATTAAAAATAAATTGTTCTATCTCTAAAATGTTAAAATAATAAAACTTCAGAAAAGTTATAAATATTGTTTTTAATTTAAAACAAAATCAGAATGCCTTGATATTTACATTCAAACAATTGAAAAATTATTTTTAATTATTGCTAGCATTTCAATATTTTAAAGGTATTTATGTACTTGTATTATTGTAAGGATAATGTTTTAAAATTACTTACATTTTTTTTTATAATATTGTTCAAATTTATATGGGTGATCAATCTTATAATGATTGACATGGTAGTTTTATTGTTTTTAAACCAAATTCCCCTTTTGTTCGCAGCTTTTGGGTTATTGATGGTTTTATCCGGTTAAAACACGGATTAAACCAATGTCACGTCAAAAATCCAACCCTGTTTGAAATTAAGAGTTTCAGCTGAAAACTTAATTTATGAGCTAATACAATTTAGACTTTTTTTTGAAGGATTAGTCATGCTCCAAAGAATGTCTACCAACTATCAAAGGTTTAAATATCTCCCACACATTTTCAAATGCAGAAAATGATTTTCGATTGTTTTTGATAATTCCAATTAAAATTTAAAATTCCCATTTTTAGTTAGTAGCCAGTAAGTCCATGAAGTTTAATAGCCAGTTGTTAACAGCTGCAAAATATGTGATGTTTCTTTTCAATTTGCTTAATGTTGTGTTTAAGTATGTTATTAAAAAATCATGTTTAAGTATGTTATATAATAATTTAGAAATTTGCTATATTATTTATTTATAGATTTATCATACCGTAAACATAAGTCACTATATGTCTGTTAACAAGAAAACTGCCCTTAGCGGATCTACTTTTATACAATCTATTATTTGAATAGACAAAACCAAGAACAAAACGTTTACAAAAGGTCTTTTATTTTACATCCTAAAAGACGTACAAAAATTGTTAAAAACTGCCAGAGCACTTTCGAACGTATATATGCCCTTCATCAGTGGCGAGTAGTAAAAGCATGGAATGTTTATATATATAGAGAGACCATTTTAAAACAAATTTGCATAAAATATAAAATGGGAAATGAACTTACTAAAATAATACAAGAAATATACACTGAAATTACACAATAAGTTTAAATGCTTACGGAAATATAAAATGATAAATGAACTTACTAAAATAATACAAGAAATATACACTGAAATTACACAATAAGTTTATTTATTTATAGATTTATTGTAAGCGTTTAAACTTATTGTGTAATTTCAGTGTACATTTCTTGTATTATTTTAGTAAGTTCATTTACCATTTTATATTTTATACAAATTTGTTTTAAAATGGTCTCTCTATATTTAAACATTCCATGCTTTTACTACTCATGTAGCCACTGATGAAGGGCGTATATACGTCCGAAAGCGCTCTGGCAGTTTTTAACAATTTTTGTACGTCTTTTAGGATGTTAAATAAAAGACCTTTCGTTTTTTAAAAATGTTTTGTTTTTGGTTTTGTCTATTGTATGCAGACGTGGTGCCAATCTTGATTATTATTTGAATGTTGAGGCAAAGGAGGAGGATTTTAAAAATTGGGGGAAATTTAAGAGATTGGCAAGATACACAATTTTTTATTATTATCTGATAATAACACAAGACAAATTCACAGAAACGTTTAAATTTTTTAATGAGTAATATTGTTAACATGCATTTATTGCTAATTTTTCATTATGAACATTTAATAAATTTTCAAAACTTATTTTAAGTGTTTTTTCTAAAACTAATTCTTTCTATAAGTTAGTGTCCCTATCCAGATCTTTTTCATTTCTTAAAGGTTTTTCAAATTTAAATTTTTCATTTATCCCTTTTGAATATTTTAAATATTTATATTTACTACTTTTTTTTAACCTTGTTTTAAATCTTACCAATGATTTTTATTATAGGTCTTTTCAGGTGTTTTATAACATTTGCTTTCAAATAGATTATAAAAAAATTAATTTAACATGAGGCATTCAAATATGTTTGGAAGCAATTTTAAATTCAATCAATTTAAGCAATTTTAAGTTTTCTCATCTTGATCTTTTCCTTTTTTACTTTTCCAAGTTGATGAAGCATTTACTATTATTTATTCCTCCCTATTATTTTTAAGAAGCCTTAAGAAGATTTTTCTGTAATTTAGAGGGTTTTACCAATGATTTTCGGTGATTTTTAATAAATTTATAATCTTGTTTTTATTTTTTGATCATGTACCCTGTAAATTTTCAATCATCACGATCGCGATATTTCGGTCTTTTTTACCGTTATATTACTGGACGTTATCAATGCCTTTATTTTAAAATTTCCCTAATACATTTATTTCATAATAAGTAAATTCTTTATTCTCTTAAAGAAATTTGATTTTTTTAATATTTCGAAGTTTTTGAATTTAAGAGATGTCATTTTGTATTGCTAGAAACATGACGCTTTATTACAATACTCGAATTTTCCAATCAACGGGCAGGGGGATGGGGGTGCTGAATCCTTGGCTGCAGGTACGTTGAAAATGGAACCGATTTCGCTTTGAATTTATAATAATTGTTAACAATTAGCACTTCTAAAAACACAACTATGCAAACATTTTAGGAATCTATACATTTTTAGTTTTATACATCATCAATTAGAGATTAATAACTTAAAACAGGGTATAATCTATAAAAGAAAATCTAAAATTTCTCTGGGCAAAAAACTGTAGTGCATCGAGACTTTAAAAATTGTGAAATTCTCGCAAACTAGCTTTAAAATGAATAAGAAGTATGTCCGGGTTAGTATCCTTCAAAGGCGCTACTTTAGTCAATGCTACACATATTCGTAATTTTCATATGGTCATTTATGGACTGTGAATATGTAGATTAAAGTAGAACAATAATATATAACATTGCAATATCAGCAATATAACTCGGAAAAGAATTCCCCCTTCCCCAAGGTTGATGTCCTTTATTCGCACCGGACGCCCAGATTTAAGTTTGTTTACGCCAGTCCCGAGCCGCAGCGAACTCCCGAAACTCTTTCATATAGATTTTTAATTTTTCATTATGAAAAACATGCTATAATGAATATTTAACCAATAAATAAATTTACATGCCGAAAAAATAACAAGAGTGAATTTCATGCAACATTTTATTTTTTAGTGAGTGATTTTAATTCCATTTGTGCATCTGCTTTAGGGAACCCTTTTAAATTTGAGGTAGGTGTAAAAATGATGAAAGACCTATTAGTACCAAAGAGCTAAATTACTCCTCGAAGCAGCGTAATTACTCCTTAATACAGCGTGTAAAAATGGAGGGTGTCTAGGTCAATGCATAGAGCACGGTAAATACACTATGCCACAACATGTTGCAAAACACATCGATGATTAATGGGAGGGGTAAGATAGGAATGTGGATTGCACTCATTCTTGGTTGCAAATGCAATAAATTACGATCGCCTTGTAGGGAAGAACAACTACGGAAGAGCCATAACAGTATCGTAGCGATTGTTGACAGATTTTTGTGACTCCACAGGTGGGATTGTTTATGGAGAAGGGTCATTCCACAGAATACTACATGCAGAAGGCTCACTTCCATAGGACCCTAAGGCAACATTTTTAACATGGGATGTCGCATAGACACTAGTGCTAGTAAGATGGACCAAATCACGTCTGCCAGATTAGCGTGTTATCGCTCACTTAGCAATTTTTTTTAAAAAGTGGGCAGGGAAAAATGTACAAGACTGTACTTTTATAATTCTTGAAACTATAGAATTGATAAGGATTTAAAAATGCATTTATCTGCAATATAAATATATTCATTAGTTTAAGTAAATTTAAATAAACATAGTTATATTTTTAATTCAAAAATCATAAAATGAATTAAAAAATAGATGCATTGCATTGTCTCGCTGTAAAACATAATGCACAAAATATTACAAGCTAACATACTCAAAAGACTGAAATGTTATATAATATTTTCAGCCTAAAAGGTATAGTAGCGTGTTGATTGTTAAAATACTTGATCCTTAATTTGTTCTGGAATACTGATAATAGACTGGTTTTTTTTTTAAATATAAAAATATTCTTATAGTAAATACCAAATTTCCATAAATGGACTATAAGTTGTGGAACTCAATCATTAATTACCCGGGGGTGGGTAATTAATAATCCATCATACGTCACTTAATAAAAAGTTTATAAATATATATATATATATATATACAATATCACATTCAGCTCAACTACCTCTAAGAAAAAGCTATCCAAATATCAATTTTTATACATTTTATAAAAATGTGGAAAATACTTTTTAACTAATTATACCACTCACTACCTCTTAGAATTTAGTCTAATCGGCAGTAATATATATATATAATAATATAATACCATACTAATTTCGTATGATGAACACGTATATAGGATGGTGATTACTAATATTATTTCAATTTTAACAAAAATAAATTACATACCCTGTAAAGCAACCAGTTTTCTGTTGGTAATCCATTTCTTGAAACAATCTAATTACTTAACAAATAATCCTTTTGCACATTATTAAAACCACACTACAATGCATGCTACAGGGTTATAACATTTAAAATCATTTTGGACCAAAACCAGAACATCGCCAAGAGCTCAGACCAAACCAGACCATCACCAAAAGCTCAGACCAAACCAGACCATCGCCAAGAGCACGCCAACCCTCATTTTGATCTAATTTTGGTCGTCTCTGAGGGTGCTGCGAAATCAAGAGTGACAGGTCTGTATATATTAGTCTGTGGATCATTCTAACACAGAGTTTGGGTGGTAGTCAGGAGTTTGTTAATTGCCAGTTTTTCAAGTTTAATCGCCATGTGGCGACTGGCGAGTGTGAATTTTAAGCTTTAATCTCAATTCAGAAATGCTCCAATGAATGTATCCTTTCGGTTATAAAAAGAATTAAAAGCAGACTAAGATCCACAAGATAATTTACAAGCCCTTTCTCTTCTAACCATTGATAATTACATTACTGTATGTTTACATTTCACTGACATTACTGATGACTTTGCAGCTAAAAAAGCAAATTTTTTTTTCTAGTGTAGCATATTTGTCAAAAATTCCAAGTAATTTTAATGTAACATGCTAGCAGGGATCTCATTCTCCCTAAAATTTTGTACATGTCAAATATGAATCTTAAGATTTAACTTTTTATTGTAAACCTAATCTTTCCATGTTGCTGCTTTTGCATATACATAGAATCATAACATGCATTTTTTTTTCATATTTAATTCTATAAAGCTCAGCTAATTATTTGTTTCAACAATTATTTTGTTAACTATTTTATTGTTATCGTACACACTAAAAGTTTGCAGCAAATTATGTTTCAATACTTATGTACACCAATACTTGCATCTTCCCCCCCCCCCCCCAAACTTCAGATATGTTACATTGTTACTATATGTGAAACTATAAAATGCATATAAACTATAAAATGTGAATTCAAAATGAAAACCTCCAGTAAAAACTACATCAGAACTCACAGAGAATTTCCAATAATACAACTATCAATGTTTCAGCTTAGCATCACTTCCTGTAACAGTAATTGCCAGTTTGTGTTAATTGATACTTAGGGTGTGTTGTTGTTGTTGAGACCAAGACTGTCCGACCTACCAGAAAGGTGTAAGGAAACTGTTTGGACGGCCGGGAAGTGCCACTCAATTTAGACCGGAACCCAGTGGGGGAGGCATCCACAGGGACCGTACCCTCCTTCCCCTACCACCAACTTCTCGGAAGGACTTATGAGCCCACATGCTTAACGTTATCCTGGCAGCAGATTTGACAGTGGCGAGAATCAAACCCGGGCCTACCGAGTGCAATTCCCGCGTGCTAACCACTAGGCTACCGTGGGTGTTGTTGTTGAAACCCAGACCGTCCGACCTACCAGAAAGGTGTAAGGTAACTGTTTTGGACGGTCGGGAAGTGCCACCCAATTCAGACCGGAACCCAGTGGGGGAGGCATCCACAGGGACCGTACCCTCCTTCCCCTACCACCAACCTCTCGGAAGGACTATCGGACCCACATGTTTAACGTGATCATACTCCGAATGAACACGGCGGCAGTTTTTGGCAGTGGCTGGAATCGAACCCGGGCCTACCGAGTGCAACTCCAGCACGCTAACCAATGGGCTACCGTGCCCAGGCTACCGTGGGTGTGTCAAAAACCCAGACCGACCGGCTCGTCCGAGGACATGAGTTGCCTAGAGTGTGTGGAAAACCCAGGCCGTCCGACTCGTCCAGAGGACTTGAGCAACTATTTGGACGACCGGTGCCTAGAGTGTGTGTAGAACTTTTTCCTAATAAGTGTGTCACATTGACAAAAAGTTTGAAAGCACTAGTCTAAAACATTAACATTTCTCCAGACAACCTGGAGCCTGTTTAATTTTGGTTTCTAATAAAATAACATTTTAAAAAGCAAATAGAAAATGATTCTTTTAAACTAACGTGCAACATTAGGGATCTCAAAATATGTTACTTAAATTTATATATTTATAGGATTCTGTGGATATTTGTAATCTATTGTAAAAATGGTTAAAAAATGAATACTGAACTAAAATGCTCAATGAATTAGGAAAACAAAAAAATTCTATGTTCAGTGTTCTTTTCCCAGAAATTCTTTTATTGATATGCTTTTGGTGACACTAACTGATTAGTACTGATATATATACATGATGTACACATTATGGCAATGAATCAATGATAAAGAATTTCGGTTTGCTGAAGTCCCTGGGCCGGTAAAATTTCTTTTTCCTCCTGCTGAAATTAAGGATAGAAAAAAATATTTTTGAAAGCAAAAATAAGGGAGAAATGAGTGCTCCTCATCACAGTAATAGAAAACTCCATTGGCATACCTATTAGTCTTAAAAAAATTTAATAGTGTCATACTGAATGATGGCCAAGAAAGTGTAGGATAATGAATAATGCATCTTTGATCAGTGATTCCTGTGTTAAAGGTAAGCTGTGTCACAATATCCGAGTGCTAAGGATATGATTCAAATCAACAGCAAAAGGTACGAAAATGTTGAAAAGGGGAGATCAACAAAGACATGACATTCTTATTTGACACGTAGGGATGGGATATTTGGAGAATTTAAGAAGCCATGGATCATTTGGTAGGCTATCAATTGTAGCATTTGAGATTTCACCCAGATCTTGCATAAATGTAAAAGATAACTTTTGAAAGCTTTACAAAAAGGGCCTAATCTTGAGATACTATGGCAGTAGAGTAGGTAGGTCAGGAGTGAACGGTCTCCCTCATTGGCTGAACAATTACAAAAATTTTCCATAAGTCCATATTGAAAAATGAAATTTAGCACTATAAGTCTTCTCCTTTACAAGATTCTGATTAAGTCTTATATCTTTTGGGAACATGTATCATGTTAGATGGTACATGAGCTAAACCACTTTGAAATAAAACCTTCACATGTATTGACATCGTGAAACGAGCACCATTACCTGTAAGTTAGGCCATACAAGCAATGTATATATTTTTTAAACAAAATAAACATTTTACTTGTGCTAAAATAATAACAGAAAGAGATAACATAGGCCAAAAAGTAAAATACTTTAAATGATTTGATTATTAAACAAACAAAAAACCAAACAGGAAAAATCATCTCTTTTGAGAACTTACTCAGCTAATTCCTTTCTCTTAAAGATAATGTCAACATCAGAGTCAGACAAAACAGTCCAATTATAATTAATATCATAAAGAGCACGATTTAATTTCTCATCTACTTCAATTAAGGAAAAGCTTTATATAAAAAAAAACATATTAATACATTTCTTCAAGAGTCTGGGAACAAGGGATTGTCCAGAGGTGAGCTGAAGCCGATACTATTTATTATACTGCAATACTTGAAAATATTTTTAAAAATATTTATAAGCATAGCCAAAAATTCAATTAAAACACCAAAGAAACTTATATATACACAATAAATATAAGGAAACTTGGGACACTTGACCCAAGCCACTTTTCTCAGATTTGGGAAAGTATTGTGAATTGGAAGCAGCAAGCATCCCTGCTTGCTTTTCAATCAACTGCTAATTACATGATGACAATAACCACTGTTCTCTTTGTAATAGTTTTGAAGCAGTGAGACAAAGTATATATTCATACTTGAAAAGTAATTTTTTGTACTATAGACTTCGTTTTTATTAATCTTTTTGTTTAAAAGTAAGACTTTCTTAATTGCTTCTTGTTTTCAATCATATATTTAGCTACAATAGCATGTATAATGGTACTGAACTACTTAGTTGCTAATGGCTGCCATTTATGGTTAAGTAGTAAATGTGCAACTAGGGATACTTGACCTGAATATTGAAATGTCCTTACCAAGTTTTGTGCTTTTTGTTTTCCATCTATTCTAGATACTACAAAGATAAAAATAGGTGCAACTACATACAGAAAGTAAAAGTTCCGACCCTGACTTTGACATAGAGACTATCAACAATTAAGAACCAGAGTTATCGAATGCAGAAGATAGAAAAATATCTGGCATCCCAAAAGTGGGTAATTGATAAATATTTTGTGAAAAGCAAAATATAAGAAAATTTGTTGGAAAGGTCCTTGAAAGTTCTGGGAGGAGGAGGAGGGGGGGGGGGGGGGTTACTGTTCAGTTTTGAAAGGATTGGATGAAACACGATTTAAATGGCCTGTAGCAAGAAACATATCAGAAGTTGAATCTGACCAAATTGAAACTACTAGCCGAATACCCACACTCTAAAGGAGGCATTTTTCAGTTGTTCGTAAAATCGAACATTTTAGTGTGCGGCACCCCCTACAATAGCAAATGTTGGAAAACTGAAATTGCACACTACCTTCCTTTCTAACTATCTGCACGTATACCAAATATGAAGTCTTTATCTCATCGCGAAGAAAGCTTTTTGTATCATTTCACCTTTCAAATGTTTTTCTGTAGCGTACCCATCCCCTTAAATACACATTTTTGAAAAACTCCATTCGTCTTGGGTTTTCTATTAAATGATTCGCCCATATACCAAATATCAAGCTTCTATCACATTCTCAAAAGAGTGTTTCTACTTCATTCCGAAAATAGAACATTTTTGTGTGCGACACCCCTCAAATAAAAAATATTGGAAAACTGAAATTGTACACTTTCTTCCTTCCAAACGATCTACCTGTACACCAAATTTCAAATCTCTATCTCATCCTGAAGTATGTTTTCTTATCAATGCACCTTTCGAACGTTTTCCTCTGGAGCACCCCCTTAAACGAACGTTTTTGAAAAACTATAATCATCTTGGGTGTTTTTATCAAATGATTATTCCATATACCAAATTTCAAGCCTCTATCAAATTTTAAAGGAGCATGTTTCTCATTTATTCGGTAAATCAAACATTTTGGTATGCGGCACCTCCTTAAGTAGAAAATATTGGAAATCTGAAATTGCACACTTTCTTCCTTTCGAACGATTTACCTATACACCAAATTTGAAGTCTCTATCTTATGGCAAAGCATGCTTTCCTGTCACTTCACTTTTCGAACGCTTTGGTGTGGAGCACCCACCTCTAGAGAAAGTTTTCGAAAAATTCGATTTTTCCAGGGGGTTTTATTGAACGATCGAGCCGTGTACCAAATTGCAAGTCTCTATCTATTCAGGAAGTACCTAAAAGAAGTGTGACAGACAGAGAGACACTTGGCAATTAGTATATATAGATAGACTAGCTGAATACCTCTTGAAAATCAACAGTCTCACAATAAGCTACCCCTGAATATTGCTATTTTTTTAATAATTCGCATTTCACATTTATTCGGCAAATCGAATATTTTAGTGTGCGGAACTCCCTAAAGAAGAAAATATCGTAAATTTTAAATTACGCAAATCTTACTTTCGAACTATCTGCCAGTACATTAAATTAAAGTCTCTATCTCATCCCGAAGCATACTATTTTATCATCTCCCCTTTCGAACGTTTTTCTGTGGAGCACATCCATAAATGCACATTTTTGAAAAACTCTGTTCGCCTTGGGTTTCTTATCAGATGATTGACCCATATACCAACTATCAAGTCTCTATCACATTTAAAAGGAAGAGTGTCTCATTTATTCCGAAAATCTAACACATTGGTGTTCGGCATCCCCTAAAGTTGCAAACATTGGAAATCTGAAATTGCACACTTTCTTCCTTTCAAACTATCTTACCAGTACACCAAATTTGATGTCTCTATCCTATCATGAAACATGTTTTTCTATCACTTCATATTTTGAACGTTTTTCTATGTTAACCACTCCCTTAGATGATCATTTTTGAAAAACCGTAATAATCTTAGGGTTTTTTTTTTTATCAAATGATTACCCCATATACTGAATTTCAAGCCTCTATCACATTGTAAAGAAAGCGTTTTTCATTTGTTCATCAAATCGAACATTTTAGTGTGTGGCACCCCCTACAATAGCAAATGTTGGAAACTGAAATTACAGAGCATTTTTGCAGAAATGGTCTTTCTTTTTATATTGATGTACGCCTATGTATTGGTTCTTAACATTTTAGCAGCTCACCACTGGGGCCATCTATTTAAAATAAACATTTTAAAGAAATATTGAACATTAAAATAAATAGTTTAAAAATATGCAATAAACTCTAAATATTTATGACAGAAATCATGTTTATTACGATTGACTTTTAAAAAATGACATAAATTATGTCTAATTTGAACGATTTTACTTTTGAAAAATAATTCTGTTATGTTTTAATCTGTTAGGAATATGGAGTGATGATGCTTACAGGGCAGGGCAAATTCTATTAGTTTCTTGGAGTCAACTCAAAAATTAGAAGTTAACTTAATATTGTCATATACATTAGTGTTTCCCCTAGACTAAAAAAAGAGCAGGGTGCTCATTCATAAAGAGGGCACTGTAGCTGAACAAAAGGGGCATTTTTTAACGTGAAAAGGGCAATTTTTAACGAACAGGGTCTTTTTTTTTTCCCTTCGGATCACATCCTAGGTCATTGAATTCAGCTCTTTATAATATATATTTAATAAACTAGTTCTAAATTATTCAAAATAATTAAAATTGATTTTGTCAAAACCAAATTTTATGAATATAGCCTACACAGATTCTAGCAGCAAAATCAGTGGTTAAAATAAAATCAAAACATAGGTCACATTATATGCACAATATCACCGTATATACTCGCGTATAAGTCAAGAAATTTGGGACAAAAAAAAAAAAACCTTCAAAGTGGGGGGGGGGGGGGGGGTCAACTTATACGAGGAGTCTAAAAAAAAATTGTAAATCTAAAAGTTATTTTTTCTCACGAGGCAATCCAATCTAAAACGATGCGATAGTAATCATGCAATCGCGCACTCCGAATTTCTCTGCACTTAAAACTCTCCTGTGAGTCACTGCCCTCCCGAATGCTTCCGACTACCAGTGTATCGTGTCATCAAAAAATATGCATACATTTTCGTTCGAAGTTTATCACTCGCTCCTCCGATTACTGCCGATGGTTTTCAGGAAAAAATTATTCTTTTCAGAAATAATTCTCTAACACAGATTGCTATAATGCAGGAATTTAAGTTAAAAGTGTTTCTTTTGTTTTGTTTATTGAAAAGAGTTTCTAATTTCTACTGTATTGGGGGGTTAACAAAAAAATCAGCTCAAATAATGGGCGGAAGCTAGATATTGTTTGATTGTGCGGTGAGTCAAAGTACTCTTAAGAAACGGGGATGTGCGGTCTCACATCCGTTTTGAGGACGCTGCGTGCTGGGAGTAAAATAATGCCTAGAGCTTGTCACACGAGAATGAGCGTCCCCAAAACGGATGGGAAACAACGCTGATATGTTATAGGCCTTTGGAATCGGACTTTAAAGAGTTCCAATGAAGTTTTCATTATGGAAATTGAATTTTATTATATATATATATATATATATATATATTTCATTTTCAAATGTTTTTGAATAATTTATGGAAAATTTTATTTTCTCTTTTTGGGATCGATTTATACGCGAGTTTTGAATTTTTTTTCCTCTGAAAGAAGGGGGGTCGATTTATACACAAGTTTTGGATTTTTTTTTCCTCTGAAAGAAGGGGGGGTCGATTTATACGCGAGTTTTGGATTTCTTTTCTCTGAAAGTAGGGGTTCGACTTATACGCGAAGTCGACTTTACGCGAGTATATACGGTAATACTCGCACGTGTAACGCAAATAGCATAGAGCCATATGAAAAACAAGGATTTCTTCGCACGTGTTCGGAGGAAGGCTGAGGTTTTATCAACTCGTTCATCAACAAAGGTACGGATACGAAGGGATCTAGGGGGGGAGGGTGTTTCTTTCAAGTGAAGAATCCAGAAGATGTCGTCCGGGAACCAGAAAATAGAGTCATGCTCCTACGTATCAATAGCGGAAGGACGGAAATATTCGCTAAGTCCTGAGGTTTTTTTTAAGCAAACGGGAGCAGGGCGCATTACCGCTATTAAAAAACAGTAGGGACAGGGCGCATTTACCTTTGCACAAAAACGAGCAGGGCGCATTTACAGCTATTAAAACGATATGGACAGGGTGCATTTACCTTTGTACAAAAACGGGCAGGGAACGTTCTACTACTGTAAAAAACGGGCAGGGTGCATTTATCACTATAAAAAAAAGGGAAGGGCGCTGCGCCTTCCTGAAAATGCCTAGGGGAAACACTATACATTTTGGAAATCAAGTCACTCTTCCCCAATGACTTTGAAAAATTTTGTATTTTTTTTTTCTTAGTCTCGATATAGCCCAATGTAGAATTTTTAGACAATCATAAATAATCATGTTTTTAGAATCAATTTCTGCTAATTCATTTTCATCCAGGATTTGATTCTGATTTTTAAAAGTTTTTTAGCTATTTTATAGTACTTTAAATAAATGATTTGATATTTTTTTTTATAAGTTCCAAACCAAGGATTTATAAAAAAAAATATCAAATCATTTATTCCAAACCAAGGATTTAAAAAAAATAACTGGATGAGAAACAATCCACATCTTGGTGTGCAGCACATATGTACAATTTTTTTTATCAAATCTTCATACCACTGTTGCCATGTGGTTAAACAGAGATTATTGTATTTACAAAATTATTGGAAACATTTTAAATGTGATTAAAATGAAAATTAACAAAATAAATTTGAATGTTAAAACATTGATATGCAAAATCAAATATATAAAAGTGAAGATAATATATATTTAAATACAAGCAAGGATATTTTCTTGGGTTAAGTTGTCGACAGTACTTGTTAAATAATCAATCCTTTGTAAAAGAGAGTCAATATTTTCGGAAGAATGAGAAGTTTGGAGAGCAATATCGTTATTAATATACTCCGTTTCGTTAAACGTTCGATCATGAACATGATTCCTACTATAATAATCTTGATTTTCATCACGAAATTGGCGCGTTGAAATCCAATTTGCACCAACATTAGCATAGCCACGTTTAAGTTTACCTCGATCCGATGGTGGGTACTTATGAGTTCTGTCACTTGGGTCGTGATATTCTTGTTCTGGGCTAAACCCATGATTTCGTATTGTTAATGAGTTATCAGCATAGTTGTCCTCGTTAGTTTTTCTCTTTGAATGCACATTACCTTCTCTGGATCTATTGCTCTTCGGAGAATTTTGTTTAGTGGCATTTTTGGAAGAAAATTTACTTGCTGCAGACTTCTTTTTAGCTTTATTCTTTTTCTTGGAATTTTGAGGAAACTTTTTACTTAACCCAGATTGTTTGTCAGCCATGATGGAAGAACACACAAACAAAGTGAAAATTACAGTTAAGTTTAAATAAAATTTAAATTTTTATAAAATTTTATCACACAACTTTATTATTTATTTCATACAATATTTATTTCACATAATTCTGAGTTAATACCAATGAAATACATTATTAAAATATTCTCAGTCAGAAGTGCAATTTAAAATAAAAATTATATTTTAATCCTCAAATGTATTCAGAAAAACTCTACACTACAAAAAAGTAAATAAATACTGTAATAAGATACGGAATGTATTTAATTAAATTCTGAAGTTTCATAAATAACCCCTTATATTTTGTTTTTAATCGTAATCTGAATGTCATCCCGCCAAATTTGTTGATCCGCTACGGTAATTTGTTGTTAAAGTTGACACTTTTGCCTTGTTTAATATCAAAAATGCCGTCGAGAGATTATTCTGATGACAAAGGTAAACACATTTATATATTTTTTCTTATATGATTTCCTTTCATGAAAATTTAACAATTTATTCGTATTTTATTTACATGTCCAATATCTGTTGAAAAAACATCTTCATGCACAAAATTTTCTTTTCATTGGAAAATATAAAATTTTTACTCCTTTATTCATTTATATATTTATTACTCATGTGAGCATAATGAATTTTTAGTATTTCCGTGCTTTACCATACACATTAATATTTTCTTAATGTGCATAATGAAGTTACGGTGACAAATAATGTTTGATAAATTTTAAAACCTAAACTAATAAAACTTTAATGTGATTACATTTACGACATTTTTTTTTCCAGTTACACATCATGTTGATGTTGGAACGAAAATACCCTTATAAGTTTTATTATATCATACTGTTATGTGCACTAATCTCTAAAACTAATTTTTCTACATAATTTCATTGGAAAATATAAAATTTTTACTCCTTTATTCATTTATATATTTATTACTCATGTGAGCATAATGAATTTTTAGTATTTCCGTGCTTTACCATACACATTAATATTTTCTTAATGTGCATAATGAAGTTACGGTGACAAATAATGTTTGATAAATTTTAAAACCTAAACTAATAAAACTTTAATGTGATTACATTTACGACATTTTTTTTTCCAGTTACACATCATGTTGATGTTGGAACGAAAATACCCTTATAAGTTTTATTATATCATACTGTTATGTGCACTAATCTCTAAAACTAATTTTTCTACATAACTATACTCAAAAATCTGCAATATGGCAACAGCCATTTGTTGTTGTTGAAACCCAGACCGTCCGACCTACCAGAAAGGTATAAGGTAACTGATTGGACGGTCGGGAAGTGCCACCCAATTTAGACCGGAACCCAGTGGGGGAGGCATCCACAGGGACCGTACCCTCCTTCCCCTACCACCAACCTCTCGGAAGGACTTTCGGACCCACATGTTTAACGTGATCGTACTCCGCATGAACACGGCGGCAGTTTTGGCAGCAACAGCCATTTGTGCAACAATTGATCTGTAGCAATTCAAACATTGGTCTATGCCCGCTTTGCCGGTTTACCTTGCTATCCTCGCCTCCTAAAAACATTGCCTTAATTACTGTTGGATGTCACACGTTGCAACAAGTGTTCTGTGGCACATAGATCAGTCATGTTTGTACAATGAGCATAATAGGAAAATCAAAAAATTAAAAAAATATTAAAATGACAAAAATACAATAAAACAAGCAAATGTCAACAACTTAATTTCTTAAATACATTATAAACCCATTAAACTGAAATATTGAATTCCGCCCATTTTACATCCCTCATACGAAATTTGATTTCATCAATCCCGATTCCCTGAGAAAATCCAAAAGAAATCACTGTACAATTAAAAAATAAAAATAGCCTTCCCCACTCCTCCCAAAGCCGCCCTACTGTTTAGAAAACTAAATCCCAATTTACTTGAAAGCATTCCCTGGTACTTTTCAACAACACTGAAGACAAAAAGTATTTTTCCAATAAATGCAAAAAAAAAAAAAAAACAATGAAATAAAATTAAAACAACAGTAAACGGTGCCCGGCCACACGTTTGATTGCCATAAGCCTTAGGGTTGGCTGTGTGGTCTGGGCCTTCAACAGTAAACGGTGCAACCAGATTAACTTCAGCAACGACTAAGTTTCATTCTACAAAAAACAAGCACACTTGAAATGAATCCTTTCAAATCAAAACCAAATACACACTCTTTCGTGTATAATTCTTTGCTCTTATGACATGGAAAGGTTCGCTAGAATGGGATGTTCTCCAAATTGAAATAGGGGTTCTCGTAATCTCATTTAAAAATGAAAAAGGGATAATACAGCATATGTATTGTCCACAATATCACAATTCCTGTATCTGTGGGAGACAAATTTGTTTTGTTTAAGTATTATAATGTTGTTACCAAGCAAAATAGTATTAAGTTATAGTAATAGTTACCAAGCAAAATAGTTACCAAGCAAAAATAGTATTTTTAAATTGATCTCTGAAATTTACTTGAACTATTCTTTACCAAAATGCCGAGAAAAAAGATCACAGTTCCAATGTTCTTGGGAGACAAATTTGTTCTGCTAAAATCTTATTATTTGTTACCAAACATCAAAATAGTTTTGTTAAATTGAACCCAAAAATTTATTTGAACTATTGTTCACTAAAATGCCAAGAAAAAAAAGTTCTCGATTCCTGTGTTCGCAAAAAACTATACTCTCTACTAAAATCTTGCTACCAAACATAAAAAATAGCATGATTTAATTAATGTCTGAAATTAAATTGGCTTTCAAAAATAATTCTTCAATCTTTCCGATGGTGTTACAATGGAAATTGTGATAGTTTCGATCACTAAGCAACTGATTTGTGTTAAAATTTATCAAAATGTCACATTAAATGATTCAAACTAATTCGAATTTTAAAAATCACTCTGAGATGCATCATCGTCCAAACTTGAGTACTACCTCTGTATCACGGGTGCCCATAGATCTTTCCCTAGGAGATGGCAAACTCAAAAATAAGATGTACGGCATAAGAACTAGCTTGATGCCTACCTTCATGACTTTGAACATCCAGGAGAGGGGCAAGGGCCCTGCTTGCCCGCCCCTATAGTCACCCATACTATTTACTGAATCTTATAGCTACTAATGTTATGTTAGGCTTAGTGGGTATATAATTAAATTTTCCACTATGCATGATACAAACATATTTTATTAAAGAAGATTTGTCTCATATAGTATGTAAATATTGTTTTCCCTGAAACTAGTATTTCTTATTATCAATCGCCAGAATGTCAACCCAGAAATTTTGTCAATCCACCCTCTCAAATGCAACAGAAAATCGTGGAAAATGTAGGGAGGAAACACTTGGAATTTTCTGCTAAAAGAAACAAGTAGAATTCAGTCACTCCGCTCCCTCATATAAGATGCCTTCTCAAATACAAATGAAAATCAAAGAGAATGTAGGTGGCACTTACTGGAAGTTTCTTGCTAAAAGAAACAAGTAGAATTCAGTCACACCCCTTCAAATCCGACCATCCATTTTGATGCTCTTAGTCCTTGGACGAGTCGGATGGTCTGGGTTTTCGACACCCCTTCAAATGAGATAAGAAAACTCAAAATATATAGAAAAAAGGCGTACTTTAATGTGTATCATATTCCTGTCAGGTGCCTGCTTATCTTTGCATCAGCTACTGGTCTCTTCTTTTAGGGACCCTTTGTTTCTGTTTTATACCTTTTTTAGAAACAGTGCAATATAACTCTTGTCGCTATGCTAGGCTCTTTTTGAGCCACCCACCTCTAAGTCATACTTTGAATTTTCAGCTAAAAGAAACAAAGTATACCTTTGTCGATGAATTTTTTTAAAAAATTCGATGTTTAAAGGGGGCTGTTGCATGGAATATTTTAAATTGAGACAAAAGGGGAAGGGTTTCACAGGGAGAACATATCTTCCTTCCGAGAAGTTGGTAGTAGGGGAAGGATAATACAATCCCTATGGATGCCTCCCCCACTGGGTTCCGGTCTAAATTGGGTCGAAAACCCTGGCCGTCTGGCTCATCCGAAGACATAGAGCAGCAAAAATAGGTGGCCGGGAAACAAGGTGTGCTGAATTGGCGCAAGACAGGAGAGCAGCCCCCCAATGCCCGCACCGCAACTGCGCCGACGCCGAACGGGCACACCCCGGCCGTAGCCAAGCACTGACCCCAAAATCCCAACTAGGGGATCCCCGAGTCAATACCCAGTCACAACCGAAACACACCCACCCAACACTGACACAACGCCGGGCTGACACCAGGAGGGACCCAACCAGCAACACACACAGATGCCACGCGAGGCACACCTCGTCTAAATTGGGTGGCACTTCCCGGCCGTTCAAACAGATATCTTTGTAGTGTTTCGCATCAATGATCACGAGACTGCCAAATCGTCATCTACTTTATTACAAAACATGTTCTAGTTACAACACTTCAACTTACCAGCGACTCACAGCAAAGAACTGATGCTCTTTTATCAGCCAGAACAAGAATTCTTATCTGCAGCGCTGTACGTGATTGTTGGCAGATAGCCAAGAATTGAATACGCGTCGAATGCCACATGAGTATGCCCCAGTGAACGAGGGGTACCGAGAAACGATATCAAATATACTATATATGCAAATATACATGTTTAAAATATACAAATTAAATTAGTTTAGGAATACACGTCGAATCTACATTGATCTTACATATACTGTACTAGTCTTTCCGGAAATTGTACCGTCCTACCACTCCTGGTTCTGATGGCAGAGTTCGAATTTTCATTTGATGTACAGGGATGTATCTAGAGAAATGTGAGTGGTGGTTGATTTTCCAGAACAATTATTATTGCGAATATAAAATTTCGAAACGAGCTTTGCGTTAATTCGCACACACAAACAGTATTAGTATTCTATACTTTTATATTAAAGAAAAACATTTGATAAAATTGAATATAACTTTTTTTAAATGTAATTGTAATATGTATATTTTTTTGGATGAGTGGTGTTCGGCAATTGAGTGGTGGTCGGAAATTCTGAGTGATGGAAACCCCGACCACCGCCGACCACTGTAGATACATCCCTGATGTATTAAAAGTCATAAGAGGCTTATGTTTTTCTGCCTCTTCACATTGGAAGAATGTGGGCTTCACTCGATCTAAAGATAGTTTCTTTTTTATATTTAAGTTCAACTTTTATAGTTTTTTTATTTCTTTCGATCACTTTTTGAGGTCCCGTGTACGATTGACTTAAAAGTGGTTTCGCACAATCTGTGCGAACAAAAACATGGGTGCAGCTTTCCAGAGATGGATGGGTGGACGAAAATAGAATTTTTGCCATGTCTTGATGTTGCTACGGGATTGAGTGTTCTCATTTTTTCTCGTAAATTTGTCACCCACGTTGAATCGTACGATTGTTTAGGTATGGAATCGTAAAACATGTCTGAAGGTAAAGTTAATGTCTTACCATATACCAATTCAGCACAAGAGGCCTGGATGTCATTTTTGAGAGCTGTTCATATTCCTAAAAGTGTGATAGGAAGTGTATCTGTCCAATTGGCATTTTCATGTGCTTTTAATGCACATTTTAGATGTCTGTAGAAACGTTCAATTATCCCATTTGAAATAGGGTGGTATGCTGTAGAACGAATGCGATTTGTACCCATCATTATATTAAGTTGTTGGAAAACAGAGGATTCCAGTTGTCCTCCTTGATCTGTTGTCAAGGTATCTGGAATTGGTACAACTTCAGGCCATCTCGTGAAGCAGTCGATTATTGTTAAACAATAATTATTACCATTAGATGGTGGAAGTGGGCCATTTATGTCGAGATATGTATGTGTGCGAACCGTGCGTCTGGGAGAGCAAATGTACCAATCAGAGTTTTGGTGTGTTTATGCACCTTCGATTGTTGGCAAGGAATGCAACATTTAACTTGATTCTTAATATATATGTCCATATCAGGCCAAACATATCTGGCAGTAATAAACTTAGTAGTCGCAGAAATTTCGGGATGAGAAAGTCTGTGAAGTTGATTAAAAATGATTTTTCGATACGACTAGGGAACAAAAGGTCGAGGTTGTCCCGTTGACATATCGCAGAACAACTTAAAATTTGCAATTGGAAAAAACCTTTTTTCTATTTGGAGTGATGAATTGTTATTGAGTAGAATTTCTAACTCAGGATCAGTTACTTGAGCTGAGGCAAAATCTTCAAAATTTAAAATAGAAGATGAAATTTTGTCAATTTCAATACGTGACAGTGCATCTGCTACTATGTTTTCAGTACCTTTTATGTGACAAATGTTTGTCGAGAATTGAGAAATATAGTCTAGATGACACAGTTGTCGAGGCAAACATTTATCTGGTTTCTGTTTGAAGGCATAAATTAGGGGTTTTTGGTCAGTGTAAATAACAAAATCCCGACCTTCTAACATGTGTCTAAATCATTTGACTAATGTGTATATTGCCAATAGTTCACGATCATATGTAGACCAATTTTTTTTTTTTGGACTTTCTGAAAGTTTGACTGATAGAAATGAAATAGGTTCCCGTTGAGTTGCATGAGAGATCCTCCAACAGCTACGAGGCATGTTTTTTAAGTAAGTACCGTTTTGGAATTAAAAAAAGACGTGCAAAGATATCGCAATAATTTTATTTCTACATGAAAGCCTGTACCTTAATCTACTTTTCTACATAATTTCCGTGAATATTGAGGCACTTGTCATAACGTGGCACCAGTTTTTGAATACCCTCCTCATAAAATTCTGCCGCCTGACTTGTTAACCACTGTATCACAACTGTTTTGACTTCGTTATCGTCTTGAAGACGCTGACCACCCAGGTGTTTCTTCAAGTGCAGGAACAAATGGTAGTCGCTGGGCGCCAGATCAGGGCTGTATGGAGGATGATCTAGAGTTTCCCATTTAAAAGATTTGATGAGATCTTTGGTCCGATTAGCCACATGTGGACGGGCATTGTCATGCAGCAAAATGATACCCTTACTGAACTTGCCACGTCTTTTGTTCTGGATTGCACGACGCAGATTGTTCAATGTCTCACAATAAGACGCTGCATTGATTGTCTCATTACGAGGCAGAAACTCCACTAGCAATACTCCTTTTTTGTCCCAAAAAACTGTGCACATGATTTTCCGGGCAGAAATTGTTTGCTTAAACTTCACTCTTTTGGGTGATGATGAATGTCGCCATTCCATGGATTGTTGTTTTGATTCTGGTGTGACGTAGGCCACCCATGTTTCGTCACCAGTAACAATTTGGTCTAAAAAATCTTCACCTTCATTGTGGTACCGCTCAAGGAAAGTCAATGCACTGCCTAAACGTTGGGTTTTGTGCAAATCCGTCAACATTTTTGGAACCCAACGTGAACACAATTTCCGGTAATTCAAGTTCTCGGTCACAATGCGATACAAAACACTACGAGAATATTGAGGAAACCAGTCGCACATTGATGAAATTGTAAAGCGTCTGTTTTCTCTCACCTTTTCTTCCACTTTCTGCACCAAATCTTCATTAAAGACCGAAGGACGCCCACTCCGTTCTTCATCATGCACATTTGTGCGGCCATCTTTAAATGCTCTCACCCATTTCCTTACCATTCCATCACTCATAATGTTTTGTCCGTAAACTTCACAGATCTCACGATGAATATCGATCGGTTTTACGCCTTTAGCACTAAGAAATCGTATAACAGCCCGTACTTCACAATCGGCGGGACTCACGATTGTCGGAGGCATCTTAAACACTCAGTAAACAACGTATACAATGAAGAATCAGACTGTAATGGCGTCAGTGCGTAGACAAGAGATGTAGGTAACCAGTGCGCATGCGCGGAACGCTGACCGTAGCGCTGCGGCGGCGGAATCGCAAAACGGTACTTACATAAAAAACATGCCTCGTATATCACTAGCGTTAACCCACACACTTAATTTTGCGCTAGGAATAGGATGATGAAAGGGAGTTGCGGTAGCTAAAGCATTCTTAGCATTTAAAAATGATTTTTCAGCAGAATTAGTCCATTGAAGCAAATCTTGAGCTTTGGTTTGTTGTTGTTGAGACCCAGACCATCCGACCTACCAGAAAGGTGTAAGGTAACAGTTTGGACAGCCGGGAAGTGCCACCCAATTTAGACCGGAACCCAGTGGGGGAGGCATCCACAGAGACCGTACCCTCCTTCCCCTACCACCAACCTCTCGGAAGGACTTACGGACCCACATGTTTAACGTGATTGTACTCCGCGTGAACACGGCGGCAGTTATGGCAGTGGCTGGAATCGAACCCGGGCCTACCGAGTGCAATTCCAGCGCGCTAACCAATGGGCTACTGCGCCCGAGAGCTTTGGTTTGTGTAGTATTTTTAGGCTTTTTTTTATTTTTGATACCTTCTAAAAATTTCTTTAATGGACCTAGTATGTGAGCAGCTTTTGGCACAAAACGTCAATAGAAATTAAATAATCCAAGGAATCATCTTAATTGTGTGATAGTTGTTGGCTTCGAAAATTTTTTATACAATCTACACGTTCTGGCACAATACCAGATGCTGAAACTCTGAATCCCAAGAACTCAATTGATGAGTCCAAACTTACATTTTGATGGTTTTACACTCGGACCGTATTGTTTTAACCGTTCAAATAAAGTTTTCAGGTTGGCAATATGTTCTTCTGGCGATTTCGAAGCTATTAAAATATCATCGACAAAAGCGTATACAAACGGAGGATTACATGTTACTTCATCAATAAATTGTTGAAAAGTAGCAGCTGCATTACAGAGTACAAACTGCATACAAGTGCTTTCAAATAATCCGAAGGGCGTTGTGATTGCAGTTTTATGCACATCTTCTGGATTAATAGGAATTTGATGATAAGCTTTGATAAGATCTATGTGTGAATAAATTTTGCTTCCATGTAGGTTCGAAGTGAAATCTAGAATATTGGGTACTCCATAATTATCTTTTACTGTTTGAGCATTCAGTGCTCGATAGTCACCTACAGGTCTCCATTCAGTACTGTCCTTTTTAGGTACCATATGTAATGGGGATGAATAATTGCTTTTGGAAGGACACATGTGACCAAGTTCAATCATACTTTGAAATTCCTCCTTTGCAATGCACAAACGATCAGATGCAAGAAACCCTGCTTTAGAAGTTATGGGAGGTCCAATAGTTTCAATATAGTGAACTACTGAGTGCTTTACTGCTTGATCTGGACAATGTGGTCAGGTTATCTCCGGAAATTTTTTTAAAAGGTGATGATAAATACTGTCACCTGATACAGTTTTAATTGAATGGGTGTCACTTACACTCAATGTACAATGAGAACTTATTTTAGTTTCTGAATCAATCAATTTTTGTTTAGACAGATCCTGTATCAAATTAAAATTGTATAAAAAATCTGCACCTATGATGGGAGTAGAAACATTGCCAACTAAAAATGAGCATTTAAAAATACGTCTCAGGCCAAAATCTAAGGAAATACATTGAGATGTATGCACATGAATAGGTGAAGTTTTAGCTGTCGAAAGAGTCATTTGGGAAGTGTTTCTTTGTAATTTTAAAGCTGGAATGATAGATACGTCTGATCCCGTATCGATAAAAATTTTTACGTTAGTGCGTTTGTCACACACAAAAAGACGACGAAAATTCTTAGGCAAGGCCCTGGTCGCCTTTACACCTGCCTCTTCTCATTTTTTTGGTATTTACAGGGAGAAATACATTTTAAAGCTTTTTGGCCAAATTTTTTATGATAATAACAATTTTCGTTATTTTTAGTTTCAGATGTGCTTCTTTGTCATGAAGCCCTGTTTCGGTTGAGACTGGGGCTTCTGCCACGAGAAAGATCATCTATCCTTAAATGTAATTTTTCTATTTCAGCAAGTAATCTATTTTCAATAGAATTTAAGGATGAAACTGAAGAACAAGCACTCACTGAAATCAGTGTCACTTTAATTACGCGATCCGCTATTTATGCTGCAGCGTTCAATTCCAGAGGCGTAATAGCTGCTAAAATAGTTTTGACTTGAGAGGGTAAATGCTGAAGAAAAAGTTCTAACATTAGTTCATCTGGTACTTTATAGTTTTCAGCATGGGATTTCATGCTGCGTAGTAGTTCCGAAGGCTTGTGATCACCAAGTTGTTCTCCTATAAGTAGTTTTCTAATTTTTTGGTGGGAGGATTCACAGCTACGTTTAATGAGTTCTGTTTTTTAATGAAGGTATGAGTCGTCCTTGTTAGGATTCATAATTATATCTCTAATGAAGCAGGTTCTGGAGGCAAATCTGACACCACATAATTAAATTTAGTTTTACTTTCAGTCGCAGCTTTCGGTGTACCCAATTCGAAAGTGCTTTCACACATTATGAACCACAATGCAAGATCACTGAAATTGTACGGCCGAATTTTAATCGCATTTGAAAACACCATGACAAATTGATGAGAATCCTAAAATTATTCGGCTATCTTCAGTCCGAACTTATACATAAGAGATTTTTCACTCGAAGGTACCAGAGTTTTGGTAAAGTGACATTTATCAAACTTCGACACAAAGTAATATTCTAAAGTCTATCAGTGGATTTGATACGAAACATTTTAGAATGAAAAACATCTACACGAACAAATACATCACGGCCGGGTCACCACTGTAGTGTTTCGCATTGATCACGAGACTGCCAGATCGTCATCTACTTCTTTATTACAAAACATGTTCTAGTTACAACACTTCAACTTACCAGCGATTCACAGCGAAGAACTGATGATCTTTTATCAACCAGAACAAGAATTCGTATCTGCTGCGCTGTACATGATTCTTGGCAGATGGCCAAGAAATGAATATGCATCGAATGCCACACCTTATACCTTTCTGGTAGATCTGACGGTCTGGATCGAAGAAGTAGAGAGAACAACAGATCAACGGAAATCTGAGATAATTATTAAATTTAAACTAATGTAAGGTATCATTTATATGTAAAATTAAAGGTGAAGTTCAACAAGAAAGATCAATCAAGCTTAAAACATTGATTATGAAACACTTTCCAACTTCAATGCAATTTTATTTAAACATCTCTAAAATGCAATACATTCCTAGGTAATATTTTAAAACTTATCACAATACTACATTAATTTATTATATTTGAAAACTTAAACCTTCATCGAAAAAAATGAACTTCATTCAAATGACGGCATTGAAATATAAATTGCCTGTTTCAAACATCTCTAAAATGCTATACATTCCTCGGTAATATTTTTAAAATCATCATAGTACTACAATAATTTATTATGTTTGAAAACTTCATAGAAAACAACTGACATTCATTCAAATGACGTCATAGAAAAAATAACACGCCTGGCTCTCTCTATAAAAGCAGCATTTCATTCATAACATTTTCCCAATCATTTCATTCATCGTAGTACTAAAATAATTTATTTTATTTAAAAACTTAAGACCATGGAGCTACAAGTAATTAAACTCTATACTTAAAACTTCATCGAAAAAAATTGTCCTCTCTGTAAAATCAATGAATATTTCATTTATATCAGCAATGCAGACTCCATGAGCTAAATACTTTTCCGTTAAAGAAATACAGCAGTTCTTATACAACTCATCCTACATATTTTGCTGTTTACATTTTACATAAGTGAAAAATAGGTTTCGTTGTAGAAGTAATCAAATTTGGATGATCATTTAAACTCAAATATATTGTTATTGTGTTGTTTCAATATGTAGATGCACAGAATTTAAGCAAAAATAAAGCGGTTTTAGGACGAATACAACACTCAATATGGTTTAAAAAGAACTTTAAATATCACGATTTTGAGACAAGATGGATGCCATATTTTATTAGTGGGTCACTTAATCTTTTCATATCATGGTCACGTGATCGCTTCATATAAGAGGTGTAATTATTATTTTAATTTTTATTTAAAAAACTACTGAATATATTTTGCTGAAATTTTTTTTATATATTTTATGGAATAATTTGAATATTACCTAAAATTTTCGAAGCAATTTGTGAATTTTAAATCTGCTTAAAAAAATGTTTGAAAATATAGGTCCCATAGAGTTCAATATATATTTCATTTTTTCAACCCAGGTTCAATCCAAAACTAATTGGGTGATATTATTCATTTATATTCCCATAGGTCCTACAGACCGTCTGAACAACATACTAAAATTTCATTTTAAGTCATTTTTACGGCAGTTATCGTGCTATATTAGGATATATATTAAGATATATTATATATATTAGGATATATTAGGATTATATATTAGGATATATATCGTGGATATATTAGGATTATCCAGTCGTATATGCAGTCATATAAATAATATGCAAAATAAGTATTTTTAATAATTCAATTAATAGTAATATTAAAATTTTCAAGTTTCTCAATTTTTATTATAGTTTCTTAAACTAAACCTTCATTTTATTATTTAATATAAATTAAAAATCTCTCCTTTACATTCAATATCTTTCACAATGAATATTACTTTAACTTACAATTTACTTTAAAAAGAGTAGTTTTTCTGCATTTTTTGGCAAAATTCTATTTCTCTTTTTGTCATAAATGACTCCTGCTTCAGAAAACAGTCATTCACTATATACACTGCATGATGGTGGGGCAAGATACTTTTTTAGCAATTGTGGTAAATAAGGAAAATTACTCATTCATTTTCCACCAGTCAAATGGTGACATTTTTCTTTCAATTACTGGCTGTGAAAGACTCGTCATCTTGTTGCACTTGTGATTGTGATATGCTAGAATTAACAGTTATTTCAGTAAAACAATCCAAAAAAGATGAAAGATTCTTTGCAAGATTAGAATTTCCAGTACTTTGAAATTTCGATTCTATTAGGAGCAATTCTTCGTTTTCTTCAGGGGAACCTTGAACTTCTTTCTTCATTATCAATAATAAAGAAGATTTAATCATTTCATCATAACCCTGATCTTTATCGAAAAATGTATCCTTTATTGTTCCAACACCAAATACTTCAGATATTGACAAATATCTGTTCAATGTTACAACCATAGAATTACTTCTGAAATTAATGATTTTGAAGAACTTATTTGCTTGGTAATTTCCTTAAAGGATTGAAGTAAAGTTAAGCAGTTTTGAATTAATGTCTATGATATAATAAAGAGCTTGTTATTTCATTGCTTTCCTCTGCATATAAGGACATAGCATTTCTTAATTTATTGAACTCATTACAACAAATTATAATGTTGAAATTAAAAGCACTTATGATTTCTATTTCTATTATTTATCAAGTTATCTGTGATATTATATGGGAATTTAAAGAATGATAAGGTTTTTAAATTCTTAGTTGCTATAATAAAAACTGGAATTTTATTTTAAGCAGTGGCTACTAAATATTAAGAAGTTAACAAGTGTAATTATATTAATAACCAGTTGATAATCATTATGTATATAAACGCTTAAGCTTTAATGGCCATTTTAAAAGCTTTAATAGTCTCATGGCTGCTGCTGGTTTTGATTTGTATTAGTTGCTTTAAAATATAATAATAATTTTAAAATATGTATTTCTTCTGAATTAAGAATTTAACTCAGCTATAAAATCATGTAAAAAAAAGCAGACAAATAAGAAGAAAAATTAAATAGGAACAGTAGCACAACCAGAATTTTTTTCTGGGAAGGGAGGTATTTGCTCTATAAAAGGTTACAACCTTGAAATTAGCACAAAAATTACTATTTCTTCATATAAATTGAGGACTTCTGGGGGAGGTTTTTTTTCTAACTTTAAGAACCCCCCCCCCCCCCCCCCCTGATTGCACCTATGAATAGAAATAATGAAATAGTAACTATTTAAAATTTCTAAAAGAAAATTATACTATCGGTTGGATACCCCGGATGTCTGGTTTTAAATTCAGGTTGAATATCCGGTATCCGGCCAAACTGACATCCGTTGCATCACTAGTTTTAATTTCAAATTTTGGAAATTATCTTAATCTCTGAATTTGTAAAACACTTAACTGTTTTTATTTTTCTTCAGCAAATGCTTAAAAATTGTAATAAATTGTATCATGGAATTAAAAGTTTATTTTGTATGTTGAGGATGTTCATACTTTTACTTTGGTTATTGGTTGTAAGAAGAAAATACTTGGTTATTGATAAATTCACAATAAAAATTGTATAAAACTTTTATTACAACATTTTAAAAACATTTATGTGTGTTGTAAAATGATAATCTTTTCAATATTCTCTGGTATACAAAATAAAAATAGGAACAGCTTTAGTATAGACTTTTGGCAAAATTCACCATTGTTTGGCGACCAAAAATGTCGCCAAGGTTTGCCGGCCAAGGAATGTCGCCATAGTGTTTGAAAGGTGTTTACTAACACTATGTTAGGCTTGGTGGGTAAATAATTGAAAAATATAAGTAAAATACAAAAATGCATATGAAACGTAAATATCATACAAAAAGAATAGAACATGTCAACACTGTAAAAATGAATAAAATAATGTATAAACAGAAAATTTACATAAGAATGATCGTTCTCTGTCGAAGGCTGCAATGTAGAAACAGCTGTTTGTGCATCAGTTGATCCATAGCAATTAGAACATGAACCTATGACTGCTTCTTAATCTTACCTTGCTACACTTGCCCGCTAAAAAAGCATCGCAGAAACTGGACCTGCTTTCTATCGGAGGTCGCACATAGCAACAACTCTTTGTGCAACAGACATAACATGAAAACTATGAAATTTAAGAAAAACATTAAAATGACGAACCAAAGTTCAAAACGAATTCTTGCATGCATATTCTTTACTCTAGCAACACAGGGTTGCCCTGCTAAAAACAAAGTGTGATTACCAGATTGCAGGAAAAATTGCTCCAAAAATATCGTCAAATAAAAAGACTTTATACTAAAGCTGTATCAAAAAGAGTGTTGATGTTTAATTTTGTAGATTGATAATTTGATTTCTTGCATTTTGCAATTTTTGTTATCTCTAGTAAAACGTTAGCTTAAATAATAAAAACAATTGCTTTTCTTTATTTTTAAAATTTTATTATTTACATTTTAGAAAAAATTACAACTTTTCTTTCAAGTTTTGTGACTCAAGAAGGTAAAGGTGCTGATAAAGTCCTGAAATATGGGATGCAATTGGTAAGATTTTGTTAAGTCTGAAATTTATTGTTCTAAATTAGTAATTTTCAATAAATAAATAAAAAGCTCTTTGTGCAAAGGATAAAGAAAACTTGAACAATGTATTTAAACACAAAATAAAATAATGCAGCATACAGGAATTTCGAGGATACACTAGATCCTCTTCCTCAATGCTAAAGCACCAGCAAAAGCTGAGGTCAAAAAGATAAAATGCACCCTTTTTGAATTTGGGATTGTTGGTTCTCTAGCACTGAGGAAGAGGATTCAGCTTATTCTCAAAATAGCTACATTATTATTTTATTTGTACTTAAATACATTGCTCAAGTTTTCCTTACTGATATTCAAACTTTTCTAGACTGCAAATTATCTGTGTTTATTTTGAGTTGAAAATCTTTTCTTCTAGACAAAGTTGGCACACCGAGAGCAAGTCTCTTTAATGGTTGACCTAGATGATGTTCATGAGATGCATGAAGACTTAGCTGAAGCCATATTGGAAAATACTCGTCGCTATTCTTATCTGTTTGCCGATGCTATTCATGATATGTTACCTAATTACAGAACCCGAAGGGTAATATTTGTTATTTATCAATTTTTTAATGTTATTAAAAAATTGATATTTGACATTTGAAATGTGCATATGTCAACTTTTTACAAATTTCCAGTCATTTTATTTTTATGGTTATGTAACTAAGCAATAGTTTGAGTATTTGACTCTTATACTGGTTTCCATAATGTTTAAACCCAAAATAGATCCTCACTCACAAATCCAGATATATGATACTTTTGGAATGTGACACAATCTATACACAGTTCTAATAACACTCTTTCAGCATATGATGTCATCTCTTACCTGTTTGAATTTTCCAGTAAACAAAACATTCAAATATATTAGATATTAGGCCCTTCATATAAGGGTAAAGTGAGGGATCTTCATAAAGTTATATAAAAGATTCCCTCTCATATGCCCAGCTAAAATGTTTAAGCTCCTAAAATCTGTCAATATACATAAATTATGCACCTCTCTTGACCAATATTATCAACTAGAAAATGTACCTGGCACTGCCCAGGATGTAAGGCAGAGATTAATTAAATTAAGTCTTCAATTTTTCAAAAGGCGTAATCAGTGCTCCACCCACTTTTTAAAATCAGATATAAAATGAACTATTGTACAAACTGCACATAAAAGAATCTCCTTTAGTTTCAGCGTATATGTGTCGTACACAATGCATGCACACAAACATCCACTGCTCCTTATAGCAATGCACAATTTGTGATATCAACAGCCAACCAAAGAAAGAAGAATGTAAAATATATATTTTTTTAAATGCCGTGAATTAAAAAAAATAAAACATGCACATTTCAATATATTTAAAAATAAATAAATATTCTCTTTGATCTTTTCGATGATGTCAGAATAAAAACTCTGATATTTTTGAACGCTAAAGAGCCAATTTGTGTGAAAATTACTCAAAATCGTGCTTTTAACATAAAGCAACAAAAAGAGAAATATCTTGCCAAGGTCTGTTGTATCGGCATTCAGCTAACTCAGTACTAAATGTCATGGCTGTCTGAAACTAAAGATTTTCAACTATAGTCAATATACACAAAAAGACAAACATCTTTTATTATATAAAATTACTATACTACCCTCTAGCAAAACATAAATACTATACAATCCCTAATAAAGCACAGTTAGACGAATTTGATTGCTGCAAATAAAAAAAAGGGCTGATTTAAGAATAAATTTTAAAAACAAAACATTGTTATTTTTACATCAAACCATAGTGAATGTGATAAAAACGACTTCCTTGAAAATAATACATCCTAATACTTCTTGAAGAAAGCAGGCACAGAAAAATTAGTTGACTACAATTCAAAAACAGTGTGCTCTTAAACTGATGCTAAGAACAACTGAGCAGTTCTTCTTAGTATTCATTTAAGAGCACATTGTAGTCACTTATTTTTCCTAGGCCTGCTTTCTTTAAAGAAGTATTAGAAAGTTATAAAAAGGTACTTGCCCCATAGACATTAAAACTCACTATATTTTGAATCAAAAATATTAATATTAATTTTCAAAGATACTGAGTGTTTGCTAATTTAGCGACACTTCTCAAAAGTCACCAAGTTGGCGATATTGCGCCAAAATGACACTAAGTATGACAGACAGATAAAAATAATTGTTTTTTTACAGTATTAGAAAATGGTCAGTGTTTCCCATGAGTTTAAGCAGGGATTAATTGAATTTGTTAATCAAAAAGCAGACAGAATTCCTTAGTTTAAACACATGTACAGATGTGCACAGCAATTTGCCTATTCGAATGCTAAACATAGACGATATATATAGTTATATAAAATAAAATATATAAATTCTATTCTTGTATAAACAACAGTGAAAATTGCATGTAATCTGGGTACATCGATGCAATGAGCATGATATGATCCCCTCAAAAATAAAAATTACAAATCCCATCACTTGCAGAGACTCTCTGTATATAACAATGTAAAATCTATGTTCTAACATCTAGCTGTAATCTTAACTCACCCTATGACGTACATAATTTAAATCTTAAGTTTCAACAATCTCAACACAATTAGACCAATTTATATATTGGCACTCTTTTCCACAAACAATGTAATATTTGCATTTCCAATACTCCATTAAAACTCCATTTTGATCTCTCATAAAACCGTAAATTAAACAAAATGACTCAGATTCTCCCCCGTGTCCACTGTAAAGCAAAAAAATAAGATTCAAAACAGAATTATTTCTGTTAAAAGGGGGCTTAAAATGCACTGTGATCAGATATCGGTGAACATTTTTTAAATATTCACGGAAATTTGTCAGTCTTTAAAAATCTGTATAAAATAAAATCAAAAGTTTGGTCTATGTGGCCCTTTGATATGCATTAAACTGTAGTTTAAAAAAAAAAAAATTCAAATTGTATCATGGACCTGAAAATGGACACTCACCACAGGTCCATTAAACAATGCAGTTTGTTGATTAAATGATACAGCCACCATCCCGTTCCTTGATTTCATTGAAAAATTGCCCAGAAATTTACTGTGTGTTTCTTCCCTCCCCAATTCTCATCTCTCTATATGTATTACATCTTTACATCTTAAATAATAAAAGGCAATGTCTGTCTGTCTTATACACTATAGGCTCAGTGACCGCACGTCGCAGAGACCTTGGGGGGGGATTATTTTGGGGGCAGATTTTAAAACAAAAGTCACTTTTGACCTAAAATAAGGAACTTTCGTTTCTAAATCCTCGCATCGGGAAAAGTTCCTACAATTTCGACTTATAATTTACATTTTTAGGAAGCTCAAGCATCGGGCATTCTTACAAACCCAATCTGATCAAGAAATAATAAAAAGTAACTGCAGAATCCAAATTTCAATTTTTCGGCAAAGAAGTTTTTCTCCCACATGCCCTCACAGATGCACTGAACTGCCCAAGAAGTTGGATTTCTTGCGCACGCAGACGCAATTGCCATGGAAACGATTTTGGCCTAGCAGATATTTGGTGGTATATTTGAGGATATTCGCATGGGCAAATGTCATCAGTGTTTGCTTTTTATAAGGTTTTTGGCTCATTATGCTGGATTGAATTGTGGCGATGTATTGTTTACATCGGATGGTGGTTGGGACCACAATTAAAAAACTTAAACACTGAAGAAATAAAAAAATAAATAAAAGAAAGTTATGGAGATTGTCGCAGTTCCTTAAAATTTTATTATTAGTTTTAACGTCATTAAACTAAACCAAACTTTGTTAACTCCACAGAATTGAGGGCGTGGTAGCCCAGTGGTTAGCACGCGGGAATTGCACTCGGTAGGCCCGGGTTCGATTCCCACCACTGCCAAAACTGCTGCCTTGTTCACGCTGAGTATGATCACGTTAAACATGTGGGTCCGTAAGTCCTTCCGAGAGGTTGGTGGTAGGGGAAGGAGGGTACAGTCCCTGTGGATGCCTCCCCCACTGGGTTCCAGTCTCTAAATTGGGTGGCACTTCCTGGCCGTCCAAATAGTTACCTTACACCTTTCTGGTGGGTCACACCAGCGAGTTTGCCATGGTCAGAATTTTCAAGGGTAGCAAACAGGATGGTCGCCGAAGGCAGCTAGTATTTAATATAACTATATTTTTTGATTTTATAAAAAAATCCATGATAAAGTGGCCACTAATCTAAAACTGCTTACTGCCTGCCCACTTGCTACTAAGCGAAAATTCAAATTTTCAGGTCTATCATATCAAAAAATTGTATTCGAAGATGTTTTCGAGATGGATATATATTTAACACTTTTAAGACATTTTTTTATTCATCTTTAATAAAAAAAATATCTGTAACAAAAAAAACTATCAAATTTTTTTAATTTTCAACACTTGGGCAGCATTTTCCCAAATTTTTTGCTTCAATTTAAAGATAAAATGAAGAGCTATAAAATTAAGGTATGAGTTAAATTTTTAAAGAGTCTTCTTATCCTATTCCATAGTTTTTTTTATTTTAATCGCTTTTAAAAATCTGTAGGGAGAAAAACTACCGAATTTTTCAAAATTCCAGCTCTACAAAACACCTTCTCTCTTCAATAAACCTTCAGCTCCTGTTGAAAAAAAATTCAAGTTCGCAGATCAATAATTGAGGAAGAAGATATGTTTTCTGGGACATTGTGTGAAAAGCGTTCAAAATCATGTATAAGTGTAAAATAACTTAAAAACTTATTCAAATGCTCTTATCTAATAAAGTATTTATTTTTTTTATCCTTTCTCTCAGCAGTCAGAGTAAAAAAAAAAATTGTTTTTAAAATGAGGGGAAGATCCTTTATTTGATCCTTTTCTTATTAAAAGAAAATAATTTCATTTACGCAAAGTTTGCATGCATACCATTCTCTCTATTGCATGTTCTTTAGCTGAAATGAAAAAAAAAATCATTAAATAGATTTTATCATTATATAAGTGAGCACATTGTAGGTATTTTTAATCAGAAATAAAGGGATATTGATTTATAGCGATATTTAGTAATAAAAAGTACTAATTTGTGTTACTGTTTTCCTGCAATATAGAAATTCGTTAATTGATAAGGAAAATTATATATTTGTTACGATTATAGTATTATGAGCAATGTATATACATATATTTTCATAAATCCTTGTATAAAACATTTGCTATTGCATTCCATCCCCATCCCCTATAACTTATTTTTGTTGTAACAAAGTTTTATTTTTGATTTTCCTGTTTTAAACATCTATTTTCTCAATTTTAAAATATTTTTTCTTGTACTTGCTACCAAACTAACAGGTTGAAGATAGAGACATTCTTGATGTTTACATTCGCCAGAGATTGAAAGTTGAGAGCAGATTTCATGAGGAAGGAGAATATAGAGATCCTAGAAATAAATACCCTGCAGAACTTCTACGAAGATTGTGAGTAAAGAATCATATATTTATTAAATGTAAAATTGCCCAGTGTTCCAAAGAAATATGTTATAGCTGAAATATGAAAACTTTTTTATTTATTAGATATTCACAACATTGACTTAGTTCCTGTTGTAAGATTCTTTTAATTTAAGAAAATCTCACATTTTCATTTTTTTTTTTACACGGGTCTGGCAAACCTTCCTAATTATATGTTAATTAGAATGAATTAGATGTTTCCAGAATCCTAAATAAATGTGCTTTACTTAAATAATACTAGATACAGATAACACTACTCAATTTACAAATTACCTGTTTTGAACTAAAATCATTCCCATGCTCAGATTTTCCGTGCACAACTTAGCAAATTGTACACCATGGGCATTGGGCATAATGCATCCTAAAAGTTTCTTTACCCCAGTAGTAAAATTAAAAAAAAAAAAAAATATTGCTATCTCGAATTCATATCCAATTTAAATCACATTTTATCACAATATGTATAATGATAATATAACGCCAAATTAAAAACAGACAAAATCTTTTAAATTTTCAAAGTTAGAAATCCTATAGATTAAATTCACTTAGTTTGTAAACTTCCCCCCCCCCCCCCCCTCCCCTGTGGAGGCAAAATGTTTGCCATTTAATCAAAACACCTGTTCTTGAATATTGGCTACAGCAAGAATGAATGAATAGATGATGGTAGAAAATGGTCAATTTTTGTCTTTAAACGTTAATAAATTTTAAACTAATTTGACTTTTAAAAAAAAAAAAAATCTTGCTGAGATGCATTGTACGAGGAGCTAAAGTACCTCTGTGACAAATTTCCTCACAATCTAACGCTTCGATTTTCCTCTACAGGCAACACACACAAATATTTTCTAACTATTTTAAATCCAAACTACTACACTCTAACTATTCTGAATGCAAAATTTATTCATTCTGCATTTGTTTTCACATTTTTACAAAACAAATGACAGCAAATTTTCGAGTAACAGTGCTGAAAATTCCTACTTTTTTGCAGCTTTCAAAATTCTCTTTAAAAAATGAACCAGTTTGTGGTCGGGAATAAACCTGTTTTTCTTTTCTAGATCTTTGCAGATCTGTCTATGGCTTATGAAAAACATGTATCTAAAAATTGGGGAGATATGGTAATGAGCGAATGGAAAATTTTGCAATATAGATAGTATTGCTAAATGTATACATTTTTTAAACTCCTTATATTAATTATTGATTTTTTTTATTTATTGTCTCTTTATGTAGTGAAGTATACTTTAAGAATAAAGATGGAGAAGAAACCCTTTCTGTAAGAGAAGTAAAAGCAGAACATATAGGAAAGCTGATAACCGTAAAGGGTATTGTGACAAGATGTACGGAGGTGAAACCCATGTTGGTTGTAGCCACGTACACTTGTGACCAGTGTGGTTCAGAAACCTATCAGCCTGTAAGTTGAATTATATATTATTTGGATGTTATAATTTATTATTATATATTATTTGAATGTTATGGTTTATTATTATATATTATTTGGATGTTGTAATGAATTTGTATTTCTATCTTTGTTATTTACTCCTAATTTTGTTTTCAAATGTTGCATTAGTTATTACAATGCTTTACATCCAAATTTAATTTTTTGTTTAAATAGAATAAGCATGTGCAATAAAGTTGCAGCTTTACTTTTAAAAGTGTTTGTTAGTTTCCTTATCTTTGATAGGCCTAAATACTGGTACTGAATAATAATTAAATCCACCCAAATATCACTAAAGAGTAGTCATGTTACAACTTTAGTATGTCATGCAGAAAACACTTTGCTAATCGATAACATTGTGGCTTTGTTATATATGAAATTAATATTAAGATTGCATTTCACTCGTATAAGACTTTTAATATGCATATTTTTCTTTAGATAAACTCATTGACTTTTATGCCATTGATAATGTGCAGCAGTGATGATTGCCGTATTAACAAATCAGGAGGCAGACTTTATTTACAAAGCCGTGGATCCAAATTCATTAAATTTCAAGAAATCAAGATTCAAGAACATGTAAGTTATATCTTATGCCCTTAACCCTTTCCAGACTGTGGCATTCCGGAACTGCCGCGGCCCAAAAAACTGAGCGCTTCGCTTCCGAACTGTTCCCAAAGGACGGCAAATTTTTTGCGCTAAGCTTAACTCGAAAAAAATTCACTAAAAATCACCTATTCAACACAGAAATCTACTTTTTTTAGGAATAAAAGAAATATTTATTTTCTATTTGATGTATATTTTCCATACAAATCTGAATACAAAATACTCGCTAGTTGCTCCCATTCTTTTATCCGAAATAAACGAATAATTTCACTGCCTCTAAAACCCAAACAAAAAAAAAATACTCTCTTATATTCCTATGATTCACCAATGAAATCATAACGCTGAAATAAAAACAAAATCCGAAACTCAATTATAAAATTGTTGATGCTGCGAGAATTTCTCTGTCTGTTTATATTACAAAATCATGTTTCACCGCTCCAAATGGAGAAATAATTCATTGGATCCTCCTTATGCCAAGGTCATGTATCTGCAAAATACATTGAAGTTAGTTCCACGGACATTTAACGCCATCTAGTAGACAAATTAAAACATTCCACGTGAAGGCACGCATGCGTGCCACTCGCCGTTTACGGTAAAGTTTCCTCCGTTACGAGTGCGTGCCGTCCGTCCTTGAATGCAAGTTCGCAGCCGGCACGCGGGCGTGCCAATCGTCCCGAAAGGGTTAAGCCTAAAACTTCTTAAAATTGGGGATTTGCTATTTATATATTTAAAGTATTTATTTCAAACTTATAGCAGGGAGTTATTTTAACCTTGCCTACTGTTAAAAAAAATGTAAGCGCTCGGTAATAACTGTATTCTGAGGCGGTAAACAGTTCAACACTTTCTTGCTTGTTAGCATTGCCCTGTCATAGGGTATGTGTCACTTTACAGTAGCATCTCCATGTTCTACTTGTACCATCTGGGAACATTATGGCATCTCGTAAATTTAAACCCAATAAAGAGTTTGTAGGAGAAAATACATAGTAGATAATAAGTAATCATATTGGATGACTGCCAATAAGACGATCATTAAGCTTAACTTCTTAAAGCAGGGGATTTGCAATTTATATAATTAAAATATTTACTTCAAACTAGTAGCAGGGAATTATTTAAACCTTGCCTACTGTTAAAAAAATGTAAGCGCTCGGTAGTAACCGTATGCTGAGGCGGTAACCAGTTGAACACTTTCTTGCTTGTTAGCATTGCCCTATCATAGGGCATGTGTCACCTTACAGTAGCCCCTCAATGTCCTACTTGTACCACATGGGAGCATTATGACATCTTGTAAATTTAAATCCAATAACGAGTTTGCAGGGGAAAATACATAGATAATAAATAATCATTTTGGATGGCTACCAGCTCATATTCAGGTGAATACTGACCCGTAATTTAAAGCTGGTAGCTCATATACGGGTAAATTTTAACCCATAATTTTAAAATGGAGAAATTTTGAAACATCCATATAGTTTGGTTTAATCATACAGAATATCGTTTTGCTGCAGAATGGATTAAAGTCTTGATCAGCTTATTACAACCAAATTCTACTGCATTTCACTTTTTTTTTAGTTTGAAATCTTTGTTCTAATTATGTAATTTAGTCCAGAAATTGAATGAGTGATTTGAATGGAAAGTTTTATAATCCTTGTCAATTTTAATTTCTGAAGTAAATTATTTTTTTTCATATAGAGTGACCAGGTTCCGGAAGGTAACATTCCTAGAACTATGACAATACATGCAAGAGGTGAATTAACAAGGCTTGTTTTACCAGGAGATCATGTTAGCATAACTGGAGTTTATCTGCCTATTGTTAGAACTGGCTTCAGGCAAATAGCACAAGGTCTTCTGGCAGATACATTTCTAGAAGCACATGTGAGTTTCTGCTTGATTACTAGCATATTTTGTTCAAAAAAATTATAATTAGTGTCATTCCTCTGCAATTGTTTTTTCTTTAGCTACAAATTGGCAGCTTTTGATATTTTTAGCCACAAAGTTAATGTTTTGTTAATTCGCGAAAAGATTACAGATGTGTACAATTTGATAATTTTTTTTTTTTCAAAGAAAACATGTTATTTTTATCAACTCTTTTTATGCTTATTTTGTGCTTGTCAACATGAAACAGCCAATGTTTGCAGTGGCAGTACCACAATATTGTGAACCTCTTTGGAGAATGACAAATCCAATCCCATCATACAGCTAATTTCAAATTTCTTTCAAAATAATATGTCAGTTTCCATAAAGATTTGTAATGTTCTAGCATGTAGCAAATTTTTTTTGTTGCCATTGCAGATATCAGCCATTCTATGCTGAATAGTGCATAATAAACCCCAGTCACAAATTTTGACTCTTATTTGTGCCACCCTTGTAATTTTACACTCATTTCTACTAACAAGTATTTGATTTAAGGAAAAATGTGTTGTGATAACAATAGATTTTCAAATTTCTTTTCTTGCATTAGAGAATTGTAAGAATGAATAAAACAGAAGACGACGAATTGAATGAACAAGACATGACTGAAGCCGAAGCAGAGGAAGTGAAAAGTAAAGCCCTCTTATATTTACAATGTTTTTGGAGTAATCTTATACCTTCTATTTACCTCCTTCCATAAAATTGATAATGTGGGGATAAGAGTTCCCCCCCCCCCTTTATATATTAGGAACATTATCCATAATTTCTTTTACAGTAATTTACCTTAACTTATTTAATAATTCAGATATCTTTAAATGCCAGTGCTTTTTGGTGTGGAATTTTTTTTAAAAAAAAATTTGGTGAAAACTAGGTGTTTCAAATCTTCTATTAAGAAATGCTGTTTTCCTAATTGCATGCACTGTGCAGCTCAAACTTCCCCATAAATCTTCAATAGGGTTCATCTCAGCGCTGGCCAGTTTATAACCGATATATTTTGACATTGGAGCCACACTTTCATTGACTTTGCAGTATGGATGGGTTCACAATCTTGCTGAAAACAACAATTTGGACCTCTCAGCAAGTTGCCAAAAGGAATTAAATTGTTCTCAAAAGTCTGTTGGTATCCTTTGGATTTCATTTTTCCATTTGAAAAGGTTAGATAGGTTTGGTCCTCCCCCCAAGGGAACATTATCAAACTTGGTATCAATTGAAATATTTTTTCAAGACCTTTAAAATGTAGGGTAACATGCTATAATTTGGAACAATGAATCAGATTTTTCGAAATTTTCTTATGAAATTTGAAAATGAAAAAAACTAAATCTGGAAAATTCCGGAATTGGTAAAATCCGGACTGGACCTTATTTTCTAAGTTGTACTGTATATGTAAACAAAATTGTACATTTCAAGTTATTTTGAATGGGTTTTTTTACGCTCATGTATTCACGGCATTATTTTTTTAAATTGGCTTTAAAGTAGCAGTATGCAGTACTGAAAATAGTTAATAATAATTAAGTTAAAATACAGTATACAAACAATTGGGAAAACTCGTGGAATTTCACGCCGTATTAACGGAAGTTTATTGAATTTTTTAATATTTAATATAGTTTTAAGCATAGTATTTATTTGCTTTAGCTTGATTAACTTATAAAATTTCCGTTTCGATTTAATGGGGGGTTTCTCTTATTTTATTTTTATCGCGCTATATTTATTTTTAATTTTATGATTTTATATTTTTTCTTGCGTTATTTCATTTTTCAGCGCAATATAAAAAACCAGTATCTTTTTGGGGAAAAAATAGTGTATATTTTAAATGTTTTGCGTTTCTTTAGATTTTCCCTTGTTATGTTAGATCTTTTTAAAAATTATTTATTGTAAGTTTTTAATTTTGTAGATTTTTCCAAAAAATTATTTATTTTATATATTTTTTCTAAATAATATTTTTTTTCCCTAAAATTATTTATTTCATTTTGTTAGATCTTTTTTTTAAAATTTTACTGCAATAAAATATTTTAAAATCTTAAGTTATTTATTTTAATTTTTTTAAATATGTTTTTAAAATATTTATTGCAATTTTTTTTTAATTTTTTAGATTTTTTTCTAATTATTTAATGTAATAAAATTTATTTAGGTCTGTAAAATTATTTTTTTATATCTTTTCAAAAATTACCTATTGCAATTTTAAAAGGTTTTACAGATCTTTACTACAATTATTTATTGCAGTTTTTTATATTAAAAAATATGTATTGAAAATAGATTTTTTTAATGAAAAATAAGCATTTTTATTGATGCAATTTATATACTATTTTAATTTATTAAAAGTTAATTGAAAATTTTAAATGTTTATACTTAAATTCTGTAAATTAGATTTTTAAAATTTCATTGTCTTGGGTTTACTTGTTACATATACGGCAAACTGTTGAAATAAAAAAATGCCTTGCACCAAACTGCTACAATGTCAAAACATTTTTTGCTACAAACTGCTACAATTTTGAATAATTGCCTGTTACAAACTGCTACATTTTCAAAATATTACCTGCTACCAACTGCTACAATTTTAGAAATTTGCTGCTCCAAAAATTGTTCCAAAAGCATTTTTTGTAATCACATCACTGCATATGCTAATTTTAAAATTTAGTCCTAATTTGTACTAGTTTTCTTATTTTAGTAATTACTTTGACATAAGTGCTATCTGATATCCTTTTCATAGTATACACATATTTGAAAAAAATAATTATGTATTTTCTGTGTTCTAGTTATAAATCCTTAATGTTTAAACTTTTGACATTGACTGTTTTGAATGAGTCGTGATAATTTGACATTCTCTATTTTCAAAACAGATTCTTACAACTATGACAAAATGGCGAGCAGTATTGCTCCTGAGATATTTGGTCATGAAGATGTTAAGAAAGCCCTCTTATTACTACTTGTTGGTGGAGTAGATAGAAATCCCAATGGAATGAAAATTAGAGGTATAGCAGTCATTTTTAACACGTTAGCTGCTTTGTTAACCATCCATGATTCACAATTGCATTGTTATTGAGTATCGTAACAATCAGCATGTTAAACAAGTTACTTTTTGAGCTATTATTATTTTTTGTTTCTTTTTTATTTTGAAATTTTTAATTTGTTGCTTCAAACATAACAAAATTTCCAGTGATATACAGTTCTTGGGTGCATTGAATATTGCACATTTCTTGTAAATTTGGTGCATTAATATATTTTAGTTATAAATTTACTTATTCAGTAAATTTTGTATAAAACACAGTCTGAAAACCTGAATTTATATGGGTTATTGGTTAATTCAAGTATTAATTGAAGTAACCAATAACCCATATATGCTCCATTCCTCTTTTGGATTTTGGGTTTATTGATTTTCTTGCACTGGCAAAGAAGATCCAGCGTATTCTCGATACAGCTGTATGCTGTATTATTGTATTATTTGTGTTTATATATATTGCTCAAATTTTCCTTTTCCTTAAGTATTGGTTACTTGCTTGAAGTAACCAATACGTGAAGTAATTTTTAGGTCCCTAAAATTCTACTAAAATTTTTACTTTATTACAATAACTACACCTTTCATTTATTGGCCTAAAATCTGTAAAGAAATTTCCCCCCCCCCCCCCCCCCCCCCGTAAATAAGACATGAAATTATGCTGAACTTTTGTTTCTTAAACTCCCCACCCCCCACCCTAAAATGCAGTAAAAGAAAGATCAGTTAAATGCTTTGGCTTTCAGTAGCAACCAATCAGGAGTAGTTAACATGCAATGCTCTAAGAATTTTGTAACATCAGAATGAGGCCTAAAGAAAAATTGCAAACAGCACACTACAAAACAATCTATTTATTTTACAGAATGCGATTATTACGTATGCAAAACAGATAGCAGCAGGCATCAACAAATCATTGATATAACTGTATCATTATATCTTATGATAAAAGAAAGTATCTATCTATGTGTCGTTTAGTGGGAAATTAAAGCATTGGATAGCAGTGAGATTTACTACAGAAGTGCTTAACGTCCATATAATCTGCACCTCTGCGATATTTTTTTTTAATTCAAATTAGTTTAAAAGTAAGAGCAAAAATCACCATTTTGTTGAATCAAACCTCATACTACCGCTGATATTCAAGAGCAGGTGTTTTGATTAATTTCATCTCAACAAAAAAGCAGCTGCTAATTATTTTCATTGTATTGTTCCACCAATGATCGGGAATCAATTTAGGGCATGTCAAAAAATCTTATTTAGGGTATATCAAAATAGCCTATTTAGGGCATATTGTATACAATTGACATAGTTGCGCATGGAAAAATTTGAGCATGGTAATAACTTTAGTCCAAAGCCGGGTATTTGGAAATTGAGTGTGGTAATCTTCTGTATTATTTAAGTAGTGGTGCTTATTTAGAACCAGGGCAACACTGGATAATTCGTTCTAGTCTTCTAAATAAATATTAATGTGTATGTATTAATTTTCATATTTCACAAAAATGTTAAACTAACTTGTTTATTTTAAATTATTAGCCTTAAGAAATACAATAACAAATTTGTCTTTTTGAAAAGTTTTTATTTTTGCAATTAAAATGAATAAAAAATTCTAATCATGATTTATATACACCCTACTCAAGAATTCTGAAGTGCTTTGCAGTTATATAGTTGCAAACTTTGATGAGGCAATTAATTTCTAAGAAATGCAATACAAATGATTTTTTGAATTTCTTTTTGCATGTTTTTAAATTTTAAATTGTAATTTTTATACACCCTGTTCAAGTATACTTAATGAATATACTGAAGTGCTTTGCAACTGAACATTTGTGAACTGTGATAAGTAATTGATTGCTAACTTTTTTTTTTTTTTTTTTGTACACCACTATACATTATATGTACACCACTCAATAACTTATAATAAAAAAAACTTGTAGTTTTGACGAAATATCTGCTTATTATTTCTTGATAATATATTGATATGTTTCTCTGAATCCTGTTTATTGTTCATTACTGCATGAATACTTTCTGTTATTATTCTTATGAATGTTAGTATTTTAGTGATTATTTGTCACATATGTATATATTAAACATTTTAGGTAACATTAATATTTGCTTGATGGGTGATCCCGGTGTTGCTAAATCCCAGCTCCTGTCTTACATTGATCGTCTTGCACCCAGAAGTAAGTACTTTTATGCTGATGTAGGTTATTATTGTATTACAGGGTGCATATGGGTACTTGAAAATTGGGAAAGTACTTGAATTTTAAATGACCATTTTCAAGACCTTGAATGTACTTGAAAATTCCCATTTTCTTGATTAAATCCTTGAAAGTTCTTGAAAAAAGGCAGGTTTGGAAATGTTCCATGAATCTGTGGCAATGTGTTTTTTCCAAAAAAGTTCTGCTCTCTAATGGTTTCGTTATTCAGAAAAAATTTCCTCAACGCCTTTAACAATAAACCAGTAATATCAGTTTATTTATTTTTCCTCCCAGAAATACATACAACTTCATAATGAAGGATTGATTGACGTTCTTGAAAAACAATTACATCGTACTTGAAAGTTCTTGAAAAGTGCTTAAAATTTTTTTTAAGGCTAAGTGTACTCACCCTAGCATTAGTAAATCTCTTTTAATAGCCTTAAATAATAAAAACCATTATTAATGCCCATGGTGTGCACTATAGCAAAAAATCCAAATAACTTGCAGCTATAAAATTTGGTACAGAGGTACTCCAGATAAGCCCTGCGACACATTAATGTGATATTTTTTTTTAATTCAAAGTAGTATTTCACTTATTTAATTAATTAGAATTTTGATCAATTTTTCACACATCCATTTGTAATGAATGATCCAGAAAAATTATTGCAAAGCTTCAGTCTTAATACCACCATAATCTGCTAAGAATGCTTTTTTATGTGAGCTTTGAGTAAAATCTGTAATATGAATTCCCGGTTTCTAACAATTTCTTTAAAAGTGTGTTTCTAGGGAAAAACTTGTTTTAAGATTTCCTTGGAAATTTCATATTTATATTCCAACATCTCCAAAATTAATAGCGTAGCTTCCAACTCTACTGGATTTTCTGAGAGAGTTCTGATATTGGGAATTATGCAATTTAGTTTTTGTCTATTTTCTATGTAGGCAATAATGTGTTTAAAAAAAAAATTCATCTTTACTTACCAACTAGATACATTCTTTTTTATTTCTGGAGACAATTAAAATCTATATTTTGCAGCTAATCAGTGTGTTTTTCCAAATTTTACATTTTTTCTTCAAAATTTCTAAGTTGTTGTTTTTATTAACTTTTCCCTTTTATTTTCAAAATTCTTAATTGTTTTCGATTTTTTTGTTATTTAAGCTTCATTTTCCCATCATTTGGCCAGAGTTTCCCCCAGGATTAAAAAAGGGCAGGGTGCTGTTACCAGAAAAAAGGCACACATTTTTTATGTTTGTATAACATTTCTGCTTGGGATTTTTAGGACGAAAATCAGAGCATTGCAAAAAAATGTAAACACTTTTGTCGCGTATACCTCTAAGTCTAATAGACAAAAATGTAAATATATTTTCTTGTTTTGTAGGAAATAGGGTCAAGATTGTGAATATATAAAATTAATTTCAATGTTTTAATATTTTGAACTTGTTTTTTGAAAAACTTAAAAAAGTATCTCTCCGAGCAAGTGTTTTTTTTTTTATTATTATTATTATTTTCCTTATTTTCACTCTAAATATCTTCGAAACCATAAAAGACAGATGTAAACAGTAAGGGATAAAAATATGTATTAGGAAATTTAGTTGCTAAATCTATATTTATATTTTAAAAATGTGCTTCTAGTTTTCGAGTAATCGTTTTGTCGAGTTGTGGAGTGAAAATTTCTCCTTTTTCAAGTTTGTAATGCTATCTCAAAAACTAAACCTATAAACAATTATGCAAAAATATAGCTCTTTGAAATCCCTACAAGCGTATATAATTGTATTTTGGATGAGCTCTTGTTTGTGAAGTACAGTGGTTATAATTTCGATATTTTAGCATTTTAACCTGGGTTTTTTAGTGTGTGGGAAAGCTTTAATTTACTTAAAATGTTACTATTGTTTCAGCTGTATCTGTTACTTACTCCTTGGTGAAATATTTGGTCATAAGTATGAGATAATCTTATTTTGTTTAAAAAATCAGGGCATTAAATGAACTTGGAGATTCTAAAAATGTGTAATGATTGGTTAGGTTTGAACAAAAGAAAAGAAAATATACATATTTATGTGCCACCAGGCAAATTTATAGATTATAGGTCAGGTTGATTTCAGGTCAGATGAGTTTGATTTATATACTGAAAAACAAGTTCGTAAAATAATTTTATACTTTAACCTGAAGTCTATGGTCGAAGCATCCAGATAAAATCATTGTGAAAACTAAAATACTAACTAGCTATAAACGGTTAGCGAGTCATTTGTAGCAATTTGAAATCCTGTAAACAATATAAATAAATCTGAAAAAATCGAATAGCTCTATTGAACTTTACTGAAGTTTTATTTTACAAATTTATCATTGAATAAATGCTATTTTTACATCAAATGCAATTATAGTCTTGAGCAATTGGGTTTATTAGCAATTACAATTATTGAATTTATATAACTTTAGAGTTTATTAAATTTAAAAAAAGGAGAATATTAAATTTTGATTTTTAGTATTTTCTCATTAGTCAATGAGGTTTGATGATTTTAAGGGATAAGATATATTTAAATGTTGAAAATATTTGTTAATTGTTTGTTGTTATATATTGATTACAAAAAAAGAACCCTGATTTAAATAACTAAATAAAATTCCAGAAAGCTCCATAAAATCACCGTATAAAGTTTTGTACTATGGATTAGCAAATGTTTAGCTTCTAAGTTAATCATTTTTCCTTGGAGCAGAGTTATTAATAGTGCAAGCAACGTACGTTCATGTGTCAGTGCAGCATCCGTATTTTTAGCCGTAAACTCACGTAACGGGTGAGTACATGAACACAACTACTGCAAACGTCCCTAAAGCGGGCGTATCGTTATTAAATGAGCTTGATTATTATTATTATTGCATGTGTCCACGGAGCGGATTAAAAACGAGTCCGCTAATATGAGGGAGGTTATTTTGTGTTTCAAATCTGCTATGAAGATGCCATGCAGCGGGTACCTTTGTAAAGGACGGGTGGTTTTGGTTATTTAGAAGACATGTAAGTATTTTTATTTGATTAAATTCCAGCATGGCTTCCACTGCGTCTAAAAAAAAAACTGGACCAAAAAAATATATATATAGAAGAAGGAAGATTGTACAACGAAAAGTGGACAGATGACTACTTTTTTAATCAATTGAAGCAAATACTAAGGCAATTTGCTTAGTTTGTAGTGAATTTGTGCCAACTATAATTTGAAAAGGCATTACACGCAAAAACTTGCTGCGAAATTTAGTGCTTATCAAGGAATGTGTCGTAAAGACAAAATAACGGAACTGAAGTCTATCATCTCAACAAAGTTTTCTTGAAAAATAAAACAACAAACTGATTCTATTGTAAAAGATAGCTATGTCATTGCAAACCTGATAGCGAAAAAATCAAAACTGTATGCCGATGGTGAGTTTATTAAGCAATGTATGGAAAGCTTGGCAGATATAATTTGCCCTGATGAAAAAGAGGGATTTTTCTAAAATAAGTTTGTCTCACCAGACTATAGCCAAGCGAATGAATGAAATAAGAAAATCTATCAAAAAAGGTTTGGAGTGTAGAACTGCTAATTTTAAATTTTATGCTTTGGCGATAGATGAAAGTACTGATACTACTAATACAGCTCAATTGGCAATTTCTATTAAAGGCATTCATGATGAATATAATATCACTGAAGGAATGGCTTCTTTAGTGCCATTAAGACACAATTAAATCAAGAGATTTATACGAAAAAGTGAAAAATACGTTACAGCAATTTTTTTTATCATTGTGAGCATATCTGGTATAGCTACTGATGGTACCCAGGCGATGATAGGTAAAAGAGGTGGATTTGTAAGATTAATAGAAGATGATGCAATTGCCTCCCAAAATTTACGTCTGATGAAATATCACTGCATAGTACACCAAGAACATTTATGCACAAAAGCTTTAAAGATGGATAACGTCATGAAGATTGTCATCAAAGCTGTACATTTCATAAGGGCCAAGGGATTGAATCATCGCCAATTCCAGGAATTCCTTAAATTAATGAGTACTGATTAATGGAACGTCATTTACATTTCGGAAGTAATATGGTTAAGTCGAGGTAAAATGTTGAAAAGATTTTATGATTTGTGAAATAAAAGCAAGTCGTTTATGGAATCAAAATCAAAATTTGTGCCTGAACTTGATGGTGAAAACTGACTCACAGATTTGCCATTTTTTGTTGACTTGACCACTCATTTAAATGAGTTAAACATGCGTCTGCAAGGTGAAATGAAATTGAAACTATGGCAATCTCAAATTAAGGCAAACAGTTTTATGCATTTTGCCACGTTGGCTAAACACAGTCCTGTGAACAATGAAAAATATGCAGCCTTGCTTTTCGATTTGATACAGAAATTTGAGAACAAGTTTCAAGATTTCCGGAAAAATCATCAATCTTTTGGTATATTTGCGATTCCATTTTCAATCGACATAAACATATTACCTGCCAATTTTCAAATGGAATGCATAGAGCTACAATGTGACATTCAACTTAAAGAAACATTTGATCATGTCTTTTTACAAGACTTCTATAAGATATAATTTCCCAGAGAAAAATATCCCTCGCTTCACAATTGTATCTTAATTCATGTCATTTCTATTTGGAAGCAGCTATTTTCAAGGATGAAGCACACAAAAAATAAAACTAGAACCAAAATATCTAATGAGCACTTTGATAACTCCCTAACAATTGTAACTACTTCCATCGAAGCATTAGTATCTCAAAAACAATGTCAACCATCTCACTAATTTCATGTTGCTGTCTTGTCTTTTACTTTTATAATAAAAAATTATTGAATTTATGAAGTTTAAATTACTTAAATATGTTAACTATATATTCTATGTGTTTTTGCTCATCAGCTATCGTTAGTGTATTTTATGTGTGGCCCAAAACAACTCGTCTTCTCCCAATGTGGCCCAGGGAAGCTAAAAGGTTGGACACCCCTGTTCTAAGTACTTAATTAATAAATGTTTTAATAGCATTATTCTTAAAATATATCTTTATTTCATTTATGATATGTTTCAAAGATAATTTCTCTGTATGAAAAGCAAAATAATAAACATATTAGTGGATGCAAAAAGATTGCAAAAATGAAAATATTTAAAAGAAATTATATATCGATGATCATGTTATCTAAATGCCAATTTTTTCAATGTTGCTAACCTTTCTTTAACAAATTATTGGCTAATAAACATATCCCAAAGCATTCAATGGCACGTTCAGGCTATTATCGCTATGTCGTTGAATTTTTTCATAGCTCTTTATACATATTTGATTTGGAATTTGCGATGCAATACCATTTAAAGCGAAACCTGTTGTTTTCTATTTTTTTATCCCAACTTGCCACATCCACTTGTCGAGTACGTTGATGAAACTTATGCCATTTGTTAATTTTCAACCAGACAAGTATGAATTTCCAAATTCACATATTTGATGCTAGATGACAGATGAATTGATTTTTCCAATGTATGCACTATAGCAGGAAATCACATCTTTTGGATCATGATTAATGCCATATTTTAATTTAACTATAAATAAAAATTAGCCATACCCCATCCAGGGTTAAATTGAAAAACCTTATTTTTCATCATTTAATGTGGCTAAAATTATCAAGGATCTTAAAAATTGAAATAAAGTTAAAAGACAAGCTAAAAAATTAACTTAGACTTAATATACATTGAACAGAGTTTTAAAAAAATTTGCTTAACCTCAGCCGGCTTAGTGGCAAAGGTTTAAAAAAATATATTATTTTGATTGGCGTTTTTATTGTTCCCATAGTTTTTACGAGGTCCCTATTTTGGTCCATTTTTTTTTTTACCTAAATTCCTAAATTTGGCCTGAATATGGATTATGAGCCCTGTATCAAATCAAAAATATTCTGGATATAATTTTATTTTCAGGGATAAATTGGCCTATTTCTTTCTGGTCAATTGATTCTTATTTATAATTTGAAAAAAAAAATATAATATTTAAGCACTAAAGTTTTACTTTAATTTTGTCTAGTCCAAACAATTATAGCTAAAGAAATTTACTTACAGGTCAGTATACCACTGGAAGGGGTTCTTCAGGAGTTGGTTTGACAGCGTCTGTCATGAAAGATCCAGTTACTGGTGAAATGGCATTAGAAGGAGGTGCTCTAGTTCTTGCTGACAAAGGAATTTGTTGTATTGATGAGTTTGACAAAATGATGGACTCGGATAGAACAGCCATTCATGAAGTTATGGAACAACAAACTGTATCCATTGCTAAGGTAACTTATATACGTATTGTATGTAACTGAAGATTTTTTTTTACACACAGCTTTAAGTCTGCAGTTTTATTGTCATGCATGTGTTAAGTATCATTTAACTAATTCATTCACATATCATAAACATACATTAAGGTAATATTGACATATAATTTTCAAGGCCCTTAAAAACTCCTTATTTTATCCATTTTAGCCTGACTCCTAGAAAAGCAGGCTAAAATTAATCTGGATCTTTTGTTTCTGAATATGATAAATAGACAGTGCCACCGAATGAAAGTAGTCTCTTTTACATAACATCATCCAGAAGAATTTTTTTTTTTCTCATAAAATATGGCAATTTTAGTGTTCTTTCTTTAAAATTAAATATTCAAGGCCTTTATCATGAAAATCTTTAATTTTAGCATTATTTGATAAGATACAAGAATTTTAATGTCCTTTCATAAAAATATAATTTAAAAAGCTTTTGTAAAAATCACAAAGTTTTAATGTTTTCTCATAAAAATTGGCTAATAAAGTTTTTTTTTTCTCCTTTGTGTGACACAAATTAGTTGTAACTTTTTGTTTATTATAAAAATTACATAATTTAGTGTTCTTTTTTGTAAAAAAGAAATTTTCATAGTAGTTGCATTAAATGTAAAGTGTTTTTATTTTTAAGTCTTCAGATTTTCAAATTGTAATATTGTATTTATTATGAAGTATTCTAAAATATATTTTTGGATGTATAACGTTATAAACAATAAAAAAAAATCTAATGTGGGCAGCACATGACTTTCCTTATATAATGCAATAAATTTACTACTTTTACAGTAAAATAAAATAGGTTATTCTTATAGTAGATACATATATTCTTTCCAAGATATTGAATTTTCGTCAATGAGTCGTCATTTTCATTGATTTAGCGACTTTCGTTAATTTGGCAACAGAAAAATCGCCATGTTGGCGACATTCCGCAAATTCATCACTAAAATCTCGCCAAGCATTATGGATGGTAAAATAAGTTATTCTTATAGCAGATAAATGACTATTGGCATTCAAATACAAAAGTATTACTCAAAGTATCTTTTCTCATGAATGGAACGAGCTAAATCCACGAGAATGATGTCACCAAATTTATCGCATGATATTACATCTGAAAAGTGGAAATATTTCTCAACAGTTAATATTTTTTTTTAATTTATGGGATTTTTTGATAAATTTATTTGAAAAATTTGCAATATTTCGCGAATGGTTCATGCTAGCGTTCTAAATTTTATGTCAATCATTTTCTAAGAAAAAATTACATAAGAAATGTTTATTTGCATATCTTTATTAAAGGTTTTGATTTTTTCAAAATTTCACTCGAAAATTTAGGGGGATTAAAAACAATAGGCTTCCAGTATTCATGGATTATAATTTTTGTACCAAATTTCATTCGAATCGCTCCTTTCGTTCGTGAGATATCATCTCCACAGACTCACTGACGCACACACAGACATCACCGACACACACAGACATCACCTCAAATATGTTCGTTTAGTGATCAGGGATACTTGAAACGTGCTCTCCCTTCGAGAACTTGAATTCGAATTTTCTACCCCATCACAATACTTTCCTTATACATTTTACTATGTATATAAGTAAAGTAAAAATTAAAATACATTTCAATGTGGTTTTTTTATCGGCACTGATTCTACGATATCAAGTCTAAATTTTCATTTTATTTTATTTACAGTCCGAGGAAGTCAAAGGTTAATTTTTACTTTCCCTGCAATGCATGGTAATGTATAAGGGAAAGTATTGGAATCACGCCAAAAATCACAACTCGAGTTCTCGATGGATCTACACTTTTCGAGACCTCTAGAATTCGAAAAAACTGTTTTTAGTGTGACGTCTGTCTGTGCAATGTATGTATCCACTCTAACTCAAAAACTAATAGGCTGACCGAATTTCATAAAATTTGGTAGGTAAGTCACTTGGATGTGACCCTGGTGTTGATTAGTTTTTAGTATGATTCGGGATAAAAGAACCCGCCATTTTTTGTGAAATGATCCGTAAAAATTGCCTGTATCCACTCATCTGAAAAGCTAATGGTCTGAATTTCACAAAATTCGGTAGATAGGTCGCTTTTGAATTACTCTGGTGCTGATTAGATTTTGGTACGATTCTGAAAAAAAAAACCTGCCTTTTTTTTTCAAAATGGCCCGCAAAAATTGCCAATATCTAGAATAAGAAACTACGTATGCTCAAATATAACCATTAACTACTTGTTTCATTAAATTGATAAAAATTTTGTAAGCATTTATTTATTCCTGTGTACAAAAAAGGTTAGGAATTTTTTTTTAGGGGGGGGGGGTGACTTTAAATTTTCTTAATCTTGTGTTTCCTTTTACATATAATGTTATTAATATCTACTGTTTTCTTTTGTTAATGGGAGTGGGTAGAATCCAGTTTTTTCCTTATAGGTTTTTAATTCTTTGCGAGTCCTAGTATCCAGAATTTTTTTATAACTAACAAATTTATTATACTCGTTGAAAAGTAATATAAAGTGCAAACATTTTATAAATTTGTGACAAAAAAGACTTGAGAGGTAGGTCTCAGGAGTACCATGAACAGAGTGATTCCCATGCTTCCCATTTTATTTTGTATCTTTTCTCCCATACATTAATAATACCTAAAAATCTTATGGCTAATAAGTGAATACCTGTAGCATATATGATAAATTTTTCAGTAAGGCTAATCTGAAAATATTTTTAAAAATTGTATAACTTTCATGAAAAATTTTATTTTGATATATGTTTGCATGCAGAGTTGCAACAAAACTATTGCTTCCATAAAAAAAAAATATTGCTGGTTATGATGTGAAGAGTATCCATTCAAAAAGGTATACTTCAACATAAAAACATTTGCATAATTAATTAAAGTTTAAAATAATTAAATTATAATTTTAATTAATTTTTTTTAAATATGCACATTTTTTTATTTCGAAGTAGAACTTCTTGAGTAGATACTGTTGCATCATGATCAGCAGTATTTTTGTTCTTGGAAGCAATAGTTTTGTTGCAATCATGTGTACAAGCAACATATATAAAAAAAAAAATTATAAATTCATGAAAGTTAAACAATTTTTAAAACACACTTTTTTGCAAAAAAAAAAAAAAAATGAAGCTTCCTTAAAAAATAATTCGATCATCTCGAAATTTCGCATGCAAATTCCTTTACACCAAGTTTGTAAATGATTAAATTTGCAAAGACAATGAGTGTTAACTTCGGTCATAATGTGTTTTTCTACTGCGCAACTAGCATCCTATAAAATAGGTTAAAAAGTGGATGGTTTGTTTATCTTTGTTCGTTATTGGTGCTGCAGCTCCATAGAGACACAACCAATAATGCTGTTACGATGTTGCCGAAGACCTTATAAGCAATTAGACAACTTCGAACATGGTCGTATAGTTAGGATGCGTGAAGCTAGCTGGTCATACTGTGCAATAGGCCGCCACATGCACCGAACGAACATTGCTGTGCAAAGGTGCTGGCAGCAATGATTGCTTCAAGGAACTCATCGGCAGAATGAAAGCTCTGGAAGGCCATGGTGCACGAATGCGAGGCAAGATTGGATAATTGTGGGACAGGCCCGAACTGGCCCAATGACATCATTGTCCGCCATCCAACGTGCTACAGTCTCTTCCATACCACCCGTGGTACCTTCCACCATCTTATGGCGCTTGGCTGAGGTGGGGTTATGCTCACAGTGGCCTTTAAGATGTCTGCCCATAACCCCACAACATGGGCAGAGTTGTTTGGAGTAGTGTCGTAGCCAAGCATCATGGCTGCCAGCAGACTAGCATCACATAGTATTCAGTGATGAATCAAGCTTCAGTCTTTCGGCAGATGACCATCGGGTGTGCGTGTGGAGGCTCCAGGGCTAACAGTCCTAATCAGCCTTTGTTTTACACAGGCACACAGCCAGGAGCTATCTCTTACGACAACAGGTCGCCCATAGTCATCATGCGTACAACTTTAACAGCTCAACGATATGTTGATAAAATCATGTGGCTATTTGCGTTACCCTCCCTTCGTGACACATTATTCTGTGGCCAGTTTCCAACAAGATATTGCCATGCCACATATGGCTTGCATATCTGTAGATTGTCTCTGTGCTGTTGATACTGTTCCTTGGCCAGCAAGGTCACTAGACCTTTCGCTAATCCAGCATGTATGGGACATGCTAGGCCTCCAGATTCAGGCATCCCGAAATGTAGCAGATCTGGAGCAATTGAGGATTGCCTGGCAGAATGTATCGCAGGATGACATTAGGAAACTTTATCACTCCTTACCTAAATGTATACATGCATGCATTGCCGCCAAGGAGGGTTTCACCAATTACTGATTGGAAAATTCAATGTGCAATTGCTAACCATTGATGGGTCCTGCGACCTTGATTTTGTAGTCTAATTGCCTGTATATGCATATTTAATTAATGAGCTGTATGTAATATTATAAACTGTATGCATATTTAATTTAAAAAAAAACAGTCACTTTCTTCATGGTACTTCGATTCTTTTGCAAAAGAGTATTATCAGATTCACCTTATTGAAAAAATTATCATATATGCTATAGTTATTCACTTATTAGCCATAAAATTTCTTAATATGATTAATGTATAGGCGAAGAGATACAAAATAAAATATAACTCTTTTTGTGTCACTTTTAAGACACCTGAGACCACTTAAACTGAATTAGCATTGCTATAAATAATAAAAATTGTCCTACGAACCTGTTACTAAATTTAACTGTATCTGCTACAAAACTTATCTGAATCTTAGTTTTACCTTATACAAATGAGACTAGTGGGAGTGTAATCCCTGATTGAATATATTATTTATTTTGTTGTACAAAGATCAAATATTGACTTTGTATTTTTTTAATTATTGGTATCTTTCTTAGGCTGGTATTATGACCACTTTGAATGCTAGAGTTTCTATCTTGGCTGCAGCCAATCCTGCATATGGACGATACAATCCTAAACGAACAATTGAACAGAATATACAACTTCCAGCTGCTCTGTTATCACGTTTTGACTTGCTGTGGCTCATTCAAGATAAGCCAGATAAAGAGAATGATAAAAGGTAAATTTAAAATGTTAATTGGAGTTAAAAATTAGTTGTAAGGAGAGTAAATATTTTGAAATTTTTATTTTTAAAGTTCTTATGCTTTTAAAAGTATATGAACTTAATTTTAGCCAATTTGTGAGCTGTCCAAAAGTATTTGTAATTTGTCAAGAAATTTCTCAAAAGTCCTTTAATATTTAGTAAAGTTCAGATTTTTTTAATTTTTCTGTAATAGAAGTACATAATTTTTCATGAAGTGTGGTTATTTGATTTCTATCCATGACTTTTAATATCTAATTCATAATAAATATTATATTTTTGGCATGAAGCTGGTTTGCATCAATTTCTGCCCCAAAATAAATTCGATACAATTTCATTAGGAATATGTTCACAAATTTGAATGTGTAAATAAAATGTTTATATCACCCACAGATTAAATAATACCAGTTGATACCTCAGTTGAATTAATTAGTATTGTTAAAAATGTTCTTTTGGTAATATGTTTATTAATCAGCTTTTGACTATCCAAAAAATTACTGTACTAATGAGTTGCAAATGGTTGTGGATCGGAGATTTTTCACATTGGCTCTGTATGATGCATCTGAAAAGCTTACCTTTTTCATTCTTTAAGTACTCCTGTAATATTGGGTAAGTACACCACCTGTGTTATCTTCAAAAAGTATATTAAAAAGCATGTCATATTCAACAGAAATTGTTCTTCAGGCAGTTTCTATTAAAATTCATCTTTATACCTATTAAATAATTTTTTAATTACCCTTCTCTCTTAATAACTTTTTATGATAAAGCCTGTTTGGAATGTTAAAATTATAAGAATTGTTTTAATTCTTAATAGGGAGGGGGTATTTATGCCTACCAGTGTTATTATGTAGTTCGGCCCCTGAAAAAAAAAGTCTAGATAACACAAGCTTGCAAATGAAAACTTTTTTTCCCCTTGTTTTGGAATTTTCAATTGATTTATGCAAGTATCAATGTTCTGATTACAAAACATAAATTACAATGGTCAACACTATATATATATATATATATATATATATGTGTGTGTGTGTGTGTGTGTATATATATATATTTAGGGGGGGTCAATTAGAGTAGAGCGATTTTTAGGTGACTTTCTATCACTGATTCTGAATATTACATTGGTTTTGCTTGATTGACTCTAGTTTTTGAGGTAATGGAAGTGGGTTTGGAGATGGTGTACTTTTATGCTCAAATTAGTACCTAAATTTCTAACATTAATGAACATTCAATTTTTTATAATTGTCTGCTTTGTTATTACCCAAGGAATTTTTTGACAAGTAAGATATAACTAGGAAGTTTACAAATTTGAGAGTCATCAATGATTCCTGCTTTTTGTTTTAAATCCAAAGAACGATCTGTAAATGTATTTAAAGCAATTCCCATCTTTCTCCACGTCACATTGGGGTAAAATTATAATTTGAAGGTATCTATTTTCTTAAAAACTAGTCAATATAGTAAAACTAGATCAATTTTTGGATTTAGCACCCCCAAAACAAGATTAGTGTGAGTGCTTAGATTAATGATTTTTATGAAGTAACTCTAAAATTAAATAATTTTAAATGGAAGGAAAAGTGTTAACATTTGCAATTTTTGTAGAAAGGTGTTAAAATTGTGATTTTTTAAGAGAATGCAAACAATTGAACAGAATATACAAATTCCAGCTGCTCTGTTGTCACGTTTTGACTTGCTGTGGCTATTCAAGATAAGCCAGATAAAGAGAATGATAAAAAGATATGTTAATTGGAGTTAAAAAATAATTGTAAGGAGAGTAAATATTTTGAAATTTTTATTTTTAGAGTTCTTATGCTTTTAAAAGTATATGAACTTAATTTTAGCCAATTTGTGAGCTGTCCAAAAGTATTTGCAATTTGTCAAGAAATTCCTCAAAAGTCCTTTAATATTTAGCAAAGCATGGATTTTTTAATTTTTCTGTAATATAAGTACAAAATTTTTCATGAATTATGGTTATTTGATTTCTATCCATGACTTTTAATATCTAATTCATAATAAATATCATATTTTTGGCATGAAGCTGGTTTGCATCAATTTCTGCCCCAAAATCAATTCGATACAATTTCATTAGGAATATGTTCACAAATTCGAATGTGTAAATAAAATGTTTATATCACCCACAGATTATATAATACCAGTTGATACCTCAGTTGAATTAATTAGTATTGTTAAAAATGTTCTTTTGGTAATGTGTTTATTAATCAGCTTTTGACTATTCAAAAAATTACTGTACTAACGAGTTGCAAATGGTTGTGGATCGGAGATTTTTCACATTGGCTCTGTATGATGCATCTTAAAAGCTTACTTTTTTCATTCTTTAAGTACTCCTGTAATATCAGGTAAGTACACCACCTGTGTTATCTTCAAAAAGTATATTAAAAAGCATGTCATATTCAACAGAAATTGTTCTTCAGGCAGTTTCTATTAAAATTCATCTTTATACCTATTAAATAATTTTTTAATTACCCTTCTCTCTTAATAACTTTTTATGATAAAGCCTGTTTGGAATGTAAGAATTGTTTTGATTCTTAATAGGGAGGGGGTATTTATGCCTACCAGTGTTATGTAGTTCGGCCCCTGAAAATAAAGTCTAGATAACACAAGCTTGCAAATGAAAACTTTTTTTTCCCCTTGTTTTGGAATTTTCAATTGATTTATGTAAGTATCAATGTTCTGATTACAAAACATAAATTACAATGGTCAACACTATATATATATATATATATATATATATATATATATATATATATATATATATATATATGTGTGTGTGTGTGTGTGTGTGTGTGTGTGTGTGTGTGTGTATATATATTTAGGGGGGGTCAATTAGAGTAGAGCGATTTTTAGGTAACTTTCTATCACTGATTCTGAATATTACATTGGTTTTGCTTGATTGACTCTAGTTTTTGAGGTAATGGAAGTGGGTTTGGAGATGGTGTACTTTTATACTCAAATTAGTACCTAAATTTCTAACATTAATGAACATTCAATTTTTTATAATTGTCTACTTTTTTATTACCCAAGGAATTTTTTGACAACTAAGATATAACTAGGTAGACACTTTAACAACCTTCATAAATTTGTGAAAATGGGATCTTTGATAAGTTTACAAATTTAAGAACCATCAACGATTCCTGCTTTTATTTTTAAATCCAAAGAACGATCTGCAAATGTATTTAAAGCAATTCCCATCTTTCTCCAAGTCACATTGGGGTAAAATTATAATTTGAAGGTATCTATTTTCTTAAAAACTAGTGAATATAGTAAAACTAGATCATTTTTGGTTTTAGCACCCCCAAAACACTCTAACATCATTCAGAAGAAACTAGGTTCACTCCACGATGGCAGGGAAATCAGTTCTGTAAAGGGAGAAAAAAGCTTTTATGAGACAGTCTATTTTGCTGAACAAAAATTGTTTCTAGACATCTATAACAAATTTTGTCGATTTACAATATGGTTAGATACATAATTGATGATTTTTAAGATTAGTGTGAGTGCTTAGATTAATGATTTTTATGAAATAACGCTAAAATTAAATGATTTTAAATGGAAGGAAAACTGTTAAAATTTGCAATTTTTATAGAAAAGTGTTAAAATTGTAATTTTTTTTAAGAGAATGCAAAAAAAAATTTCTCTTTTTATAAGATTTTCGATTTTTGAGAAAATCACTAAAATTTACAATTTTTATCAAAGGTGAAAAAATCTCTAATTTTTATAGAACTGGTTTTTAGTCTTTTTATCATTGATGTTATTTTAATTTATCTATGCTGCTAAAATGGCTAAATTTACAATTTTTATCAAAAGTGAAAAAAATCTCCAATTTTTATAGAACTGATTTTTAGTCTTTTTATCATTGATGTTATTTTAATTTATCTATGCTGCTAAAATGGCTGCTACTTTTAGTTTTTGAGGCTAACAATTATTTTCATTGCATCCTTTGTGTGGCAGCCCTGAACTTGGCATTACTTTAAAATGCACAAAGTCTGAAAAAGGAAAAGAACATTTTCAAACTAAATTCTGTGTAATTAAGTATCTATTTCTGTATTTGGTGTGATAAACTCAAATTAATGTGCTTAAAAAAAATTAATTTGAATCTGTAAAATTGCTGTGGACAGCTGACATCAGACTTTTATTATCATATACAGCTGGGGATCTTGGCATTAAACGAGTTTTGTATTTTAATAAATTTCATGAACCCTGTACTAAATACTGTAAAGTTATCCTATTTTAGCAAATTAATTCTAATCCATCAGATTTTATATGTATTTTGAATTTTTTTAATCTTCATTCTTTATAATATTATCAATACTTCTTTATAATATTATTTTTTAATCTTCATTCTTTCCATGTGTTAGGTTGGCTGACCACATCACTCACGTACATATGCACTGTCGAGAGCCCCAAACTAATTTTGAGCCAATGCCCATGAACCTGATGAGAAGATATGTTTCATATTGTCGTAGGATCAATCCTGTTATTCCTGAGGATTTGACAGACTATCTAGTGAGTGCATATGTTGAAATAAGGAAAGAATCTCGCAACGGCACAGATACTACCTTTACATCTGCTAGAAACTTACTGGGCATTTTGCGATTGGCCACAGCTTTGGTATGCCTTTTATTTATTGCAATTATTATGTGGATTATGTTTTTGTTCTGTTACAGCAATGTTTCTATTGTCTAACAAAGTTATACTCAGGGGAAAATAAAAATGGAAATTTTAATTTGCTACAAATAAATATTTTTTAATGTAAACAAATCAGCATCCAGGTACACACCTTCAGAACTAATGCAGAGTTTACCAGTATGTGTAATTATGCATCTGGTATGCATCAAAATGCCTGTTTACTCCTTGAAATATTTTAATTGCTGTATGCATAATTTTCTTAATTTTCACCTTACCACATGCTATTTCTTTATTAAAAATTTGCATTAATACATTAATAAACATCTGAAGTTTTAATATATTGTTATTCAGTTACATACTTCTGTGATAATTTTTTGCTAATAAATAATGTATATACAATCTTATTGTCTATCAATAAATTAATTTTTACTGATTTTCAAACAGTGTATATGTGTGTATTTTATTGATAAATATAGTAATAAATAATTAACTATTTATAAAAATATATCTGTATTTGTAGATAAAATCTTCTGTTAGTCAAATACCATAAAATAAAAAAATATAATGATGTCAACCAGTTTCAAACATAAAACAAGCAATCTTTGAAATAAGCAGTCAATACAGAAAAGCAGAAAAACATCTGTAGACACATATTTTAATTAATTTGCTTTTTAAAAAATAAGTATTGCAGTGTTTAGAAAAATAAGAAAATGATTTTTTTTTATTATTATTATTATTATTTTACTATCTACTTTGTATAATTATGAAAATTTGATTTTCATGCCATATTGCGCAAATTTCTAGTTATGATCATTTGCATAAAATTTTTCAATATCATAGACTTACTTCCAAAAATTGCTGTAATAGAAAAATATCATTTGCATTGGTACTGATGAAAATTTAATCACTGAATTTTTCACATTATAATGCAATCTGAAAACTATTTTTAAAGCATAAGTATGGAGAAATAGAAATATTACATTTTTATATTGTTCATACTCTTTGCAACAAAGAGAGCCCAGAAATATTTATTTCTATGCATGTTTTGTTTCAAAGTAATTCAATTTAAAGAAGCAGAACCTCCATTTCTTCATATTTCCCCCCCCCCCTCCCAATAGCAGGGCAAAATACAATTCCAAGTATAAAATTAAGTAACAATAGAACAAGAAAAGTAACTGATTGAAGTCATTACCCCAAAAGTTTTCTAGCTAGCCAATACAAAGTGTCAGAGTCACCACAAAGCATCCCTCAACGATAAAAGGTGGGCTCTGTTCATAGGTTCTACCGAATTACAAAATGAATAATCATAAATACTAATTCAATGGAGATGCTTTTCCAGACAGGCATGACCTGTCAATAGCCGGAATTTAAAAGGTGATTGCAGGCATACAGATTGCATTGCCATGCACTTTTCCCATCCAGATGGATAATCTTAAAAAAATTCAAAGTTGAAGAATCATAATTAACATTTTTAGGTTGTGTTTAAAATTGAAGAATACATAATGACTTTGTTGCATATTTTATTTAGTACTTAGTTTTATTTTATTTTATTTTTTAGTCTCGTTTAAATCTCAGAGAAGTGGTTGTGAAACAAGATGTTGACGAAGCTATACGATTGCTTGACATGTCAAAGACTTCATTGCGGCAACAGCGACAGCCTACAGGAAGGTAAGTTCTAACAAAAACAATACATTACAAAATTACTGGTTATCAGTAGAACACAATTAACTGTTTTATACATGATATCTACATTTTCTGTCAGCAGTGCTCTAATAATTAATTTTCATGAATTTGCCATTTAATCAATTTATGTGTTCCTCTGGTACTGGTTCTTAATTTTTTTGTGTGTGTGCAAATTGGATAAATAGCAATAGCAGCCCTATTTATAAAAGAAAAAACCTTGAATCTGTCGGAACAACAGGGATCGCATTCGTCCTAAAATTCCTAAAAGTTTGAAGCTTCCCTTGAATTCCTAAAATTAACCTAAAATTTTGTGTGTCTAAATAGCGGCATCAGAAAAACCCTTGGTCGCCGGAATCCATTTGTACGGCAGTTGAAGGTACGAAAGTTTGAACCGTCAGAAAACGAAAACTGTTACTCAAAATAATTTGCTTGCTACTTAACAAAGACGACAAAAAGTGTCAATCACGATAAATGAATGTTTCTCAATGGCTAAACCACATTTGTTCCGCCCATGATGGGCGGGTTTCGTGAAATACGATCATAAAAGAATGGTGGTTCACATTCACATACCACCGATCGTACTTTGGGGATTGCGCGAAACTCCACTAACTTGATAACTGCGCAAGTATTAGTGACGCTTTATTCCAGTGTGCGCATACATTGTGAAAGATTGCTGTGTCACGATCGTGACGTAATATGACGAAGGTGACGTGTTGCTTCCCTAGGTCTAGGGAAATTCGGAGATTTTTAGGGATCTTGGTATGGAGTTACCGAATGTAGGAAATTTTTATTAACCCCCGCATTGAACAAACTGCAACCACGGTAATAGTGGCTTGTTTTGATTTTGCCCTTCTCACGGTCTGCTTTGATGCCAAAGGGGTCAAGTGACACAGGTGGGAACCATTTGTTTTGGATATCTGCAGAGTTTTTGATCACTTTTCTAGGAGCATTTTTGTAAGGTAAGTAAACTAATAGTTTCCTGTCATCTGTTTTAATTATCAGAAAGTTTAATGATGTCGTTGGAGGGAAGAAATCCATTTAGTTCACTTAAGGTTTCTAGATTTTTCTGAAAGAGGGCTGGTTTCCTTAGGGGCAAAATGTGTTTACATTATTAGCTGTGTTAGTGTAAAGTCAGTACCTAAGTTAGTTTGATCAGAGCAGAGATTCATTTCAATGTAGAGCAACTTCATTGTATGAGTTTTATGTTGCACTTTTCTTTGTTTCTGTTTTTTTAATATTGAAGGAGATTTTAGAGGTTAACTTTTTGCTATAAATTTATTTTATTTGCTACAAGATGCCACAAAACAAAACCAAATTTCAAGATTCGTGGCTCTACAAAGATCTTGATGGTGTTATATTAAAAGAATGGTGTGCTCCAGTAGATAAAGTGTGTTTAGCCCGATGTCTGCTGTGAAAATTTTGATATTTTAAATAGTGGGTTTTCACAAGTAAAATCGCACCACAAAGGCAAGAAACATACTTTGAAATTTAACAATAGATTTAAGAATAAATCTATTATTGATGCCTTTAAAAAACAAGATGTTTCCAAAGCTACCACTAGTGGCAGTGATGAACTTAATCACGATTTACGTGTTGTGCAAGCTGAAGCTCTTTGGGCAATGAAAATTGCTGAAAGCAATATGTCATTTAGATCATGCTCAGAAACAATTGAACTGTTTAAAATCATGTTTCCGGATTCTGTTGTTGCTAAGGATATGCAACTTGCAGAAAAAAAAGTAGCATATGTGATATCACATGGATTATCAAATTATTTCGATGAGTGCTTAAAGGACGATGTAAAATCTTGCACAACTAAAGTAACTATCGCATTTAATAAAACCACTAATGCCCAAATGAAGCGCGAAATGGATATCTATGTAAAATACTGGTCTTCTGAGAAAAATGTCGTATCTACAAGATATCTTACAAGTGTTTTTCTTGGCCATGCAACAGCCGACATACTTCTGAAGAAATTGTTAGATGTATTTTCATCATGGAACATTGAGATATCAAATATTCTGTATCTATCCATGGATAGTCCAAATGTTAATAAATGTATTTTGCAAAAATTTAAAGACCTACTAAAAGATCAGACTGGTTGTAAAATGCTAGAAATAGGTTTTTGCAATTTACATATTGTAAGTAATGCTTTTAGCTTATGTTATTAAATAATTTGGAATTTAACTTAGATGAATTTGCCACAGACGTATATTATTTTTTAAAGAATAGTGCTGCTAGGCGAGAAGATTATAAATCAATTGAGAGTGTTACTTCAGTAACTGCACAATTTTTATTACGTCATGTAAGTAATAGGTGGCTTACTGTTGGGCCTGTAGCCCAAAGAATACTTGAGTGACCAAATCTGTGTGAGTACTTTTTGAATTTTCTTCCCTCTCAGAAATCTATCGAGAAACAGCTAAGCAGTTCGGAAAGATATAAAAGAATTCGCACTTGCTTAATGTATGATTTGTCACAATCTTATTTAGCATTTATAATTTATACTCATGTCCACTTTGAAAAGTTTTCTTTGTGCTTCCAAAGTGAAGCACCTCAAATACACATGCTATATTCAGAAGTGAATAAATTAATAAGAAATACCATGGCTCCAATTTCTTCAAGACTGTGTTGTAGCAAACAAATGTGGTCAAGATTTAAAAACTGTACAGTTGGAAGGTACTAATTCATGGAAGAAATTAAAGGATTTAGAAATTGGAACAAAAGCAAAAAGTCTTTTACAAAATGTCAAGGACAGTGATAAAAAGAATTTTCACTTAAATATTAGATCTGCATTAATTGTGACAACGAAATATTTAATGTCAAATTTGCCATATTGCAATCAGATGATAAAAGACTTGGAAGTGCTCAGACCAAGAACATCTTTCGCAGATTATCGACTTTCAGTTACTGAAGGCTTGCATGAAATAACTCGGATTTGTAGTTATTTGCATTTCTCTGAAGATTTAACAGACAAAATTAGAGATGAATGGAAATTTTACAATATGATAAGTCTGCACTGGATGAACTTACAAAAATGTCTTTGGCTGTTGATGGAACATCAATACAAGTTGATCATTATTGGAGGGCTATTTTTAATTTCAAAGATAATTTTGGTAGACTGAAATATGGCAATTTGTCAGAACTTATCAAATGCTCTTTAATTTTACCCCATGGCAATGCTGATCCAGAAAGGGGGTTTTCAGTTAATAATGCGTTTGTGGTAAAAGAAAAATCAAATTTAAATGAGCATACAATCAGATCTGTAAGAATCGTTAAAGATGCAATAAAACACTATGGAGGTGTTGCTAATGTTCCAATAACGAAAGCTTTATTGGCCAGTGTTAAAAACTCGCACAAAGTTTACAAAGAATATGTAGATAGGCTAAAAGAAGAAGAATCTAAACAACAAAGAGAGAAACAGCAGAAAGAAAGAGCAAGCAGAGAAAAACTAGAAGAGAAAAAGAGAAAAGCTGATCTAGATACTAAAATTAGGCAACATGACTCTGAATTGCATGAGCTGAAGAAAGAAAATGAGACTGCTTTAGCATTGATTGAGGAAGGCACAAGCAGGATGAAGAAAGCAGTGTTAGCTCAAAACACTGTTGAAATAACTGTTGCTCATAATTTGATAACACAAGGATCAGATGAACTAAAAAAAAATTGAGAGTAAATTATCTTGTGTAGAAATAGAAAGAGAGAAAAATGTCACAAAGAGGTTAAAATTTTAATGTAAAGAGAATAAGAAATAAATTTCTTAAAATTTTTCATTTACATTTGCAGTTTTATTTTTTATTTTTTTAAACTGTTATGCTAAAGTTTGACTGAGCTTGGTTGGAGATACAATTTTGAAGAATAACTTGTTGTAGATAGGAAAGAAAGGCCATAAAGCTGAGGCAGTTTTGAATGTGTTATTTATATTCTCAATGGTTTATAGAAGCTAGTTTTACAACTACATTGATTATTAATGTTCCTAATATTAAATGCTATTTCAACCACTAGACTTGTTTTGTAAAATGCATGTTGAATTTCCTTAGCTTATGAATCTTCTATCACTAGAGTTGTAAATATTTCAAGCATTTGTTTATTTTAGATTACTATTGATGGCTAATTGGTAAGTACATTTAAATATATTGTTTTGAAAGAGATAATTCTTGCAATTCAATTCAGATATGAATATCATTTTGAAGAACCATATGGGCTAGTTCTGAATAAGGCTAGGGGTGGGCATATTTGAGTATGTTCAAATCTGATGATAAATTGTTTTACCATATTATATAGTGAAGATAAATTTCCCTTTCCAGTTAAAGACATTGTTTTTAAAAGATCGAAGAATTGGTTTCTTGTGAATTTTTAAATTTCGATTCACATAGCAAAAGTAGGTTAGACTTACTTTTGAAATCGTTATTATCATATTTTGTTAGAAATACCCTTTTTTAACTTTTTAGTTTTCAAATAGATTTTTATTATATAATTTTAATAAAAAATGGAAACCTAAAACTTTATATATTTTTTTAATCATACTTGTTCAAAATAACTCCATATTATTTCAAATATGCCCTTTCTTGGAGCACTTTTGAGCACAAGTATGGCATTAATGCAAAAAATGAAATAGAGAAATTGTTCAAAATACCTTTCTTCCCTACATATTATGTTGACCATTAATGTCTGTGCATCAATTCTATTTTTACCTGGGCAAAATAGAGTAATTAAATGGTATCAATAACAGAAATAGTGAAAATTATATCCTAAAATTTTGAGAAAAAAAAACCTTGAATACCTACCTAAAATTTTCCGAAAATCTGCTATGATGCCTGGAACAATCTAAAAAAGCAGAACACCCACCCTAAAATTTACCGGACCGCAAGTCACAACTTAAATTTGAACACATTCCCCATAAACAAAATCAAAAACTGTATGGACGTTTTGGTTGATTATAAACAAGAAAGATCAATCATTCATAAAGCATTGATTATAAAACACTTTCTAAATTCAATGCAATTTTATTTAAACATCTCTAAAGTGTGATACATTCCTTGGTAACATTTTTAAAATTATCACAATACTACATTAATTTATTATATTTGAAAACTTAAAACTTCATCGAAAAAATTAACTTCATTCAAATGACGGCATTGAAATATAAATTGCCTGGTTTAAACATCTCTAAAATGCATTACATTCCTCAGTAATATTTTTTAAATTATCATAATACTACAATAATGTAATATATTTGAAAACTTCATCGAAAACAAATGAATTTTATTCAAATGACGTCATCGAAATATAAATTGCCTGGCTCTCTATAAAAGCAGCATTTCATTTATAAACATTTTTCCACTCCTTTCATTCATTACAATACTATAATAATTTATGTTAAAAACTTAAAACCATGGGGGTACAAGTAATTTAACTCTATGCTTAAATCTTCATCGAAAAAATCATCTTCTTCTCTGTGTAAAATTAATTAATGTTTCATTCATATCAGCTATATTGCAGACTCCTTGAGCTAAATAATTTTGTGTTAAAGAAATGCTGCTATTCTTATACAACTCATTCTACATCTTTTGGTGTTTACAGTCTCCATAAGTGAAAATTGGGCTTTGTTGTAGAAATAATCAAAGTTTGATGATCATTTAAACTCAGATACATTGTAATTGCATTGTTTCAGTATGTAGATGCACAGAATTTAAGTGAAAATTAGGCTTTGTTGTAGAAATAATCAAAGTTTGATGATCATAAGTGGGTCACATGATCTCTTATAAAGGGTGTAATTATTATTTTGATTTTTATTTAAAAAACTACTGAATATATTTTGCTGAAATTTTTTTATATATTTTATGGGATAATTTGAATATTTCCTAAAACTTTCGAAGCAATTTGAGAATTTTAAATTTGTTTAAAAAATGTTTGAAAAATTAGGTCCCATAGGGTTCAATGTATTTCATTTTTTTAACCTGAGTTCAATTCAAAACTAATTGGGTGATATTATTCATAGGTCCTACAGACCGTCTGAGCAACATACTAAAATTTCATTTTGATAAAGTCATTCTTATGGCAGTTATCGTGCTAACGGACAGACAAAATGAACAAAGTCATAAACACTTTTCAACTATATTATAAAGTGTTAAAAATCGATTGAGACCATTTTGAAGCCACTTTGAAATATTTTGTCTAGTTATTGCTAATAATAAATTATTATTCAGTGCCTTATAACTCACATAGAAAACCCAACTTTGATATGTGGTTTGAAGAGCTTTTATAAATTTTGACACACACACACACCCCTCCAAAAAAAATTATATGTTACTGTGCTGGGAAAATGCAATTTCACGATATAATGCCCCAAAATATTGTTTCGAAATGGCACTCATTCATCTGATGTTAATGAGTGAGTATTGAAGTGTAGAGTATACACTAGTATGTGTGCCAATCTGTATCTCGCAATAAAATACATTAACACAGATTCTAACATTTAAATTTTTACTTTTCATAAACAAAAATTAGAACAAATTGTGATTTAAAATTGATTGATCCATAGAGTTTAGAGTCCCTTTATTAAGAAGTTCTTAAATTTTTATAGATTTATTTAGTTATTTTGTTTAATTACTTTTATTAATTATTATTCTCAATCATTAAGTTTACTTGATTTGGTACTTGTTCTAAGGTTTTTATTATTTCATTTTATTTAGCCTGTGATCAAAGTTATTTAATTTCAAAAGATATCACATTAATAAGTTCTGAGAAACCACTTACCTTTAACACCTAAATTTTCAAAGGAAAATAACAAAAATAAATACAACAAGATGTGAGGGGAAAACCCATTTTTAAAAATATACTTTTATAATTATTTTTCAAAACACTTTTCTAAGTTTATTAAATATTTAATCTCAGGCTCGCATCATTCTCAGACCACCATTTTCCATCACGCTTTACACATATTTGATTCGCAATTTCTTCACAACTCGTTTATAACATTTGTTGAGGATAAAATGTCAAATGATGCAAAAATTGTACTTCCTTATTATAGCAGCAAGTACTTTAAATGTATTTCACAGCCTGTCTTTTAATTTATACATGAAAATTCATGCGAAACAAGATTACTTTTTCTCACTGTTACTATCAGAAAGGTTTTTTACAATAAGGATTTGCATTCATTGCAGTTTCTTTTTAATGAACATATTTTCTGTTCTGTCTGGTTGAAAGTTGGAAAGCTCAACCCTCCTGTTCTGAGAAGATTATGAGTTATTCTGAGAAGATTATTTAATGCAACAGAACTTGTTCTGTTTTTAAAATCAATTTTAATTCTTTTCATAGCAAAACCTCATTTAAGTAAAGCACATGACTTTGTGTGCAGTCAATTATGAACTGATATTTTAAAATGCAATGCAAATCAAGATAAATAAACATGCATACATTGCCCTATGCTTATTTATCTTAATTTGTGCTACATTTTACACTGTAAACTAATTTATTAAAATCTCATTTGTTTTGTGTTGGCTAGTTCGGTCATTGGTTTTGGGATATTTTGACGTGAATCACTTCGTTTCCACCAGTATATGAATAACTTGTAAAAAAAACAAGTTTAAGGCCAGCAACTTTTTTTTTAATTATGTATCGCACAATGTACAAATTTGAGATCCTATCTCAATTTCAAAATTTTGCATCCCAAGCTGCAATATTATACCTTTTATATTGCACCCTGACCCACTAAAAAACCATTATATTGCAAATGCAAAAAATGTTATAAGATATAATTCTATTGTGTAGTGTAAACAATTTGTGTATGATAAATGTTTCAAACAGTTTTAATTATTTTGTATTCTTCCGTAAATAAATATTCTTTTTCTTACTTCAGATGATCCATTATTTGTATCTATTCAACTGATCAGTATCCATTAATAACATCTGAGTATCTGGCACTAAAGACAAATTTTGCATTTATGAAATAACTCATAGACACAAACGTTTTGGTCTCTTGAGCTTCATTATAAATCAGGGTTCCCACAGTCCTTAAAAACTCCTTATTTTTTTTTTTAGCTTTCCTTTTTAAGGGCCCTTAAAAGTACTTAGTTTTCATCAACACTGTTATATAGCTTTTTTTTCACCTTTGAAATTATACTATTTATACTTTAATTATACTTCTTTAAGTTATTTACATTACATTATTCTAAGTTATTATATTTATATTTAATCATTACATTTTATTTAATATTATTTTACATTAGCCTGATCGTATAGATTTTGACAATAAATAAAGTTTACTTTTATAATTATTATTTGTTTTGTTTCTCTATGTACCTTGTCTATTACCCACAGCTTGGTCTGTGCCCAACTAAGATACACTTTTGAAAACACTTCGATATCACATAACTTCTAAAAGATCCACTTACCTTTAAATAAATAAATAGCACAGCCAACAACAACTAAAGAATTCACAACTCATTTGTTAAATTAAAAATTAACTTTTATTTTTCAACAATAAAAAAAAATATATCATCCTATTCATTAAAGTTTCACTTAAGTTGAATGTATAGTGGTTTAAAGTTAAGTTAGTACATTGCTCACAATTTAAATCTTTTAAATTACCCAATTACATTAACCCAGGACACAGAATCCACTCTGGTCTGAAGACCAGAGTTTGGTCTGCCTGGAGCTGGCTGTCCACCACCAAAATGTTAAAAGAATAAAAAAATAACGTAAACAAAGTATTAATGTATACAAATTAGTTCTTAAAGACTATGAATGAAGGAAATCATTTGCATTTATGTTTTGAGAGCAAATTTGCAGAGATCGTGTAGGCGATAACTGTAATAGAGTGTGTGAAGACATTAAAAAAACTAGCTGAAGGAGCTGAACCCCTTAGGATCACTTGGGGGCCAATCAAAAATATGTAGCTGAATAAGGAAAAACCAAATTTTTCACTTTTGATGCTGATGATGAAACTGAGCAAAGGCAACTCCCGCAGAAAAGGAGAATCCCTCTTTCCTGCTGGGAGTGCACCACAACTGAGGAGCACTTATACTCGCATCACATATATGGAGTTCAACACACTTTCTTGCTAAGAACGCACCATGACTGAGGAACTCTTATGATTGCATCACATATATGGAGTTCAACACACTTTCTTGCTAAGAACGCACCATGACTGAGGAACTCTTATGGTTGCATCACATATATGGAGTTCAACACACTTTCTTGCTAAGAACACACCATAACTGAGGAACTCTTAAGATTGCATCAAATATACGGAGTGAAAACCCGTAGCTCGGATATTGGCACTTTTGATGAAGATGACGGGTCCAAGCAAATGCAGAAAAACTTGAAACTTATCTCCGGCGACCGCGGGATACGGGCGCCCTTGCATTGGGGCCCCGTTCCACGGATCTTTTTCGGCGAAAAACACACCACCTAACACAGTGCCTGCTCAAGAATCGAATGTCCGGCAACACGCTTGCCTTCCCAGGAGACGCCAAACTTGGCGAGTGAAACCCTGCGCTTCGCGCCGAGCGCTTACGCATACACTGCGGAAATAAAACGCTGTTATGCCAAGAATCAGAAAAAGATCACTTCTCCCAAACAGCAACCACGAACCCACGCGGTAACGCATGGTCACCGGATGTCGTGAGGCAACCCTGCTGGCACCCCTCTAGCAGGTGTTTACTGATAAGCGAGGGAAAGTCAAATTTCGTCTTAAAAAGTGCCTTTTTTATGCGGATTCGTGAATGAACTGAAATGAAGTTAACAGCTGAAAACGAAGATTATGAGAATTAACAAAAGATTATTTAACGTTTAAAGGCACATTGCGCACAATTTTGAATAATAAAAACATTAAAAGGATAACAAATTACATTAAAGGGGAAATAAATCGCCGAAATATTAAAAACAACAAATAAATTTAGAATTTTGAAGGGAAAGGGGAAAAATAACGAATTTTAAGCTATTTCAAATTTTGAACTATTAATTAAATTTAGAGCTGTCAAATCTCGGCATAACAACACTCCTATTTTCCCTCGAAATTGGAGCATGATCAGGGTTCTCCCTAGAGCGCGATTTCCACAATTTGCTGCTAAATCCCACTCGGGAAAAAAAAATTACTTGTGTTGATTTTTAAAATCCCACTTAATTTTGAAGTTAGGATAGGATAATCCCACCTATTTTCTTTTCCTAGGGAGAATCCTGATGGTCGAATTCCCCCAGTGATGCAATCACTTTTCCATTTTCTATCTATTTTTGAGCTTCACTGCCCGATATCACAGTGTTACCAGGTCTTTTCCAAAAATTGCCGGAAACTAGCCCAATCTTTAGTGTTGTGAGATTTTACCCAATGTTGCCAAAAACTACTAAAGTTCATACATTTACCAAAATTCCAAGATAAAATTTACTGGCCTTCTAAAAGTTTGTAAAAATTTGCCCCCAAAATAAATCATCGAACTTTTCTGAAAATAGCACAAAAATCTGCAACAGAAAAATTTCCGTCATGAAAAAACTAGCCCAATTGAACAAGAAAACCATGAAACTAGCGGAATTTTTTAAAAGGGTTTAGTTTCTTCCCAAATACAGGACTAGAAGTTGTCCTATATTTCCTATATATTTTTTTAAAATAAGAAAAACGCCGGAAGCAGAATTTTTTCTATGTTTTGAAACAAGACTTCTTTGTTCTGCATGCAACAGACAGAAAAAATTCTGTTTCTGTGGTTTTTCCTATTTTAAAAAATATATAGGAATTATAGGACAACTTCTAGCTCTGCAAATATGTATATACATCACACCCCAGTGCATTTCCGTTAGTGCAATGAAGGCTGCAATATGGTTTACAGCCTATCTCAATTAGCCCTTATAAAATATTAATTGGGTCCTTAGAAAGTCCTTATTTTTTATTTTGAAAGAAGAGTTGGAACCCTGTAAATGCTCTAGATTAATTTTTAATTACAAATGACAGCTTTTATATTTACTGTTTTATTCTCTTTCAACTTTTAGAGTTCAAACTGCCACAGATCAAATATTCAGTATTGTACGAGACATCTTGGGAGAAACCAACAGCAGAACAGTTAAAATGGCAGATGCCTTAGAACGCTGTGTTGCCAAAGGATTTAATCCAGATCAGTTTGAAGAAGCCATTGAGGAGTACGAAGAACTAGATATCTGGCACGTGAATCAATCACGAACAAGACTAACTTTCATCTAAAAGTATTTTATTCATATAAATTAAAAAAAGAACTTTTGCCAATGTTTTCTATGCTCTTTCATGTTTGTTTTATTCATGCATTTTGTATATTAATAAAACTTTTTAAAATTTATGTATAATTACCTAGATCATATGTCCGACTGTGTAATTGGCCGTTCTACTATAGTTTATGAACCAAGTAAGGCCCTTGTTTTATTTTTCCTATAACACATAATATCTGTAAAGAGAAAATATTGTTGTTGTTGAAACCCAGACCGTCCGACCTACCAGAAAGGTGTAAGGTAACTGTTTGGACGGTCGGGAAGTGCCACCCAATTTAGACCGGAACCCAGTGGGGGAGGCATCCACAGGGACCGTACCCTCCTTCCCCTACCACCAACCTCTCGGAAGGACTTTCGGACCCACATGTTTAACGTGATCGTACTCCGCATGAACACGGCGGCAGTTTTGGCAGTGGCTGGAATCGAACCCGGGCCTACCGAGTGCAACTCCAGCGCGCTAACCAATGGGCTACCGCGCCCCTAGAGAAAATATTGTGAATGAGTTAACAGTTCAGCTCTTGGAATCTGACCTTTTAACCTGATTAAAAATCAACTATTTCTTGGTAGACTAAGCACATTAGCTTCTCAAAATAATTTATCCAAATTTAGTTATTTTCTGGTGCTTGATTGTTGTAAAGCAGGGATACGCGGACTTTGTGCGTCTCTCCTGACCATGTATTATTTTAACTTTAACAAGTCACATGATAGTAATTTTTTTTTAATTGCGCATATACACAGCAAAGTAGCTGTGTTGCCAGGTGTGGCACATGGGCCGGCCAGGGACATCCGTTATCATTCAATTGCATGTGCCATCCACATGGTTTTACGTTGCATTATAGTTTTTGGTGTGTTTGAATTGTTGGCAATAAAGGTAAATAACTGCTATTTAATGTATTTTGGTCAACGTTGTAGGCAGTGTTAGAAATTAAAAATTTGAACTAGGCGTCATTTGACGCCTATAGGTTCTGACTCTAGGTGCTAAATAGACACGGCTAGTTGCCATTTTTACATCGCTAACAATAACAACTATTTTTTAAATGCCCATTTTTGTTAAAGATATAAAAAAAATAATAATTCAGATTTTTGTATTAAAAATTGTTTTAAGTTTTCTTAAAATTTAAAATAAACTGAAAAATAAATAGAAAAAATTGCTAATTTGTTTTTACTTGGCAAAAAGGGCATAAAAAAAACAACAAATTAAAAAAAAAATTCTATATAACAATTTTCAATTATGGTTATCTTATCTTGTACAGTCATTGCCCCAATACCCCTTCATTTCATGCTTGAAAATTAATTTTTCTGAGTTAAAACAGCAATTAATATAAAAGTTTTAGTTGATGAAAACAAATTACAAGAATGGAAAATGCATAATAAAACTGGATAAACCGATAATCACGTATAAATGCACATTTAAGTGACATTTCCATGTAATCTTTCTCATATTATTTACAAATATAAGAATGAAACACATTTAAAATTAAGATATTAAAAGGTAATCTTGAGCGAAATTTAGTCACTTTTTGTGGCCAATTTTGTCAAAGTATGGAAATTCATTTTAAAATCTGTTTACTATATTCATCTTAAAAGTTTAAAAAAAAAAAGGGGGAGGGGGCGGAATTTGCATATTTCTCCGGAGATCGGCAGGCAATGCAAATATCGGATCTTCATGAAGAAATGCAGAGTTGGCAGCTAGGGTTCAGTATTTGCAAGTCAATAATAAATTTTTGTTTTATAGTTGCTACTCTTTTTCTTGTCGCTTTGACAAAATATAAATCATACCCTTGAAACTCATCTACACCCTTTGGGTGAGCTAGACAGCCTGGGTAATAATAAAAAAAAGTATGAATCACATTAATTTTAGGTATTGATATAAAAAATGCATAGATGCCAACCTACCAGAATAAAAGATAGGAACACATTGCATGAGGAAAAATCACACACTAGTACCGTTTTTCCCCCCCATACTGCTGCAAAATAGCCTTCTATTTCATTAATAAGTTTGAAAAATAATTTTTCTATTATATAAAAAAACTATTTTTATGTTTGTAATTATTTTGTATATTATATATACAAAATAATTACAAACATTTTAAACGATGCAAACAAATTGTAACAGTGAAAAAATACTTTCAAAATAAAACGAAATATAGAGGATCACACACAAATGCCGTTTATCGCGATACTGCTGCAAAATAGCCTTTCATGTCATTAAAAATACGTTTGAAAAATAGTTTTTCTGTATAATATAGTATATACGAAATAATTACAAACGTTTTAGACAATGCAAACAGAGTGCAGAAGTGAAAAAGTATTTTCACAATAAAACGAAATATAAAGAAGATCGCGGATAAATGCTGTTTATCGCGGTACCCGGTACTCGTGCAATATAGTTCTTCATATCTTTAATAATACGTCCGAAAAATAGTTTTCTTGTATATAACAAGAAATAATCATAAAAGTTTTAGTCGATGCAAATGTGTTTCTCCCACATTAATTAGAAACAGACGCAATTACGTGGAAATGGATTTTTAGATGAAACACGGGAAAACCTCCATCTTAAAATTCCAGACTTTGTTTCTCATTTCGTGACCTACTTCCAATTTCATGACTGGTAGATACTCTTATGCAGATCTGCATACAATAAAATATAAATGTTATGGGGGAAAAAATCTGACTACTGTGGATCCAAATCGGATTCCCGGAACAAGACTGAAAAAACGGAACAAGTACATAAAAATCTGAACACTTGGCAGCTATAAAAACGTCATTTTCAATGTCTGATAACAAAATATTAGCTAACCAAATTTACAAGAAGCTAGAACGATTCAATCTGGAATGCAATGTGTTCTATAAAAGTAAGCAATTAGAATGTAAAGATTGCAGGATCACCCCCTTTTCTTTCAAGTACCATACGTAGATCTACGAAGGAATAAAGGGGAGGGGGAGCAATAGAAACTCGTTAAATACTCGGAGTCTCGGGCATCGGAATGTCTAAGGATAAAGTAAACAAATAAATTCTTCAGAAGTGCAATTTCAGGTCTTGAAGGGTTGGGGTGAGTTCAAGTACAATAAAGATCCCAATGTTTCCTTCCCTGAATAGACAGATTTTAGGGGGATTTTACTGTCTGTGTACCACCTGCAGATTATCACTGTGGGCGTGTATAAAATGCCGCTTTTTTCTCGACCGCTATCCAGTCTTCTATTAGGGATCGTAATTTAGTCAAAGGGAAAGGGAAGACTGATATTTAACAATAGCATTGTTAGGCGTCAAATTTCACGACCAGATTGAAGAATCTAGGCGTCAAATTGAAATTTCTAGTCGCAAATTACGACTAACGACCGCTAATTTCGAACACTGGTTGTAGGCATCTATTGCCTATCTACTTATGATAATCTGTTAGTAATAATGTTAACAAATTTTATAATTTGTCTAGTTGTCATATGAGTATTTTGTTTTCATAGGTGTGGTTGCTACAATTAATTATCACACTTTGTAAAAGGTAAAAAATAAATTCTATAATGGATTAAGCAGGGCTAAGTAGGAAACGCAAAGTACAGGATAAAAAAACAGCAGTTTCAGGATAACTGGATCGAAAAATATTGTTTTGTGCAGTCGTTTAATAATATTGTGTACTTGATTTGCAAAAGTGCTGTAGCCGTCCCAAAAGAATATGAAACACTATGAAAGTCTGCATTTTACATTTTCAAAACTACCCGAAAAACTACATAAACATAAAGATTTAATTTTTGAAATGAGAATTGGCAGGTCAGCAAGTGATGTTTACAAAACCTATTCAAGATTTGGAAATTGCAACAGAAATACATTTTGAAACATCTTGCTTTATAGCAAAAAGGTGTCAGCCATTTACAGACCGAAATTTTATTAAAAATTGCCTTGAGATAGCTATTAAAAAAATTTGTCCATAATCAGCCAAAATTTTTGAGAAAATTCAGTTAAACAGGATGACTGTGCAAAGAAGAATTACTGCAATGTCAGAAAATGTAAAGAACCAATTAACATCTTATTCAAAGAAACTTGCCTACTTTTCGTTGGCTATTAATGAATCAACTGGCATTACTTCCACAGCTCAGTTAATATTTGCACATGGAATAACACACGAGTTTGAGGTGAGTGAGGAATAAGTTCATTGTCAGATCAAACGAAAGGTAGTGACATGTTCACTGGACTTTTGGAACAGTGTTCCAAAATTGATTTAGATCTGACAAAATTATCAGATGTGATACCTGATAATTTTGATTGCTCCTATCGAAGGAGCTCAGTCGGTCGTGATGACTGACTGAGCTCCTTCCATGATAAGAGCTAAATCTAGATTGGTAAAATTATTGAACCAGCATTTGGGACAGCAGGACAACTTGTGCCCTAAGAAACTTGGATTTGAACATGTCATGAAAGTTGTGATTTCAACAATTCTATAAAATACCATGGCCTTAATCACCGACAGTTTAAAAAGTCTCTTAAAGACATTGAAAGCGAATATGGTGACTTAATTTTTTACACACAAGTGGGGTGGCTAAGTCACAGTCAAACATTAGAGCTGTTCCTAAATTTAATTAATGAAATTGAAATTTTCATGACTGAAAACAAAAGTGTCTCTGACATAAAAAGTCTGAATTGGTTATGTGACTTAGCTTTTCTGGTTGACATTACTAATCATTTAAATATGTGACTTCAGGGCAAAAATCAATTGGCTACTCAACATTACCGCCACATTTTGTCTTTTCAGTTCAATTTAAATCTATTTCAAACCCAACTGAAGTCGCGGAATTACATCCATTTTCTTAATTACAAGAAAGTTTCTGAAGAGTTCAATGTAACTTTAAAACTTTATATTTTGAAAAGATTGATAACTTGACCAGCTTTCAAGGATTGTTTTTTTGATTTTCAAAAATTAAAATCGTTGCTAGATTTATTTAGCAGCCATTTTCCCCGAATCAGTACAGCTTGAACTCATCGACATGCAAAATGATGAGAACTTGCAAAATAAATTTAATGAAGGTAATTTATTAAACTTCTATCTTATCGATAAAAACAATTACAAATCATTGCTATTTAATGCATTAAAATGTGCAAACCGCTTTGGGTCAAGATATTTGTAAACAATCTTTTTCAGTCTAACAAATCGAAAAATAAGAACCTCTTGACGGATGAAAATCTAGAATCATTCTTGCAGTTGTGACTATTGCAAAACTCGAACCAAAAATATCAAAACAATTGTCAAATCAATGCATGCATCAAATTAAATTCACTTACTTTTTATTATTACTTTCCTTATATACATAATGTATAAGGAAAGTATTGTGACGGGGTCGAAAATTCGAATTCGAGTTTTCGACGGGAGAGCACATTTCAAGCATCCCTGATCACGAATCAAACATTTTTGAAGTGATGTCTGTGTGTGTGTGTCAGTGGGTCTGTGGAGACGATAACTGACGAACGAATGGACCGATTCGAACGAAATTTGGTATAAAAATCACAATCCGTAAACACTGGAAGCCTATTGTTTTTAAACGTAATCGAATGTTCAGAACCCCCCCCTAAATTTTGGAGTGAAATTTTGAAAAAATCGTCAAAAAATCAAAACCGCTAATAAAGTTACCAAAATAGACATTTATGTAATTTTTCATTAGAAAATGATTAACATAAAATTTAGAACGCTAACATGAACCTTTCTCGAGATATTTCACATTTTTCAAAAAAATTATCAAAAATCATATAAAATAAAAAATATATTTCCTATTGAGAAACATGTTCACTTTTCATATGTAATACCATGCGATAAATTGGGTGACATCATTCTCGTGGATCTAGCTCGTTCCATTCATGAGAAAAGATACTTCAAGTAATACTTTTGTATTTGAACGCCAATAGTCATTTATCTGTTATAAGAATAACTTATTTCTCCGTCAGTAAAGCTTAGCGAGATTTTGGCGACGAATTTGGTGGAATGTCGCCAACTTGGCGACTTTTTGAAATGTTGTCAAATTAACGAAAATCTCGCCAAATGGATTAAAATGACGACTAATTGTTGAAAATTCAATATCTTGGAAAGAATATAAGTATCTACTATAAGAAAAACCTATTTTTTTTACTGTAAAAGTAGTAAATTCATTGCATTATATAAGGAAAGTCATGTGTTGCCCACATCAGATTTTCTTTTTTTGTGACAATTATGATAGGTATAAATAAAATAAACAATATATGGTAGATAACTTTCAAGTTTTTTTTTGGCCCTCCCATAAGTCACAGTGGATCTATGTAGCCCTTGGTCTTAACCAGTCTGTGCATCCCTGTTGTAAAGGGGTAAAATAATGTGAAGGAATAGATTTTTCACAAAGTAGAAAGCATGTTAAAAAGCAAGCCCTTTCTGTCTTCCCCACTTAGCTACAAATTTGGTGCAATATTAATAACTTGGAAATGGTTACCAAATTGATAATTTAATATCTCAGAAAAATTAATTTCTTTTGTAATCCCTGTTGTTTTAAAAATTATTCATTTAATATTCCTTATTCAAAATATAGTGAACTTAATTGTTCTTGGTACAGATACTTTTGTTAAGGGCTATAGTAATAATGCAATATTATATGAGCCCCTTAATGAAACCATTAAGAGGCTTATATAATATTGGGAGGGTGCATATTCTACATAAAGTCCACATATATTAAAAGTGCTGCTTGTAAATTAATGGAAAGAATTTTTTTACATGGTTTTATGCATCCCATATAAATATATTAATCCAAAACTAAGCTCAGTCTTAACAGTAGAAGACCCTAAATCCCCAAAAAATAACAACAGAGCCATAGCAATATCAAGACAATTCTAACAATTTGAAATTATTCTTGAATATTACATTTGAGCTAGATTGATATGTGCAGTGACTTTTAAAAGTATTTATTTTTATATTACAGCTACAGTCGTGTATATATTAAATAACATTATTAAAAAATATATTAAATTTAGAAATATATATATAAAAACATTTTATTTAAAAAATTTCTAATTTCTATATATTGCAATTAACAGTTACAATTTAATATTTTCACAGAGTACCTGTGCTTTTGAAATGTTATAAAATAATCCTATTTTATCTATAAAATAGAATTATTATAAAAATTATTACTATATGTAATATTAAAAATTGGTTTAAAAAAACCTGTTTATAATTGAATGGGTAAGTATCATAAGATAAAAAAGTTTATTTGGTGCTATTAAAGCATTTTTCTTCAACAGAATCACTTGCAAAAACGTCCCATATTTATAATATTTTTTAAAATTTTACGCTCTATTTTCAAAATGAGTACAATGTCACTTGTATTCTTCTGGCCATTGTCTATCTTTTTTTTTTCAAAATAAAGCATTGCCCCCTTTGCTCCTCAAAATTAGTTAAACTGAATGATCAAAGACTTCTTGTAAAGTTACTTGATTTTCAAAAGGCAGTGTGGAAAGAGTATTGTATTTTATTTTCAAATTCATTAAGAGTGTAAGAAAGCATAGCGGGGAAAATTTTGGCTCGCATCTCTAGTATCAGATTATCTGATCATGCTCCCCACTCAGCATATTACATCCAGATTGCATCCAATAAATGTAATATGGATCATCCAAAATCTAGTGATTGGCTTCTAATGGATATCCAGATACCATCTATGGATATCCAATGGATAGCCATTTGGATGCAGGACCGGATTTTAGTGTGCATAGGCAGTTTCACTTCGAGCTGTGACAAAATAGAATTGAACGCCCTCCGAATTACTGGGGATTTTCATGTAACCGTTAAGCCATGTGATTTCATCTTTATACCATTAATTATATCTATAAATACATTTTTTGCATATTTTCTAAAAATATACTCAGAAAGATGTATATAACGGTTTGTTCTCAAGAACTTTTTTAGTATTCCCCAGGGTGCTTCAATTTTTTAGGTATTGATTTATTTTCGGGATTTAAAAAGTTTTGGGAATGGTTTACAGTATTAGTACCATCCATTAATTTTAACATTAAAATATCCTCTCCATATCTGATAAAATGTAAGTAACTTTTTCAACATTTTCAATTTGTCCAGCAGTATGTTTTCATTCTATCTGCTTTAATTTGCATAAAAAATTTTCTTGTTTCCCTATCAACCTTACCAAACAACCATGTCTGCTTTTATAACCTCCCCACATTGTACTTTTTCTTACTAGTAGAGTTTCATCAATCTCTATTGTTGAATCTTTTATTTCTATATTTTCTTTATTTATTAATATCAATAACAATGTCTTTACCTGAATCAATCGTAATACACATGTCTTTGATGATGATATATCAACATCCTCCTTTAACACATCAAGGCTAGTCATATTAGCCAATTCATATATTATACATAATTAGTAGCAAAGATATGGTTAATTTTGAATTTTAAAAATAAACCGTTAGAAATACTAATGGTTCTTTTTTGAGCTGTTTTAGTCTTGCACCTCCATTGCTCTCCATCAATCCCCTTTGCAGATTTTAATTCCATCTCTTACTTGCATTTTTAGAATTTCATATTTTCAGATAAAAGTCCCATTTTTTGACACCAGATGACAATTTCTCGGGCTGATATTATTTCATAAAGCTCTCTTCTATTTTATTTTTTTTTTATCCATTTTTTACAGGGGGTTACTCTTCTTCACTTTAGCCAAATATTTCGTAGGAAATACTTAATCATTTTGAATTGTTGATACTGTAATATAATTTTGAATTTTAGATAAATTAGATTTCTGCCTTGCACTCTTTTTTTTTTATTATTAATTTATTTTTTCAATTTGTTTGCTTCCTTCGTTGGCCCTAAAAATTTCGTAGGCCTTAGGCACTGTGCCTCCAGTGCCTAATGGGAAATCCAGCCTTGTCTGGACGTAAACTGAATGTGCAATGGACATCCATATTATGTCTACTGCTCATCCAAATTACATCCAGATTGACATCTAATGGATATCCATATGGATGCATAACAGACATGAACTGGATCCTCCAGATTATGTTCATACATCCATAGTTTTGGATTATTTATTTTATATTCATTCTAATGTGTTCTTAAAAAATAATAAAAATACGTTAAATGACATGCATCTAGTCTATGGGGTAGCTGAAGGAAATGGGTGATCCGCTACACGATTGTATCGTGATTGGTATCCTAACAGACATGTACTGCATCATCAAATGTTTGTGCATTTGCACCAAAACTTGTGTGAATACAGAGCATTCTATGGCAGCAGGCATAATACTGGTCGGCCACAAGTTATGTGCACTCCCACCTTGGAAGAGGAAGTGTTGCGTCAGGTGGAACATAATCCAGAGACAAGCACAAGAGCTGTTGTCTGTGATATTGGAGCATCCGTTTTCATCAACTGCCTCATAGACAAGATGCATGTCCACCAGCTCAGCATTCATAAAACTGTGCATGTTATCCATATGAAGTCAGAACTTCAAAAGAGGAAGCCCAACTGCAGCACTGGTGAACAGCACCCTCTATCACATTAGGGTGGTGTTTCAGATCATACATTACTGATATGAATAGTTTGTTTTTGAGTTCTATCTCCCCTAAAAGTTTGTACATAGAGTTTTGAATCATCCTGTATATTTGAAAAATTTATTGAAACCTTTTGGTGTGCTTAGTATTAAGTCCACCAATGCAATTAATACCGCATGAAATAAAGAAATATGGCAAATCAGTTAGTGTTGAAGAACAAAACTATTTAAAACATATATTTTCCTGTTATAGGCTAGATGCAAATAGACTGTCTACAAAAATATACATAGATTTATCACATGGTATATGAAAAACTAATTTACTTAACACACTTAAAACTTTGTTTATTATTTTATTATAAATTTATTTGAAAAATGTACAATATCTTAAGAATAGATCATACCAGTTATCTAAAATGTTTGCCATTACCTTTATTTTCTTATGATAAATTACAAGTAAAATTGTTTATTTAACATGATTGACTATTGATTTTTTTTTTAATGTTTTCAAAAATGTCATTTGAACCTTCTTAATGTTTGATTGCATTTAAAATTAATATGATTGCTACATTTACATCATAATATTTATACCCAATTCAATTTCAATCGCTCTATTCATTAGTAAAAATTTATTGAAAACTCACATTTAAATTTTTTCAGCCTTGTCACAATACCAGCAATATCTGTGCACTATGCCCATCAAAGTACACTATGGCCGTGCATGGGAAACAGGAGCCTACATATATCAACTCCCACTAACCCTCCCATTCACTCCTAATATGCACACACACACATGCGAGCCATTCACCTCTCCCATTCACTATTATGCTTTCTTATACAACTCCCTATCAAAACATACAGCAACCCTTAGCATAACGCAATTTATTTACGCTCCCTTAGACCCTCTAACAAACCAATTTATCAAATTTAATATTTCAAACTTTTTATCTCAAATTTTTATCTTGATTTCTAGTCATATCATGGAATAAAACTGACTAACTCTCAACTTTATACGTCATACAATTCAGCTCCAACCTATCTATCTATCTATAAACAAAGTTTGCATTAATTGCATTGTTTAAAAGGTGAATTTGGAAGATAAAGCGGGAAAACAAGTCTCTCTAACTCCATGGTTTAAATATTCATATTCTGATCTTTGGACTTTTAAATTGGAATTACCTCTCAATGTTAACTTTCTTATTCGGCTGAATCATGGAGGTGGAACTCCATGAGCTGAATATAGTTTTCCTTCACATGATATTGCAACGCCTTCGGTCTGAGATTAGAAACACAAAAATAGCAAAGAAAAAACTAAATTTAGAGAGCAGAGATGCCAACCTCTCAGTTATAGTTTCAGTAATCTAGACAGGAAAATTTCAGTAATGACACAAGTGGTTTGATTTGCCGTAAAAATCATTCACAATGATAATCAGAATAATATTTGATCAAACATTTCAAATTTTATATATATTTTTTTATACGAAATGTTCAAATTTTAATTAACATTATAAAGGTGTCTACAAACGATCAGTGAATGTTTGTAAAAGAGGCTTGATCACTGATTTTTGATCATCTGAACAGCTATTTGATGTATTTGTCAATGTATGAGGTCAAACATTTTTCTTGTAGAGCAGCGTCCTACTTTTTCCTCAAACACTGAAGAGTCAGTATGATTGACATGTGCATTGACCAATCCTGGGCCAATTACCGTTTTGCGAATTGAATATAGTTTTTTTTAATATAGTTTCTACTTTCAATTTATGTTTATTAAAATCCACTGTCACATTAAATTACATGAAAATAATTCAAATTTATTAAAACTTTTAATTTTGATGCATGTATTTTATCTTATTATTTTTTGTAACAATTCTGATTTCTTTTCAATTTCTTGATCTGAAAACAAACATGACAAATGAAATATACAGCAAAATTAGGAAACAAGTGCAACAGCGCCATCTACTAGAGATGAAAGAAAACTATCTCATTACCACAAAATGTCAAATAAGTTTGACAGTGTGGACAAAATCAAAGAGCTAGAATCACTAGAGGTAGCCTTCCTATTGTTTGGTGATCTGAAAAGCATGGCCATTATGTGAGAGCCAGGTTTGGCACATTCGCGCTAGAACGGCGCTTTGTAGCAGTTCCGGAAAATTATAAAAGTGTGCCATTGTGGTAGTTTGTTCATTGACGCAACTTTCTTTTTTAAGAATCTTAAACTATGTATTTTTAATTCTCTAAAATATACAGTTTCAAAATGCGTGGATTCTGGAACACTTTCTTTTCTTACACATTAATTTTCAAATTTTGTTACGACTGTTTTAGCTTTCTTTTTCAAATTGTCATTGCAAATTATTTTTAATTAATATTTCAGTATTTTTTTTTTATCCTTAAGCATAAATTATATCTTAGATATAATTTGTCCTAAAATTCCTAAAAATTTGAAGCTTACCTTGAATTCCTAAAATTAACCTAAAATTTTTAAATCACCTTAAAATTTTGTAATGTTTTGCTGCGGCGTTAAATTTACTCTACTATCGCCCGAATACATTCCATTCATACGGCAATCGATGTTAAAAAAGACTTCAAAAATTAAAAGGTTGTTCAAAATAGCACTCATTTTTTACAAAGTCAAAGACGACAAAAGTGTGAATCACGACAAAATCGCCGATTCTCAATGTGGTTAAATCCTCTCCGTCCGCGGGCGGTTTTAGTGAAATACGATTACAAGACGAATGGCCACCCACCTGATCATTTAGGACCGGAGATGGGGGCAGATTCTTTTGTTTGTGGCAGTGGGAATCTCCACAGGATATCTTTGGAATCTCCAGTGCAAGCTAACAAACCTAGAAGCCTTTAACCTCTCAAAAGAGTAAAATAGAAAAAGACGGGTTCGATTGTTGAATAGTGTGCTTCCTCATATTTACTAGATAAATCACGAAGTTTCTCTGTGCAAAGTTAAAATTTTGCTCAACTATTCTTTGTTGGGAATCAATTGTGGACAAAAATTTTGAAGAATTTTAGGTCTAAATCCAATAATACAAATATAGTTAGTCGGATTATGATTCTCTTACTCCCCTCATTACGTAATATTTGATCAACGTCATGTCAAAACAGGAGAGTAGAGAAGGAATTTTTGTCTGCTATTAGCAACCTCTCTAGGCATTGATGGTATTCAAGGATATCTCTCTTCAAAAGGATGCATTGCGTAGGGGCCTGGACCACATAGCAGTTTATGAAGAAAAGCAATGGATAAAATAAAATACGGCATAGTAGGGAGGTCCCGCAATTGGATCGCGCTCCCCATAAAAAATAAATTGAAAACAATGAAAGAGCAGAAATGTGAAGAATGTTAAATAAACACATTCCGGCTTCCAACAGATAAAACTTTTAAAGAGTTTTCATTTCTTTTTAAACTTAAAATTTTGTCAAATTATTCCATGTTTAGTATGCATCTGGGATGAAAAGTACCAAAGATTTGAACTCTGTAAGAATTTTTGCTCAAAAACCAATATTTAAAAATATAGTTTTCTGGACTAGAGTTCTTCTGAGCCGCAGGAACTTGTGCATGTGTTTTTGTTTATTCTATCAAAACAGAGGATGATTGAAGGGAAATAGCTGTGTCTAGATTAACGCGTTGCAGTAGCTTTGATGAAATATAGGACAACTTATTTCCCTCATATTATTTAATTACTGCCTTCGGCGACCAGCCCTATTGTTTTTAATAAAGTTTTTAAACTTGCAATACCTTTCTTGCAGTAGTTGTCGATCGTGCACCTCTGCGACGCAAGCCATAAATAACGGGGCAGTTCGTAAAGTAACTGTCGATCGCACACCTACGTTACGTACGCAAGTCACGGCTAAGTGTGCAGTTTATGAAGTGTTGATCTTGTACCTCAGCTACGCGCGCAAGTTACGGCTAACGATGTAGTTCATGGAGTAGCTGTCGATCGCACGTCTCCGTTACGCGCCCAAGTCATGACTAATGGTTCAGTTCATGAAGTAGCTGTCTATCGCACACCTCAGCTACACGCATAAATCGTGGCTAGCGGTGCATTTCATGGAATAGATGTCGATCGCACGCCTTCGTTACTCGCACAAGTCATGGCTAACGGTGCAGTTGATGAAGTAGCTGTCATTCGCACACCTCAGCTACGCGCGCAAATTACGGCTAACGATGTAGTCGATGTCTGTCGATCGCACGTCTCCGTTACGCGCTCAAGTCATAACTAATGGTTCAGTTTATTAAGTAGCTGTCTATCGCATACCTCAGCTACACGCATAAATCGTGGTTACCGGTGCAGTTCATGGAGTAGATGTCGATCGCACGCCTTCGTTACGCGCGCAAGTCATGGCTAACGGTGCAGTTGATATAGCAGTTGTCAATTGCACACCTCAGCTTCGTGGCCAAGTCACGGCTAACGGTACAGTTGATGAAGTAGCTATCTATCTCAACTACGCGCTCAAGTTACGGCTACCGATTTAGTTCATCAAGTGCACGTTTCCGTTACGTGCGCAAGTTATGACTAACGGTGCAGTTCATGAAGTAGCTGTCAATCGCACACCTCAGCTACGCGCGCAAGTTATGGCTAACGATGTAGCAATATGCGCAATTCACGGCTAATGATGCAGTTTATGAAGTTACTGTCGATCACACACCTCAGTTACGCACGAAAGTTACGGCTAACTCATTAAGTAGCTGTCAATCGCGTTTCCGACCGCAATGCGGGCACACGGGTAATGATACAGCTGCTGCGTATAAAATGAATCGTTTTTTATTAGTGGGTACATACAATCCACGTACGTTATATGCAATAACGACAATTCTACTGCATGTAATAACGATATACACGCTGCGCGGGCACATGCAATCTGCATAGATTTGAAATAGCTGTCAATCGCGTTCCAGTCCACTACGAGGGTTCAAGGCTAACAGTTAAACACTTTTCCCAAAATAAATTGGCTTTTATTAGCATTATTTGCTTTAAGTCCGGCCGCTACGCGGGTGCATGCAATCCTTGTACATTACATGCAATAACTACTAACTTACCAGCTAGATTTTTGCTCTTATGGCCGTATTTTATTTTACAATTCTTCAAAAATTTTAAATATGATTTTGAGCTTTTTGGATTTTTTTTTTTTTTTGTTGTTAATTATATTAAGATTTTCTTTTTTTGTTTATATAAAGTTGTTTGAAAACTAAACTAACATTTTTCTAACATACATATATATAGTGTGTATGTATCTATATATTTACACAAAAAATACCTGTGATAAAGTGGCCACTGGATACTAAGTGATAATTTGAATTTTTAAGTCTACAGAGCATTAAAATGAAAAATGAAATAGGAAAAATATTCAAAAGATTACCTTTTTCTTTCAATGATGTTTGTTTTTTGTATCAATTCTTTTTTAATTAATGAAAAGAATGGAAATTAAACAGTACTAATAATAGAAATAATAAAAATTAGCTCCTAAAATTTTCCTAAAATTTTGAAAAAAATACCTTAAATTCCTACCTAAAATTTTTAGAAAATCTGCTATGATCCCTGTATCTATGGATAACATTTGGTTATCGAGATATAGGTAATATTTGAGCAAATCGTTACAGTAAACAGACTTATATTAATTGTTAAACGTTTTCTATTTTAAAAGTACAGAACTTAGTTTCCAAATGGTTCTTTGTTTGTTTCTAAAATTCAACTTTGTAAATTCTCACTTTAAATCATTATATATATATATATATATATATATAATAAAGATATAAATAAACAAAAATATATATATATATATATATATATATATATATATAATAAAAAAGATATAAATAAACAAAAATATATTCGAATTGTATGGCTGTCCTGATGAGAATGCAATTTCGAACTGACCGCCATTTTTTGTGTGGTTTCGATTGGTTGTTCTCTATTCTTAATCTCTTATCTTGAGCTGATTATTATTGCCTATTCTCATTTTTGCCGAGTTTTATTTTTATTTTTATTTACTTTTATATACTTTTAATTGTGATTTTTGAATCCTAATATTCTTCTCATCCCCCTTTCCATTGTAGTGATATGTTGCCTTCTATCTTTATCCTTAGTCTTGGCTTATAGTTGCTCGTTTGTGACGGATATGCTGGAGATGGGTTTTTTTGTACATACAGTAGTTTATGCATAATTTTCGATTAAAATCCTTCAATTTTTATTTATATGTATATATATATATATATATATAATAAAAAAGATATAAATAAATAAATATATATATATTCCTAATATATAGCATTTACATTTATTTATTTACATTAAATTCATTTATATTAATACACTTATACAAAAAGTTGATCAGTAGAGTGACTATTACAATTTCAATCATGAGGATAGAAAAATATTTTATACATGCGTTCATAAAAATGTAGTATCTTGATAACTCTGTACAAATTTATAGTGCTAATTTAAAGAGTGTAAGAATCTTACGTGATTGCAAACATATATATTAAAATAAAATAAAAATAAATCGAATGTTCAAATGAAATAAAATTAAATCGAATGTTCAAATTAAAAAAAAATCGAATTACTTTAAAAAAAAAAAGCAATATTTTTATTAATGCTTCGACATTTGATTTATCCTTCTGAAGTTCTTTATAAACCTTAGAGATGGCATAATTTTATTTTAAAGTATTCAAATAATATGTAATTTTTTAATAGAATTTTATGATTTTCTACAGAATCTTAATATAAAATAGGATGCTTGAAAATAGAAAAGAAAACTGGATTTACTTGCATTGCGAAAGTTCAAGCATTTGCATATAACTGTCCTTTTTCTGCTAGTGCACATAACTGTGCTGTTCAATAATTTTCACATAATTCTAAATTTTTTTTTGCAGTGCTCTTCAATATTTCAACACACACAAAATAATTTTTCAATACATTTTCCCGAATGTATCAATCTTCTACCCTAATTTTTTTTTATTAAATGTCGATCAATATTTTGCATAATATATTCACAAATGAAAATTCACATTGGCATGTACATGGGTTTTTAAGTTCTTATTCAATGAGACAAATATTCACACACACAGATAAACATTTTGAATAAAGTGTTTAAATCGTGTTCAGGAAATCCTGAAATATATTTTACTGACAGAGTCTCGATTTTGCAAATTTTTGGGAAACTATTTGTATTCAATAGTATGAGAAATAAATAAAATTCATTTTCAATTTTAATATTTTTCATTTCAATATTTTCGATTTCGATCAAATTTATTTTCAATTTCAATATCGTTTATAGCATTTTTACTACTAATCAAAACTTATTAGAATAGGACTAAAATGCACTGACTCTACATTTCCTACATTTTATACACATAAAAGGATTTCCCAAACCCTTAATCTTCTTCCAATTAAAATGTTGACCTCTTACGGGATTGCAAAAATTCATATTAAATTTTGAAATAAAATTTTAGTGACCCTGAAATAGAGTAGTTTTATTATTAATGCTTCTGCATTTGTTTTTCTGAAGTTCTTCGTTGTACACTTTAGCGACATGACATAATCAAATTCTGAAATATTCAAATAATATAGATTTTATTAATAAAATTTTGTGATTTTCTACAGGGTCCTGAATATGATAATTTAAAATATAATAAATACCAGATTCTGTTTGCATCAGCGAATGCGTAATCAGCATTTGCATACAGTTATGCAATTTTAATTTTTCAGCATGCTGAAAAATTCTAAAAGTTTTTTCTCCTACTTTGCATAGTTTTTCAGTATCTTTTCCCGGGTATATCAATCCCCCTCTATTTTTTTGTTTTGTTAAATCTGTTATTCTAACCTCAAAAGTTATATTGCACAATTTAAAGTTTTAGTCAATTTTTTAACTACAAATCCAGCGATATAACTGACTATATCAGCCAGAAAGAAGTTTAAGCTGTCATGGATGCAAATATCAGGTATATTGTCTATTTCTTGTAGATTTTGTGGCATACTTTCTGCCGAGAAAAATTTGTCTTTGTTTACTGTTTTTACATAATTGTTATGTGGCGATGTTACATTCAAAATATTTGTTTTATCCAAAGGCAAACAATTTGAGTTTAGTGATGACGTTATTTGATGATGGCATAACTGTCGAACGTATGCTGCTTTAAACTGCATTGCCGTGGGATTATTATTATGACCGTCTTTATTTCGTATCGCACTAAAAAACATTTCTAAATGATCTTGAGAAAGTTTGCATGTCATTAAAAAGTGTAAATAGTTTGTTTCCATGAGTGTTTTGTATATAAGTCTTGTGCTGCGTTAAAAATCCTAAAAATCCAGTTTTTTTATTGCTATGCAAAATGAGGGGACCATCAAATGAGATTCTTAAACCTTTTATATAAATTTCTACTTCCGAGAAAAAATTGAAAATTTTGTTCTTGTTAGACTGCTTTAATGGAGATTTAAAGTCAGTGGCTTTTAAATTTTGACTATTTAAAATATCAAATAGATTGTTAAATTTGCGAACAAAATTGGCTGTTGCTTCACAGCCTTTGAAATCAGGATAATTTTCATTATTTGATAAATATAATAAAGCATCTGCAACGCTGTTGCTTAAAACTTGCGCAGCAAGTTTCACTGTCATTTTATGCCAAATGCAATGCAGTTATTAACTTAGGATGCTTTTATTTATAAATTTTATATGCAATTTGTTCGATATCAATCAGTTACATTTTCCAGTACATATGTCAAAGTACACATGTACATTTATTGTACTAGATTTTTTTTAATATATTGTATTGCCGAATTAAAGGTGTATTATTTCAGACGGTTAACTATTATCTAATGCTCTTTATAAGTAGCATATCAGTGTTTATTATAAATGAGAAAAAATACTTAAAGGTATTGTTTTATTATAAAAATGTTATTATATTCAAAATTCCGTTATACCAAAAGTTTGTTATAAGAAAATCTCAACATGCTATTATCGATCACATACACATAATATTTATTGACAAATAAATCAGAACGTAAGATAATTAAAATATATCTTCTTTATCTATAAAATGAAGTAAAAGGATATTTTTAACCTCGCGGGATACCAAAATTAAAAAAAATTCATTTCTGATATCCCGGAATGTAAAAAATACCCAGGATTGCAATCTTAAAATTATATCTTAGGAAGCTCAATTTGTTGCACGCATCCAAAGCGTTCGGTTTCGCGCTGTCTCACAGTTTCGTTTTCCAAAACCGTCAAATATCGCCAACATGTAGTAAAACGCAGTTTAAGATGTTTTAATGAATATTTCTTTATAAATACATTGATGGAATAATGTTTTCACGAAGCTCAGCAATATCTCCTACAATTTTTTTTATCCTCCAAAGCTTATAGGTAGCAGAAATAATTAAAAAGATGTATTTTTATTTTTAAGGATGCTTTGCCAATTACCTTTTCCCATTGAACTACCGCTGAAATGGAACGCTCTTAGCGGGAAGAGTCTCTAAAGTCACATGACTTATCTTTTCGGTCTTGCGTTAGGGTTGCTGAGGCTTTCTCTACTTGATTGCTTCTCGAAGGGACAAAATCGACTTCAAACACAATTCTGAGAATCGATATCTTTGACAAACATTCACTGATCGTTTGTAGACACCTTAACTAAACAAACATAATATGAATACATTTGTCTTCATTACTGAACAAAAGAAATTTCAAAATCCTTAAGAAAACAGAATGTGCTTAGCTTAAACTAAATTTAATTTAGTATTCTTTAGCCTGCTCTAATTCGTAATAAAAAATGTAACATGTCTGCATTCAAATTTAGCTTAAAATCAGCCTCATATTTTCTAACAATGCAGAATATACATCCTGGTACAACATTATTATTACTTTCATCACCAGATAATATTAAATTCTAGATAAACTGTTAAATTCCTCTGGACAAATTGAATTGTGCAATTGCACTATTTATACAAAAATAATTAAAAAATCATCCTTAATAATTAACCAAATTGTGAAAATAAGCTAGTTTAGTCAATCTAATGATTAATATTTAGAGGATAGAAATGAATAGAAAAGGATACTTGTGGACTCGCAGGACTACAGAAGAATTCCCTGAATTGCACAATCGTACTGAATGTTGTTGTTGAGACCCAGACCGTCCGACCTACCAGAAAGGTGTAAGGTAACTGTATGGACGGCCGGGAAGTGCCACCCAATTTAGACCGGAACCCAGTGGGGGAGCCATCCACAGGGACTTTACCCTCCTTCCCCTACCACCAACCTCTCGGAAGGACTTACGGACCCACATGTTTAACGTGATCGTACTCCGCATGAACACGGCGGCATTTGTGGTAACGTGCAAATCTAGCGCGCAAACCACAGGGATACCGCACCCGATGCTGCTTGACTTCGGTGATCTATCGAGAACCGGTGTTTTCAGCACGGTACGGCCGTTGGGACAATCGTACTGAATGTGTCAAAATAAAAATTAACATGAAAAAAAAAAACATAGAGAGAGAGAGATAGGCAAGTTTTGTAAATTTTAATGCAATAATTACAGGATGGAGCCGTGATAGAAAATGGTTAGTCAATGTTCGGCAGGTACGAGATACCACCTGAATTACACAATCCCAATACGAGAAAATAATTAAGAAATTAACATTTATAATTAACCAAAATGTGAAAATAAGCTAGTTTAGTCCATCTAATGACTAATGTTTTCAGGATGGGGATGGATGGAAAAGGATATTTCTGGATTCCTAGAACTACACGAGAATTCTCTAAATTAAGCAATCGTACTAAATGTGTCAAAATAATTAAAAAATTAATATGAATAATAAACCAAAATATGAAAATAAGCAAGTTTTATCAATTCAATGTGCAATAATTACAGGATGGAGATGGACGGAAAAAAATAGACATTTTCCGTAATTTTACAGGTGTTTTTTCCTATAATCCGCAATATTGTTCAGAAATCCGTAATGGTTAGCATCTCTGTGAAAAGCTACTTCTCCATATCTAAGGGTTAATTTGAAAAATACATTTCAGATTTGGATTCAGCATAGTCGAATTAGTATACATGAGTGTTTTCAGCCCTCGGGGATACATTTAGTACTCTGGCTTTTACACTGTGCTTTTAGAGATGATACTATATATGTAGGAATGGAAATTTAATGCTGATTATACATAGTTATATGTAGGAATGGAAATTTAATGCTGATTATGCATAGTTGTTTATAAAGACAATTATTTTAAGGATATAATTTATTATGTCAATGAACAAAAGAAAATCTCAAATTATTAATAACTGTATTTTATAATACAAAAGAAAGTGTCAACATTCTAAATATAACAACTAAAGAGTATAATATGTCCAATACAGTTTTATAAGTAACAATATCCAAATGCCTTTGAAATCATATTTATAGAAGAATCAATCATTTAATCTCAAGAGATATTCATTGCTATTTATAAATAAAATCAATTTAGCTTCTTCTACAGTAAAATGTGTCCGTCTCTCTTTTAATATCTGCGAGGACTTTTGAAAAAAATTCTCACATGAAATAGAAGAGCAGGTTACAGCTAAGTTTTGTTTCATAAGATTTTTCAAATGAGGATACATGTGTCCATTAATTTTCCACCACTGCATAGGGTTCTCATTTCGTGGCAGTAAACCATCATCTAAATATTGCTGAATTTCAATAAAAGCACGAGAATCCTTTTTAGAAGAAGGCCTAGATTCCGAGGCTTTGGCCTGAAATGCTTTCCAAATAGAAAGAGAATCATCTTTAGGAACACTTCCTTCTAGTTTTAAATTATTCTGTTCCTTTGCATTAAGCATATTTGCCGAAACTATGTTGATAATACTTTGCTTCAAACTATCTCTCACACTGGGTTCAAATATCACATCTTTAAATCTAGGGTCTAAAAATGTTGATATCAAAAGAATATTGTTAGTATACAAATAACTAAAGTGATCAATTGTCTCCTGGATACATTTTGATAAAACAGAAATTGTTTCACTGTGATAAGTGTTTTGAGAAAGTTCCTTCAACATAGATTCTAATCCCTTGGAAAGAATTATTGCTAGTGAGGAGGATATATATTTTTCTTCACTCAGACTTTTCATGAATGTTTCAAATGGTTTGATAATTTCAACAATTTCTCTGCAAATGATCCATTCTTCTTTAGTTAGAAATGTTAAGCCTGTATTCAAATGACATAATGTTGTTTTGATAAAATCCTCCAAATCAACAAAACGTCGAAGCATATTGAAAACAGAATACCAATCAGTTGTATTACTTAAAATCAAGTCTTCGGGTATGTTTCCCAAGTTTTCCTGATTTCGTAATAACTCAGATGTTGCAAATTTATTTTGCTTATATGATGATACAATACATTGTACTTTATGGAAAATACTATTGACTGCTTCTATACTTAAACTATTTGCTACTATGACATCAATTGTATATACAACACAACTGATGTAATCAAACTGTAATTCTTCCTCTGAAGATTGTTCATACATAGCATTAGAGACAACTAAATTTATTTTATCACTTATACCCCATTCAATAGTAACATTTTTCAAAACCTTATTTAATTTTTCATTAGTTGGTTGGTCTGAGAAAGAAAAACAATCCAGTAAAACAGACATTGCTTCAAAATTTTGATCCAGAAAATGAGCCTTAATGCTTATTAATTGCTCATGATGAACCGAACTCCAAGAATCAATTGCAAGTGTAATGGATAAACCATCTTGTAACACATCTTCAACAGGTTGTTTCAATTTTTGATATACCTCAGGTAACAGTGTTTCTGATATAGTCTTAAAATCTGGCATTTCATACTGAGAATTCAGTGCTGAAACGAATGTTTGAAATCCTGTATCTTCAACAAGTGAAATGTTATGAAAATCTTTAGTAAACAATGATAAAAGATAACTGTCAATGCCCTTTTTTACTTGATTACACATTTTTCGTGGAAAAGTATAATCCTGTTCAACTTTTTTAAGCTTCACAATACTCGAGTCACTTGATGACTCACTAGGTCTTTTTTCAGCAACTCGAACTAGTTCATTTTTAATTTTATTTGCTGAAAGGATAGGTTTGGTCTGCGCAGTTCTGTTTATGATCTCTGCAATATCTTCCTGTATAATGACAGATGTGGGTTGGATTTGAATCTCGGGATGCCTACTCTGTAGATGTTTTTTTAAGTTTGTAATAGTGGTTCTGTATGAAAGAGTATGATTACATATGTAGCAAACAGCTTTGCATAATTCAGAATCACTTATCAAGAAGAAATTCCATAAATAAGAATATTTTTTCTCCATTTTACAAACAGCAAAATTTCTGATGATTTCAAATAATTTATAATGATTTATCTATCTTAATGCTTTTAGCACTGAAGATTAAATACTTTAGGAGTTGCCTTGGTGTGTTTCATTACAGAAACATATAAGATTTAACATGGATTAAATGTACAGCATGAATGTTTGTGAATAAATGGCTTTTTTTATTAGTTCTTTATTTATTTTTCTTTCTTTATAGATTCAGAATGGCTCCCCAAATGCATAATATAATTAACTTTTTAAAATCAGCGCGATTTCATTTGTAGATCATGCATTGGCTAAAAGTTTTTTTAACTTTCAAAGTGATCACAGTGAGAGATGTTACATAACTATATTGATATATAATAACATGCAATAACACAGAAGTCACAATACCAATGACAAAATCAATAGCAGTGATTGTTGAATACGATTAGTATCAGTGACTTGAGCTAATGAAAACTATGCTGACTATTAATGTGATCATAAGTTAGATAAATATATATGTACATCTATTAACTCACCACTTGGTTATTATATAATTGATAGTTTATTATACTAATTAAAAAGTCACACAGTGACTATATATCACTGGAACGCACGTACAATCAAAAGCAAAGCACGCAACGGTGAATAGTTAATCACAACCGTGAATCAGTTCACTTCATGAGCTACACTTCACTTCAAGTTCTATTCAAATTTAAAATCTATTTATTCTATTTTGCTGACCTCATAATAAATAAAAACTTTATTTTGTGGACATAAGATTCTCTGTCTGATTGCATAGGAAAACAATGCAGCTTCAAATAGAACATGGAGGTTATATGATCTCAGGCTCGAATCTCTCTTATCACGACGCCATAGAATTGAGAATCGTGATGTAATTATTTCCGCAGTGAAGTAGCAAGTGCAAGGCCATCTAAAATGAGGGAAATCAAGTTAGCCGGGGCTAATTAGTTAGCCTTGAAGGCTCGTGATACTTGATCAAGTATCAATCATAATGGCTCCGGGCGGATTTATATATGGGTGTGCAGGGCCGATCCTAGCAGGTGTGCAGCGCGTGCACCGCACGCGGGCGGCCAAAACAAGGGGCGGCCGCAGGCCGCATATAGTTCTATCAATCAAGCAAAATTTTTTAAAACTTATAAGTCGAATAAATATGCTGAATTTTAAATAGTTATTGAAAAATCAAAATAAGCCCCATAGTTTAAGAAAAATAGAATGTTAGTGCACAGTGTGTTGGTCCATTGTTGGTCCTTCATTTGATAGCAAAATTCGTGGCAGAGCCGGCAATACGTCATAGTAAAGGATACCAAATTTTAAATTTCTATCTAAACAAATAACCCAGGGGCATATTTTTGAGACGGCTAAGGATGTTTCGTTCCACTGTGCGGCAGCTTATTTATGTATACCACGGTCGGTACGCGGCTCGCAGATCAATGGTCAAAAGAAACTTTATTTTAGCGGTCTCCTTTGTAGATTAGAACTGAATTATTTCGGCAAAGTTAACCCTTTCGTGACGGCGGCATTCCGGAACTGCGGCGGCCCAAAGGACGGAGCGCTTCTTTTTCGAACTGTTCCCTGGAGACGGCAATTTTATTGCGCTAAGCCTAACTCTAAAAAAAAATTCACTAAAAATCACACGTTCAACACATCATTCTACTATTTTCAGGAATAAAGGAAATTCTTATTTTCTATTTGATGTATATTTTTCTTTTAAATTTTCTTTTATCAAAATATTAAAAATTTTAGCGTATTAAAAATGATAACTTACCTTGAATAAAATAGTTATCAGCTAATCAGGAGTGTATATAGATATAAATCAGTTATCAGGAGTGTATACAGATTTAAATTTTGAAACTAATGCATCTAAAACGGGTTCCAATTTACCTAGTTTTGGGGCATTACTATCAAGAGTAAAATGAAGGTAACGTAATATTCTTGGCCTAACATTTTAACGAAAAAAATATTGATTTATTGGTAGAACATGGTCCCAAACAAGTAGCAAATTTTAAATTTCCGGTCGATGAGAGTGGCAGAAAATTTAGCTGTTCATATTATAACAAAACTTTAGTGAACGGGGAGAAAATAAATCGCGCGTGGCTCTGATATTCCATAAAACAAAATCGTATTTTTTGTTTTGCATGTAAATTGTTTGGTAAAGATAGTTCAACACAACTTGTAAGTACTGACTTTTCTGATTGTCGTCATTGTTTCAATTACCTTAATAAGCATGAAAATACTCTAAAACAAACTCTATAAGATCGTGGTGCGAAATAAAGACGAGGCTGGAAAAAAATTGTACTATTGACGCGGAACAACAAAATGTTTACAATCGAGAGAAAAAGCGATGACCCGCCATCATTGAAAGAATGATTGCTGTAGTACAATTATTAGCCAGTCAAAATTTGGCATTCAGAGGAACTAGTACGAAGTTGTATCATAGAGATAATGGTAATTTTTTAAAGGCAGTGGAGATGTCGGTCAAATTTGATCCAGTTATTTCAGAACACCTTAATAATGTCAGTAAATACAAAGATAACAAAACACGCATTCCACACTACTTACGGCAGTATTTTCAAAATGAAATAATTAATATTTTAGCCGAATCTATTCGTAATGAGATAACACGCATTGTCAAAAAAGCCAAATATTACACTATAATTCTCGACTCTACACCATATATTAGCCACACAGAACAAATAATGTTTGTAATTAGATGTGTGAACAGTACTGATGGTAAGATAGATATTTTAGAATTTTTTCTAGGATTTTTTCCAGTAACTAATACTACTGGAGAAGGTCTGTGCAATTTTCTATTAGAGAAGCTATTACCTAGTCTGCAGCTCGAAGTTAAAGATATACGGGGTCAGGGCTACGACAATGGATCGAACATGAAGGGGAAAAATAGAGGGCTTCAGAAACGGATTCTCGATATCAATCCTAGAGCATTATACGTGCAGTGTGCGGCTCATACATTAAATCTCGTCGTTAATGACGCTGCCAGCTCCAGTGGTGAAATTTCTGGGCTTTTTTTTTATATGGTACAAGTGGTATATAATTATTTTTCTGCGTCCCCATATCGATGGGATTTACTAAAAAAACACGTGAAAAGTCTAACTTTAAAACCATTAAGTGAAACAAGGTGGGAAAGTCGTATCAATGATATTAGACCTCTAAAACAAGACCTAAAAAACATTATTACCGCATTAAATGCCTTAATTGAAGATACCACCAGAGACACGAAAACAAAAATGGGTGCTGAATCAATAATTAAAAGTCTTGAAACATTTAAATTTTTGTGTTCAATTTTAATTTGGCATGATTTATTATCAAGAATTGATGTATTGAGTAAAATGCTTCAAAATTTTAAATTAAACACCGCGGAATGCATTGAAGGCTTAGATAATCTTAAAAAATATTTAGTTTCCCAAAGATCTGACGATAATTTAAAAATATTTGTCGATTCAGCAACAACACTTGCTAGAGATTTATGTATTGATCGCGAATTTCCCATGTTGAAGCTCAGGAAAAAGGTCCGTTTATTTGATTGCGAGGGCAGTGATGAACCAGTTTCAAATCCCTTCCAACAATTCAAGACTACTTTCTATTTTGCAATTCTTGATCACGCGATCTCTTCGGTAAATGAAAGATTTACCTTATTATCTGAATTCCATTCAATATTCTGCTTTCTGTATGAGTTTCACAACATTTCTAATGATGATCTCATGAAAGCCTGCATGGACTTAGATATTAAGTTACAGGTACAGGAGGAAGGAAGTATTGTGAAAGATATAGACGCAGGGGCGGCTATTCAGGGGGGCCGCGAGGCCGCGCGGACCCCCTTGATCAAGCACTTCAAATTATTTCAGTTATATAGGTTAATTACAATTTTTAAGGAAATAATCTGAATTTTATGTCAACTAAAATGCGAATTATTGAAAATAAGTGATGAAATTGTCACTAGATGGCAGTACTAAAATTTTGAAAGAGCTTTTTTATGATGCTCTTTTCATACTATATTAAGGGTGAGCGTCAGTAAATTTTCTGCCCTATCCGCGCTTTGTTAACTTTCGCGGCACACATATTTCGCCGAAATTCTGCTCAAACAGTTACGAAATATTTTATTATAGATAAAATGCTATGCTTAGATTATATTAAAACTAAATTTAATACCCAATAAAACATAGAATATATGTTTTATTTTAATTTAAAATATTTTTGGTGCTGCCATCTGTTGTAATTTAATTCATACCGACTATTTTTATTTTTTAATGAACATTTTTAAATGTCTATTCCTTCTAATACGCTATTAAATACAACAACAGATCATATATAATGCCATAATCACGGAAACGTAATTGAACTTGGACTTGAAGATAAAGGAACTTGAAGACAAAACTGCAGTCCTCAGTGATGTACATTCAGATCCCTTATCAAATTTATAGAATGATAAATTACCTTTCCGTGATTGTGGCATTATTATATATGATCTGTTGTTGTATTTAACACTATATTAGAAGGAATAGATATTTAAAAATGTTCATTAAAAAATAAAAATAATCGGTATGAATTAAATTACGACAACAGATGGCAGCAGCAAAAATATTTTGGATTAAAATAAAAAATATATTCTATGTTTTGGGGGGCATTAAATTTAGTTTTAATATAATCTAAGCATTTCATTTTATCTCTCAGAAAATATTACGCAACTGTTTGAGCAGAATTTCGGCGACATATGTGTGCCGCGAAAGTTAACAAAGCGCGGATAGGGCAGAAAATTTACTGACGCTCACCCTTAAGTCTATAGGGGAAAATACTGCATTACAGGGAAAGACGAGGGGTTTTTAATGAGGCCGCTTCCTTGTATTGCCTCTGGCTGATAGAATGAACGGTATGTTAATATAACGGCAATAGAAATTAAGAGTTAAAAAAACAGACATTGCAATATTTCAATCCGATGAGAGTCGCGGCAGTTCCCGCGGCTCGTCGCCAAAAAGAAACGAATGCTGTGAACGACTGACTCGAATTGGCAAAGTTTCGCTAATTTGGCCTCGAATTTTTCTTGATAAATGTGTATTTTCTCTGTCACTTCTTTTTAAAATAATAAATTTGGATGTTTAAATAAATAGTTGAAAATAAATTACTGTATTTATGTAATATTCTGATTTATTTTATTGATTCTATTGACCTAGTTCTTTCAGTTTTGGTTAATGGCGAAATAGTTTAGTATTAGATACAGAAAATCGAAATTCAAAAAAGTTTCGATACATATTTTGCGCTTTTTACTTAATAAGTGGTGGTTTTTGTGGTATTTTGGGGGGTTTCTGTTCTTCGCCTTCGGTAGAAAAATGCATTGTTTGAGGCACTCAGTTTAGTTTTGACCCACCCATCCGTATTACTGAAACTGTTTCACTCCGTAAGCGTCCGGTGGGAAGGGGGGGGGGGGTCATTTCTGATGTAGGATGGTTCTGTCCTTCGGAAAGGGGATCATTTCTGATTTAGGGTAGTTCTATGCTTTGTTTGTGACGAATTTCAATGCGTTTGACCTCTTAATTGTTTAAAAGCCACGAGAATTGTATTTGTGGCATACCCGTGGATATTTTTAGTGACACTTTCAGAAATGTGTTGTCTGAGGGGGTGGGTCTCTTGACTTACTCAGCTGTCTTACTTTTTCAGCTATTTAACATTAAAGATTGAAAAAATTATAAATATTTGTTAAAGAATGTTAAAAATCAATTTTTAATCTGATACTTGATTCTTTGATCTGACGCTGTTTTCCTTAAAATCCCCCCCCCTCCCTTCACCGGAAACTACTCAATCTACCTGGTTTTGCTTCTAATTTCATTGAAGATCAATACTGCTCCGATACTCCATAGGCGTAAATTTTATTTGAGGTAGTCCCAAAATTTCTCATCTAGCTTCCTAATTAAGCGATTTTGAATCTATTGGTGGCTATAGTCTCTGCACTATCTATACGTGTATCGCCTGGACATGCATATTTTTTTATTCAAACCCCCCTGAGCGTAACTTTTAGTTTAACTAGCCCGCACGGTTTTACATCTTGGTTCCTAAATTGAGCGATTTTGAATCTTTTGGTAACTACAGTCTTTATACCATTTGAATATAAATCTCTTTCGTATCAATCCACTGGGCGCAACATTTACTTTAAATAGTCCCCCTCTAATTTCACATCTCGGTTCCGAATTGAGCCATTTTGATTCCGCTGGTGGCTATAGTCCCGGCACCATTTGTATATGTGAACTGGATATACATATTTATTGTGTCATCTCCCTGGGCATAACTTTCACTTCGGTTAGCCCCCCAACCCTCCCAAATTTCTTATTTCTCATTCTAATTGAGCGATTTAGATTTTGTTGGTGGCAATCACTTAGATATACAACCTTATTATGCCAACCCCCTGGACGTAACTTTTACTTTAAGTAGCCTGAATTTCATATTTCGGTTTTACAAAAAATGCATCGCCTTGGTTTCTGAAATATCCGTGTACGACATTTCAAGGCCGTACGATGTTTACATTTTCCGCTACAGACCTTACACACACATCGACACACAAATATTGTCTGTTATTATGTAATATGAAACAACCGTGGTGAAAGAGGGGAGACCCTCCTCTTTTCCATATTTGCATTTTTATCTATCTTAGTGACTTTTGCTCCGATTTTGATGCAATTTTCACACTGTATTTTCTACTCTACAATGGACCCACTCGATATGCTCACTCTAAACTTTGATCCACTTTTGTTGCACCCGCGCAACGAGCTAACCACTTATTGTTATAAAAACCGATTGCTATATATAGTGACTGCTAGCAGGCAAAACTCGCTAGTATCATTTTAAAGACGAATAGAGATAAGCATAAAGCATAAGAATTTTCTGTAAATTCCAAATTAATTATTGTATTAAAAATAGTTCCTTTGTTTCTGCATATAAACGGCTGTAGATTTAGTTGGTTTTCGCTCTCTAATTCTGTTACTGTTTGAGTTACAAGGACGATCAGGTATATAACTATTAGCCATAGAGTGTATATGAGAAAAATTGTGCGCATTTTGGGTGTAAAAACATTTGCGCTCATCATAAAAAATACTGCACATGTATACGACTGAAAGTATTTAATTTTTACAAATTTGATACAAATTTATTTAGTATATTAGTATATTATAATTTATTTAGTATTACAATAATTTCCATGGTTGCAATAGGCTCTTATTCATTTCAAGGAAGTTTGCACAACGTATATCAGCGCAAGTAAAATAATAATTTGGCATACGGCTGTTTCGAGGTAATGCGGGAACCAATTTCTGAGTGCCGGACGAACTCGAAGTCTAAACGACGTAGTTGGTACAAACTGAGGGATATATATACATAAATACATAGATGAGCGCCTCCCTCAACATGTCGCTCACGAGTCGCCACTGTATAGACGGTATACAACTCTTTAATGAAATAACTTCATTCAAAGATATTTTTCCAGGTAAAAAACAGCCAACTGAGATATTAGAAATTATAATCAAAAATGATCTCATTGCCTGTTTTCCAAATTTTGCTCTAGCAATAAGAATGTTTTTAACCTTACCTGTTTCTGTGGCTTCAGGTGAAAGAAGTTTTAGTAAATTAAAAATTATTAAAAATTACTTGAGAAATAATATGACACAAGAAAGGCTTTCAGATTTGGGAATCATCTCTATTGAATCCGAAATCTCTAAAAAAATTGATTTCACCGAAATTATTGACAAATTTGTTTCTCAGAAAGCCCGAAAAGTTATTTTATAGTTAATTATTAGGTAGTCTTTGTAGAAGGACTGATTTATATACTTTTCGTTTCACTAGATTTATGCTTTAGTACTTTTTTTTATTAGTTTATATTTTCTGAGTAAATACTGTTGTTTTGCATTTCTAATTATAAAATATCTTTTTTCATTTCAAAGGTAATATTTTTGTTTGTTTATTATTTTGTTAAAGTATTTTGTCGCTATTATAACCTGTTAGCTGGCCAAAAAAATAAAATTTTGCACTTCAAATTTTATTTGCATTTTTATTAATGTTTTACATTTTACTCTTATACAGGTAGATGAATTTATAACGTCAACGTTAAGTATTAGTCAAAATATGAAAAATTCTCTAGAGGGGCGGCACATTAGGTCTTTGCACGCGGGCGGCCGACACCCTAGGATCGGCCCTGTGGGTGTGGTAATTAGAGTTGCAAAAGGCTCGGGAAGAAACCAATTTACACGTTCCTTATATGCTCGGGCTAATCCGGCACATGAATCGCCACTTAGATAAATTTACTAAATCTTTGTAAAGGTTATAAGATTTTTGGAAATTTAAAATAACGAAAATTTCGTTGAAAATATGCAAAGTCACAAAAAATGTTATTGGGACTAGATATATTTCTGATTTTGTAATAACTATTTTATCGTTCTGAGTAATTTACATTTAAAATATTTACAAATTAAATTACAATTTGATAAGAAAGTCGCATAATTTAAATATTTTTCTTGAATCTGACAAATATCTCTTTTCCATACTTCAGCTATTTACAATTCCGAATGCAAAAGATAAATATTAGTTTTCAGTCATGCACAGTTCTTTTACAATGCAAAACGCAATGACTCAAAATTCCCACTTCTTGGAAACTTGGCGGAGATAATCCGATCCGAAAAGTTACCTTTTTCCGATAGATGGCTCTGAATATCGCAGGTTTGGCGAAATTCGACCTCGCGCCAAACAGCGATTATGTTCAATTTGTGGTAGCCATAGTCTCACTTCCGGATTAATCCTGAAACCGGATGTTATGAAATGCATTCAAATTAGAATTTGGTTTTATCGACTCGTCACCTTCGTGAACTAAATCGCGTTCACCTTCGTGAACTTTAGATCTCGAAGGTGACGTATCGACTGTGGTTAGGTTGCCTTAAGGCTCCTATATATACAGGCTGGCGCAAGAGCGGCCATTGAAGCTCCTGTGGGAGCGACGGCTGTGCTTGGCGAGAAGCGGGGTTACTTTCTCTTGCTATTTATCGCTATAATGGCGCATTTCTATGCGTCTTTAAGCTATCGACTGTCAAACTCGGATTTTATCCGAGAGTCTCGAAAAATTTTATACTTTTAAAACGCGCATTTTAAATGTAATATTTTACATAAAATATAATACTTCTTATTTTGATTAGAAGGAAAAGTGTTATTAATCAAATTTTACATGCAATACGTTTCTATTTTGAGTATTTCTATAACAATTTCACCAGAATTAATGTGTTTAAAAATAGCAACAATTCTAAAAATTTTTTTAAACAATATAAAAACGTCTTTGACTGTTAACATATTCATACCTATTTTGATAATACTTGATAGCGTATTTTAAACAGGCATGATTTATTTATTATTTATTGTTATGATTTACTTCACTTTATTTATTTGGGGGGGGGGGGGGGGGGGGTATTTGTCTAAATTTAATAAAAACTGGAAACTTCCAACGGTGTTTTGCGTAATTGTTTTTACGATATGGTGGTGGTGGACTTTCGTTGATAAACCCTTCTTTATCATTAAAATAAAATTTCTGATTCTGAAAAACAAATGGGATGGGGGGGGGGGGGGGGGGGGGGGCATTTTGGCATGGACGCCAAAAGTCCTTTGACAATGATAAAGTTGAAACCGAATACCGTAGCTAAGGAAAAATGGCTGACTCTCTGCTTTAAATGCTAAAAGTTTAACAAATATCAAGTATGTTTTCTTACAATACTTGCTTATTGCCTAGATTTTTCTAATTAATGATCTATTGTTCCTCACTTAATGTCTTATAGTCATCCCTAACTCAGATGTAGTAATACAAAAGTGCACACCCAACTAGTGATAGGATATAAAATTCCATCTCCCCTATTATTGTTTAAATATTGTTTACTTTAATAGAGCACAACAAAATTACACTTAAACACCAATGCTTTCTTTTTACTGGATAATTTAAACATACATTTGAAGAGATTCAGTGGCGTCGCCGAGGGGAATTCGGAGGTCATGACCCTCGCCCCCCCCCCCCCCCCCGAATCCATTAAATTTCGAAGAAACAATATATGGAGAAATAGAAAGCAAAATATTTGGTTACCAAACACCCTCCCACTAGAAATTTTTTCTTGTGATGCTATTGAAGATTTAATTTATCAAGATCATATGGCCATACTGTCAAAGGATAGCATCTTTCATGGAGGACATTGTTTCTAAAATAGAAACTTACATATAGCAATAAAGAACCATGAGTCAAAATAAAATTCTGTTAACACATGTTGCTATTTATTATTTAAAAAAATAAGTAATAATTGCATTGAACTTGAAAGCTGATAATTATAATACACCACTTCTGTAATTTTATAAGCAGTAGTAAAGAATTAACCGTTAAATTTTTTTTCTCCTCTTTTCATCGTAAATTTAAATAACTATAAATTCCTAGAATACATATATTTTCAACTGCATACTTTTTATAGACATTCAACAAAAAACCTCTCAATTCTAAAATATTGTATTGTAGAATATTCATGAAAATGAAAAATTGCTAGGGTACTTGTCATTCCTTACTATTCAAGTTTCAAAATCACTTTACTTGATATGAAGAATATATCATGGGTACACAAGAAGAAAAAACACTAAATCCAAAAAGATAATTTTGAGATAAATGGATTTTAGAGTTTGAACGTTTCTAAATAATCTTATTTTGCTTGATATGCATTTTCTTTATTTTATTTAAAAATACTGATATTACATTTTAGCAATTTGTTTATTTTATACTGTGATTTTTAATATATTTAGGACATCATTTTTTAAAATGACCGCATCACTAGTTGTTAGTTTCATGTTATTTATTGTAAAGCAAGTATTAATATCTAGCTCTTTATTTTTATTGCCTGTAGACAGAACACAGATTTTTTTACTTATAGATAATTCATTTATTGCATTTTTGCTATAAATGTTCTTTCCTTGTATGCCCATGATATCTGATATAGTTTCATGTTAAAATTACATTCATACTTATAGATAACATTAGTACAAATGCATTCTTAATATGAATGGCAATGTTTTGCAATAAAACTACCCATTCCTTGGATGCTTGTGAAGAGATTATTCTCATAAAAATATCTCCCTAATGATTAAAAAAACAATTTGTATTCAGTTAATAAATTTTAAGTCCCGTTAATATTATATATTTTGTTAAGTATGGGTTAATATTAATGAATGTCTATTTTACTTTAGAATATCGATTTTCTAAGAGCATTATAAATTTTTAACCCAACATGTTTATATATTTCTGAATTAGTAGTCGTAAGTTTTACTAAATTACTCATGTGCAATTCCTAATTCTTCTCAAATGTATAAACAATAGCAATATTTGAACTTACTGTTGGAAAATTTTAGAATTACGTTTTATGCAACTATGTTTCGACATGTGGTTGGATGGCAATTGGTTTTAGCTTGAAAGATGAAAAAAATACATATATTACCTTCAATACCTAAAACAGTGATGTGGCCTTATTTCTTTGGGTTATATAATATAATTTGTCTTAACCTCTACTATTTTCTGCAAAATTTACACATTCAATCATAACTGTTCATTTTTAACATATTATGATTTAAACGTTTTCACTAAGTTTACACGAACAGTTTGCATACTAACTTTGAAAAAAATATATAATCTTCACTTTCAAATCACTATTTTATATTTAAAAGTGAAAGAAGGTAAACAGTCAAAGTTAATATTTTACAAGGTAAATATACGGATGCGATTGAAAAAATTAGCACAATTTACTTCTCAGCAAATTGTTGCATTTTGGAGAAAACAAATAACACAGATGGACAATTTAACATTTTATTGAGACAGCAAATCTTAATATTTATACAAATTTCTTAGTATTTTGAATAGTCATAGATGCATTTATAGATCATTTAATACATATTTTAAATAATCTGTTATGAGCCATGACGAATCTCCAATTGATGAGGTTCAAACAATCTCAACAAACTATGTGTGTGGGACCCATAATGAATACAAAAAGAGTAACCTGAAAGAACAAGGTATGATTAAATACAATTAAAATAATAATGAAATTTCAATATATATTTCACACTTTCAAAAATGTCATAATATTTTGAAACTAATAATTATTTTGATATGAAATTTTCAGCCCCATACACTAGTACTTTTAGAAACTAGAACTGCATTTTGATGCAAAAAAATTCTTTGTAACACTTTACAATATAGTTGAAAAGTGTTTTTAACTTTGTTCATTCATTCTGTTTGTATGTCCGTTCATACGATAATTGTCATAAAAATGACTTTATCAAAATAAAATTTTAGTATGTTGTTCAGACGGTCTGTGGAACATACGGGAATGTAAATGAATAATATCACCCAATTAGTTTTGGATTGAACCCGGGTTGAAAAAGTGAAAGTTTTTTAAATAAAAATTAAAATAATAATATATATTATATGAAGAAATATTATATGAAGAAATCATGTGCCCCACTTGAAAATAAAATATTGTATCCATCTTTTTATCCAATGTAAAAATCGTGATTTTTAAAGTTCTTATTTATATTTAGTGTTGCATCCGTCCTAAAACAGCTTATATTTTGCATAATTTGTGACAGCAAAATGGTTCACAATGTTGACCGATGTATAGGCGAATGATGGTGTATCAAGTGCCTGCCTATTTGTAATAAATATTGCATATTTGCACTGTATGCATTTTAACGTTTAAATTCAACTATGTTTTAAAAGCTTTCAGCATAATAAATTATATCCTGATGAAAAATAACTCAAATTTTGCTATTCTAAATCTGTAAATTGTAATGGTGATAAAGATATTTCTCAAAGTATACAGCTTGACACATGATTAAAAACTTGAAATTTAAATAGAGATACCTTTCAAATTATACAGTTTGGCACAAAATTATAAATTTTCATATAAAACTTGAACTTTCAATATAGAAAATGGTCTCAACTTGAGGAAACACCTAATTCAGTAATTGTAAGAGTCCATCAAAAGCAGGAGCGAAAAGAACATGTTTTTCAAAATATGCAAGTTGGCACGAAATTAAAACTTGTCATATAAAATTGGAAAGTATTATTTATAACTTATATAACAGTGGATAATGGTAAATTGCAATAAAATCCACCACCAGCAAGGGAGATTGAGATATTTTTTAAATTATATAATTTGGAACAAAATTATAAATTTTTGTATAAAACTTGAACTTTCAATACAGAAAATGATCACAATTTGAAGAAAATTATAATTCAACAATTGTAGGAATCCACCATTAGCAGTAGCAAGGTGAACAAATTTTCAAAATATGCAACTCAGCACAAAATCAAAACTTGTCATATAAAAAACTGAAAATATGTATAACTTGAGTAAATATATAAAAGTAAGTAATGGTAAATTGTAATGGAACCTGCCTCAAGCAAAAGGGAGTTAAGATACTTTTCAAATTATAGAGATCATAAAATTAATTTTCATAGTTCAGCTTTCAATATAGAAAATGGTCACAACTTGAAGAAAATCCCAATTCAGTAATTGTATGAGTCCATCAAAAGCAGGAGCGAGAAGCACATATTGGTCAAAGTATGCAATTTGGCACAAAATCAAAACTTGTCATATAAAATTGCAAAGTATTTATAGCTTGAGTATAAATATAATAGTAGATAATGTTAAAATGTAGCAGAATCCGCCACAAGCAGAAGGGAGATACAAGAAAAATTTCAAATTATATACACAGTTTAGCACAAAATTATAAATTTTAGTTTTAAACTTGAACTTTCAATATAGAAAATGGTCACAATTTGAAGAAAATCCTAATTCGGTAATTGTATGAGTCCATTAAAAGCAGGAGTGAGAAAAACATATTTTACAAAATATGCAATTCAGCACGAAATCAAAACTTGTCATATAAAACTGGAAAGTATTTATAACGAGTATAAATATAACAGGAGATAATGGTAAAATGTAGTAGAATCCACCACCAGCAGAAGGGAGATGAAGAAACATTTCAAATTATATATCCATTTTGGTACAAAATTTTAAATTTTCGTATAAAACTAGAACTTTCAATATAGAAAATTATCAAAATTTGAAGAAAATCCCAATTCGGTAATTGTATGAGTCCATCAAAAGCAGGAGTGAGAACATATTTTTCAAAATATGCAATTCAGCACGAAATCAAAACTTGTCATATAAAACTGGAAAGTATTTATAACGAATATAAATAGAACAGTAGATAATGGTAAAATGTAGTAGAATCCGCCACAAGCAGAAGGGAGATGAAGAAACATTTCAAATTATATATCAGTTTGGCACAAAATTTTAAATTTTCATATAAAACTTGAACTTTCAATATAGAAAATGGTCACAATTTGAAGAAAATCCTAATTCAGTAATTGTATGAGTCCACCAGAAGCAGAAGCGATAAGAATATATTTTCCAAAATATGCAATTTGGCACGAAATTAAAACTTGTCATATAAAACTGGAAAGTAATTATAACTTGCGTATAAATATAACAGTAGATATATATATATATGATAATAGTAAAGTGTAATAGAATCCCCTACAAGCAGATGGAGATTGAGAGACTTTTCAATGTATACGGTTTGGCACAAAATTATAAATTTTCATATAAAACTTGAACTTTCAATATATAAAATGGTCTCAAGTTAAGGAAAATCCTAATTCGGAAATTGTAAGAGTCCGTCAAAAGCAGGAGCAAGAAAAACATTTTTCAAAATATGCAATTCAGCATGAATTAAAAACTTGTCATAAAAATTGAAAATATTTATAACTTGAGTAAAAATATAACAGTAGATAATGGTGAATTGTAATAGAATCCGCCACAAGCAGAAGGGAGATGAAGAAACATTTTAAATTATACAGTTAGGCACAAAATTAATTTTCATATAGAACATGAAATTTCAATATAGAAAATGTTCACAACTTGAAAAAAATTCTTGAAGGATATCTTCAGCTTAAAAACATACGCAAAAGTACACTGAAAGTATTCTAGTGAAGATACCATACAATTAAATTTTCAATCCTGTCATAATGCATCCCTTATTATATCCCTATGTGTGTATAAGGAAAGTTATATTTCAAAGCAATGTTGAAATCCACAAAATTTATATTAAGTATTAAATCAAAGAAAAGTTTGGAAAGTTTACCTCTGTGTCAATTGTACCATTGACTTCTTGATGATCTAAAATGGATCCAGCCTTTAGGTATTTCACGTGTTTAGATTGGAGTAATGCAGGATGACTTTGCACATCACGGCTTCAAATTTCTCCAATTATCAGCTTCATGCTGGGACTTTTCAAAATATCCCTTTAATAAAGAGGATTTTAAATATTACAAACAAATTTTTGGAAACATTGAGAACAAAACTATCACTAGATGTTGAATTAGTATGTAATACCATCATACAAAATAATAGAAACTTACACAATTACAAATTATTTTAATTTACTTTCATTTTGCCCTTAATTTTCAGCACATTTCATAATTTAGCAACCAGTTACTCAGATCTTGAAATATTTTGTAACAACCGATACACTCATATCAATTCCAGCTCATCAATATATACTTGCTGAGCAATTATTTTATGTTACTACTACAGTTAATAAGTATTTTGGACTCATTTGAACATTTTTTAAAACAATAGTCCGACAGAAAACAGAATTTTTAAACTTAAACATGCTTGATACAGTTTAACATATTCAAATTTACTACTGCATAATACTTAAAAGTATAGCACACTTTGCAAACAAAACAAACATTAAAACTGTGCAGGTATAAGCATACTATCGATGGCTAAGTTTCATAATGAAACTTCATTTACAAATTTCTTATAACCAAAAATGTATTTTATTCTAAATTATTTTATTCTTAATGTATTTTATTCTAAATTATAATTTTCATAAAATACTAAATTTGATATAATTTAAATTAGACTGTAAATTCCAGAACTTTAAATTTTATGTAAAAATTGCAAAAAAATGATACTCGGGAAAACAGATTCATTAAATTTGTAAACAGAAATAGTTTCAATAAAAATTACTATCAAAGGTACAACATACCTGAGTTGAATAGTGGCAAATTAAAAGGAAAAGTTTGAAATATCTTTTTTAGCATACTATATTATATTTTTATTCATTATCTGTGCAGAATCAGCTACAAAAAGCTATTGTCCAATTCAACATTGTGGGTTAATTTGTAAGGTAAATTATTGATCTTCTAAATGGATTTAAAATTTAGCCTTCACATGTAGAAATATCTTAATATAGATAGCTTATGTCTATCTTAATAGAAAATTGACTTTCTAGTATTCAGTTACATTGAGAAATTATTTCAAGCTATATCAGGTATGCGAATTTTAATGTTACATAAATGCCATAGTATTTTAAAGCTTAAGTTTAACTATACTTGACAAGATAATATATCAATAATATAAATAACATAAAATAGAAAAATCAATGAGTCAAAATAATGCATGCAATTCATATTAGTACAAACAAAATATAGTATCTGCAGAAATGTTAAAAATCTCTGGCAGCATAAGTCTATGCTAACTTAAAATGAGAAATAGGTAATCAAAAATATATTTGCTTGTAACGTTGTAGTATGTACACTGAATACTTAATCATAAAATAAAATTATTAATTTTATAAATGCTTTGGAGACAATCAAAATAGCATGTTTTTATTTTTTTTTAAATGCAGCATTCACATATTTCTACAAAATATTGTTAAAATTTTATATCAATGCACATATTTTATAAGTGAAATACAAAACAGTCTTTAAAGTACAATAATATATTAAAACACAAATTTCAAAGTCAAATCTTGCTATCTTGGCGTTAAGTCATCGATAAACCCACGCCAAAATGCGATAGCAACCCTACAATTGCATTGCAAGAAAAAATCCTATTTAACTATTATAAAAAATTAATTTATTGAAAGTTCAGTTTTAAGAAACCAATTTTCAAACCTTCTTTTCAAGATCTTAACATACATTTACTTTTAAAAGACAAAAGGAAGCATAAAATATGAAACTACTTACACTGCGCAATTCAGATGAATGTCCAGGAATCTATCCATTTCTTCGGCAGTTTATAAAGCCATATTTTCCTTTTTTCGGGATCTTGAGGAAATTTAAACATTTCCTACGTCTTCCTCCAATGATTAGTGCCATTTATTATACCACAATCACCCATTTTACAGATAAAATACATATTAAACATCAGACAAGTAACGTGCGCTCGCCATTGAAATAGCATAGGCAGACGGTAACAGACAGTTACGGCAGGAGCTTCAATGGCGGTTGCGCCAGCCTGTCTATATAGGAGCCTTAGGTTGCCTGCATGTGCGGTCGCGGATGGAATTGTAGTAGGAAACCTGCAAGTGGACTTCCGTCAAATTAGTCGGACGGTTGTCTTCCGGTTAATTTGACGGTAGCCCACTGGCATGTATTATAGCTCAATGCGCGTCCGCCAAATTACATCGTTTTCGCAACCAACCGCACTTGCAGGTAGCCTAACCACTTCGGGTTTTATCGGCTGTTAAATTCGAAATGTGGACTATCATAAAGGTATGTAGAAACTTTCTTCATATTGATAATAAAATTCATGATTTTATTGCATGCTCATGCTGATAAGCATAAAATTTAAATCATATACTATACGTATTCAAAATGTTAATAAAATTCGTAGAATGCGTGTTCGTAATGTAATAAAAGTCTGTTATGTTATATAAGTGTTGATAGGAAATTGACATGCTGACTTATTGATTGCTGTTAAAGTGTATTTGAAATTTTAACACTTTAAATAAGTTTGCTTGTCGTGCCCATCACTCACTATATTTTAAACTCTTTTTCTATTGCTCATGGGTTGGTAAATTCCAGTACCTGAATTGTTAATATTTTGTATGTATTCATAATATGATATATTTATTCTTTTATGTTTAATTCTTAACTATTAAAGAAAACGAGCAAATAAATTCATGTAAAACGTATTTATTGTTGTTGGAGTATATTTGAAATTTTAACACTGTAAATATGAATGCTTGTATCTAACTTATATGTTCTTACACATTTGTCGAGCTACTTTATATACTATATGTCTTTTATTCCTTTGATAATATAGTGTACAACAAACAAAATTCTAAAAACTGAATACTTAAACATCATTTTATGAATAAATTCACTTCTACTTATCTTGACTCAAAAGACTATTGACCACTTCCTTACTGTACCTCTGTGTCAATGCTAATAAAACACACAGGACAAAATGAAAGCTTGGCAGGACATGATCTTGACAATTTCACTCCTTTTTTTATTGACCCTAAATCCACTTAATGAGCATTGAAAATGTTTGCTATTTGATTGAAAATTCAAATGCACATATTTTTAATTCATTAAAATAGCTGAGTCATAACAGTAAATGTAATTATCAATGGCTACTTAAGGTTCATTATATGTATTCCTCCCTTCTTATGTGCGCATTCAAATTAAAAGATTAAGTCCTGCATCCTTTAATTTCAGTGTTGGATTTTTGACGTGACATTGGTTTAATCCGTGTTTTAACCGGATAAAAGCAAAAATCCAAAAGCTGTAAACAAAAGGGGAATTTGATTTAAAAACAATAAAACCACCATGTCAATCATTATAATTTCGATCACCCATATAAATTTGAACATTATTATAAAAAAAAAGTAATTTTAAAACATTATCCTTACAACAATACAAGTACATAAATACCTTTAAAATATTGAAATACTAGCAATAATTAAAAATAACTTTTCATTTATTTGAATTTAAATATCAAGGTATTCTGATTTTGTTTTAAATTAAAAACAATATTTATAACTTTTCTGAACTTTTATTATTTTAACATTTTAGAGATAGCACAATTTGTTTTTAATATTCGGGTTCATTACACCCACTTAGCTTTCGATAACACATAACGAGTTTAAAACTTTTCTCTAGCCCTAAATGATTTCGCAGTTTAGAATGATGGATAATTTCAAAATTTTAAAATATTCTTTCTATAGAAGCCAAACTAGCAGATTGGGATATCAGCATTATTGCCAGTTCAGCTAATTTAAAAGCTGCACTGTTTTCATTCTGAAAACTTTTATACTTCTCAATACATTTCCACCACAGTGTCGGATTAGTGAGTTTTGCACTTGTACTGAAGTAAGATGTTGGGAATAGGCTTTCTTGGACTTCAAGTGCAATCAGAAGTAAACAGCCTTCAATTTTTCCTGTAGTATAAAAACGAGTAGTTTCCATTTGGCTATCTGTTAAGTCTTTATCCATATATTTTTGATGCATGATGTAAGCAAGGAAATAGATTGGCATTAATGCCTGTTTTAGTCTTTTCTGAACAATTTTATTGTTTGGTTGCAGGGAATCTTCTTTTATAAGACTGTGGCAAGCATCGGCCAGTGGTAAGCATTGGCCAGTGTTGCTGTATCTCTTTATAGTATATAGGCCTACATTTTAGGTGGCAAAAAGATTTTTTTCTTCCAAAAATTTATTCCCAAAGGACTATCCATTTTTTTTTACCAATATATTAAAAATAACAAATTTATTCAAATCAATTAAATACCCAATTTAAAAATAGAGTTGCTTGCTCTCTTTTAATTATTATATATTACTTTATTGTATTTGTTTTATTAATTCCCCCCCCCCCCCCCCCTCTCCCTTAAAAATACAAGGGACCCAAAAGTAAAACCTTGCACAAGGTACATGAAAACTAGTTACAGTACTGATTGAGGGTGACATGATTTTGATTGGCAATATTGTTTGTTTCGTTCTCACATGACAGTTTTTGACATTCAGGTTTTTGATGTGATGGTTAAAACCATGGACTAAACCGGATAAAACCAGCATGCTTCAAAAACCTGCCAACCCCGTTTAATTTTTACCAAATGTGTCTAAAGCCAGTTAATAAGGAGTACTTCGGGGCATTGATTTCTGAATTTGTTATTTACTTGAAGTTTAACCTCCTGTAAATAACTTGCATAATAAAGTATAAACATAATTAGTTACTTGTTATTCAATTGTTTTTCACTATTGTTTGATAGTTTGTCCGAATGAACTTTGTGACAGATAAAACAAATATGATCAACCCAATCAAATTATGCCACTGTGGCTGTACTTTAACCTATGTAAATCTATCAAATAACATTTTTAAAATGTGCACAATATAATTATGGTACATGTAAAATAAATTCTGTTGATATAGAATTTTTTAAAAATGAAAATATTTCACTTTATTTCAAAGTGTAGTTTGTTCAAACATATTCCAGTCTCTTATTTCCTAATCATATATCTAGTATATTTTGGAACATTTTAGATTGAGATGAGTCTGGATGGCATTCATTAATTGAGGTAGCATATTTTAATTTTTCAGATTTTTCTTGATTTCTGAGAATGATAGCTTGCATTCTCTCAAATTAAATTTATTGCTAGAAGACTGATTTTAATTATTTTTTTATATTATGTACATGCATGTTGGTCGGTTATCATACAAAAACAGTAGAGATATAGGATAGAGAAGAGACAATGAAAGAGATAAATATAAGAAAATAATTATCAATTATATTTAAGGCTTTTAAAGGTATAATTTAAGACTAAGTAATTTTATTTAATTTTTCTGTGTAAAGATCTCATCTCAGTAAGTAAATGAACCACAGATTTCTTGTTAGCTAGGCAATACTCTTATCTACTGAGCAATTAAAACAATTATATTTTCAATTTCATCCATATCTGAAGTGGACGCTATATTCTATTCTCATGTTATTATTTTAAACCAGCATAGCATCCTGTTTATTTTGCAAATGAAAATGTTTCCAGTTGGCATATTAATCTATATCTGTTGAAGTGGTATACTATATTCTCCTTCAAATTTTAAATCAAAGTATGACCTCCTCATTACTTTGCTTAAAATACAGGATATTGTATTTTAAATCTAAATAACAGAATCCTAAAATGCAAATAGAGGTTTGGAAGATGGACAGCATCAGATTCAGTTATGTGCTGCAAAATCATATAAAATGACCTTTAACTGAAAAAGGGTTATATAATCATTATTTTTTTTTTTATTTGTGTATAAATATAAAAACATTATATTTAGAAAAATAGGTTTTCTAGTTTGATTTTATGAATTTTATTGATATTTTCTTCATAGTCATAAACCGATTAATAGGAACAAATCATTCTAAAGTTGTATTTCAATCATGCTCCCGATGCAGCAACTAGCGATCGATTAGCTTGGTCAATCGATTTTACTTTGTTCAAACTTATCAAAAACAAATAGAATATTTCACAGGGAATAAGGAATCACTATATGCTACAATTTTGCAAATTTCTGTGAAGGGTGGATAATCTCCCAGAGATAACAGGGAAGGGGGAATTTACTTTTACACTTTTTTATGGATCATTTACCTATATTAAAACTAATCTGAAATTCTTGCTTAAACATAAAACGTAGCAAACTGAGCCTATACAATTAAAGTGTACATTTCATTTCTAGATATTTGTGTTGGGTTGCATTAAACTTTGTAAGGTATATAGAATCACTGAAAATAGCATACAACAGGGGGATGCAATCTGTCTAATCACCTTTCCCTGGATTTCTCTTCTGGACTACTGCGGTGAACTACGAAGTGAGTTTTACCACACAGCCAACAATGAGTTTGAACTGCACAAGGTTGAAATCATGGTTATAGTGATTTAAATTAACTGATTTAAGAAAGAGAGAATCACTGATCAATTTTATGATATCAATATTTGAAATTTTAATGGAAAATAAAATCATTTCTTTGACTTAAACAGCATTGTAAAAAGAAAAAAAAATTGTTCTTCCTGTTGTCAAAATCTGAAAACTGAAACTTCTTAAGAACACAGCATCTGCTTTTGTTGGTAGTGGTGCTCTGTACCATTTATTATAACTAAGAAGACACTTTATTGCCTTTGAAATTGATTGAATCTTAATAGGCTGTGTTCTACTTCTAATAAACATTATTAGTTAACGATTTCTCAAATAAATTCCAAATGGGTAATTTTTTAAAGACATTTATAGAATATAAAAAGTATAGTAATAGAATCAAATGATATAACTAAATATTTTTCAATTTCTTTTAATTTTGATTTGTTTTATGAGAAGGACATTATAATCAAATTAGACTTTTCAGACTCTAATCTCTAAATAAGCATTATAATAATAATAATAATTATTATTATTTTATCGGATTTCGTATGCAAGTAGTTATTTTTTAACCTTTCGTAAAAATAAAAGATAAAATTATTTTTTTCAAATTAACAGGTTTGTTACGTCAATTAATTGGATGCATTTGGCTGATTTATGTTAATATAATATATAATCAGATATGTTTCAATAATCTTTGCATACATAACGTAGTTTAAACTCGTTTTTCCACAGTGGCATTGCCAAAGATTGAAACATAAGACCCTAAATGATTTCGCAGATTTTGTATAAACTCTAACTAAAAAACTAATGGACCGAATTTCATAAAATTTGGTAAGCAAGTCACTTGTGGGCGAATCTGTTGCTGATTCGTTTTGGGTACGATTCAGGATAAAAGAACCCGCCTTTTTTTTTTTTTTTTGCGAAATGGCCCTCAAAAGCTTGTATCCACTCTAGCTGAAAAACTAATGGACCGAATTTCCCACACTTCAGTAGATAAGTCACTTGTGGAACACCCTGGTGCTGATTAGACTTTGGTACGATTCGGAAAAAAATAACCTGTCTTTTTTTGCAAAATGGCCGCAAAAATCGCCGAAATCTAAAATAAAAAACTATGTATGCTCAAATATATCCATTAAATGCTCGTTTAATGCGTAATTTTTAACGAAGAAAAGAATAAGACCAACCCCATTACACTAGGACTAGTCGTTCTGGAGATATTTTAGTTTTATCGTATTTTCTCTACGCCACCTTTGAAAATAAGTCCACTTAATAAATGAGAACGAAAAATGAATTAAAATAAAGAGAACGTGAATATAAGTCTGTAGAGAAACTCATGTGCTGCCCACATCAGATTTTTACTTTCCCTGCAATACATGTTAATGTATAGGGAAAGTATTGGAATCATGCCGAAAATCACAACTCGAGTTTTCGACGGATCTAGACGTTTCGAGACCTCTAGAATACGAAAAAACTACGTGACGTCTGTGTGTGCAATGTATATATCCACTCTAACTAAAAAACTAACGGACCGAATTTCATAAAATTTGGTATGTAACTCACTTGGGTGAGCCCTGGTGCTGATTAGTTTTTGGTAGGATTCGTAAAAACAGAACCCGCCTTTTTTTGCGAAATGGCCAGTAAAAATTTCATGTATCCACTCTAGCTAAAATACTAATTGACCAAATTTCGTAAAATTTGGTAAATAAGTTATATGTAGGATGCTTTGGTGCTGATTAGAATTTGGTACGATTCGGAAAAGAACAACCTGCCTTTTTTTATGAAATGGCCCACAAAAATGTCATGTATCCACCCTAGTTAATATACCAATTGACCAAATTTCACAAAATTTGGTAGATAAGTTACTTGTGTGACACCCTGGTGCTGATAAGATTTTGGTATGATTCGGAAAAGAACAATCTGCCTTTTTTATGAAATGGCCCACAAAAATGTCATGTATCCACCCTAGTTAATATACTAATTGACCAAATTTCACAAAATTTGGTAGATAAGTTACTTGTGGGACACCCTGGTGCTGATAAGATTTTGGTACGATTCGGAAAAGAACAACCTGCCTTTTTTTATGAAATGGCCCACAAAAATGTCATGTATCCACCCTAGTTAATATACTAATTGACCAAATTTCACAAAATTTGGTAGATAAGTTACTTGTGGGACACCCTGGTGCTGATAAGATTTTGGTACGATTCGGAAAAGAACAACCTGCCTTTTTTATGAAATGGCCCACAAAAATGTCATGTATCCACCCTAGTTAATATACTAATTGACCAAATTTCACAAAATTTGCTAGATAAGTTACTTGTGGGACAACCTGGTGCTGATAAGATTTTGGTACGGTTCGGAAAAGAACAACCTGCCTTTTTTTATGAAATGGCTCACAAAAATGTTATGTATCCACCCTAGTTAATATACTAATTGACAAAGTATAAATACATTTTATTTTCAAGCCATTTATCCATAAAACATATTTATACTATTTAAAAATCAGACTAAATATAATGCAATAATAATAAAGATAATGCGTCTGAATCTATCGCCGCCTTCGACCAGAGATATCCCCGCTTCGAGATAAGCTTATTTCGTCTCGTTCTCTGTGATATGCGAAATTTGGAACGCATTCTCAATTTGAGGAGCTAGCCATAGAGTTACACTCTTTTTCCAAAATGGAGGGATTTTGCATGTAGCCCTGTTAATTTGTGGTTGCTCGTCGTTTTCATTCATGTTTACAATATAAGAAATATATATATATATATATAATATATATTATATTATATATATATATATAATTAAAGCACAAAATAATAGAATTATAAAAAATTATAACACAAGATTCCCTGTGGGTGTGGTAGCCCAGTGGTTAGCGCGCAGGAATTGCATTCGGTAGGTCCGGGTTTGATTCCCTCCGCTGGCAAAACTTTGTATAAACAGTGCTGTATAGATGCAACCTAGTCTACGTAATTCTGCTACTGTATTAAAGGGTGAAAACTTGTATTGTTATAAATGAGATCTACTTATGTTACTGTCGAGCCGGGGCTACTGGGAGTTGAAATCGCCCACAAAATGTGATTATTTATAATAAAAAATATTTATATAAAACAATAACAAATTATAAAATTATGTGATACTAAACGCCATAACACGTAGCTTTACATCAAAAGACGAATTTGCATAATTGCGGTTTAGTATGATAGTTACAAATATTACAAATATCTATATTTATTTACCTTTTGTCGAACTTTTAAACCCCGGTTCTTAGAGTCTGGAGTAAGAGAAAATTTTGTTACAATATCATCCTAATCCAGTGGTATATCTTGTTCTATAGCTAAAAGAGTTAAATATGAAAATCTTATTGTCCCATTGTACCGCGAAAATAATTTTTCAGCTTCCTGAGACACGAAAAGGACCTTTCACAACTGGCTGAGCTGATTGGCACAGTCAAAAACAATATAACTAATAATGTTATGACAGGAAACATATTTTTTTTAATTCCTCTCTTTAAAATAATCCAGGCGACTTTTAAAATTGACATGGTTTATGTTTTCATTTTTCAGCCTTGAATAAAACAGTCGCAATTCACATAGCAACTCCTTTTTTTTGGAAGTTATATACTTTGCATATGGTTGAAACATTTTGTGTTTCTTTTTCGACATGTGATCCTGATAATACTGAACTAAGGGAAAACAGAACAGATATATTGTTCTCAAAATCTTGTCTTAATTTCAATAGATATTGAATCTATAATTTCATATTGAATATTGATTCAGTGATATGATTTAACATCATCATGGGGATTTTTTTCACCGCCTCCGAATTTGCATGGAATTTTTTTACGCCTTTCCAGTTTTGGTCCAGAATAAGAATTTTGTTTGCAAAATTCTGTCACAAAACTCCACACTTCATTGAAATATGCATCAGTGCGAAAAGAACTAACAGTTTCAATATTAGCTTTAGCCAAATCTTGCACAGTCTGAAAATTAAGATCCCATGACTGAAGATACTTTGAAAAAGTATTGCATTGATCAAAAACACTGCGCAATACAAAGTGAACAAATATTCGAACGATGTCATGCATATTAAAAATGTTTCGGCTCTTCCACCATTGAGAGAATCGTTTTCAGATAACTCTTCCAGTGTTAAAATCACCGTTTCAAAATTATCAAGTAGTGCTTTTATGGCTTTAACTCTGGAAGACAACCTCGTATGCCTTAATGATCGTAAGAGTTGAAAAGCCTCCAGAAAAACTATTTGTTGATAAGCGAATCTTTTCGAAAATAGCATGTCTTTCATATGCACTCTTAAAAATTTCAGTAAATTCTAGCACAATCCCCTTTTTTCCCCGGCAATGGCTCTTTTTTTCACAGGAGATTTCCGATAAGAACTCATACGGGAAGATCATTTATTCTCACAGTCGAAAAGAATAAGATCTCGGCCAGAGACTGTTAATTCACAACCCCTCTTTTTGCGTAGTAATTTTAAGAAAATGGCCGTAAAACGGTAAGTTGGTTTTCCAGGTTGGCGAATTTATCGCCGAGCTTGACTTACATTTTGTGCGTTGGTCTATGTTGTTCTTGCTAATCTCCCATCTGGTCTGACGGAGCAAATCAGATCAGTAAAACCGTTGACTTTAATAAAATCCGATACCAAAAGGGGAGAACCATAAATGTCCAGCCCGAGACAGTCCAAAATATGTTCTGGCGAAGCCTGGACTTGCCGGCACTTAGTGCAAATGAGAAAAGTTTTTTGGCCTCCAGAATACAACAGGCCTTTCAAGTGTCCACTGGCTAGTTTTCCCCTATACCAGCTGTGAGAGGGAGGCAGAAGCCATTTTTCCCTGTTTTGGGCCCTTTGCCTCGAGAATAGTTCTGCTAAAGGGGAAATGTCAGCTGTGATTCAAGATATTATAATCAATTAAGTTATCTTGCATTAACATCATTCATTTCCGCCAATAGCAAATCGCTCTCTCTTTTTTTTTTTTTAACAATCACATATATACAAAAACAAATTATATAGATACATATATACAACATGAAATTCTGCAGATGAATATGTTCAGAAATATGTACAGAGATATATAAACAATTTATACAAAAGTCCCAGTCGGCCTCTCGTCGGACAGGCGCCCACAGGCAAGGGCTTCCGCGGCAGATTTGGTGCGTCTCGGAGCAGGACCAGCCAGGCACCCACAAGCTACATCAGCTGTGGCAGAGTTCCGTCTTCTTCTTTCTCTTGGTTCAGGGTCTGATGTTGGATTTCTTTTCTCCATGGTGTTCTGGTGTTCCTCGCAGTGTGAAGTGTTTCCCAATGGTGGTTCTCTTAATTTCAATGGTCCGTTTGATGAATCATTGTAGTTATGTGTAGTTCGCCAGTCGCATCGTTTTCTTTTTGGTGATGACTCCTCTCGTGCCCTCTTGAAGATACCCGAGAAGTTGAGGTTCGGTGTGGGGCCGCTGCAAGGAATTTTTGCCCCAATCTCCGCGTCCGCTTTTAGCTTCCGAGACCATACATTCCTCCAGTTGAGGTCAAACTGAAGTTTCTCTGAGGAAGTGTCAACTGGTGCTGGAGGTGAAATTCTGTTTATTTCCTCTTGTTGCTGATCACTGTGGCTCCATGATGTCCATTTCTGGTTCCTCGACTGCACTTCGGTTAGTCCCTCCATTCTTTTCATCATCCTGTTTGTCATTATTCATATCATTTTGATGGTGGGTAGGGTCCTCAACTCTGCTGCTTGTTGCCTGTGGACGGGTTTGGTTATGCCTGCCCTGCTGTATGAGTGCCTCAATAGCATTCTGGAGGTTGAGCTCGTCCTCATCCAGCTCATAGTCTAGTAGTAGCTCTTCCTCTTCAGGGTGTGCAGTCTCACTCCCACTTGGGTGAGGGGCTTCTTTGCTTCGTTCTACTTCTGCATCCTCGTTTTGTTGTGCTTCTTGGTTCCTCTCTCCTTCAGGGAACTCATACTCGTTTTGTATTTTGGCACTGAGGACTTTTTCCTCATTGAGGCGGTTGTAATCCTTTCTTCCGAACCCTGGGACCTGCTTGCGCCCGGTGACAAACTCCGTGTACAGATTCCTACTCGTACGTATGGCGTCACTGACAGTAAGTTTCCTCATCAGTGACAGGTACTTTCGGGAACATATACGTTTCATAATTCTGTCATTGGCACGGTCCCAGGTCCCAAGCGGTCCCATGACAATAGCCTCGACTCAAGCATCCTCGAATCCCTTGCTTCTGTAGAACTCAGCGATGTGTTCATACTTTTCCTCTTTCCTTCTTCTGGCGACTTTGAACGCGTCAGGTCAGCTTTTTCATACGCAAAGGTAACATCAATTATGATAATAGCCCTATCCTTTCTAATGATGAGGTCAGGTCGTGCTCTTGTGCCACCAGCAGCCTTGTTGATCGACAAAATCTGCCAACGCCCACGTGCTGCCAGTATGACTCTGTTTAGCAGATCATCATGGCGCTTTGTGATTGCACCCATGTTCGGCTTGTTCTGGCGAAGCCTGGACTTGCTGGCACTTAGTGCAAATAGGAAAAGTTTTTTGGCCTCCAGAATACAACAGGCCTTTCAAGTGTCCACTGGCTAGCCGGGATAGACAAGTGTTGAGTTGCCTATCACAAGGAAGAGACAGAGAAAGATCTGGTCTATTTCCCCTATACCAGCAGTGAGAGGGAGGCAGAAGCCATTTTTCTTTGTTTTGGGCCTTTTGCCTCGAGAATAGTTCCAGGCAAGTAAGCTCCTCGGCAGCAGGAACAGGAAGATCCAGTCCCCTAGCAAGGGAATCTGCCAGTTCGTTTCCGTGAATATCGACATGGGACGGGATCCACTGAAAGTGTATTTCATGCTGGTGGGAGATGATTTTTACTTTCTGAAGGATAGATAAGCTGGTTTTATCTCCAATGTGGGTCCAGTTTTTAAGGTGTTGAATAGAGCTACGGCTATCAGACAGTATGCGTTGGTCTATATTTTGGTATATCGAATGTCGACAGAAAATTTTTTTAGGATATGCATTTATGAATATCGAATATCTCCCACAAATGGATATTTCTCGATTCTCCATTGTATATGCATTGAATCACACAGTGTAAGCATCATTTAATTGCATAGATCAAGTTAAAGAAACCAATTAAATTTACAGTAACATGTTGATATTTACATAAACATGTATTTCGTCACAAACACAAAATATATGAAAATACAAAGAACAAAGATCCTAAAACTGACATGCAAGTTCAGACTCAAATATTAACTATTATTAAACAAAGAGATCAAACAAATTAGGCTCATACAGTTTTAATTAAAAATAAACATGAAAAAATATCTAAATCATTACAGTATATATTAAATAAGTTTTGTTTTGTAAAATTGAGACAAGATGTAAAATTTACAAAGTCTTGCATTGGTTTAACATTGATTTAATAATATCTATCATTATAAACTGCTTCTTTTGATTATCGACCCCCTCTCTTTCCGAGATCCTTCTACATCTCTGTATGTAAGATCTATGTGTGTAAAACTATTTATATATCACATAGCATATGTGTAATTATTAGTTTATATATCACATTAGCATATGTGTAATTATTAGTTTATATATCACATTAACTTTTTTTAGATAGTCGTATTTTCCATTTGCCAATTAATTTTTTATGTAAAAAATATTTCTAGTCCATTTACTGAAATCAAATATACTGGTGTATTAATATCGAATTATAAGGTTATTAAATTCAAGTGGATAGAAAGTTAGTTCTATATTCACAAATTTCAAAAGTATTTTGTAGCAAAACGCATTGTATAACCTCTGCTCTAAACTATTAATTTAAAAACAAAATTTCAAAATTGACTTTACTTTCTAGTTGCAATTTTGACCCAGAATATGAGAAATAATAGGGTAAATGGGAGTTGTCGTTTAATTATTATTGCATGCTAAAAGAACAAGAAGTATTTTCACTGTCTTATAAAAAATGTATAGGGTGGGAAAAGCACAAAAGCCTAATCAATCTCTTGAGAACTTAAAAGTTGGGAAATAACGAAATAAAGATTATAAGCGGAATTTGAAGGCATCCGACGAAATTATACAGAAATTCTAATCCTAATAAAGGTAAAAGTTAATAATAACACACAAATTGAGTGTTGGTAAAATATTACTAAAATTTTCCCAACTAAAACTAACACCAAAAATATTTATCTGTAATACTATACAATATTTTTACAATGGAAAATTAATAACTTGTTTTATTTAATGGAAAGTTTAAAGGAGCTGTCGTTATAAAATGTAAGGAAAGTTGCATTGTATTGGCAATGTAAACATTTTCTAAAAAATTTCTCAGAAAGATGGATGAAAAATTTAAAATTAATCAATATTTAATTTGATAATCCTCTTGTGCGAAAAGCTGTCAGACAGCACTACATTGAAAATAAATAAATAAGCGCATGTTCCAGGTTCACGTAAACGATGCTGCATATAAACTTCTCTAAAGAATTTAATTTATTAAAAAAAAAAATTTAAAAATTCTAGCAGTATTAAGTAGTCACTGGTACGCTTTGCTGCAGCCCAGTAACTAAACTTTTGCTGCCCAGCAACAAAATATAACCCATTTCCTAAATTTAATATTAAAAAAAAATCACACCTCTTAATATACTATTATATTAGAGATACGAATAGTTTTACAAAATGGAAATTTATCTCATTCTATTGTGAGCCAGTTGGCGATATGTATGAAAAAGGTTAATGTAATTTTTGAGATTTGGTGAAATCCCTTTTCCTTGTTTATAGCTTCTGAGAACAAACACCTCCAAGTTTCCTCCCAAAGCTTCCTCCGCTACTTTTTGCGTGAGGGGTGGGGTATTTATCCCCCAGTATCTTTTGTTTGCTAGAGTGGGGAGTGGACACTTGGATTTATTGTGTACTATTATCTATATAGGCCATTGCCGCAATCAGACGTAACTCAACGTCTACAATTTTCGGCTTGCTTTTAACCAGTACAAGACCTTGTTGCGAAGGGATTGCCCTCCCTTACTATTTAACTTATTATTTATTATTTAGTTATTTAATTCACACAAGTTATTTGTATTTATATTTTATCATTAAATTTACTTAATTATATTTATATTAGCCTGTGATCATATAGATTTAAAACAATAAAGTTTACTTTTATAATTATTATTTTATTTTGTTTCTTTATTTACTTTATTTATTACCTACGGCTTGGTCTGTGCTCAACCATGTAAACCTTTTAAAAACACTTCAACTTCATACTACTTCTAAAAATTCCACTTACCTTTAAACATTCACATAAATAAAAATAGCACAGCCAACAACTCAAGAATGACACTCATTATTAAATTAAAAAATTAACTTTTATTTTTCAACAATTAAAAATTTAAACATCTGATCCATTTAAGATTTCATTACATGTATAGTGGCATAAAGTTAAGTTAGTACATTGCATTTATAATTAAATCAATTAAAGAAAACTCATTTGCAAATTAAAATAATCAACTATCACAACTACCCAGGTACAGAATCCACTCTGGTCTGAAGACCAGAGTTTGGTCTGCCTGGAGCTGGCTGTCCACCCCAAAAAATATTAAGTTTAAATTCTCAAAAATTATTAGAAATTAACACAATTGTTTCAAATAATTATTTTTGTATCTATAAAACTACGAGTAAGCCAGTATGGTATGCAAGTAGCTGTCACTTATTTAGATTTCAAGATGCAACACTATTATTTTTAAGCACAGATGTAGTAAAGGATTATGCCGTTGATTTTTGTATCTTGAGCTGTAAAACACCTCTGCTGATCACTCACGGTTGCACACAATCACTTTTTTAAAAAAAAGATCTTATTCACTTTAACAATTAGTTGACGAGTTGAGAAATTATGATCCACGCCTGCAGATTCTGAGACGAAACTGTAGGCTTAAAAGGGCCTGTTATGAACGCTGATTTACTACGACGACACTTGGTCATCCGCATCTTCCATCCTTGGATCCGAGTGGTAACTGAGGTAGTCAGCACTTTCAAAAAATTGAACACAATGATACACTTAGGCCTGCCTTTTTTCTTGATAAGGAGATTTACAGACAAAGGCCACTGTATCAGCATCAACTTGGTCTTTGATAGTCACGATGACCTCATTAGAAGCACATTTCAAGATCTCAGACAGGCTGCATAAATTGGCTTGGAATCGGATTAAAACATTCTTACGGCGACCGCAGGATACGGGTGCCCTTGCATTGGGGCCCCGATCCACGGATCTCAGCAGCAACAAAAACACCACCTCCAACAGTGCCGGTCAGGAATCGAATGCCGCCAGGCAGCACGCCTGCCTCCCAGGAGACGCCAAACTTGGCGAGCGAAAACCTGCGCTTCGCGCTCACGCATACACTGCAGAAATAAAAACGCTGGTATGCCAAGAATCATTAAGAGGATAACTTCCGCCAAGCGGCAACCCGCCAGCCCCACCGGAAAATGGCACCCCAAATGCAGGTGTTCAACTGATAAGCGGTTGAAAGCCAAGTTTTGCCTAAAAATGCATCCTTTTTTCTCGCTCTCATGAATGAAGTGAAGTGAGGTTAAAAGATGCGAGCAAGAAACCGAAAGATTAACAAAAAATATTTTAACGTTTAAGATGCATTGCGTATAATTTTGAATAATAAAACAAAGAAAAAGGATAACAAATTACGTTAAAGGGGAATAAATCGCCGAAATATCCAGAAACAACAAATGAATTTTGAAGGGAAAGGGGGAAAAATAACGAATTTTAAGCTATTACATAATTTTGAACTAATAATTAAATTTTGAACCAAAAATCTCGGCATAACAACGTCGCCACTATGCACAATAGCTTTTGTACAATTTCCTGGAGAGTCCATTCTTTTCCCTAGGCAAAAAACCTCTGTATGAGCTCTGTATGAGTATCCTCTCTCTTCGAGAGCAATCAAGCTATTCTAGCTCTTTGGAAAGTACTCAACAATTCCTATATACGCGCTAGTCAAGAGAAGGAATTCACCCTATTTTAAAAGTTTCAAAAGAATATTAATGGGACCAATATTTATTGCAATTTTTATCTATGTAATAAAGAAATATTTTAAACTTCAATTGAAGAAATTTTGAACTAGCGGATAGGTAGGTTTTAAAGTTAATCCGATCCTACGCCAAGTCTCAAGCTTACATTTCTATATTAATTCAATCTTGGGTCGGGTCCGAATTTTCCAGTCAACTGATGATTTGAGCTGGTCTGCGAGCAAAATTCGGTTCACAGCTCAAACTCAACACAAATTTTAGGCCCATGTAGGCCGGCCTGTAGCTTACATTAAGAAATATATTAATGGGGGCTGATATCCAACCTCATTTAGCCTGAGTCTTAATCATAATAATTCTTAAGAAAAGTATGTTCTGTAAAAGGATACGAAATTATATATTTTTACTTGCCCTCCCCCCCCCCCCCCCAAATCCAATTGTTGATGTATGAACACAGTCCGATCTGATGATCTTCAGAATGCAAAACTTGATCCCTAACCAGCTAGAAAATATTTGAATCTCTATCGGGCCAAATCGTTTTATTTATTTTTTATCTTATTTTCAGGGGTGATTGTGAGTCTAAGTCTAATTTCCTGAACATACAAAGAAATTTCCTGAAAAGTAAGGCAATATTTTTGCAATTCACTCTAAATATTTTTGCAATTTACGCAATATTGTGCAATTCTTGGTCACTTTTGGACATAAAAGAATAGTAAAAAATTAATAGTACATCCCACAAAAAAAAAAAACTATCCGATCGATAGCAGATAAAGCATACAGCCACCTATGTGAAGGTCGTGATAGGGGAGGTAGTTGATCTATTTCTAAGACAGCACATATTTCCAAAAACAAGTGTCGTTTATCTGCACTTTTCAAATCAAAATGCATGTTATCGCATAAAGATTCCATGTGCATATTAAATGGCTTGATAAACCGTTTAGCTCTATTGTTTACAGTGTGTTTAAATACATCGCCATCTATGTCCAAAAGATGTAGAGCCTTTTTAGTCCTTATCAAAGTTTCAACTCTCAACTCCTTTCTTAGTTCCTTGCATAGTGTTGCAAGAATCCATAAGTACGCTGACCAAGTTTACCCAAGATATCTCATTTGCTTCTATGAACTCTACCAACTGGTTGTAAATGTTGGCAGCAGTACCAATATTAAGAGAAAAAGAAACTAAATGTTGAATAACTACATTATTTTGTTCAGGACAAAAATATTGAATAAGTACAGTAAGTATACTTTTGAATGATCTACTTGTACTTTCATCCAAATTCAAAGAGAATTTTACCTTTTTTAATGTCTCAACAATCCTGTTTTGAAGAGTGTTTGCCAAACCATATTTTATCTTATATGCAACTACATTGGAAAAATGATTTAATTCTATTATATTTAGAAAATGCAAATTTGGCAATTGCGTTTAAAACAGGGTTGTTTAAATACATGGGCAAATTTAATTTTAACGCATTCCTTCATATTAATTCTAAACTATGCTTTTGTTATCTATAATAACTCATGCTTTTATTTTGCAAGATTTCCTGAAATTAAATCATTATAACAATAGTCAGGATTTACGAACTTAATTTCACAAAAAACAAATTTTTTTACAATTGGCAAGATACAATTTTTTTGTTCTTAAAGTGCAGTATATTTTTAAACACATTTATAAAATCATCATGTATTATTAAAATGGGCATTGTCTAGTGTCTACACATAAATAAAACTTGGTGGCAGTATCTTATGTGTGTTTTAAAGAAAATATTTATTTTGTTCAAAAATATATTTTCATAAAAATGTGGCAGAAATGGCTTTGGATATTTTAATAAATTTATTTCAAAGAATATTAAAATATACTTCCACTGGAACATATGCCAACCTCTGAAAGAAGTCATCAGTAGAAAAATCAGAAGTTTTCAGTAGTATTCAGTAAAACCGCATCGTTTAAGTATATTGAAAATATATATTTTAAAATCTTAGAATAAATTCAAAATGTAGTTTTGCTAACTTACTGAGTTAATTAAAACTGAATGACATTATCTATGTGAAAATAATTAAGAAATTAACCTTTATAATTAATCAAAATATTTAAAATAAGCTAGTTTAGTCAAGTTAATGTGTAACAATAGGAAGATGGATGGAAAAGGATAATTATGTACTCTCGGCAACGCCCGCGAAAAAAAAATTAAATTTCATGATCGTACTATTTATGTGAAAATAATTAAAAAAATTAGCCTTTATAATGAACCAAAATATGAAAATAAGCTAGTTTAGTCAAGTTAATGTGCAACAATAGGGAGATGGATGGAAAAGGATAATTACGTACTCTCGGCAACGCCCGCGAAAAAAAAAATTGAATTTCATGATCGTACTATTTATGTGAAAATAATTAAAAAAATTAGAATTTATAATGAACCAAAATATGAAAATAAGATAGTTTAGTCAAGTTAATGTGCAACAATAGGGAAATGGATGGAAAAGGATAATTACGTACTCTCGGCAACGTCCGCGAAAAAAAAAATTGAATTTCATGATCGTACCATTTATGTGAAAATAATTTAAAAAATTAGCCTTTATAATGAACCAAAATATGAAAATAAGCTAGTTTAGTCAAGGTAATGTGCAACAATAGGGAGATGGATGGAAAAGGATAATTACGTACTCTCGGCAACGCCCGCGAAAAAAAAATTGAATTTCATGATCGTACTATTTATATGAAAATTAAAAAATTAATTTTTATAATCAACAAAAATATGAAAATAAACTAGTTTAGTCAAGTTAATGTGCAACAATAGGGAGATGGATAGAAAAGGATAATTACGTACTCTCGGCAACGCCCGTGAAAAAAAAAATTGAATTTCATGATCGTACTATTTATGTGAAAATAATTTAAAAAATTAGCCTTTATAATGAACCAAAATATGAAAATAAGATAGTTTAGTCAAGTTAATGTGCAACAATAGGGAGATGGAGATCGATGGAAAAGGATAATTATGTACTCTCGGCAACGCCCGCAAAAAAAAAAATTCATTTTCATGATCGTACTATTTATGTGAAAATAATTAAAAAAATTAGCCTTTATAATGAACCAAAATATGAAAATAAGATAGTTTAGTCAAGTTAATGTGCAACAATAGGCAGATGGAGATCGATGGAAAAGGATAATTGAGTACTTTCCGCAACGGCCGCAAAGAAAAAAAAACTGAATTTCATGATCGTACTATTTATATGAAAATAATTAAAAAATTAACTTTCATAATCAACAAAAATATGAAAATAAACTAGTTTAGTCAAGTTAATGTGCAACAATAGGGAGATGGATGGAAAAGGATAATTACGTACTCTCGGCAACGCCCGCGAAAAAAAAATTGAATTTCATGATCGTACTATTTATGTGAAAATAATTAAAAAAATTAGCCTTTATAATGAACCAAAATATGAAAATAAGATAGTTTAGTCAAGTTAATGTGCAACAATAGGGAAATGGATGCAAAAGGATAATTACGTACTCTCGGCAACGCCCGCGAAAAAAAAAATTGAATTTCATGATCGTACCATTTATGTGAAAATAATTTAAAAAATTAGCCTTTATAATGAACCAAAATATGAAAATAAGCTAGTTTAGTCAAGTTAATGTGCAACAATAGGGAGATGGATGGAAAAGGATAATTACGTACTCTCGGCAACGCCCGCGAAAAAAAAATTGAATTTCATGATCGTACTATTTATGTGAAAATAATTAAAAAAATTAGCCTTTATAATGAACCAAAATATGAAAATAAGATAGTTTAGTCAAGTTAATGTGCAACAATAGGGAGATGGAGATCGATGGAAAAGGATAATTGAGTACTCTCGGCAACGGCCGCAAAGAAAAAAACTGAATTTCATGATCGTACTATTTATGTGAAAATAATTAAAAAAATTAGCCTTTATAATGAACCAAAATATGAAAATAAGCTAGTTTAGTCAAGTTAATGTGCAACAATAGGGAGATGGATGGAAAAGGATAATTACGTACTCTCGGCAACGCCCGCGAAAAAAAAAATTGAATTTCATGATCGTACTATTTATATGAAAATAATTAAAAAATTAACTTTTATAATCAACTAAAATATGAAAATAAACTAGTTTAGTCAAGTTAATGTGCAACAATAGGGAGATGGATGGAAAAGGATAATTACGTACTCTCGGCAACGCCCGGGAAAAAAAAAATTGAATTTCATGATCGTACTATTTATGTGAAAATTATTAAAAAAATTAGCCTTTATAATGAACCAAAATATGAAAATAAGATAGTTTAGTGAAGTTAATGTGCAACAATAGGGAGATGGAGATCGATGGAAAAGGATAATTATGTACTCTCGGCAACGCCTGCGAAAAAAAAAATTGAATTTCATGATCGTACTATTTATGTGAAAATAATTAAAAAAATTAGCCTTTATAATGAACCAAAATATGAAAATAAGATAGTTTAGTCAAGTTAATGTGCAACAATAGGGAGATGGATGGAAAAGGATAATTACGTACTCTCGGCAACGCGCGCGAAAAAAAAAATTGAATTTCATGATCGTACTATTTATGTGAAAATAATTAAAAAAATTAACCTTTATAATGAACCAAAATATGAAAATAAGCTAGTTTGAATGAATGAATGAAATGAAGGTGGGTGGCTCCAGAAGAGCCCAGCACATCGACCAGAGGTCTATTGTACACTACCCCAGAAGAAAAAAAGATCTCTAAGAAAAGAGACCAGTAGCCGATGCGAAAATAAGCAGGCATTTGACAGGAATGTCATTCAGCTCCCAGGGTTCAATCACATGACGACCAATGTGCTCGAATCTGTAAGCAGAGTAAGCCTCACATTCACATAGAATGTGAGCTGCAGTTTCTTCGCTATGATTGCAGCCTCTGCAAAGCGAATCCTTGGTGACACCCATAATATTAAGGTGTCTCTTGAGGGTGCAGTGCCCAGTAAGAAGCCCAACAGCCCTCCCGATGCCGGTTCTACTGAGTCGGAAAAGTTCCTTTTGACGTGTACTAGGGCAATTGAAGTTGAGAATTTTCGCTTGCCTTTGTCCCTTAGTGTTACGCCAGTTCTTACATTGAAGCTTCCTGAAGATGTCATAGACAATTCTTCTAACAAGGTCATTGGGAATTCCCAAGGCCGGCTCAGGGCCCACAAAGGGAGTACTTGAGCCTTTCCTAGCAAGTTCATCCGCCAATTCATTGCCAGGAATACCCGATTGACCAGGCACCCAGTAAAGAATGACATTATTATTGCTAGCGATATCACAGAGTGCATTATAACATTCCCAAACAAGGGAAGACGTCACAGTGAACTTCCACAGAGCCATAAGAGCAGCCTGACTGTCAGAACAAATGAAAATCTGGCTATTCTTATACTTCCTGTCACAGCAGATTCTACAACACATAAGGATGGCAAAGACTTCGGCCTGAAAGACAGTAGCAAAATTGCCAAGCGGATAACACAGCTCAGTACCATCATCAGGGCAGCACACACCAGCACCAGTACTTGTACCAATCTTCGAGCCATCCGTGTACCATACAATACAGTTCTGTTTATTGTAGGTGGGAGTCCTCTTCCAGTCATCCCGCGAGGGGACCTGAATTTCGTAAGGCTTGTCAAACGTGTATTTGACATGAATGCCATCAGGTGGCATACAGAAATAAGGATGACTAGCAACATTACTGTTAAGTTCACCCCAAGATAGATACCTTGAGTAATCTTTCCAGTATTTCATATATTTAAGTCTGTTCATGCAGATGAGTGCCTCTGCTTCAATACGCATGTAGAGCGGATGCAAGCCAAGTAAAAATTCAAAAGTTGAAGTAGGAGTGGTTTTCATGCATCCAGAGATTGCAATGCACACCATCCTTTGAAGCTTAACTAATTCAAGTTTAGCTGTTTCACATTTAATTCTGGACCACCAAACAATGGATCCATAGGAAATGATAGGACAGACTACCATCGAGTAAATCCAATGGATAGCCCTGGGATTTAGGCCCCAGGTTTTCCCAATAGCATTCCTACAAGACCAGAAGATTCTTCTGGCTTTAGTCGTGCAATACTCCAAGTGTCTCTTCCAATTGAGTTCCTTGTCAAAGTAAATTCCCAGGAATTTAACCTCCTTGGAGCAAATAAGCTTCTGCCCAAAGAAGCGAATATCCCTGAGATTAAGTATATGTTTCCTAGTAAACGCAACCAAAGCAGTCTTATGCGGATTAACCGTAAAGCCTGCATTTCTGCACCATGCCTCAACCCTCCTAAGAGCAGTAGACATCATGTCGGATACAGTGTTGCCAAATTTGCCCCTGGCAATGATGACAACATCATCTGCATAACCAACGCAAGAAACGCCAGAAGCACTGATGCTCTCCAAAAGAGAGTCCACAACTATACACCAAAGAATTGTGGACGAGCCGGACGGTCTGGGTCTTCAACACCAAAGAATTGGTGAAAGCACACCTCCTTGTGGACAGCCCGAAAGTGCATGCAAAGTCATACTATCACCAAGTAGAGATGCACAGATATACCTATTAGATAACAGGTTCCTGATCCAGTAAGAGATCGTGGTATCAACACCTTTTCTATCAAGAGCATCAAGGATGGTGTCGATGGGTACCTTATCAAAGGCACCTTCAATGTCGAGAAAGGTGGCAAGAGCAACTTCCTTGGTATTGAAGTTTCTCTCCAAAATAAAGGAGAGACTGTAAAGAGCAGTATCCGTAGATTTGCCCGGTTGATAGGCATGTTGAGAATTTGACAAGGGCTTAGAGGCCAGAATCACTTCTCTTAAGCACCTATCAATAAACTTCTCAATAGTCTTTAAAAGAAAAGAAGTAAGGCTAATAGGCCCAAAAGATTTGGCCTCATAATAATTGTCCTTTCCAATTTTTGGAATGAAGATTACCTTAGTATGCCTCCATGCATTTGGTATGTGACCTAAGGCAATACAGGCTCTGTAAATGCTGCAGAGAATGGGAGCTAGCACCTCAATTCCCTCCTGGAGAAGAATTGGAATGATGCCATCAGTTCCCGGAGTTTTGTAGGATTTATGGGAATTAATTGCCCATTTGACCCTATCAAGAATAACAATGCTCCCGGCAATGCTCCAACTATTGTCGTCGGAAGAGGACGTAGAACACGCAATAACATTGTCACTATGAACATAAGGATAAGAAACCGGAAAGTGAACCCTGAACAGCTCAGTCAGGGTCTCTTCGCCAGTAACAGTAAAGTCACCATTTGGCATCTTGACAGTGTTCAAATTACAATTTCTGTCCCTTGCCATCAGCTTAACAAGCTTTGCTACGGCAGGGGTATCTTTAATACCTTCGCAGTACATTCTCCAAGAATTTCTCTTGGAGTCCCTGACTGCTTTATTATAAGAGGTAAGAGCAGATATATAAACCTGCCATTCTTCTTAGCTCTATTGAAGAGCTTCCTGCATTTCCCATGCAACCGGCTGAGCTCATTAGACCACCAAGGAACAATCCTCGGGGAGTCAGCAGTAGTGGTTCTACAGTTACTGTGAAAAGTCTGGATAATGGCTTGTTGCACAGAGTCAACAGCCAAATCCAGTTTTTCAATAGAAGAATACTCACCAATGTGGCCAGCCAATCTGACCCCTAGATCTTCTTTGTAGGAACCCCAATTAGTATTTCTAGGGTTCCTACCCTTGTCAGCTGCAGGTTTTACAGGACCTTTAACAGAAAAAGAAATTAATTGATGGTCAGACAGTGATATATCATCTGAAACCTTCCAATTAATAACATTATCATAGGCAGAACTATTGCTTATGCTAATATCAAGCACTTCGCGACGCTTTACAGTCACGAAGGTAGGAGAATTACCCTTGTTGAGTACAAAGAGCTTATAGAGAAGGATCTGTTCTAAAAGATCATCACCCCTACGGTTGCAATCACTGCTACCCCAAACAGTGTTATGGGCATTCGCATCGCAACCAATAATCATTTTTTTGCCATTACAATACTCAATAAGTTTGATAATGACATTAGAAAGAGTTTCCTTATCTTCATAAGGAAGATAGGCCGAAGCAAAGATGTATTCCATCTTATGATCATCGGTTTTAAGATTCACACTGATGGCAACATTGTCACCATCGAGGAACTTAACAAGATGAACAGCATTGAGCTTGTTGCTGACAGCAAAACAGGCTCTAGGTCTGATACAGGATGTATCATAAAAGACATTAAAACCTTTGATCCCCAGACCCAAAATTTTTCCATTGCAGGTCCAGGGTTCCTGGATGAGAGCAATAACAGCTCTACCATTTAACAGCCTTTTGCTAAGAATAGCAGAGGCAGAACTACTGTGATGCAGATTAATTTGCACAACATTAAAACAGCCCATAACCAAAGACAAAAAGAGGGTAAAGAAAACCTAGGAGAGAGAGACCCTCCTAGTAACATGACAATGATCAGCATCAAGCATAATTTCATTGTCAAAATCCTGCATGCGTTTTTCCAACTCATCATCCGAAATCGGAGGGTTTGCATGAAGTGTAACATCGAAACCAGAAGCAATTTCTAGATCATTAAGTTTAGGTATCATAGTCTCAAGACTACCAATACTTACCTGAGAGGAGGTCGCCCGGTCTACTGGCTGTTCCTCCATATCCATCTTCCCTTTGGGCTTCTCGTTTGGATTCCGAAGAATCTTAAAGACTCCACGGTCCAAACCGGTGAAGGCACCAAGGTCAGCTTTGCGAATCACATCCGCAGCTTCCGAATCCACCTCGAAGATCCATCTTACAGAGTGGGGTTCCACAAAGTTTTGCAGAACACGCCACTCCTCAGACTTCAGCTCCGGGTTGAAACGTTTCAGCCGTTTCAGCAAAACGCTCAGCTCCTTAGTGTACACATCTCTGGTTTTGAAGGCCACCTTGACAGGTTTGGGAAGGTCATTGGCACTCAAGACTTTAAGTGCCTCTCCCAGAACCTGACTGTTATTATGGAAGGTTCTCTTGACCCATTCCACAGTGTTTGCATCATTGCACTGAAGAACCAAGGCTCCAGCGTTAAATAAACTAGTTTAGTCAAGTTAATGTGCAACAATAGGGAGATGGAGATCGATGGAAAAGGATAATTGAGTACTCTTCGCAGTGGCCACAAAGAAAAAAAACTAAATTTCATGATCGTACTATTTATATGAAAATAATAAAAAAATTAACTTTTATAATCAACAAAAATATGAAAATAAACTAGTTTAGTCAAGTTAATGTGCAACAATAGGGAGATGGATGGAAAAGGATAATTACGTACTCTCGGCAACGCCTGCGAAAAAAAAAATTGAATTTCATGATCGTACTATTTATGTGAAAATAATTTTAAAAATTAGCCTTTATAATGAAGCAAAATATGAAAATAAGATAATTTAGTCAAGTTAATGTGCAACAATAGGGAGATGGAGATCGATGGAAAAGGATAATTGAGTACTCTCCGCAACGGCCGCAAAGAAAAAAAACTGAATTTCATGATCGTAATAATTGTATGAAAATAATTAAATAATTAACTTTTATAATCAACAAACATATGAAAATAAGTTAGTTTAGTCAAGTTAATGTGCAATAGGGAGATGGAGATCGATGGAAAAGGATAATAGCGTTCGTTCTCTTGGCAACGACCGCAAAAAAAAAAATTCACGATCGTACTATTTATATAAAAATAATTAAAAAGGTAAACTTTATAGTCAATCAAAATATGAAAATAAGTTAGTTTAGTAAAATTAATGTGCAATAATAAGGGGATGGAGATGGATGGAAAAAGACAATTGTGTACTCTCAGCAAAGCCCGAAAATAAAGACTGAGTTGCGCAATCTTATAATTTAAGAGAAATATAATTTGTTTAGTAAAATCGCAGTATAAAAATAAATTAGGTCAATTGTTCTGATATGAAATCATTAGAAGAAGAAAATAGATGCAAACTGATAATTTTGGACTCTCAACAAAGCAGGAAATATGAATTGAATGGTGGGATGCATGGATTTCTTGGGATTTTCCGTAGTCTTGGGAGTAATGTCCGTAAAACCGTAAGATGAAGTAAAAATCTGTACAAACTACTGAAAATCCGTAAAAGTTGGCATCTCTGCATTAGTCGTATCTATAAAAATTATACTGCTATGAAAGGGGTAAACGTAAAACAAAGATTTTCAAGTGCTGCGCGAAGATTTTTCCTCTATTTTCCCTTTGAGTCCAATGACAACATATATATTAATGATATATATGATGACATACATCACGGTGATTACGGAGATTAAAAATTTACGACTTGTTTTTGATTCCTCTTCTGTGGGGGATTTTATGCCTCCACTTTCGGGTTAGAAAGACGAGCTTTGCTTGCAGTCCGTTTTTTGGACGCTGCGTGCTGGGAGTACAAGAATAAATATAGCTTGTCACACGAGAACGCAGACGTTCTCGTGTGACGTGACAAGCTACATTTATATTTCACCCCCCCCGCACACAGCGTCTAAAAAACAGAGGCAGACAACGCTCATCAGTCGTAAGCCGAAACTCAATTAAGATAATAGCTCTGGTTAAAACCTCTCTGCGATTTTCTTTGAAAAGCGGAACTTTGAGGAAAAAAATTTATTTAAAAAAAATTGAATTTTTCAGAAAAAGCGAATTTTTTGGGATAAAAGCAAAACAAAAAAAACGGAAATTTTTGGGGAAAAGGAAAGAAGCGGAATTCCGCCGAAAAGCGGAAGAATCTCATACCTGGATTTTAGAAAAAAAAAATCGTAAAAAAAAAAAAAATTAGAAGAAAAACCGTAAAAAAAAAAAATAAATAAAATAAATGTCGATTTCATAAAAAAATCCCGGAAGTGGCAAGTTAAAATTTCCGGAACACAATCACCCCTGTATTTTTTAATATATGAAAGAAAATGGAACTGAACTATGTTGCGTACCCTTTGTGCCACCATGATTCGGTTTTATTTTCTAATTCACTATAGATAGAAAGAATAGATGCATTTGATTGAAAAATACCAAAGGTATTTTTTCATTCTGCATAATCACATTTGTTATATCGCTGAAAATTTTTAAAATGCCTCAAAAGCATTTGGTGTAATTTTGCGCATTCTGGATTATCATGTGCATTGCGCACTTTCCCTGTGCATCATTACGATGCACAGGGAAAGTAAACTGTGCAAATGAAAATTGAAGAAAAGGAAAGAGATTCAAGGTCAATGTTTCTATTTTTGGATACAGGAGTATTTTGATTAATTAATTGACAGTTTGAAAAATTTCATAAAATATTATTACTAATTTTCAATTTAATGCCATTAAATAAAAATTTACTTCTGTTTTATATCCGAAGAAAAATAAATATTACATGCATACTTATTAAGGTTATTTCCAACAGGGCATTTTGTATGATAATAAGATGAACACAAAATTTACTGTACACCTTTTCCCATTTTGCTTTTAAAACTTAACTTATTCTACGAAAGCTAATGTCCTTAATTTTAAAAGAATACACAAAAATTCAATAATAAAATATTATGCAAGCACCCTAAACAAACCAAAAGAGTACATAACTTATCAGAGTGCAAAGTTTTGCCTTCTAGCACTGTAATAATAAAATCGTTGTTAAGACATTTATCTATTCTCCTATTCATCTATTAATTATTCTCAAAATAAGTAAATATAAGCTGTCTAAATATTTTCTTTACACAAGGATAAAATTTGCAATGATTTAAACACTATGCTAATAAACCAGTCAATTATTTTAATCAAGAATATGGTTCAGTCATACCCAATCTATAATATTCAGGAATGGAGGCTGAGCAGAGATTTATTTCCCTTTTATTCCTCACCATTCCCTTTTATTCCTCATCTGGCATCTTTCGCAGTAATTTTTACTACATTGTCAAAGAAATAAATTTAGATTCCAAAAATTGGAACCATTGTTTTGTTATTACATTAAAAATTGAAATTTACCCATTAAATATGAACTGTCTGTGTATTCTGTCGAAGTCTTGATTCTTGTTCAGAAACGTCTTTTTTATAAAATATTATTTCATCTTCATTAAAACATTCATTTAATATCTTGTTAATTAGATCAGAATTATTCTCTTCACCCAATTGATGACAAAACAATTTACCATGTAGTGTGGTTAAAAACAATTTATTTTCCTCATGTTTTATATGGCTCCAGATTTTTTGAAATATTTCAGTATCTTCAGTTTTCTTCATATTCCTAATTAAGTTATAAATAAAATTGTCCTTAAAATCGGAGTATTTGGAAGGGTCAAACACAGATCTTTTCACATGATCTGGAGTATTTTCTAAAAGATCAATGAGAATGTTTTGATAATCTATATTTGTATAAAGATTCCTACTGTTACTATATGAACAGTTATTTGAATAGCTGCATGCTATTGCAAGTATCAATTCCTTATATTTTTTTATGGGCAAAACATCCCACAATTGAGTTATAATGGGAACTAAAACATCAGCATAGGGAAACTGTAAAAAGCAATACAGTACATTCTCTTCATTATCTGAAAATGCTTTTTAAAAAAATACTATTATTTCTTCTTTATTCATCTGTGTCAGGAAAAAGCATACTATATCTACAAAAGGCACAAGTGGTAGCAAATTCCTATTCAGAAAATCATTGTTTTTAAATCTTATTAAAAACTGCGATACTGCTTTCATAGCAGTTTTATTAATTTCTTTAATTTTTTCATTTAAGTCTAATTCATTCCAGCATTCAAGTACAGTGGTTATTGACCCTTCCTCTACTCCGCGCACCAATAAATGGTGGTAAAATTTATCTTCATCACCTATTCCGTCAATGCTATATGAGTACAGGCGCACTATGCCTGACTCTTCCTCAATATTTTGTGAATCGAGATAAAATACAGACGTTTCTCTCCTTGTCGAAGCAATGTTGGATGTTAAACTGTATACACAGGCCATTTTATATCTATAGTAGGCTGGAATAGTTTTGGTTTTCACTAGCCTTTCTGCGATTTTTTTATCATCTAATCTTAATCCAAATGACCAATCAGATATTGTTAAAAAAATTTCTGCTATCACTGGTAATATGCGGTAAGCACGTTGGTGAAAATTCCAGTTGATAATTTGGATAACAATTTTCGGAATATGAGCTATTATTATAGCTTTCATTACAGGAGGCATGATTCCTACTGTTACTATATGAACAGTTATTTGAATAGCTGCATGCTATTGCAAGTATCAATTCCTTATATTTTTTTATGGGCAAAACATCCCACAATTGAGTTATAATGGGAACTAACACATCAGCGTAGGAAAACTGTAACAAGCAATACAGTACATTCTCTTCATTATCTGAAAATGCTTTTTAAAAAAATACTATTATTTCTTCTTTATTCATCTGTGTCAGGAAAAAGCATACTATATCTACAAAAGGCACAAGTGGTAGCAAATTCCTATTCAGAAAATCATTGTTTTTAAATCTTATAAAAAACTGCGATACTGCTTTCATAGCAGTTTTATTAATTTCTTTAATTTTTTCATTTAAGTCTAATTCATTCCAGCATTCAAGTACTAGCACCAATAAATGGTGGTAAAATTTATCTTCATCACCTATTCCGTCAATGCTATATGAGTACAGGCGCACTATGCCTGACTCTTCCTCAATATTTTGTGAATCGAGATAAAATGCAGACGTTTCTCTCCTTGTCGAAGCAATGTTGGATGTTAAACTGTATACACAGGCCATTTTATATCTATAGTAGGCTGGAATAGTTTTGTTTTTCACTAGCCTTTCTGCGATTTTTTTATCATCTAATCTTAATCCAAATGACCAGTCAGATATTGTTAAACATTTTTGTGCTGTCACTGGTAATATGCGGTAAGCACGTTGATGAAAATTCCAGTTGATAATTTGGATAACAATTTTAGGAATATGAGCTATTATTATAGCTTTCATTACAGGAGGCATGATTCCTACTGTTACTATATGAACAGTTATTTGAATAGCTGCATGCTATTGCAAGTATCAATTCCTTATATTTTTTATGGGCAAAACATCCCACAATTGAGTTATAATGGGAACTACAACATCAGCGTAGGGAAACTGTAAAAAGCAATACAGTACATTCTCTTCATTATCTGAAAATGCTTTTTAAAAAAATACTATTATTTCTTCTTTATTCATCTGTGTCAGGAAAAAGCATACTATATCTACAAAAGGCACAAGTGGTAGCAAATTCCTATTCAGAAAATCATTGTTTTTAAATCTTATTAAAAACTGTGATACTGCTTTCATAGTAGTTTTATTAATTTCTTTAATTTTTTCATTTAAGTCTAATTCATTCCAGCATTCAAGTACAGTGGTTATTGACCCTTCCTCTACTCCGCGCACCAATAAATGGTGGTAAAATTTATCTTCATCACCTATTCCGTCAATGCTATATGAGTACAGGCGCACTATGCCTGACTCTTCCTCAATATTTTGTGAATCGAGATAAAATGCAGACGTTTCTCTCCTTGTCGAAGCAATGTTGGATGTTAAACTGTATACACAGGCCATTTTATATCTATAGTAGGCTGGAATAGTTTTGGTTTTCACTAGCCTTTCTGCGATTTTTTTATCATCTAATCTTAATCCAAATAACCAATCAGATATTATTAAAAATTTTTGTGCTGTCACTGGTAATATGTGGTAAGCACGTTGATGAAAATTCCAGTTGATAATTTGGATAACAATTTTCGGAATATGAGCTATTATTATTGCTTTCATTACAGGAGGCATGATTCCTACTGTTACTTTATGAACAGTTATTTGAATAGCTGCATGCTATTGCAAGTATCAATTCCTTATATTTTTTTATGGGCAAAACATCCCACAATTGAGTTATAATGGGAACTAAAACATCAGCGTAGGGAAACTGTAAAAAGCAATACAGTACATTCTCTTCATTATCTGAAAATTCTTTTTAAAAAAATACTATTATTTTTTCTTTATTCATCTGTGTCAGGAAAAAGCATACTATATCTACAAAAGGCACAAGTGGTAGCAAATTACTATTCAGAAAATCATTGTTTTTAAATCTTATAAAAAACTGCGATACTGCTTTCATAGCAGTTTTATTAATTTCTTTAATTTTTTCATTTAAGTCTAATTCATTCCAGCATTCAAGTACAGTGGTTATTGTTGGAAACTTGGTTTTGTTTACATCGCGATTCTCGTTTCGCGGGAGCGTGACGTCATTATTAAAATGATTATTCCGTTCTCGTGAACGAATCGCGATGTGGACAAAACTTGGCTGATCATGCAAATCACCTTTCTCGCCGCTCACGCATCCTGTTTTGCATATCCAGAGGGCGTTGCCGGCAACGGTTATGTTCCGGAACGCACCCATTTTCGGATATAAAGGCTAGACACTTTTCTGGTTTTAAGTGAGATCGCTTTGTCAGTAGATCGCTTTGGTTTAATGTAAATCGTTTTGATCGACGGATCGATCGCTTGGAAAGCTCGTTGGATAGCTTGCTTATACTGATCGATGGAAGGATCTAGATCGGGCAGACGGATCTTCGTAAAGTCATGTTTCGATGTTGTCGAAAGTTATGATAAAGTGTTTATCGGTGAACGCGGATATTTAAACTAAACTTAGTAGTTTTGATGGTTCTCAGTTAAGGAGATCATGTTTCCCGTGTTGTGGACTTTATAGTGCTGATCCGGAAAGTTTAAAATTTTTCCCCTAGCGTGTGCCCAGCTAGTGGTGGTGTCGGAAAGTGCACGTGGTCACGTAAGTGTGAAATGCTTTTATTCCACTTACTTGTGTAAATAATACTTAAACCAGAAACGTGTCTAAGCATGGAACTATAACTGAAAACCTTCATATGAGCTGTAGTGCTCATGTTTTGTAAATAGTATGCTTTGGTTTTGCTTACCTGTTCTCATGATATATATTGTAAGCAAATACAATGGATTCACTCTTCAATAAAAGTGATTTTGAATTAAACTGGAACTGTTCTCATTTAACACTTCTACTGCTACTTGTATTCCTACAACTACTATCTAACGTTTGTTATAGCTGCAACACTCTGTTTTAAATTTTCAACGAAGTTGTGTAACCAGAATTTCATGGCTCATAGTTATTCTATCACCAGCTTCATCAGAAATTTAATTATACGTTAATTTTCAATATATAACTTATGGATATGATACATAATTCCGTCAAAGGTTATGGGCCAGTGCTCCCCATAACAACGTTAAAAATTTAGAAGTGTTAGAGTTCCAACGAATCCTGTCGACGTGGGCCGCGGACGGCGCCATTTGCATGTCGACGAAAGCGTAAACAAAAGGTCTGTTCAGCTCAGTTCCAAAAGGCCACCTTGCCATGGAGGCAAATAAAATTACTGCATTAACTAGAGACAATTACGTCACTTGAAGGAATGAAGTTTCATTCGCTCTAAAAGGAGAGGGCTGTTTCGGATTTATAGACCGAACAGCGTTACCGGTGGATGAAAAAACGTCACGCCGTGATTATGAAGATCACATGCGCAGAAAGGACCGCGCGTCAGCGATCCTGTTCCAGAATGTTTCATCTGATTACCAAGAGTTAATTGACATTAACGACGATCCGGCAGATGCGTGGGATAAGTTAAAAACGCACTTCAACGCGCCGACTCGCGCCAACCTGGTGCGTTTACTGGATGAGTTCTTCAGCCTACGTCCGGAGCCAGATGAACCGGTGGATATCTTCTGTACGCGTTTGAAGAAGGCGGTCGCCAAATTGAAGGACGTCAAGCACCCGGTGGAAAGCGTCTATGTGGCATTCCAGGCCATAAGATACCTCTCTGATGACTTCCAGGGAATAGTTCAACTAATCTACAGATGGGAGGACAAGGATTTCACTTTGGAGAAAATCCAACATGAATTGTCTGCGGAAGAAGGACGTATCCGGCAACTCCGTAGTGATAGAAACAATGTAAGTCAAAATTCATCTGTATTCTTGTCTCAGAATAATGTAAATGTAAAGTGTAAAAATAACAAAATGTTTAAAAGTGTTAAACCAGTTAAAAGGGTCATAGGACCATGTTATTTTTGTAAGAAGGCTGGTCATTTAAAGAATAATTGCCCTATTCTTAAGTCTAGCTCAAATATAATTGAATTGTATTCATCTGCTAGAGTTGAAGCTAATACTGTGCAGGATCCTAGCGATAGACTCAGCTGGGTAATTGACACCGCTGCTACGCGGCACTTTTGCAATGATATTAATTTATTGTCAAAATTTAAGGAAAGCAAAGGTGCATCTATGTCGCTAGCAGTGGGTGATATTGAGAGCCCAGTTGAGGCTATCGGTACGGTCAAAATGTATGTTCAGTTTCAGAACATAAGAAGTAATATTGTTTTGTCTGATGTAATGTTTTCGCCTAAGTTAAGACGAAACTTATTAGCCGCATCTGTTCTTGAGGAACAGGGGTATACTTTTAAAGGGGCTAATGGGGTATTGTGGTTTTACACTCCAAAGGGAGAAAAATTCTTCTATGCTAAGCGAAAAGAAGGGTTATATTTTTTAAAACCTCAATACGAAGTTCAGACTGCAAATAACAATATTGAAGACCGTAAAACTAAAGGAAAGGATCAGGGTAGGGATAAAAATTCTAAGAAAGATAGAAAACCCCTAAATAAGAAAAACAGTATTGACAAAATGAAAAATTTGCCTAGAATAAATAAAAGTAAACGTAACTCTGAGGTGAAGTCGAGGTCAAAAGAAAAGGTTAATGAGAAACCAAGTTGTGCGGTTTCTGAGGTTTTGAATAAAACGGAACTCTGGCATAGGAGATATTGCCACATTAACTCTGATTATTTATATCAGACAAGTAAAGTTTCCGCGGCTAATGGACTCCCTAGACTAAAATATGCAAAAATTAACTGTACATACTGTAAGTTAGCAAAGTCTAAGAGAATTTCTTTTAAGCCAATTGGTAGGATAAGGTCCACTAAACCTTTACAATTACTCCATATGGATGTGTGTGGTCCCTTACCTACAGCTTCAATGGGCGGAAACAGATACTTTTTGACAATCACTGACGACTTCAGCCGGAAAGTGTTTGTTTATATAATTAAACAAAAATCAGAGGTGTTTAAGATATTTAAAGAATTCCAAGCTAAGGAAGAGAGGCAGCTAGGCAAAAAGATTTTGTGTATCCGTACGGACAATGGTATGGAGTTCTGTCACAACCAGTTCAAGGCATACTTAAATAAATTGGGGATTAAATCAGAAAGGTCAAATGCATATACACCCGAACAGAACGGGGTTTCTGAAAGATTTAATCTGACTGCACTAGATTGTGTGAAAGCTATGCTTGATCAAAGCCAGGTTGATAACAGAATGTGGGCAGAAGCGATTTTGTGTTTTACGCACACCAAGAACAGAATATGTCATAAGTTCAAAACCAAAACTCCACACGAGTTATATTATGGAAGGAAGCCAGCCGTTGCTCACCTCAAAGTTTTTGGGTGCAAAGCCTATGTGGGCACAGCCAAACAAATTAGAAATAAGTTGGATATGAGAGCCCAAATAGGAATTATGGTCAGATATGCCAAAAGCACCAAAGGCTATAGGATTTATATAGCGGGTAAAAAGAAAGTTGAGGAAACTTCTAATGTAAGGTTTGAGGAAGGAGTGGCAGCAGAAGGCGTCCTGGGCCCTAATTACCCTAAAGGAATCACCTTGAGGAAATCGAACGTTACTCAGTCGATTGACTCGGAATCAGAATGCTTAGGAGGAGTGTCAGAGGAAGAAGCAGGTGAGAGCCGTGACACTAGTAAATCTAGTGGGGATGAGGACTCTCCTGCTGATTCTGGTCTGACACCCTGCTCAGATATTGACTGGATACGGAAAGCAGTACCTAGGCCTGATGGGAGTAGGACGGATATTTACTACTCAGTAAAAGGTGACAATAAAAGGCTGAGATCTCATAATGATGTCAGAAAGTTTTGTGGAAAAGCTAACATTCATTATGATCAGCAAATGTTTAATTTTAGAGAGAAAAAGGGGGTAGGTGATATCAAAAGGAAACCAGAAGCAAGCAATGTTGAGATCTTGATACCCAAGAGCTATAAATCGGCAATAGAATCTCCCCAGTCCGATAAATGGCAAGAAGCCATGGCTGATGAAATAGCTACAATGCAAGAGAGGCGTGTCTGGGACTTAGTGCCTGCACCCATCTCACAACAAAAAATTATAGGAAGTAGATGGGTTTATACCATTAAGAAGGATGAAAGGGGAAATGTGAAACGATTCAAAGCTCGCCTAGTAGCTCAAGGATATACCCAGATAAAAGGGGACTCATATGATGAAGTGTTTAGCCCTGTGATTAATTTTAGTTTAATCAGAGCTTTCTTCTCCATATTTGTTTGCATGCTTAAATGGAAACATTTTCAACTGGACATTAAGTCCGCATATCTTTATGCCAAGTTGAATGATAAAATTTTCTTGAAACAACCACATGGATATGTCGATCCAAATCAGCCTCAATATGTTTGTTTGCTTAAGAAAGCAATATATGGCCTTCACCAAAGCGGAAGGGAATGGTATACAGAGCTTGACACCACTTTGAAAAAATTAAACTTTTTAAAATTTAAATGGTGCAACTGTGCTTATACATATCAGAATAAAGTATTAATGCTGATTTACGTAGACGACATAATTTTGTTTGCTAAACAACAAAATGATATAGACCATACAGTTTCACTTTTGAGTAAAGAATTTGATATCAAAGAATTGGGAAAAGTCAAAAGACTTTTGGGTGTGGAATTTAAGGAGATTGAAGACAAATTTTATATACATCAAGGTGATTACATTGACAAAGTTTGTCAGATGTTTAAAAGGTTCAAATATCCAATTTCCTCACTACCTATTACAAAGGGTAACATCTTAAGTAAAATTGATTGCCCAATGAATGATAGTGAATTAACACAAATGCAGGGTTTCCCTTACAGAAGCTTGATTGGATGCCTAGCCTATCTGTCTAGCAGAACTAGACCAGACATATGCTATGCAGTCAATATTCTATCTCAGTTTCAGGAGAATCCAGGAATAAAGCATTGGGATGCATTATTAAAGTTAATGGGATATGTTGAAAAGACCAGAGAGTATATGTTAAATTTGTCAAATATTAGTGATTTAAGACTAAACTGCTACTCAGACTCAGATTTTGCAGCCAATAGAGATGACAGAGTGTCACTTGGTGGTATGTTGTTCATGATTTTGATAAAGTACCAATTTCTTGGCGGACATTTAAGCACAAGTGTGTTAGTCTGTCAACGATGGAAGCTGAATATGTTTCGTTGGCAGAGGTCGCTAAAGAAATGATATGGATGCAAAACATTTTGGAGGAATGTAAAATGCTAGGTTTAAAATTTAACAAAAATAATTGTATAATTTTTTGTGACAACCAGGCAGCAATAAACTTTTCAAATTCCCCCATTGAGAATAATAGAACTAAGCACATAGATATAAAGTATCACTTTTTAAGGAACTTAGTTGTAAACGAGTCTTTTAAAATTAACTTTGTTAATACTAAAGATAACGTAGCAGATTACTTCACGAAGCCAATGACTAAAGATAGAGTTTTAAAATTTAGTAATGATATCTTTAAAATATAAAATTTAACTGTTCAAATAAAAATTTTACTTTAAATTTTTTTTTACATTCTCAAAGTATAAATGGTTAGGGTATTTTATAATTTATTCCTCTCTCATTGATACAAATGAAATGTATCTTGAGTATATATTTGCGACAATGAACTGTTACTTTTCTCACATTACACTTGAAAATATATATCCATTTTTACTACACCCATAATGCATTTTCGCTTATGTGAATAAATATGTGTCTGAATGTACATTATTGATATAATTCACATGAAACATAAAATTTTTAATCTGTGTTTATCTCATATGTATATTTACCTTCTGTATCTTTTATTATCATTGCCATTGTATTGGGTATTTAGTGTGTATACTAGTCATGGGCTAAGATAATAAAACTTAAATTTTTAATCTTAAATGTTAAATTTCATAGTTATACATTAAATTTTCTACAAACTTGAATTTGATGTTTAGACTTAAATTTTTAATCTTAAATGTTAAATTTCATAGTTATACATTAAATTTTCTACAAACTTGAATTTGATGTTTAGACTTAAATTTTTAATCTTAAATGTTAAATTTCATAGTTATACACTAAATTTTCTACAATTTGATTTTGATGTTTAGACTTAAATTTTTAATCTTAAATGTTAAATTTCATAGTTATACACTAAATTTTCTACAACTTGATTTTGATGTTTAGATTTAAATTTTTAATCTTAAATATTAAAATTGATAACTATACCTAAAAGTTTTCTAGAGCTTAAAATTTTTTTGATATCTTTAGACTTTTAAATTTTAAACTTAATGTTTTGTTTATAAATTTTCAAAATAGTAAAGAAATAGCTTTCTTCAGTATGAGCTAGTACTTAAGAAAGGGCAATAGTATGGTTATACTGTTTTCTTTGACTATGTTATCCTTAAACATGTAATTTAAAGAATGCTTATGATCTGCATAATAGATAAGTGTACTCATTTGATTGTTGCCATTTTGAGAAAAGGCTATTCACTTTCTAAATGTTATAAGGGTTATAAATTTCTTTAATGTATAAAATTTTGTGTATGCATACATTATGTTTTTAGGATACTAAGAACTTTGATTCTTAGAATAACCTTTTGTTGGATGAAAGCATGGGCGCCGAGAGTTGGTGTTTTTGCATGAGGGGGCCGATTGTTGGAAACTTGGTTTTGTTTACATCGCGATTCTCGTTTCGCGGGAGCGTGACGTCATTATTAAACTGATTATTCCGTTCTCGTGAACGAATCGCGATGTGGACAAAACTTGGCTGATCATGCAAATCACCTTTCTCGCCGCTCACGCATCCTGTTTTGCATATCCAGAGGGCGTTGCCGGCAACGGTTATGTTCCGGAACGCACCCATCTTCTGATATAAAGGCTAGACACTTTTCTGGTTTTAAGTGAGATCGCTTTGTCAGTAGATCGCTTTGGTTTAATGTAGATCGTTTTGATCGACGGATCGATCGCTTGGAAAGCTCGTTGGATAGCTTGCTTATACTGATCGATGGAAGGATCTAGAAGGATCTAGATTGGGCAGACGGATCTTCGTAAAGTCATGTTTCGATGTTGTCGAAAGTTACGATAAAGTGTTTATCGGTGAACGCGGATATTTAAACTAAACTTAGTAGTTTTGATGGTTCTCAGTTAAGGAGATCATGTTTCCGTGTTGTGGACTTTATAGTGCTGATCCGGAAAGTTTAAAATTTTTCCCCTAGCGTGTGCCCAGCTAGTGGTGGTGTCGGAAAGTGCACGTGGTCACGTAAGTGTGAAATGCTTTTATTCCACTTACTTGTGTAAATAATACTTAAACCAGAAACGTGTCTAAGCATGGAACTATAACTGAAAACCTTCATATGAGCTGTAGTGCTCATGTTTTGTAAATAGTATGCTTTGGTTTTGCTTACCTGTTCTCATGATATATATTGTAAGCAAATACAATGGATTCACTCTTCAATAAAAGTGATTTTGAATTAAACTGGAACTGTTCTCATTTAACACTTCTACTGCTACTTGTATTCCTACAACTACTATCTAACGTTTGTTATAGCTGCAACACTCTGTTTTAAATTTTCAACGAAGTTGTGTAACCAGAATTTCGTGGCTCATAGTTATTCTATCACCAGCTTCATCAGAAATTTAATTATACGTTAATTTTCAATATATAACTTATGGATATGATACATAATTCCGTCAGTTATTGACCCTTCCTCTACTCCGCGCACCAATAAATGGTGGTAAAATTTATCTTCATCACCTATTCCGTCAATGCTATATGAGTACAGGCGCACTATGCCTGACTCTTCCTGAATATTTTGTGAATCAAGATAAAATGCAGACGTTTCTCTCCTTGTCGAAGCAATGTTGGATGTTAAACTGTATACACAGGCCATTTTATATCTATAGTAGGCTGGAATAGTTTTGTTTTTCACTAGCCTTTCTGCGATTTTTTTATCATCTAATCTTAATCCAAATGACCAATCAGATATTATTAAAAAATTTTGTGCTGTCACTGGTAATATGTGGTAAGCACGTTGATGAAAATTCCAGTTGATAATTTGGATAACAATTTTCTGAATATGAGCTATTATTATTGCTTTCATTACAGGAGGCATGATTCCTACTGTTATTTTATGAACAGTTATTTGAATAGCTGCACGCTATTGCAAGTATCAACTCCTTATATTTTTTTATGGGCAAAACATCCCACAATTGAGTTATAATGGGAACTAAAACATCAGTGTAGGGAAACTGTAAAAAGCAATACAGTACATTCTCTTCATTATCTGAAAATGCTTTTTAAAAAAATACTATTATTTCTTCTTTATTCATCTGTGTCAGGAAAAAGCATACTATATCTACAAAAGGCACAAGTGGTAGCAAATTCCTATTCAGAAAATCATTGTTTTTAAATCTTATAAAAAACTGTGATACTGCTTTCATAGCAGTTTTATTAATTTCTTTAATTTTTTCATTTAAGTCTAATTCATTCCAGCATTCAAGTACAGTGGTTATTGACCCTTCCTCTACTCCGCGCACCAATAAATGGTGGTAAAATTTATCTTCATCACCTATTCCGTCAATGCTATATGAGTACAGCCGCACTATGCCTGACTCTTCCTCAATATTTTGTGAATCGAGATAAAATGCAGACGTTTCTCTCCTTGTTGAAGCAATGTTGGATGTTAAACTGTATAAACAGGCCATTTTATATCTATAGTAGGCTGGAATAGTTTTGTTTTTCACTAGCCTTTCTGCGATTTTTTTATCATCTAATCTTAATCCAAATGACCAATCCGATATTGTTAAAAAATTTTGTGCTGTCACTGGTAATATGCAAAAATCATGTTGATGAAAATTCCAGTTGATAATTTGGATAACAATTTTCGGAATATGAGCTATTATTATAGCTTTCATTACAGGAGGCATGATTCCTACTGTTACTATATGAACAGTTATTTGAATAGCTGCAGGCTATTGCAAGTATCAATTCCTTATATTTTTTTATGGGCAAAACATCCCACAATTGAGTTATAATGGGAACTAAAACATCAGCGTAGGGAAACTGTAAAAAGCAATACAGTACATTCTCTTCATTATCTGAAAATGCTTTTAAAAAAAATACTATTATTTCTTCTTACTGTGTCAGGAAAAAGCATACTATATCTACAAAAGGCACAAGTGGTAGCAAATTCCTATTCAGAAAATCATTGTTTTTAAATTTTATAAAAAACTGCGATACTGCTTTCCTAGCAGTTTTATTAATTTCTTTAATTTTTTCATTTAAGTCTAATTCATTCCAGCATTCAAGTACAGTGGTTATTGACCCTTCCTCTACTCCGCGCACCAATAAATGGTGGTAAAATTTATCTTCATCACCTATTCCGTCAATGCTATATGAGTACAGGCGCACTATGCCTGACTCTTCCGCAATATTTTGTGAATCGAGATAAAATGCAGACGTTTCTCTCCTTGTTGAAGCAATGTTGGATGTTAAACTGTATAAACAGGCCATTTTATATCTATAGTAGGCTGGAATAGTTTTGTTTTTCACTAGCCTTTCTGCGATTTTTTTATCATCTAATCTTAATCCAAATGACCAATCAGATATTGTTAAAAAAATTTTGTGCTGTCACTGGTAATATGTGGTAAGCACGTTGATGAAAATTCCATTTGATAATTTGGAAAACAATTTTCGGAATATGAGCTATTATTATAGCTTTCATTACAGGAGGCATGATTCCTACTGTTACTATATGAACAGTTATTTGAATAGCTGCATGCTATTGCAAGTATCAATTCCTTATATTTTTTTATGGGCAAAACATCCCACAATTGAGTTATAATGGGAACTAAAACATCAGTGTAGGGAAACTGTAAAAAGCAATACAGTACATTCTCTTCATTATCTGAAAATGCTTTTTAAAAAAATACTATTATTTCTTCTTTATTCATCTGTGTCAGGAAAAAGCATACTATATCTACAAAAGGCACAAGTGGTAGCAAATTCCTATTCAGAAAATCATTGTTTTTAAATCTTATTTTCATAGCAGTTTTATTAATTTCTTTAATTTTTTCATTTAAGTCTAATTCATTCCAGCATTCAAGTACAGTGGTTATTGACCCTTCCTCTACTCCGCGCACCAATAAATGGGGGTAAAATTTATCTTCATCACCTATTCCGTCAATGCTATATGAGTACAGGCGCACTATGCCTGACTCTTCCTCAATATTTTGTGAATCGAGATAAAATGCAGATGTTTCTCTCCTTGTCGAAGCAATGTTGGATGTTAAACTGTATACACAGGCCATTTTATATCTATAGTAGGCTGGAATTGTTTTGTTTTTCACTAGCCTTTCTGCGATTTTTTTATCATCTAATCTTAATCCAAATGACCAATCAGATATTGTTAAAATTTTTTGTGCTGTCACTGGTAATATGCGGTAAGCACGTTGATGAAAATTCCAGTTGATAATTTGGATAACAATTTTCGGAATATGAGCTATTATTATAGCTTTCATTACAGGAGGCATGATTCCTACTGTTACTATATGAACAGTTATTTGAATAGCTGCATGCTATTGCAAGTATCAATTCCTTATATTTTTTTATGGGCAAAACATCCCACAATTGAGTTATAATGGGAACTAAAACATCAGCGTAGGGAAACTGTAAAAAGCAATACAGTACATTCTCTTCATTATCTGAAAATGCTTTTTAAAAAAATACTATTATTTCTTCTTTATTCATCTGTGTCAGGAAAAAGCATACTATATCTACAAAAGGCACAAGTGGTAGCAAATTCCTATTCAGAAAATCATTGTTTTTAAATCTTATAAAAAACTGTGATACTGCTTTCATAGCAGTTTTATTAATTTCTTTAATTTTTTCATTTAAGTCTAATTCATTCCAGCATTCAAGTACAGTGGTTATTGACCCTTCCTCTACTCCGCGCACCAATAAATGGGGGTAAAATTTATCTTCATCACCTATTCCGTCAATGCTATATGAGTACAGGCGCACCGCACTATGCCTGACTCTTCCTCAATATTTTGTGAATCGAGATAAAATGCAGATGTTTCTCTCCTTGTCGAAGCAATGTTGGATTTTAAACTGTATACACAGGCCATTTTATATCTATAGTAGGCTGGAATTGTTTTGTTTTTCACTAGCCTTTCTGCGATTTTTTTATCATCTAATCTTAATCCAAATGACCAATCAGATATTGTTAAAAAATTTTGTGCTGTCACTGGTAATATGCGGTAAGCACGTTGATGAAAATTCCAGTTGATAATTTGGATAACAATTTTCGGAATATGAGCTATTATTATAGCTTTCATTACAGGAGGCATGATTCCTACTGTTACTATATGAACAGTTATTTGAATAGCTGCATGCTATTGCAAGTATCAATTCCTTATATTTTTTTATGGGCAAAACATCCCACAATTGAGTTATAATGGGAACTAAAACATCAGCGTAGGGAAACTGTAAAAAGCAATACAGTACATTCTCTTCATTATCTGAAAATGCTTTTTAAAAAAATACTATTATTTCTTCTTTATTCATCTGTGTCAGGAAAAAGCATACTATATCTACAAAAGGCACAAGTGGTAGCAAATTCCTATTCAGAAAATCATTGTTTTTAAATCTTATAAAAAACTGTGATACTGCTTTCATAGCAGTTTTATTAATTTCTTTAATTTTTTCATTTAAGTCTAATTCATTCCAGCATTCAAGTACAGTGGTTATTGACCCTTCCTCTACTCCACGCACCAATAAATGGGGGTAAAATTTATCTTCATCACCTATTCCGTCAATGCTATATGAGTACAGGCGCACCGCACTATGCCTGACTCTTCCTTAATATTTTGTGAATCGAGATAAAATGCAGATGTTTCTCTCCTTGTCGAAGCAATGTTGGATTTTAAACTGTATACACAGGCCATTTTATATCTATAGTAGGCTGGAATTGTTTTGTTTTTCACTAGCCTTTCTGCGATTTTTTTATCATCTAATCTTAATCCAAATGACCAATCAGATATTGTTAAAAATTTTTGTGCTGTCACTGGTAATATGCGGTAAGCACGTTGATGAAAATTCCAGTTGATAATTTGGATAACAATTTTCGGAATATGAGCTATTATTATAGCTTTCATTACAGGAGGTATGATTCCTACTGTTACTATATGAACAGTTATATGAATAGCTGCATGCTATTGCAAGTATCAATTCCTTATATTTTTTTATGGGCCAAACATCCCACAATTGAGTTATAATGGGAACTAAAACATCAGCGTAGGGAAACTGTAAAAAGCAATACAGTACATTCTCTTCATTATCTGAAAATGCTTTTTAAAAAAATACTATTATTTCTTCTTTATTCATCTGTGTCAGGAAAAAGCATACTATATCTACAAAAGGCACAAGTGGTAGCAAATTCCTATTCAGAAAATCATTGTTTTTAAATCTTATAAAAAACTGTGATACTGCTTTCATAGCAGTTTTATTAATTTCTTTAATTTTTTCATTTAAGTCTAATTCATTCCAGCATTCAAGTACAGTGGTTATTGACCCTTCCTCTACTCCGCGCACCAATAAATGGTGGTAAAATTTATCTTCATCACCTATTCCGTCAATGCTATATGAGTACAGGCGCACTATGCCTGACTCTTCCTCAATATTTTGTGAATCGAGATAAAATGCAGACGTTTCTCTCCTTGTTGAAGCAATGTTGGATGTTAAACTGTATAAACAGGCCATTTTATATCTATAGTAGGCTGGAATAGTTTTGTTTTTCACTAGCCTTTCTGCAATTTTTTTATCATCTAATCTTAATCCAAATGACTAATCAGATATTGTTAAAAAATTTTGTGCTGTCACTGGTAATATGCAAAAAGCATGTTGATGAAAATTCCAGTTGATAATTTGGATAACAATTTTCGGAATATGAGCTATTATTATAGCTTTCATTACAGGAGGCATGATTCCTACTGTTACTATATGAACAGTTATTTGAATAGCTGCATGCTATTGCAAGTATCAATTCCTTATATTTTTTTATGGGCAAAACATCCCACAATTGAGTTATAATGGGAACTAAAACATCAGCGTAGGGAAACTGTAAAAAGCAATACAGTACATTCTCTTCATTATCTGAAAATGCTTTTTAAAAAAATACTATTATTTCTTCTTTATTCATCTGTGTCAGGAAAAAGCATACTATATCTACAAAAGGCACAAGTGGTAGCAAATTCCTATTCAGAAAATCATTGTTTTTAAATCTTATAAAAAACTGCGATACTGCTTTCATAGCAGTTTTATTAATTTCTTTAATTTTTTCATTTAAGTCTAATTCATTCCAGCATTCAAGTACAGTGGTTATTGACCCTTCCTCTACTCCGCGCACCAATAAATGGTGGTAAAATTTATCTTCATCACCTATTCCGTCAATGCTATATGAGTACAGGCGCACTATGTCTGACTCTTCCGCAATATTTTGTGAATCGAGATAAAATGCAGACGTTTCTCTCCTTGTCGAAGCAATGTCGGATGTTAAACTGTATACACAGGCCATTTTATATCTATAGTAGGCTGGAATAGTTTTGTTTTTCACTAGCCTTTCTGCGATTTTTTTATCATCTAATCTTAATCCAAATGACCAATCAGATATTGTTAAAAAATTTTTGTGCTGTCACTGGTAATATGTGGTAAGCACGTTGATGAAAATTCCAGTTGATAATTTGGAAAACAATTTTCGGAATATGAGCTATTATTATAGCTTTCATTACAGGAGGCATGATTCCTACTGTTACTATATGAACAGTTATTTGAATAGCTGCATGCTATTGCAAGTATCAATTCCTTATATCTTTTTATGGGCAAAACATCCCACAATTGAGTTATAATGGGAACTAAAACATCAGTGTAGGGAAACTGTAAAAAGCAATACAGTACATTCTCTTCATTATCTGAAAATGCTTTTTAAAAAAATACTATTATTTCTTCTTTATTCATCTGTGTCAGGAAAAAGCATACTATATCTACAAAAGGCACAAGTGGTAGCAAATTCCTATTCAGAAAATCATTGTTTTTAAATCTTATAAAAAACTGCGATACTGCTTTCATAGCAGTTTTATTAATTTCTTTAATTTTTTCATTTAAGTCTAATTCATTCCAGCATTCAAGTACAGTGGTTATTGACCCTTCCTCTACTCCGCGCACCAATAAATGGGGGTAAAATTTATCTTCTCCACCTATTCCGTCAATGCTATATGAGTACAGGCGCACTATGCCTGACTCTTCCTCAATATTTTGTGAATCGAGATAAAATGCAGATGTTTCTCTCCTTGTCGAAGCAATGTTGGATGTTAAACTATATACACAGGCCATTTTATATCTATAGTAGGCTGGAATTGTTTTGTTTTTCACTAGCCTTTCTGCGATTTTTTTATCATCTAATCTTAATCCAAATGACCAATCAGATATTGTTAAAAATTTTTGTGCTGTCACTGGTAATATGCAGTAAGCACTTTGATGAAAATTCCAGTTGATAATTTGGATAACAATTTTCGGAATATGAGCTATTGTTATGCCGAGATTTGACAGTTCTAAATTTAATTAATAGTTCAAAATTTGAAATAGCTTAAAATTCGTTATTTTTCCCCTTTCCCTTCAAAATTCTAAATTTATTTGTTGTTTTTAATATTTCGGCGATTTATTTCCCCTCTTAACGTAATTTGTTATCCTTTTAATGTTTTTATTATTCAAAATTGTGCGCAATGTGCCTTTAAACGTTAAATAATCTTTTGTTAATTCTCATAATCTTCGTTTTCAGCTGTTAACTTCATTTCAGTTCATTCATGAGTCTGCATAAAAAAGGCACTTTGTAAGACGAAATTTGGCTTTCCCTCGCTTATCAGTTAAAACACCTGCGTTCGGGGTGCATTGCATCCGGTGGGGTTGGCGGGTTGCCATTGCGCGGCGGGTTGCCGCTTGGCGGAAGTTATTCTTTTTCTGATTCTTGGCATAACAGCGTTTTGTTTCCGCAGTGTATGCATGAGCGCTCGGCGCGAAGCGCAGGGTTTTCGCTCGCCAAGTTTGGCGTCTTCTGGGAAGGCAAGCGTGTTGCCGGACATTCGATTCCTGACCGGCACTGTTGGAGGTGGTGTTTTGATCGTGCGAAGATCCGTGGAACGGGCCCCAATGCAAGGGCGCCCGTCTCCCGCAGTCGCCGTAAGGATGCTTTTAATCAAATTCCAAGCCAATTTATGCAGCTTGACCAAGATTTTGAAGTGTGCTCCTAATGAGGACTGTCGGCTGCTATGCTCTTGTTAGCTGAGCGACTAGACTAGAAAATTTGAAAGTCATTTGCAGATTTAGCAGTGTTTGGCCATATCCATATCTGAAGTGCTGGTAAGAAAAAATTTGTAGCAGATGATACGCAGTAGTGATGTGTTTTCTCAAGAAAGCAAGCTCGTTAAACACAAACACAATTTATTTGTTGTGAGATCCATTGCATCAGATAAAGTTACAAAATAAAACACTGTAACATTCGTTGCAAAGCAAAAACTATATACAATGAGCTAGCAAGCTCATGAAAAAGGTTTTACAGATTTATGACTAGGCACACACTCTCAGTTACTATAACATCGGTAAGTAGAAAAAACAGCTACTGTACCACACATGTCGTGCACGTTAATGAAGCCACCATCATCAGGTCACACGTCATGGCTTTGGAAGTTAGACTACTCTCTACCGATCAAGGTCTGCTTTCCATAAAGGTCTTTCATGTCTACTACATGGTCTGAGAGTCTCACTGACTAACTCCGAGATCACTAAGGTCTGCGATAAGATCAGATCTGAATAACTGAGAATGTGTCCTATCATATATACACCGTGATGGGTACGCTCCGGAAACACAACCGTTGACGGCAGCGCCCTCACTATATGCAAATCAGATGCGCGCGCGGCGAGAAGGCGATTTGCATGAATGGCATGTTCTGTTCCCGTCACGAGTCGTTCACGAGAACGGTAGAACCATTCTAAAAATGTAAACACGTTCTCACGATAACGAGAATCGCGATAAAAACAGAACCAAGTTTCCAACAAGGACATCGTGACTGTCGGGGTCCAAGTTAATGCTGGCATAGTTGCCTTTGTCTGAAAGGTGTATCATCGACTTCAACAGTTTTTCCTTAATCCTACAGTGTTTGCAAAGTGTATCATCGATCTCAACAGTCCTTCCTTAATCCTACATTTCCACCAAATCGCTACAGGCTCTTGCATGCCAGCGAATAATTCATATATTTTCTAAAACTTCATGTGCAGCGGTCTCCAAACTTCAGTGATATGTGTATCGTCATTCCAGTCATAAGTGCATCGTCATTCCACTCACGCAACTGTCCTTATTGCCGGCTCAAGTCATTCCAGTCATAAGTGCATCTCTCCACATTTTTAGTGCTCCACAAGTATTTCTTCCAATAAATACTTCATTAAAATGATCTAGTGGTGAGACTGTAGTGCTCCCTCTTCATACATTTCTGTGTAGGCGCAATATTTTCTTGAACGATACAAATTTCACAGATGCTAAGGTCTATCTACAGTAGGACGATTATGTTTCCTTTTTTTGATTTAGTAATAAGTGAAATTTGTAAAGAGATACAAGATCAGTGCAGCCTTAAGCTTGAAGTTTATAAATTTGTATTTGTGATTTTGATCCGGTCATAGGGAACTGCAAGTGGCAATATATTGTTCTCTTACAAACCCAAGCTGTATTATTGAGTACATCAATAATTTGCTCTTTGTTATTTTTATTCTCAACATTTTTGGGGGTGGACAGCCAGCTTTAGGCAGACCAAACTCTGGTCTTCAGACCAGAGTGGATTCTGTTTCCTGGGTTAATTTTAACTGAATCTAGGTTTTTTCTAAAATTTAATTCCAAATTTAATAGATGTTAATTTTAAATGATGCAAATGTACTTACCACTATACATTCAACTTAAATTGTAAAGAATAGGCTGATGTTTTTTTCACTGTTGTTAATAAAAGTTAATTTTTAAATTTAACAATTAGTGTTTGTGATTCTTTAGTTATTGTTGGCTGTGCTATTTATTTAGTTAAAGGTAAGTGGAATTTTTAGAAGTTTTTTGGTGTTGAAGTGTTTTTAAAAGTGTTACACAGTTGAGCACAGACCAAGCAATAGTAATGGTTGAGTTAAATATAAATATAATAACTTAGAATAATGTAATGTAAATAACTTAAAGAAGAATAATAAATAATAAGTATTAATGGAAAAATGAAGAATAAATAAATAATAAAGTATAAAGAAGTATAACCTAAAGATAAATAATAAATTATAATTTAGTAAATAAAGAAGTTTAGATAATTTTGTAAAGGAGGGAAACCCTCATAACATGTGGTGCCGTTCACCTTTTTGGTTTTGCCTGAGTTGTCTGTCCACTGAATAGAATACAATAATATTAAATGGGCTGTCCACCCATATGATAAATTGCTATACAGTAACAATATTGAAATTTTTTTTATTGTAATAAATTTCCGTGTGTATAGGGAAGTGCACAGTGTCTTGAAATTTAATTTCTTTTGGGAGTAAGGTAATGTTTTAATTTTTTAGGAAGCAAAGTAAGTAGTAAGATGGTAATGTAAGAATTTTTTCATTTTTTTTTTTGTGTTTCATTTGAAAATGTTGTTTAGGGTAGGCAAGTTTTGGGATTTTTTTTATATACGCTCTTGCCTGGTGCTGTTTTTGTTTTTATTTAGGAGTTTTTTTTTCATTAAGCTTTGTTAGTTGAAATTTTTTTTTCTTTTCACTCCTGTGTAAGCTAATCATAGCTTGTTGTTTTAAGAAAGATTTTTTTGTTGTTTTGTAGAATTTTTTTTTAAAAGTAAAACTTTGGAGTTTGACTCAGAGTAATTTTGGAATTTGAGTAGGATTTTTTTTGACTTTGAGAGAATTTTTTTTCACTTTTAGGGATCTTTTGGCTATTTGTTTTGAAAGTGTGTGGTAGAGAAGTAGTGGTTTGTTGTGGGAATTCTGGGAGTTTCAGGTTCAAAGGAGGCCTTGCTTTGCTAAACCATTCCTTCTCAACTTTTTAAGTGGGTAAAAATTTTTTTCTCAGTCTGCCCATAATGGCTACTTCAGTGTTTTGATGCCACACAGTTTTCAGGTGTTCACTGGGGAATGCACCTTTTTCCCTCGGGAATTAAATCACTTGCCCATGATGTATTTGTGTATTGTGTTTTTTTTTGGGAAGGGATTCACGACCCCTTGCCCACTGTCAGATTTTTTTTTGAGATTTGAGAAATGTTGCAACAGTTTTTTATGAGATTTGAGATAGAGAGTTATTGGAAATAAGAGGCTAAGAATAGCGAATAATGTATGTGTATTAGTAGTTGTGTTTTAAGTGTATTGAATTTAATGTGTGTTTAAAAGTAGATAAATATGTCAAAAGATCTGTGTTAGTCTTAAATGTTAGGAATTTTTTTTTATGATAGGAAAATTATTTTTCTCTTTTGGAATATAGTTTTGGAATTTCAGTTTCAGTTCAGATTTTGGTTTTAAAAATTTTATTAAAGAGGGAGTACAGTGATCAAAAGTTTTCTTTTGTTTTTGTTTTGAATAATTAGTCACAACTCTTGGCTTTGGGTGAAGTTAAAGGTACGGCTAATGGGTTAGTTTCATGGTCACCCGGAGGAATTTTGAGGTCTGGGAAGCCTTGTTTTCATAGAAATTCTTCTTCACAGAAATGTGTTTGAAAAAGAAATTTTTTTTTTTTTTTTTCATTAGGCCATGTTAACTGTCACTTTGGTGCTTTGAAGCCGCCTTTAAGGTGCTCAGCTGGGGAATGCACCTTTCCATTTGGAGAATTACTTGCCCGCAAAAATTGTTTTTTTTCTTGTGTCATTGATCCTTCAGCCAAGCGATCGACTTTGGGTAGTGTAAATTTTTTTTTTGTTTGTTAAATTGTGCAAGTTCAGTCTCAGAATGTTTGTTTTGGGGGGAATGGAGATTGTTCTTTTAGAAATATTCCTTGAGAATTTTTTTTTAATTTAAGTCAGCTTTGTGAAATTTTTTTTTGTTTTGTTTAAAAGTGTTTTGGCTCTTAAAAGATTGTTGCTGGGAGATTGTGTATTTCTCCGAATGTGGGAGAGGAGAGTGTGAAATTGGGTTTTCAGTTGTTTAGTTGTTTTGTTAATCTTGGATCCGCAAAAATTTGATGTTTCGACCCTTTGAATTCTTCGGCTGGTCCAAAGTCTTCATCAAAATTTATGTTTTTATTGTAATGACATGTAATTGGAAACTCTGTTTTGTTTTTCTTCTTTCCGACTGCTGGGTGATGCATTTTTCAAAAGCAGATTTTTTTTTGCTTTGAAATTTTTTTTAAAAATTGAAACTTTTTGTAGGTAATCGAAATTTTTTTTTTTATTTGTGATGATTGGGAGTGTTAAGATTGAATTGATAGACTGGAAGGTTAGAATTAAATTTTGTTTTTGTTTAAAATTATATTTTTGAAAATTTTTTTTGTTGTTTGTCAGAATTTTAATTTTCTGGGAGGTGGAGCTAAAACTTGGGTTTGCTTGAAATTTATTTTTTTTTGGGGATTCCCTTTTTGTTGAAGTTTGTACTTCGAATTTTGGGACGGGAATTTGAATTTCAAAATCTTACCATTTGTGGGAGTTCTAATTTGAAAATTTTTTTTTGGGAACCTTTGAGTTAGTCAAATTTTAGTGGAAGTACACTTGTTTATGAAAGTCACTGCTACAGAGAATTTTTTTTGGGGAGAATTTCTTCGACAGGATTTGCTTTAGGAAATTTAATGGGACCTTCAGGGTTGTGTGCTACATTGGGCCTACAATAGTTTCAAATGATCTCGCTGGCTTGAGTTCAGTTCTTGTTCAAGTTAAATTTTTTTCTTTCACCCGTATTGGAAGTACATAGTCCTGGCAGTTCTGTTTGCGAAATTTTTATTTCAAATTATGCTTTTCAAAATTTGTATTCCATCTATTTATGAAGTTTTTTTTGGTTCGTATCATTAAATCTACAGTTTTAGAGGGACTCAGGGCGTCAGTCTCTCTCCTGTCGGAAACACTGGTTTTTTTTTTTTGTGTTTTGTCATTGGGAATTTTGTTTTTAGGGAAGTCTGGCTTGGTTCAGTTCTATATCCCTTGCGTAGACTGAGGGATGTGGAACCGTGGTTTGACAGACTGTTTTTCAGTGTTTTGAGATTTTTTTTCACCTGGCCGCAGTGCAGTTTAAATTCGAAATTTTGGTGATCATTTGTTTTTAGATGAGTAGTGCATGACAGAGCTGAGGGTGGTGTAAGCATGAGTATGATTGCCTCATGTTGTATATAGAGGAGGCGGACCCAAAAGCAAGGAATGCTTGGGGGCGCCATGAGAAGTGTATTTTTTATGTCACATTGCCCAGGCTCTGCTACACACTACTGGGGTTGTTTGGCTTTTGTTTTGATTGGGAGGGATTTGATTTTTTTTTGTTTGTGAGCAGTGTATTTTCCCATGTTGAGTTTCAAATTTTTTTTTATTAAATTTGGTGAGAATTCAGATATATATATTTTTTTTCGTCAGGTTTAGTTCGAGTTTTTGAAAATTTTACAGTTGTAATGAATGTTTTCTTTTTGGAGGTTTTTCTCCTCTCTTAAAGGGGAGATACGAAATTTTTTTTTAAATGAAAGTCTAGGAAAGTGCAAGTTTTAAATTTTATGGTTATGATCAGTGTGCCTTCCCTGTATGTAAAATATCTATTGTAAACATTTTTCAGATTTGTAATCCCAGGAGTTGCTACATGAAGCGAGTGTTCTCGTAGGTTTACAATTTCTCTGCCACCAGGATGGTGTTCTCTTTTGGTCATTTTCGGCTCTTTGTTGTGAAAAATTTTATTCTAAAATTTTTTTTCCGGTGGTCGAGAGAAATTATGTTATGCCGAGATTTGACAGTTCTAAATTTAATTAATAGTTCAAAATTTGAAATAGCTTAAAATTCATTATTTTTCCCCTTTCCCTTCAAAATTCTAAATTTATTTGTTGTTTTTAATATTTCGGCGATTTATTTCCCCTCTTAACGTAATTTGTTATCCTTTTAATGTTTTTATTATTCAAAATTGTGCGCAATGTGCCTTTAAACGTTAAATAATCTTTTGTTAATTCTCATAATCTTCGTTTTCAGCTGTTAACTTCATTTCAGTTCATTCATGAGTCTGCATAAAAAAGGCACTTTGTAAGACGAAATTTGGCTTTCCCTCGCTTATCAGTTAAAACACCTGCGTTCGGGGTGCATTGCATCCGGTGGGGTTGGCGGGTTGCCATTGCGCGGCGGCTTGCCGCTTGGCGGATGTTATTCTTTTTCTGATTCTTGGCATAACAGCGTTTTGTTTCCGCAGTGTATGCATGAGCGCTCGGTGCGAAGCGCAGGGTTTTCGCTCGCCAAGTTTGGCGTCTCCTGGGAAGGCAAGCGTGTTGCCGGACATTCGATTCCTGACCGGCACTGTTGGAGGTGGTGTTTTGATCGTGCGAAGATCCGTGGAACGGGCCCCAATGCAAGGGCGCCCGTCTCCCGCGGTCGCCGTAAGGATGCTTTTAATCAAATTCCAAGCCAATTTATGCAGCTTGACCAAGATTTTGAAGTGTGCTCCTAATGAGGACATCGTGACTGTCGGGGTCCAAGTTAATGCTGGCATAGTTGCCTTTGTCTGAAAGGTGTATCATCGACCTCAACAGTTTTTCCTTAATCCTACAGTGTTTGCAAAGTGTATCATCGATCTCAACAGTCCTTCCTTAATCCTACATTTCCACCAAATCGCTACAGGCTCTTGCATGTCAGCGAATAATTCATATATTTTCTAAAACTTCATGTGCAGCGGTCTCCAAACTTCAGTGATATGTGTATCGTCATTCCAGTCATAAGTGCATCGTCATTCCACTCACGCAACTGTCCTTATTGCCGGCTCAAGTCATTCCAGTCATAAGTGCATCTCTCCACATTTTTAGTGCTCCACAAGTATTTCTTCCAATAAATACTTCATTAAAATGATCTAGTGATGAGACTGTAGTGCTCCCTCTTCATATATTTCTGTGTAGGCGCAATATTTTCTTGAACGATACAAATTTCACAGATGCTAAGGTCTATCTACAGTAGGACGATTATGTTTCCTTTTTTTGATTTAGTAATAAGTAAAATTTGTAAAGAGATACAAGATCAGTGCAGCCTTAAGCTTGAAGTTTATAAATTTGTATTTGTGATTTTGATCCGGTCATAGGGAACTGCAAGTGGCAATATATTGTTCTCTTACAAACCCAAGCTGTATTATTGAGTACATCAATAATTTGCTCTTTGTTATTTTTATTCTCAACATTTTTGGGGGTGGACAGCCAGCTTCAGGCAGACCAAACTCTGGTCTTCAGACCAGAGTGGATTCTGTTTCCTGGGTTAATTTTAACTGAATCTAGGTTTTTTCTAAAATTTAATTCCAAATTTAATAGATGTTAATTTTAAATGATGCAAATGTACTTACCACTATACATTCAACTTAAATTGTAAAGAATAGGCTGATGTTTTTCTCACTGTTGTTAATAAAAGTTAATTTTTAAATTTAACAATTAGTGTTTGTGATTCTTTAGTTATTGTTGGCTGTGCTATTTATTTAGTTAAAGGTAAGTGGAATTTTTAGAAGTTTTTTGGTGTTGAAGTGTTTTTAAAAGTGTTACACAGTTGAGCACAGACCAAGCAATAGTAATGGTTGAGTTAAATATAAATATAATAACTTAGAATAATGTAATGTAAATAACTTAAAGAAGAATAATAAATAATAAGTATTAATGGAAAAATGAAGAATAAATAAATAATAAAGTATAAAGAAGTATAACCTAAAGATAAATAATAAATTATAATTTAGTAAATAAATAAATGGACTTTATGAAAATGGACTTTATAGTGCTGATCCGGAAAGGTGGTGGCGTCGGAAAGTGCACGTGGTCACGTAAGTGTGAAATGCTTTTATTCCACTTACTTGTGTAAATAATACTTAAACCAGAAACGTGTCTAAGCATGGAACTTTATACTGAAAACCTTCATATGAGCTGTAGTGCTCATGTTTTGTAAATAGTATGCTTTGGTTTTTGCTTACCTGTTCTCATGATATATATTGTAAGCAAATACAATGGATTCACTCTTCAATAAAAGTGATTTTGAATTAAACTGGAACTGTTCTCATTTAACACTTCTACTGCTACTTGTATTCCTACAACTACTATCTAACGTTTGTTATAGCTGCAACACTCTGTTTTAAATATTTCAACGAAGTTGTGTAACCAGAATTTCGTGGCTCATAGTTATTCTATCACCAGCTTCAGAAATTTAATTATACGTTAATTTTCAATATATAACTTATGGATATGATACATAATTCCGTCAAAGGTTATGGGCCCAGTGCTCCCCATAACAACGTTAAAAATTTAGAAGTGTTAGAGTTCCAACGAATCCTGTCGACGGGGGCTGCGGACGGCGCCATTTGCATGTCGATGAAAGCATAAACAAAAGGTCTGTTCAGCTCAGTTCCAAAAGGCCACCTTGCCATGGAGGCAAATAAAATTACTGCATTAACTAGAGACAATTACGTCACTTGGAGGAATGAAGTTTCATTCGCTCTAAAAGGAGAGGGCTGTTTCGGATTTATAGACCGAACAGCGTTACCGGTGGATGAAAAAACGTCACGCCGTGATTATGAAGATCACATGCGCAGAAAGGACCGCGAGTTAGCGAACCTGTTCCAGAATGTTTCATCTGATTACCAAGAGTTAATTGACATTAACGACGATCCGGCAGATGCGTGGGATAAGTTAAATACGCACTTCGACGCGCCGACTCGTGCCAACCTGGTGCGTTTACTGGATGAGTTCTTCAGCCTACGTCCGGAGCCAGATGAACCGGTGGATATCTTCTGTACGCGTTTGAAGAAGGCGGTCGCCAAATTGAAGGACGTCAAGCATCCGGTGGAAAGCGTCTATGTGGCATTCCAGGCCATAAGATACCTCTCTGATGACTTCCAGGGAATAGTTCAACTAATAAATAATGGGAGGACAAAGATTTCACTTTGGAGAAAATCCAACATGAATTGTCTGAGGAAGAAGGACGTATCCGGCAACTCCGTAGTGATAGAAACAATGTAAGTCAAAATTCATCTGTATTCTTGTCTCAGAATAATGTAAATGTAAAGTGTAAAAATAACAAAATGTTTAAAAGTGTTAAACCAGTTAAAAGGGTCATAGGACCATGTTATTTTTGTAAGAAGGCTGGTCATTTAAAGAATAATTGCCCTATTCTTAAGTCTAGCTCAAATATAATTGAATTGTATTCATCTGCTAGAGTTGAAGCTAATACTGTGCAGGATCCTAGCGATAGACTCAGCTGGGTAATTGACACCGCTGCTACGCGGCACTTTTGCAATGATATTAATTTATTGTCAAAATTTAAGGAAAGCAAAGGTGCATCTATGTCGCTAGCAGTGGGTGATATTGAGAGCCCAGTTGAGGCTATCGGTACGGTCAAAATGTATGTTCAGTTTCAGAACATAAGAAGTAATATTGTTTTGTCTGATGTAATGTTTTCGCCTAAGTTAAGACGAAACTTATTAGCCGCATCTGTTCTTGAGGAACAGGGGTATACTTTTAAAGGGGCTAATGGGGTATTGTGGTTTTACACTCCAAAGGGAGAAAAATTCTTCTATGCTAAGCGAAAAGAAGGGTTATATTTTTTAAAACCTCAATACGAAGTTCAGACTGCAAATAACAATATTGAAGACCGTAAAACTAAAGGAAAGGATCAGGGTAGGGATAAAAATTCTAAGAAAGATAGAAAACCCCTAAATAAGAAAAACAGTATTGACAAAATGAAAAATTTGCCTAGAATAAATAAAAGTAAACGTAACTCTGAGGTGAAGTCGAGGTCAAAAGAAAAGGTTAATGAGAAACCAAGTTGTGCGGTTTCTGAGGTTTTGAATAAAACGGAACTCTGGCATAGGAGATATTGCCACATTAACTCTGATTATTTATATCAGACAAGTAAAGTTTCCGCGGCTAATGGACTCCCTAGACTAAAATATGCAAAAATTAACTGTACACACTGTAAGTTAGCAAAGTCTAAGAGAATTTCTTTTAAGCCAATTGGTAGGATAAGGTCCACTAAACCTTTACAATTACTCCATATGGATGTGTGTGGTCCCTTACCTACAGCTTCAATGGGCGGAAACAGATACTTTTTGACAATCACTGACGACTTCAGCCGGAAAGTGTTTGTTTATATAATGAAACAAAAATCAGAGGTGTTTAAGATATTTAAAGAATTCCAAGCTAAGGAAGAGAGGCAGCTAGGCAAAAAGATTTTGTGTATCCGTACGGACAATGGTATGGAGTTCTGTCACAACCAGTTCAAGGCATACTTAAATAAATTGGGGATTAAAACAGAAAGGTCAAATGCATATACACCCGAACAGAACGGGGTTTCTGAAAGATTTAATCTGACTGCACTAGATTGTGTGAAAGCTATGCTTGATCAAAGCCAGGTTGATAACAGAATGTGGGCAGAAGCGATTTTGTGTTTTACACACACCAAGAACAGAATATGTCATAAGTTCAAAACCAAAACTCCACACGAGTTATATTATGGAAGGAAGCCAGCCGTTGCTCACCTCAAAGTTTTCGGGTGCAAAGCCTATGTGGGCACAGCCAAACAAATTAGAAATAAGTTGGATATGAGAGCCCAAATAGGAATAATGGTCGGATATGCCGAAAGCACCAAAGACTATAGGATTTATATAGCGGGTAAAAAGAAAGTTGAGGAAACTTCTAATGTAAGGTTTGAGGAAGGAGTGGCAGCGGAAGGCGTCCTGGGCCCTAATTACCCTAAAGGAATCACCTTGAGGAAATCGAACGTTACTCAGTCGATTGACTCGGAATCAGAATGCTTAGGAGGAGTGTCAGAGGAAGAAGCAGGTGAGAGCCGTGACACTAGTAAATCTAGTGGGGATGAGGACTCTCCTGCTGATTCTGGTCTGACACCCTGCTCAGATATTACTGGATACGGAAAGCAGTACCTAGGCCTGATGGGAGTAGGACGGATATTTACTACTCAGTAAAAGGTGAAAATAAAAGGCTGAGATCTCATAATGATGTCAGAAAGTTTTGTGGAAAAGCTAACATTCATTATGATCAGCAAATGTTTAATTTTAGAGAGAAAAAGGGGGTAAGTGATATCAAAAGGAAACCAGAAGCAAGCAATGTTGAGATCTTGATACCCAAGAGCTATAAATCGGCAATAGAATCTCCCCAGTCCGATAAATGGCAAGAAGCCATGGATGATGAAATAGCTACAATGCAAGAGAGGGGTGTCTGGGACTTAGTGCCTGCACCCATCTCACAACAAAAAATTATAGGAAGTAGATGGGTTTATACCATTAAGAAGGATGAAAGGGGAAATGTTAAACGATTCAAAGCTCGCCTAGTAGCTCAAGGATATACCCAGATAAAGGGGGACTCATATGATGAAGTGTTTAACCCTGTGATTAATTTTAGTTTAATCAGAGCTTTCTTCTCCATATTTGTTTGCATGCTTAAATGGAAACATTTTCAACTGGACATTAAGTCCGCATATCTTTATGCAAAGTTGAATGATAAAATTTTCTTGAAACAACCACACGGATATGTCGATCCAAATCAGCCTCAATATGTTTGTTTGCTTAAGAAAGCAATATATGGCCTTCACCAAAGCGAAAGGGAATGGTATACAGAGCTTGACACCACTTTGAAAAAATTAAACTTTTTAAAATTTAAATGGTGCAACTGTGCTTATACATATCAGAATAAAGTATTAATGCTGATTTACGTAGACGACATAAATTTGTTTGCTAAACAACAAAATGATATAGACCATACAGTTTCACTTTTGAGTAAAGAATTTGATATCAAAGAATTGGGAAAAGTCAAAAGACTTTTGGGTGTGGAATTTAAGGAGATTGAAGACAAATTTTATATACATCAAGGTGATTACATTGACAAAGTTTGTCAGATGTTTAAAAGGTTCAAATATCCAATTTCCTCACTACCTATAACAAAGGGTAACATCTTAAGTAAAATTGATTGCCCAATGAATGATAGTGAATTAACACAAATGCAGGGTTTCCCTTACAGAAGCTTGATTGAATGCCTAGCCTATCTGTCTAGCAGAACTAGACCAGACATATGCTATGCAGTCAATATTCTATCTCAGTTTCAGGAGAATCCAGGAATAAAGCATTGGGATGCATTATTAAAGTTAATGGGATATGTTGAAAAGACCAGAGAGTATATGTTAAATTTGTCAAATATTAGTGATTTAAGACTAAACTGCTACTCAGACTCAGATTTTGCAGCCAATAGAGATGACAGAGTGTCACTTGGTGGTATGTTGTTCATGATTTTGATAAAGTACCAATTTCTTGGCGGACATTTAAGCACAAGTGTGTTAGTCTGTCAACGATGGAAGCTGAATATGTTTCGTTGGCAGAGGTCGCTAAAGAAATGATATGGATGCAAAACATTTTGGAAGAATGTAAAATGCTAGGTTTAAAATTTAACAAAAATAATTGTATAATTTTTTGTGACAACCAGGCAGCAATAAACTTTTCAAATTCCCCCATTGAGAATAATAGAACTAAGCACATAGATATAAAGTATCACTTTTTAAGGAACTTAGTTGTAAACGAGTCTTTTAAAATTAACTTTGTTAATACTAAAGATAACGTAGCAGATTACTTCACGAAGCCAATGAGTAAAGATAGAGTTTTAAAATTTAGTAATGATATCTTTAAAATATAAAATTTAACTGTTCAAATAAAAATTTTACTTTAAATTTTTTTTTACATTCTCAAAGTATAAATGGTTAGGGTATTTTATAATTTATTCCTCTCTCATTGATACAAATGAAATGTATCTTGAGTATATATTGTTATGTGACAATGAACTGTTACTTTTCTCACATTACACTTGAAAATATATATCCATTTTTACTGCACGCATGATGCATTTTCGCTTATGTGAATAAATATGTGTCTGAATGTACATTATTGATATAATTCACATGAAACATAAAATTTTTAATCTGTGTTTATCTCATATGTATATTTACCTTTTGTATCTTTTATTATCATTGCCATTGTATTGGGTATTTAGTGTGTATACTAGTCATGGGCTAAGATAATAAAACTTAAATTTTTAATCTTAAATGTTAAATTTCATAGTTATACATTAAATTTTCTACAAACTTGAATTTGATGTTTAGACTTAAATTTTTAATCTTAAATGTTAAATTTCATAGTTATACATTAAATTTTCTACAAACTTGAATTTGATGTTTAGATTTAAATTTTTAATCTTAAATGTTAAATTTCATAGTTATACATTAAATTTTCTACAAACTTGAATTTGATGTTTAGATTTAAATTTTTAATCTTAAATGTTAAATTTCATAGTTATACATTAAATTTTCTACAAACTTGAATTTGATGTTTAGACTTAAATTTTTAATCTTAAATATTAAAATTGATAACTATACCTAAAATTTTTCTAGAGCTTAAAATTTTTGATATCTTTAGACTTTTAAATTTTAAACTTAATGTTTGTTTTAATTTTCAAAATAGCAAAGAAAATAGCTTTCTTCAGTATGAGCTAGTACTTAAGAAAGGGCAATAGTATGGTTATACTGTTTTCTTTGACTATGTTATCCTTAAACATGTAATTTAAAGAATGCTTATGATCTGCATAATAGATAAGTGTAATCATTTGATTGTTGCCATTTTGAGAAAAGGCTATTCACTTTCTAAATGTTATAAGTGTTATGAATTTCTTTAATGTATAAAATTTTGTGTATGCATACATTATGTTTTTAGGATACTAAGAACTTTGATTCTTAGAATAACCTTTTGTTGGATGAAAGCATGGGCGCCGAGAGTTGGTGTTTTTGCATGAGGGGGCCGATTGTTGGAAACTTGGTTTTGTTTACATCGTGATTCTCGTTTCGCGGGAGCGTGACGTCATTATTAAAATGATTAGTCCGTTCTCGTGAACAAATCGCGATGTGGACAAAACTTGGCTGATCATGCAAATCACCTTTCTCGCCGCTCACGCATCCTGTTTTGCATATCCAGAGGGCGTTGCAGGCAACGGTTATGTTCCGGAACGCACCCATCTTCGGATATAAAGGCTGGACACTTTTCTGGTTTTAAGTGATATCGCTTTGTCAGTAGATCGCTCTGGTTTAAGGTAGATCGTTTTGATCGACGGATCGATCGCTTGGAAAGCTCGTTGGATAGCTTGCTTATATTGATCGATGGAAGGATCTAGAAGGATCTAGATCGGGCAGACGGATCTTCGTAAAGTCATGTTTCGATGTTGTCGAAAGTTACGATAAAGTGTTTATCGGTGAACGCGGATATTTAAACTAAACTTAGTAGTTTTGATGGTTCTCAGTTAAGGAGACCATGTTTCCCGTGTTGTGGACTTTATAGTGCTGATCCGGAAAGGTGGTGGCGTCGGAAAGTGCACGTGGTCACGTAAGTGTGAAATGCTTTTATTCCACTTACTTGTGTAAATAATACTTAAACCAGAAACGTGTCTAAGCATGGAACTATATACTGAAAACCTTCATATGAGCTGTAGTGCTCATGTTTTGTAAATAGTATGCTTTGGTTTTTGCTTACCTGTTCTCATGATATATATTGTAAGCAAATACAATGGATTCACTCTTCAATAAAAGTGATTTTGAATTAAACTGGAACTGTTCTCATTTAACACTTCTACTGCTACTTGTATTCCTACAACTACTATCTAACGTTTGTTATAGCTGCAACACTCTGTTTTAAATATTTCAACGAAGTTGTGTAACCAGAATTTCGTGGCTCATAGTTATTCTATCACCAGCTTCAGAAATTTAATTATACGTTAATTTTCAATATATAACTTATGGATATGATACATAATTCCGTCACAAATGACCAATCAGATATTGTTAAAAATTTTTGTGCTGTCACTGGTAATATGCGGTAAGCACATTGATGAAAATTCCAGTTGATAATTTGGATAACAATTTTCGGAATATGAGCTATTATTATAGCTTTCATTACAGGAGGCATGATTCCTACTGTTACTATATGAACAGTTATATGAATAGCTGCATGCTATTGCAAGTATCAATTCCTTATATTTTTTTATGGGCAAAACATCCCACAATTGAGTTATAATGGGAACTAAAACATCAGCGTAGGGAAACTGTAAAAAGCAATACAGTACATTCTCTTCATTATCTGAAAATGCTTTTTAAAAAAATACTATTATTTCTTCTTTATTCATCTGTGTCAGGAAAAAGCATACTATATCTACAAAAGGCAGAAGTGGTAGCAAATTCCTATTCAGAAAATCATTGTTTTTAAATCTTATAAAAAACTGCGATACTGCTTTCATAGCAGTTTTATTAATTTCTTTAATTTTTTCATTTAAGTCTAATTCATTCCAGCATTCAAGTACAGTGGTTATTGACCCTTCCTCTACTCCGCGCACCAATAAATGGTGGTAAAATTTATCTTCATCACCTATTCCGTCAATGCTATATGAGTACAGGCGCACTATGCCTGACTCTTCCTCAATATTTTGTGAATCGAGATAAAATGCAGACGTTTCTCTCCTTGTCGAAGCAATGTCGGATGTTAAACTGTATACACAGGCCATTTTATATCTATAGTAGGCTGGAATAGTTTTGTTTTTCACTAGCCTTTCTGCGATTTTTTATCATCTAATCTTAATCCAAATGACCAATCAGATATTGTTAAAAATTTTTGTGCTGTCACTGGTAATATGTGGTAAGCACGTTGATGAAAATTCCAGTTGATAATTTGGAAAACAATTTTCGGAATATGAGCTATTATTATAGCTTTCATTACAGGAGGCATGATTCCTACTGTTACTATATGAACAGTTATTTGAATAGCTGCATGCTATTGCAAGTATCAATTCCTTATATTTTTTTATGGGCAAAACATCCCACAATTGAGTTATAATGGGAACTAAAACATCAGCGTAGGGAAACTGTAAAAAGCAATACAGTACATTCTCTTCATTATCTGAAAATGCTTTTTAAAAAAATACTATTATTTCTTCTTTATTCATCTGTGTCAGGAAAAAGCATACTATATCTACAAAAGGCAGAAGTGGTAGCAAATTCCTATTCAGAAAATCATTGTTTTTAAATCTTATAAAAAACTGCGATACTGCTTTCATAGCAGTTTTATTAATTTCTTTAATTTTTTCATTTAAGTCTAATTCATTCCAGCTTTCAAGTACAGTGGTTATTGACCCTTCCTCTACTCCACGCACCAATAAATGGTGGTAAAATTTGTTGGTAATTAAAATTTAAAGGTCAATCAGAAGCTGGTGATAGAACGATGAGGTACGAAATTCTAGTTGCACAACTTCGTTGAAAATTAAGCAGTGTTGCAGCTATAACAACGTCAAATGGTAGTTGTAGAAATACAAGTAACTGTAGAGGTGTTAAAGGAGAACAGTTCCAGTTTAGCTCAAAATCGCTTTTATTGAAGAGTGAATCCGTTGCATTTGCTTACAATATATTTTATGAAAACAGTAAAGCAAATCAAAGCATACTATGTACAAAAGCGTGAGCACTACAGCTCATTCGAAAAGTTTCATTAAAAGTTCCACGTTTAGACACGTTTCTGGTTTAAGCAGTATTTACACGAGTAAGTAGAATAAAACATTTCAACTTACGTAACCACGTGCAATTTCCGACGCCACCACTAGCTGGGCACACGCTATGGCAAAAACTTTAAACTTTACGGAATAACACTATATAAAGTCCACAACATGGAAAACATGGTCTCCATAACTGAGAACCACAAAAACTACTTAGTTTAATTTAAACATCCGCGTCAACCGATAAACATTTATCGTAACCTTCGACTACATCGAGCAAGACTTTATGTAGATCCGTCTGCCCGATCTAGATCCTTCCGTCGATCAAACTATCGAACAATCAATCGGCTGATCCGCCTGTGATCTACCTGAGATCTATCCGTTCTACCTTAAACCAGAAAAGTGTCTAGCCTATATATCCGAAGATGGGTGCGTTCCGGAACATAACCGTTGCCGGCAACGCCCTCTGGATATGCAAAACAGGATGCGTGAGCGGCGAGAAAGGTGATTTGCATGATAAGCCCAGTTTTGTCAACATCGCGATTCGTTCACGAGAACGGAAAAATCATTTTAAATAATGACGTCACGCTCCCGCGAAACGAGAATCGCGACGTAAACAAAACCAAGTTTCCAACACTAATCATAATCAACCGCTCCTGGGAAAATACATCATTACGCGCATCTACACACATTTTAATAATTTTTGATTTTATGTTACTATGTTCGCATAAGATCAATGTTATTTTATTGCTGCATTGTTCCATCAGTGGAGGTGGATTTACTTTGTGGTTTTCTATTATGTGTTTATATAATTTTTGTTTTATAGCCCACATGTTTAGTGTATGTGGTGTATCTGCATTAAGGAACATTATTAAAATAGGTGAAATATATTAATGTAATACTTACTTACCTGTTAGTACAACCGAAATTTGTAAGAAATGGTACCACGTACCTGTAAAAGAAATGAAGCAAAATTAGTTAATTCCGCGATATTTATGATCTTTAACATTTGTACAAAATCAAAATAAATTTAGATTTTTTTTTTCCATATTGCAAGAGAGACATATGTGTTGTTTTATCATGTATTTACGATAATGTTTTATTTTAGAAACAGTGCTTTTTATGGAAAATCCATTTCTTTTAATGTTGTCATTTTTAAATTCAGAATTTTATGAAAGACCTACTTTTACTTTCCCTGCAATACATGGTAATGTATAGGGAAAGTATTAGAATCATGCCGAAAATCGCAACTCGAGTTTTCGACGGCTCTACACGTTTCGAGACCTCTAGAATACGAAAAAAACCATTTTTAGCGTGACGTCTGTGTGTGTGTCTGTGTGTCTATGCAATGTATGTATCCACTCTAACTCAAAAACTAATGGACCGAATTTCATAAAATTTGGTAGGTAAGACTCTTGGGCATGACCCTGGTGCTGATTAGTTTTTGGTACGATTCGTAAAATCAGAACCCGCCTTTTTTTGCGAAATGGCCAGTAAAAATTTCATGTATCCACTCTAGCTAAAATACAATTGACCAAATTGCACAAAATTTGGTAGATAAGTTACCTGCAGGATACACTCTGGTGCTGATAAGATTTTGGTACGATTCGGAAAAGAACAACCTGCCTTTTTTTACGAAATGGACCACAAAAATCATCAAATTCTAAAAAAATCAAAAACGTATGCTCAAATGTATGAATTAAATTCTTGTTTTATATTCAATTTTTAATGAGGATAAGATTATAACACACTCCGATTATGCATTAGGGCTAAACGTTCTCAAAATATTTGAGATGTCTTGCATTTTTTTACACAGCTTTCGGAAAAATGACTAATTATCAAATAAATACAAAAATTGAAAATATATATTTGGAAAAATGTCCAATTGCTAAATAGAAACAGAAATTAAATTAAATATGAAAATTTAGTGTTATTTTGTGCAATTAAACCCAATTTATTTAACTTTTAAAGAAATAAAGAAAGAATGAATTTGAGTCTGCAGGGAAAGTCATGTGCTGCCCACATCAGATTTTTACTTTCCCTGCAATACATGGTAATGTATAGGGAAAGTATTGGAATCATGCCGAAAATCGCAACTCGGGTTTTCAACGGATCTACACGTTTCAGGACCTCTAGAATACGAAAAAACTATTTTTGGCGTGATGTCTATGTGTGTGTCTATCTGTGCAATGTATGTATCCACTCGAACTCAAAAACTAATAGACCGAATTTCATAAAATTTGGTAGGTAAGTAAGTCACTTGGGTGTGGCCCTGGGGCTGATTAGTTTTTGGTACGATTCGGAATAAAAGAACCCGCTTTTTTTTTGCAAAATGGCCCTCAAAAATTACCTGTATCCACTCTAGCTAAAAAACTAATGGACCGAATTTCAGAAAATTCGGTAAATAAGTCGCTTGTGGGTTACCCTGGTGCTGATTAGATTTTGGTACGATTCGGAAAAAAATAACCTGCCTTTTTATGCAAAATGGCCCTAAAAATTGTCAAAATCTAAAATAAGAAACTACGTATGCTCAAATATATCCATTAAATGCTTGTTTTATACGTAATGTTTAACGAAGAAAAAAAATAAGACCAACCCCGTTACACTAGGGTTAGCCGTTCTTGAGATATTTTAGTGTTTTCGTATTTTCTCTACGCCACCTTTGAAAATAAGTCTAGTTACCAAAGGAAAACGAAAATTGAATTAAAAATGAATGAAATTTAATTAAAATGAAGTGTTGGAATGCCTAATTAGTGTTGGCGATGATACTTGGCATGGTCGGTTGGCGCTCGCCAAAAACCGAGAAAATGCTGCAACCTTTTGTAACCAGCAGTTGTGAAATATTTTTTGACGCCTTTGGGCTAGCGGGAGTTCACTCCCCAATGTACTGTATACCATATATGGTTGTGATAAAAATAAATCATTAATTACAGTCCACTTTGAGTAGTTAATTTTGAGCTATCTCTCCCACATTAGTGGTCCAGTGCGGCCGGAGTCCCAACCAGGAGAGATGGAAACGATTACTAGTCTTAACAGACAACGAGGTGCTCTAAAAAGCAAAATATCAAAATTGGAACTTTTTCAGAAAGAGTTCAGTGAATCGCCGGAATCGGCAATAGAATTAAAAGTGAAGCTAGCAAATTGTGCTGCAATTCAAGAAAAAGTTGAAGAACTATAAAAGTTGTATTACAGATTACCAGAGACTGTGGATTTAACAGAGGCGGATGTCAAAATTCAAGATCTGGAAACTCGAATTGAACACTTAGAGGTAAGCTTCAAATTCCTACATACAACTTTAAAAAGTGAAAATAGCAGTACTATTAAATCTGCTTACCAAAATGAAGCTTTGAATATCAAACTTCCCGAAATTCCGTTGCCATAATTTTATGGCAGATATGAGGAATGGAACAATTTTAAGGATCAGTTTGTAAATTTAATATCAAAAAATGAAAAGCTGCTAACTGAAACTCAGAAGTTATATTACTTACGTTCTACCCTAAAGGGTTAAGCAAAACAAATCGAAACTGATGATGACACATTCGATTCATTATTTACTGCGCTCGTTGAAAGGTTTGAAAACAAACGAGTAATTGTAGATACGCATATTCATGCCATAATTAACTATGAGAAAATACAACATGAATCTGCCAAAGAGCTGCGTAGTTTAGTAGATAATCTAAGGAAGAACTTAAGAGCTCTTAAAGTGTTAGAATTTGACAGGAATAATTTATCAGATATAGTATTAATTAACATACTATTACAAAAACTAGATCGAGAAACACGTAAACAGTTCGAATCTACACTGAAAACAACGGATGTTCCGAAATTTGACGAATTTTTAGAATTTTTAGAGAAGTGAAGTCCAGTGCTTGAAAGCATTAACCGAAATTCAGGCGTCAAATTTAATAAAAGTATACCCTCTCCGCTTATCAAAACTAAAAGTTTCATCATTCATGCAAATGAGAAAGTGAAATGTTTAATGTGCGGAGGTTCTCACTATAAAATATTAGCAAAAGCCTGATATAAACCACACATGAGCAATCCATGTCTTCATTTTTCATTTTTTTTTTGGTTATGAGTACTTTTTTTTAAAACTTTAAAATTCTATTTGAAATTTATGCATTTGGATTAATGTATTCAATAAAACAGTAGATTTTGGTCACAAAAGTGAGTCTTTCAGTCCTATTATTAGTCGTACCTGATAAAAAAGTAACCACTGGCTGTCGGCTAGTTATACGAAAATGCAATTCTCTACAAACAAATATGACTTTTATACAGAAGAAACAGAGTAAAAATAGTGTGTTGCTATCTTAGCTTATTCATTTAAAAAAAATAGTATTTCATGGACAATGAAAATGCTTCTAAAATATTGGAATGATATGATGCTTTAACTTTAGTGGCAACAAGTTGCTAAATCTTAATCCCTATTAGCATGGCATATTTTACATGTCATGTTTCTATATATATAATGGTCATTAGCAATTCTTCCTTTTATGCAATATTTTTATCATATGTTTACAAACTGATCATTGTGAACACTCAGGGCTGTGCAGTCAGAGTTAGTAAAAATATACCGACTCTGACTCCTAAATTAAACTATGTAAAAGTAATTAAATCAACTAAACAAATGACACATCTTAAAACCAGATCCAAAGGTCACTTTATTAAACAATCATCCTACAGACGTACATGAAATACAGCCAAAGCACTTATGAGGATGTTCGAAAGTGCTTTGGCTGTACTTGATGTATGTCTGTAGGATGTTTGTTACTGACCTTTGGATCTGGTTTTAAGATACGTCATTTGTTTAGTTGATTTAATGATTTGAAATTCTGATGTATCACCACTTCTGGTATTTAAAAGTAATTTTATCTTGGCATATTTAATTCTTTTATTAGTTAAAATAGTTTTAAAAAATCATCAAATGTTTACCAATTAAAAAACTAATGAATTGAAAAATTAAAAACTGCTATTTATGACGGTCACTGTTTTAGCAATAACTTTTATAAACAAATAATATCTGAGCACTATACACTACCTAAAACTCCGGCCACACAAGCAGCAACAATAAGCCTTCGGGTTGGTCGTGGTGGTCTGGGTTTTCTACACTACCTAAAACTAAAATGTGACCTATGCAAACTAAATATATGCACCCATTATTCAGTGGAATAGGCTGTGCTAACAAAGAAAATATTAAAATGCAGCTTATCCATATTAAAAATATGTGCATGCTACAGTGTGGCATGTGCTACTACTTGGCATCATAGCTTGAATATGTACTAAATAAACACCTTCTATGTGGGAAATAAATGAACTTGATATGTTGATGCATAGTGATGGTGTTCACAGCTAGCAGTAACTTTTTACGACAAATGGGTTATGTAGTACATGTGCAATATATGAATCAGGTTAAAATTGGTCCTACAATGAATGCAGTTTAAAATGAATTTGATCCTTTTCACGATAGTCATAATTTAATTTGAAACAGGTCATTTTCACAAGATACAATTTAAATCTAAAACCAGTAACTTTTACAGCTGATTTCAAATTGTTTAGCTTGCTTATATAAAACTGAAAATCAGAATAAAATTAGCATTTATTATAAGAAATTTTAGTTGACCAGAATGATTATTGCAATGAAATATCTATTCAAATTTTAATTTTCAAAACTTTCAAAAATGCTAAATTTAATTTCTTGAAAATATAACTTTACTCAGTGAGCTGCTTGCATGCACAGGTCAGGTGTTTTCCAAACAATCATCGAAAAGTCCTTAAAAATGAAATAACTAACCCACATGTGTGTGTTTAATACTGATAAACGAATCACAAGGATTCAAATTGCAGATTATGAATTAAAAAAACTACAGCAAGATAGTATTTATATGTGAGATGTGTTTGTCATTATAAAAATTTACTTAGCATATATTACAAATATGGAACAATTTATCTTACACTAAGTCCTTTAACAAGTCACTCTAAGTCCTTTATACAAGCATTTAACTTTTAACAGCATAGCAACATCTAACGTTTACTTAAATTTATTCACTTTACACATTTTAATCATCAATTAAGGAATTTCTAATTTACAGTATATCAACTAGGAATAGTAAATGTCAAGCACTGAAATTAATGTGACAAAAACATACCGTAACTTCTTCATAATCTTAAGGGATCAGACGATGTGTGCATCAGCTATAGATTTTTCAGTCCTTCAAGAAATAGAATTGGACTCTTTCTACAAACTTTAAATTCCTGTAACAAATTAAATCAGAATCAGTATCACTTTATAACCCTTGGTAAAAAAAGCACACCAAAACTGCTTGAACTCTACTATTAGAATGAATATTTTTAAATTATGGTATCTAGCTGTAGATAAAAATTCATGGTAATAAATATCAGATTTGAACTTGAATACCACATGCACCTTGAAAAATATTTCTAAATAGATTTTCTATCAATATTTCTGTTTATCAATATTGATAGAAAATAATATATAAAAATACGTATCCATCACTTCAAATGAGAATTTGTAAAAAAAAATTAAAACTTTAGAATCTAAATTTTGAGGAAACATAAAAGGTCAAAAGGTCAAATAATACTATTTATTTTACCTGTTAAGTTTTTACTACAATTAAAATACAAATGTATAATACATGCATACAAACACTTTTATGAATTTGGTCACTAAAAACATTCCCTTTTACAGTTGATTTTGTACTGTTTAGGTTGCTTTATTTAACTTAAAACTAAAAATCAGAATAACATCTGCAATTATTATATCTTTTTAATGGACCAGGTGAATTATTGTAATGAAATATATTCAAGTTTTAATTTTCGAAACTTTAATTTCAAAAATGCAAATTTAGTTTCTTAAAAATATTTCTTTAGGCAATAGACTGTGTGCATGCACAGGTGTTTTCAAACGATCACCAGGAAGTTCTTGAAAATGAAATTCATAACCCATCTATGTGTATTTAATTAAGAAACTAATAAGCAAAAACACAGGGACTCAAATTGCGAATTAAAGACTACAACAAGAGAGTATTTACATGTTAGATGGGTTTGTCACACTAAAACTTTACTTAGCATCTATTATAAATATGGATCAGTTTACCACACAAAGTCCCATAACTTGTTACCATAAACCCCTGGGTTGGTCGTGTGGTCTGGGCCTTCAACACAAAGTCCCATATACAGGCATTTAACTTTTAAAAGCATATCAACATTTACTGAAAATAACCCACTCCACACTTTTTAACCACTGATTAAAAGGAATTTTTAATTTACAACATATCCATTAGGAACAGTAAATATCAACCACTGAAATTAATAGTTGTGTAAAAAACATACCTCAGCTTCTTCATAACCTTAAGGACTGGAAGGCTATGTCTGTCTATCAGCTACAGATTTCTCAATATCTTCAAATTATAGAATTGGACTCTATATAAACTTTAAATCCCTGTAACAAATTAAGTCAAAATTAATATCACTTTATATTTCTTGGTAAAATAAAGAACTTCAAAATTGTTTGTATACTCAACAATTAGAATAAATATTTTAAAATTCTGGTATCTGGCTGCAGATTAAAAAACTTTGATAATAAATATCAGATTTATATTTGAACACAACATACATCTCGAAAAACATTTCTAAATAAGATTGTTTATAAACATTGATAGAAAAATATATAAAGCATGTCCATCACTTTAAATAAAAATTTGTGAAAAAAAATAAAAATAAATAAAAATACAAAATATAAATCTTGAGTAAATGTAAAAGAAAAAAAAATCAAATAATACTAGTATTTATATTCTGCCTGTTAAATTTTTACTATTATTAAAATATACAATTATAAAAAAATATGCACAGAAACTTTTGTAAACTGGAATTAAACTATCCAGTGGTGTAACGACACACATTAAGCACCCCATCCCACTGGAAAATATGTGATCTCACAGCACACAGCTAATGTACTTCAGTAATGTATGATATTAGTGCCCCACTGTCGAAACCTGTGGATTATTACTTCAAAACAAAATTATGAATTTCACGACTAAAAATAGTCTACTTTTTCAGCTAATCCAGCAATCTGACTTGAAATACGGCGCACCCCATCCTAGTCAAGTAGATCAGATATACAACTCAATACCAATTTTATTTCTTACGTAAATTAAGACCGGTCTTGGCCATGTCAAATTTTCCAGTTTGATATAGATTCGGGCCAGTCTAAATTTTCTAATTTAATCCAGGCTTGGGATGGGCTTAATTTTTAAATTATTTTGGGACTGGTCAGGCCTTAAACCTTTGTTCTGGACTTATTTTTTAAAAGTAAACTAAAATAAATTATTTTAATATCAAGCATTCCCCATTATATTATGTTAAATAACAACTTTCACATAAGTATTAAATATGCACAAATTCTATATTCAAACAAGTTGGCAAAATGAAAATATAATAAATCTAATTGTAATGCTGCATAACATGCTATATATGCTATAACATTCTGCCACTAGCGAGTGAATAATTCAGGGTAAAAAATTTCAGCTCAGAGTTCACTCGCCAAAAGTTTTTTCACATACCAGTATTATATAAATATAATTGCTGTGCTTAACTTTTTTGGCATTTTTTCTCGAAAAAAAAAAAAAAAAAAATGCAGTAAAATTTATAACCAATTATGTAAAAAAAAATTAACATAAATATATACATAACATATCAGCGATTAAGATGTTGCTCAAAGATGTAATGGACAAAATGTTGTTACACAAATATTGATTTACAAGTGCAAAATCTGCAAGTCACTTTCAAATCAAGTCTGCATTGAATCTTGTTCTATACAAATCTTGCTCTGCTTTTTTTTTCCATCTAATAAACATACTTGAAATATTTGCGCCCAAAAGTTTGAACAGAAATTAAATTAAAACGAGAATAATAATATTTTATGAAAATATTAAACGATACAAGTTTTTAAATATTATACATTTTTATTTGTTAAACTGTGCGGTAAATATTGATTTTACAGCACAATACTAAGGAAAAAACTAAAACTTCTTAGGGTACTTTAAATTGGATGTTTTCTGGTTTTTGCTGCAACAAAGTATCAATAACATATATAAAATCTAACGTCCTAAAGTTGCTTTCAATGCTAAGAATTGACAGATGATTTAGCCTCTTTTCAGTCACTATGCTTCTTCAGTTGTTTTTGTTTAGTTTTAATTTAGAGAATGACCTTTCCCACTAGCGTTGAAGATCATCAAACACAGATAAGTATGAAGTACTATTTCAACATTTGGAAATGCTTGAATTATGCTTTCTCCACATAAATATGAATACAAACACCTTAAATCCACTTTTTGGGATTTATTTTCGAGATCATCCTTATTTCCTTCTTCACTATTAAAAATCCTTAAGAATTTTTTTTTTCTTAAAAGATTTTTTACTTTTATTTTTCGTTCAAAATGAGGCCCCCCCCCCCCCCCCTCTGAAGTGAGGTCCCTGGCAATACTAATTCACCACTGCATCTTACTACTATTTTGCATGAAACAAACAAATATATAGTTACAGCCTGCATATCATGTTAACCGATATTTCACTTTTATGTTAAGTAGTCTCAATAAATTATATTATCACAACATTCATAGCTAGGACGAGGACTCTGTGTTGAAGTTGATATGCTAAGATAAATGTCAGAATAAATTGTGCAATAAAAATAATTAAGGAAGAGTATAAGATTCCCAAATTTGTATGCCACATAACAAATATGCTATATGTGAAGTCTACAACAAAATATGGTTTGGGTTGTTCACTTTATTCACATAAGGATACAAAATATAGAATGCTTAAAAACAACATACATTACACATATAAACAATTTAGGACTCAAAAAAACATACTAAACACATTATACAAATAATAATAATTTAAACCATTGTTTTTGGATATTAATTTAATTATAAATTATTGAAAACTGTTATATCTAAAGGGAATTTCAACAATTTATAAATAGCATTAATGCTCCTCACATATACATCCTGACAGATTCTTCATGACAACTATGTGAAAAAGTATGACATCGTAAAACTTGAAATGCCGATAAAGTCCGGAAGGGATAGAAATATTTGGTCATGATGAATAACTGAGTGCGATTATATGTTATGTTTCTATCAAATATTTACAATAAATTTTACTCAAACATCCATTCATTGAGAGAGTACTAGTTTACATTGTTTAACATTAGAAGTGGGGAAATTACTTTAATCGCAGATATACATTTTTAAATTGGATCAAGTCGAGTCATTGTACAGTTCCAAATTAGTAAATTAGGAGATCGGTATACATTAAAATAAAATTTTATGACTACATGTTCAAATGAACAAGTAATCACACAAGTAAATTATCTAATAATAGTCAAACTGGCATAGATTTGAGAGTAAACTTCGAGTGTTTCTTTTAAATAAACAAATCATAACTCACCAATCAGAATATTTTCATATCGTTTGCTGTATATACGAAATCATATATTCTTGCATTTGGTAATCCTCCCATTGAAGTGACGGCCATGTTATTTATAATGAAGCCTTTTCATTGGTGTCTTTTCAGTGGTAACGCATCACATGACCAATGCATCCATCAGAACATGAACATGAAGCATATTCAACGGATGAACGCACAGTTGTACGTTCAAGCCTGTGATTGGTTGACGTACAGCTCCCAATGGATGGGCTATGCACGAACGGATGAGTGGGAATCTGGCCTTAGGTATGAAAGTTTTAGCACTCTATAACTATTACATAGCAACTAAATTGAATGCAACTTAAAAGCAGCATTAAAATTCATTCATTTGTTAGATGTCTATTCCTTTCTCAAGCTTATGGAATTTACTTGAGCAATTTGTTTTATGTTTCTTCACAATAGGTTTTTTTTCACATATATCTTTCACATATATCTCCAATGTGTTCTTCAAACTCATACACAGTAGTGACCTGAAGTTGATATGTATGCCCTGCTTATTAAAATTTTTTAGTATTGGCTGTTAAATTACGATAAATTTTTTAATTTAATTAAAAGAAATTCCTAAGAATATAGAATTTAAAATATTTAGCTCAACAAAACATACATGTATAATAAATATGCATTATACTTATTTGTTAGTTACATTTGAATTAGGAATAAATGATATACAAATTTTAAGAGAACTGGTTACATTTTGTTAAACTTTAGAAGCATACCGGTTGTTAAAATGTCATCAATTTACCACTGTCAACACAACTAATTTTAATTTTTTTATTACATAAAGGTTGAGTTGATCTAACATTTGCTAAAATGTATAAAAAAAGATCTAAAAATTCAAGTTCTTTCTATATATAAAAAATGATATGATAAAAGCTTATGTATAACCTATATGTTATGTATAACCTATATGTTAAAAGCTTAGAAAACTGGTGAATAAAATTGGCTGATGTATTTAAACAAAAACATAGGTAAAAAAGTATTTAAATACTTTTTTTCCCCATTCTGAGAATACATGTAACAAGAAAGATCAATCATGCATAAAACATTGATTATGAAACACTTTCCAACTTCAATGCAATTTTATACAAACATCTTTAAAATGCAATATATTCCTCGGTAATATTTTTAAAATTATCACAATACTACATTAATTTATATTTGAAAACTTCATTGAAGAAAATGAACTTCGTTCAAATGACGGCATTGAAATATAAATTGCCTGGTTTAAACATCTCTAAAATGCGATACATTCCTCGGTAATATTTTAAAATTATCAAAACACAACAATAATTTATTATATTTGAAAACTTCACCGAAAACAAATGAACTTTATTCAAACGACGTCATCGAAATATAAATCGCCTATATATAAAAGCAGCATTTCATTCATAAACATTTTTCTAATCGTTTCTTTCACCACAATACTATAATAATTTATTTTATTTAAATATTTGAAAAATTGTTATCTACCATATTTATTTTAAAATGTGAAACCTTTCTCATATGTAAAAAAATTAAACTCTTGGAAATATATTTATTACATAATATATCGCTCTTTTCTTTCTGGAGGATATAACGAGAGTCAAAATTTAATTGAATTTGTTTTTCTCCCTGTATTAAATAATTTTTATTTAAAAAACGACCTAACATATTTTACTGAAATTTTTTTTATATATTTTATGGGATAATTTGAATATTTCCTAAAATTTTGGAAGCAATTTGTGAATTTTAAATTCGCTTAAAAAATGTTTGAAAAATTAGGTCCCATAGGGTTCAATGTATTTCATGTTTTCAACCCGGGTTCAATAAAAAACTAATTGGGTGATATTATTCATTTATATTCCCATAGGTCCCACAGACCATCTGAAAAACATACTAAAATTTCATTTTGATAAAGCCACTTTTACGGCAGTTATCGTGCTGACAGACAGACAGACAGAACGAACAAAGTCATAAACACTTTTCAACTATGTTGTAAAGTGTTAAAAACCATAAAATGTAAAGTTATTAGACTTAATGTCGGCTTAACTTGCACCAAATCCTTCAACTTTACTTCCATCAGATCCTGTAAAATCTATTACGTACAATCAAATATGCATGGACTTGATATTCGTTTGTAACTTAGAACGAAGTTAGTTATTTTCAATTTTTCAATTCATAAACACTTTCAACTATGTTATAAAGTGTTAAAAAGTGTATTTACAATACTACAATACTTTTTTCATTCAAAAAAGTATGGAATATTTTTTCATTCAGCTGGCAATAAACTAGAATTTATTTACTTACTGTTTGTTTCAAATTTTTAATTTAACACTTCGTAAACTATATGATGTTAATTGCATGCCTATTTTCCAGCATTTTCAAGTTATATTTTAATAGTATAGATTTTAAATCGTGCATACACTAACCCTTCTTTTACTATGCAGGTCACTAGTGACCACAATACAATTCTGCTGAAAAATTGTAGCTTTTGTATTGTGTAAAAATCTGGATTTCATTTATTTAACTAGCACATTTTAATTTACATGTATATACTGATGAATTTATTAGTTTACCTCATGGGATCATCTGTGATATCAGCGGTACTCAGTGAAACAAAGATACTATGTTTCTGTTTCTCAATGCTTAAAAAACAAATGGTATTGATTCACATCTCTGTTCTGCAATGTGTTAAAATTATATTAATCTTGAGTTTTTATCTTTGGATTCATATGAATTATGCTTTTATTTATATGAAATATATATATACCTCTTATTTGAAGGACTTGATTGTCAGAAAGTCATGTATATTTGTCCTGGGCCCCACCCACATTGAAAGAGGCTACAAAAATCTATATACTACAGTAATTCTTGCAATAAATCCTTTTTATTTAATAACACTCTAAACATAATAGAAGCATTCAAAATATCTTTAATATCAATATGATACTGAATAGAAATGCCAAAAGGATTTCAGTTTGTTAAGAGTGTAAAATTGAAGAGATTTCAAAATCAGTCTCTTAGGAGAGTTAGAAAGTAACTATTATGTTGACTTTTGAGGAAGCAGAAATAATCTGCTTTGCTAAAGATAAATTTAACCTAATCCTATTTAAACTAGGAACTTAATAATATTTCAAACCCAATATATATACTCTTTATACTATAATTTTAAGTGATCTTAATTAAAAGGTAATTGAATTAAAAAGTAAATTGCTATTCAAATATATCTTAACGATTTTTATTTAATAAGAACTCTGATTTAATCTTGTGTTTACTTAAAGTAATTAAGGCTGAGCAATCAAAGTAAATATTTATAATTATTGTTCTCTAGTAAATTGCTTAGAGTAATAATGTTATTCTAGCTTGAAAAGGTGAAAATAAACTCTAAAACTTTAATTTAAATAATTGTTTACCTGCATAACAGGACCATATAACTTTAAACGCACCTTTTCTAAATATGTACTTGGTCAGACTGGAATTTTCCCCCTCCCAAATGTGCAAATTGCTTTGAAAGCAATTAAGGATTGCAATTACGAGAACGTCAAACATCTGTAAATAATCCATGTACAAGAGAACGCCACAAACTATGTACTGCATTTCTATTACACCAAGGATAAGGAGAATTCTCTGTTTTGTGTTATATTTTTATATTTGTGTAATGTAAAATATTATCAATAGTGTATATGTTGAAAACTAATCAGAAACATAATATTAATTCTCGAAACTTCTATTTTTACACCTTTTAGGAAGGTTTTTGTAATTTCTTTCGAAGTTCCTTTTCGTAAATTTCCATTTTTTTCAAAATGGCTGCCCTGACACTGCGAGGTTCTCCGAGGTTCCCGGCATGGTAAACAAGAGTATTAGATTACCAATCGCTTTAACATCTGTGCACTTAACTTTGTGAGAGGAATCTTTTAGGCTTAGCGTGTAGACTTTTCGTCGCACGCTTGCAGACTCTTGGCGCGTTAAGAGTTGAATTGGCGCCACCAAAAAGGGTTGCTAGTTTGAAACTTCGTGCCAAGTGTGAGAATGCTCCTCACTTAGGACGATGATCAAGAAGGGTGTTTTTGACGATTCTTTCTGCTTTCTGGGGGAATCCCACAAAAGATGCCCAAAATTACCTTTTTAAGACCGAGAAGTAGCTCTTGTCGACTTTTCTTTCAGCAAGAGCTGATACTGGTTCTCGCAGTTTCTGGATGAAATAGAAACTAGTTGTTTCTGTCTCTTTGAAGAGGAAAATGAACACCACATTAACTTTTCTCGTTTTGTTGTAACTTTATGCCCGTGAACTGTCTTTATGTCGGGTTACACATCAAAATTTTTGTTGAACCTGAGGCCTTTGTGCCAAGTTTTCTCCATTTATCCACTGGTTGATGCTCAGCCGATGCTGATGTTGAGAAATCTGTTCCCATCTCTCAATGAGTTCTGCTTCTGCCGTCCAGTCGCCGACGTCGTGACCAGCATAACTGATTAAACCAAGATCTTTGCCATGCTCTTTCAAGACAGGCCGATCCAGGATTCCTGCCCACTACCACATGACGGGCAAACCCCTTCAATTTTAGACGTTCTGGGGTAAGTGAATACCTACTTAAACAAATCAACCCAAGGACTCAACTTTGCAGTTTTTTCTTCCTAATGGAAGCCCACGGAGTCACCTGGACATTGTACATCTCACCTCTTAAAGGGAGATGAAATTTCAATTAGTTTATTTTTTTTTTGCACCTTTTGTTGTATGTCTCACCTCTTAAAGGTAGACTTAGTTTAAAATTCATTTCTTTTTATTTTACATTTTAAATACACACCTTTTGTCTACAATGACTTTTTTTATTTTCATATTTTACTTTTACCAAACATTGTTCTCCAATTTTAATATAACCTGGGTGTAATCACATGTAACCATTTTTCAAGTTATATCTAGTTAAGTTTAATAAACGTTTATTTTTATTTCAAAATTACCTCCTTTTTATTTGTGTTAAATTTATTTTTAATAACTAAATTTTAGTTTTCAGCTTACTTTCAAGCCAATTTATTAAACATTAAGTAAGTTATTCCTATTCATCTTACAATATGCTGATGTCAAAAAAGGCACAGCAGAACCACATTTATGAATTAGTTTTATTCTGTATGCTCATGCAGAATATTTTACAAACTCCAAGAAAATAGGTAGTTAATATAAAGAATAGTTTATATTAAGAACTTTATAAATAAATAAAAGCATGTCCTACAGCAAATGGAGATGATTTTTCCATAAAGTATCTAAACAACACACACATTTTTATTGTGGCACTAGAATTGGGTGTTGTTCTCCCCCCCCCCCCCCCCCCCACACACACAAGAATCATAATCATGCCCTGCTCATTTGTCAAAGGAAACACTATCATGTGGATTCCTGGATAAAACCGCGATGGAAAAAATCATGATGGTAAAAACCGCGAATGGACCAACTCGCGAATGCACAAAACCGCGAAAGGAAAAAATGGAGAATTAATTTTCATATATTCTTCAGGAATTTGTAATATCGCCCTTGATAATGGATTCGTTGGTGCTCTTCTACATTTTTGTCTTTCTCTTTTAATTTCTCTTGCAAGTGAATCGGTTGATGGTAGTGCTCCAGCAACTTCTTCGGGCATTCCAGCAAATAGTGATGCAAGAATAGTCTGAGGTGCCTCCGATGTGCTTCTTGCCCTTTTCAGCATTTCATGTCTAACTTCTTTCGCCACTCTTTTGGCTGGTTTTGCGGAATGATTGTGTAATCCATTAGTTTCGGAAACATTCGATTGACTTTCCAACGTGAGTCTTGCTGGGCATCTTGTACTATCATAACCAGTACATCTCCAATATTTTGGAAGACAGTCAAGATTTACTTCCTTCTTTTCTTGTCTAAAAGTATATCCTTTGTAAACGAGGTGATTTCCCCCTCTATTATTTTTCACAAAAATAAAAGCTATTACTCAGAAAAGACAAATCGATCAACCAATAGCGAATCAATACAAGATTTATTATTTATCACAAAAACAAGCTCCATTACTCAGAAAAGACAAATCTATCAACCAATAGCGATTCAATAACCCTTCTATCAGGAAAAGATAGTGCCATATACTATCGGAAAATGAAGTTGTTATCAATTTTTTTTTCACTCACGTTTTCGTCCGTTCGCATTTTTGTCCGTGCAGTTTCGTCACTTCGCGATTTTGACCGGACACGAGCATGTGGGCAACAACTTACCATCTGTGGAGCATGATTTTCTGGTCATTGCTGCTCATCAACATAAAGCAGACTATGACCATCTCATCATCTGTCTTATGTTAATGAGCAGCAGATAAGGTGATCATTAAGCACAAAATTTCTAAAAACAAGGATTTTAGATTTTTTTTGGTAGTTGAATTTTTTTCGAACCCAGTAACAATGCAGGACATTAAGCTCCGCCTATAGTTAACAAAATTCTAAGAGCTCAACAACCATGGTCCATAGATGGTGAGGAATGATTAGCTGAGCATTTTTCGGTTATGTCTATGTAGTTATGCTAGTTTTTTGGCACCTTTGAGGGTATTTTACTAGTATTTATAAAGTTCTAAACTAAAACTTTCTTAGATTTTATTAATGCATAATTATTAAAACAAAAATAAAATCATTCCATTCGCATGAACATTTGCAAAATAAATTTTGGATTTTTTTTTTTGTACAATTATTTATCTGTACTGAATAAAATATGTGATTTAATTAAGCTTATTTAGTCATTTAATTGTAAACTGCTTAAATAAACCATACTTTATTTTATAAGTGATTTGCTGTTACAATAAGTGTATAATATTGTAAATAAAGCAACGTAATATATTGTAAATAAAGCAACTTTACATTTAAAATAAACATTTATTTTCTTTACAATTTTATACAGATTTGATTCAAATAAACATAATGTTCTTTATGATCCTCTCTAAACTAGCAAGCAAAATAGGTGCTTGTATTACAGCAGTTTCAGCATATAAATATATTTGCTTACATCATCAAGTAAGAAATTTATACAAAGTATAATCTTCAACATGGGGAACCTCAAAAATGATGTTCTAAGACTGCCTTAACTTAGCCAATCTCTGAGTTAATTCATCCTATAAATGAACATGTAAAATGTGATACTTGGACAAATTAGAGAATAAATATATAAAAAACAAATACATTGCAAGAGACTGTGTAACAAATTATTTTATTGCTAAAGAAGTGCTCATCTTTTTTATCTAAGCTTGGTTCATTCCAATTACTGGAAAGGGATGTATGACTTTCAAAAGACAATCTTTGAGTGATTCTTGGCAGAGGGGGTAGCTGGCGGAGACATTGAAGGATTTTTCTGGGTGGAGTAGAGTTTTTTAAAAGAATAAGCGCCTGAAATTAGGTCATGAGGTATAGACCATGCATACATATTGTTTGTTTCGCCATAGGAGAAGTGGGGCAGCCCCATGTTTTAAATCCACATTTTTATTTATCTTAGTGACTGTTACTCCAATTTTGATGCAATTTTCTACTCTGCAATGGATCCACTTCAAGATGATGTTAGAAAAGCAGAATGTCTTTGCATATTTCAAGTATCATCTTTTAACAAATAGGCACTAAGGTTCCTTGCATCATCCTTCACAAAGTTCACTTCCAGTAACTGAATGGAATCATTTGGTGAAGGAAGAAGTGGAAAATTTGTTTTGAAAAGAACAGGAATTGGATTTTCTGCACAGAAATCTTGGCATCCTTTTTTTTCAGCCAGGTAACTCTTAGATTTTTAACATGGGCACTTCTGTATGCATGATATGTCATACAGCTTCCACTCCCATGCTGCTCAATTCAAAAGTTTTAAAACATAATTTACAATATCCCTGACAATTATTAAAACTAACGCTTGATAACCATGAAATACTCTGAATTTAAAGATGCATTTGGATATTATTTGTTTTTTTATTTGGCATTTTGCATTAGTAATTACATTTTCCTTAATAATCAAAAGTAAATCCTCAGACTAAAATGGAAACAAAGGAAAAAATGGAAGTTGTAGAAAAAGTTGAATTAGTTTTAGTAATGCTTTATTTACTGTTGTGGGTAGAGTAAAAATTTTCAAAAAACATGCCAGAGGTTAACTTGGCAGAACTGTTCAATACTAGCATTAATACTAGAATTAAAAAACTCAGGGAATCAGTGCTAAGTTTCTATCAGGACAGCGGAAGAAATAGGAACCGTGAAATATGAAACACCTTGACCCCTTTTCTATATGGTGATGAGAAAAATTGTTCTAGCAGTTTGCAATTTCATTGTTACTCCTAGGTGGGAAAGAATCTTTTCTACTTTTATTGTAATTTCTGAACTGTTATACTGTAGGAAAATTAAGCACTTTTGCAGAAGTACTTTAGTACAAATTTAAGCAGTTTTAAGGTCCTTAAAAATAGAAATTAATTATTAATTTTTAATTAGTATAATAATCACAGTTGTGAATTGGTATAATAATCAAGAACACATTCTTCATGTTTTCAAATTAACAGTATCTAGCATAACTATATAATAAAATGTTCAAGTTTTTAATTTTTACCTGCTCCGCAGATACTGCTGTTGAAGAAGATATAGTTCCAGTCTCTCCAGCAGGCAGTTCCATATTTAGCTCAAGACTAAAATAGAAAATAATACTATTATTAAAACTAAAGGAAACACAAAATGAAATAAATTATCTGGACTAAGAGTTTCCACTAGACTTTGTCCTACAATCATATTCTATAGTGATTAGTTCTTATTTATATCATAATTATAAAAAAAAAAAAAAAAAAAAAAATGTGGGCAATGCATGATTTTTCCTACAGACTTGAATTACTTTTTCATAATCCATTAAATTTATTTAATTTCACAAAATAACACAGATATTTATTTGAAATTATATCCATTTTGCTATTTTAATAGATAACTTTTTGGCAACTCAAAGAAAACACTATTTTTCAATACAATAGTATGTGGAAGTAAAAGTTTGTGTCAGAAGCATACTTTCCTTATAGCTTTTCAAATTAAAATTGCAATGAAGTTTAATGACAAAAATATCACAAAATTGTAATAAAAATAAGCCTTATGTAATAAAAAGTTTACTTTTTCACATAAATAGATATTTTTACAAACTATACAATAAATAAATAAAAATTGTGATCTTAAGTGTTTTAAGTACACATTTACAAAATTTAAAGCTAAAACCATATATTGTATTTTAAAATTTCAAAATTTTAAATTAATAAAATATGTATATAAAAGCAGATAAAAAAATTAAAAGTTTATTAATCTACATAATAAAAGGCAATGTCTGTCTGTTTTATACACTATAGGCTCAGTGACCGCACATCGCAGAACTACGAAATTTAGCAATCGGAGACCAGGGGTGGGGGGGTGGGGGGGGGGGGGGGGGGTGACACGTGAAAACCGATTTCTAAAATTTGAATTTTTTTTTTTTTTTTTTTTTTTTTTTTTTGTTATTCAATGTTTTATGCAATTTCAACTGTTTTTTTCCCCTTTTTTCTCCACCATCCAGATGTCGGAGAAAAAAAACAAATCACACGACCGGAAAGAGTAGACAATTGCGAGTAAAAATATATCAATTTCAAATCTCAGGGACAAATTTTAATATTTTTTAAAGATTTTAAAACAAAAGTCACTTTCGGCTCAAAAAAAACAAACTTTCATTTTTAAAGCCTCGCGTCAAGAAAACTACCGACAATTTCGACTAATAATTTACATTTTTAGAAAGCTCAAACATCAGGCATTCTTACAAGCCCAATCTGGTCCAGAAATAACCAGAAATAGCCGCAGGATCGCAATTTTAAAGACGTCATGATTTTCAATTTCTCGGTGATATGGCGAAAGAAGTTCGATTTTTCAACCCCATGCGTGCACAGATGCACGGTGTTGCTATGGGGATGGTTTTTGGCCTAGCAGATGTTTGGTGGTATCTGGCTGATATATTTATCCTGATGAGGATATTCGCATGGGTATTAAATTATATTTGCAAATGTCATCAGTGATTGCTTTTTATAAGGTTTTTGACCTAGGGACAATTAAAAACCAAATAAGTGTTTGCTTTTTGTACAGTTTTTGGCTTAGGGACAATTAAAAACTGAATTAGTATTTGCTTTTTATAAATGGTTTTTGGCTCATTATGCTGGATTGAATTGTTGCGATGTATTGTTTACATCGGGTGGTGGTTGGGACCACAATGAAAAAACTTAAACACTGAAGAAATAAAAAAAATAAATAAAAAGAAAGTTATTAGAAATTCTCAGAATCTCACAGTTCACAAACATTAGAATAAATTCACTTTACAAATCAATTTTCAAGAACCCCCACTAGAACATTATTTTTTATCTTAAAATTTCATTATTAGTTTTAAAAAAATTAAACTAAACCAAACTTTGTTAACTCCACAGGGTTGAGGGCATGGTAGCCTAGTGGTTAGCGTGCGGGAATTGCACTCGGTAAGCCCGGGTTCGATTTTCGCCACTGCCAAAACTGTGGCCGTGTTCATGCGAAGTACAATCACATTAAACATGTGGATCAGTAAGTCCTTCTGAGAGGTTGGTGGTAGGGGAAGGAGGGTATGGTACCTGTGGATGCCTCTCCCACTGGGTTCCGGTCTAAACTGGGTGGCACTTCCTGGCCATCTAAATAGTTACTTTACACCTTTCTGGTACGTCGGATGGTCTGGGTCTCAACAACAACTCCACGGGGTTATGGTGCCAGTGAGTTTACCACGGTCAGAATTTTCAAGGGCTGGTCGCCAGAGGTGGCTAGCAGAAAATGAATCTTAGAGAAATGATATTTGGGGAAATGGGAAATAAAATATTTGGCTACTAAAGTATTCCTCAAAATGTTTTCTGGCGACACCAATGAAACTAAGTATTTTGTTAAATAAAGGTTATTCAATCAAGGTTCAATCATTCACATGCCTATTTATTGCGTTAAACATTTTGTTATAATCTCTATTGAATTATAGAGAATACAAAACATACCCAGCTTCATCAGCTACTTGTTGCATAAGATGCTCTACATCATTCTGTGGTACTGTGATAGTCGTCGTAGAACTCATTGTATTTTCCATGTACGAAGACTGCACATCCAAATCTTCAAATTGCTTCTCGAATTTATCCATTAAAGCTGATATCTGAAAATTTAAACTTTCATATTAGGTTTGGCTCTGCAAATTAATTAATTAAAATTGCTATTTTAAGTACATCTAAATTTTTGCAATATTAAAAAATATAAGCAAATGCACAAAAATAGTTGAATTTTCATCTCTTTAAGGCATTTGGCACAATCACTGAATAGGTTATCAATAAATTTCATTATTTAAAAATAAATGTTTTTTTTACAGGACACATTAGGGTTTAGTCCCTAAGAAAATGAACATTGACAGATGAATTTTGTGTCCAGGCTTTGCCTCCCCGCAACTATCAATACAAAATATATTACCTACGCAAATTTGCATCAAAGCTGTTGGTCAATGAGGTTTATTTCTTGGGAAGCTGGTTAAATTTTATACAATGAGCGTACAGCCTTGCTAGGGGTCAGGTAAAAAAAAAACTTGATTCTGTGTACAGGGTTCTTACAAATTTTTCATTAAAAGAATTAAGCACTTTAAAGGAACTTTTAAGGACTACAGAAAAAAAATTAAGTACTGTGAAAAAAGTAGGTTTAATGCATTAAGAAAATTCATCAAACTTCACATAATATAATATCATTTCATTTTAACACTATATCAGAAACCTCAAAGAATGCTTATAAAAATTTCTGCCATCACTAATAAAAATTTCTAGAAGATGCCGTATACTATGCACGAATGTCTTTATAATATAACAAAACTACAAGAAATTTGAATACCTCAAATATCACAGTTGTGATTAACAGCAGGTTTTGGAATATAATGTCAGGATACTCCAAAAGAAGAAATAGGAAAGTACCTAGAAGAATGTTTGCTTCCACTAAGCGAAAATTTTTTTGGCTACTGAAAAAAGAACAGTCTGCATCCCTGTTTGAAAGAATTATCTTTGAAGTATTTAATGAAGCAGCCATCAACAATATATGCAGAGTGATTCTTCAGCACCCTTGGCTTAATTTGTGACAAAAACAGCAGACAATATCCTGAATGTAATCGAATACATGTTTACTTAAATAATAGTAAGTGAGAAGCATTTATAATTATTCAATTATTGTAGCTAAGAGTACCTAAAAGAAAAAGCTAATGTAAAATAATTAAAATTTAAAATAAAAAAATTTCATTTCTTAATTAATGCACTTTTACTTTTTACTTTATTAATTTATTTACTAATAATTAATAAATAATATTAAATATATATATATATTATTTATTAACAATTTGAAATAACTATTCAGGGTATTTGAATATTCGAGACATGATTAACATTTGAATTTGAGTAAAGTAATTTTTGCTTATCTCTGAAAATTTCTTTAAATTTGAGCAAAATGGACATATTTTGAATCTTGCTGATTTGAAAATATTTGCAGACTTTTGATGATATTTTATGCGAATGAGCACAATTAAGAAAAGGCGAGCTTTTCATAAGTATAGACTTTTACAAATGAATCATAAAAATGGAAGAAAGTTTTTTTTATCAGGCAGCTATGGATATAATTGTAAATTAAAACGAAAAAAAAAATGTTACATAAAAAGGCCTTGAGATTTTTCCATGGGAATAATTCTGCAGTTTGCAATATGATCATCACTTTTCGACAAGAGGCAATTTTCCTACTTTTATTGCGATTTCTGTAAGAAAATTCTGCACTTTGGTACAAATTTAAGCAGTTTTAAGTCTTTAAAAATTATAATCAGAAATTAAGCAGTTTTTAAGGACCACAAGCACTCTGAGAGAAGGCAATAAAATTTTTCAGGGGCTCTTTACATTGCCAGAATGCTATTGTTACACTTGGCCTGTTTAGAACTCAGGTTATTAGTGTTGCTTCCTGCATGATTCATTTGCAGAAAAAGGATGTAAATGTACAAGGTTTGATGAAATGAATGCAGATGTACAAAGGTTGATAGTATCCTAAAACTTTTCATCCCAAAGCAAACATTAGAAGTATCCAAGTAAATTAAATTTTTTTAATAGGCTGGAAATAACTTCCATATATTTATAGAAATCATTGATTTAATTGAAAGGGGCTTGTTATATGGTACTTTGTTAAATAGACGTTACAACGTAATAAACTTTTGAATATAATGCATAAAAATCAGATTTGGCATGTCTAGGTTCAAAATTATATTATCTGGCCCAGTCACTCAAGAAGGTTGCCAGTGCCTGGATTACATTAATATAACATATTGAAATGTAAAACTAAACAAAACCTTCTCCAAGTTCATGCTTTTCATTGCAGCATCCATCGATTTTACGACACCAGCCATTGACTGTGTAACTTTCTTTGTGGTACATGCAGTTTGTACTCTGCTTGCAACAGCATCGACCCTTGATGCCATTCTTAAGTAGTTAAGTGCTTGATTCTTTTGTCTTATGGAATTTTCAGCATGAATGCGAGCTCCTTCCATGTTATTCTTTTGAATAGCCTAGATAAAGCAGGAAAAACAATATATTTTTAAAGAAAATAAATAGATCACAACATAAAATGTTGCATAAACAGACATACAAAGCAGATTCATTTCAAAATGCAAATAATTTTGAAAACATGTTGCTATAGGTTTTCTTCAGTGCATGCATGGTAAGATCTATATGTCAAATAAGCTTACCAATGTTCACAACTGCTACAATGAAGCAGTGATAGTACCACTGAGAAGAAGGAAAAAGAATAGAATAAAATAAAATAAATGGTGAACCTACAAAAGGGAAAATGGATATGATATAATTAAATTAAACATAGCTGAGTCAGATAACATCTAGAAACATGATGTCATAGACAAATCATTAACTAGATTTTTGGAATTTCTATTAATATGAAAAGCTTTAAAGAAATTTAGGTTAAAAACTAACAAGCATCTATAAATAATGAAAACATATGACTTATTAATCAGTTTCTCTTTGTTTTTTTATGAAGTGAATAACGTACGTCTAAGGGGGTATAGGGTTGAATTTGGTTACATTTTTGTCTGATAATTACAGGCAAAAATGTAACCAAACAGGATAATGTTTACATTTTTGTTACAAGAAATGTGAACATTTTGGATGCTTATAGCTCCAAACTTAATAGATAAAAATATAAACAATTCATACTTATTTTGTCGGAAATAGACCATTTATGAATAGATACAAAATAATTTCAATATTTTAATATTTTGAACTATTTCTTAAAAAATAAATAAATAAAACACTTTTTTTTGCTTCACTTTATTTTTACTCAATATCTTGCGAACTGTAAAAGATAGGTAGAAACAGTAAGTAAAAAAATGTTCAATATGAAACTCAGTTTCTAGATCAATAATTTGTTTTCACAAAGCTCTTGTGTTAGCTGTAAACAGTAGGGGAGTACTTTGTATCCTTTTGAAAGCCCTACAAGAATGTATAATTGAATTTTGGACTAGGTTCTTAGTTTTCGAATTAGAGTGATTATAATAGTTAAGAACTTCAGTAAACTGAACATCTCTATTAGTTGGGGATTTTAACATAGACATAAAAAAACCAGAAATTATACTTTATATTTATGAAGTTATTTCAATTATGTATTTTAAGTTAGTTAACATAGGTCCATTATATCTGTTGTAAATGAAACAAATGAGATTAAAATAAATAAGTAAACTTATTCGACTTCATCAGATTCATTTTTACAAAAAGCTATTCATGTAAAACTGTTTTGGCTTTATTCTTTCCCTTTCTCTCACGCTAAAGAAGAATGATGCATATTATTTAAAAATAGGGCGAAGTAAACCATCTCTACGGATTATTCCTATGATATCAGGACATCAAACAAATCAGAGTCTGGATGTTACTTAATGTCTTAATATGCCACATTAATCCTTTACACTCTGATTTTTACATTTTATTTGCACAGCATTTTATATTGTGATCTATTTATTTACTGTTCGTGTGCAAAGTCACATTATGTATTTAAATTTTTATGTAACTACACAAATCAATAATTCTACAAATTTCTGTTATTCCAAACTAGTTTAAAGTTAAAGAACTATGCATTCTCTTTTTACCATAGAACACTTTTAGAACTCTTACAAAAACAAACACAAATTTGTGAACATTTACTATTTTTTGAGCTCATTTAGATTTCAAAAACTTAAGGTATCAGTATTCCAATACAATTTATTTTACAGAATAAATTTGTATTAATTTAAAAATGCAAAATTCATTAAAAAATCAATGATGGCTTCAATCTGATGGAGCCAAAATTGTTTTACATAAATAACGTCTTGTAAAATAAAATTCCAATAAAGTTCAATAAATTTGTTATTTTCAGTCTCATTTGTTTCGTTTACAATAAATGCTGGCTATAGAAAGGTCTGTGGTAACTAAAATAAGATACATAATTGAAACAACTTAATCTGTCTGAGTTATGAACAAATACAAAGTTTATGAAGTTTGACAGTACATAGTAGATTTTACATAATCTTATAAACACTATATATAGAAAACTTGCTATGAAATCCAATTATATATCCTTGCAGAAGAATTTTCAAAGATGTACAAATCACTTCCTTATAATTCATAGTTAGCTAGCACTTTTAGTTTTTCAGATACAAGTATTATAAACTTCAATTTTCAATCTTTTTAACTTGAAAAAATGATTGTTCAAAAACTATAAGAGCTTTCTAAAAATAAATTATTGATCTAGAAACTGGATTTCAAACTAAATATCTTTGTCACTTATTGTTTATATCTATCTTTTACAGTTTAAAATATATTTTGAGTGAATATAAGCAAAATTAAGTGAAAATTTGCTTGAACAAAAACTTTTTTATTTCCAAAAAATATAGCTCAAAATATTAAAATTATTTTTATGACTTCATAAATGGTACCAGATTTCTGACAAAACAAGTACAAACTGTTTACATTTTTATCAATTAGGTTCAGAAATATATGTGTTCAAAGTGTTTACATTTTTTTGTAATGTTTTGATTTTAGCCAGATACCCTGACAATAGACATACAAAAAACTAATTTGCAAAGAAAGAAAAAAAAAATGTGAGCAAATATCTCCAAGTGTGACCATACTGTGATATGCCGACTGAAACTATCAAGCAAAAATACATAAATTCCCTGTTGAAGTATTTATAATGGGTTCTATCTTACCATACAAGTTTCCATCAGGGAAGAGAAGTAGTTATGTCTCACAAAGACAAGGTTTTTAGTCACTCCAGTGTAGCATAACCTTGTATCCAAGATATTTCCTTACATAATAATAAAAACTGTTTTTCTGTCTGTGTGTCATCTGTAGCAGAAAATAGTCACAGAATTCGTTACTGGGTTAGCTGATCTCCTGGTATAACATACCTTGACTAGATTTTTGTTAAATTCAAATTAGTTTTTTAGTTATTTTATGTTTTAGCATGATGTTTTACAATTTTCACATAAATCGGTTCCTTAGCGACCAAAAATACTATTATCACAGTTTTTATCTTGACACCATCAGAAAGACCGTGGAATGTTCTTTGCAATGATGTTTGAACCAAATTCACAAGACAATTCCTTCATATTTATTTATTTTTTTAAATACATCAAAATTTGCATTCTTTTAGGTTATCTGATACTTATTTCGCTGCATCCAAACAAGCAAGATTAGCCCAATTCTATAGTTGGCAAAAAGCTGTGTGTATATCTTTGCATTCTAATAAATATTAAAAAGATTAATACATTTTATTTTCTATGATTTGTTAAGTAAACCCATAAAATTGAAATTTTTTATCATGCATGCGAAAGAACTTCATTATAACTTTCCTCCCTGGTCAACTGTGCGTGCCTAATTTACAATAGCTCTCTCCTAGAGAAATGATCGTTAATTTAATTTTATTATTACTTTGTTACTTTCCACATATGCAGAGCACATGTGTGGATGAATGAATGACATGAAGGCGGGTGGCTCCAGGAGAGCCCAGAACATCGACCAGAGGTCTATTGTACTACCCCGAAAAACGAAGGTCCTTAAGAAAAAAAGAGACCAGTAGCCGAGGCAAAAATAAGCAGGCACTTGACAGGAATGTCATACAACTCCCAGGGTTCAATCACATGTCAACCCATGTGTTCGAACTTATGGACCGAGAACACATCACATTCACAAAGAATGTGAGCAGTAGTTTCTTCGCTATAATTGCAGCTTCTGCATAGCGAATCCTTTGTGACACCTATAATATTTAGGTGTCTTTTAAGGGTGCAGTACCCAGTAAGGAGCCCAACAGCCCTTCTGATGCCAGTTCTACTGAGCTTGAACAATTCCTTCCGACATATGCTAGGGCAATTGCAGTTAAGTATTTTCGCCTGCCTTTGGCCCTTAGTATTACGCCAGTTCTTGCACTGAAGCTTTCTGAAGATGTCATAGACAGTTCTTTAGTTAGTTCATTGGGAACACCCAAAGCCGGCTCGGGATCAACAAAAGGAGTGCTTGAACCTCTTCTAGCCAATTCATCAGCCAACTCGTTTCCTAGAATGTCTAAATGTCCAGGCACCCAGTAAAGTATGACTTTGTTGTTGCTAGCAATTTTACAAAGTGCAGTATAGCACTTCCAGACAAGGGATGACATCATAGTAGACTTCCCTAAGGCCATAAGAGCAGCTGGACTATCAGAACATGTGTGGATAGAGTGAATGCTTATTCCACACAGTCTTTTTCAAAAGAAGCGACTCTGTAAATGTATTATTTAAGTAGCAGGCAGTTATTTAGAACCCAAGCAATGCTGGATAATTTGTTCTCAATACATAATAAAAGATGCTTGTCTGTGTGTGTTATTTATAGAGAAAAAATTAAGCTTCATGCAGCAACAAAATTCAATTTTTTAAAAATTGAATTACTAGGTTTTAGCTATTTTATGAAGCACAGTGTTAAGTGATTTTCATACATATACTATGTTTTGTGGAAAATTAAAAAAGATCTTAATTAGATGATTAAAATGAGTATTCACCTTTTTCAATTTTACTTTTTCTGCTTTTTCTTCCTTTTCGCTTCGCTTCGAATTCCTTTCCAATTCTTTAGCAGCAAATTTCAAATTGAAGAGATGTTCTTGTAAAAGTCAAGAAATTATCGAACATAAGTATATTCAATAGAAACTTTAAATTCAATAAAATAAAGGTCCACATTAAAGCCTCACATATTGACACTAAACCAAAAATTCTAAAATGTTCAAACATATAAATTATCTACATAATATGGACTGACTGATTGATTGGATGACATACCAAAATTATCAAGCACTTTCACTGCAGCTAGAATCTTGATTTTGGTGTCATTCAATCCATCTCAGCTTTGAGACTAAGGGAAAAATCTAAAGTTTCAAATTAGGAGCAATGGTACAAAGAGATAATCAAAACACTTAAAATCACTTTTCGAAATGACAAAGTTCTTTCATTCAAACCAGAATCTCGGCTTTGGCCTCATTTGATCCATCTCAGCTTCTAGGTTAACAAAATTTTCAATATTTCAAAAATTCGAATTAGGTATGGAGATGCAAAGGAATAATAATAAAAAAAGAATCTCTTATTTTGGTTAATTATCATGTATTTTCACTCTAGCTAGCATCTTGGTTTTGATGTGATTCGATCTGTCTCCTCTACATCAATGAAAAATCTATTATTTTGAAAAACTTGAATTACAGACAATGATGCAAAGGAATAATAAAAACTCAAAGCCATTTTGCTTAATTATTGAGCACTTCCCTAACTAGAATCTTGGTTTTGGTCTCATTCATTCCATCACAGCTTTCAGATTAAAAGAAAAATGCAATATTTTAAAAAATTGAATTAGAGGGGATGATGCAAAGGGATATTAAGGAAGCATTAAAATTATTTAGTACTTCTACACTAGCTAGAATCATGATTTTGGTCTCATTTGATCTATTTCAGTTTCAGATCAACGAAAAAATAAAAAAATTCGAGAGAGAAAATTAAAGAGATGATAGGGACATAGCTGCCAACCTCCAAATATGACAAACCGGGAGATTTTGCATGACAAAGCATCTATACTTCTTACTGTTATACTTAGTCTAAACATAAAAAGGACAATGTTTCAACAAATAAAACTGAAATATGTAATGATTATAACATTATACATTAACATTTTAATTTTTAGTTTTCAGAATACACTTTGAATTTTTATGGAGTTTGTTATATATTTTTAAGCTAAATAAATAATAATATTTTTAATTTATATTTTATTACCCCACTGATATCTGTGTCAAATATAATAAGTGTTTAATTTTTTTAGTTTTTTAACATCTTAAAAGCTCAACAGACTTACGTGCTTTTTCCACAACAAAGGTCATAAATATCTTAAATCAAATATGTATGTTATAAAAAATTGGAATTCTTGATTTATGTGTTTTTTCCCGCCACCTCTAGAAATATACAAATATACGTGGAAATTGTTATTTACAAATATGCAAAGTTACTCATGTTCCATAAAATTAGTGTAAATAACTTCTGTAGTCAGTTAAATTGCATTTAAGCTAAAGGTTAGTTTTAAGATTACAACAAAAAAGATCAATCATGCATAAAGCATTGATTATGAAACACTTTACAACTTCAATGCAATTTTATATAAATATCTCTAAAATGAAATACATTCCTCGGTAATATTTTTAAAATTATCACAATACTACATTAATTTATTATATTTGAAAACTTAAAACTTCATAAAAAAAAAAATGAACTTCATTCAAATGACGGCATTGAAATATAAATTGCCTGGTTTAAACATCTCTAAAATGTGATACATTCCTCGGTAATATTTTTAAAATTATCATAATACTACAATAATTTATTATATTTGAAAACTTCATCGAAAACAAATGAACTTTATTCAAATGACGTCATCGAAATATAAATCGCTTCTATATAAAAGCAGCATTTCATTCATAAACATTTTTCCAATCCTTTCATTCATCACAATACTATAATAATTTATTTTATTTAAAAACTTAAAACCATGGAGGTACAATTAATTTAACTCTATGCTTAAAACTTCATCGAAAAAATCTTCTGCTTCTCTGTGAAAGACCCAAGCCACCCGACTCTGCTTCTCTGTATAAAATCAATGAATATTTCATTCATATCAGCTATATTGCAGACTCCATGGGCTAAATAATTTTGCATTAAAGAAATGTAGCAAATCTTATACAACTCATTCTTTTCATATCTTTTGGTATTTACATTCTCTATAAGTGAAAATTAGGCTTCGTTGTAGAAATAATCAAAGTTTGATGATCATTTAAACTCAAATATATTGTAATTGCGTTGTTTCAGTATGTAGATGCACAGAATTTAAGCAAAAATAAAGCGGTTTTAGGATGGATACAACACTAAATATGAATTAAAAAGAACTTTAAAAATCGCGATTTTGACACAAAATGGATGCCATATTTTATTTTGAAGTGGGTCACGTGATCTCTTCATTTAAAGGGTGTAATTATTATTTTAATTTTTATTTAAAAAACTACTGAATATATTTTGCTGAAATTTTTTTATATATTTTATGGGATAATTTGAATATTTCCTAAAAATTTCGAAGTAATTTGCGAATTTTAAATGTGCTTAAAAAATGTTTGAAAAATTAGGTCTCATAGGGTTCAATGTATTTAATTTTTTCAACCTGAGTTCAATCCAAAACTAATTGGGTGATATTATTCATTTATATTCCCATAGGTCCTACAGACAATCTGAACAAAATACTAAAATTTCATTTTGATAAAGTCATTTTTATGGCAGTTATCGTGCTAACGGACAGACAGAATGAACAAAGTCATAAACACTTTTCAACTATGTTGTAAAGTGTTAAAAAAGATGACGATGCTTTTGCTTTGACTTTTACTTCAGATTTTAGATATAAAAATTACCAAATAAGAAAATCATTATTTGTATAAGATCACTGAATATCAATTTTGAATCTAAACATAATATTTGAAAATTGGGAATAAATGTGCAGATATAATTAATATTTTTTTTTTAGAAATGTGAATAATAGATTTGCATTTTAGGATGATTCTTTAGAAACCAACAAGTTTCAATTAAAAATTGTGGATCTGTAAAAAATTCGCCATGCAAGAACATTCAATATATTTTTTCATTTAACATGTTTACTGAATTATAAAATATGCACAATTTTTATGCTTATATTTGAAAGGGTTTTTAATATTCAGAAAGATTATCACCAACTTTTATTAAGAGTGATGTTATATTTAATGACCCCTAACCATTTTGGAAGTGCAGGTGGAAATGGTTATTTATAAATATGCCCAGTTACTCATGCTCCATAAAATTAATATAAATAACTTCTGCAGTAACTTAAATTGCATATAAGCTAAAGGTTATTTTTAAGATACAAAAAAAGATGGCAAAGTTTTTGCTTTGACTTTTATTTCAGGTTTTAGATATATAAATTACCATATAAGAAAATCATTATTTATACATACAAGATCACCGAATATCAATTTTTAATCTAAACATCATATATGAAAATGGGGAATAAATGTGCAGATAAGATTAATAATTTTATTTTTTTACTGTGAATAAATTTACATTTTAGAATGATTCTCTAAAAAGTAACAAGTTTTAATTAAAAACTCAAGATACGTAAAAAATACTCTATGCAAAAAGATTATGAAATACAAAAAGTAGAAAACACAAAAGATTCTAATCTCTTATGTGTTTTTTTATAGGTTTGAAGATGATAATCTGCTAGAGGCAAGTAAAATAGAAAAAATAAGTCAAGCATATTAAGAATAACATATTTTGTAATCTGAATAAATACTTCATTACTAAGCAGCATAAAAAGGTTAATATATCTACCGGCTTCAAAGGCAAGAGCCTTTTTTTTTCTAAATAAAAGGCTCTTTATTGCTTTTAAATCTGGTTGATATATTATTCAACATTTTTATGCTGTTTTCTTTCAGTATTGTTTTGGAAAATATAACCATATTTTATTAAGGATACTTTCCATGGCAGACGACATGATGATGGACTAACTTAAATTTTGAAGATAATCTGCAATAAAGAAATAAGAAAATTAAGGTCATTTAGCACAGCATATATAAATAAACATTTAATTTCCTGCCTTAAAAGAATACTTTACAAAACATGAAATAATATCACAGAATGCATAAAAAGTATGTTAGTAATAAAAGAAAAATCATCAGTGGAGTAATCAATACCAAAATTTAGTGATAATAATTTAAATGAGGATTAACAAATATATACTTCACTATTTACCTAAATTTATATTAGGAATTATCATAAAATTGTAGACAATATTCTATTTAAATGCCTCAAGAAAATCGGATCTTCAGTTTTGTTTTGCTAATTTTATAAGAAGTTATTTAAAAAAAGAAGTAGATGGTAAATTCAAATGTTTTGATAACTGAAACTAACCTCCTCCTGTTACTTAGAAAAGGGTACAACTTTTTATATATAAAATTAGTTTATTTATCCAAATGCAAATGTGAAAGCATTTAATTTGAACTCAATTTGAAGGGCAAGCTTTATTTTATAGGGTTTTTTCACAGCCATTCTGATTAAACATTTTGTGTATTTGATCTGCTCTTTTCTAAATTTTTTAGATGTTATGCTCCATATATTTTCTTGATAATAGTTTAATAAAAATTTTAAGAATAAAAAGATCCAATTTTTATATATAAAACCTGACAAATATCAAGGGGCATTCAGTTACCAAGTATAGCTACAGTTGTTTACATTGTGATTTAACTTTGGCCTTTAGCTTTACCATCATGTGCTGGGTGTTAAAACATTCATTTTATTATTTTGTGAAATTTAATGAAAATTGTCAATTTAAGAAGTCAAGTTTATACACTGAAATGCAACAAAAATATATTTTTATAATATCTACAGTTTTATAAAAGAACAGATGTGGTATTAACTTAAAAATGGATTAAGTTTTTAAATGAATGAAAAAAATTGAAAAAAAAAATTAGCCGACAAGTCAAACTAATTGAGACATTTTAAGTTATAAGCAGCCATAAGAGACAGAAAAAGGTTTTACATTCCTCTTTCATGGAATTGTTTCATTACCTAAAAAAGTTTCTTCCAAATTGATGATATAATACAATACAAATACAAGATATTTTTCTTCAAAGTTTTCTCGAATATTTTTTTTATAGAGAAGATTAAAACTTTTTATTCTTAATTAAAAATATAAATATTTTTAGAAAAAGATGATTTTTATAGGTAGATCATCATTAAAACTGACTCTACACAGGATGTAAACAGAATGCAAAAATTCTAAATAAGAATTGTGAACGAGAGTGAATAAAATAATAATAAAAAAGCATCTGTGTATATAAATGTTGATACAAAATTTACTGCACATTTTTGGTGTATAATATAATAATAATAAAATAAGATACTTAAAAGAAAAATTGCTAAAACAAATAATTATTTCAAATTGAAAATATGTTAAATATAGCAAAATAAGCATATTATGATTGCATTTCTATAATAATTAGTTAACATATGCAAAAATATCTATATTAATAGCATACCAGCTATATTCTACACTTTGGATGAATATAAAGAAAATAGTGATCCTAATGTCAATCATTCCGAAGAATCCATAGATACCTTGCAATTAATAACAATTTAAGTGAAATTAATGCAAAAGTGGAACAAACCGTTTTGAGTATTATAGCAGAATTCATTGGCATTTTATGAAAAGTGGCTGCAAATTTGGTGCACTTATTCTTCTTCTAATCCGAAATTACATGGTTTTATTCCAAAACTGGTGAAATACAATATAAATGATAACAAAATATAAAATCGCTATATATAAGTTAATGCTGTTAAGAATGTAACTATTTAACTTTTATTAATTAAAATTTTATTGTGGTTTGACAAATATAAATTTCATAAAATATGTTTGTTTACTTTTAATAGTTTTAAATTTTAAAAGCTGTTTGTTTATATTTGAAAGCAAAAGGAAATATTTTGAAATATGTTTGTTTACAATTTTAATTATTTTCAAAATAGTTTGATCATGGTTTCCCATCATAAAGATTGCACATAGAGATGTCCTCATATTGATATTACAAGCAGAAAAATTGGTATATGTTTTGACATTAAGGATTTTGGAAGTCTGTATATTAATCAAGTACCAAATAACCTTCCTTTAAAAAAAATTTTATGTTTATTATCTAAAAATAAATTAATATTGCCATCAAAACTGGCATTATTTAAAAAATAAATAAATGAATAAATAAAGGGAACTGCAACAGGGTGAGTACACTTTCCCTTAAAAATGCTTCAAGGACTTTCAAGTACCCTGCAATTATTTTTTTTCAAGGATGTCCATCAACTCCTCAGTATGAAGTTGTATATTGTATTTCTGGCTGGAAAAATAAATAGTAAACTAATGTTATTGTTCATTATTGAAGTCACTGCAGACATTTTTGGAAAAATATGATGCTGTTTAGGAAATTTTCGGGAACAATAGAACTGCTAGAGAATTTCTAGGGAAAGCAGAACTTCTTGGAAAAAATGTAATGCCACGGATTCGTGGAACATTTTCATCCCTACCTTTTTCAAGCACTTTCAAGGACTTAACCAAGAAAATGAGAATTTTCAAGTACTTTCAATGTCTTGAAATTTATCATTTAAAATGCAAGTAGGTACTTTCTCAATTCTCAAACACCCATACGCACCCTGTGCAAATATATTTCTTGAAAGTTGTTACATTTTTGCTAATGTAATGTAAATTACCGATAACACATCAAGACTGTATTTTAGATTGACACATTTAATTAACTAGATACTATTATATGTACAGCTGCGGAAAAAAAACCCGCCCCACCCTCTGTTAATCTAGTATTGTCGTTCATCGTAGAGAAAATTGAATGATACCATTCGATTAGGAATAACATCCTCTACAAATTAATGTACGTAAAATTTGCATAACGGGCCGTCTTCATATCTAAACGTGCATAAACTTTGAAATTTTCAATGACAACACCCAAGTTTGACAACATAGTTCAAATTTAGAGCAAAATTCAACCTGTGATACCAAATTTCAAGTCATTTGGGTGAAGCGTTTCTGTGTTGTGAGTATGTGAAGTTTTGAGCTCCTAATGTTAAATTAGTTTCTAAGACTTCCATTCATATCTTCTGTAATAATTATCTGCTCACGCTGATTATTTGTATGATGTTACGGCTAAACAACCCAAACACATTTACGTGATTTTTATATTTGTAGAATAAATTGTTTGTATGAAATATTAATTATGAAATCAATAATCGAAAAAATATGAATACAAACCTGGACATGTTTTGATAAAAATCGATTCACAAAGACATTTTATATGTTTATGTAAAATTCCAGGTGTTTCCTCCCTCTAGTTCTTTCAAAATGTTTAAATATTCAGCATCACGATGATTTTAGGGGTCGTATATGATTAAAAAATGATTAATTTGAAAAAGTTATATTAATTGTAAGTTAATCTTTATTTAAGAAAACGGGTATTTATTTTTACCCAGTTTTAATAAAAACTTTGTATAAACAGTGTTGTATAGATGCAACCTAATCAACGTAATTCTGCTACTGTATTGAAGGGTGCAAACTTGTATTGTTATAAATGGGATCTACTTATGTTACTGTCGATTAATAGTTCCCAAGCTACTGCGAGTTGAAATCGTCCACAAAATGTAATAATTTATAATAAAAAATATTTATATAAAACAATAACAAATTATAAAATACTATACCAACAAGACTTCAAACGGAGATACTAAACACCAACAAGACTTCAAATGGTGATTGATAATGACGGATTGATACTTTTAAATTCGTCACCAAGTTCCAACAGAGTTGTTTTGTCGCGTCATCTGCAGATATTTGTTAGCTTCATAAATTGATTTTGAAACAGCATTATAAAATGACATTTGAAAAAAAAAAATGTCATTCTTCTTTATTTCTTCTTCCTTTTATTGACCCTGGCATGAATGCCCCATTAGTTTTTAGCAATGTACCCAGTACGACTTTTTACCCCTAATAATCATGCCCTATTTGAGGCTTACATAATCCTACCCATTACAGGTCCACTCTCTTCCTTAGTAACACACACACACACACACAAGACAACACCACACATAGCCATGAAAATGCTCATCCTCTTATGCAGGAATCAAACCTGCGACCCTTTGGCTGTGATGTGAAGTCATAATGAGGAGCGTCAAGAGGATAGTTCAATAATTTACAACAGTGCTGTGGTCAATCAATGAAATCGCCCTTCAAATTGCGGTTTTCAATATGGAGCTGATCTCCAAAAATTGCACATTCCGGAATATTGAATATTTTCAGATATAAAGATAGAAACGTCGTGAAAATTTGAATTTGGACTAATTTGGGGGTCTAGAACTTGTGGGTGACGTCAAAATTGGGTGTTGCCATTGAAAACTTCAAAGATTGTGCGCATTTAGATATGAAGATGGCCCCTTATGCAAATTTTATGTACATTAATTTGTAGAGGATGTTATTCCTAATCGAACGGTATCATTCAATTTTCTCTAATATGAACGATGCTCGATTAACTGAAGGTGGGACTTTTTTTTTCCCGCGGCTGTACATATAAATATAATGAATTTTACATTCTCCCTCCTTATGCATAAATTTACCTGATTTTAAAAAAGAAAAACATTTTAAATTAAGTTATATCCCCAATACTTGAAACGAAATTTCAAATTTTTTAGATCACATTTCTGCAAATTTTCAGCATTTGAAAAAAAAAGCATTTTGCCCATTATTATTAATTTATTGAAATAAATTCAAATTCAGTAACTGATAAAACTTAATTAAAAAATTACCAACATGATCGTAAAACAGCCTTGAAAACAAATTTAAAAAATTAAAATTTTGGTTTCAAGAATAAGGAAACACATCTTTATAAAACAGTTAGAACACATTGAATCAAAGGCTTAATTCATACACAAATTTACTCTCTTTTCTGATGACAAAATGCAAGAAATCCATTTTTTTCCTGAGATTTTAAACTGAAATTAAATTTCCACGAGATTCTAGGATTTTCCTAAGAACTATGAAGCCTGCATATAAATATAAAATAAAAATTTTAAAACTTATTTACATTACTTGAATAAGCTCATAATTTTCAAAAATAGCTTTGTTTGATGCCTCGGCCAACCAAAGTTAAGCTTACTCTTTGATTAAGGCAATCACCAATTTATGTTAGGAGAATTTGTTAACATACTTGATAAGACTGTAATACAAGCATGTGGAAAGATTCTCCAATATTCTGGTTACATAAACTCTGAAAAAGTAAGTATATACATCAGCAATAAACTTTAAAATTACAATGATGATACTTGGTTAAGGGTTTAATACGGTTACAATTATTAGTAAGAATATCTCTTTGTAAGTGAACTTTGAATTTTAAATTTAAAAAAAATTTAGTTCTAGCATGAACACTTTCTTGATTAATTGCCTCAATTCATAGTATCTCAATCTTGATGGCACATATAAAGTTCACAAAAATATTCTAACTAGCTGCAAAGCCTACAGCTAGCGATCTCTTCTTTTTTTCAGTAAATGAACAAATCATACACACATGCTTTTAACTTTCTTGCAGCAGCTGTCAACAGTGCAGCTGCTTGTGGAGTGGGCACATATAATTTGGCTAAGCAGCGAGCGTGTACTAATTAAGTATCTTTGGACCACTGCAAAGGTACAGGGCACTTTGGCCTACCTTGTAATTAATAACAATTTATGTTAAATTAATGCAAAAGTGAAACAAACCGTATTATAGTGGAATTCATTGGCATCTTTTAAAAATTGGCTGCAAATTTGGTGCACTTATTTTTCTCTTGATCTGAAATTACATGGTTGCCCCCCAAAATGTGGCAAAATACAACATAAAAGATAACAAAATACAAAATCACTATATATAAGTTAATGCTGCTAAGAATGTAGCCATTTAACTTTCATAAATTAACATTTTATTGTGGTGTGACAAATATAAATTTTATAAAATGTGTGTTTGTTTATTTTTAATAGTTTTAAATTTTAAAAGCTGTTTGTTTATATATTTGAAAATTAAAAAAAATATTTTAAAATATGTTTGTTTACACTTTTGATTACTTTCAAAATGGTCTGATCATGTTTTCCCATTTTAAAGATTGCACATAGAGATAATCTTATTATAATGATATTACAAGCAGCAAAATTGGTATCTGTTTTGGCATTAAGGATTTTGGAGATCAGTATACACCTGTCCCCCGATTTACACGACAGATAGGTTCTGCATAAAACCGTGTAAATTGAAATCTTGGATTTTGCTAAGTAAAATCGTGTAAAACAAAAATAACCCCAAAATGTGCATGATTCAGTCATTTATTTAAGTAAAACAAAAGTAAGACATCTTAAAACTTAAAATTATACTTAATTTATAAAACAACAAACACATGAATGTAGTAATATAACATATTTAATTTATTTTAAATTAGGAACAAAGAACAAAAAAAACAAAAAGACCATTAAAAGTTAATTATAAGTTTAATCACTGTCATCACTTTCATGTACTATCAGTCTTTTCTTTCTGATAGGTATGATGTCACTTTCATCACTTGAGCTTTCTTGATGCGATTCTGGCTCAATGGTTGACGAATTAGGCAAGATCTTGGGTTGACAAGACTTTGTCATGAAATCGGTAATTAACAATTGCATAGGTGTTTTTGCTAAATCTTTATAGACCTCTTCATATTGATTTAAGCATTTATAAAGGTCTCCCTGGAATCGGAGAGCTCGATCAACATTTGTGTCATATTGTAAGAAATGGTTGTCCAATTTTCTTCCGAAATCAAGTGCTACGCTTATGATTCTTGTTGTGAACGCAACTGGTTCAGATTGCTCTTCATCATGTTTGTTTGTTTCACGAATCATGTTAATTAAATCATCTTCATTCAATTCTTCATCAGCCATTATTTCTTCAATATCTGCCTGAGCTAAATCTTCAAAACCTTCTCCTCCTATAGTATGGGCCAACTCAGCGATCTGAGAATATTCATGCTCTATTGGTGATTTATCATTTCCACTTTCAAGAACATCTGGCCATATTACTTTCCAGCAGGCGTTGATCGTTAATTGTTTAATCTGAGTGTATGACAGTCCAACATGCTTAACACAATCTAAAATTGTAAATTTCTTCCAAGCATCCATCAGAGTACGAGATTCATCATTCCCCACTTGTTCTAAGATATACCTGAAAGTTTGCTTGATGTAGAGTGCTTTAAAAGTTGAAATTATCCCTTGATCTAACGGCTGTAATAAGGAAGTTGTATTCTTTGGTAAAAAAACAACTTTTACATTTTCGTGTTGTAAATCTGGAGGATGACCTGGTGCATTATCAATTAATAGAAGAGCCTTAAAAGGCAATTCCTTTTTAGTTAAATAATTTTTGACATCAGGAACAAAGAAGTTATGGAACCATTCATTGAAAGCTATGGCAGTGACCCATGCTTTTCTATTAGCCATCCAATAGACGGGAAGGTTTTTGATATTTATTCTTTTGAGTGATCGTGGTGATTTTGATTTGTTAATCACCAATGGTTTCATCATATAATTGCCAGAAGCATTCCAACAGAAAAGAACTGTTATACGACTTTTCGCTACTTTATGACCACTAGCTGATTTGTGAGCTTTGGCTATAAAGGTTCTTTCCGGCATTTTTTTCCAGAATAATCCGAACTCGTCAGCATTGAAAACCTGATCAGAAGTGTAGGAGTTAGCAGTAATGATTTCAGCAAGTTTTGCCGGATATTGTTGCGCCACATCCGAATCAGCAGATGCACTTTCATCTTTCATTCTCAGATTATGTAATGAATGCCTTTGTTTGAATCCCTTCAACCACCCATGGCTTGCGTAAAAAGATACCTTCTTTTAATCGGACGAAGTCGACGGCGACTGATTCTTAAGTGATTGATAAATCTTCAAAGCTTTATTTGTAACAGCATTGGTATCGATCGGGATTCGTTTTTGAGTTTGGTCTTCTATCCATATCACTAAGGCTTTTTCCATATTTTCCATTGTAACATCTCTAACATATGAAGTCATACTCATACTGCTGCAGGTTCCAGCTGCTACACTTTTTCTAATGGAGTCTTCATTTTTTCTTATTGTCCTTATTGTGGCTTCAATCATGGAGTAAAATTTAGCAACATCCGTTACTCTTTCTCTATTACGTAGACGGTCTAATATTTGAATTTTAGTTTCTAAAGAAATAACTTTTCGTTTCATTTAATTTTTCTTCAAATCCTTTGACATTATAGAACCTTAACAAATTTACGCAAACTATAAAGATGCAAGAAAAACTATAAATATTGAAAACTTACCAGTTCAAAAGATAAACGCACAATAATATAAGCTTTGCTGCTAAAATGTTTCTGCACTATGTACTTGCATGAACCAGATAGCTTTACTGTTGTGAAATACATACGGGGATTCCCCTAAATGTATATATTTTACAACACCGGGAATTCCCTGTTGTTTTCATCAGTGTTACCAAAGGAATAAAATTCAAAAATGTCATAAAATCTTTGTATAGGCGTATATGGAGCGGAATATACATTTTTATCAATTTTTTGAAAGCTATTAATTTATAAACTGTGTAAAAGCGAAGTCGTGTAAAACAAGTGCCGTGTAAATCGGGGGATACGTGTATTACTCAAGTGCCAAATAACCTCCATTTCATGAAGTCTTTTATGCTTATTATCCAAAAATAAATTAATATTATCATCAACACTGTGATTAAAAAAAATATTAATAAAAAAATAAAGGGAACTGCAAATATATTTCTTTTAAATTGTTACATTTTTGCTAATTTAATGTAAATAACTGATAACACATGACTGTATTTTAGATTCTGACATGCTTAATTAACAAGATTCTACTATTATGTACTACATATAAATAAAATTAATTTCATGTTCTCCTCCCTCATGCATAAATTTACATACTTCAAAAAGAAAAACTTTTTAAATTAAGGACTAAGGTTCATACCCAAAGTTTAAAATGAAATTCACATTTTTCTGATCACATATCTATAAATTTCCAGTGTTTGAAAAGATGTATTTTGTACATTATTATTAATTTATTGAAATAAATTCAAATTCACTAACTGGTAAAAATTTAATTTAAAAATTCCCAATATGATCATAAAACAGCCATGAAATAAAATTTTAAAATTTTGGTTTTAAGCATAATAAACATCTTTAAAACAGTTAGAACATATTAAATCAAAGGCAATTTGCTCTCTTTCTTAATGTCAAAATGCAAAAGCCTTTTTTTTTTAATGAGATATTAAGCTAAAACAAAATGTTTTCACATGTCCTACATTTTCATAAGAACTATACACCCAGCATATAAATAAGATACAAAAGTTTAAAATTTATTTATGCTACTTGAATAAACTCATGGTTTTCATAAATAGCTTTGTTTGATGCCTCGGCCAACCAAAGTTAAGCTTACTCTTTGATTAGGGCAATCACCAATTTATTTTAGGAGAATTTGTTAACATACTTGATAAAACTGTAATACAAGCATGTGGAAAGATTCTCCAATATTCAGGTTACATAAAATGCACTGAGAAAGTATATATAGGTGCATCAGCAATAAGATTTTAAAGTATACTAAAATTATAATGATACATGACTAAGGGTTTAATACAGTTAAAATTACAGATAAGAATGCTTTTTATAGTGAACTTTGCATTTTAAATAAAAAAAAGTTTAGTATGCTAACTTGCATGACTATTTTCTTTCTTATCAGCTTCAATTCATAGTATCTTAATCTCGATGCCACATATAAAGTTCACAAAACATTCAGAATTTTTAATATCAAAACTATATAAAATACTTATATATATATATATATATACTAGTTGCGGATACTACAACTAAAGGTCACCTCTTTTTTGAAAATGAACAAATCATACACGTTTTTAACTAGAGCCAACGGCCCTACCGTGCTGAAAACACCGGTTCTCGTTAGATCACCGAAGTCAAGCAGCATCGGGCGCGATTAGTACTTGGGTGGGTGACCACCTGGGAACACCACGTGCTGTTGGCACATATAGGGCGCGGTAGCCCGGTGGTTTGCGAGCTACCACAACTACCGCCGTGTTCGTGCGGAGTACGATAACGTTAAACATGTGGGTCCATAAGTCCTTCCGAGAGGCTGGTGGTAGGGGAAGGGTTAGAGGTTGGGTGATCTTGGGTGGTCACCTTCGCTTCCAACCTAAAATCGCTCCGTCTAAACACAAACAGTGATCTTGCGGTGGTCACCTTCGCTTCCAACCTAAAATCACTCTGTCTAAACACAAACAGTCTTCTTAATCTGATCTTTTCCTCCCTCTCGGACCGTAAACTCTCTATTGCCCCCGAAAAATGTAAATCAATCGTATTTAATAAAAACCGCACCAAAATCAGACAACGTCCCTCCTTCAAAATTTTAAATTTTAGAATTCAAACTACAAGACAACTTATATATTTAGGCATTACGATTGATGACAATCTTAAATGGAGCTCCCATATTTTCAACCTTAGAGAGAAATGCTTCAAGTTTGCCAGCACCTTTGGGAGGGTGACTGGTAATAACTGGGGTGTTGATAAATCCTTTCTTAAAATTTGGTATCTTTCGGTAATCGAAAAGATCATCACTTTTGGTGTGGTAGTTTGGGGAAAAGCATTGACTGGGGCCCAGGTCAAAAAACTTTTATCTCTTCAAAGGATTTTTCTTCTAAAAATTTCTTGTGGTTTTCGGACTACTTCTAACATTTCTCTCTACTCCTTAACTGGTATCCCCCCCTATTCACCTTGTAATAAATTCTCTTTACAAGAAATTCACTTTTTGGAAACTCCACCTTAACCTTTTTGCTAATCCCCCCCCCCCCCCCGAAAAATTTTATCATAACTGTCCCCTTTCCAATATCCCTCCCTCCCAACGTATGGTTAATCTTGTCCCCCGTGATCCCCTTAATTTTTCAAATATTAACATTTACACTGATGGCTCTGCCATGGATGATAACACAGGCTACGCCATCTGCATCTTCAAAAATGATTCTTTAGACAATACTTTCACCTTTAAACTCGAGCATGGGAACACAGTTTTCCAGGCAGAAATTGCTGCAATCTACTAAGAGGGAATTGCTGTAATCCATAAACTGGGCTTCTTCAAATAACTCAAAAATTAATATATTTACTGACAGTCAATCCTCACTCCAGCACTTCAATCTATCAAAAACAAATCTAATTACTTATCTAAAATTAAAATTAATGCAAATTATAATAAACACCTAATAAACCTTTGTTGGGTCAAAGCACACTCCGACATCTCGGGTAACGAGGTCGCCGATAAACATGCCAAACTTGCTACCTCCTCCGGTACCCCCACCTCCCTACCTTTTCCATACTCTCTCTTAAAAAAACATTATAAAAATGATATTTTAAATTTATGGCACATCTACCTTAATAATTATATTTCGCTCCGCACCCATGACCCGGCTAGAATCTCAACTTTTCTCCCAAAGGTAAACTTTAACACCCAAATTACTAATAAATACCTTATATACTTTATTACGGGCCACGGTCCCTTCCCCGACTATTTATACTCCTTAAATGCAAAACTTCTTCCAGATGTACCTGTGGTTCCGTCGGCGATGCCGATCATTATGTATTTTCCTGACCCCTTACTAAACCTTATCATCTCTCAAAATCTTCCCCCCAAAACTCTGCGACCTGGTTCTCGAGTGTTTGCTCCAACAAATCTTCCATTAATAAAATCAAGAACTGTGTTCTCATTGCGAGAGAAATCTCAAACAAAATCTCTTAATCAGCCTGGGGACTTTCTGCTTTCAATTTTGTCTCTGGTCGGTGTCTCCCCCTTTTACTTTAACTGTTTTGCCTGTTTTTTGCTCGGTGGTGTCGTCCTTTTTTTTGTTCTCTTGTTTTTTTGCCTCGTCTTTGTCCCGTTTTGTTGGCCTTGTTTGTCCTGTTTTGGCCGTTGGTTGCTTATGCAATGTTTTTCTTCGTATTTAAGTTTTTTGTATTATATTCTTGTAATTTTTCCCTGTCCTCATCAAATTATATATCACTTTTTCAACAAATCATTGTCAACATATCACTAAATATCATATATTATATAATTACACTTATATATTTTAATACTGTCATCAAACATCATGTTTTATATCATGTCATCTTACTAAATATCATGTCATCTATATTTAATCATGTCATCTAATCATCAAAATGTTAACTCATCATCACCTCTTTGTACAACTCCTTGTAACCTCAATGTATATTTTTTGAAACTTAAATAAACTTTGCCCCAGACTGTCGGACGTTGACCGCCCCGGGAGTTGGCTTCCGCTAACTCTTTTCCCGGCCGTCCAATTAGATACTCAAGTCCTCAGGATGAGTCGGACGGTCTGGGTCTTCTACACCTTTCTGGTAGGTCGGACGGTCTGGGTCTAAACAACAACATGTTTTTAACTTTCTGGCAGTAGCTGTCAACAGTACAGCCGATAGCTGTGTGGGAGCATGCAATTTGGGTACCAGCAAGCATGATATGCCCTAATTAAGTGCCTTTGGCCCACTGCTCAGGTATAGGGCACTTTGGCCTATAAGTTTTCCGTTCAATCGATGGTCCGTTTATTCCTTTTCAAAGTATTCATTGAGGCCCAGGCCACCTCACTCAAGTGGTGTCCCCCCCCCCCCCCCTTATAGGCAGGCAGCCCTGTCTCAATGCAATGACCAGCATTTGTAGACTGGTTTTGCATATTGGAAAATGAAATCCAGCCCTGTAAATGTCCTTCCTTTGATTGTTATTTGTCACTCTCCTCACTCTCTGAAAAAAATTCTGGCTACGCTTATGAGCTGTGTCGTGTGTATATTTAATATATTTCAATATCCTTTTTCAACATTAACTTATATTTATAATCTACAAGTTTTCTATTCATTCCATGGTCCTTTTCAAAGTATTCATTATAACTGAGTTTATTCAAATAGTATCAGTGCCATTGGCAGGGGGGTTTGGGGGTCATGCCCTCTCCCCCATTTGCTAATCATTGATATTAGTTATCAATAGAATCCATATTGTAAAACAAAATCCACCATTCTAAATGTCCTCCTTTCAATTATGAAACACCGGTTCTCTGAAATCCTGTTTATGTCACAGTACGAATATGTTAAAATACATATTTCAATATCAAATAATATAAACTTATTTATATCTATAAGTTTATCGGTCTGTCTGTGGTCTTTTTGAAAAGTGTTCAGTAGTTCCTAAATCTTTCATAATCTTAGCAAAAATGCTCATTTTATCAAAGTTTATTAAAACAGTGTCATATAACAATAGTTATATATATTTTTTCAACCCTAAAACCAATACCTGAATCTCTTAGCAAAAATGTTTATTGTAAACAAAATCATTAAATCAATTTGTGGGTTAAAATATACCATCATACTGAATGAAACCAATATTTCAAACCATCAGAATAAAACAAAGGTTTTGTACCATTTTATGACAAGTAATACTTGTCCAGAAATCACTTCATTGGAGATGATTGACAATAAAAATTCTTCTTTGATATCATACTGCACATCGTGACTATCATATTTGCCAACAGAATCATCTGCGTTGGCAAGAAAACTTTTTCAGAGAAATTTTGGAAGGTCAGTTAAAATTATTAGTACCAACATCTTTTTGCAGTGAACTTTATTTATATTTAAAAAAAAAAATAGTTTAGCATACTAATTAGCATGACCATTTTCTCTATTATCAGTTTTAATTCAGAGTATCATAATTTAGATGCTACATAAAGTTCACAAAAACATTCAAAATTTTTAATATAAAATGAATATAAAATACTTCAAACTAGCTGCACAGCCTACAGCTAGTTTGCTACAGCTAGTCACATTTTTTTTCTTTTAGCAAATAACTAAACTATAAATAGGCTTTTACCAAGCCATAAATAGCTTTTTTACAGTTACTACCAACTCTGTAGCCGATTGGTGCATGGTCACATGCAACTTAGGTACGCCTAAGTAGTAGTCATGATACACTCATAAATAAGTGCTTTTGGCCGTCTGCTCAGACACATGACACTTTGGCTACTACCTATAACAGCTACAAAAATTGCAGAATGTGGGGTCAGAAACCAGAAAACACTGTGATTCTTTGTTAAGCAAGTTTTTTTTTTTTCGGGACAGGGTTATGTCTAAAGCTAGTAGCCTCTGTGCATGAAAACCGATCAAAGCCAAAATATTTAGTACCTAGCCTAAAAAAAACTGGCACCAATATAAACATGGGGTCATTGCTAAATTGTATATTAGTCCTGTAGCTTGTTAATATTCCAAAATAAGGGCCAGAAATTGGAAAACACTGATTCTGCATTTTAAAAGATTTTCATATCTGATAAATTCATGGCATATTTAAAAAATCTAAACAATATCACTAAAATTCAGGAAGTTATATTTTTGAATTTTATTATCCCGTTTGTGAATTGACTGCCATTGAAGCTTCGAGCTGATCAAAAACGAACAATTATTTTATCAATGAAAGTAAAATTAAAAAAATGTGTGTTCATCTTTGCTATTTTTGAGCACTATACTTTTAATCATAAAATAATGATCCATTTAAAAAATGAAAATAATATCCCCAAAATTCAAGAAATTAGAATGTTGAATTTTCAAACCCAGTATTGTCAATTTAGCAGCAGAAATTTTAACCCACTCAGTCTAGATATCAGAAAAAATGAATACTCATTGGGAAATAAAGTTGTTCTTTTGGCAGCTGAGCTGACATTAAAATGGCTCCCTTTATTTTGCTCATTAAAAATATATACATTAAAACAAAAATCTAGGTATGTGTTTTTTTAATTTTTGACTGCAACCTATAAATTTGCACACATTTAGCTTTCGATTTAAAAAAAAAAGCAAGATTCCAGTACAAAAACTAAAGCAGGAAATAGTATTTTGAAGATGTGTAGTTTTTATCTATTTGGAGGCTTTTTCTAAGCAAGATATATACATAATCACATGATTGGACGAATTTCAATAGTACAATTGGCAATGATATTCCAAAACAGCATTCAAAATATTGCTTTAATGCTCAATAAATATTTGTTGAAGAGAGCTAGTTCACTCAATAAAAAGCTAACTACAATATTTAATACTTTCGGAACCTTCCACATTAACTGTTCTCTAGGTGCAAAGTATTTAAAAGCCTAATTAATACACTTTTAAAGAATTTTACATTATGAATTGAGTTGCAGATTTTAACATCATTTTATTATTAATGAGAAAACGCTCAAATGCAGTTAGCCAAGCTCAAATTATGTAAGAATTATACAAATATCATATTTTCAACCACAATACATATATGAATATATACAAATTTGTAACTTATTTTCTATGTAAATATGAATAATTAAGATAATAAATATATGGCAAACTTTTGCATACAATTCAAACTAACCAGCAACTAAATTTTCTTTGGACGATTTTGTTTACTTGTTAAAACTATTACTGACAAATTATGACATCTTTTCTAAAACTTATCGAACTTCACCAAACATGAACATGACAAAAAATTTTTATTAATTTTTTTTTTATATTTCAGATAAAAACTTCTCTTCGATTTAACAGAAATTTAAATTTATATGAATTTATTATTAAAAAGCCAATGCAAAAATATTGTTGAGCAGTTATTTTATCGTTGAGCTGTAAAGAAATGTTAGCAGACAGAACATATACTTATACTTTGACTATTTAACTGGACCGCGCCCTTTTGTTTGTAATTTGTTACACTGTAAATGTGTCTATCAACTTGATAGCCAATATGGGCTATTTTTTAATTTTTAATTCAGTTTTGCTTGTGATATTTTCTATTCATGTTATTGCTCAGTTTGACTGGCAAATTCGTGATGGTTTCGACGAAATTACATCACGTATGACAAAAGTATATGCAGAAAATTGCAAAGTAGTGGACAGAAATGCCTTATTTTTACCCAAAGACTCTGTTACTCACATACCAAATATTAGACAAATTGGTATAGATCCTGTGCTACCTAATCGAACAAGTCTTTTACAATTGCATAATATGGCTATGTCCCGAGCATTTTTCTATAGGTGGGTTCTAAAATATATAATACAGCGAACCCCGGTTATAACGCTTACATTCGGCGACATCAAACCACTCGCTTTATAAATTTAAAATGCTATCTTAATGCTCAACTTTCAGTGTTAAAAGATAGTTGTCTGCTTTATATGTTAAATGATGTTTAATATTTAGTTGTCTGTTAAATGAAGGCGTTTACAGAATGCTAAAGTCAGTATTTTACAGATTTTAATAAAATTTTTAGTAGAAAGACTAAGTAGCACATGTATCACTATTAGTACAAACAGTAGTATACCTGCATGTGTTTCAGTCTTTACGATGATGTGATAGCCATAATTTGTCATTTTAAGATGTTTTTACGAAGTTTCTCTGTTCATAATTTTCTTTTTGATGGAGACTAATTGTATTAATCTCAGTGACGAAGTTGTGTTTTTCTGCCCTTCGAACCACTGCAGAACAGTATCAATACTCTGCAGAGCTTCTGTTGTAGGAATATCTTTAGGTTCAACCTCTGAATAACTTAAGATTCTTTCATTGGTTGCTGCAGCAGCTATTTGTTAATCAGTGATAAGAAAAGGGGAGAAAAAAGAGTCATCCACATTATATTTGCATCTGTGGTATAACAGAACAGAGGGCATTATTGCCAGGGTTCACTGTACTGTATATATCTAGACATTTTTCTTTCCTTTTTTGGTACTTCTATAGGAAAAGAATGCCAATTCTTTTACATATTATTTTTTTAAAGAGATTTTAACAATGTCCAGGCGCATCCTCCATGTTAATAATCACCCTTTGGTGTTAAATTCCAGTAACAAATAAAATGGTCCCCTCCCCTATGATGGGCAGTCATGATAAACAATCAAGCTATGAACTACTGATATATACTACTAAATTTAACAAATGGTATATTTTGCTGAACTTTTGTATTTTATGAAGTCAAAACTATATTAAAATTATTGAAAAATATTTGTCTGCTGATAAATATATAGAACAGATTATATTTTAAACAAATACTGAAAAAAATATCTAATTTATTATTAAACTCACAGAACACAAAATTGACTGTCAGATATTCAGCCATAGTATCGAAGAAAAACACAACAGATGCATACCATTCTAATTTAAGCATGATTATTCATTACTGTTAGTAGTATGCTTTTAATCAGTAAGTTCCTTTGTATTAGACTTATTTTATTAAAATGGAAGTATTATGATTTCACATTTTGAGGCATAAGTTAAGTTGTCATGAAAATAGACTGGGGGGGGGGGGAGGATTTTTTTGTCAGTGTGAAAAATCGTGCTCTGGCAGAATTTTGCAAATCACTATCATGTGAAAAGTATCCAAAATGAATCCTGTGTAACATCAAATTAAGAGGATATTTTTCCTCCCTGCGACACATTTCATTTTTCCTATGTTAACCTATGGTTTGTTAACTTTTAAAATTTTTTGTTTTTCACTTGGCCAAAATACTGAGATTTAGAATGCTTGTTTTTTTTTTTTTTAAATGGATAAAATAATTAGAAATATTTATAATATTGGAACAGCTTCAGTATAAAGAATTTGGCGAAATCTGCCATTTTTTTGCGCAAAGGAAGACAATGTTTTAAAAAGTTCTAACGAACGCCATGTTAGGCTTTGTGCGTAACAAATATAAAAATATATAATTAAAAATCAAAAATGCATGAAAACATAATACATAAATAAGTAGCATAAAATCGTAATACATAAATAAGTATAAAATGATGTATAAGTATAAAAAAAGACAATACTTAGAAAAAGATTGTACTTTACAAAATTTCAAAAGAGCGATACTTAGAAAAGATTACACTTTAACAAAATTGTAATAAACGATACTTAGAAAAAAGTTTGTACTTAATGAAATTTCAAAAAAACTGTATTTAGAAGAAATATTGTACTTTAACGAAATTTTAAAAAAAATGTAGAAAAAATATTGTACTTTAATGAAATAAAAAAGCGAAACTTTGAAAAAAAAATTGTATTTTAACGAAATAAAAAAAAACTGTACATCTCACGTGGCTGTTTGTGCGACAACTGTGCGGATGTAACATGAAAATCATAAAATTTAATTCAGTTGAGAAATTAAACTTTAAATTACCCATTAAAACAAAGCAGAAGCCATGCTTAAATCAAAATCAAAACACAGTACCTGGTTTAATGAAATCCAAAACTTTTCAAAGAAAAACATGTGTAAATATTCAAATTGCACAAATGGTCATCGGAGAACGATCATTCCTATGTAAATTTTCTGCTTCTACATTATTTTATCCATTAACATGTGCTATTTTTCGTATCTGTATGATATTCATATGTTTAATGCATTTTTACACCCAAAGCAACAACACAAATAAAATAGAATCGCACAAAACCGTAGATAACAGAAAACTAAAAGGGGTTGTCAGAAAAATGTGTCGTGGAAAATTTCGCACCAAGGGCAATTTATTCCGCACCACATTTGGCAATTTATCGCTTCAGAAACAAAGATCGTCAAAATCCAAATTCTTTATATTGAAGCTGTACCCTAATATTCATTAAAGTGAATATATTACTTTTCGATCGACATTAAAAATAGTTCTGTTTTACCAAATTTTAAAAAAAATAATAAACTTTCGACTGTTTAGCACCTATGTTTTGCAAAAAACAGTATGAAAAATCCTAAAAACTGAATGAGCTAGAAGTTAGGGGCTATTTTCCATAGGTTAACAAAAAAAAAAAAAAAATAGAAAATAAGCTGTTGGAAGGAGAAAATCATCTTAAGTCTCCCCCATATTTAACAAACCCACCTTCATAGAATAAATTTTTCTGCATGCCATGGATGAAACAGCCTTTTTTAAAATTCATTTTCACATTATATTAATTTCAAAATGGTATTGTTATTATCATTATTTTCTTTTTTGTAGTTTCATTCTTCAGAGAGCTGCAGATGATAATGAACCTGGTTTTATGTATTACTTCCTTTCTTCAATATCCGATGTTGCTGCTAATCGGTTTATCAACAGCAGTACAATATATTTTTCACCAAACATGTCATTCACTCCATCATATAAGGGATTCTTCAATAAGACCATGCCTTTGTTTGCTCCTCGTGCATTTCGGTAAATATATTTTTATGTTAAATTTTTTATTGTTGGAATGACATATGTGTAAAGAAACAAAAATGTGTTTTTGTTTTAGATGTGTTAATTTTAAAAGAAAGCTTACAGGATCTTTAAAAAAGATTACATGACTAAATCTCTGGAACAATTGGTCAATTTAAGAAATGCTGTAGGTAATTAAGGTAAACTATCATCATATGCAGATTTTGCTTATGTGATACCTTTTTAGTAAAAAATACAAAAGATAACCTTTGATACTGGACTCAGAGAAATGTTTTTTTCAATTATCAAAATATTTTCCATAGCCCAATTAGCCAAATACATAAGTTCCATTGTCATATGATCAAAATTACTTAAGATATTCATTAAATATTTAAATAGATACGCAAGGGCTGTATTGTTGTTGAGACCCAGACTATCCGACCTACCAGAAAGGTGTTGTTGTTGAGACCCAGACCGTCCGACCTACCAGAAAGGTGTAAGGTAACTGTATGGACGGTCGGGAAGTGCCACCCAATTTAGACCGGAACCCAGTGGGGGAGGCATCCACAGGGACCATACCCTCCTTCCCCTACCACCAACCTCTCGGAAGGACTTACGGACCCACATGTTTAACGTGATCGTACTCCGCATGAACACGGCGGCATTTGTGGTAGCGTGCAAATCTAGCGCTCAAACCATGGGGATACCGCACCCGAGATGGCCAACAGCACGCGGTGTTCCGAGGTGGTCACCCACCAAGTACTAACCGCGCCCGATGCTGCTTGACTTCGGTGATCTAACGAGAACCGGTGTTTTCAGCACGGTACGGCCGTTGGCCCCTACCAGAAAGGTGTAAAGTAACTGTTTGGACGGCCGTGAAGAGCCACCCAATTTAGACCGGAGCCCAGTGAGGGAAGCATCCACAGGGACCGTACACTCCTTCCTCTACCACCAACCTCTCAGAAGGACTTATGGACCCACATGTTTAATGTGAACGTACTCCACGTGAACACTGCGGCACTTTTGGCAGTGGAAGGGATCGAACCCGGGCCTACCGAATGCAATTCCCAGCCGCTAACCACTGGGCTACCGCACCCCCACATAAGGACTGTGTAAAACTTACAACAATGTAAAACTTACTTGTGACAAAATTACAAACATGAAAGCAGTATTGTTTACTTTCCCCAGACTGTTGAATATCGTCTTTGTTTATATAAATGCTGAGGGGAAATTTTAATTTACGAGAGGGAAATGAGAATAAAAGGTTACTAGTCCGACGGACCAGTATAATTTATATTCTGCTGGTCCGTTGAGTGTTTTTGTGGTCTCGGACCAACGGACCACCGTTAATTTCGAGCCCTGATTACTCATATACAATATTAACACATTTTTATATACAACATTTCACATATTCATTTATTTCTTGAATTATTATAAATTCCTTTATCATCATATTATTATCCATCATTCTTATACAAAATTATTATCAACTAACTTTTTTATGTACTATTTTAATCATTTACCCTAAATTCACATGTTTAAGTATTGTCATTACGAATTCAATTTACCTATTTACCAATCTAATACAAATCATTCATATGTTAAAACTTATTTTCCAATCATTGTATGTTCAAATTTCATTATTTACCAATCAATTATAATCAATTTTCATTCTTTACCATTTGATTATATTCAGCATTTCAATATTTATGTTCGCAAGTTCAATAGAGTTATCAAGTTTTGAAAAATTAAGAAGTTTTGTTTTGAAGAATAAGTAAGTTTTAGCTTTGAAGAATAAGCAAGTTTTAGTTTAGAAGAATAAGCAAGTTTTAGTTTTGAAGAATCAATAGTTTTAAGTGTTGAATAATAAGCGAGTTTCAGTTATGAAGAATCCAGCACCTCTAAAATTTAATCAATGCAAATAAAATCAAATACCCCTTAATTAGATCAAAAATCTAAAAACAATCCCTAACCATCATAATAACAGTACTCCAAATATTCTTCAGGTTCCTCCATAGAAGCATAAAGAAAAATTTTAAGTTATTTTAGTGATTATATCAAGTTATTATTTTACATATTATTACTATCCTTCCTGAATTTTACTATTGTTGAATTATTGAAGTTTTAGTTTAATTTACAGCTAGTTTAAAAAATTATCTTTTATCAACATTGTGTTTTGGCAATTTTAAAATGATGATTCCTCCTGCTAGCATTCAATTTAAAAAAAAAAAAAATCCCTAAAAGATGTACAACTTCACATTATTAAACTTTAATCGGTACATAACAATTTCCTCAGCTGCTAAAGAGTATGCCAAGAGCCGAGCTCCTGTTCCCCCATGTCTGAATGCTAAGAAACAATGGGAATACCAATTTTCTGGTTATTCGTTAATGTGGCGTATCTATTACCTTAAAGTTAATAAAAAAATTCCATTTAGTAATAAGTTGCATCAAAAATTTTCAGCTAGCGTTCATAACATCTTATTTTCTTTCATTACTGCAGGTCATGATAAGAAAATTTTGCCTAATTTACAAGTTGTATCTATTCAATTCCTTCTAGTTGTAAATGCTTTCTTAATTCTGGTACTATAAATAATTTATTGAAGTGAACTTTTATAGTTTCGCCTTCTAGATTCTGTATTAGAGCATTATTGTTTCTGAAGATTCTTTGGATAACATAAGGTCCTGAAAACTTTGGCTTTAATGAAGCCGCAGGTATGAAATTTTTTCAATAATTTTATCACCAACCTCGAATTCTTGTTTTCTTGGCTGAGTAAAGTACTTTTCTTTATCCTCATTGGATTTTGCTTGGTTTTGGTACACCTGGTTTAGAATTTCCCTGTGGGTCTTCTCTGCTTCATCTACCATTTGCTTGAATGACAAAGTGGTAAATTGTAAATCCTTATTCAGGTCAAAGGTTGCTAAGTTCCCTGTTGTAAAAAATCTGTGCTGGAGTATAACCTGTCACTATATGCTTGGAATTATTGTATTCATTCTTAAAAATCAGAAATTTCTTACGCCAGTCGAAAGATTCATTCACTAGGCATGCCAATGATGACTTCAAAATAGAGTGAACTTTCTCTTGTAAACCATTGCCTTGGGGTCTGTATAAACCATTGTCTTGTGATGTGAGATGTTAAGCTTCCTTAAAAATTCTGTAAAAATGCTGGAAGTAAATTGAGTTCCATTGTCTGACATTAAGACCTTTGAGAATCCATACTGACTATAATAGTCTGATAACACATTCACAATGCACTCTGCTGAAATTGTTCTCACTGGTATTGCTTCTAAGTACCTGCTGACGTGATCTATAATTGTAATTATGTTGTCCTGTTGATCTTACAAGCTTTCTAACTATATTGCCACTGTTTCTCCTACTTTAAATTGCTTTGGCTGTAATTGTATAGGTTGTTTTTTTCTTAAATTTCAAACATTTTTCACAATTCAAACGAAAGTTTTTAACATCCAAAAGCATTCCATTCCAAAAATAGAGTCTCTTTACTTTATTTTATGTTTTTCCAATTCCAAAGTGTGCTGTATGAGCAGTTTGAATTGCGATCCTTTGCAGCTTTTTGGGAATTATTATTCTCATTAGATCTTGAGTTTTATTGTAACCATTCTTGAGTTTTAATTTTAGTTTCAGTAACTTATCATTTTCATCAATTCTATAATTTTTAATTTTTATTAGTAGGAAATTCCTGAATTTTCTGAATATTTTTATCAGAAGCTGAGTAGCCATTCTCATTAATTTTAAATCCCAAATATTCTATTTCCTTTTGAAATAACTGAACTTTCTTAGCATCAAGAGTAAGGTTGAAATCCCCGAGTCTGTTAAAAACAAGTTGTAAAGTGCTCAAAACTTCATTGAATGAGTCGCCAGCAATGATGATATCCTCCAGAAAATACCTTACGCCTTTGTGTCTGATGTCGCCTAGGCATTTGTTTATCAATTTGGCAAAGCAACTGGTACTGTTAACAGTACCGAAAGGTAATCTTGTAGGTTGATAGGAGCCAAACTGGTATTTTGAACCCCAATTTTTGTTTGTCGGTCTCCCTCAGTTTTATTTGAAAGAAAGCAGCCTTCAGGTCTAGCACACAATACAATATTTTACCTGAAACTTCTTGAAGTATGTCATGGATCTGATCCACTGAAAATTTGAATTTGACTAGATACAAATTTAACATTCTATAATCGATAGTCATTCGTAGCTTTTGGTGTTCTGGTTTGTCTGATTTTGATGAATCCTTCTTTCAAATGAATAGTGCAGGAAAAGCAATGTTGGAGTTGGTCTCCTCAATAATGCCAGCTTTCAATAATTTCTTAATTTCTTCATGTTCAACAGGTTTCAATAAGTGTGGTATTTTGTAGGGTTTGCACTGTATTGGATATTCATTAATTAAGTTAAATTCAGATATTATCTTGTCGGTTACACAGAGTGTCTCATAATCCTTCGAGAACACTGCATAATTGTTGAGCAAAATTTTCTGCACTTTTGACTTCTGAAACTCAGGTAGGTGCTCTAAGCTAAAATCCTCCTTAGTCAATTGTTGCTTCCTTAACTTTAAAATTTCTTCTTGACTTAATGCATTAATTTGTTCCATGTTCTTCTTTTTATTGCAGATTTGGAAATTTTGTGAAATATTTGCTAATTTAAATTTCTTGTTCAAAGTTATTTCATTCTTAGAATTATTATTAATTAATATGAATATTCTTTCATTCTCATTAGATTTAATTGGACCACCTTCAATTTCTATGTTGACCTTATTCTTAATAGGTTCCATCAAAAAATCAGTATTTGGCATTATTACTTCGTTGCACTTCATCTCCACAATTTCAGTTGTTTTCGGATTCATCACAGTATTTTTACTTACAGTTAATTGTGCATATTTACAGTTATTCTTCAAATTATTATTTACATGATTATTCTTCTTTCTGTTCTTATTACCTTTCCTTACAATTATATTTACATTTTTCTCATTATTGGCTTCTTTGCCTAATTCGCAATTGTTAATTTCATCATGTTCCAAATCATTTTCTTCGAATTTTTCAAATTGTTCATGTTGATTGCCTTCAAAATTTTCAAATTCATTGTATTCGAGGTTTTCAATTTGTTCTTCATTTATATTATTGTGGTCATCTTCAATAATTCCCATCTCAGTTTCATTATTAGCCATTATCAGCTTATTTTTGTTCATATCCAATACAATTTTAATCTTCAAAAAATCATAACCTAAAATTACATTGTATTTTGTATTCCAAGATTCATTGGTAATGAAAAAAGTGTTCTTAAAAAATTTATATTGTATCTTGAAGCCAATTTCAATTGTATGCTTAAATGGAATCCTTGTGCCATTTATAGCATGAATTGATACACTTTTGGATAAATAATGTATTTTGTTTGTTTCTTTGATTTTATTAAAAAGGTTACTGCTAATTAAGCTAATTGTGGAACTTGAATCGATCATCACAATTGCTGTTATTTCTTTAAAATTTATATTGATCATTGGCAGTTTGTTGTCATTAAAGTCAGTTTCTTCTGTTTGACATGAGGCAATTGTTTTGACATAGAATATCTTCTTCTGAGTTGGTAAAATCTTTTTTGTTTTGAAAAATTTAAAGTTTGTGGACCAATACTTGCTGTATTTACTTTTGTTCTTTCAGTTTGGATCTTCTTATCCACTATATTTACTTTTGGTTTTGTATACTTATTAAAATTATTATCTCTTGGTCTAAATTCTGTCTTCTTTATATTGGTTGATTGTTTGTTGACCTTAGTCATTTTGTAAAATCGGGATGACTTCTTCGGATCATTTCTTACAGCCTCCCTATATCGTTTTCTGAATTCTGATTGAATTTGCCTCTGCTATTAAAATGAGGTCTTTGCTGTAGAAAATTTCTTCTTGTATTACCATTATTATTAAAATTCATATTTCCACTTCTGTTTTGGTTGTTGAATCGAGGCTGGTTATTATCTCTGTAATTGTTGCTGTGGTATACATATTGATTGTTTCTGGTGGTTTGTTGCCTGTTATAAAATTGCCTTATACCATTGTTGTTGTTATACCTGCTAGCATTCCCATGTTGTTTGTATGGGTTATATCTTCCATTGCCATAATATGCATTTCTTGTCTGATTAGTTCTTCTAAAATTGCTTGCATAATCATTATTATTTTCAACATAGTTTTCATATTGCATGTTATTATTGCTATTAATTCCATTATTAATTCTCTGTACATTATTTATATTATTTACATCTTCTACATATTGAGTATTTACATTTTATTGCTCAAAGTTATTTTGATTTTGCATATTTATGTACAATTAACATGAAATTGTTGTGTGTGCTTCACCACACATTAAACAACAGAGCTTATTAGCACTAGAATTGTCAGATCTGCTGACCATTGGTACTTCCTTAGATTTATTACTATTTGAATTTGAGGTATTTATGGCATTCACTTGTTCATATATGCAATATAAAGTTTGTACTATCTTGATTATCTTTTATTTTGTTAAATTCAATTCTATTTGTGTAAATATTATTAGTGGCTTCTTCGCCAAGTACATTTTCAATTTGCTTTGCCACTTCAACAGCTTGTTTGAAGGTTTTCGGGCCTTGCTTCTTCACTTCGACTTTTAAGTCAGGTCTCATTGCCTCTAAAAATTTGTTTAATTTCAGATTATCAATAAAATTCCTTGTTTCTTCATTGGAATGATCCAAGGATTTTGTATATTTATTGGTGGTCACCTTAACAGCTTCCTCTATTTCTGTTATCGACTGGCAAGTTCCTTGAATAATACTATTGAATTTGTACTGTAATTCAGCAAAATCTGTCTTCTTTGTAAATTTATTCTTAAGTTTATTACACAATTGTGCATAAGAGAGCATATTATAATCCTTGTCATCTGTTACCAATCTTAAAGCTTTACCTTTTAAAAGAGTTTTTATTAATACTTGTTTCTGTTTGTCATCCCATTTGGATAAAGTTGCAACTTTGTCGAACTGATTAATGAAAAAATTAATGCCTTCATTTCCTTCAAATTTTGGAAGCAGTTGTAATACAGGCATATTCACCAAATTATTCTGATCACTTATAGACGTTACCAGCCTTTTGACGATTCTTCTCAATTTGTCAGTTTCTGATATAACAGGAGATCCTTCTCTCTTATTGTCAGCATTCGCTATGTTTATGAAAAGTTTTAATACACTTAAATAAAATTCTTACCTTTTTACACCAATATTTATATACACCTTAAATGTCTATCAATTCAAAAAATATATACTCATTAGCTGCCATTATATGTACAAATTACTCGTCTTCATTATAAAATTAACTTTATCATTAATCATGATTTAATGTAAAAAAAATTTTAACTGAGATTTTAAGTGCTGGATTTCTCCATAAACTTGCCCATATCTTGCCAATTTAATTCATAGCCTATCTTTATCATCACAAAATCACAACATAAAATTCAGCATCACAGTTGCATTATACATATAAATCACTTTTAATCTCCACCTTATTTTAATTTGCCTTCAAAGGTTTTTACTATGTAACTTTCATTTGTTTACATCATAGTCTATTTTTTAAATATTTTTTTAATTCATTCAATTTCAACATTATTGTTATTATTACTCTTACTTCTTTACTCGACACAGCTAGTAAATGAATTCTCAACTACTCCTCTTTCAAATTTTTTCAAGTATTAATTTCTTATTTCAAAAAAAAATTTTGGCATGAATTTTGGGTCATAATCAAGCTCTTAAAATTTTGCATACATCATCTACTACCATATTTCTCACACTTCCTGATAAATCTTAACTATTTTCAATTCAATATTTTCTTTCCTTATTTGTCTTTCATTTTGAATTTTAAATTTCACTTTTAATTTCTTGAATTAAGTATGTAAACAAAATTTATGATTTAAATTTTAATTTACTTTGCCCTTAACTGAATTCCTAAGTATATTTAAGTTACCTCTGCAATTTATTTGAATCCGTATTAGATAATTATGTTTTAATTTACTTTTCAAAACATAGTTTTTTGCTAGGTTACTTTATATCAACCTGGGTTACTTCAGTAGCAACAATCACCATACTATCATCAAGGGTGTAAATTTCATTTCATTGTCAATATTCATTTTAAATTACCTTCAGTAAATTTACTGCTTAACACTTTCACTGCACCATACATCATCAAGGGTGCGAAAATTTTAAATTTGTTCACTCATTAATTTTTTACTTATTAATTCACCAAATAATCATCAAGGGTGTAAAAAAAAAAAAAATTAATTATAATTCATTCATTATTGTTTCAAACTACTGTTGATCAAAGTCACCATAAATCATCAAGGGTGTAAAATTTCAAAATTCAATCATTCTCAGGTTCGTTACTGTTCTAAGGCACCAAAAATAGTCAAGGGTGCACATTTTAAATTTTTATTCACTAATTCAGGTTCAGACTGCTGCTGGTTCACGGCACCATAAATATGAGAAGGGGATTCTTAATGAATTCCCCCCCCCCCCATCTTAGTGGAGCAATTGGGCTTGTAAGCTGAAATCTATTATCAAAAGAAGAATTCCAATTGGAAGAGTGACTAATCAGATTATTAGTCTGCAATTTTGAATAATCAAAATTTAAGCTAAATCCAATTACCTCACCGTATTTATGTAATCACCTTAATGGTGCATAAGTCAGCGATGCTGGCTTGTCGTGTGGAAGAAAAACCAATCAAATACTTATCAATGCATGCCGTGAATCTTAATATATGAAATTATCATTTCTTAAAAAAATAATTTTATTATAATGAAACATATCTTGATTAATATATTTATAAGCAATTTGTTACAACTCCATTAATTATATTATATATTATCAAACTTATTAATGTGGTATTTATCAAATACATTATATATACTTATCAAATACTTATCAATGCATGCCGTGAATCTTAATATATGAAATTATCATTTCTTAAAAAAAGAATTTTATTATAATGAAACATATCTTGATTAATATATTTATAAGCAATTTGTTACAACTCCATGAATTATATTATATATTATCAAATTTATTAATATGGTATTTATCAAATACATTATATATATATTCATTAAAAAAATTATTCTTTCTTTTACATATATTTCATTTTCATTAAATTGCTTATTCATTATATATATTTTTTTAATTTTAAAATCATATTTCAATTTATCAATTCATTTTATGAGTTTTCATAATCTTTGTGGACCAGAAGTTAATATTTAATTAATGACCTAACGTAAGTATTATTCAGAAAATCATGGAATTTTGTGAGTGAAATTAACTTACTTGACTGTAGACGTCAGAGCACTATGAGTATTATCATACTATATTGATCAGCACCTCTGTCCATTCTTGTATTATTCTTGTGCACTATAATAATTTCAGTTTTTGTGAAAATGGTTGCAGATGGGCTTCCTTTGTCCAGGGTTCCCACTAAGTCAGAAAAAGAGGGGGAGAATTTCTCTCCTTCCAGAAAATTTTGGGAGAGATTTTCTGTCATAAGGAGAGAATTTTTTTTTTTTTTTACCATGCTAATTTAGAAAGTAATAAAAAAGAAAGCATTAACTATAACTCATATTCTTCGACATTTAAATACTTTAATCTTAAAACTAACATTCTTTTAATATTCTTACTAACATCCTTTTTAAAAATTAATTAGGAGTCGTTTAAGTATTAAGTAAGCACATTTTTGGTAATTTTATACCTCCCCCCCCCCCCCACTTGTTAGCAAAAATACTCAAATTCCTGACTTCCCCCATGCTTACGTTATGATTTTATTTGCTGACATAAAAACATCTACATGGGTTATTTTATGTAAAATAACTCACATGCGAATTTACGATTTTTTTTGTCTGTAAACTGCAAAAGTCGAGGGACGACTGTATTTACTTTATATTTTGATTTTTAAAATCATTTTATGATCAATTTTCATGCAGAAATAGCAATTAAAAACTTTAACAATTTTTGAACAGGTGAATATATGTCAAGCACAGTTGTTTCATCCTCTTGATTGGCATTCCATATTATGCATCATTCTTTACCTATGGATGTTCTGAATCAGTCTTAAAAAAGGGGATCAAGCGCCTCAGGCCTCCGTATAAAATGACAGAAGTGGCTGCCTTTGATTTTGAAAAAAGTTGCTTTCTTTAAAATACTTCATCACCTTGAAAAATGGGGATCAAGCACTTAAGGCCTCCATGAAAATAAACTGGAGCGTCTGCCCTTGATTAGAATGTCAGCATATCACCTGTAGTCTTTTCTTTCTGTTTGCTTAAGCTCGGTCATCATAAGGTAAATGGTCAGAGTAATTAGTAAATTGGACATGCAGTTAGCTCAGTGTAATTCTCAGATACCAGCTGCGCCATAATGCACTAAAAATGTCTTCAGTCAGATTCATCAGTGCTGAGCTCTGCAAAATCACATCCTATTTGCTTGAAAGCTGCGTCAGAAGTGTCCGTGAACTTAAAGAAATTCTCAGGAGCCCCGGAGCCGAAGCTCCGAGTCCTTTCGAATCTTCATTCCAAATGAGACAGAATCCAGGTCCAGTACAATCTCCTGTACTTTCTACCCATGGATACATGAGTGACCAGGTCCATATGATGCTCGGTATTACTCCGCATCCAGCTGCATTTGTCACATGCTCATGTACTCCTCATAGCTTTGTGTGAGGTTTTTTCCTGGGCAATCAAAAAAAAGAAAAAGAAAGCCAGTGCCCATTGGGGTCTTCATTGTTTCTTCTCTTATGTGGGCGTCACTTTTAGCTGTAAATTCTGCTTGCTTGCCGTAAAATTGTCTGCATGTTTCTAGCTTCTTGTATTTCTGCTGGCCCAGTTTCTTGGGAGTAGTGAAGTAGGCGTAAACAGTAACATTAAATTCTGGAGGATGTCACTGTAAAATGGCTGTAAATGTCACTTTAGACCCTTGAGCATCCATTCGGTAGTATGCTCGTATCAGTAGAAATACTTCTCCTTTGTATTGCTGCTACATTTGTTCCTTTTTGCGCTCATAGAAACATCTGGAATTCATACCGGTGGTCTCATAATTGTCCAGCTGCAATTGAGCATCTTTCTTGTCTCGTGGGAAAGTTTGTTTTTCAAAAGAAGACAAGTAAAATTTTGTAGCAAGTGCCATACAAAATAAAATCTTCCATTTTCAACTAATTCATAAAAACATTTTGATACTTAGCATAAAAATGACAAACTCACACAAAATATGTCCAGTGAATCTTAATTCACTGCGACACTCAGTAATAAAAGTTTTACTCCCTCACTATATTGGATTTTTTTTTTTTTTACATTTTGAAAATGCTTTTCTGTCAAATTTTAAAATCTGTAATTTTGTAAGTGGTGATTATAAAAAAATATACACACTTTTAGTCCATTGGCTAATAGTTGGACTTTCAGATTTGCCAGATTTATAAAAATATTTAAAAAAAGTACTAACATTGCTTGGAATTGTAGGGATTAATTTCATTCATTCATTCATTGTTTCAAAAAGCATAGTCGCCCACTGCATGAACACACGGGCATTCTCTATAACTTGTCTATTGAAAATAAGCATACCCATCAAAATTTTTTTGAGAAATAATTCTTAGATCTTTCTGATGGTGTCAAGATGGAAACTCTGATAATATTTTTGATCGCTAAGGAACTGATTTGGGCAAAAATCACACAAAATAACACTTCAACATTTAATAACTAAAAAACTAGTTTGAATTTAAAAAAATCTTGAAGTGTTTCCTTTTGAGAGCCAGGGTATACCTGTACCAAATTTCATGGTCGTATGTTGCTTAGATTTTTCACTACAGATGAGCAGACACATTGAATGCTGACTTTATCTTAATGGTAAAACTGATTTGTTGCATCCTCTTGATCATATTTTTTTGAACAAAGATTGCACAAATTGATCTTTTTTGATATATTTGGATAAACAGCATATCTGATCGGATTGAGGCAAGACTCAAAGGCTTTTGGGATAGCAGACTCAGGTCTAGTTCAAGCATTAGTACTATTGAGCCAGACCAGTAAAAGTTTGAAATTATGACCAATGCAGGACTTTTCTGTTCACTCTACTTACCCTCTAAAATCTTATTCTTTCATCCTATAATATTCAAATTAAGCATGCAGATGCAGATTAGTGACCTAATAATAATAAGAAACATAAAAATCCAACAATTTAAAATTTTAGAGTGTAAGAAAAGGAGGAAATAAGTCTGTTGAAAAAAATAAAACATTTAAAGAAATGTGGTAAAATATCAAGCAAAAAGTGCCAAATTTTCTTATTACTTTCCTTATATACATAATGTATAAGAAAAGTATTGTGACGGGATCGAAAATTCGAATTTGACTTTTCGACAGGAGAGCACGTTTTAAGCATCCCTGATCGCGAATCAAACATTTTTTAAGTATGTCTGTGTGTCTGTCAGTGAGTCTGTGGAGACGATAACTGACAAACGAATGAGCCGATTCGAACGAAATTTAGTACAAAAATAACAATCCGTAAACAGTGGAAGCCTATTGCTTTTATACGCAATCAAATGTTCAGAACCCCCCTAAATTTTCGAATTAAATTTTGAAAAAATTGTCAAAAAATCAAAACCGCTAATAAAGTTATGCAAATAGATATTTCTTATGTAATTTTTTATTAGAATATGATTGACATAAATTTTAGAACGCTAACATGAACCGTTCTCGAGATATTGCACATTTTTAAAAAAAATTATCAAAAAGTTATATAAAATAATAAAAAAAATATTTCCTATTGAGAAACATGCTCACTTTTCATATGTAATACCATGTGATAAATTGGGTGACATCATTCTCGTGGATCTAGCTTGTTCCATTCATGAAAAAAGGTACTTTGAGTAATACTTTTGTATTTGAACGCCAATAGTCATTTATCTTCTGTAAGAATAACTTATTTCTCCGTCCATCACCCTTGGCGAGATTTTGGCAGAATGTCGCCAATTTGGCGACCTTTTTAATTGTTGCCAAATTAACAAAAATCTTGCCAAATCGATAAAAATTACGTTAAATCAATGAAAATTATGACTAATTGAAGAAAACTCAATATCTTGGAAAGAATATAAGTATCTACTATAAGAATAACATTTTTTTAAACTGTAAAAGTAGTAAATTCATTGCATTATATAAGGAAAGTCATGTGTTGCCCACATCAGATTTTTTTTTTAATTTATTTTTAGTAAATATATCAAGTTTTAGTTTTACTTAGTTCTGGAAAAAGTAATGAATGAGGGCATTTTAAAACTAGAGATACCTCTATCTAAATACAGGAAAAATATGATATACACTCTAGGCTGATTAGAAAAAAGGGGGGTAATAAAATGTGGAGTAAGAGGTTAAAAATTAAAAAGCAATAAAATATTCTAATGAGGTGTCAAAAAATTGAAAGCATTAAGACAAAAATAACAAATATTTCATTTTTGAAGTAATAGGGAAGAAAGGGCTGTAAAAAGTATTGTCTTCATTCACCTAAGTGCTTCAGGTATGCACTAATAAGCTATATTTCTGCAAACTGTTCATAAGGGGCTGAGAATGGATGAAATGTCTGAGAGGCATGTAATCATTGCATCTTTTAAACTGCTTGAGCCTGTTTCTTTACATATGTACCTCATTGATTGCAGGCAAACACTAAGAAGGAAAGTTTTCATAATTCATATCAAAGGGAGGTAGAATGACCAAGTGGCATGATCACCAGATTGTTATTATAACTAAAAGTCATCATATCACATTCCAGGAATGGTTACTTAGTTAGTTATAATATACAAATTCAAGCTTTTAGTATGGGTGTGACAGCTCAGTGGTTAGCTTGCCGGAATTGCACTCGAACGACCCGAATTTGATTTCCGCCTCTCCCCAAAATTGTCACTGTGTTCAGAGTATGATTACGTTAAACATGTGGGTTCGTAAGTCCTTCCGAAAGATTGGTAGTGGTAGGGGGGGAGGGTATGGTCCCTGTGGATGCCACCCCCACTGAGTTACGGTCTAAATTGGGTGTCACTTCCCAGCCATCCACATAGTTATCTTACACTTTCTAGTAGGTCGGACGATCTGGGTCAAAGAAGAAGAAACTTTTAGTATATTAACAAATTGCAATTCTAATTTTGTTCAACATATTCATACTAGTACTTATATCACTCAACATATACATGTTTCTTTATTTTAACAGATCTGATGATTTTAATGATCCATTTCATTTGGAGCGAATATCTACCCTAAATACTATTGAAGCTGTTGATCTGGGAGCTGTGCCTAACAACTCAATGAGTAGAAACTATACGCATAATCATTACAAAATAAATGAGTGGTATAATGCATGGTTGCCCGATCTGACCAAACGTCAAGATTCAAAAACAACATATTCTGTACAGATTACCCATGCAAATAGTACCAATGAAACTTTTGTATGGCATGGTCCTCCAGGTAAATGAGAATTTATTCATATATTTACTGCTTAAAAAAATGTAAGTTAATTTGAAAGATTTATTTTTCCTATGATAATATTTTTTTATGTAGGATTTCACTATTTTACTTTTCAGATAATATATGATATGCTATGTGGGAAAAGTCTCCACATGTCAGTAATTTAACCAATGGTGTATTCCTTGCAATAATCTAGTAGAATTTAGTTCAGATGTAGTGAGGGCATATGCAATGATTTTTGTCGTGGATAATTGAAATTAATGATTTTCAAACCAACAGTGTTGAGAAATGGGTGACTTAGATGTTTCTTGCTTAACGACCATTCTAGAATGTGATTTGATACTCTCTACTAGAGCCCTCTTTATCTTTCGTGTTGCATCCTCTAGTTATAACCTGTTATTTCGTGTTATATCCTGTAGAACCCTCTTTCTTTTCAGTGTTAAATATCCTTTTTTGATCTAGTCTCAACCACTGTTAATTATTTGGTTGTTTGATTGATGAATTTAACTCTCAAAACCTGTTACTTCCTTTTGTTATTTTCTTCCTAAATACTGCCTCATTCCCCTCTAAATTTTTTCCTTTACAAGGGTTTGACTATTTTTCCTCCCTCTAAACTCTCTTACTTTTTACTAACAATTGAATGGTTCATATGTTTTCTCTGTTTTTAAATCAATGCTTAAGATTTTATTCTCAGTATGTCAGCTCCTTTTGTCTTTGTGGGCGGGAGATATACCCTTTATTATCCTGTGATTATATGTTTATGGGTGTTTTTCAAATGCAAATGCCACCAGTTCAGAAATTTTTTTGCTATGTATATCTTAGCTCTTTTGAATTGCTTATCTCTTGCCTCTTCGCAGTTCACTCTCATCTCTTATTAAGGGTGCATACTGTTCTAACTGCTGTGCTTTGGCCTGATGAAGGGGACTCATAACACTCTTGAAGCATTTGTAGTTACGTAACTGACTTGTGACTGCTTTATACAAGAAGTTGTGTATTTTGTCTTACAAGCAGCAATTTATCTTTAGTTATAATCAATTTCTTGTTGGGTGTTTAGCCAATGTTATAACATCTTTGGCATTCTTTCAGTGATTTTCTAGTGACAAGTTGTAGATATATTGTCCTATTCCTCCTTAAAAATTGTAGTAAGGAGAGGCAAAAGTTGAATACTGGTTATTTTGTCCTGCACCCGATTTTAAAGTTCATTGCAAAGTGCCTCTATTAGATTTGGATTAAAGCTCTGGGCAGTGTTTCTTTCGGGACTTTTTAGCCTGGGGGAGATGAATTTTTAGGGAGTGTGTGTGTGTGTGGGGGGGGGGGGGGGGAGGGCAAGTTTTCTATTTGCCCTATATGAATATATCTAAATACTGTGTCACATAAATAGGAACTAGATTAATATAAAATGTCTCCATCAAGGAGGGGGGGGGGGCAAGTCCCCCCGGAGGTATGCCTGAAAGAAACACTTGTTCTGAGCAGGTCATTCCAATATCTGTACATCTATGTCCTAACTTTTCTATGGTTGCACTTGCAATTGAGCGCACTATAACAACATTTTGCTAAACATTTATAAGCTCAACATGGTTTGCCATATACAGTGGCAAATCATGATAGAATAATTTAGGGAGACAAAACCAGAGACCAAAATTTGCAAATGAAAAGTTTCATGCTGTATATTTTAATATGGTTATAAATAAAATATAGTACTTGAATTTAATTATGTTTTTGATTTATTTCATTGTAATTCTATTACAATGAAAATAGATGAATAACATTTTACAATTTTGGTATTACAGTGGAACCCTGGTTTTGTGTTTCTCTGTGAAACCAATTTAAAAACATATGTAGGAAAACATAATGTACAGGAAATTCTGTTTTTACTAGTATATAAAAATCAAGAAAATTAGCATGAAAATAAATATACCACTCATTAAGATTTTTTTTTTCACTTGTTAAAAGTTTAATTTGATTCACTTTGAAAAATTCCATATAATAAAAAGGGTCAAAACCTGTATAATTTAGCAAAGCAATTCAGGCAAATTGGAAAAAAAAAAATAGAAATATTAAATTGAAAAGAAAAAAAAAATCCCTTATATCTTATTGTGAAGGGAGATCTTTAATACTCCAAAAAACCCATGAGTCACATTTACTCAAGCCTATATGGCATTTAAGTGCTAGAATTGCATGCACATTACTGTTTAGTTTCATTTCTAATGCAATATCGCTTTACAGGGCAGACATTTTGAGAGATGTCTCTCCTGAAAAATACGCTGGCCCATGGAGTGTCTTGAGCCAGTCAGAGCAAAATTACATCTGCCTCTCTCTTCAATTATTTATAAAGAAAACATTGAATACATTTATTTTAGCTAATATATAATTAAAATAAAAGATACTTAGTCATAAATTATGTGACACTGTTTACCTTGCCTCTTCTAATGCTTTGTAGCTGGCCATATATAATTTGTAACACTTAGTATATGACTTTCATGGTTCGTACATTTGTAAAAATCCTTGAAACGTTCTTGAAAAAAAAACTTCATTTTCAACTGCTTGAAAGTCTTTGAATTTGTTAAAAAGTAAAAATAGTTCTTGAATTTTTTTTTTAAAAATGATACTGTGTGTAATTTTTTCAAAAAACTATAACATATATAAATGTTTAAAAGCCGCAATTTCCTGTACTCTAGCGTTCTAGCTGTGGATCGCCATTGCTCCAAACCATGATAAAATGTTTCATTTGGGGCCTATGCAAATGATCAAAACAAAATTACGAATTGAAAACTATTTACAAGAACAAAAACAGATATTGTACATAAAAATAGTATGAAATTGATTATTCAAAAATAGAGATATTGAAAAAGAAAAAATGTTTGAAAATAGATATCCATGCATTGACAGAATCTGCTAATGAATTAGCACTAAAGACTATAAAGACTAAAAAACATAATAGTATTACTTTCATTTCCGTTAAATAGTTTGCGACAAACCATCAAAGAAAAGTTTGAAGAAAATTTCTTATAAGTTCAATGATACAAGCAGTTTTGATGGAGTTGTGTGTGTGTGTGTGGAGGGGAGGGGGGAATTCTAGAACCATCGTAGCATTGTTATTATTGCTACATCTTAAGTCTTTAAATAGCCTTTGAATAGTGCTTGCATTTTTTTTTTTTTCATTAAGATTGTATGAACCATGACTTCTAGCATTTGTGCTGAAAAGCATTAGTGTGCATTTGAAAAGTTCAAGGACTTAATAATGCTTTCATTTTATTATACGATTATATGTAATGTAGTTAAAATTTTTTATTTATTAGAAAATATTGATATAAACATTCTCATTATAGCTGCTTCTGATAATCCTGGACCTGTCAGATGGTTTCAACCCTATTTTGATTGTGAAAGATCAAATAAATGGGTGTTTGGTGCGACAGTTCCAATTCCAGACATTTTCCCAAGGCATACACAATTTAGACACATTGAAATACCAACGTAAGTTATATAATGCATAATTTAGAGCCTTTGTTTTTATTTTATTAAGCATAAAACTACTCATTGTTCTGGAAATTGTAATTTCTTCCTATTGAGATAACACTGTGAAAATCGTCAATTTCATGTGATTTACTCGGTTTTATATAGCTTTAGTTTTTACTTAATGTATCTACACAAGATTTCATAATGGTGTATTCTTTATTGGGTTATTGAGGCTACTTGCCATATAGATGCATAGACATACAAACAACTTTTCAAAATGTGTTCAGAAAGTCTTAAATGTGTTTTTCTGTTAAAAAGAATTCTAAATTAAAACAATTGTGTGAAAGCAATACTTTCTCTATATAATAATAAAAGCTTTAAAATTAAAGCACATAAAAAATTCGAACATGCAAATAATATTTTAAAGAATAAACACTTTATAATAAGTCTTTATTTGATTGTACTAAAAGACATTAAAATCACATTAAAAGTCCGAACAGTTTTGGATGTAAACGTTCTTTATCAAAAGCAATCGTGAAAAGAGAAGATACTTTGGCTTTAATACCCAGTCAAAAATGAACAAAACCATGAACAAAACTTGCATATGAATTACCAGATTACACAAGGAAAAATATTGGAATAAAAAACATTTAATTATAAAATCAACATAACAAATGTTAACTATAAAAAAAGTAAATAAAACATTTAGATGTAAAATTCAGATAAATATTTAAATCTCAATGAGTTGAGAATAAGATGCCACACGAAACTGGAGTTTTGAACAGGGTCGAAATTACAAATAGAGTCATGATAAATATAAATAAAGAAATAAAGAGGGATTCGAAAAGCAAAATATTATGTGTATTGTTGCAACTAGTGAGGCTCGTAGGCATTACGTAATAAAAAAAAAATGGTATAGAGCATAAGTAATTAAAGAAATGGTTTATTCATGAGATATCTAACTATAATAAAAGACAACACTCAATCAGTGTCTGTGTAGCCACAACATAAAAAGAGGTATAATATCCATTGTTGTAAATAAAAAGTCCAATCTCCATTTTTGTTTTCAATATCTGATGTTATATGCAACATAGAACTCCAGAATACTGCTCTTTTATATATAAATTAGTTAAAGGTTTTATATAATCAGGGATAAAGTTATCATTAATAACAATTTGAGATAAAACAGTGGAAAGTAGTGTTGGCATTAGATTATTTGAACATGTTCATGATATTAAAAATAATAAACTTTCAACTGCTTTATCCCAAATTGCTATTAATAATAGCTTTATTCCAGTTTTTGATAAAACCTTTCTTTTAATTGTAATAATCCACAAAATATTTTGTTTTTTGAATCCCTCTTTATATACATTTATTATGATTATTTGTAATTTTGATCTTGTTCAAAACCTCAGTTTCATGTGTTGTCTTATTCTAAATTCCTTGAGAGTTAAATCTTTGTTTGAATTTTTAGACATCTGAATTTGTTATTTTTTATATTGTGCTTCTGCTGTGTCAATTTTATAATTAAATGTTTCTCATTCCAATATTTTCTCTTGTATAATCGAGCAATTCATGTGCAAATTTTGTTTGTGATTTTTGACCGAGTATAAAAGCCAATGTATCTCCTTTTTTCTCAGTTGTTTTTGTCACTTGGGTTTTTAATGTCTTTTAGTGTGATGAAAGACTTCTACTATAAAGTGTGTATTCTGTAAAATTTAATTTTAGACTTGATGCTGTATATTTTATTATGCAGATAATAAATTTGTGTTAAATTGGCACTTAAAGGCCGTATAAATGTAAAATTGAGTAATAAGTTATAAACCACACAAATTCAGATGGCCGCAGATTTCTGAGCCCTACTCTATGGTAAATGAGTTTTGCATTAGAGGACATGTGATTAAAAAGGGCGGGTATAATCATGCATTTATATGCCTGTCTGCATATCACTGCTATAGAAAAAAAGATTCACTTCAAAATTGTAAATTAAATTTAATATTTTTGCACTATTGATTGTTTTTGTAAGCTATTGATATTAAACTATCAATTATCTTTAAAATTACACTTTTTATTATTTCCTGAATATCATTCACATATCTGTGGTTGAATTCAAGAAGATTTTGTCTCAAAAATTGAGAAATTTGATGCCATGTTTTATGAAATTAATAACATGGTTTTTTTTTTCTGTAATGAGAATCTCTGAAATGCTTTTGAAGACTTAAACCATCCTTCCAAATAGGTATGGTGTGAGTAATGAACTCTGGTCCATTTAACTCAAAATATGAAAAACATTGACACATGTACTTCTTATAATGGATCTCAAAGACAGGATTAGAGAAATGCCCAGGAGAAGATATAATCTACCCTTTAAATTTCTAGCAAAGAGAAAAAGATATAAGAGAAAGGTGTTTCATAAAATGGATAGAGCTTAAATCTAAATTGTGCTGGGGGGGGGGGGGGGAGCGACCGATGTCATGCCGGTCCCCAAGTCTTCAGAAAGGAATGCTTTAGGATCCAAGTGGGCTTCCAGTAGAGGTAGAGAAAGATGAGACGGGAAAGGGGTTCCCCGAAGGGTGCAGAGCCTTCAGCTTGAGTTACACTAGCAGACAAAGAGAAAGGCCTAACCAGTGAATCATGTCATGTACTTTCTTCTTGCACACATGAAAGACTTTGTACAACTTAATGCTTTTGCTTAATATCACAATTGCAATCAATTTATACATTATTATAACTAATTAAAAAAAAAATCTGTCATTCTTAAAGTTTCATTCGAATCAAAATTAAATGTCATGTTGTAATGTTACTGAAGTAGCTGAGTGGCGTTACAGCTTTGTTCGATAAGAATTTCAGACATAGGGTCAGAGATTGCCAAAAGGAATTTTTTGAGAGATAGTTTTACTCCATTATTAAAATTTGAGGAATAATTTTACAAAGTGAGGTGTATTTAAAAAATAACAACAGTGGGTAATAATATAAATCATTTTCTTACATTTTCCTGAACACTTCAATACTTTAAAAAATTGTATTAGTTGAAACATGTGTCTACAGACATTTTTCTGCTTTTATGGCGTGACTACTCTGTTTTTCTTCTTCCAAAGAATGCTGGTTTTGCGACTGAAACCAGTAGATGTATTTATATTTTTGTTCTATGTTATTTTATGGAAGGTTTTTGTCCATGAATACAGGTATAGTTTATAGTTAATCTTTTATTGCTATATTTATCAAAATAACATTTATACTGTTTGAAAAAGTAGTTAGAATTAATTTTCTTGATGAACAATAAGATTGCATATGCATTATTTATTAATAAAAAAACAATATCACAAGTGTGCCCAGGGGAAAGCAACTGAATATCATCACATTAAAACTTCAGAGATTTATTAACGTATCAATGAAAATTTTATCATAGCAAACTTTTGATAAAGAAATGGTATTTATTAGGGTGAGAATGAAGTAAATTATAGTACAGTACAACCTCGAAAATCCGGACGTTGCTGATTCCAGATTTTCGATTTTTCTGGATTATGGAGTTTGATTAAAATTCAAACCTAATATTAACTAAATACACTATAAAACACTATTTTTAGTAAAAATAATAACAAAAGTTAAGTTAATTAAAACATATTATTTAATACACAAAATGGGACAAAAGAAATTTCAAAGAAAAAATATGCACATTAATAATGTAGAATGTATGAATGAAATGATAAAATTACATTTTATCATTTCGTTTAAATATTTGTTTAAATATTCGTTTAAATATATTAACGTTTGTTGTTTCATTAATTTTGGGTTATGGGAAAGCAGTTTTTTTTATCCTATAGATGGACATTATTTCTGCTCGGTTATAAAGCTTCTTTGTTCAAGAACTTTAATTGCATGATCGATTATTTGCACAAGATTATCAATGGGTATTTTTTCTTCTTCACATTTATCGTCGCTACTTTGCTCTTTTTTTTATTTAATATCGTATTGCGAATTTCGCCATCACTCAATTTATTTGCAATTGACTCATCATCATCACAGTGCAGAACTTCCGTTATATCAGCTTTGTCGAGATTTAATGAAGAGCCGGAAGAATTTAATGTAGCGCCGAGATTTAATAAAGCATGAGGATTAGCACTTTTGCTGATATACATAAAGGTGTAAATGCGTTTAAACCATCTTGGCTATTAACGAAAAAATTTTATTTATTTTCTAGCATCTATATAATGTTATGTTTAAAAAGGCTGATGACTCTGAAAAAAGGAAACACTTCTTTAGTCATAGTCAAATATGGAAAAAATATCGCAGTAGATAAAATAAATATCTTTTCTAAAAAAGAAAAATATCTCTCCTCTCAATGATTTTTCTAAAATATGATGAGTCATTACTAAGCTGCCGCAGCACTGGGATACAGTGCCTAGAAGTCTCTTCTAGTATAAAAAGTAAAGTTTCTGTGAGCGTTAATATGAATTCTCGGGATTTTTAGATTTCATTGAACAATCTGTGATAAAATGTTACAATAATGTTTTAAAGTGTTTAAAATTAAAAATTACATTGTTTCAGAAAAATGTCTATTTTAATAATGAGACAAAAAAGATCAATCATGCATAAAGCATTGATTATGAAACACTTTCCAATTTCAATGCAATTGTATTTAAATATCTCTAAAATGCGATACATGCCTCGGTAATATTTTTAAAATTATCACAATACTACATTAATTTATTATATTTGAAAACGTCATCGAAAACAAATGAACTTTATTCAAATGATGGCATTGAAATATAATAAACATCTCTAAAATGCAATACATTCCTCAGTAATATTTTAAAATTGTCATAATACTACAATAATTTATTATATTTGAAAACTTCATCGAAAACAAATAAACTTTATTCAAATGACATCATCGAAATATAAATCGCCTGGCTCTCTATATAAAAGTAGCATTTCATTCATAAACTTTTTTCCATCCCTTTTATTCATCACAGTGCTACAATAATTTATTTTATTTAAAAACTTAAAACCATGGAGGTACAAGTAATTTAACTCTATGCTTAAAACTTCATCGAAAAAATCCGTCTTCATCTCTATGTAAAATCAATGAATGTTTCATTCATATCAGCTATATTGCAGACTCCATGAGCTAAATAATTTTGCGTTAAAGAAATGCAGCAATTCTTATACAACTAATTCTACATCTTTTAGTGTTTACATTCTCCATAAGTGAAAATTAGACTTCATTGTAGAAATAATCAAAGTTTGATGATCATTTAAACTGAAATATATTGTAATTACGTTGTTTCAGAATGTAGATGCACAGAATTTAAGCAAAAATAAAGCAGTTTTAGGACGGATACAACACATAAATTAAAAAGAACTTTAAAAATCACGATTTTGACACAAGATGGATGACATATTTTATTTTGAAGTGGGTCACGTGATCTCTTCATATAAAGGGTGTAGTGAATTTTAAATTTGTTTAAAATATGTTTGAAAAATTAGGTCCCATAGGGCTCAATATATTTCATTTTTTCAATCCCGGGTTCAATCCAAATCCAATTGGGTGATATTTTTTTTTATATTCCCATAGGTCCCACTGACCGTCTGGACAACATACTAAAGTTTCATTTTGATAAAGTCATTTTTATGGCAGTTATCATTTTAACAGACAGACAGAATGAATGAACAAAGTGATAAACACTTTTCAACTATGTTGTAAAGTGTTAAAAAGGAACTTTTGGTGATAGAAAAATCAGTATTTAAATAAAGGTGTATATTTTACACGAAATAATTCACCGGGAATCATGACTTGGGAGGAAGGAGGAGTGAAAGCTAACAATGTAATTCACGCTCCAACCACGAGGCCATATCTACTGCCGTCCATATTTATGTCCTGTCTAAAGTTTTGTCTCATTTCGGGGTTCAGAAAGTCGATCAGAAAATACAGTATTTGTTTATAAAATATAATTCCATATAAATAATCTTACCCTGTTAAATTAAATCCACGACTTCATCAGTCCAATAGTAAAAAAAAAAACCTTGAAAATTTGGAAAAAGTCCGGATTTTGGAGGTTTCCGGGTTTTCGAGGTTGTACTGTACAGCAATTGAAGTATAAGAATTTATACTTTGTGAACACGTTCAGCCTAATTTTTTGCCAGGAGTCATCAAAAATATGTGCTTCAAAAATCAGTGTGATTTGGCTCATTGTCCTAATCAACGGTTCATGAAATGCACCTTCTGTAGTAACTCTTTGCAGCATTTTATACTTTGTGGACATGTTCATCCTAATGTTTTGTCAAGAGTCGTCAAAAACAAATGTTTCAAGCTGGCTGCATAAAACTTTGAATTACCAAAACTTCCAATGTAATAGACAATGGATTCAAATAAAGTACAACTTTCATGCAAATATATTATCTTGCACAGAGTCCTTATCAGCCACAGATTTCTTACCATGTGTGCAAAGCTAAAAGTGTGTCACCAATTATAAATTTGTCGTGGCCGTAAAATTAATTCATCTTACTTCGTAGAATATAATAATTGATTTGTATGATCACCTGAATCACATTTTTATTGAAATGTTCTGCATTTTTTTTTTTTCATTTAAGTTATGTGGCTGTTGCTGTGATGGAGACAGACTTTGAAAGAATAGATATTAATCAGTGTCCAACAGGGGAGGGAAATCCTCCTCCAAATCGATATGCTGGAACAGCAAGGTGTAAAAATCAAACAACAGAGGTTAGTTTCTAGTGAATTTATTGTAGTTATCTGCTTAATCAGAATTTAGACTATTAGTCTTATTGCTATTAACTATATATACTTGCATATAAGCCTGTTTGTCTGTAATCCGACTCCCCCCCTTCCCCACTTACAGGCAAAATTTCATCAAAATGCATGATCCCCATGTAAATCGATTTTGAAATTATGTTTGTCGAATTTCAAGAAAGGCATAGAATTGAAACCGAATTGCCAGAATTTAGACTATTAGTCTTATTACTATATATACTTGCATATAATCCTGTTTGTCTGTAAACTGACTCCCCTTCCCCACTTTAAACAGGCAAAAATTCATCAAAACACGTAATTAGGGCAGTTATTATTTTGCAGTTCAAATTTTAGAGGAGTTTCTGATTTCTTGCGAATATCAAATATATTTGCGGCTTTTCGATCTTTTTTTCTATTGTCTAATTTCTATTATAGTTTTGAAATTTTTGTTTCACGATGCAAATTTTCACTATTTTTTTATGAATTTTAAGGGGTTTTTAGAAATTTTGCGAATATATAAATTCTTTGGACCTTTTGGCAGTGAAAAAGATTTGTTTGCTTTTTCGTTCATATAAAGTGAATGCAAAAGAATTTCTTGTCAGCGAAGATTTGATAGATTTCTGGAATACAGAAAAAAAAAATTGTTTTCCTAGCTACATTAAGCTGCTATCCATTGTATATCAATGCCCACAAACAGTGTTGATGCCAAACAATCCTTTTCTAAATTTAAAAATGTGTTACAGGACAACAAACACTGCATTACAGAAGAAAATCTGTGTATGTATATTGTAATGTATCAAAATGTTGTCCACTTAAAGGAAAATCTTGATCTCATGTAGCAATGTTGACACAATTTCCAGAATTTAAATGGTTTATAAATGTAAGAATTGATTTTAAAAAAAAATTAATATAATGTTTATTGATTTGTGAAGTAGTTATTTGTATTACTGCTTTGTAACTGTAGACTTTTTTTAGAAATGTTAGTGTAAATCCTCTGCTGTGAAATTTTGTGATTTAACTTTCAACTGCTTCTCAAATTTTGCTTTTTTTTCCATGATAAAATTACTGCCCTATAACATGATCCTCATGTAAATTGACCTTGAAATTTTATATTTGTTAAATTTCAAGAAAGATATGGAAATAAAGTGAGTTTAAAATCATTTTCTGTTGAAAACCCAATGAAATACTTTTTTGCATGTGAATTTTAATAAATAATTTTTAATCCATTTTCATTACGATCATATCTCCATATATAACACTATCAGACAGCTTGACAATGAGACTTACGATTATGTAGATACCTGGGCAGGTAGATTTCATTCTGACCATAAAAATCATGTTATCTAAGTTGTAATCAATCAAAAATTGATAAACTTTAAAAAGTTCTGTGGCTAGTTTATCCAATTTAGGAGTGAATTCTTCATGTTCTAAGTACATTAATGCAATAAAGAGTAAACTATTTGTTCTCTGTATTTGGAGACGAAAGACTTTTCGTGACTAAAATTCTAACCTTTTTTCTACTTAAATTATGAATAGTACTCCTTGCTGTAATGGATGAACATTGCACATACACTGCTAGACAATTGCTAAGGACGGATGACACTATCACCCATAGCAATCACAAAGTGAAAGGAAGCAAAATGTGGAAAATTAGAATAAGTGCAGGATACAGTAAGAAGAGGTGTGCATATGCAAATTTGTCATTTCCACTTCCTGTCCTGTAAATGATAGCACTGATAAGAGATTTAAAGGATTTGATGCGTGTGGACACTTGTTATTCCAAGTGGAAGTTTTATGGGAAAGATTTAATTGATGAACTTGAAATTTTCGGTATGTCTTCCCGATATCACTTAAATGATTTTACGTGTGGCCGTATTATTGGAAAGATTGAAGAAGAGTGAAAAATAACAGATGTTGCCAGGGAGTTCGACACCGCCCACAGCTCTGTTTCACGTCTGTGGCAAGCATTTAAAACAACTGGAATGTGTAACAAGCATCACAGGGGAGCTCGTGTTAGAAGTACGACGCTTGCAGGAGACAGGTACATTGTCCTATCAGCAAAAAGGGACCGGCGCACCACAGCTCAGCAGGTGGCAAATCAGTTTCTTGTTACCACAGGACAGTGGATCTCCCAAAAAACTATAGCCAGATGTTTGGGAGAAGGAGGTCTATACGCCCGTAGACCTGTACCGCCCGTTTGCAATGGTGTCGTGAGCATTGAAATTGGACTGAACAGGACTGGGCTTGCATACTATTCTCAGATGAGAGTAGGTTCAGTTTGTCATTGGATTGTAGGCGCCAACTGATCTGGCGTGAGAGTGGTACTACTTATCATCCAGAAAATATTCAGGAAAAGGACCGATATCCGACATGCAGTATCATGGTATGGGCTGGCATCATGATCAATGGCCGCACGCCCCTACATGTGGTTGAAACTGGAACTATGACCGGCCAATGATACATTCATGAAGTTCTACTGCCTCATGTTCGCCTTTTCCATGGTGCTATCGGTGATAAATTTGTTTTCATGGACGACAATGCACCATGTCATCGAACACTCACTGTTCAGGATTGTCTAGTCAGTGAGGGTATTGAATGCCTTGTATGTCCAGCACATTCTCCAGATCTAAACCCCATTGAAAATGTTTGGGATGCTTTGGGGAGGCGACTTGCTGATCGAAAATATCCTCCAACAAGCAAGAATACCCTCATCCGTGCACTGACAGAGGAGTGGCATAGCTTGCCTCAACAGCTGCTGGATAATGTTGTACAAAGCATGACATGATGTGTGGAATGTTGCATCGCACTCCACAGTGGACATGTCCTGTACTGACACTTTTCTCAAAGGTGGCTGCTATTGTTCATATGCATTTTTCCATTTCTCCGTACACAGCATCAAATGAACATTTTTTTTCCTTTCATATGTTTCAAAACCTTCTGTATTTTCCAGAACAATAAATGATCTTTATTCTAATGTCCGAACAGTGTGGCAAGATTATTTTATCCTGCTGGGCCTCTACCCCCGTTTAATGTTATGCTACATTAAAATTTATGATCCGTCCTTAGCAATTGTCCAGCAGTGTATATTATACGATTTGTGAATGTGTCATGATGAGTTTATATTTTAAAATCAGTGCAAACACTCTTTTCTTTTTTTTAAATTTGTACCTAAATCATATTTTTTTGCAATGTATAGAACTTCTCCAAATTTCCAGCTAGCTTTTCAGAAAATGCTTCCCACACTTCAGTCAGAGGTATACTACAAGATAAAAGTAATAAACAATCAGTCCTTATTCTATTTTGTATTCTCATTTTACGGCCTAAATAGCTATACAGCACAAAGAACATTCCCATAATTCAAAGACTTCATATTCTTTCCATTTAGGATATTTTGACTGCAGAAAACACCATTTTAAATATCAGTGATCCCTTCTTTGTCAAAATTTATGAAACGAGTTGTGCCTCTTTCTTTACATCTCTTACAACCATTTTTTATTTTTTGTTTAAAAGATTCATTTTAGCTATTCTAGAAATTGTGTAGCATCGGATGAGCAGTGGCAGGAATTTACCCCCTTTTGCTTGGCGAGACAAATATACATCATAGGTTTAAGAACTAATTACAGAGCCTAATGACACACCTCCTATACCAGACTTCCATGCAAAAGTGAACTGTGAGCTGGTATCAATATTATTTTTTGAGTTTGTCAAACATTTTTATTTCGAATAGTAGGTGACGAGTATCTGCAGAGTCCGTCCCTCCTAGGGGTAGACGGCAGCGCTTTATGAATTTTAGTTTTTCTAAATATTTTGAATAGATTCAGGCTGTGTTCTTCTACTAGTTTTGACATCAAGAGAATGGACTTTAGCTCTCTTAGAAAGTCATCTATCATTGTCACTGTAACATTTTGTTACAGTGTAATATTTTGTTGCAACAAATTCAGCGTTAGAGTTATAGACTCTTTTTTTTCCCTATGTAGAATAAAATATATACATCTAAATGAAATCTCTTGGAGTAACAATGCAGTTGTCTTTGGAAAAAATTCTCATTTTAATGAGATCCAGAAATTTTAGCAAAATAAAACATTTAACATGCTTTACAAAAGAATTTTTTATTATGTGCTCATGGACATATGGTGAAGTGCTTTAGGAAGTGATTAACAGACTTAGCAAAGTTTTTTATTTTTGTTTGTTTACAGAGCTTAACAGTGCACCATCATTTTTATATATATTTATTATTTCATATGCCACATGAGGTGCTCAAGTCATTCTTGCAAAGTAATCAATTGCTCAATTTTTTGGTTATAGATTTGATATATCTATCATCTATCCATATCTTTCTCATATCATCATATTTTACACAGCATGATTTGATGAATGGGAGAAGATGTTAAGAAGCTTTGAGTGATATATTTCATATGAAAGAAATTTGCACATTGTGAATTTATTTATTCATTAATTTGCATCATCGTCCAGAAGTCTATTTTAAAGTTTTTATTTCTAATTTAGAATATTAATTCTGCTATAATTTTAGTACTTAGGTAAAGAAATACAAATGGCAAAATGCTGCGTTCAATTCAGTTTCTTTACAAGAATGTGTCTCTTTTATATTTTTTTAGCATTCAAGAACTGTGAGTAACAAAAAACCTTTTTTATCTACATTCATTGCATATATATATTGATTTCGCATTTTTAAATTCAGTAAAATATTTAGTATGAAAGATAGCAATAAAAATTATTAATAATACTTTATTATAAATTCATAAAATTAGTAGATATCATTTTTTTTTCTTTATAAAATAAAAATACTTTTTTAATTATCAATTTTGAAAATTTATTTCTTATCTGTGTATTTCTTTTCTTTTAATTTTTTCTTGGGTTCTCGTGTTTTCTTGATAAAAAATCTACTATATGAAATTCTTTTAAAAATTTTATACATATTTATTCGGTCAATTTAATTCTTAATGATTGACATGAAAATCTGATTGGAGTAAATACGGTGCAGTGGTTTGTTTCTAAATCGTTCTTGTCCTTGGGAGGGCTAACGATGTCACGAACACAAAGATTGTATCATTGTTATTTGTCACTACAATGATTGAAACTGTTAAGTTTCATGATTATTGAGCCATAAATAACCCCTTTTATACATAATTTTGTCCTATGCTGCCATGTTAAAAAAAAATATATAATTTTGAATAAATTTCGAAGTTTTAACTCAAATTTAAATTAAAAAAATTCTATCTAGTTTTAAATTTTTTGTTAACAAAGCCGGATAAAAAATTTCATAAAAATTCATTAATATTTTTCGCAGCTATCGTGTACACAAGATATTGACCTCAGACAGATGGACATCACTCCAAAAGTAGTCAAAACATGTTCAGAAGGCCCTAAAACATATATTGGCATCAACATTTTCCTGAAAACAATACTTGTTTATCACATGTTTTGTTATCACAACGTATGTTTATCTCTAGTACATTTTCCAATTAATAGTGTTTTCAGATAGATTTTGTTATATAGATATTTGACTGTATCTAATTTTTGTAAGCATTTGATTTATTCCTTTTGGAATTCTTTTTACAGTGTGAGCCAATTCATGGTTTTGGATATCGAAGAGGTGGTTATCAGTGTCGATGTCTGCCTGGTTATCGGTTACCTAAGGTTATTAGAAATCCTTTCCTTGGAGAAATTGTTGAAAGAGCTCCTTACAGTCAGTATAAGAAGGGATTCAACTGTGAAAGAATTGATTGTATGTATATTATAGCAAATTCAGTCATCAATTTTTTTAGTGAATATAATAATGCAGTTTTATATGTGATCCTATAAACTTCTGATTGCTTTTCTTATATACATAGTATATAATGCACAGAGAGGCAAATTTACTTACGGGAGGAGCAAATTAAATGAGCCAAAACTTTTATTCATTATTTTTCTTTCAAAATTCATTTTAATAAGTGTTTAAATATTCAGAAATACAAAACAATGATAAATACCTACTAAATTGTTTTAAAGTTCATACAGAAGGTTTTAAATAATGGGGGTGTTAGATGATTGAAGCTGTGATTGAGTTTCCAGCATTTTTTTCATAATCTGGGTTAAATTGTCATGAGGTGATTCTCAAGAGTTCTCTAAGATGCTCATCAATAAGTCAGTTTTTAATAGCACTTTACCTGTGTTTCATACTTGACAAAACATGTTCAACATTACATCTTTGACCAATTACTCTTAACTTTAAACTTTATTTTAGAATTAATATTAGTATAGTGGCTAGTATTATTTAAACTTTATTTTTATATGTTGTGTTGTTTTTATAAGAAACAAAAATTAAAACAAACTATACAAACCCTCAGGTAAGAAAAATGTGGGCGTTGGAGAACTGGACATAGAAATGATCACAGAGGCAAGCTTAAATTTAAAAGAAACAATTTATTTAAAATTAGAAATTATCCACCCTTATAAAAGGCCCCACAGGTGCAAGGAGTTCCAAATTGGATTCCCTAAATGAAATTTTAACATTCTGTAACTGTTATCAATTGTAACATAACGAGAGAGAAAAACGAAAATTCTTAAGGCAAATGGTGTCTAAGGACCTGTCAACCCAGGAAAAATCTTAAAGGGGTCACTTGGATCCAGTATCTGGGCTTTCTCTTTGTCAGCACTGTTGCCTTTGGACAACGGCAACACAACCACCTTCTTTTCAGATCAACTCGGTGTCCTGAAAGTACTTTGCGAATGAGTCCCCCACCCCTCTCAAGAGGATGTTCACTGCTTTTCCTTTCACATTTGGTGTCCGGTCTCTGGTATGGTGATCCGTTGAGAAAACGATTTGTACATCAGTTGAAGCACCCTAAAAATGAGATCCACAAAAGTAAAAGAGCGCCGTCCTGCCTCTCATCCTCCATCCCTCTTCATCGGATCCTCCGAGGGGGAAAAAATGGTGACATGGCCCCCAAAATGGGAGATCGCTCGCTTACATCAACCTCCTTTCTCTTCAACTTTCTCCAGACTGCCTCTGCTCTAGAAACTCATGAGCAACCCTTTTCTGGGAGTTGTCGAACATGAGCATTTCTCACCAAGGTGTGTAAAAGCACGCCACGCGCACTGCCGTAACAAGGACAAAAACATTACCAAAACGCCAACTCCAGCGCTAAATCGGAATGCTAGGAAACTGCTTTGTTGGAAAAACGGGTTTGTTTACATCACGATTCCTGTTTCCCGTGAACATCTTTCCATCTTAATTTATTTTTGAATGACTCTTTTCCGTTCTCGTGAACGAATCGTGATATTTTCCCAACAGGCTTATCATCCAAATCATCTTCTCGCTGCATACGCATCTGCTTTGCATATCCAGGGGGCGTTACCAGCAACGATTGAGTTCTGGAATGCACCCATCTCTGGGTATATATACTAGACACATTTTTAGAACAGGGCTCGCATCAAACCTTCTTGACTTGTAAGGTTGTGTCTCCTGACTTGTTCGATGGCTGGTTCGGTAAACACGGTGGTTTGATCAATGGCAAAGATGGTTCTGTTGTTTTAAATGGTTCTCTGTTTATGAGACCATGTTTTTACCATGTTTTAAATACTGAAATCCGCGAATGTTAGTGTCTTATATTCGCCATAACGTGTAACCTGTGTATGGTAACTTACAAGTGCACGTCAGTATGTTTGAAAATTGCATTTGCCAAAAAGGGATGAATTTGACGGCCACCGGCCTAAAGAGGGTTGAAACACATGATTTAAATGCCAAATGATGGGAAAATAAAGCTTAATTGACAAAAAAATCAAAATTAAAAATTTTGAAAATAAAAGAGAAAAATTAAGGAAAGAAACATACAAATTTTGAAGAAAAATGGTAAAATTTGGAAGAATACATGAATTAGTTGCAAAACAAAACACGGCATAACATATTCAACACACCAGTGGGTTATATTTCGCACATGTGCCATAATTTGCCCATCCCTGGTATAATGTATAGTTATATTTTTGATTAGGTTATAATTTTTATGGCCTAGTGTATAAAATTACAGGAATTATTGATAGTTTCAATTTCTTGTGTCATCTCTTTCATTTTAGCAAATATTTTAAAATTCATATAATTTCTGTTGTGTGCAACTAATTGTTACACTAGGTTTAAAATGGTATGGGTATATCTTTTCGCACTATTTTAGCATCTTTATTTTGACCACACTTCATATTTTTTATAATATTTTTACAAACATGACCAGCATGTTTGTTCTTGAATCTTCAAATCTGTGTGTGAAGATAATTTTGCAGAAGACATATTCTTATTCTTCTTTTTAGGGGAATTAAATATTTTAATAGAATGATTTGAAGAACAAGTATCTTATAGAATACTGCTACAAGGGTGATTGTGGGCCAGGTTTTCCCCAGAATTCCGTTTTTTTTTTTAATAGAATCACCTTTGAAAATTCAGGATTTTCTATTTCAATTTTGCTATTTCTCTTTAAATTCCTGTGTTACAATTTTTTTTCATCGCATCATTTGAAGGTATTTAATTATTATGCCAGCAAAAATGTTATGAACTCGAATGCAAATGTCCTGAATTTTAAGATAGGAGTTTTCCCATTCTAATATTTGGAAGTCAATTTCCTCGCTGTTGTGAAATTGGCAGTCGTAAGTGACTTTTCTCACTGGCATCATGAGAGAGATGATCAATGATTATCTTTCTACCCTTTTTGCTATCAATTTGCATCAATTAATATTTTTATAATAATTTTGTGTTATATACAAAAAACAGCTATTTTTCAGATGTTTATTAATGAAATTAAGGGCTATTGCAACAGTATTTCAAAAAACTACATTAGTATGTGATCATCAGCATATTTTCTTTAATTGTGAAAATATTTTCCATTTATGCAATCTGTTTGCATGGACTCAATTGTAGGACTATTTTCTTAATAACATTATTAAAATACCTATTTGGGCAGCCATAAATTAAAAAGGATAAATAATGAATTTTGGTTTGATCCATTCTTCTGTTGTGAAACAGATTGCACTCTGTTAAGTTTTGATTTGTTGATTTAGTTGTTCTATTTAAATAATTGATTTTTCTAAATTTCGGAAAGAAAAAAAAAATGTATCTCCTTCACTCCTTTTGGCTGCATATTTCAGGGTTTTTCACTTAGTCGCACAATCACCCCTTTACTAGAATTTGCATATATTTTAACTCATGAACAATGCTGGGTATATCTGCTAGTTTATTATATATTCTGAACTAATTAAATAATTTATTTTAGATATGATGGTTATGACTCAAAATGTGGAGCGACTATCTGAAAGTGAGCGATGGAGATATATCAACCGTCAGTCTATGTTTTTTAGTGTTGGGAATATGGCTGGAAGCAGAATTGATCCTCAAGCAGTTGTTGATTTTGTGCGGGAAAATGTAAGTGTTTAATTTTATTAAAATTGTAATCTTTTGGGGATCATGCATCTTAATAACACTTTAAAATCCTTAATTTTTGTTTCAAAATGTTTGCCCTTGAACTATTATTAACTACTACCTTATACTACTGGTGTCTTGTGATACACAGTGGAAAACAGTTATAGATAATCTGAGTTGTAACAAACATTCAGATATAGCATACTAAGTGCATAGTCCCAGTGTTAGTCTTATACATGTTGTGTAATTAGATTTTGTTTGTAGTAGACTCACGTATAAGAAAATTTTGGTTTTAGTGAACCAATTCTAATGAAAATTCCTGTGGAAAATACTTTGAATTGAATTCCTGCAACTTTTTCTAATTTTTTTTCTCACAGGACTATATAAAAAAAAAATCTGATGTGGGCAACACATGACTTTCCTTATATAATGCAATGAATTTACTACATTTACATTTGTAAAAAAATAGCTTTTCTTATAGTAGATATTTATATTCTTTCCAAGATATTGGATTTTCGTCAATTAGTCGTCATTTTCATTGATTTAGTATCATTTCTATCCATTTGGCGAGATTTTCGTTAATTTAGCAACATTTAAAAAAGTCGCCAAGTTGGCGGCATTCCGCCAAAATCGGCACCATAATCTGCTGAGTTAAACCTGAAAGCATGGGAATCATCGGGCAAAATCTGGCCTGTTGGGAAACCTAATGAATTTTTTTTTTTTTTTTTTTGCAGTGACTGCTGTTTGTAATGATTTTAATTTGCTCTAGACATTCAATTTAAGTCTTTGTTACTCAAGAAGCTACTACATTTTTCACCCTTAAGAATGTTACATTTTTTCCCCCTGATTTTTGACTGTAAGTTCAATACATGTGCATTGTATAAAATTGTTTCTGCGTAAATTCAGAGTCTGTTGTCTTAGTCACTTAAATGGGGCAATATAATCAAAGTTTGTCTTAGAAAAGTCAAAAATTAAAAATGTTTTATCCATTAAAGGCACTGCTCCAGGGTGTCCTACCAGGTGGGTCACTTTGGGACACTGGAAAAGTTCTTAATATATATATACAGGGTGTTCCAAAAAGATTGAAACACGCTTTAATTCTTTACCTGTTGGAGATAAGTGGGCAATGTGAATTGCAAAAATGTTGAAAGTAAGGTAGGAAATAAGACTACGTTAATGAAATAGTCCTCCCATTAATTTTCAAAAAGTTACACTTTTTTAATTTTTATACGACCCCCCTTAGACAAATTTGGTCAATCAGAAAATTTTTATTTTTAATGCAACAAGATCATTAAAAAAACCCGCATATCTGTATCTTTAAAATTGAGCGAGTTATATTTAATTGAAAATTGAATATTGTGAATGGGAACCATATATCAAATTAGAAATGTAAATGTGTGACATATCACAAAAAAGAGAAAACTGTATGTTAATACATAGGATGCCCAACTGCATAGTGAGTACCACTGTTTTATATGATCTTTGTCTGTGGAATGTGGAAGACCCAGGCCATCCGACTCATCCAAGGATTTGTGTAGCTGGTTCGATGACCGGGAAAGGAAGCTAGCAGGTGCCGACTTCCATGGACAGCGACCACTCTGGATATTTATTAAAAATCCAGTTTTTTAAAATTTAAGAATAAATTCGAAAGACAGACAGTTTTACAGACGAGAAATACAGACATAACGAAGACAGGTACTGTAAACAGACACAAATATGGACACGAAACATTCAGAAAAACACTAAGGATAATAATAATGAGACATTGCACAATATGATATAGATGATGAAGTAAATACAAAATGACATGGAAGGTTGATAATAAAAGACGAAAGTGTTTTCAATTTAACAATGGTGTTATCAGTTGGCAATATGATGAGTGTATTTACAAATTAATATATACAAGTTTGTACAAACAAAAGCAGGAAAAGGGGAACAGCAGAAGAAACTTCATTGATCAGGAAAGTTAAAAGCAGTAAAGCCCGACGAACTTATCAATTTACTTTATTGGAAATGTCTCTTGCAATGAGAACACAGTTCTTAAGATAAAAAATGGATTGACTGTTTGCAGCTGACACTGGAAAACCAAGCCACTTGATTTCCAGGAGCAGGTTTAAAAAGATGAAATTTCTTAGTTAAGGGGCAAGAGAAAACAAAGTGATCTACGTCGCCAAAAGAGTTGCATAAGCAGTTCGAAAATTTTTTATGCTTAAAATAATATAAATAATCAAGAAAAGAGGACCATGACCAGTTAAAAAATAGATTAAGTATTTATTATGAATTTGGGTATTTGCGTTAACTTTGGGGAGATAATTTAGAATTCTGGCTGGGTCATGAGTCCTAGGGGAGATATATTCATTAAGATACTTTTGCCAGTTTTGAAGTAAGAGATTTTTGCAAAAATTAGTTAAACGAGAATAGGGGAGAGGAACTGAAAAAGGGGAACCGAAGGAGGATGTTTCTTTAGCGTGGAAGACCGCGACTTCATTTCCCAGAATGTCAGCATGGGCCTTAACCCAAATGAGATTAAAAAGGTGTTTAGAGTGAGAAGCAAAGTTTTTGATAGAGTTAATGTAGTTAGATTTGTTTTTAATTGATTTAAAGACGAGGATTTATGATCTTGTTGCATTAAAAATAAAAAAATTCTGATTGACCAAATTTGTCTAAGGGGGTCGTATAAAAATTTAAAAAGTATAACTTTTTGAAAATTAATGGAAGGACTATTTCATTAACATAGTCTTATTTCCTACCTTACTTTCAACATTTTTGCAATTTACATTGCCCACTTATCTTCAACAGGTAAAGAATTAAAGCATGTTTCAATCTTTTTGGGACAGACACTCTGTATGTATATATATATATATATATATATATATATTTTATATATATATATATATGTATGTATGTATGTGTGTGTATATATTATGTATAGGATATTTGAAGTGGATTATACTTTTATCTTATGCTAAAGTGTTTAATGTATATAAGATAAATGTTTGATTAATATAGAATTATAAAAAAAAGTTTACAAAAAATTGAAGTGTCCAAAGGTCCATATAGTAAAAGGTGTTGCCCCAGAAAATATTTTGTAAATCCTTAAAAGATCTGAGTTTCAATAAGAATGTGTGAAAATCCTGTGTTATGTTTTATTTTGGTGGTCTACATTGAATTGGTTTTTTTTTAGGTTACAAAGGACAACTGTAATGAAATCCAACAAAAGCATCCTGACCGCCTATTCTTAAGGGGTGACATCGCATTTGGTAAAGAAATTCAACTTGAAAATGAAGCTCGCATGGCTCTGCGTCTTGCAAATTTCATTTCATCCTTTCTGCAAATAGTTGATCCCAACGATTTATTTGCCGAGTTCCGAGTGCCGGATCGCCCTCTAACAGAAGACCAGGTCATCGGAGAAGTTTTGTCTACTGTGATAGGAAATGAAAAAATTCAAGGCTGCGGAGCGTACTTTGATAGAAACCAATTTATCAATCGCACACTGTTTGCACCTTATGCCTATCGTAAAGAAAAGAACACTCAAAGTTTCTTTGTAGAAGATCTTGCTAGGCAGACTGGCGACAAAAGTTACTTGAAAAAGGAATGGTTTAAGAATTTGAAAGTTCAGTGGGCTGCGAATACAGATAATTTAGAAACATACACAACTAAGATAAAAATTCGTTACAACTCTTCTGGCCTGTATCCCATCAGGTATGACAGATATCCTTTGCAATATAAAGCAGCAGAATTGAAACATGGCTACTGGAGTATTCCGTATTATGACTGTGGAGGTTTTCATAATCAGTGGCTGATTACTTATGCAGCCCCTTTCTTTGGATGGGACAAGATTAAAAGCAGGCTGGAATTTAAGTAAGTAATCTTAATTTTGGTGTAAAAATAATATATTGCATTATTTAATAATGTATAGTATATTATTATTTAGTAATACAATTATTAAAAAATAATATACTATACAACATTATTTTATAATGATATTGTATTATTTAGTAATAAAATTATTATAAAAAAAATAATATACAATATATTATAAAATAATGTATTGTATTATTTAATAATGTATTGTATAGTATATTATTTAGTAATACAATTATTATTAAATAATATATTGTATTACTAAAGTGTAGTATTTTATCTGGAATTATTGGCTAAATAAATCTGGAAATTCCAGAAATATCAGATGTTTATTCTCTAACTAATGTGCATCAATCATACTCTAGGTGATTTAGAACAATTGTAATGATCATCATCACATGTTCAGATTTTAATACAGAGTAGACATTCATAATGCTAAGTAGGCACACTGTTTAGAGCCTGCAAACCTTTTAGGACTCCCTATAACATTTCTCTTTAAAAAATAAGTGTATAATATGTATGCATATTTTATTAATGTTTTAAAAGTGTTGAATTTCTTGTATCTGTTCTGATAAAAGTTCTAGCTGTACATTTTGTTGCCAAAATTAATGCAATTCTTGTGTGTTCTTTTAAAGTGCATTTCGGGTTATTAAAGGAAATCAGATTTATAGCAGCAACAGTATTTATTTAATTGTACAGGATTATACTGAGGTGAATAACGGTTGAGAACTAGGATTACTTGATTATGAGAGGCCTGTGCCAAATATGTCAATAAGAGGAGGAGGAGGGGGGGGGGGGGCTTTCATAAAACCCAATTCCAGTGAATGTACAAAATATTACATTAACCATGCACTTTTAAGGTACATTTTATATATTTGCATTTGTTACGGTAGAGGATTACTGAATAAAAATATTTGGCAAAAATTTAAATAAAATTCTTCACTTGAATAAATTGATAAATTGTAAAGATATTTTTTATACAGATGTTTTGTATATTAAATACATACAATTTATATATAAATTGTACATATCCTGCATATGCATTAACTAGTTATATACTCAAGTAGAGTCTAAATATTCTTTTGTATTAAATATTGAAAAAACATTATCTTTATTATTATAATAAATGTTGTTGCTTTTTACCTCTATTAAGAGTTTTGATGTTGAAATCACTGTTTTATTGTTTACTGTCTTAACAAACTAGTTGTTTGAGTTTTCTTACTCAATGACATAATTTTAATGATATTAAAAAAAAAATTTTTTTTTCATGGTTGAAATTATATTAAATAAAATATGTGATTTATTATTATAATGATTTTAATATGATTGTTTTGGAGGTCTGAAACATATGGGATTCGGGGCAATTGCCACGCATGCACAACCAGTTATCAGGCCCTGTTATGAATGTAGATTTAGGTAATTTATACCAAACTAAAACAACTCTTCTGGTGCCTTTTTAATGGTGTGTGATATTTTTCTCTCTGTTAGAGGAGTAGTTGCTGTGAATATGAAGCTAGACGAATTAGATATCAACCAGTGTGATGATCAGTATTATGTTCAAAATGCATTTAAAGGGACTCATAAGTGTGACAGAAGGTCGTCAAGGGTAAGAAATATTTTTAATTAATTATTTTATTTATGTTAATGAAAGATTATAGAATATTTTTACAGTATTCCATTCACAAAATTACAAAACATCTATATATGTAAAATACAGAGCCCTCACTGACTGACTGTCTGACTCAATGACTAATCACCATATCTCTTTAGCCGCTAAATTTAGGAGGGTCAAAAGGGAGAGTCAAAAATTATCCGCACTTTACTTTTTTCAATTTATTTACACAAATGTAGGGGTTGAAGAAGTACGTCTTTTTTCTACATAATCTCCTTCCTTTTTGATGCACTTAGTCCAACGGTCCACAAGCTTGCATATTCCCTCCAAAAAGAAAGATTTTTGATTGGTCTCCCAACCATTTATGCACCACTTCCCGCACTTTATCCTTAAAATTGATGACCTCATAAAGCATCTTTGAGCGGTTCAAAGAGATTATAGTCGGAAGGGGTGAATTCTTCTTCTACGTGATAGAGCACTGTCCCTATATTGTGTTGTAAGCCTCTGATGAATTTCAGCCTCTGCCACACCTTCCGACCAGAGATTTCGGATCACTGTTCTTTGTTCCTCCTTAGTGCATATTGGTAGCAGAGCGGCCATATTTACACTGAAACAGAAGCAAGGAAAATGACGCTATTAAGATCAAACTTTGATAACGTGACCACAGTAATATCAACTCTAAGCATGCATGCGCAAAAGGCAGTGTGACAAACCTAAAGATGTGTTATGGCAAAGTGAGGATAATTTTTGGCTTTCCCTCATGCATTGCTCCAGTTTTTCTCATGTTTATACTATTTTCAGCATTTTCTACACTAATATAATGTACTTTTGCATTATTGGAAGCTAATGTGTATGCTGTGTCTTTTTAGTGTGTTCCAATTTTGGGAAGAGGATTTGATACTGGAGGCTATAAATGTCAGTGCAACCAAGGCTATGAATATCCGTTTAATGATTACATAACCTATTTTGATGGACAGATTACTGAAGCAGAATTTGAAAAACTCTTGAAAAATTTTCCAAGTCGATTTGATACTTTGAAGTGTCGTATTGCCGGTGCTTCTGCTGTTGGAGCTCATTTTTTTATTGTTTTGTTATTATTGTTTCTCCATAAAATGGTCTGATCATTTATAATGGTAAATTGCATTTCATACTGTTCTCTTACTGAGTACGTGTACAGGGAAAGTGGAATGCATGACCTGCTTGTCATGCATTTGCATAAAGTCACTTCTAATTTTTAATTCTACCATCTGTGTAAAAAGATAGTGCACTTTTTATAGTTTATTATATATGTTTTAAATACAGATGGCTTTTTATAAATTGAACTAATTACAGTTGAATATTGTTTATATGTTTTCTAATTATAAGTTTTTTTCTGCAAGATACAGTGACTTATTAAAACCAGTATATTTTTATTTCAATTATATGCAAACTACTGATTGGGATTTTCATTTTTATGTTGTTTTTTTCATCGACACCATATGACAAAAATCATTTTAGTAAGTTACAGATTGAATCAATACTACAGAGACAGCTGCAAAGTTGAAATTACCCATTTTGTTTGATTGTCTATTTTAGGGATGAGGTAGAAAGAGACTATTTGACTTGATTGCACCATGGTTAATTCCCTCAAAAACTTCTTATTTTCTTGGAATTTGTTTATTGTTATATATAGCACAATTAGTGATTGCAATACCGGTATACCGGTATTTCGTGCTATTTTGTAATTTCGTGAAACCGGTATTTGCTAAGGTAAAATACCGGTATTTTCGGTATTAGCTATAATAGATATTTTTTTTTATTAAAGGGTTTAATTTAACTAATTGGTCATTTACCGTTATTTGAAATACGTATTTTTAAAAATACGTATATAAATAAAAATATTTAAAAATACGTATAAAAATTGTAAAATGAAATACTCCTTGCACAGGCGTAGTTAATTTTCAGCATGAACTATAACTTAGAATTTAATATTCTAAACTATCTAATAATACGAATTACTAGATGAGATCATATTCTAAACTAATATCTCCGTGCACAGGTGCAGTTCTCGGAAGCTCCTATTGGTTCTCTGAAGCTCCTTAACAATCACTTAAAGATCAGGACACTCCGCTATCTGAGGAATTATACAGTGCATTGAAAATTCGCATAGGGGAAAGACATAGTGAACTGGAAAATATTTTAAGGTATTTACATAATTATAACGACTTTAAAAAAGAAAAAGAAAATGAAGAAAAGAAGCTAACAAGGTCAAATTTAATTAAGTTCGTCGTAAATTTCCACAAAAACATTTATGAAAAGCAAACATAAACCTATCCAAAGGAATTCGTTGAAAATGATGTTGATGTTAATATCAGAAAATAATTGTCTCTCGAGAAGAAAGTCCAATTAACAATAAAAAAAAATTGCCACAAACAATAATACAAAAGTAATACAAAAAATAGATTTATCCAAAACCGTCAGACGAGAGACTGAGTTGTTAGAAGATGAGGCAAATATTTAGAGGAAGTCATTATTAACAGTATCACCAACCAGCGTGGATGCAGAAAGAGCATTTACAACTGCAGGTAATTTATGCACAAAAATATGTTCCAGGCTTGCATTATATTTTTTAATATCGCATTTAAAAAAAAATCAGTTTATAAATTAGTTGTTTCTTTTCTATTAATAAAGATTATATAACAAGATTTTTGTTATATTTACTCTTAGTAATAATACTATATATTTTGTTCCTTTATAAATATTTTTTGTTTCTAATGTTATAAATTATTATTTTACTGTTCTTATTAATAATATTTGATTATAACATTTGTTCTCTCTCTCTCTCTCTCTCTCCTTTATTTTATATTTGTACATAACAAAATTGTTTAGATTTTTATAGTTTATGCATTTTTTGTATAAAAGTAATAAATATGGCAGAGAAACAACTGTGTTTTTATACCTTTTTGCAAATTTTCTAATACTGGTATTCTGGTATAACGTTTAAAAAAATACCGAATACCAGTATTATATTTTTGGTCTGGTATTGCAATCACTAAGCACAATGTATTCTGGGGATATTTTTATCCTTGAATTTTGTTGCTTACTTTACTTAAGATAGATGAATACCTTTACTATTCACATATTGCTTTTAGTCAGCCAAAATTTGCTTCAATCATCTGGCAGATTTTGCAATCTTAAACGTCAATACTAATTGGTGAAAAAAATCTGTAGGCATATAGTCTAAGGTAGGTAGGTTCACTCAAACAATTCAATTTTTTTTGTGTTTTCCTTGCGGTGATGATGACAATGTTTTTTCTATGACAAAATCGTATTGTCGAAATTGTTATCAGTAGAAAAGTGGGATTTCAGTAGGCATAAAAATAAGAGCAGTTTAGGAGTACTTTAGTTGTCCTGCATATTTGTTCTGTTGAAAATGCAAAATAGCATCCTTTCGAAATCAAAAGACTCTTTCATTACAAAAAGAAAAATATAGATTTTAAAAAAAGTTGACAATAACCATTATGTTTTAGGCATTGGATATTACATGTTTCATATTAATGCAAAAAGATGATTTCAGTAGTATTGAAAAATAATAAAGGTAAAGATAAAATTTGCTTACAAATTTCTATAAAATAATTTTTTAAGGATATATTTGCTATTATAATATGTCTGATGCGTTTTTAAACAGCATTATTTTATTAAGATTGATTTTTTTACATGTATTTTGTTTATATGTTTTTATCAGTTATACACCCTTTTTCATTCGGTCCTTTCAAAAATGTATAAATGATGTTCAACTGTATTTTTTAAATGAAATAATTCTCAGGTTTGAATGAAGGAATTTTAATCAAGCCTTCTTTACACTTGATAAATATTTCACTAATATCCACACCAAAAGTGCTCCTTATGTTTAATTTATATGATGGAAATGAAAATTAAATAAGAAGTGGTGACATAATTAGTGACAATAAAGGGAATCATCATCTGTAGAGGAACATTCAGTCCTTGAACAATGTTCACAATTTGATGAGCGTATAATTTAGATTTTTAAAATAAAATCAACATTTTCAAATGTAAATTTATGAATGTTTTGTTTTGAATTTTTTAAATAATTTTATGTTTAAATTATTAAAAAAAGAAATATTTAATCATGTAAAATTTAAATTGATTTGTTTACATGTATAATTGAAAAAATGAATATTAGTTCAATATTCAAATATTTTATTTTAAAAAAATTACTTATTTTTTGTATAAATAATTTTTAATTTGAATATTTAAACATTTTGTTAGAGAATTTATATCACATACTAAAATTAAAATTCTTATAGACATTATACTTCAGGATAAATATACAGAAATAAAGAAAAATAATAAATAAATATTTAAGCATTTGTTTACATTTAGAACTTAACATTTTCACGTGAATGCTACAGATGCCCTCATCTTTTTACATTTTGCTATCAACAATTAATTGTGAACCCAATCCTCGCAATGAAACATTTGTTTGTTTAAAATCTTTGATATAACAAGGAATTAAAATCCCCGTAATTGTTATTTATAGGTTGTGATCATTTATTTTTAAATTATTATTTAAAACGACCTTGCGTTTTAAGAGCTATCTTAAATAAAGTAATGCTGTAATTTTTAGTTAATCTCTATTAATTAACTTTAATTGTATTTTGAATGAATTTAATTTTTGATTCATCAGTAGTTTAAAACACCTTTTTCATTTAAGTTGAATTTCTAATGCATTCAATGGTTATAAGTTCAAATATATGCATCTCAGAAAATTGAAGAAATAAACATTTTTAGTAGATGGGTTTTATTATTGAATTTTATATATTTCATTTATTTTATGCACATTTTATAGTCCCTGTGTTTCATTTATATGTTGTGATGTAAATATGATCTGAAAATATTTATATAGCATGTTTTTATAATTAATATATATATATATATATATATATCTTTATGTATACATTATTTGATATGCAGACTTTTTAATCTCAGGTTTGGATTTTTTGCAAATGGTAAATTTTATTTGTTTTGTTGGTTGTTGTTTATTTTTTCATTTGTATCCCAGTGATAATAATTTAAAGTAACAGGATTCCCATGGTCCATATTAAGTCCTTAATATTTTGTTTTTGATTTTTATAGGCCCTTAAAAGTACTTTATTTTTCATCAAAGGTTTTAATTTTTTTCTCATAGATTCTTATTGTTTCTTTGTGAAAAAATAATGATTTCAGCAAAAATCAGCTTTTTTTTTTCTTCGTGGAAAAATAACATTATGACAACTTTAGATAAATTAGGTAATTTAAAACAAGTGTAATTGTCAGATAAAGCAAATTGTCACCAAATACTAGTTTGTCATACGTAACTTCTCATATGTTTTATTAATTTTGTTGTATAAAATCTTTCTTGAACCGTGTTAAAATATACATGTATAAATGCATTTGGGTCCTTAAAATGGCCTTATTTTTTGTTACTTGTAAAGAGTGGGAATCCTGAATGATTTTAAAAGCTATTTGAAATATATGTGTTTATAGAAATTGTAAAGAAAAAGTGAATTTTGTTACTGAATATGTTGTTTTTTACATTCCATTTTATTTTTTGTTAGCAGAAGTTTTTTTAATATTGATTTTAAAAATGTCATTCAAGCTTCTTTTAAAATTTTTTTAACAGGCTTCAGTTTTAATTTAAACTTTTTGCAAATATAAAGTTGTCCAATTTTAAATCACTTTGAAAATTTCAATATAATGTATTGTACATGTAGAGAAATGTTATGATTTTCTTTAACTAGATATATTTTATAGCAAAAGATTCTCTTTATAAATTATGATAGTTTTATATTTATAATGTTTTTTGAAAGAGCTTTTCAAATATGTTAAAAAAAAATCTATGCCCATAAATATTAGGAAAAGCATTTGTTAAAAAAGAGTGGAAATATTCTTATGCTGCATTCCGTTACTTTTATGTAAGGAATTTGTGGAACTATGGGCCCTATAGGTCCATGGGTGTGTTTCAGGTGGTTCGTGAATATTTTATATTTAGAAATGAACATCTAAATAAAAATAAAGAAGTTTTGTATTGAAATATATTTAGCATGTTGAAGAATCTCATGTTCTAAATTAAAATATGCCCATGTCCATGAGTATGATTCAAGTGGTTCGTAAGTATCTTATATTCAGAAATGAACATCTAAATAAAAATAAAGAAGTTTTGTATTGAAATATATTTAGCATGTTGTGAAGAATCTCATGTTCTAAATCAAAATATGACTGTGATTAAATGTTGTATTTTTAGCTGTTTGTTGATTTCGGGATGTGATAAATCTACAGTGATGCCGTCCATTTTTTTAAATATGATATTGAATAAAATTTCTATATTCAATGATAATTTGCTATTTTTTGACATTTCATTGCCATTAGATCTTTTACATATCACAAGAAAAAAAAAAGTCACAGAATTTTCAGCACTTATGTGTCATGCCCCACCACTTATGCCTGGGGTAAATGATTGATACTGAACAAGTTGCTCATCTTGCAATCCTGACAATGAATTTTTAAGTAAATTTGAAATAATTTTTTAAAGATGTTGTAAAACATTCATAATAGGGACTAACATGCTTAGTGATTAGGCCAAATTTGAACTTCATTAGCTTAATTTCTAAAGTATTGGACAGAATGTTTTATTATTTAAAAAAAAAAAAAAATGCATATTTTAAATTGTAACTAAAAAAAGGCAGTGCATATTCATATTAGTTATTTTTATTATATAAAATTTTAATTAAATATCAGCATGCAATTAATGTTATGCAGTTTTTTAAATCAAGTTTTATTACAATTTGGGTCTAAAGGCTTTAATAATATTAAGAGTAATACAGATCTTTTAATTTGATGCCAATATTTGAAAAATTCAAAAATTTTGATACATATTAGACTATTTCTAAATCAATCGGTGGTCAAAGATTGAAGCTGTGGTCAAATTATTGTTTGCTAGATATTTTTGTTAAAGTTAGATTTTTTGATTGCCAAATTTTTTATTTCTTCACATTTGGCAAGGTGGTGAATGTTCAGTGTAGACAAAAGATCTGTGTTGATTACTTTTGACCCAAACCTGCAATGTGTGATCCGAATACCTGAACTGAGACCTACAATGAAATTGTATTTCAAAATTCTATTCAGTAGTTTTTAAATCTCTTACACATATACACGATTTTCTTCTATTTGTAACCTGCATTTGTGCATTTCTCCAGTTATTCTCATAAAATAATATGATATGGTATAGCCCTTAAAAAAAATTTTTGCAGGTAGACTTGTAACTTGAAAAGTAAAGGAAACTCGACTCATAATTTAAAAAATCTGATGTGGGCAGCACATGACTTTCTCTGCAGATTCATATTCATGTTCTCTGTATTTCTTCAATAATTCATTAAATTGAGTTTAACTGCACAAAATAAAACCCATAATTATTTTAAATTACACTGAATTTGCACTTTTAATTCAGTTTTTGTTTTCATTTGGTAACGACTTATTTTCAAATATGACGAAGCGAAAATGCAAAAAACTAAAATATCTGGAGAACAGCTAGTCCTAATGTAATAGGGTTGGTCTTATTCTTTTCGTCGTCAAAAATTACGTATAAAACAAGCATTTAATTGACATATTTGAGCATACATATTCTTTTATTTTAGATTTTGATGATTTTTGCGAGCCATTTCGCAAAAAAAAGCAGGTTATTTTTTACTAAATCGCACCAAAATCTAATCAACACCAGAGTAGCCCACAAGTGACTTATTTACCAAATTTTGTAAAATTTGGTCTATTAGTTTTTTAGCTAGAGTGAATACAGGCAATTTTTTCAGAGCCAGTTCGCAAAAAAATGTGGGTTCTTTTATTCCAAATCATACCAAAATCGAATCAGCACCAGGGTCACACACAAGGGGTTTACCTACTAAATTTTATGAAATTGGGTTAGTTAGGTTAGATTAGATTTTGGTACGATTAGGAAAAAAATAACCTTGCCTTGTTTTGCAAAATGGCCTGCAAAAATCTTCAAAATTTAAAAAAAGAAACTACGTACGCTCAAATATATCCATTAAAAGCTTGTTTTATACGTAATTTTTAACGAAGAAAAGAATAAGACCAACCTCATTACACTAGGACTAGCCGTTCTCGAGATATTTCAGTTTTTTCGTATTTCTCTACGCCACCTTTGAAAATAAGTGCAGTTACCAAATGAGAATAAAAATTGAATTAAAAGTGAATTAAATTTAATTAAAATAAAGAGAACGTGGATATAAGTCTGCAGAGAAAGTCATGTGCTGCCCACATCAGATTTTTTTTTTTTTGTATTCTAGAGGTGTCAAGACGTATAGATCCGTCGAAAACTCGAGTCACGATTTTCGACATGATTCCAATACTTTCCCTATACATTACCATGTATTGCAGGGAAAGTAAAAGTAAAGGGAACCGACCTGTAAAGGAGGTAACCGTGTGTACCCTACTTGGTGTACATGAATACTCAATTGGGGCATGTAAAGTGTTTCTTGCTGTGGTTTTTAGAAGTATTTCTTGAAAATTTACTGGTATACCCACTAAACTATGTTTTTAAATATTGCATAACTGCAGAATATGATTTTTTTTTTTTTTTTTGATTTCATAATATGCAAATGTAATTTTTTTTCTGTAATTAATTTTTTTTTCCTGTTCTTGAAGGTGAAAGTTGCTTAAAAAGTGCTTAATTTTTTTCATAGAAAATATGCAAAAACCCTTGCATAAGGTTGGCATATGTAAGTACATAATGCATTAGTGTTTAAAAATACATATACACTTATCACTAATTTCATAAAAGAATAGCATCCAACATAATTATATGTATCTGTCCTATTGTTTACATCAAATATAAGTGGCAGTGGTATGGCACATAATTAACTAGTTTTGATAGTTTTTTGCTTTTTGTCAGTAACATTACATTTCAAGCAGAGAAAACAAAATTAAAATGGTAGTTTGCATTGTTTAATTTATTTTCTTTTTTGTATTTGTTTTAAATGTTATTTTGTCACCTCAGACTTTAAATTTTGTTTGGGGCAGTTCATAACTATTGTTACATCGGTTGTTTTAATACTGTAACAGCTGCTTTTTTATTTCAAATTATTGTATGACATCTTAGTTTTTATATGACTATGTATTGTATGACTTCTTAGACTTTGTATCAAACAATTGTTATAATTCAGAATATGGGTAGTTTTTATTATTCTGGCATGTTCAATTGCTTTATTTTATGCATTTAACATTTTTTAAAAGGTGGGGAGGGGGGTTGTACTTTAACCATTTTTAATGCCTAACTAACTTAAGTTGCTAAATATGTTAATTTTTAAGCTACGTAGTTGAACTATTCAGATTTTAAAAGCTTGTGAAAATATTCAACTAGAATCATGTGTATTTTAAGCATTTTAAATATGTATATCATCAAATTGCAGAAAATACATCAAAATGTATGTCTAAAATTCCATGTTAAAAATTTAATAGATCTAACATGAATTGTGTTGTCTGCCCAAATCAAATATGTGTTACCCATGCTTCTTAATAGAAGATGCTTGTTTTGTTTTCTGAAACATTGGCTATGAAAATATTCACGTGATTGCATGTGATTTGATGTCACACTGGACCAAACTTCTTGCTTATTATATCTGACAATCTACGAATTTGATTATACTGAAAATTTGAGAAACGCCACAGTAGTGTAAATAACTGCTGTGATAAAAATGCACAAAATATAAAATTAATAAAAAGTAAACAGGAATGCTGCAATTAAACTAAACAATAGTGGCTGCTATTCCTATATGGAATTATTACATACCCTATGTTTTCGACACCCTATGTTAACCCTTTGCAGATGGCAGACATGTCAATGCGTCGACTGTGAAACTGAGTTCAGAAACGAGACTCGCTCATTTGCATTCAGGAGAAATTTACCCTAAAGGATGACAGACATAGAATGCGCGTTTTCATATGAAATGTTTTTCATTGAATTTATTTGAATACTAGATGGCGCTATATGTCCATTCAAGCATTTACAACACATTTTGCTAATACTTGACCTTGGTATAGGAGGGTCCCTATGAATCACCACTTCATTTAGCGTAGTAAAACATGGTTTTGTAATATAAGCAAACAGATCATTTCTCGCAACTCTGCTGTGTTATACTTGAGTATGGGTTCTTTTTTTGATTTTAGTTTAATTATTGTGTTGGTGAATTATTAGAATGTAAGAGAGTATTTTCTTTCAAGTTTGGGTTTCAGAAGAATGTGCGGTAGTGAATTTATTAGGTTATTTCGAATAAAAGAATGGCTGGGTCAAGATGTTTTTTACATATGAAAGAATATACTCGCATGGTAATTGAACAGGATAGTTATGAAATTAATGTAGATAGGGAAGATTCATGAAATTTTGGTATTTCTGATGAGCACAAGGGCAGTTTTTATAAATGCAAAGATTGCAATGTTGGTCTGTGCATGAATCCATGTTTTGAAATACATTATACGTAAAAGGCGTATTAATTAGTAACAACGCTATTTTCTTCTTAAAAATTGTACATAATCTCTGTTAGCTAAAACTATTGAGTACAATCATTTGGATATTTTTCGTACATAACAAATAGCTATTTTAATCATGTTAATTAATCATTTTTAATCAAATAAAAGATAATTTGCATGTAATGTATACATCTAATGGAAAATAAGTATTTCCTTTATTCTTGAAAAAGTGGAATGCTGTGTTGAATGGGTGATTTTTAGTTTGTATTTTTTTTTTCGAGAGTTAGGCTTAGTGCAAAAAATGTGCCATCCTTTGGAAACAGTTCAGAAGCAAAACACTCCTTCCTTTGGACCACAGCAGTTCCAAAATGTCACTGTTCGCAATGGGTTAAGTTTAGTTAAATTCCTGGTCCTTCAGAAAAGTAAATGTTCTTTTCGTGGAATGCCTTGATTCTGGCTGTTGATCCCTATTTAAGTTCTAAAAATATTTGAATCTCAAATTGTACACTGCAGCACTGTTTATGTTCCACATGAACTTTTAAATACCATTCAACTATCAAATGCCAAAGTGCTTTCTTTCTGGTAATTATTGTATTATCAATTCTTCTAAATTGTATGCTTAAAATACCCACTTAACCCTTTCCGAACGGCGGCATTCCGGAACTGCCGTGCCCCAAAGGACTGAGAGCTTCGCTTCCGAACTGTTCCCAAAGGACGGCTAATTTGTTGTGCTAAGCCTAACTCTCGAAATAAATTCACTAAAAATCACCTGGTCAGGACAGAAATCTACTTTTTTCAGGAATAAAAGAAATACTTATTTTCTATTTGATGCATATTTTTCATAGGAATCTCAATATAAAATACTCGTTAGTTTCTTTTACTATGAATTCTACTATTCATCATCGAAAAATATGCTAAAAAAATCAATTTCCTTATCGAAGTTAGGTGGCATAATATTGTGATTGATTCCAAGTATGCTCAAAAACTCAAAAGAATTCAGATCTTTCAAATCTCCTGTCCAAACATCATTCGCAGATACAGCTACTGAAGCTGGCGCTGTTGAAATAATAGTATGCTCAGAATCTGAAGAATCACTTGCATTTTTATATTCATCTTCAGAATACCACGGTTCCATTAATCTTTACTATCTGCATCATTTTCAGTATTGTCCAGTTCATTTATCATACCAGTATATTCTTCCACATAAAGAAAACGTCCTGGCTCAGCCTTTCTTTTATCCGAAATAACCTAATAATTTCACTGCCACACATTCCTCTGAAACCCAAACTTAAAAAAAAAAAAAATGGTCTCTTATATTATTATGATTCACCAACGAAATTATTAAGCTAAAATCAAAACTAGAACCAAAACTCAATTATAAAACAGTAGATGCTGCGAGAAGTGCTCAGTTTGTTTATATTACAAAACCATATTTCACTTCTCTAGATAGAGAAATAATTCATTGGATCCCCCCCCCCCCCCCTATGTCAAGGTCAAGTATCTGCAAAATACATTGGAGTTGTTCGCATGGATATTTAACGCCATCTAGTAGGCAAATATATTCAAATAAAAATGTTCCATATGAAAACGCGCTCCCATGACCGTTGTCTTGTACGGTAAATTTTTCCTCCCGGCTGATGCATGACAGTCGTCCTTGAATGCAAGTTCGCAGCCGACGTGCGGGCACGTCAACCGTCCGGAAAGGGTTAAAAGTTTTTTCTATTTATAGTGGAACACTATGTAAAAGTATGTGACTTCCACATGAACTTTTAAATGTAATTTAACTATCAAACACCTAAATGCTTTCCATCTGGTAATTATTGTACCTATATTTTCAATTCTTCTAAATTTTATGCTTGAAATATCCAATTAATTTTTTTTTCTTAATGAAACATTGTGTAAAATTAGGTGACTTCCAATTCAATTTCCGGATCCTTCAATCTTTCTAGATCAATTGAATTTTATATTTGTTGAAACAGTAAAAATTTAAAATCTAAAATTCTTTAATCATATTTTAAATATTTAATATATATTGTTTACATTATGTGGTGATCGAGGAGACACACTCATAAAATTTTAAAATCATTTAATGTACCAAGAAATTGAAATAATTTTTTTTTCAATTAGGTGGAGGCAATATACCCTTAAAAATATTTCAGAAATATTGTTTGTTGTTTTTAATATATCAGATGCTTATGATCCCAGAGTGAAAGAATTTTTATTTTAGAGAAATATTTTTCAAATCATTCTTATGATAGTGTCATTAAAGATTTTGTTGAAGAGTTTCAACAACGCAGATTTTATTTCAGGCACTTTGTCTTGAGTTAAATTGAAAGGCCTGCCTGTTCTTGCTTTTCCTGCAACAGATTCCATTTCTCGAAAATGCTTCTGCTAACCTTGTAATTGTTGAATTGTTTAGGATTTGAGAGCATGAGTATGTCTTCTGAAATTTTTCAATCACACTTTCATAAGAATGACTAGAGAAATATTGCTCTAAAATAAAAAATATATTACTTTAAGAAAGCACTATGTTCTTCGATTGAAAAAAATTGGTCTGTAATGATTGTTTGATATATTAAAAATGGCAGACTATATTTCTGATTTATTTTTTAGAGTATAGGAGTGCCACCTAACTCGAAAATAATTCTATTATGTCGAGGAAAACTTGAGTACAAGCACAAATACAGTATACAACTGTTTTGAGAATACGCTGAATCCCCTGCATCAGTGCAAGAGAGCCAACAGAACTGAAGAGAAATGGATCAAAGAATTCAGTTTATTGGAGTACCTGGGCTGGGAAAAATCTGGGCTTTCTCCTGTGGAAATCAATTGGGATAGAAAAAGAGATTTTTGAAAGTAGAAACATTATGAGAAATGTATGTTCTTCATCGCTGCATTAGAGAAATTTTAACCTGGGGGGAATGCGCGCTATAAGTATTTACATGAGGACGCGTGGTGAGTCTATCAGACCCAGTCATCCGTTTTTGTTACATAATACTACCGAGAATGTCATTTATCACATTAAATGCATTTTCTATGAAAGAACAGACACTAAGTGTATATTAAAAATAAATAATTACAAAAAATACTTACAATTTATTCACATTCTTTGCAAATATAAATAGCGTGTTCACTACAGATATTTTTATCGCACTTAGCACGACAAATTGCTGATTTTTTGTCTTTTTTACTTGGACAAATGTGGCATCTTTTCCTTTGGCCACATTTTTGTACCTTTCTTGGTGGCTCACTAGTCTGACTTGAAGAACAATGTTCTATCAGTTGTTCTCTCAATTTTCGAGGAAGTGATTGTTGCCTGCTTCTGTTTTGAACATGTTCCTTTATAAGCTCCAAAGCAAGTTCTTTCAAAAATTGCCGCCGACCCTTTGCTGTTGTTTGGTTTTTAGCTGACAATAAAAGCACACAAGCATTTATAGCTGCTGTGTTTAGTACACAAAAAAACACTACCATTGGCCATCTTTTGCTTATTCGTGCAGTAGAAAAGTTTGTAGGCATTTCATCCACGATATCTACTACTCCCTTTGTGAGATTATAAAATGTTAGGATCTCAGCCTTTTTATCATTGCCAGTTGTTGAGTCTATTGAATTATCATAGTGCATTGTTGACAAAACGTTTATGTATTTATTCTTTTTTGGTACATATGAAACTAATGTCATGTGTTTCTAAAAGCCGAACAAAGATGAATGCACTTCTCGGTTTTTTCCTGTGATGAACTCCTTAGGTAATTCTCGCTTATTTTTTCTAATTGTTCCCACAAGTGCGATTTTTTTTCTTTAAAAGGTCTTTAGCCAAATTATAACTTGTATACCAATCGTCCACTGTAAGGTTTCTTCCAGAATTTGAGAGCTTTTCTTTTAATCTCTTTACCATTTCATCAGTAGAATTATTTAGTTTATACGGACCATCAGGCTGTGCACCTGCATAAATTTCTAAATTCCAGGTATAAAATGTTCTGGAATCCACAAGAGCAAAGATTTTTATACCATACTTTGCAGGTTTGTTAGGAATGTATTGACGAAAAGAGCATCGTCCTTTAAAAGCTTCAAGCTTTTCATCAATTGTTATATATTCACCCACAGTATAACACTTTTGGCAGTTTCTTACAAAAACTTCAAACATATCTCTTACTGGAGCGAGTTTGTCTGTCTCTCTTCTCCTAGCACGGTCTGTAATATCATCGAATCGTAAACACCTCAAAAGGAATGAAAAACACTTCTGAGACATAGTTTGATGAAAAATATCGAGACCTGTTCCATCTGTAGCCCAAAGATTTTTCACATTTACATATGACAATTTGTGAAGTCCTCCGAAGTACAAAAGACCAATCAATGCTTTAATTTATGTTATTGAAGTTTCTTTGGCATCACGATCTCTCTCAAAATTATGTGCTATAATCTCTATATACTTATTTGTGTAAATCACGATATCCATTAGAATACTATCATCAATCAACAATTGCCACGAATCAATTATCGAACATACGTTTTTTGTGACACCAATGTTTCCTGGTAATTTTAGTATGATATTGTGAGAAGGAATTCTGACATTTTGTCGATTTTTATTAATTTTATTCCATTTTGTGCCGTCTTTGCCAGTGTAGAAGTTTTGAGACAAAATGTCTATGTCTTCATCTGAATCTGTATCTTCGTAAGAATCAAGATCTTCCTCTGAAGAAGATTTATGTTCACTAAAAATCTCATAATCATTTATTTCTTCATCCTCTTTATTTATCGATCATTCACCAGTTGATACATCTCTAAGCATAGTTTCAAGTCTTTTCATTTCATCCTTGTACGACATATAACGGTTTATTTTACTTCCAAAACTTAAAAAAGAAATGAACTTAGATCTGAATACATGAACACGCACGTTGGCCTGAAAGACCCTAACATCCAAAATATCTACAAAAGTGAAATTCAGGAATGTTGAAATTCCAACCATCAGAAATTGTTTGACGTTGAATACAACTACTGGGGACTTGGACCACTTTCGAGAAAAGGGGGTGTTTCTTCGGTATGATTTTAGAACGACCGGGCCTCTAAGACCCACCGCACGTGCTCGCGGGTTAATACCATGCTTATTAGAGTCTAACAACCAAGAAATTTAATGAAGTGAACTTCTTTTGGACATTGGGTTTGTTGGTTTTTTTGCACTGATGAAGGGGATCCAGCATATCTCGAAACAGCTTTATACTGCATTATGTTATTTGTGATTATATACATTACTCAAGTTTTCCTCGTCCTTTGCACAAAGTGTATTTTACTTATTGATCTACTATTTCAATTTCTTGATATATTATGTACTTTTAAAATATGATGTGCAAGATTTTTCAATCACATTGTATTAGATAATGATTAGCCTCAGTTGATACATTCCATAGTATTTTATTTTATTTCACTGTAAATAATTGCTCTTTTTCCTAGTTACTCATTCTAGAAGATTCTGTTTTTGTTGATTAATGATTTCATACTTGAAGTGAGTCTGTAAGAAATTCAAATGCATATTGTATTTAAAATTTTACATTTAATTCATAAGTTTAAGCATTTATTAAAGAGATAAAATATTTTTTAAATAATTATAACCATTAAATAATTTTAATAACCTTACTTAAAAAGCCATAGAAATTTAGAAGAAAAAAATTCTCTTCATTGTGGGTATTGTAAGTCTAAATATATTTGTCATATGCACAGGTCCTCCACATTCAATTTTGGGCCTGGGTACTAAGTCGAGCTGCTGGCCCTAGGTAAAAACAAGGGAAAGGGGGTACCTTTTTTTTTTCTTTTATGTATTATTTAGGGGTAGAGTTGAATGTAATAAAATATATCAAGTACGAGGTTTAACACAATATATATCACAGAAAAATAACACAGTTTATACAGTCTAATAAAATACATCAAGTACGAAATATAACACAATATAACACAGAAAAATAACACTTTATACAATCTAATAAAATATATGAAGTATGAAATAAAAGACAGTTTATGAAAGATCACTCATATAATGGTAAGTGGTACGTACATTTCATTTTAAACAAAATATTTTTTTACTCAGTTACACACTTATATCGCATAATCATACGAATATTTGGAAAAATCGGAAGTGACATCTCCAGAACCAGAAGTGTAAATCATTAGACCCCCTACTCCCTGCAAAATTCGTTGCTGAATCCATATCAATCATTATCTAAGCTATTCCTACAGCCAATCCTGAGAAATAGGTATTGTAAAGAAAATTGTAATATTTTTAATCAGAAGTGACATCTGTAGAACCAGAAGTGGAAATTCTTAATGAATTCTCCTAACCAATTTTATACTGAATCCATATCAGTCATCATCTAGCTCTATCTATAGCCGATTTTGAGAAATAAATGTTTGAAGGAAAATAAATCTTTTTTTATCCAGAATTGGGAAAAGAACTAGAAGTGAATATCCATAGTAATTCCTCATCTCCTACCCTTACTGAAATTCGATGCTAAATTCCTATCAGTCATCATCTAAGCTCTATAGTCAATCAAAATATATGTTTCAAGGAAATGTTCTGAACCGTAAGATATAAAACTGTAAGTAGAAATGCTTAAAAAACTAAATTCCAGAGGGGGCCAGAGCTTCCCTACTTCCTCTGAAATATGATGCTGAATCTATATCAGTCATCATCTAAGCTCATCTGTAAAAAAATAGATGTTGCAAGGAAAATGTAAATTTTTTAAATTGAAGTACTCCACAACCAGAAGTTAAAATTCTTAGTGAATTCCTCTACCCTCTTCGAAATTTGATACTGCATAAATCATCGTCTAAGCTCTATCCTTAGCCAATTCCAAGGAATAGAGGACGCATGGGAGATTTTTGAACCGGAAGTGGGAAAAAAATTGGAAATAAAAATTCTTTTTGAATCCAGAATTTGATGCTGAATCCCCTGGATATTCCTTGGGGAAAGGTAATAAATATATAATAGAGAATGTGTGAATTTTCTCTTTCAACGAGCACAATTCCTAGTAATTACCAAATTTAACATAAAATCATGCAATATAAAGCGAAAGTTTAAAAGAAAGAGCATTATAAACATAAAAGCATCTATTTTCCTTTCATAATGCAATATTTTCTCTCAAGTTTTGTACATATTTAATTATAGTTAATTTGGAGGATTGAATTTACAAAACAGCATAGAAATTTGATAAAATAAATTTTAATTCTGAAATTAACTTTGTTTTAATATTAATATATCTGAAAATAATATTTGAAAACTGTAAGAAAATTATTTTGAACACACCTTAAATCTTAGATGGTAGCATTGGGATTTGTTTCAGCGAATAATTTTTTTATAAGATTTAGTCGTGTTGAAAGATGCACTAGCAACTAACACTGATAACGCATATGAGATTACCATATAATTGTATGAAAAATTAAAATAAACTTGCTTTTTGTGCTTTCTAATATTGGCTATCTCTGAAATCAATGTGGGAAGCAAGTTCATGCCAGGAGGGAGAAACAAGAAACTTTCTTTCTACATCCTTGCATTTAGCACCATGGATACACCATGGCGTTAATTGGTTTACGACCTCGAAAAGCAGGAAGATAAGATCGTCCCCTTCCCAAACTGATAATTTCCCAAAAGAAACTTGTAGACAGGTCGTCTCAGTAGTTAGCTAGATGTGATTGATATGAGTTGTAAACATGAATGAGCAAGAGCAAACTTACCCACTAGGGTCATAAACATATCTATTTAGGTGTAATTCTAAAAAATTTCTCCCTGATCGGTTTTTATTGCCTTGTTGACTTCCTATTTCTTAACCACAAATAATGGACAGATACTGAACACAATGACACTGAAGTTATCTGTACCCATACGGCTTGTATTGAACTAAAGGACCCTTTGAGGCTTTTTTGATTATTTCAGAAATGAGACACAGAATCCAAATAGATGTTTACAAAATGTATTGTACTTCTCTTTCATTCAAACTTACAGGTTGTGTTTAGGCTTCATATCTAATTTATATTTGTAATTTTATAATTACACATAATACGTAAATTTCAAAACCTTCAATTAGTTTAGAAAAAAAATTATATATTCATACACAAATGTATAAATATTTTATCCTCAGCAATATTCATGGGCCCCAGTACTGTAGTACCAACTGCCCCCCCCCCCCCCCTTTGTGGGAGCCCTGCATATGCATGCCCAGTTTGAAGTAAGAAACACATTTGAATTTATCTAAAATTTAATATTTTTCATGTTTATTTTAGTTTGTAAAAATACAAGATACATGTATTCAGAGTAAAACTGAACCTGCTATAGGTTCTACAGTATAAAGAAGTGTAGTTTGTTTTTAACTTCCAAAGTTATAATTTTGTGTTATTTCCAGAAATGTATCTGGGATCGATGATAATTATTTCATCCTAATTCAAACTATAATGTACCATTAGAGTATTCAATACTGGGATTCCCAAAACCGGTATTTAAGTCATATTTTGTTGGTATTTTAATATGGATATTGATACAAAAATACCAGTATTTCATATTACATGCATTTCATATAATTAAATTGATAGATTGAAAGCTTTAATATCAACTGTTTTTTATTTTCATTAATAGAAGATCTGCTCCCCCCCCCCCCCCCCCCCCCCAATTATGAAAACACTGCCTGATTGTCTGTTATTAATGAAAATGCTGCATCTTCCCCCTGTTCGTTATGCTCACCAACCTCTAATTTTGTAACTTGCAATTGCTCTACACCCGTTGGGTGAGCTGGATGGCCTGAGTAATAGTAATAAAAAAACCTCTATTTTGATGTGTCAATGTTTCAAAATGCATGTGTTACAACATATTGGCATATATTTATATAGATAACAGGTTTTTTTTTTCTGTAGTAATTGCTAAATAATAGGTTTAAATCAATCTAATACAGTTTAATACTTTTTTAAATGTTTAATTATATTGTCTTTTCTACGTGTTGCACCATATTTCTGTTATTTCTTTGTATTATTATTAAAATTTTTATTATATGTATATATATTTATTTAAAATCTTGTTAGCCAATGAGAACGAAAATTTCAATGATGGCTTCAGTATTAGAGCTCTGAATAATACATTTAATTTTAATTGTTTATATCATTTAAATTTAAATATTACTTCTTTTGAAATAGTAACTATAAATAGCAACTTTAAAAAATTAAAAATACTAAAATCCTGGTTTCTTATTTTGTCCCCGTATTGTATGTCCTATAGATCATTCATAAAAATCACATTTGTATATATTCACTATTCGTACATGCACAACTGTCCAGGGATAGACTGGGGTCGCTAAATTTAACTCTTTTATTTTGAACTTTATAAAGTCTTTGTAATAAAAGGTGATCAAAGAATTAGGTGCGTCAAATTTTTAAATCATGTAATGTAATGAAAAATTGAAATGGTAGATTTTGTTTTCAGTTGGGTGGCACTTATATACCATCAAAAATATATCAGAAATATTGTTTGCTGTTTTTAATACATCAGATGATCATTATAGACCTTTTCTTTATCAAAGAACATAGCATTTTATCCATGGTGAAATTATTTTTTATTTTAGAGCAATATTTCTCTAGCCATTCTTATGAGAGTGTCATTAAAGAGTTTCAGAAGAGTTCATTGAAGAATTTCAGCAACACTATTTCAGATAATTTATCTTGAGTTAAAATTGGCTGGCCTGATCTCACTTTGTCTGTATAATACTGCCACCTAGCTGAGAAAATGGCTAATATTTCAATTTCTTGATACATTATATAATTTTAAATTTTGATGTGTGTCACTTTTCGATTCACTGTGTAATGAAAAATGCATATGATAAAAATTAAGCCCTCACAGCAATCCAGCTTGGGGATGTATAGCCCAGTCTGCCCTTGTAACTGTCCTTTATATGTTTTGTTCTCCAAACACTGTTAACAGTATTATGGAAAAGTGTATTTGAGCAATAAAATTGTTTTTTATGTAATGTAACATTTCTGTATGCTGTGCAATTCTGGAATTCATATTTTTAATTTAATTTTTGCAATGTGTTATGCACTGAAATGTGTATTTTATTTTACCAAGCAAATTTTTGTAATATTTATGTAAAATATTTTAATGTGTGGTGTCTGGGGCAATTAGCAGTGAATACTGCATTTTGTGCGAAAATGTAAATAAGACTTATAGCAAATAGTTTTTGAAGATTGCGGATAGCCGTCCATTTTACTGTTATTTCGATTTTTTTTTTTTTTTTTTTTTACAATAAAATTATTTTATTACTTGTATTGTTTTCTCATCCAGAACTGCAAAGATTCTAGTAGTATTCTAAATGATATCGTTCTTCAAAATAGTCTATTAAAATATTAAATTTAATTAATTTCCATGAGAGAAGCATAAAAATATCTATTTTTACTGTAAAAAATTAACTTCATAAGAAAATTTGATGAATAAAACAATCTTTACTTCATAACTTTTACTAAATATTTTGATAAATTTACAAATATAGTATGCACTAAAGTTTAGAGGCCTACTGGTTTCAAAAGCGAAAAACAGCCTTCTTTTCCAGCACAAATAAGAAAAGCAACGTTACTTGTTCATACAAGGTCAGCATCTGCGATAGAATAGTATACATGTCTGAAGATAAAAGAAAAGTTGCCATTGCTGTGAGGAGAAATGAAAGAGATAAAATTATAGAGACAAGAAAGCAAGAGGAAGATTAATCACAGCATTTTGTTTAAGAGGTGAAATAGATGAAAAATTCTAGAGTAAGAAGTCAAAAGTGTTCAGAAATTTTTATCCAAAATGTTTGAAACTGAAATTTTTAATAGAAGTATAATTCTGCTTTTTTCAATAAATAAATGAGTCAAAATTCAATCTCAGCTGGAGATGCAAAAAGTATAATTTTTTTTCAATGCAAGAAATTTTAGAGTGAACACTTTAAATAATAGCATTATTACTAATTAAAAACCTAGGGTGTTTTACATCTTCAATAATTTACATTACAACAAACAGAAGTGAGAATTGGAATCACATTGTGACATTTACTTATCACCAAAAAGTTAAAACGATTTTAAAAATGACCATTTTGTGGGAAAAACAGTTTATGAAACTTTTTTAAATTCAAAAGAAACCATACACAAAAAATCTGTTGACCCCTAAAGTTTGTTATTTGTACTAAAGAAGGATGCTTTTTGCCTTTAAAAGCAGTTGACCTATAAATTTTAGTGTGTATACTGTATTTATGTGAAAGGTTTTATATTTGGTTGTTATTATGGCAGTTTTTGAACATTTTTTTATCTTTGCTACTGTTTTCAATATGTAATTACTGACATATTTTAGCATCAGAACACAGGCTTCAAATATTTACACGATTAATTTTATAGAATAATCTCATTCTAATTATCGGACTATCACTAACTTACATTAAAGGCAAGGAAATGCTCAACTGATTATCCATCACCCCCTGTAGAGTGTAGTTTTGAGGTCATTGCCACTCATCAGCAGGGTGCTGGTGATAAGGTCAGTGAGCACACAACTCCTTAATGCAAGGATTTTAGAATTTTGAAAAAAATATTTACTTCGACTTTGCTTGTAGAAGTATTTACTTCAAACCTAAGATGTAAGGCATTGTTTTAGCCCCGCCCATTTTAATAAAATTATAAGTGCTCAAGATTACTGTCAATCAGCATCTGTTCTATAACTAAACATTGCATAAAAGCAAGAAAGTTCTCAACTAATCATCCATTATCAGCTGTGGATGATGGCTTCATTGTCATTACCGCTCGTCTTTATGTACACCAATTTAATATACTTTTTGCTATTACTTGCTTTCAAAATTTGTACAAATTTTTGTCACTTGTGTAAGTAGGCTTGCAAAAGCATCAATAACTGAAACTTTTATAATCAAATACTCTACCCGCTTAATATGATGTTTTTCTAGTCCTAATACATAATTGTGGAGTATAAGTACTTGGCTGATTTTTTATTTATTTCTTTTATTGCTGAATCTATTTGTATATTTTTCCAATGGAAAACTTGTATTACTTTCTCCTTCTTCGACCCAGACCATCTGACTGATCTGAAGGTGTAAGGTGCCTGTTTGGACAGCTGAGAAATGCCATCCAATTTAGACCAGAATCCAGTAGTGCGGCATCCACAGAGACTTTACCCTCCTTCCCCTACCACCAACCTTTCGGAAGGACTTACAGACCCACATATTTAACCAGCCCATACTCCACGTAAACAGAGGAACACTTGGAACAGAACCGAGAATCGAACTCAGCTCTTTCAGTTACAATCCTCGTGTGCTAACCACTGGACTGTCCCACCTCTGTATTACTTTCTCAACATACATAGCATAATGTATATGTGAAAGACATTACCATTAAAGATACCTGCCCCCCGTCTTATGTGCTTGTCAGCATGAAATAGCGGATATCTGCAACGGTAGCAAGAAACTTGCAACAAACCGCAATTTTTGTGAGCTTCTATGGGAATGAAGCTGAAAATTTCAGTCCTTCCACGTGATTGGCATAAAATTTGTTTACAATGTAACTCATGCCACACAAAAGGCACGGTTCATACAATTTTTTTGAAATTCTTCAATCTTTACCTTGTCAAGACAATTACTCAAAAACTATAAGAACTTTTATTTTAAAAATATAGATCTAGAAACTAGATTTTTTAATACACATTTTTGTAGCGTACTATTTATATTTATCTTTTATAGTTTCGACAATATTTTGAGTGAAAGTGAAAAAAAAAAATTATAAAAGGATTCGCTCAAACATGATACTTTAATATTTTTCGAAAAAAAAAAAATATTAAAATTTTTATATATTCATAATTTGTATCCTATTTCAGATAAAACAAACAAAATTATTTACATTTCATTCTATTAGGTTCTGATATACAAGCATCCAAAGTGCATGGATGTTATTCATATATATAAAAAAAAAAAAGCCGATCCGGTGGTCGAGCGATCAGGGGCATGCGTTTCTGTCTGATCGCTGGATTGCCGAGTTGCAGGTTCAAATCCCGCCAGCGGACATGGATGTTGTCATGTCGAAGCCAAGTCAGACTTCTGCCCTTCGGGGTGCTTCTATAAAAGTGAAGCTGCAACTCTCCTCCCCTTCGCCATGGGATACCCTGAGAAGGGTCTTGTGGACGTGAAGCGTAGGTGCCCCTTCACCACAGGGGAATTAGTAAAAAAAAAAAAAAAATCTAGTTTACCATACATAAAATTCTGTTATGAGCAAGCAGTACCCCTACATAATGCAATGATTTTACTTTTTTTTTTTTCGCAACAAAATAATGGTATACAAGCAGGACCCTAGCCAGGCAGGGGCCAGATGGGGCTAAGCCCGCCCCCCACCCCCAAGAGGTATACTCGGTCCCCCTGACAAAACTATTAAACTTTTAGTAGTGATATGAAATTTCATTCAAATTCTGCATAAAATATTTATTTGAAATGTTTTTATAAATTACTTTGTTTTAAAGATTTTTTAATTTAGCTGAATTTGTGATTATACTAATGATCCATTTATTTACATATTTAATTTAAAAATATTTCAAAATCATGACAATAGTATTTAGAATAGTTTTGTATTTTTGCGGGGTTCAATGTTATACATTATAGAGTCAAAATCAACTGATAAGTAGGTAAGAGTTAATATTAAGTATTAACTTTCAGAATGTTTCACAAATTATTAACAGCTTTATTACTAGTTAATGCTTGCATTAAAACCAATTGTAATTATTAATATTGATGTATAGTAGCTATATGGATGTTAGTAATCAGCTAGCTCTTAACTTGCAAACATAAATATGCAATTATTTGTTAATAATTTATATGAATTGAAATATATAATAGTAACTATTATGGTTTATAAATGCTAATGATTAATTGTGTTTATGGTGAGCCCCCCCCTCCCCCCTTTGAATTTCACTCCAGCCCCCTTTTTAACTTCATCTCTGGCTACGGCCCTGTGTACAAGATCCACGTCACAATGTTATTATCATTGAACTATCATCACGTGAATAAAAACGGATCACTTTTGGTAACTTTTTCGTCCAAACAGAGAGACTTAATCATACATGCAAAATTCTCATCAAAATGCAATTCACTTTTAATTAATATCCAGTGAAATAAATGACTGTGGCCAAATTCTTGGGTGTCAAAATTCTAAACTATTACAAAAAGTATTTTGTAACGTGAATGGAAGAACAAATTTGATCTACGAAAATGATAATAACAGATTGTTGCGTAATATTGCATATGGAAAGTTAATCTATTTGATGACACTTTCTACTTTTTTAAAAATTGTATGCAATTTTTTTCTGTAATTTTTTTTTAAAAGCGTGCAATATCTCAAGAATGATTCATGCTACCATAAAATGTGCAGTACTTAAAATATACAGTATAAAGCAATGTAAAAAATACAGCAAAAATTGCCTTAAAAATTACAATTTTTTTTGTAAAATTTAGTGTCTTAAACATTGTAAAATTTACACAAAAAGTCCTAGTGCCAGAATTGCCAAGAGTTTTTACTATGAAATTGGCAGTGCTTTTTTACAGTGTAGCGTTCTAAAGTGTATTTTATTCACTTTGTCATGAAACATATTGTATGATAATTTATTCAACGGGTATGAAAGGTCCTGATTTATATATATATATAGTATTTAATTCTTTCGAAAATAGTGCAATATCTCGAGAAGAGTTCGTGCAAACGTTTTAAAGTTTGTATAATTTGTTTCACAATAATAATAAAAAATATGCATGAAATGCTATTTATTTATCATTATTGAAGATCCTAATTTTTTTTTTCTTCAAAAATTCCTTAAAATATTGGGGATCATTTGAACATTCGATTTCGTTTAAAATGAATAGAATTCCAGTATTCACCGATTGTAATAACCGTACCCAATTATTTCCGAATCGCTTCATTCGTTCGTGAGATATCACGTCCACAGACACACATACTAAAATACATACATGTACACACTAGCATATATCCGGCCACACAGAAAGCTACCATTAGCCTTTGGGTTGGTCGTGTGGTCTGGGTTTTCTACACTAGCATATATGCACACACGCAAACATCATCTCAAAAACGTTCGATTCGTGTTCAGGGATACTTGAAACGGGTTCGTCCGTCTAAAACGAATTACAATTTTCCACCTCGTCACAATACTTTCCCTATACATTATACTATGTGTGTAGGGAAAGTAACAATACTGCGTCGTGTGACTGACATCGTCGGACACATACAACTCTCTACCAACTGAGCTACCTAGGCACGAATCATCGCTTTACACGAATTTCTTCATCAAATTTGCATAGCGATTATTCGATGGTAAATGTTCGAACCTAAAAGAATTCGACCCAAGAGAAAATACATATATTTATATTCATAACCAGCTGCGGGGTTTTCCGCAAACTTGAAATCACCCTTACAATGCAGCAATCCTAATTCGCTGACCAGCTTCGCGCTATTCAGCACAGAATATCCAGGGCCGTGGAGAGGAGGGGAGTAACTCACAGGCGCCTATTTTGCTTAGGTCTTATTTTTAATTTTACTTCACAGAGATCTTAGTTTTAAAGTAGTGTATATATTTTAGAGAAAATTTAAGGTATAAGATGTTCAAGGTATACTTGAACATAAAAATAATGATATTGAAAAATAATAAAATATTATAATTATATTGAAAAATAATTAAATATTGAAAATTTAATAATTATATTCAAAATAAATAAAGTAAAAGAATCCGAAAATAATAAATATAACTTTTTTTTAATTTGTAACTATTAATTTTCTTCAAACAAAATATAACATTAGAAACAGAACATTTTTTCGCTTTTGTATATCAAATTTGTGACAGTACCACAATTTGTAAAAAATATTTTTTCATTTCCATAATCATTGATCGTATATTTTTTCATTTAATCATCATATTTTTTCATTAATTTGTTTTCTTTCATTATTATTATTTTTTTAAATGTCAAAAATCCGAACCCGGTGGGGGGGGGGGGGGGATCACCCCATACCCACCACCTTCTGAACAGACCTGAGAATACTCGATACATGCACTGGCAGCAAGAAGACTTATTATGTGTCACAATTCTGCAAACCTCTGTGATAACCAAAAAAGTTAGTTATGTTCTCTCATGCAGTCCGGTTCAAATTCGAAGAAGATTGTTATCAATCCTTGAGCACGGTCATTGCAGTCTGAGTTCAATCTTTTTAATTTTAAGCCAGCCGCGTGGTATGACTGACTTTGATTACCACAGCGGTCCGTGAAATTGTAGCACAAGTTTCTTGCTGTCAATCAGTGGCGGCTCGCGTATAATAGGCACTGTGGAACTGCAGCACTCCCTATTTCCATTTGAGATTATCGATAACATTTAATATAATGAGTCCTTTTTTCTTTCTACTTGTACAATGTGTAATCCTTAAGCTTAATATCAGTAGCCATCCCCCAGTTTATGGAAAAAATACAAAGGATAAAATTTTCTGGAGCAGCACCCCCACTAATTTTAGCTACGAGCCGCCACTGCTGTCAATGCAGTTATCGGCTTTTCTAAACTGAAGACCGGTCTACAGATGTTAGTATGCAGTGAGGGCCCGATTGCAAGCAATCTCATTGAAGTAGGGCACAAAATGGCATCAAGCTTGCGTTGCTCAAAGTCTTTACAAACCAAGACAGGCCTGATTTTTGTCTGCAATTTTTGAATAAGCTACGGGATGGTAGGCGTTATCTTGATAAAAGCTGGTGTTTAGTTTTTGTGAATTTGCAACTGTTTAGTTTTACGAAGTTGATTTGTTTATATTTTGTACGACCAGGGTCGTGTATTTACTTTAATTTTTCCTCTTGAGGAAAGCTGTGCTCATGACGTCGCTGAAGGGGCGACCAGCATGTAGCACTAGCATGGATATAGACAACATGGCCAATGTTGTAGATGTGGAAACGGCGGATTACCCGAGAAGAGACAACAGCTTTACCGCTGAATTATCTGATGAAGAAAAGATAAATCTTGCGGCAAAAAATGGAGTTCAACTGTTTGGAATTATAATACGTGGGAAAAGTGGGAAGATAGTGGTTAATCACCCCCGAAAACTGAAAATAGAACTGGAAACCCATACGGAAGGAAGAAGAGTAAAAGAGATAAGCATAACAAGAAACCAAAACATTATTATAACAACAGAAAGTAAAGAGTGTGCAGTAAGTGTTTTAAAGATTTCTCAATTGTGCGGAATAGAAACGGAGACTAAACTTATTGAAGATTTCACCTGTACTAAACAATTACTTAGAGGGGTTCCAATTGGAATATCTAACCAAGAAATATATGACGAATTAAAAGAAGATATCCACTGCTTAAGAGTGACCAGATTCACGAAACCAGGCTCCCAAGAGCCAATAACGACAGTGTTAATCAGTGAAATAGGAAAGAAAGAAAGAGACACTGTGAATATATGTTGGATGAGAATTAGAGTTTCTCCTTTCATAGACTATCCTCGAATCTGCAAGAAATGCCTCAAATATGGCCATTTAATGCGGACATGTAGAGGAATAATAAAATGTCCCAAGTGCGGAGAAAATCATGAACTGAAAGACTGTGAAAGCCCCAGGCCGTCCGGCTCGTCCAGAGGACTTGGAGCAACAGGATGGACGACCGGAACTGAAAGACTGTGTGACAGTTACTGCGAAGTGTTTCAGATGTGGGGAGGAGCACCTTGCCAACAGCAAAGGATGCGAAGAATATAAAAAGGAGATTAATATACATGAAATAGCCAAGAGAGACAAAATTCCCCTCAGAGAAGTTAGAGAAATCACCCGAAAGAAAACATTCGCTGAAATATTACAACCTCAGAACCAAGATAAAGAAGTGGAGAAAATAGAAGTCAAAGAGAAACCACAAGGAATACTGGCGAAGGTAGAACAGCTGATAGAGATAGTAGAACAATTGCAAATTACTGTCGCTCTGCAAGACAACGAAATAAAAAGAATAAGCACCCATATAGAGACCAAAAATAAAGAGCACGAGGAATTTGTGAGGATTTTAAAAAGCACTAACAGAGAACAAAAGGTGCACATTGCCGCAGCAAAAAAACTACACAAAACCTTAAAAACAATAAAAGATACCAAGGATTCAAATAATAAGGAACACAAGAAAAGGCCAGAAAGGGGGCACAAGCCCGGTCCTTTTGATTCAAGTGCTTCGAGCTGCTCTTCGTTTTCGGATCAAGTCTCTTTAGATCCCGGCTTTTCTGTGGACGGGAATTTTTCTGGTGTCAAGTAGTTTTATTTCCCGGATTCTTTTTTGTTTCGGTGCCTCGAAAAGTTTTCGAGAACTTTTTCATTTCGGCTTTCGTATTTTTGGGGGAAGCGAGTTCCGCCCCTTCCGTGGGCAGAAGTCTGCCTTTGGAAGCCCTCCTTTTTTCCTCTCAACTTGATTCTCTTCAATTGGCTAATATGATTATCCTGCAATGGAACGTTAGGGGATTTATGGCTAACCTTGCTAGCCTGCAAAAACTGGTTGAGGAGCACCAGCCCCATATCGTGGCACTACAAGAAACGTGGCTCAAAAGAACAGTTCAATTAAAAGGATACAAGATCTGCCAAAAAAATAGGGAATTCCCCTCCATTGGAGGCGGGTTACTCATAGCAATAAAAAATGAACTAAGTTACAAAACGGTAGAGATTGGACAAGACAACGAAGGTACTCTGGAATGCCAAAAAATCAAAGTGATTATGAAGGGAAAAGAATACAAAATAATTAACATTTACAGGAAACCGAAAACCCTAAAGGCAGAAGAGCTGGAGAGGCTGAAAACTATTATAGAACTGAACACCATTTTATGCGGTGATATGAATGCCAAAATTATAGGCAAAGGCAACAACAAATCTAATATCAGCGGAGAAAGACTACAAAAATGGATTCGAGAAAACAACTGTGTTCTTATAAATAAAGACAAAAAAACGTATCAAAGAAATCTTAGAACAACTTCAGGAATCGACTTAACCATCATGACTCCTGACGTAGCTTACCAATTTGACTGGAATACACTGGAAATCACTTACGGGAGCGATCATTTTCCGATAGTGATAAGATCCTTCAATGAGAGCCCTAAAAGGAAAACCAATCGGAAAAATTACCTCAACTGGGAAAAGTATACTCGCGAGTTGGACATAGCTATAAACTCAACTTATGACGAAGACCTGGAAACGGAAAATAAGAACTTAAATCATGAAATGAAATTAGCACTAAAGAAAAGTGAGAGGGAGATAAGATATTTTGAGCGAAAAGAACAGGCAGAATGGTGGACGCAGAAATGTGCGAAACAGAGGGCCCTGGTAAGAAGATTTTATGCAAAGGCAATAAGAGACTTGCGCGATGAGACATGGATAGAATACAAGAAGAACCTGGCAAAATACAGAAAAACTATACGAACTGCAAAAGAACAATTCTGGAATCAAAAATTCCAAACGATTCAAACCCCCAAAGAATATTACAACATCTTTAATAACTTTAAGAAATGGAAGAACAACATACCAGAAGATAGCAATTGGATCATTGAATATAAAGAAAAAGAAATAACAGATCCTGCCAATCAAGCGAATGCATTTGCTAGCTACTTCACCGAAGGGAAAAGTAAAACATACGAAATCAGCAGAATGGAGTCAGATGTAACACAGTTCCCGCAGGTGACTATAGACGAAGTTACAAAGGCGATTCAGAAGCTCAAAGAAAAAACCCCAGGTCCGGACGAAATCAGTGGGAAAATGTTAAAAAAGTGTAGCAGAAAAACACAAGCCTGGATCACAAAAATAATCAACAAATCAATAATGCAACACTGCATTCCTAAAATCTGGAAAACTGCAACTATCATTCCTATCTACAAAAACAATAAAGAAAAACATAACATAGGAAGCTATCGACCAATAGCTCTGACCTCTTGTGTAATGAAAACGGTAGAAAAAATCCTATTAGAAAGGCTTCAATGGTGGGCTACCAAAGAGAAAATTTTTCCCACATATATTTATGGATTTCGACCAGGAACAGACACCGAGAAAACCCTTTTTGATATATGCCAGGAAATTCGAAGCTCCAGAGCAAATAACAAATACACTATACTGCTCGCAATAGACGTAAAAAGTGCGTACGACAACGTCAACATAGAAAAGCTATTGAGAAAATTACTCAAGAAAGGATGTGAAGAATACATAGTTCAGTGGCTAAAAGAATTCTTGCTAAAAAGAACGGTAAAGGTAAGATGGAGAGGTGAAGAATCGGATCCGAAGAACATAAATACTGGACTTCCCCAGGGATCGGTACTTTCCCCATTTTTATTTAATATCTACATGTCTGACATTGGAGAAGAAATAAAAGAATACGGCAGCCTATATCAATATGCGGATGACACCACCTTAATCGTAAAGGATATAGAAGAATCCACTTGCTTAACAAAACTACAAAGCGCAATCCTGAAAATAGAAAGATGGGGAGCAGAATGGGAAATGTCCTTTTCGACTAAGAAAACAAAAATGATAAACATATCCGCAAAGAGGAGAGTTCAAAAACCAAATATAACTATGTCGGGAAAAACAATCAACTGGGTCTGCGAAATGAAGATTCTGGGCCTCATGATCACGGAGAAATGGAAATGGAATAGACACCAAGAAGAAACCACCAAGAAGGTAGATAAAGCCATCGGAACGTTAAAAATGTTAGCCAGTCATACTAGAGGTCTTCAAACAAAAATCCTTGTACAAATTGTTAGACAAGTTGTGATGGCCCAAATCGATTACGCGAATTCAGCCAGATTAGAAGAAACTGCCACAAATATGAATAAATACAAGATAATCGAAAATGCAGCAATCCGACTCGCATTAGGGGTCCCGAAGTATACCGCTGTGGAAGTCATAAGAATAGAGAGTAATATCCCTGAATACGAGCTGCGTAAGATAGAAAAACTTGAAAAAATCCTTTTAAAACAAGAAATAGCCAGAGGCGGTCAAGGGTTCGCCCAAAAAATTCTAGAAAAACTGAACAAAATAAGAAGAAAAGAAATTGATTGGGCACTAAACAAGGTGACCAACATCGTCAAGGTTATTAAGAATGAGAAACTCGAAGCCCAGCATAAATTGAATTACAATGAAGCCCCACCATGGAAAACCTCCAAACTCGAGATCAAAGAAAAAGGCCTTGATTTCCAAAACGCCTTACCCGAGGAGATCCCTCTACTATTTGGAAAGTACATGGAAACTAACCCGGAGGAGATATGGATAGGAATAGATGGATCAAAGAATAAAAACGGAGTGGGATTTGGAATATACGAAAATAATACCACAGAACGTAGTATAAGATTACCGAACTTCGTCTCAATATTCACTGCTGAGCTGGCAGCACTAACGTACACGGTTGACTTCCTCATAGAGAGTCACCGGAAGTATACAATACTTACAGACAGCTTAAGTGTTATAGAAGCCATCAAAAATGCAAATCGGAAATCAGATGAACTCATAAAATACACATACGAAAAACTAATAGCGCATACAGAAGAAACCCAGATAAAGATAGTATGGGTACCAGGACATAAAGGAATCGCGCAGAACGAGAAGGCGGACAGAAAAGCAAAATACGCTGCCAATAACAAAACTTGCCCTACTTGGAGTGTATGCACTTATGGAGACATAAAGAAACTGGTAAAAGCTAGAATGAAAGAGACCTGGAACACACGATGGAAACAATTCCAACATTTTCCTAAATTCGCCTACATGAGCCCTTATCATGCGCAATATTTTAAACTTGCAAAATCCCGAAGAGAAGCCACAATCCTAATAACATTACGGACAAAAGCATAAACCCAAACTGCCCCAGCTGCAAAACACCGGAGACATTAGAGCATGTTATTATACATTGCCCAAAATACAAGACAGAAAGAAACAAATGCTGGAAGGAAATTCAAAAACAAAGTGTCACAAACCTAATTGAACTCTTAGACATGGAAAAGTATGCGGAACCCACCATGCTGTAGTGAGTATTGTTTCTTTTGTCAAAAAGATGACTTGTGCCTGAGAGACTGGCTGCGAACTGATCGCTGTCAGAAAACGTGAGCATTTTATAGCCAAACTAATTTGCATTCTGCATCGAAATAGCAGAGGTGTTCAAAAAATTTTTCTCGGTTAAAAAATTTAAAATGCATGAGTCAGAGATTTGGCACTGATTACTACTAGGTAACTTCCCAACATAACTACTAACAGATAATGGCTAACTAAATTATGACAGGACACCTGCCACTTGACTAGGAACTCAAGAAGTAGATAGAGGCGGCCATATGCCTACTGTGAGCAGTGCTGCCGTAAAAAGTCGGTTTCAATCGAAACCTTGAAGAAGAAGAAGAAGAAGACATACATGTTTGAATTTGTTTATGCATGGACGCTCATAAGAGAGGGCAAGGGCATATGGTGTCATCTTTATAGCGTGACTACGCAATTTGCCAGCTTAACCAGTCAATTCAATTAATGCATATGTTTGTGGCAAAGGATTTAATGTTCTGTAATCGCCACGACTTCAGTTTTCGAGTTTAGAACTTTTTAAGTTGTATACGTTTCGAAATACCAGCTCGTTATGTGTGCATTTAAGCTGCTGGTCAGCTGAGCTGTATGTGCCATGGTCATCTCGACTCTTAAAGCCACGACTGCATTTGCTTGATGTTCAATTCATTATGTTTTAGTTCAAGTTACTCGTTAATAAATAGTTACGTCGTTAATTGTTTGCCTTTCTTGAATCAGCTGTCCATAATGGGGATTAATGTTCCTGATAGTTATGATAATATATACATATATATACAAAAATAACGCTTCGGCAGACGATAATTAGCGGAATATTTCAAAAATGCAGCTGGAATTTTCATGAACGCCTGTAATTGCGGCTTTTCTGGTAGTTTGCCGAAATTATCAACAAAGTAGCTGAAAAAAAAAATGTGTAAAGGTTGCAGAATGTTTTACAGTGTTGGTATACCTAATACAATGCCAATCTGAGTGAACCGCTATCATAAAGTGGTGACTTGGAAAGTAGCGTCAGTGTGATTGTGATTTCGTCAAGAAACAGTTTGGCGTTGGAAAGTTTTCATGCGGATGGACGCCATTACTGACCGTGAAAAACCAAGCGAGTGCAGTTGGATTCGAATTTTTGAATGTTAGCAAGAAAAACAACAAAATACAGGTAGGTGAACTTTTGAGAGGCTTCTGGCGGAAACAACATTTTTTACACATGCTTAATAGTGAGAGTCCATGAATTTTACAGTGCATTTTTGTGCCGTTCAAAGGTGTTGGGAAGTTGGAGTATCCTCGGATATTTGTAATATTATATACGGCATATGTAGTAATAGATTTAGAATTGAGTTAAATTTCTCGAATTGATATTACAGAAGATCGGATTCTCTTCAAGTTAATTATTGAAGGTAAACATGTCGGGGAGAAAAGTGGTCAGGATCAGCTCGAAACATCTCCAGAACAGTTAAATCTGTGTAGAGTAGCTTTCAATGCACCTAGTTTTGGAGAATCAGATGTGAGGTTGTGTTATGCACAAGTAGAATCACAGTTTATAGTCGCTGGAATTTCTCTTGATCTGACTAAATTTCATTCGGTTGTTACAGTACTTGAGCCTCGAGTACTGAAATGTGTTCGTAATGTTATTGTTACCCCCCCCCCCCAGCTGAGAACAATTTTTGTCCCGGGGGGGAGGGGAGAATGAAACTTTAGGGGGGCATACCTATATAAATATATCTAAATGCTGGCACATAAATAGAAACTAGGTTAACATAAAATGTTTACGGGGTTACCCCCACCCCCCGAATGAATATCTGAGAGAAACGCTGGCAAAGAAAGCTTATGATGTTCTAAAAGAACGAGTTCTAGCTTATGAACAGCCAAAAGACTCAAAGTTAAGGGTATTGATAGATGACTTGCATTTAGGAGATTTTCATTCTTTGGCCCCGGGATCGAATCCCGGTACTGCTAAATTTAGGATTTCGTTTTCTCTCTACAGGGGGTCCTTTCCCGGAACGTACGGGGTCACAAAGGTGGCCATGAAGCTAGTCAATGTAGTACATTTTATCTTTAAGTCCTACCCCTTCCATGTAAAATGTTCTATGGGCGCCCATTTAGTAAAGTAATCATACCCGATCGAATAAAATGATTTCAGCGGCTCCTAGCGCAGAATTTAAAAAGTTAAAAACACGAACTCGGCAACAAAACGAGATAGAAGAAAAATGCCAATTACTAAGTTATAAAATATTATCTAGTTAATAGGCTAGGAATAGACATCAGGAACTCACGAAATGTATATATGGAAGACAATAAATACCTATCAAAAAGTCTGGGACTGTAACACGGTGATATCTGTAATGCTTGTCTAATTAGGCGGTTCCATTCTTCTTGAATTCAAATGTACATTGTTGTTGACAAACAGCATATTGAACAACATTAGATTCCTGTGCATGTGAGATTGTTTATTTTAGAAGACAGCCTTAATATAACAGCCATTCGCCAATAAGCCTATTTTGTGAAATAAAGGTTTTTTTTTTTTTTTTAAACAGTTTTAGTGTCGATTCTAACTCATCAGAACTTTGAAATTGGCTTTTTTCGCCAATCTCGCTTTATTGCAGAGTTCGATATCCTAACTTTTTGAATTCTCCACTAGGGGCGCTACAACTACTTTTATCCGATTGGCCATGATCACTTTACTGTAGATAGGCCTAACGTGCGCACTCATGGACCCTACATTACAGGTTATTGACGCGCGACTTTCCTAGGAACCTTAGTATACATTCTCTACGATACGTTGATGTCGCAATTCGTCGAAAGCTAACGACTCCTGATGTGATGCGAGACATTTCTTACAATTTGTCACCTGTTTTCCAGACATGTCAATCGAATTTAAAATATTGAATCACTTTATAACAGTATATAAAATAAAAAAAATTGATTTTATTCTCCATGTCATTCAGTTTTCTCCATCTACATGTTCGTGTCAGAAGCAGACGATTTTTGAAGAAAATGGAAACTTCTGTTGAATGATGTTTTATTTATTAAGGCAGTATTTCTACAGATTTCTTCCAAAATATTTTTTTTAAAGAAAACCGAAAATTCTGTGTCCATTATTTGGGAACGATGGAAAGATGAAATGAGATTTTTTTTTATAGAAGAAAAAGTGAAATGATCACATTCGAAATGAAATCTGCCCTGTTCCAAGAAGAAAAAAAATATAATTGATGAGCAAAGTTCTGAGAAGACAAAATAAAAAATAGAGGAACGTGAATTGGAAGTATGGAGCGGTATGAATTGGTAATCGACTTTTTCATACATTCATGTTCTATATAGTTAGTATTCTAAAAGTCAGGTAATTTGTTTTCTGAATTCTCACTTGATATAATTAGGAATACATTCAGTTTTCTTTAATTTGCAGGCAAGCCGGTGAAAATGGCTACAATTTTTGTAGCATAGCCAGTTTTTTTCAGCCCCTTTGTACATTTAAAAGAATGTTTCGCCTTGTCCAAAACATACACTAAGATGTGTTTGTTCTCAAGGGTCTGAGAGGACACGTGTGGTGCCCGTGTTTCTGGCTTATATTATAGCGATATTCGAAGGGCTTTTGTGGCATTTCATCACATAAAATCCTTTGTAAAAAGTTTATAAATATGTATATTTTCTTAAACAGATAATTCTGATATTCTAAGAATTGGCTAATTTATTTTGTTGCATAAAACTATGCATAAAATGAATATTCACGTAGTTCATATTTAAAAATATTCAAATTTTTTTTTAATTTTGCTGCGGGTCGGTCAAAACGGCCGCATTTTGTAGTATAGCCAATTATATTTTTCTATGAGCTTCTTAAAATATGATCAACACTCTTTAAGACATATGCAAAAAATCTGATGTGGGCAGCACATGACTTTAATTATATAATGCAATGAATTTACTACTTTTACATTTTTACAGTTAAAAAAAACTTTATTCTTATAGTAGATAGTTATATTCTTTCCAAGATATTGAATTTTTTTCAATTAATCTTCATTGATTTAACGTCATTTGGCGAGATTTTCGTTAATTTGGCAACATTTAAAAAAGTCGCCAAGTCTGCAACATTCCGCCAAATTCGTAGCCAAAATCTCGCCAAGCATTATGAACGGAGAAATAAGTTATTCTTATAGCAGATAAATGACTATTGGCGTTCCAATACAAAAGTATTACTCAAAGTATCTTTTTTCATGAATGGAATGAGCTAGATCCACGAGAATGATGTCACAAAATTTATCGCATGATATTACATATGAAAAGTGAACATGTTTCTCAACAGTTAACATATATTTTTTAATTTGTGAGATTTTTTGATAAATTTATTTGAAAAATGTGCAATATCTCGAGAACGGTTCATGCTAGCGTTCTAAAATTTATGTCAATCGTTTTCGAAGGAAAAATTACATAAGAAATGTCTATTTGCGTAACTGTATTAAAGGTTTTGATTTTTTGATGATTTTTTCAAAATTCACTCGAAAATTTATGGGGGTTCTGAACATTCGATTGCGTTTAAAAACAATAGGCTTCCAGTATTCACGGATTGTGATTTTTGTACCAAATTTCATTCGAATCGCTCCATTCGTTCGTGAGATATCGTCTCCACAGACACACACGCACAAAGACATCACTTTAAAGATGTTCGATTCGTGATCAGGGATGCTTGAGACATGTTCTCCCGTCGAAAACTCGAATTCGAATTTTCGACCCCGTCACAATACTTTCCTTATACATTATGTATATAAGGAAAGTAATAGAATGCGCTAATCGGAGGGAAGGACCGCAGAACGTAACGTACAAATATTTATTTAAACAAACAACAACAACAAAAAATTTGATCTAGACAGCACATGGCTTTCCTTATATAATGCAATGAATTTACTGTTTTTATAGTTAAAAAAAATGTTATTCTTATAGTAGATACTTATATTCTTTCCAAAATATTGAATTTTCTTCAATTAGTCGTCATTTTCATTGATTTAGTGTTATTTTTATCCATTTAGGGAGATTTTCATTAATTTGGCAACATTTAAAAAAAGTCGCCAAGTTGGTGACATTCCGCCAAATTCGTCGCCAAAATCTCGCCAAGCGTTATGGACGGAGAAATGGTTATTCTTACAGTAGATAAATGATTATTGGCGTTCAAATACAAAAGTATTACTTAAAGTATCTCTTCTCGTAAATGGAACGAGTTAGATTCACGCAAATGATGTCACCTCGCATGATATTACATATGAAAAGTGAACATGTTTCTTAACCATTAATATTTCTTTTAATTTATGGGATTTTTTGATAAATTTATTTGAAAAATGTGCAATATCTCGAGAACGGTTCATGCTAGTGTTCTAAAGTTTGTCAATCGTTTTCTAAGGGAACATTACATAAGAAATGTCTATTTGCGTAACTTTATTAAAGGTTTTGATTTTTTGATGATTTATTCAAAATTTCACTTGAAAATGTAGGGGGGGGGATTCTGAACATCCGATTATGTTTGAAGACAATAGGCTTCCAGTATTCACGAATTGTGATTTTTGTACCAAATTTCATTGGAATCGCTCCGTTCGTTCGTGAGATATCGTCTCCACAGACTCACTGACACACGCACACACACGTTAAAAGAAGTCCCATCTCTAATATTTTTGTTTTAAATAAAAGGTACGAATAATAAATACTACGTTTTAGCAGCTGTAAATGATTTCACTCGCTTCCTCATGGGGGAAAGAAAAAGAAAAGAACATACATTTTTAGCAACCCTCTAAATTATAAAAAAAAATTGATATCGTAGGATCGGGGAAGGGGTTGCACATGGGCCTCTCTGACTTCCATACTGAGTCCCATGGTTTCTGTGGCGTCCAGTGTTTATTTTAGGGTTTCTTAGTTGGTAGGGGGGGGGCGAATGGAACCTTAGAGGGGATTATATATTACTTTCCTTATATACATAATGTATAAGGAAAGCATTGTCACGGGGTTGAAATTTTGAATTCGAGTTTTCGACGGGAGAGCACTTTTCAAGCATCCCTGATCACGAATCGAACATTTTTGAAGTGATGTCTGTGTGTGTCAATGAGTCTGTAGAGAAGATATCTCACGAATGAATGGAACGATTCGAATGAAATTTGGTATAAAAATCACAATCCGTGAATACTGGAAGCCGATTGTTTTAAGACACAATCGAATGTTCAGAACCCCGCCCCCTAAATTTTCGAGTGAAATTTTGAAAAAATCATCAAAAAATCAAAACCTTTAATAAAGTTACGCAAATAGACATTTCTTATGTAGTTTTTCCTTAGTAAACGATGGACATAACGCTAGCATGAACCGTTCTCGAGATATTGCATATTTTTCAAATAAATTTATCAAAAAATCCCATAAATTAAAAAAATATATATATTACAATTAAGAAACATGTTCACTTTTCATATGTAATATGATGCGATAAATTTAGTAACATCATTCTCGTGGATCTAACTCGTTCCATTCACGAGAAAAGATACTTTGAGTAATATTTTTGTATTTGAACGCCAATAATCATTTATCCGCTGTAAGAATAACGTATTTCTCCGTCCATAACGCTTGGAGAGATTTTGGCGACGAATTTAGTGGAATGTCGCCACCTTGGCGACATTTTTAAATGTTGCCAAATTAACGAAAATCTCGCCAAATGGATAAAAATGACGCTAAATCAATGAAAATGACGACTAATTGAAGAAAATGTAATATCTTGGAAAGAATATATATATCTACAGTAAGAATAACATTTATTTTAACTGTAAAAGTAGTAAGTAAATTCATTGCATTATATAAGGAAAGTCATGTGCTGCCCACATCAGATTTTATATATATATATATATATATATATATATATATATATATATATATATATATATATATATATATATATATATATATATATATATATATATATATAGTAAAATTTGGCTCGATAACAAAATGTCTATGGGTGGGGGTGGGGTGGGGGCAGCTTCGCCTCTTCCAGATGTATGCATGAAAGAAACAGTGACGGCTTCAAAATTAGCCTGTTGAAAAAGTATATTCATAAAGAACAACATTTGTTATACACATAAAATTTTTACTATAATGAAAAATAATATATAAATAAACGTATTTGTGAACAACCATTTATTTGATATCATTCAAATCATTCTAGAATTTCAATGAATAAACTTAAAAATACATTAAAAATAAATACATCTGTGTAGATTGCAAATTCCTTTGATTTATTAACATGGTTTTAGTTACATACAAGAAGAAAAAAAATTTAAACAATATAACAACGAACAAAATTTGAGATTACAGGGACATTTTGAAACATTTATAAGACATATTATATTTAAATCTTATGTAATTAACTAAACATAAAATGTTTATTAAAAAAAAAAAATCCATGTATATATGAACATCAACTTACAGAAACTAAGCCTTTCATTATTTAACATTAGAAAAATAGAACTAAATATTTTCCAACGGTAAATGTAAATAAATAATCAACATGTACATAGAAAAATTAAAAATAGTTTCATTTTGGGTCACAATTAGCAAGTTTGGTTTTACAGATATATAAATAGCGGGGGGAATGCTTTAATTTTCTTTGATAATTTTAAACAATTTTTTCATTCATAAAAAATATAAAAAGACAGTGAACCATCAGCTTAAAACATACAATTTTAATGAGTCATATATTAGTCACAAGGTGCAGCATAGAGTTAAAAATAGAAATAATTAGGGAAAGTAACTCAGCACATTGTTTACGTCCTAACAATTATGTATTTTTTGCATCAACCTTTATAACCATGTGTTATTAATAATGGATTCCAAGACAGCTTTAGCAATAAGAAGGCACATGCGGTTGTAGAACATTGAAGTTTCGCAAAATGAACTGACGCAATTTTTTTTTTTTTTTAATGGAACGTGATGGATTATTATTATTATTTTTTTTTTACACTTTTCAAATTCTAAAAGTTCAATGGCTTTTTAAAGTGCCGGACATGGTGCGCGGACATAGGCAAGGAAACTCGCTTAAAATTCTTCAAGTCCACTGAAAGGAAAAGAAAAATAATTTTAGTTCAAACCATTTTAGTTCACATCAAATAATTTTAGTTAGTTAATAATTTTAGTTGAATAAGGAAAACTTGAGCAACGTATATAAGCTAAGCATAAATAATAAAATAATGCAGTATACCACTGTTTCGAGGATACGCTGAATCCCCTTCATCAGTGCATGAGAACCAACAAATTCTAAGTCCGAAAGAGGGGGTTATATGTCCAAGACCTGGATTAAGAGTGAACCAATCAGAAACCGGTTTGAAGAACAGTTTTTTTGAGCTCATTCCTCTTTTATTCATTTTTTTTTTATTAGACTCTAATAAGCACGGTATTAGAATTTCTCTAATGCAGCGATGAAGAGCATCCATTTTTCATAATTTTTCTACTTTCAAAAATCTCTTTCTCTATCCTCACTTAATTTCCGCAGGAGGTAAGAGCCCAGATTTTTCCCAGCCCAGGGACTCCAATGAACTGAATTCCTTGATCCATTCCTCTTCGGGTCTGTCGGTTCTCTTACATTGACGAAGGAGATCCAGCCCATCCTCGAAACAACTGTATGCTGCATTATTGTTATTTGTGTGTGTGTTATACGTTGCTCAAGTTTTTCTTATCCTTCGTACAAAGAGTATTTTATTTATTGATTTTCATCAGAAGTTTGTATCTTTTGAATTTTATATTCAATGAGTCAGTTCGTTGCAATAGGGATGTTTAGTCCCCTTTAGGATGGCAAAATACGACAGAACACGACGGACATACAGTTGGATTAACAACTCAGAACAAAATGCAATAAAAACAATTTACATATATAAGAACAAAATTAGGTTTTAGAAACACGCTAAAATGTTTTATAGTGAGCATAGAATAATTTAATTTACCGATATAACAAGCTCAACCAGGGCCTGGCTTAGCCTAGCCGGGACCCTTCACCTCTCAACATATATGAAATGAACAAAAAGTATATTTTTTTAAAAAACACAATCGCGTTCTATAAAAAGTATGCAAAAAAGAAGTTTTTACGTACTTTCTTGGAATTTAAATTATTGGCAACTTTCTCATCATAGTCAAGAAGTCAACATGCTAAATGAGTGCGGTAATTCCTATATATTCCAAAAACACTGCCTTTTTTTTTTTTTTTTTTCAAATACTAAAAAGAACAACAATACTATTCGACGTGGGGATGATAAGGCCTCGGGTGCCTCGAAATGCAAACGCCTTGGATATTCTAAAAATAAGTAAATCTTCGCTCGGCAAACATATTCCGATGGCATATTTTATTCTTCATGCAGTTGTTGATTTTTGATGATGGAAAGTCGTTAAAAATTCAGTTTTTCGAATTTTGTTCCAAAACGGTTTAATCGACATATGCTTTAAACAATAATTAACAACGAAAAAGTTTATTATAAAATTATCTATAATACGGGTTTTCATCACTTTTTTGATGACAATACATATGATGATCATAAGATATACATACATTTTGATGATCACACATAGATGAACCGTTAGACCACAAAACCAAATCTTAATAAAGGAAAAATATCCATCGACGTCCAACTTTGGCGTAAAAATTGAAGTGGAACAAATGTTTTCACCATAAAATTGTTTTTATAATAGACTTCATTTTATTGGTTTTGTAAAAATGTAATAAAACAGTTATAAACTTACAATAAAAATTAAATAAAAGAAAATCGACGATATTATAAATAAGTAATTTGTGGATTTTATTTAATCAATGAAATAATAATTATGGGGTCGAAAACAGAACCATATTTCGATGTAATACTTACACTACACATAGTATACTCAAACATGGAGACACAATTCTATTTTAAACACAATAGCTTATGAAAGTTACCTATTTATTGTGCAAATTGTCCGCCATAGGCATATAGTGATGTACAGGGAATATAGTTGCACTCACACAGTTTTTCAATTTTTTCCCTAATGCAATATGTTTTATTGAGATACATTTCAAACGAAAAATGTTTATCAATTATTTGTAATAAGAAAATACCAGATATTACGCTAGTCTTCAATAGCTTGATACAGCGGCGTCACCTGGGGAGGGGGGGAGATATGGAGGTCATAACCTCCCCCCTCCCGTAACTCATTCAAGTTCGTAGAAATGATATTTGGAGAAATGGAATACAAGATAATTTGTTACCCCCCCCCCCCCCTCCTCCAAAATTTTTCCTGGCAACGTTACTGACTTTCTGAGCACAATGGAAATGATGATAGAGATTTCAACATGGCCAGCAATACTTCTCTACGACACCTCAATCATCCCCCAAAGTGTCAACAAATACAGAAAGATATTGTTTGCACAAAATACCTGATTAACCAAGAATATTCCACCAACAGAATATGCTTTAAGACTATATGTCAATCAAGCGACGATTTTTAAACAATGTCTAGAACTCAACATCAACTGCCACAAATTTCTTCTTTTCGGTGGAAAAAGAGCCCTTCTTATGTTCACGCTCACTGTGAGCGGAATCGTAGCTAAATCCGTCGAACTCTAACTATATATAGTATAGTTAGTAGCTAAGTAGATAGCATAGTTAGTAGCTAAGTAGATAGATTACACTGTAAAAAATGAAGTATTTAAAAACGAAAACTTCAACGTACTCGTTTTCATTTATGTACAATGGCACCATAAACGAGTAGGTGACATACTGAAATGAAATATAAGTAACCGCACTTGCTTGAAAATGAGTATACTTCAATAAATAAACGTATTATTTCATTTTTATTTCATTAAAAATCGTGGTGCAATTATAATTCTGAAATTTTTTGTGCAAATATTTCGAAGAATAAAAGTCATAGCCAGGGCCCTCGCTAAGACTTATCATTGGGGGGGGGGGAGAGCCGATAAAATTGCCAAGTCAAGTAATGATTTTTACCAACTTAAGTAAAGTCTAGGGAGGTAATTTTTTTTTTTTTTTTTTTTGCACCGATAACACATTTTATATCGATATTTCATTCATCGATATATCTGTATGATTAATGTATCCATAATGTCTCTCAATACTCAAATATCTTAAAGGTTTTTTTTTGCATAATTCTGTATCATAAAATTGCCAAAAGAGAAAAAAATTTACTGTAACCCTAATTTGATCCTCAGATTTGACAGATAATCAGAAAAACTATTTGATCAAATTAGGGCCTTATCAACCAATTTTGGCATCCTTTCCAAGTGATGGTAAAGACAGATTCAATCCCCATTGGTATAAAGAATTTCAGTACTTAGAATACAGTACAATTAAAGATTGTGCATACTGCTTTGTGTGCTTTCTGTTTCCTCATGGAGTAGGTCAAGAGAAGAGTGAAGATGCATGGTCGAAGATTGGAGTAAGAAATTGGGGGGAAAATGAGAAGCAAAAGCTGGGGAAGTTACAAACTCACTTTTCATCTATTGCACAAAGATCAGCACTCCACAACTATTCTAACTTTTTAATAAAGGAGCGGCACATTGATGTGCTTCTTGATCAAACCAAGAGATTAACTCTGATAGAAAATGAAAGAGTACAGTTTCAAAACAGGGAAGTAGTGAGAATCTTGCTCGACACATGCAGGACCCTAGGACGTCAAGGGATCGCATTTCAAGGATCAGGATCAAATGATGGTAATTTTGTACAAATAATATCGCTGATCTCAAGATATAACCACATCTTGAAAGCGTGGTTTGATGAAAGAGAATTATGGCGGTACCACGTGAGTTACATGAGTCCTGAGTTACAAAATGAGCTCGTTGCTGAAGAAATAGAAAAAAAAAATTGTTAAGGAGATTAAGAGCTGTGATTTTTTCTCAGTGATGGCTGATACCACACCTGACAGTTCACAAAAGGATATGCTTTCGATTGTTGTCCGTACTGTCGATGAAAACTGCAAACCAAGAGAACGCTTGCTAGACGTTTCTGAATGTGCTGAAAAACAGGTATTGGAATGGCAAAGTAAATTTATGAGACTTTAAGAAAGAAAGATATTGACACACCCTCACTGGCTTTTCAGTCATATGATTTTGCAAGTTCAATGTCAGGACAGTTTAATGGAGTCCAAAAGGAACTCTCAGAAATCATAGGGCATCATATACCATACATTCCATGCCAAGATCACAGACGTAGAACACAGCTGCAGTATCAGCATTAATATTAGAGACTTATTCTACGCACTTGAAGCATTGTATGTTTTCTTCAATTCAAGTACTAACCGTTTCCGACAGTTGAGGAATAAGATCAAAGAAGTGAAGTATGCCCTTCTTTTGAGAAATATATCTAGTACTAGGTGGACAGCCAGAGCAGAGACTATAAAAGCTGTAAACACATCATTTGCACCTAGCCTATCTGTATTAGAAGAAATTTCCACACAACAGGAATTAGATTGTGCTACAAAAGCAAAAGCGCATGGATTATGCAAAAAGATGAAATCATTTGATTTCATTTTTATCTTGTTTTTTATGAAAAACATTATGTATAAAATGAAGAATTTGACAGAAACTTTGAAAAGCCCTGATCTGAATTTGATTGATTGTATTACAGTTGAACAGTCAAAAACACCGTAATAATTTTGGAGGAGATTAATATTAACACCACAGAAATGGACAACTTGATCACAAGTGCGGAAACATGTGTTGGAAATATTAAAGTTGATCCTGAACATGACTTTCAACTGCACCATAGAAGACGAATGAGACCGAGAAGGATTGAAGAGTATGCTGAAAATGAAGTAAACATAGACCTAAAACAATGCTATAGAAAAGAGTTCAAGACTGTCCTTGATACACTATGAAGAGGCCTTAAAGACAACGTGGTTGCTATGAAGACAACTATTTCTCCACTACATTCAATTTTCAACTTTCCCTTGAACAAGGATAATCTGACAATAGAAGCAATTGAAGAGGCTGTTACGATGTTCCCTCCAGCTACTAGGTCTCATATGCATGCTCTACAAAGTGAGTTAGAAGTCTTCGTTAACATATGCAAGGAGAAACATACATATACTATCAATGGAAACATTGAAGAACGTAATGGTTCAATTCAAAAATGCTTTAAAGCTGGCTTTCAAAATGTGCCAATTGACTTTAACAGCCGGTTATGGAGTCAGCACAAATGAAAGAGCCTTCAGTCAGCTAAATATTGTGAAATGTTCCTTGAGAACAACAATGACAAACATGAGGCTTAACAGCTTCATGCTTTCGAAGTGCGAAGCAGACTTTGGAAACGAAATCAACTTGGAAGATGCTGTAGAAAGGTGGTCTTGCCTGAAGCAAAGACGAATACGTGTCTATGTAAAATAAGTTAAACACAATAAAGCCTTTTTTTTTTATCCATATTCCATTTATATGGATCTTTGGAGTGTATATCATGATAAAATATCATCCATCATTTTATCTAAAATGTACCAAGTCTGCCAACTTGGATCTTGATTTTGCCAACTGTACAGGGATTTCTCAACATTCGGGGGGGAGACTCCCCCCCTGTCCCCCCCTTAGCGAGGGCCCTGGTCATAGCCTCGAAATTAAAGAACTATATTATAAGAATTACGATGGCGGATGTATATATTTCGTGTGCGGTGAAATGCGGTCGTGTTTTTTTTTCTCTAATGTGGCGGTAGAATACGGACACGCAATAAGCATTACTTGTCTTATGCATATGCGATGTTTGTCATCCGTCATTTATTTACAGTTTAAAAATATAATTGAATCTCTCATATACTCAAAAATGAGTACATAGTATTTACAATTATGCTTAAAAGTGATTCTCGCATATACTCATAAATGAGTACATAGTATTTACAATTATGCTTAAAATTGATTCTCCCATACTCATAAATGAGTACATAGTATTTACAATTCTAAATATACTTAAAATTTAATTCTTTGATATACTCAAAAATGAGTACATGCGTTTTTCAAAATTGAAAAATGGTTATTCGGAGCAATTATAAGCATGCAAAGTGCTCGAAAATGAGTCCATTCTACTTTTTTTATAATACCCATTTTTAACAGTGTAGTTAGTACCTAAGTAGATAGCATAGTTAGAGTTTGATGACTAAATCCATCTAAGAACTGTAAGTGAGAGTTGAATAGTTTTCCCTGTACATCACTGTGTGCTTATAACGGACAATTTTCACAAACAATACGTAAGCTATGTGTAGATGAACTATGTCTTTAAAATAGAATTGTGTCTCCACATTTTCTTGATGTGTAGTGTAAGTATTATGTCAAAACGGGGTTCTACTTTCAATCCGTAAATATTCTTTTATTGATAAAAACATTTTTAAATTACGTTACTTATAATATCGTCTAATTATTTTTAATTAATTTTTTAAGTAAATTTATAACTGTCTTAGTACATTTTAATAAAACACAATAAAATGTAGCACATTATAGATAGAAACAATTTTATGTTGAAAATTTTTATTCCACTAACAGTTCACCTCATCAAAAAGTGATAAAAACCTTTATTATAGATTATTTTATGATAAACATTTTTTTGTTTGTTTGTTTGAAACTAATATCAAACAGTACAGCTTTGGAATAAAATTCGAAATCCCCTTTATTTCCCCGGTAAAAGAGTGGAGGGTATACAAGATGTGTGTCTGTGGTTCTTCAGCAAGGCTATAATATAGTTTGTGCAAAATTTCATGCTGGTATCCATATTTGAACTATAGAACAACTAACAGAAATCCCTAAGAAAAAGTCTTTCTGGAAAATATTTCTGGAGTCTTTATGAGAGAGAATTCAGTAAATTAGGTTAAAATCTTTAAGCAATCTGGGCATCTTGTCAATCCCAAAGATCAAACCAACATTGTATCGGATATTTTCCCTTCAACCGCTTGTTTCATCTCCCCACCCCACCCATGTTAACTTATGAGAAGTAGTTATCAAACTTGTAGTCCGTTTAGATTTTAGAATTTTTCCGATGTTTTTACTTTCCTTATATACAATAATGTATAAGGAAAGTATAGTGACGGGGTCGAAAATTCGAATTCGAGTTTTCGATGGGAGAGCACGTTTCAAACATCCCTGATCACGAATCGAAAATTTTTGAAGTGATGTCTCTGTGTGTGTTGTTGTTGTTGAAACCCAGACCGTCCGACCTACCAGAAAGGTGTAAGGTAACTGTTTGGACGGTCGGGAAGTGCCACCCAATTTAGACCGGAACCCAGTGGGGGAGGCATCCACAGGGACCGTACCCTCCTTCCCCTACCACCAACCTCTCGGAAGGACTTTCGGACCCACATGTTTAGCGTGATCGTACTCCGCATGAACACGGCGGCAGTTTTGGCAGTGGCTGGAATCGAACCCGGGCCTACCGAGTGCAACTCCAGCGCGCTAACCAATGGGCTACCGCGCCCCGTCTGTGTGTGTGTGTGAAAGTATGAATGTGTGTCAGTGAGTCTGTGGAGACGATAACTGACGAACGAATGGACCGATTCGAACGAAATTTGGTACAAAAATTACAATCCGTAATCACTGGAAGCCTATTATTTTTATCACTGGAAGTCTATTATTTTTATATGCAATCGAATGTTCAGAACCCCCCTAAATTTTCGAGTGAAATTTTGAAAAAATCATCAAAAAATCAAAACCTCTAATAAAGTTACGCAAATAGACATTTCTTATGTAATGTTTCATTAGAAAACGATTGACATAAATTTTAGAACGCTAACATGAACCGTTCTCGAGATATTGCACATTTTTCCAAAAAATTATCAAAAAGTCATATAAAATAAAAATATAAATATTTCCTATTGAGAAACATGTTCACTTTTCATATGTAATACCATTCGATAAATTGGGTGACATCATTCTCGTGGATCTAGCTCGTTCCATTCATGAAAAAAGATACTTTGAGTAATACTTTTGTATTTGAACGCCAATAGTCATTTATCTGCTGTAAGAATAACTTATTTCTCCATAACGCTTGGCGAGATTTTCGCGACGAATTTGGTGGAATGTCGCCAACTTGGCGACTTTCTTAAATGTTGCTAAATTAAGGAAAAACTCGCCAAATGGATAAAAATGACGCTAAATCAATGAAAATGACGACTCATCGACGAAAATTCAATATCTTGGAAATAATATAAATATCTACTAAAAAAATAATCTATTTTCTTTTACTGTAAAAGTAGTAAATTTATTGTATTATATAAGGAAAGTCATGTGCTGCCCACATCAGATTTTTTTTTATCGGGAACTGATGCTAAGAATAGGAACGTTTGTGTTTTTTAAAAAACCGTTAGGATAATTAAAAGTATTTCTAATATTTTTGTAAAATTAATGCTTTATTTTCCGATACATATTAAAAGTACTTCCGGTTATTCCACTGAATTTTTTTAAAGCATAAGCGTTCTTCTTTTTACCTCCCCTCCCCCCTCATGCTTGACAAAAAACAGCGGGCAAAATCCTAAAAACGAAATAAGCTAGAGATTAATCACATCAGAAAAAATGAACTGACTCATATCAATATTTTATCTGTAACAATTAAGAGATTTATGGCAAATCTACCTTGGTAGAATAAAGATTAAATTACAATAATTTACTGTCAGCCCCATCTCTAAACACTGCTTATATAATATGCATTTTTCATATGCTTTATCTTATTTTAATAATTCCGCTTATTCATAAGTATTATTTTTTTTTACTTTTATAGCAAAACTTATGACCTCTTGCATTGTGTCTTTATAAGCATTTGATTTATTAGAAAATCATTACGCATTCATATTACTTTCATTATGTCATTGTTTCTTCCATCTAATATATTTCCTAAATTATTTATTGTAAATGCTGACAGAAAAGACGACACGAGAATGGAAAAAATAAACTCGTACCCAACAACCTTCAATGACCTTCTCAACTCAACTTTTCTTTTCGCATTTTTCTTATTTTATGATTCAATAGAATCATGCTAATCCCGAATATAAAGATACACTTCTCATTCTATCCAATTTGACAGAAAAAAAAAATCTTTTGTTTTTCTCTTGATCGTCTGTGCTACTACCGCTGCCAGATGCATTGGTATAATATATAATGGCATCTCACATATTTCATGTTTGTGGCGATTGTATCATTTGAGCAGACGATTCTGGCATGGTTTAAGGGAATGTTTTTGGATTCACAGTTCGCTGTTTATTTTATCTATTGTTCTATCTTGTTTTATTTAACTACAATGCTTTGAAGAAAAATATTATTATGTGTTAGTTATACAACCAGACAACAATACAAAAAAATCTGATGTGGGCAGCACATGACTTTCTATAATACAATTAATTTACTTCTTTCACAGTGAAAAAATTATGTATAATATCTGCAGCACAATGTTTTTAACGTTGGATTGTACATTTGGCACTTTTCTGGATGACAGCATGTAGTACCCAATTAAATTATATTCCGTGTAACTCCGACTTGACAATTAGGAATATAGATGACATCCGCAATTAGCAATGGAGTTCATATATTAAGGTATTTTAATATTTAATATATTAATTTGGCGTTATATCCGTTAATTTATCGTCATTTTTGCAATTTTGACTAAATTTTCGTTAATTTAGGCAACATATCGCCAAGTTGGCTATATTTTTTTAGTCGTCAAGTTCGCCAACTTGTCGCCAAGCGTTGCATATAGATGGAAATAACTTCTTTTCAAATATAAATGACTATTGGCGAATTGTTGGTTGTAAAGATACAAAACTATTACACAAGTATATTCTCTCGTGAATGGAACGAACTAGATCTATGAAAATTATGTTAACAATTTGTAGCATGAAAATATGAACATATTTCACGGTAGTTAATATATTTTTTAATTTAGATTTTCCGCTACAAAAGGAACATACAGACAGTCATCTTCTTTTATTTATTATATAAAATTGTGTTTAAGCTATTGTTGAAACAGGATAAAAAATCTGATGTGGGCAGCACATGACTTTCCCTACCGACTCAAATTCATTTTCTCTTTATTTAATAATTCATTAAATTGAGTTTAATTGCACAAAATAACAGCGAATATTATTTTTAATTACACTGAATTTGCATTTTTAATTCAATTTTCGTTTTCATTTGGTAACTAGACTTATTTTCAAAGGTGGCATAGCGAAAATGTGAAAAAACTAAAATATCTCGAGAACGGCTAGTCCTAGAATAATGGGGTTGGTCTTATTTTTATTTTTTTTATCGTCAAAACGTAAGCATATAATGGACACATTTGAGCATACGTACTCTTTTATTTTAGATTTTGACAATTTTTGCAGGCAATTTTGCAAAAAAAGGCAGATTCTTTTTTTCTGAATCGTACTAAAATATAATCAACACCAGGGTAACCCACAAGTGACTTATCTACCAAATTTTGTGAAATTTGGTCGATTAGTTTTTCAGCTAGAATGAATACAGACAATTTTTTCGGACAACTTGGCAAAAAAAATGGCAGTTTCTTTTATCCCGAATCATACCAAAATCTAATCAGCACCAGAGTCACTCACAAGTCGAGGGGGGGGGGGGGGGGGGTCACTCCGTCGAAAACTTGAGATGTGATTTTCGACATGATTCGACGCAAAAATCTCTTGTATCTACTCTAACTGAAATTCTAATTGACCAAATTTCACAAAATTTGGTAGATAAGTTACTTGTGGGATACTCTGGTGCTGACTACATTTTGGTACGATTCGGAAAAGAACAATCTGCCTTTTTTTTACGAAATCGCCAAAATCTAAATAAAAGACTAAGTATGTTTAAATGTATCAATTAAATGCTTATTTTATACGTAATATTTGACGAGGAAAAGAATAAGAACAATTCTATTACTCTAAGACTAACCGTTCTCGAGATATCTGATATTTTTCGCATCTTTATTACGCCGCGTTTGGAAAAATGCCCAATTACTAAATAAAAACAGAAATTGAATTAAAAATGCGAATTTAGTGTTATTTTGCGCAATTAAACTCAGTGAATTATTAATCAAATAAAGAAAAAATGCATTTGAGTCTGCAGGGAAAGTCATGTGCTGTCCATATCAGACTTTTTTTTTTCAAACCAACATCAGTAAAATCAAATTAATAATACAATAATCCATTTTATACTGGATAATATTATATATTATTTGTGATCAGAATGGAATAGGTCGGTGAAAATCAGCACACATGATGGCCTGAGTAAAATTGCGATATGGTGCACGATTTCATGAGTCCAGTGATTGATAACTTATTGAAATGTAATTTTATATGTGCTAATATGCCACACCGTATACATAAATGCACTAATACGCTTTATGATTATGTCATGATTAATTATTAACACTTGTATGAACTTGAAAAAAAAAATTAGAAAGGTATTTACGAGTCAATTTATTGGGACCGGGCTCTCGTCTTATATAAAAAGCTTTTACTCGGTTGCGGTCTCACAAAGGTTGAGAATCACTGATTTATAATACTGCCGAAACTGGCACAAATCTGTTAGTATGGCAATAGATGTGACTTAATCCGAGATCTTTAGAAGCTCGCTAACATTTTAGGTATTTAGGTTAACGATTTCCACTTTGCGTCTCATATAAATTACATATCTTAGGAAGATAAGATATTGATAATCTGTAAACAAAATCATCAAAGCCGCAACTTTATTATTTTCTATCGGATTTTCGCATGTTTATCGGATTTTCTCACGTTGGAGTTACTTTTTAAAGATCTTTATAACAACGTAATCGCTCCAGAAGTTGGCAAATATATATATAATAATTTTTTATTACAAACAAATGAAACGGAATTTTTCGGAATCCAAATTTTAAAGTAATATACCCCAACAATCTATTTAAAAAAAAATATGATGTGGGCAACACATGACTTTCCTTATATAATGCAATGAATTTACTACTTTTACAGCTATAAAAAACGTTATTCTTATAGTAGATACTTATATTCTTTCCATGATATTGAATTTTCTTCAATAAGTGGTCATTTTCATTGATTTAGCGTCATTTTTATCAATTTGGCGATATTTTTGTTAATTTGGCAACAATTAAAAATGTCGCCAAGTTGGTGACATTCCGCCAAATTCGTCGCCAAAATCTCGTCAAGCGTTATGGACGGAGAAATAAGTTTTTCTTACAGCAGATAAATAACTATTGGCGTTCAAATACAAAAGTATTACTCAAAGTATCTTTTTTCATGAATGGAACGAGCTAGATCCACGAGAATGATATCACCAAATTTATCACATGGTATTACATATGAAAAGTGAACATGTTTTTCAATAGGAAATATTTTTATTTTTTATTTTATATAACTTTTTGATAATTTTTTTGAAAAATGTGCAATATCTCGAGAACGGTTCAGGTTAGCGGTCTAAAATTTATGCCAATCGTTTTCTAATGAAAAATTACATAAGAAATGTCTATTTGCGTAACTTTATTAGCGGTTTTGATTTTTTGATGATTTTTTCAAAATTTCATTCGAAAATTTAGGGGAGTTCTGAACATTCGATTGCGCATTAAAACAATAGGCTTCTAGCGTTTACGGACACACACACACACACACAGACATCACTTCAAAAATGTTTGATTCGTGATCAGGGATGCTTGAAAAGTGCTCTCCCATCGAAAACTCGAATTCGAATTTTCGACCCCGTCACAATACTTTCCTTATACATTATGTATATAAGGAAAGTAATATATGTGTGGGGAACGTTTTAGTTATCTTCATAAAATTCCAGATATCAAAAATGGTGTGGAGTGAACAAAAATGGCGTCCTCTATGATCTTGCATTACAATTCACTTCAACGGCACCGTCTTCGTGGTTCTGGATACTTTTTGAATTCCCAATAATTTTGTTGTTTTCTCGAACCCCTAATATTTTTGTGCGTATTTGGTGGGGGAAATGTACGCATATATGCACAAATTTCGTTTTTTATTATTAATTTTTCAAGTTTCTCATTTTCCCTTCCCTGTTTACTTATATAAAGTCATGTGCATAGGAAGTTACCCCTCTGACTGTTTATTGTATTCTGAATACAAGTTTTTAACCCAGAAATGATTTAAAGAGAAATGCATTGACATTGGTAAAAATATCTAAAAATAAATTTTACATTTTTTTAATTTTTAACACTTTACAACATAGTTGAAAAGTGTTTATGACTTTGTTCATTCTGTCTGTCTGTCTGTCCGTTAGCACGATAACTGCCGTAAAAATGACTTTATCAAATTAAATTTTAGTATGTTTTTCAGACGGTCTGTGGGACCTATGGGAATATAAATAAATAATATCACCTAATTAGTTTTTTATTGAACCCGGATTGAAAAAATGAAATACATTGAACCCTATGGGACCTAATTTTTCAAACATTCTTTAAGCAAATTTAAAATTCACAAATTGCTTCGAAATTTTTAGGAAATATTTACATTATCCTATAAAATATATAAAAAAAATGTCATTAATATATATTAAGTAGTTTTTTAATTAAAAATTATTTAAAATAGGGAAAAAAACAAATTGAATTAAATTCTGACTTTTGGGATATCCTCCAGAAAGAAAAAAGAGATATATTTTATAATAAATATCTTTCCAAGAGTTCAATCATTTTGTATATGAGAGAGGCTTCACATTTTAAAATAAATTTGGTAGATAACAATTTTTCAAATGTTTTTTTAATTTTATATAACTCTTCGTGATATACTTATCGGCATTTTTAATGCACTTTCCTATATCCTAGAGAGTTAAAATTTGGTACACAGCTTAAATTTGTTGAACATTTTATTCTACAAAAATTTGGTGGATCTTTAAATATAATAGATCATACATTCTTTTCGAAATGGCCTGCAAATAATCCCCGTTCACTTCTATAAATCATTGTTGTAATATTGTTAAAAATTCTGATGTGGGCAGCACATGTCTTTCCCTGCAGACTCATATTCACGTTCTCTTTATTTCTTCAATAATAATTTGAGTTTATCTGCACAAAATAACAGCCATAAGTATTTTAAATGACATTGAATTTGCACGTTAAACTTAAATTTGATTCTCATTTGATAGCTGGACTTATTGTCAAAGGTGGCGTACTTCTATAAATCATTGTTGTAATATTGTTAAAAATTCTGATGTGGGCAGCACATGTCTTTCCCTGCAGACTCATATTCACGTTCTCTTTATTTCTTCAATAATAATTTGAGTTTATCTGAACAAAATAATAGCCATAAGTATTTTAAATGACATTGAATTTGCACGTTAAACTTAAATTTGATTTTCATTTGATAGCTGGACTTATTGTCAAAGGTGGCGTACTTCTATAAATCTTTGTTGTAATATTGTTAAAAATTCTGATGTGGGCAGCACATGTCTTTCACTGCAGACTCATATTCACGCTCTCTTTATTTCTTCAATAATAATTTGAGTTTATCTGCGCAAAATAACATCCATAAGTATTTTAAATGACATTGAATTTACACGTTAAACTTAAATTTGGTTCTCATTTGATAGCTGGACTTATTGTCAAAGGTGGCGTAGCGAAAACGCGACAAAATTAGAATATTTCAAGAACGACTAGTCCTAGAGTAATGGGGTTAGTCTTATTCTTTTTGTTGTTAAAAATCACGTATAAAATAGAAATTTAATGGATATAATTGAGCACATGTAGTCTTTTATTTTTATATTTAACGATTTTTGCGGGCCATTTCGCAAAAATAACCCGTTCCTTTTTCCCGAATCGTACAAGAATAACCTACAAATGATTTAAATACCAAATTTTGTTAAATTCGGTATATAAATCACTTGTAGGTTATTGAAATATTATACACCAAATTTTGTTAAATTTTTCCATTAGTTTTTAGCTAGAGTGGATAAAGGCAATTTCTGCAGGCCACTTCGCAAAGAAGGCAGATTCTTTTATTACGAATCGTACTATAATCTAATGAACATCAGGATTTCCCACAAAAAACATACATACCAAATTTTATGAAATTCGGTCCATTAGTTTTTCAATTAGAGTGGATGTAATATCCTCACAGACACACAGAAACATACACAGATACACCCTTACACACACAGACGTCTTCCTAAAAATAGTTTTTTCGTGATCTAGAAGTCCCAAAACGTGTAGATCCTTCGAAAATTCGAGTTTCGATCTTCGGCACGATTCCAATACTTTGAATACATACACACACATACACACATATTATCTGTGTATCTGTGTATTATCTGTGTATCTAAATTCCATGCCTATGCAATTACAATAGTTGTGATTTTAAATGATCCCTAAACTTTTATTATTTCTTCAACGAAGCCTAATTTTAACTTATGCAGAATGCAAATATCTCCAGCGATTGTAAGGTGAGTTACATAAGAATTGATGAATTTTTTTCACACAAAATTATTTAGCTCTGGAGTCTGGAATACAAGTTATATGAATTAAATATTCATTGATTTTGCACAGAGAATCAGATGATTTATATTTCGATACAGTTTTAAATATTTAAGTATAATAAATTACTGTAGAACTGTGATAATGTAAAAGATATCACCACTGAATGTATCATATTTTAGAAATTTTTAAATGAAATTACATTTCAGTTGGAAAGTGTTTCATAATCAATGCTTATGCATGATTGATCTTTCTTGTTATAAAGATAATTGAGTTGGAAATTCACACATCTGTAGAGTATATATAATAACGTTGCGCCTACAAAAGCAAAATAAATAAAATAAATAATTATCAAGAAAAAACTATTTTTCTGTACTTATCTATAATTTACCCTATTTCAGCATTTCAAACGTCTTACTGTCACAGATAATCTGATTGAATGAAATATAAATTAGACTTAAATTCTTTTTAAAATTCGTGGGTCATTCGATTTAAAATTTCTGGAACCCTCAATAATTTTTCAAGTCGGCGCTATTCACCCACCTACTTAAGAATGGGGGATCCCTTTTGATCGATTTATTCCTTTCTGGATAACGAGATATCAACACGTTTTAAAAATTCCAATTTTAAAAGAAACACAATAATAAAGAGAATTAATTCTTTTAGAACAGAGAATGTTGTTGTTGTTGAAACCCAGACCGTCCGACCTACCAGAAAGGTGTAAGGTAACTGTTTGGACGGCCGGGAAGTGCCACCCAATTTAGACCGGAACCCAGTGGGGGAGGCATCCACAGGGACCGTACCCTCCTTCCCCTACCATCAATCTCTCGGACGGACTTACGGACCCACATGTTTAACGTGATTGTACTCCGCATGAACACGGCGGCAGTTGTGGCAGCGTGCAAATCCAGCGCGCAAACCACCGAGCTACTGCGCCCAGAACAGAGAATGTAGAAAAGAACATATAATTCATTAAAATATGTTTGGAAAGTAGAGTAATAAAAAAAAATAAGTTTATCGCATCGGGCTGTGGTCGGGCTGTGGTCACTCCGTCGAAAACTTGAGATGTGATTTTCGACATGATTCGACGCAAAAATCTCTTGTATCTACTCTAACTGAAATTCTAATTGACCAAATTTCACAAAATTTGGTAGATAAGTTACTTGTGGGATACTCTGGTGCTGACTACATTTTGGTACGATTCGGAAAAGAACAATCTGCCTTTTTTTTACGAAATCGCCAAAATCTAAATAAAAGACTAAGTATGTTTAAATGTATCAATTAAATGCTTATTTTATACGTAATATTTGACGAGGAAAAGAATAAGAACAATTCTATTACTCTAAGACTAACCGTTCTCGAGATATCTGATATTTTTCGCATCTTTATTACGCCGCGTTTGGAAAAATGCCCAATTACTAAATAAAAACAGAAATTGAATTAAAAATGCAAATTTAGTGTTATTTTGCGCAATTAAACTCAGTGAATTATTAATCAAATAAAGAAAAAATGCATTTGAGTCTGCAGGGAAAGTCAAGTGCTGTCCATATCAGACTTTTTTTTTTCAAACCAACATCAGTAAAATCAAATTAATAATACAATAATCCATTTTATACTGGATAATATTATATATTATTTGTGATCAGAATGGAATAGGTCGGTGAAAATCAGCACACATGATGGCCTGAGTAAAATTGCGATATGGTGCACGATTTCATGAGTCCAGTGATTGATAACTTATTGAAATGTAATTTTATATGTGCTAATATGCCACACCGTATACATAAATGCACTAATACGCTTTATGATTATGTCATGATTAATTATTAACACTTGTATGAACTTGAAAAAAAAAATTAGAAAGGTATTTACGAGTCAATTTATTGGGACCGGGCTCTCGTCTTATATAAAAAGCTTTTACTCGGTTGCGGTCTCACAAAGGTTGAGAATCACTGATTTATAATACTGCCGAAACTGGCACAAATCTGTTAGTATGGCAATAGATGTGACTTAATCCGAGATCTTTAGAAGCTCGCTAACATTTTAGGTATTTAGGTTAACGATTTCCACTTTGCGTCTCATATAAATTACATATCTTAGGAAGATAAGATATTGATAATCTGTAAACAAAATCATCAAAGCCGCAACTTTATTATTTTCTATCGGATTTTCGCATGTTTATCGGATTTTCTCACGTTGGAGTTACTTTTTAAAGATCTTTATAACAACGTAATCGCTCCAGAAGTTGGCAAATATATATATAATAATTTTTTATTACAAACAAATGAAACGGAATTTTTCGGAATCCAAATTTTAAAGTAATATACCCCAACAATCTATTTAAAAAAAAATATGATGTGGGCAACACATGACTTTCCTTATATAATGCAATGAATTTACTACTTTTACAGCTATAAAAAACGTTATTCTTATAGTAGATACTTATATTCTTTCCATGATATTGAATTTTCTTCAATAAGTGGTCATTTTCATTGATTTAGCGTCATTTTTATCAATTTGGCGATATTTTTGTTAATTTGGCAACAATTAAAAATGTCGCCAAGTTGGTGACATTCCGCCAAATTCGTCGCCAAAATCTCGTCAAGCGTTATGGACGGAGAAATAAGTTTTTCTTACAGCAGATAAATAACTATTGGCGTTCAAATACAAAAGTATTACTCAAAGTATCTTTTTTCATGAATGGAACGAGCTAGATCCACGAGAATGATATCACCAAATTTATCACATGGTATTACATATGAAAAGTGAACATGTTTTTCAATAGGAAATATTTTTATTTTTTATTTTATATAACTTTTTGATAATTTTTTTGAAAAATGTGCAATATCTCGAGAACGGTTCAGGTTAGCGGTCTAAAATTTATGCCAATCGTTTTCTAATGAAAAATTACATAAGAAATGTCTATTTGCGTAACTTTATTAGCGGTTTTGATTTTTTGATGATTTTTTCAAAATTTCATTCGAAAATTTAGGGGAGTTCTGAACATTCGATTGCGCATTAAAACAATAGGCTTCTAGCGTTTACGGACACACACACAGACATCACTTCAAAAATGTTTGATTCGTGATCAGGGATGCTTGAAAAGTGCTCTCCCATCGAAAACTCGAATTCGAATTTTCGACCCCGTCACAATACTTTCCTTATACATTATGTATATAAGGAAAGTAATATATGTGTGGGGAACGTTTTAGTTATCTTCATAAAATTCCAGATATCAAAAATGGTGTGGAGTGAACAAAAATGGCGTCCTCTATGATCTTGCATTACAATTCACTTCAACGGCACCGTCTTCGTGGTTCTGGATACTTTTTGAATTCCCAATAATTTTGTTGTTTTCTCGAACCCCTAATATTTTTGTGCGTATTTGGTGGGGGAAATGTACGCATATATGCACAAATTTCGTTTTTTATTATTAATTTTTCAAGTTTCTCATTTTCCCTTCCCTGTTTACTTATATAAAGTCATGTGCATAGGAAGTTACCCCTCTGACTGTTTATTGTATTCTGAATACAAGTTTTTAACCCAGAAATGATTTAAAGAGAAATGCATTGACATTGGTAAAAATATCTAAAAATAAATTTTACATTTTTTTAATTTTTAACACTTTACAACATAGTTGAAAAGTGTTTATGACTTTGTTCATTCTGTCTGTCTGTCTGTCCGTTAGCACGATAACTGCCGTAAAAATGACTTTATCAAATTAAATTTTAGTATGTTTTTCAGACGGTCTGTGGGACCTATGGGAATATAAATAAATAATATCACCTAATTAGTTTTTTATTGAACCCGGATTGAAAAAATGAAATACATTGAACCCTATGGGACCTAATTTTTCAAACATTCTTTAAGCAAATTTAAAATTCACAAATTGCTTCGAAATTTTTAGGAAATATTTACATTATCCTATAAAATATATAAAAAAAATGTCATTAATATATATTAAGTAGTTTTTTAATTAAAAATTATTTAAAATAGGGAAAAAAACAAATTGAATTAAATTCTGACTTTTGGGATATCCTCCAGAAAGAAAAAAGAGATATATTTTATAATAAATATCTTTCCAAGAGTTCAATCATTTTGTATATGAGAGAGGCTTCACATTTTAAAATAAATTTGGTAGATAACAATTTTTCAAATGTTTTTTTAATTTTATATAACTCTTCGTGATATACTTATCGGCATTTTTAATGCACTTTCCTATATCCTAGAGAGTTAAAATTTGGTACACAGCTTAAATTTGTTGAACATTTTATTCTACAAAAATTTGGTGGATCTTTAAATATAGATCATACATTCTTTTCGAAATGGCCTGCAAATAATCCCCGTTCACTTCTATAAATCATTGTTGTAATATTGTTAAAAATTCTGATGTGGGCAGCACATGTCTTTCCCTGCAGACTCATATTCACGTTCTCTTTATTTCTTCAATAATAATTTGAGTTTATCTGCACAAAATAACAGCCATAAGTATTTTAAATGACATTGAATTTGCACGTTAAACTTAAATTTGATTCTCATTTGATAGCTGGACTTATTGTCAAAGGTGGCGTACTTCTATAAATCATTGTTGTAATATTGTTAAAAATTCTGATGTGGGCAGCACATGTCTTTCCCTGCAGACTCATATTCACGTTCTCTTTATTTCTTCAATAATAATTTGAGTTTATCTGAACAAAATAATAGCCATAAGTATTTTAAATGACATTGAATTTGCACGTTAAACTTAAATTTGATTTTCATTTGATAGCTGGACTTATTGTCAAAGGTGGCGTACTTCTATAAATCTTTGTTGTAATATTGTTAAAAATTCTGATGTGGGCAGCACATGTCTTTCACTGCAGACTCATATTCACGCTCTCTTTATTTCTTCAATAATAATTTGAGTTTATCTGCGCAAAATAACATCCATAAGTATTTTAAATGACATTGAATTTACACGTTAAACTTAAATTTGGTTCTCATTTGATAGCTGGACTTATTGTCAAAGGTGGCGTAGCGAAAACGCGACAAAATTAGAATATTTCAAGAACGGCTAGTCCTAGAGTAATGGGGTTAGTCTTATTCTTTTTGTTGTTAAAAATCACGTATAAAATAGAAATTTAATGGATATAATTGAGCACATGTAGTCTTTTATTTTTATATTTAACGATTTTTGCGGGCCATTTCGCAAAAATAACCCGTTCCTTTTTCCCGAATCGTACAAGAATAACCTACAAATGATTTAAATACCAAATTTTGTTAAATTCGGTATATAAATCACTTGTAGGTTATTGAAATATTATACACCAAATTTTGTTAAATTTTTCCATTAGTTTTTAGCTAGAGTGGATAAAGGCAATTTCTGCAGGCCACTTCGCAAAGAAGGCAGATTCTTTTATTACGAATCGTACTATAATCTAATGAACATCAGGATTTCCCACAAAAAACATACATACCAAATTTTATGAAATTCGGTCCATTAGTTTTTCAATTAGAGTGGATGTAATATCCTCACAGACACACAGAAACATACACAGATACACCCTTACACACACAGACGTCTTCCTAAAAATAGTTTTTTCGTGATCTAGAAGTCCCAAAACGTGTAGATCCTTCGAAAATTCGAGTTTCGATCTTCGGCACGATTCCAATACTTTGAATACATACACACACATACACACATATTATCTGTGTATCTGTGTATTATCTGTGTATCTAAATTCCATGCCTATGCAATTACAATAGTTGTGATTTTAAATGATCCCTAAACTTTTATTATTTCTTCAACGAAGCCTAATTTTAACTTATGCAGAATGCAAATATCTCCAGCGATTGTAAGGTGAGTTACATAAGAATTGATGAATTTTTTTCACACAAAATTATTTAGCTCTGGAGTCTGGAATACAAGTTATATGAATTAAATATTCATTGATTTTGCACAGAGAATCAGATGATTTATATTTCGATACAGTTTTAAATATTTAAGTATAATAAATTACTGTAGAACTGTGATAATGTAAAAGATATCACCACTGAATGTATCATATTTTAGAAATTTTTAAATGAAATTACATTTCAGTTGGAAAGTGTTTCATAATCAATGCTTATGCATGATTGATCTTTCTTGTTATAAAGATAATTGAGTTGGAAATTCACACATCTGTAGAGTATATATAATAACGTTGCGCCTACAAAAGCAAAATAAATAAAATAAATAATTATCAAGAAAAAACTATTTTTCTGTACTTATCTATAATTTACCCTATTTCAGCATTTCAAACGTCTTACTGTCACAGATAATCTGATTGAATGAAATATAAATTAGACTTAAATTCTTTTTAAAATTCGTGGGTCATTCGATTTAAAATTTCTGGAACCCTCAATAATTTTTCAAGTCGGCGCTATTCACCCACCTACTTAAGAATGGGGGATCCCTTTTGATCGATTTATTCCTTTCTGGATAACGAGATATCAACACGTTTTAAAAATTCCAATTTTAAAAGAAACACAATAATAAAGAGAATTAATTCTTTTAGAACAGAGAATGTTGTTGTTGTTGAAACCCAGACCGTCCGACCTACCAGAAAGGTGTAAGGTAACTGTTTGGACGGCCGGGAAGTGCCACCCAATTTAGACCGGAACCCAGTGGGGGAGGCATCCACAGGGACCGTACCCTCCTTCCCCTACCATCAATCTCTCGGACGGACTTACGGACCCACATGTTTAACGTGATTGTACTCCGCATGAACACGGCGGCAGTTGTGGCAGCGTGCAAATCCAGCGCGCAAACCACCGAGCTACTGCGCCCAGAACAGAGAATGTAGAAAAGAACATATAATTCATTAAAATATGTTTGGAAAGTAGAGTAATAAAAAAAAATAAGTTTATCGCATCGGGCTGTGGTCTTACAACAAGTAGCAACTAAATGAACATATAAACGTTCCTATGAAAAACTTCAAGTACCCCAATAACTTTGTAAGGAAATGTCCACAAGTGTTAGGTCTTAGAGTAAATTGACCTTGCTCGATCAAATAAAAAGGATTGCAGCGCATCTTTTTACTTTCCCTACACTACAATACATGGCAATGTATAGGGAAAATATTGAAATCGTGTCGAAAATTGCAACTCGAGTTTGGGACAGATCTACATGTTTGGGGACCTCTAGAACACGAAAAAACTATATTTAGCGTGACGCCTGTGTCTGTGCAATATATGTATCCACTCTAACTCAAAAACTAACTGACCCAATTTCATAAAATTTTACAGGTAAGTCACTTTGCGAAATGGTTCTCAAAAATCGTCAAATTCTAAAATCAAAGATTTCATATACTCAAATGTATCTATTAAATGCTTGTTCTATACATAATGTTTAACGATGAAAAGAATAAGATCCACCTCATTCTTCTAGGACTTCTCGAGATATTTTAGTTTTTTCACATTTTTGCTACGCCTACTTTGAAAATAAGCCCAGTTACCAAATAAAAACAAAAATTAAATTGATAGTGCAAATTCAGTTTCATTTCAAATAAGCATGCGTGTTATTTTGTGCGATAAAACTCATTTCAATAAATTAATTATTAAAGAAATAAGGAGAGAATGAATTTCAGTCTGTAGGGAAAGTCATGTGCTGTTCACATTAAATGTCTATGTTCTAAGAAATCCTTGAAATATTTCGCCAAACCTCGCGGAAGCTCTACCTGGCTGATACATTACGGTTTGACAAGGGACTATTACACACACACAAAAGAGTAAAGCAGTAGGGGTTAACAGATAATATAATTAACTATTTTTGAATAAAATTTGACAAGAGTATTTTTTTTCCTATTTCTACTTACTGATTACTCTTAATATAATTAACTGCAGTGTGGCCCAACTCGACTATCTCATACCAGAATCCATTTTTAAACAGCTTTTTTTGTCTACAAGAATTTTTTTGAAAATCTATATTGTTGTTCCAAATGATCACAATTACACAATTATAGCATGCTACGCTTCATTTTAAAGGTCTTAAAATAAATATTTCGATTGGTAGCAAGTTTGATATTGTACCCTGCTCAGCCGAAGAGGACTAATAACGTCACGAACGCAAAAATTGTATCGCGTCTACTTTTGACTACAATGATCGAAACTATTAAGTTTCGGGATCATTGAACTATAAATAGCCAATTTATGTGAAATTTTCACAGAATGCTTATAATGATGAAATAATCTTAAGTAACAAAATTATAGTCATCAAAATGATTAAATAATCTTACATTTAAAAAAATTGAATAAAATCCAAATTAGCTAAAAAAAATACAAAGTGTTCCGCAGTGAAAGAGTTTGGGAAACGCTGACCAAAAGCAAACAAATAATGGGTTGACGGGAAAACAGGAAAAATAATCCTTTCGAACTCATTATTACTCATACTCTGTCTGACCTCCTTATACCCCCCCCCCCGCCATCATAATAATTACACAATCAACCCATTTGGTATGAATACATAATAACTCTTTTCCGTAACGTAATATTTTAAATACAATTACGACCCATTTGGAACACGCCATTAACAGGATCAACACGTGCCTTTCACTCACATCCCGCAACCATTAAACAAACTATTTATACTGCACGTCAGCCTATACATTCTAAACCATATTTATAGAAATGTTAAAAAAAGAAATGCCCGTTTTAAAACCAATTACACCAGACGTAACTAGAACCGCGCGGAATATAAAACGCATCTCTCTTGGGATGGGGCCTAAACGGAAACTTAACTACCGCTTTTTGACAAATATATCTCTCATATAGATTGAGCAACAAAACTCTCCAAGCGGTGTAGTGTAGTAATCTAGATGAACACACAGAGATTAAAAATGGCCACACCTATTTACGAACGCCGTTGCTTAGCGACGCTGCGAAGGCTTCCCTAAAAATATTACGGTCGCTTCAAGATGGTTAAACTTTGGGGATTTTTATGGGAGAAAAATATCATAGGTCAGTTCCGTTTATCAGATGAGTAGCTAGTAAACTTTTAATGGTTCTTTATGCGTTGATTAATTGATAAGTCCAGCATATTTTAAACTCTGAGCCTTTTATTATTATTATTTTATTTTGTGGTTATGTTAGCGACGAAAGCAGTACGTAGAATATCATGTTCAGAGCCTGATTGGGCCAGAGGCATGTGGGGCAGCTTCCCCGGACTTCCGCATCAGAGGAGCTTCAAATTAAACAATTGCAACAATGAAAACTAACTGCAATTTTCTCAAAAAAAGAAATGTCTGCCATCGGACTAGATTTGGGATAGATTCATTTCAAGGATATATAGGGATTAACCGCAAAATTTAGCATCTTGGCATGCATCTTGGCCATGATAAGAAAGTTGTCAATAATTTATTTCTAATATGTAAGAACTGCATTTTGGATACCTTTTCCTAGATATTAAGCACTGTCTCCGAACTTTTTGATCCTACCTTGTATTTCGCGCAACTCTATATTGACTGTTATCAATATGGATAGCATCCGTAATAAGCAACAGATCGATATATTACAATATTTTAATAATTAATTCATTAATTTGGCGCCATTTCTGTTAATTTAGCGTCATTTTCCCAATTTTGACTATACTTTCGTCATTCTACCCAGATATTTCGTAAAAAAAATTCGCTAAAATTGTAGCGAAGTTCGCCAAATTTATTGCCAAGCATTATGCGTAGAAGAGCATTTCTTATATATAAATGACTATTAGCAATTGTTGGTCGTAAAAATACAAAACTATTACACAAATATCTTCTCTCGTGAATGGAACGAACTCGATCAACGACGATGATGTTAACAAATTTGGCGCATAATATTGCATGAAAATTGAACATATTTTACCATAGTTAATATATACTTTTTTAATTTTATGTAATATTTTTGATAAATTTGTTAGACATTGTATGTCTAACATAAATGTCTAACTGTTTTCATGCGAGTCTTCTAAAGTTTGTATCATTCGTTTTCTAATGAAAAATTAGTCGAGAATGATCACTTACGCAACGTTATTGAAGTTATATAAAAACTGAACATATTTCACAATAGTTAATACATATTTTTTAATTTTGTGTGATTTGTTTGACAAATTTATTTGAAAAAGTGCAATATCTTGAGAACGGCTCATGCTAGTATTCTAAAATTTATGCCAATTGTTTTCTGATGAAAAATTACATAAGGAATGATCCTTTACAGGACATTATTAAATGTTCTGATTCTTTAATAATTTTTTCAAAATTTCATTCGAAAATTTTGGGGGAGTCTTCCGAACATTCTATTGCATTTAAAAGCAATGGGATTCTAGTATTTATCGATTATATTATCTGTTCGAAATTTCATTCGGAACGCCCCATTCGTTCGGAAAATATTACTTCCATAGACTCACGAGCGCGCGCGCACGCACACACACACACACAGATATCACGTCATCAGCATTTGATTTGAGTTCAGGGATGCGTGACGCGTGGTTTTCCGAATTTGAATTTTTGATTCCGCCACAATACTTTCCCTATACATATTACACTATGTATATAAGGAAAGTAAGAAAGACTGCAACCTATATCTGCGTGTTGTTGTTGTTGAGACCCAGACCGTCCGACCTACCAGAAAGGTGTAAGGTAACAGTTTGTACGGCCGGGAAGTGCCACCCAATTTAGACCGAAACCTAGTGGGGGAGGCATCCACAGGGACCGTACCCTCCTTCCCCTACCACCAACCTCTCGAAAGGACTTACGGACCCACATGTTTAACGTGATCGTACTCCGCATGAACACGGCGGCAGTTGTGGCAGCGTGCAAATCCAGTGCGCAAACCACCGGGCCCGAAATGTGCCAACAGCACGCCTATATCTGCGTGTGTAATTGCACTTTATCTGCCATCTGGAATAAGCTATTTTTATTTTAAGCACAATTAAACTATAATATAAACGAATTAAACACATTAACACTAATTAGACCTAGGCCGAGAATAGCACAATGGAGTGCCAATTAACACTTTGCTAGCGAAATCGCGATATGTCTACATTTTCATATTGGCCCGATATTGGCTGTCACTATTGGCATGCTACTAGGGTGAGCAGTGCAGATAGCTAAATTCTCTTCTGCTGATTATTTTTTCACTTTACTTCTCCCACCCACCGTTGATTTTATATTCTTTTTCTGGCATTCTTCTGATACGCACGGTATAAATAGGTACTGGAGGCTGGAAATGATAAAAGAGGTGCTTATTAATCAGCAGGGCTAATTGATTTAACCTTCGATAAGAAGCTTCAATAATAGAACAAAGGAGAAGGGGGTCGAAAAAGATTTAAATAAAGGAGCACTCACCTCGCAGTCGGTCAATGGATGGAGAGAATTACACAGGCTATGGCTAAGGAGAATGCCGCGGAGAAGCCACTGCTGCTCAATAAAGACATGGCCTGAAAAGGAGAGAAAAACAAATTACAATTAAAACATCGACGCACTGTTATGAAAGTTTTGTTTCCAAACTGACCCGAAAAATAATATTCGATTGAGTGGTAACCCATATTTGTTTATTCGAGAACGAATGAAATCACTCGCATATTGCTGGAATAGATAATTTTCAGATACGCTCACTGCCACGTCCAGATTTATCCCATTGCCACTCACAGGTCAGAGTATTAGATTGTAAAGGAATAGTAATAGAATAAATAGATATAATTAGATAAAATAATATAATATCTCTATATTAAAAAAAAGTAGCTGATAAAGCAGCTGTTTTGACAAATTTCTCGTTCCTCTGCTTCGTACCGCAGAAACTACAGCAAACAGAAATATAAAACTTGGTACACTTATAGAGAAAGGGTTCGGGAATACGCTGAAATAACCCGTTTTTCGAAATATATTGTAGTTTGAGAAATATTTAATGTCAAAGTCAATGACAAAATATTTGAGCAGCGAATTCGTGTCCCGAATAGACTAACAATAGCAAGACCACGAATTTTTGCAGGCAGGTATACCTACATAATTAAATTTTTGCAGGACGGAGCCCTTTTTTTTTAATTTCGATGTAGTTTACGAGATATTTTACTTTTTATGCACTTCTGAAGTGAAAAATTTTCTTTCGTATCGGCACGTTCATCGATTTTCTCTGTCTCGTACCGCAAAAACTACAGCATACAAAAATATGACATTTAGTAGAGAAATAATAGGGTAACACGATAAAATTAACCGTTTGTCAATTTAAACTTAAGTTTGGCTTAAAATAGCTCGTGAAGCGAGTTGCAGGGGGCAGAGCCCCTTAATTACACATATTATTATAGATATAATTAGTAATAGAATTAAAAAAGTTTGGATAACGAACTCGGCAAAGCAGAAGAGATGAAAAAGAACTGAGGGAGGGAGCTACACCGGAGGTACGTCCGCAACGTAGAATACGTCTTGTCACACGGGTGCAAATGAAGCAAAGGTTCACATGAAAATTTCATTTAACCTGCCATCAGTGGTATATGACAGGAGAAATGTTACAAAGTTAATTAAGTACCAGAATTAAAAAAAAAATAAATAAATAAAATAAAAGCATGGCAATTTGATTATTGTTTGGTAATATTTATCTCATCTCGCATACGGCCGCATTCCTCTCCCGAGTGCACCCCTCCCCCTCGAGTTACTCGTCATAACACGCGTACATTCTCGGCCCAACATTTAATATCACTGCCACCCCCCCCACCCCCACCCCCCTTCCGACTATTACGCATAGATCGTACAAGTATAGATACGCTAAAGGGAGTTTTTCTACTATCCAACATAGAATAACTTGTTATGTAATCAAATACTCCCAGACTATTCAGAACGTGGTGAGTAGTACTGGTGGCTGGGTTGGACAATGCTGTAGAGAGTGAACCAACCCTCCAAAAGCCGGAGATTCTCGGAAGTAGGAGCTCTGGACTGATAGAGTGGGTTTTAGATCACATGGTTTTAGTCTCTATGTTGGACAGCATTGCTCCAATACTGTAACAGTAGCAAGCCAAGCCCAATAGCGGGTCTAGTATATAAGGTCTATGCTATTACGCGCCGGGCTATCTTTCAAAATCTCACCTTTTTTCTCTAACCCGCCCCGCTGATATGGTCCTCATACCAGGTGATATTAAAGACGCTATTCTACGTTAAAAAAAACAAAAGTCCCGGAGTCGTGTCCCCGGGGACCTGAAGTACCTCTGCACAGAATTTCGCCATTGTCCGAAACTTTGATTTTCCGCTACAGACAAACACACGACACAAAAATCTCTTATGCAAGATGAGAATCTTGTAAGGTCTTGCATCTAAACGACTTCCATATTATTGACACTTGACAGAGATTAAAAACTAGTGTGTGGGCATCGAGTAAGAACATCTGGGACTGGCTACGCCGCTGAATCAACACGGTAGTGTTATAGTCTATATACCGGGTTATTTGCCAAAACACACCTCAAAGTGGGTTTATAGGGAAATGGCAGTTGACTCAGGTGAAATGTGAACGATTAGAGTTGATACGATTTCGCCTGAAAGCTGTATACACGTGAAAAGTTCCGAGAGCCAGTTTTTCGGATGCTAGAGAATTCTGTTTCGCTTGAGTAAGAAGTGAGGAATGTGCATAGAACGAAATGTAACAGTATATATAAGAGAACATGTACTTGCCACATTAACTATTTCGGAATGAGAAGCTCCAGACTTTCTCACATATTCAGACTTCATATCTTTCAATTTCACTTACGTTAGGGTACAAAGTAACGTTCACAGCAATTCTAATAAATATCACATGGTGCTAGGTACAGATCCACAAGGTTAATTTAATTCTTTCCAGAAAGCCTTGAAATTTGGTTCACATACATGTGTTTTATTTAGACAGCCGCGAAATTCGGTACAGGGGTAGCTGAACTCCCAGAACCATATACCTCGTCGAGACTTTTTTAGAATTCGAATTATCTTATATGTTATAAATTTTAAAGATCAAAATTCTGTCGACATTTCACCATTTTAAAATCTATTTATTTCAACAGACGATTTTCCGAGCACAATTGACGCGAATTGCCGTCGCACAAATTCAACGTTTGTCACGATGTGGTTTAAAATGAAAATTTCTAAATTGATGAATTTTAGATATATTATTTTCATTTCTTAACGCACTTTTATTTCATAAGCATTCTGCAAAAATTTCACTTGAATCGAACGTAAAATTTTGAAGATAACATTTAAACTTTCATTTTTACTTTTGGATAATGAAGGGCTTTGCAGCTCATTTTTTATCAGATTTTTGTTTTAAAATGTTATTTTAAACTTAATTTTCAATGCATACAGTACACAATGCTCTATATAATTTTTAAATTTGTTTCTTTGTGCATCTCGCTTTGTCGCCGAGTTTGTTATCCTAACTTTTTAAATTCTCCGTTAGGAGGAGCTGCAAACACGTACTTTATGATCCCTTTACTGTAGACAAACCTAGCGTGTACACTCATGGAACTTTAAGCAAAGAGTGCTTAAGGACTATATCCTAGGATCCCTGTATATACTATGTATTGTAGGGAAAGTAAAATTTAATTTACTCGCAATCATGCAAATTTTTTCAAGCGACGCAAGTACGAATCATAAGTTGTCAAACTTACAAAAAATCTGATGTGGACAGCACATGCTTTTCCCTATATAATGCAATGAATTTACTTCTTTCACAGTGAAAAAATGTATAATATCCACGGCACAATGTTCTTACCGTTGAATTGTACGTTTGGCGCTTTTCGGAACGACACCATGTAAAACTATTTCGAAGTACCCAATTAACTTATATTTCGCGTGACTCTAAATTGACAATGATCAATATGGATAGCATACACGATAAGCAGTAGAGTCCATATATTAAAATATCTTAATAATTAATTCATCCATTTAGCGTCATTTTTACGATTTTGACTATATTTTCGTCAATCTGAACCGACACATCACCGAGTTGGCGACATTTCGATAAATGAGTCGCCAAGTCCGCTAAATTTATTACCAAGCGTTATACACTAACGAGGAGAAGAGCGTTTATTATATATAAATGACTATTGGCGAATTGTTGGTCGTAAAAATACGAAACGATTACACAAGTATCCACTCTGAATGGAACGAACTCGATCCACAAGAATGATGTTAACAAATTTGTCTCATAATATTCCATGAAAAGTGATCATATTTGACCATAGTTATTACTTTTTATAAATTTATATATATATTTGTTTTATAAGTTTATTAGAAAAACGTGTAGAGTCTCGAGAACGGTTCATAGTAGGCTTCTAAAATGTGTGTCACTTGTTTTCTAATGAAAAACTACATAAAAATGATAATTTACGTAACATTATAAAAAGTTCTGTCTTTTTAAACATTTTTCAAAATTTTATTCGAAAATTTGCGGTTCTTCCGATCATTCGATCGCGTTTAAAATCAATAGGCTTCCAGTATTCACCGATTGTAATATTTATATTCAATTTCGTTCAAAACGCTGCACTCGTTCGTGAGATATCGCTTCTACAGATTCACGGACACACACACATACTTACACACTAACACCACACAGACACATCACCTCAAAAATGTTTGGTTCGAGTTCAGAGATGCGTAAAACGTGCTTTTCCGTCGAAAACTAAAATTCGAATTTTCGACCCCGTCACAATACTTTCCCTATACATTATAGTATGTATATAAGGGAAATAATATGGCTTTTTTTTTTCCCGCTGTGTATACCTTAGACGTTTAGAGATCATTTAAGTGTTGCTAAGTAAAAAATCTGATGTGGGCAACACATGACTTTCCTTATATAATGTAATGAATTTACTACTTTTACAGTAAAAACATAGGTTTTTCTTATTGTAGATACTAATATTCTTTCCAAGATATTGAATTTTCGACAATTAGTCGTCATCTTCATTGATTTAGCGTCATTTTTATCCATTTGGCGAGATTTTCTTTAATTTGGCAACATTTTAAAAAGTCGTTAAGTTGGCGACATTTCGCCAAATTCGTCGCCAAAATATCGCCAAGCGTTATGGACGAAGAAATAAGTTGTTCTTACAGCAGATAAATGACTATTGGCGTTCAAATACAAAAGTATTACTCAAAGTATTTTTTTTCATGAATGGAACGAGCTAGATCCACGAGAATGATGTCACCCAATTTATCGCATGGTATTACATATGAAAAGTGAATATGTTTCTCAATAGGAAATATTTTTTTTTTCATTTTATATGACTTTTTAATAATTTTTTTGAAAAATGTGCAATATCTCGAGAACAGTTCATGTTAGCGTTCTAAAATTTATGTCAATCGTTTTCTAATGAAAAATTACATAAGAAATGTCTATTTGCGTAACTTTATTAATGGTTTCGATTTTTTGACGATTTTTTCAAAATTTTATTCGAAAATTTAGGGGGTTCTGAACATTCGATTACGTATAAAAACAATAGGCTTCCAGTGTTTACAGATTGTGATTTTTGTACCAAATTTGGTTCGAATCGGTCCATTCGTTCGTCAGTTATCGTCTCCACAGACTCACTGACACACACACACACGCACACATACTTTCACACACACACACACACACGCAGACATCACTTCAAAAGTGTTGATTCGTGATCAGGGATGCTTGAAACGTGCTCTCCCGTCGAAAACTCGATTTCGAATTTTCGACCCCGTCACAATACTTTTCTTATACATTATGTATATAAGGAAAGTAAAACCTTATCAACATAGTGAATCACTAAGATAGAGTCCCTGAACTTTGTATATTTTGCACTAGTTTATGAAATATCCTCGCAATACTTCATCTTCTGTGTCAGGTATTACGTGGTTCTCAACCTTCTCTGTACGTACATAAATTCACTAGAGGACCTTGAAAAAAACTGAGACCCAATGAGAAACGAGCTGTAATCACGCATAAGCAATTTGCTTTTGCGTAGTCGATATCAGTATGAGAAAAAAAATGTCCCTCGTGTTTCCGATGTCTCCGCAAGACCGATTGAGAACTAATAGGAAGGGGTAATCTATATTATGAGTTCCCAGATTAGCGATTTGATTGCATGAATAGAAGCGAAATGAGTGGTATCGGTGGAGAGAGAGGGGGGGGGGGTCATTCAGGTTATTACTTTCTCTACGTTTTGCAAACTGAGAGAAAGTAATAACCTTGAGTGTAACCAGAAAGCGTCATCATTAAACAACGCATTTACAATTACACTGCAGCCTATTTAAACGTCAAAATTCGAGGAAAGACCTGAAAACCATAGTGTACCGTCAATCTCACACTTTTGGGTGGGAAACAGCGGTATACAGTGCCAATCATGAAAAAATTGTGACAGAGATGAAATGAAATTTTGTACCACTATACTTGCACAGCACTACATGGCCCAATGTCTAATTTTTATTTTGAATATATATACCCTTAAAGCTTCCTTTCTTTCTACTCCCTACAGTCGGACTGACCCGAAGGTTGTTTGGACGGCTGGGAAAGTGACACCCAATTTAGACGAGAACCTGTGGGGGCAGTATTGCGTCACTCACTGCTACGAAAGACATCGCCGGTTATCCCCTCGGCCTCGGAGAATTCTTTTGGGGCTGATGACATAGCGTGGGATCAGCAATCTAAAGGTTCCGAGTTCAAACCTCCCCCCCCACACCATCAGGGTCTGCGGCCCCCCATAAACCCAACAGAGGCGGCAAACCCCATCCTTCCCTATCACTCCTTGGAAGAACTTTCAGACCTACAGATGTATCGCGTCCATACGGTGATAGTTGAACGGCGTCGAGGATCGAATATGAGACTACCGCATGCAGTCCTCTCCTCTTAACCACTGGACTCTTCCGGCCGACCCTTTAAGATTGCATTCTTTCTTTCGACCCAGACCGTCCCATCTACCTGATGTAAGGTAACTGTTTGTACTTAACCAGGACTGGAACCCAGTGAGAGTGGCAACCACAGAGACCGTACCCTCTCTCAGAAGGGCTTTCGGATACAGATTTATCGAATCCATACTTCGCATAGACGCGGGCATAGTTTTGGGTGGCGTCTAGGATCGAACTCGGGACGAGTGCAATTCTGTTATCTTAACTACTGGGCTATTCCTACCTGTTCTGCCCAAAACCTTTTTTTTAGGTAGGGGGATAAAGACCTTTACCAAAGAATGGTCAATGAAACATTTCTAAATACACCAAAAATATCGAATCCTTTCCCTAGGTACTTTGTGTCATCTTTACGCACACAACACACGCCGGCCGACCAAATAGCTGCTCATGTCCTTGTTGACGAGTCGGTCGGTCTGGGTCTTCAACACACGTCATCAATCTTTTCCTATTCAAAATATATGCGAATGGAGTTTGATGTTTCACATCAATCTATAACAAATAACAGAGTTACTCACTACTTTTTTTCCATAATAGACAACAAATTCGCAAGCACGTCGGGTCGATTTTTAAAAATTCGATTTAGTTTTTGACGCATTTAAAAAAGCTGAATTTTAAGCAATTTTCTCACTCTGAGAAGTTATCGCAGAATTTCAATCTTACCACCATCGTGGCATATGAAAAACGAACGCCCTTTTCAATGTTTTGGGGGCAACTCAAACTCTCTCCCCGTGGCAATCATTAATGGTTTATGCCACTGCAAGGGGGGGGGGCGAGGAAGGGTGATTATCCGCAACCCAGCAAGACCACGGCCAATATAACGAAGGTCGGCGAAACCATTCACCGGACGGGGCGAAAGCTCCCACCGAGATTCGACCCCAGTCGCCGACAGATATGGTAACAGGCCACAAAGATCTGCTCCTCTCCGCCACCTGGAAGCGCCTGCTTCAAGAAACATAAGTGCAAGCTCCCGGGCCGATTCACAGATTGATTTAACCCCCAGGTAAAAGGAGGATTAGAATTATAAGGAACTAAGATACATACACCACCGTCTCCCGATAGGCCCCCCTGGGGGGCGGGGGAATTCAATGTTTTGGGGGGTACAAAATCCGTGTTTTTATATAAAATTCATTTGTATATTTCGACAACGCCCAAACTAAATTTCCTATCATCATGAAATTCGGCCCCATTCAAGATTTCACCCTCTTTTAATTAATTATTCATTTGGCGCGATTTGCCGTTTTGTAAAAAAAATCGAATTCAATGCAACGAGAACTGATAACGAAAATAACTGTTTTTTCCCCGACCACAATTTGTTGATTTCATTGAATTCAGTGGTTTGACAGACCGTTGCAAACTTACATATTTTAAAAAAACAACTTGAAACAAAAATTCATAAAAGTATAAATTAATTTCACTCTGATTGTGAATCAAATGAATGTAAAATATGGAATATGTATTATGAAACCAGTCATGAGGAGTTTCATATACCAGAGATTTAAAATTTTGTAGCAAAATACCTATTTTTGCATCGTAGGAAACGTTTGTCTGAGAGGTAATACTTACTCCATTCTTTTTGTTGTCTTTGCCTTCACCTTCTTTCTTTTCTTCCTTCTTTTCTCCTTCTTTACTTTCTCCCTTTTCTCCCCCTTCTTTACTGCTTTCTTTTGATTCTGACTGGAAATGAAACGAAACAAATAAACATAATGTAATCACACATTTCACGAGTGTAAATCACAAGATTTTATACGACTACTTACAAATTTATCCTTCAGAGTATGAATACTTATACATTATTGTATTGGACTTTAAATTCGTTTTATTCTAATTTATTACTTTACAAATACACATACTGTAATGTACAGGGAAAGTATTTTGACTAGAGCAGAAAATCGAATTTCTTCTTTCTTGACCCGGACCATACGACTTACCAGAAGGTGCAAGGTATCTGTTTGGACGACCGGGAAGTACCACACAATTTAGACCGGAACCCAATGGGGGCGGCATTCACAGGGACTGTACTCTCCTTCTTCTACCACCAACCTCTCTGAAGGACTCACATATTTAATGTGCCCTTACTCCACGTGAATACGGGGACAGTTTGGGCAGCGCCGGGAATCGAACTCTGGTCGTCCCAGTGCAATTCCTGCTCGCTGTCCCACCTCTGAAAACCGGTTCCCTAAAAGTTTACAGCATCATAATTCAAGGCCGGAAAATTCGAATTTGAGTTTTTGACGGATTTACACGTTTTAAGAATATCTAACCCGGAATCAAATGTTTTAGATGTGATGTCTGTGTGCGCGCCTGTGTGTATGCGAGTCTGCGAACGCGATGTTTCACGAATGGAGCGCTTCGAACATAATTTGGTGAGATTATTAAAATCGGTGAATACTGAAACCTTATCGATATTAAACGCAAACGAGCGTTCGGAAACCCCCAAATTTTAGGTTGAATCTTTTGTAAAAATCGTAATAAAAATTAGGGCAATCAATAATGTTAAATAAAGTACCATTTTATACGTAATTTTTCAATA